>JAZGLO010004016.1:2135000-3416660 GCA_036873155.1 Biomphalaria sudanica
ACCCTCCCGTCCACAAATAGCGCAGGTTAAAGTGGTCTTTGCTTCGGTGGTAGAGGAGCTGGCCTTTTGTCGTATTGTACGTTTTACTTCCTGAGCTGAGACCCATGTTCTTTCACTGTCCATAGCTTTCTTGGTCACTGTCTCTCTCTCCATCTAGTGCGATTTTTAAATAAAATCCAAATAAATAATTTAAAATTCAATTTAAAACGTATGGAATGACCCCACTTACTGTTGCAAAAATCTCCAGTAACGGAAGTGCATTTATTTTTACCTCCCCTTAAATGTTTACTGCATAGCAGAGACACCTACCATCTTGAATTCATGTACAAGAAAATACTTCGTTGACGTCTTGTGGTCCCAGTACATTCGATACTGATCAAACGATATGGATAATCACTTTAAAGTTTTGGGGTTTGTTTCTTGTATTCTCTGTTGAAATTAATTGTCCATCAAAATGAATTTTTTGTTTCTGTGGGTTGATTTTAATGATTGGGGGGGGGGGGGAGTTTCTGGTAAATAAATAAATATATATATATATATATTATATAACATACCTGGGAAGAAATGCAGACGGTGTTTAATGATAGCAGAATAGAAGGTAGTCAAACTAAACATTAAGTTGTTTTAATATTTCGAACTAGAGCCCCCTAAATTTGATGGCCCAGCCTGCTATGTTTGTGGTGACAATACCACTCAGAAGCAATGCACGTCAAAGACGTCACAGGACTTGCAGGTGTGTCCCGCAGGACGTCCAGCTTGTATGACAGATGTCTATCAAAACGGCGTCTTCAGGCGTATTTACAGACGGTGAGTACCAGGGCATGAGTTTCATTTAATGTAAAATAACACTTTATTATAACACTTTATTATAACACTTTATCTGACTAGATCTTTAAATGCACATTCTGTTTCAGGTTTGTAAATAACATGTTTATACATAGTCAAACATGTCTGAGCTAATTCGTTCTCCTTACAAATGAGAAGAGAATCTGATTTTAACTTTATTTCTTTCTATACTGGAACTTATTCAAAGCTGGGTGGCTGCCAGGCCTGGTAATATGCGCTTTGGGGCAGTTATTAGACTGGTTCCGGGCTTGAACATCGCCCATTCTGAAGGAATGTTAGAAACATATAAGCTCACTCACCGTCGAAAGAGCATTTTTGTTGATCAACGCTCAGTGGTAAAGCGCTTGGATCCCAACCGAGTTGTCCCGGGTTCGAATCTTGGTGAAAACTGTTGTTTTTTTTTATTTTGGGCTTATCAGGACGCCTTCAATTCTAATGGGTACCTGACTTTAACTGGGGACAGTAAAGCGATTGGTCGTTGTGCTGGCCACATGGCACCTTCATTAGCCGTTGGGCCATAGAGACAGATGATCTTTTCGTCATCTGCCCTATAGATAGTTTACTTCATCAAATATATCATTTGCCTAATCCAAGTTGTAAAGTTTATCTAGTCTTATTTCTGTCCTTCTATGTAAAGCTTTGTCCTATATTTGTCCTACTGTGGTCATGTAGGAGTCTGGTCACTTGACCAGCTCAATGACCAACCGCCTTGTTCTTCCCTAATATCAGGTTGTGTAAACATTACGAAAATTCAAACTCCGTCTTCAATAGGATTCGAACCCGAAACTTCTTGTTTTGAAAGACACCCTTCACTTTTACCTATCCCTTAGTCTGTTGGACCGTTGGGGCACCATACAAGAACTGCCAACCGTCTTTTTCCATTCCTCTTTGTCCTTTACTTTGGATAGAATTTCATTCACCGACAGGCAGTCCATACTTTGATGTTGTCTTCCCATCGATTTTTCTGTGTTCCTCTTCTTATTCCTGGTACTGTTCTCTGAAGGAAGGTCTTTGCAAGCCCTGTGGACCTTGAAAGACTAGTGCTTTTCAAATCCGAAACCACGAGCTTGTGTGTATTGAAATAATTCTTGTTGATTTTGAATTTCAGGTGCGTTACTCAAGAAGAATGTCAGGCGTCGCCTAGCAAGTCCAATTCTCAATGCACGGACGACAACTTCATGGATGTCAAGGCCATGGAGTGTCACTTCTGCTGTACCAGCCAGCTCTGCAACGACTACATCCGGCCGTCCAGAGATTTAGTTTCCTAGGTTGTGTTTGCTGTCTACGACATTCGATTCAAACCCTCAAAGAAACTTCTGGTGGATATGTTCAAAAGACAAGGGCGGAGCTTGTTATTCAAAAAACTGTCCCCACAGCTTTCAAAGAAATATATGGGCTTAGTCTTCAGTAATACTTCCATACTTAGATTTTAAAAACAAGTATACATACAGCACAATAAGTACACAAACATTTATTTTCTAAACATATATACGCAAATATAAGATAGTTTGACGTCATGAACGACATTTTAACAGCAAATTATTTTCGATAACTCTCAATGTCGAATCTATAAAAATGTTCCACATGATTTTGACTTATCTGAAGTTAAAAAAGAAGAAGAACCTAAAACAATACTTAAAAAAAACAAGGCTTGTATTAAGTGTGCTTGTATCAATTAGTTTGGATCAGTCATGTCATTACATTTGTACTTGATGTAGACTAACAATAAAAGCATTCATAAAAATACAATTTAAAAAAAAGGGAATAACCTGAATTGTCAGCTAAAGTCTTCTCTGGCAAACGCGGTAGCCACTCTACTAGGTAGAGTCTATGAACTTGGAAGATTGTATAGTTGTCTATTGTGGAAGATTGTATAGTTGTCTATTGTGGAAGATTGTATAGTTGTCTATTGTGGAAGATTGTATAGTTGTCTATTGTGGAAGATTGTATAGTTGTCTATTGTGGAAGATTGTATAGTTGTCTATTGTGGAAGATTGTATAGTTGTCTATTGTGGAAGATTGTTTCTATTTCTATTTGTGTTCACTAAACCTTAGACGGCAGGTAACTTATTCAGCTTATAGCACCACTTCAGAAAGTACTATTTCATTCCCTTGTTTGAGATATCAAATAATAATTATTTACCAATAGTTAATTAACTAATGAGTTTGTTTTTTAAATTGATTCTTGTGTTGCCAGATAAAAGATATAATTGTGCGAAATTTCAGCTTGATCCGAGATTGGTTTTCCGGAGAAATAACGTGTACAAACTTTTGGCCAGACACACAGAGTTGACTTTGTACAAAGTTTAGTCGCGATTTACCTCGGAACACAAAGCCAAGACAATAATCCAGACTTTTTTTTTTTTACTATAAAAGAAATTTGATGAAATAAAGATTAGAAAAAGAAGAATGACTATGTTTATAGACGTTTCATGGATTTTCTTATCTTATAAGTTACAGACGTGCCTTCAAACGATAATGAAGTCATACGCGTGTTAATCAACACGTGCAGAGCTTGAAACTGCTTATGCATTGGTTTCCCTGGATGACCCTTACAGCCCATTCCATGCTCAGACGGCAGTTTGGAAGAAAGAACACTTCCTTTAAGTCAGTCTTAGCATATGGAAAACGAATTATGTGTTTTCTTTTGTGTGTCTTTCTGAGTATTTTATTAGCGGGCCCCGAAAGGGGAATAGACGCTATTAGTTTTGTGTGGTCTGTCTGTCCGTCCGTCCAGTTTAGATCTCATTTAGATCTCGTAAACTAGAAAAGATAGTGAAAATCCGACATTATAATATTTAAGACTATTCAAAGTTCTGATGCAACGGCTACTTTTTTCTTTTCTGAAAGCGAAAATTTTTTTTTTGAAAATCAACTATGCAAGCAGTTGTTTTTTAATAAAAATACACCATTTTTACAACTATGAAAAAGAGATTGACCCTTTACGAAAAAAATAGATCAATGATTACCAATCTATGACATCGTTCACGAGAGGTTGACATCTAACATCACCTTCACTTTCACCTATTCCTTGGTCTGCTGGACCGTTGGCGCACCACACATGATCTGTCAACCATCTTTCTCCATTCTTCTCAGTCATTTGCCTTTAATAGAATTTCATTCTGCTATTCTTTCTGAAAATATTGAAACCTGCATTTTTACCTGCCTGGGGGGACCACTTCGGGGGCCGATTTTGAGTTTGCGTTTCCACTGCCTTTGTCACCTTGTTAGGTTTTGTTTTTGCCTTTGTCAAGTAGGGTTCAGTGTTTTATGTATTATTGCTATTTTACTTTTTTAGTACTCTGTCTTGAAGTTTTACTAATGGCGTGACTGTAGTCAAATGTGAATATTCATTTATGATAAATCTCACGGCTTTATTTTGTGTCTGTCTAGTCTCTTTATGTTTTCTTGAGTCGAGGGATCCCAAAAAACAGGATCTATATACAAGTACATGTATTGGTCGAACTAAGGTTAAATAGCATTTTAGTTGTTTTTTTCTGTTTTATTTTTTATAATGGTATAATACTATATTTGACAACGTAACTATTTTATCACTATAGGGATTTCACGATAATTATCATAACACCTAAGTATTGTGAGTTTCCACATAACCAGAAAGATTACAATATAAATTTATCTTATATTTTGAATCTTTAAAAATGGGATAATATGAATAAATGTATATTAACCCTTTTATAATTTATATTGAATGAATTTGTAGAAATGGCTTTGCATTTTCGGATGGTAATGTAGAAATTCAAGTAAAAAAAATTAAATATAATGTCAACAATTGTTGATTACTGTTGTCATTGAAACCCGCTGGTCGCCCACTTTTACGTTATACGGATGTATGCAAACGCGACATGAAGCTCTTCAAAATCGACATTGGCAGCTGGGAAGAGGTGGCACTGGACAGATCCACATGGTAAGAGAGCATAAAGGAAGGGTCACGGATTTCAGATGTCATACACAACAGAAGCAGAAAGAAGGGTGAAAATGCAACGGCGCCTGGCGATCGCAGGTGTGTATCAAAGATTGGCCTCTTTAGTCACACAAGAAGTTGCAAAGGGAAAAGATCGTCTCTCGAGACGTAAAATGCCCCAAAAAATGTTATAATTCTTATTATTTTCATTTCATACCAAAGGTTCTCACCGTTTTATTAAGCCAACACCCCCATCGACACATTTACAGATAAGTGTTTGTATCGGCTTTTCTGATTCGTAGGTCTTCATTTGTGACTATTAATTATTATATGTCCTATCGTGCCATTGTCTTTGGAGCATCTTTAGTAACTTATTTTCTTTATAGAAGGCTGGGAAAATATGAAAATGTCTTAAAAACAATGATGAACATGAAACTGTTACGAAGGAAGAAATGTTTTAGTGGCACCATAAGAAGAAAAAAAACACTATTGTTTTGTGTTCTGTATGTCCATCCGTCCGTCTGTCATGTTTAGGCCTTCAACACCAGTTTTTTTCTTTTATCGCCTGATTTGTGCTACTTTTGGTCTTCTGAAAAAGATTCCTTTGTTGTTGTTGTTGTTGTTTTATTCAGTATGCAGACTGCTTTTTATACACATGTACCATTTTCAAAACAAAAGTTTGAAATGTAACATAACTCTGCTCGCCAACCATATTATCTGAATATTGATTACCACATGTCGATTTTACGTTATTACATTTCAAAATAATTTAAATTAACAATTTGAGCGCAACATAAAATGTAGAGGTGATTCTTGCTGACGGTAAAAGCTACTTTCGAAAATCGCAATTAGATTACTACGACGTATCGAGAATACATAATCAATGAGTATTTCTTTCCGATCTTGACATCTATTGATTAGATGATGCAAAGCTCACCTTTTTATATTACCTTATGCTATCGAGGGTGTTAGTCAGATATTAGAGGAGCGAAAATTGTATACAGGCAAAAACCAAAAGTCAGGCGACACAAAGGCAGACCCCCAATGCGATGGATTGATGATGTGGAAGCATATCTGCAACAGCTTGGGGGTTAGGGCGTGGAGACGAAAGGCCCAGGAGAGATCTGAATGGAAGAATGTGTTGAAGCAGGCCAGAGCCCTCCATGGGCTGTAGCGCCACTGGGATGGAGGGATGGATAACGAGGAGGGTGTATCATGGCCAATAAAACGATCCACTGCCTTTACTTTCTTTAGCTGAAGCCAGGTTGTGTGAGTACTAAAAATCACTAAATTAAGAAATCCCTTATTTTTCAACGTGACTCGAGTCTGAGACAATCGGTTCTGAAGCCAAGCGCTTTACCACTTAGTTACCACTTAGCCACCAAGCCCCTAATGAAATACATTTATTATCTCTATTTTTTTCCCCAAATAAAATTTAATAATCTTCTACCTTTAATAATCTTCTGCCACAAATGTGAGTTTTAAATTAATGCAGTAAATAAATTAAACTTTGAAGAAGAAAAACAACCTTTTAAGTTTTGCATATTGTAATTAATTTAATCAGTGCCCAAATGTTCATTGTCTCCAAGCTTTTAGCGACATCCTGAAATAGTATAACGCATTAAAAATGATGAACTTTGGTTTTAAACTAATCTAAATAAACACCAACGAAAGAGAGCCAGACTGGCATATTCTGAACTAAAAAGTAATTGTTGCGATAAAAATAAACTGTCCAGGTAATCGAGAACTTTGGAGACCAGAAAACAGTTACCATTGAACTTTTTAACAATTTTTATTCAATGCTGCATGGATTACATATATTATAATTGTAAAGCTACTTATTTTTTGGAATGACATGACAAAATTTAATCATTGAACCCTTCAAATATATCCATTTTATTTAATAGTTAAGGTTCATTAAAAGATAAATTCTAGGGCAGGTTGAATGCAAAGTTCTTTTTCATAAATGCCCATTGAAAAGTATCTACCTACAGAGGGGTTAGAGTGCGAGCACTTAAGTTGATGACAAAGATAATTATACAATAAATCTATGTAACTCTGTAATTGTTTATCAGGGTTATGATATGTGCCATTTTAAAACATATAAGTTGATAACAGGAGAGAGAGATAAAGCGATAGAGAGAGAGAGAGATGAGAGGGGACGTAACTGGCAAAGACATAACAAAGAAAATAAAAGAGGAAAGGGAAACTCTCAACTTCCACTATTGAGACAGAAATGACGTCATTAACTTGTCAACAATAGGAAAGTGCATTGATCGCAAACACGATAGGAAGGGAAAAACTAAAGGACTATAAGCCTTGTTCATTTGATTTCATTTGATTGTATTTTGTGTGCGTTTTTATAGGAATGTCCCCTATCTGGATGCTAGTCGTCCCAGCATGCAAGTTTCTACTGTTGCGTTCCCGTTGTTGTTTTTTCGGATGACATTTAAATTTGCAAATAGGATTTCAGCACCTGTCATCAGATGAAAACCTTCCTGTCATGTTGAAGCTAACAGTTATAGACTGCTCACCTTTCCTAGCAGGGTGCATGTCCTTATTTTGCCGGATGTCTGGCACTGGCGGATCCGAGGGGGGGGGGACGAATTTTAGTAAAGAAATCACACAATTTGTAAGATTTAGACTAAGACTGCTTTATTGATCCTTACGGAAATTTGTTGTGATTATAAGGACTCTAATATAAAGACAACACAACAAAAAAATACACATAAATACAACAGACAACATAAAGAGTTCATTCAGCGACTACACACAGGTATCTTGGTGCTTTTCATGTTCCCTGATCAATGAGTGGCGGTGATAGAGTCTGACCGAGTGAGGTACGAACGAGTTTTTGTACCGCTCCGTTCTTGTTTTGATTGACAGCAGTCGCCCACTTCGCGACTACCTGACGTAGTTCTGTTGGAGCGAATGACCGTTGTCTTCCAAGATTTTTTCGATTTTTCTTAGACACTTTTGTTCAAAAAGTTCCTTTAAATGTGGCGATGTTGTGAATGTAATTTTTGATGCTTTTTTATGATGTTTTCTAGATGTCGCAACAGTTTAGATGAGGCGTTGCCTTGCCAACAACTTATTCCGTATGTTAGCAGATTGTGTATAGTCGCGCCTTAAAATGTCTCAAGGATCTTCTTGTTTAGTTTAAAGCTATTGAGTTTGTATAGAAAAAAAGAGTCGCTGGGCTGTTTACTTTGTCAGAGTTCCAAGCTGGTCTTCCCATGAAAGCTTGTTGTTGATGATAACGCCTAGATATTTATATGCCTTTACTTGTTCTATAGATGTAGTGTTTATTTGCAGTTCACGTATAGTTTGTTTTTTCTTTCTAAAATCTATTATAAGTTCTTTAGTTTTTGTTACATTCAGTTCTAGAAAGTTGTCGGTGCACCAGTTTGTAAACTCGATACTCAGTTTCGTCTCCTGAAATAAGACCGACTATGGCAGTATCATCAGCGAATTTAATGAGTTTAACTGAGTCATAGATGCATCTTATGTCATTAGTGTAAAGAGTGTATAGTACAGGAGAAAGTACACAACCTTGTGGAGCGCTCGTACATGGTACTCGAGTTGACGATTTGGTGTTGTTGACTTTAACATACTGGGGCCGTTGGGTTAAAAAGTTTAGAACCCATGCTTGTAAGTAAGGGCTTACATTTAAGTTACTCAGTTTGTTTATCATTAGATGTGGCTGTATGGTATCTATGCGAATTTATTAGTTATGTTAATAAAATATACTAATTATTTATATTTCAACCTATTTTTAGATTATTTCGCCCAATTTATCCAATTTGTTTGTAGAAATCACAGCTTGTTAAAAGAATCAATTAAATATCTGTATAATTAAAACATTGATATTTTAACCGATCTTTATATTATGTCGTTCCCCTGTTAGCCGATTGGGTGGGGGGGCGAATACATCTACTGCCCTACCTTTATTTAGAAATCATAGTTTGTGAACAAAATTAGTTGAATACTATATAATTTTTATATTATATCGATACACTTCTAGTATCTATGTAATATAGAGTACATATTGATGTTTTAACACATCTGTATAGTATGTCGCACACTGACTCTGATCTCAAGTGTTATCATTAGTAAATATAACATTGAAAAAGGGTTTACCAGGTGGGAGGGGCGATACATGCAATCGCCTTCCGCCCATCGGACAAACCAATACTTTTTTCTTTTTATATTTTAGTTAAGAAATTCGTATATCAAGTCACCCCGCCCCCTATTCTTTTACGCCAAATGCATTCATTAACAAAAATTATAAAAAGGGGCGAGGGTTAACGTTTTCACTCTACAGCCCTCTCCCCTTTCCAGACGAAGACATGACGTTTTAAAACAGAAGAGTCAAATATGGCGAGAGAGTTTATGTCATTGCACCTGAATTTATCTTAGATATTTTTGGAAAACTTAGAATTCATACGAAATTTGTCATTATAAGAGTAACAATTGAGATAAGTTCTGTACCTGGGTTACGTCTTCATAGTCACCTTTCCCAACCTTTACTGATTCTGATTTTTTTTTCTATTGTATAAAAGATTTTGAGACTATAACTCACAATATATACATAAATCCTAAAACTGCAAAAAAATTAATAAATGATAGAGTAGAATCTAATTTGCCCTCTTAATTTCTCCTCCCACTTACGAATTTTCTTCTTTAGAGCTTTGAACTATTGTCCTGTAACAAATCAAAGTTACAAACAGGCCTATTGAACAAAATGTATCACTTACAAATGAGCTTTTCTAAAAAAATATTATTTTTTCAATTTTTGTTTTCGGTGGAGATCCTCAAAGTCTTAAACTAAATTTTTGGGGTATCTTATTTTTTCCAGGAACAAATTGGTTGTATTTGCAAAGTAGTAAATGCCTGTAAATTTATATTAGAATATTTTTCAAGTAAAACATTGTTCAAAAGGTCCTTTTTTAATAGGATGAATAATGAGCTGTAGATGTCAGGAGAATGTGTTTCTGCAACGCTTCCCCAGACCCCTTAGCTGTCAAGAGGAAGACCTCACCGTGGCTGTTTTTTTTTCAATTCTAATAAATACACACACACATACACACATCACACATACGCATATATACACACACACACTATGTATATATATATATATATATATATATATATATATATATATATATATATATATATATATATAAATATATATATATATATATATATATATATATATATATATATGATGCACGCGCGTTTATGGTTAGGGTTTAATGGGCGTTAAGTTTACTGGGCGTTAGAGTTAGTCTGGAAAAAAATCGCCCACCCCCCCTTCACTGAAAAGTTCTGGATCCGCTAGTGATGTCTGGTTACCCTAATATAAAGAAGACAACTTTCACAGACGCTTTAGAAAATAATAAACACAATTAGTATATCATTATCTAAACCTTTCGAAAGATCCACATACAAGGCAAGTCTCAGTCTTTAAAGTAAAGCCATGCTAGTATGACGTTACAGAACGCTGACGCAATCAATCTCTTGTGTTGCTGTACATCCTGTCATTTTAGAGTTTACATGTTAAGCCTAAGAATTTCCTATCTTAAGCAGGATTAGATTTCTCTCCTATGAAAACAATCTTTTTTTTTAAAACTCATTCTCATTGGACTAGGAAGTGAATTATCTTCAACTCTGATGGAACATCCGAAACATGGAACACATTTTACATTTGAGACTTGTACACATTATTTCTGCCACTTGCCATTCTCAGATCAAGTTGAAACTTCGCACAACTATGGATTGTCGACAACATGAGAATCAATAAAAATATATAAGCTTTGTAAAAAGGGGGTGAGTACTTGACAGTTAGATTGTGTCATCAATTAACAATCAATTAACAATCCAATCCCTATTCATCCAATGATGTTTGATTGCTTTGTACGTTTTGCGATTGCCACCAGAGATGGAGACTAATAAATTCAAGCCCAAACCTCATGCCAGATTCATGTAGGATTCGAACTCTGGACCAGAGTTATGACAGATCGGTACCTCGTCTTCGGCTTCAGGCTCCATTCGGCTTTCTTCACCACCATCAGGACCTTTCTCTCTCGTCTCAGCAGCGGACCAATCGTCTGTTGGTTTCAGACGTTGTCAATGACTTTCATCGTGCAAATGTCCATCAACGTCAACGTCAGGCTTCCTTGGATTCTCTTGACCACCATCAGGACTTCCCTCTCCAGTCTTGGCAGCTGGACCAACGTCTGTTGGGTTCAAACCTTGCTGGTATCTTTCGACTTTCATATGTCTTTCAACGGCTTCGTCAGGTTTCAATGGGTTCTCATGATCACAACTAAGGCTCCTCTCTCTGGTTTTAGCATCTGAACGAACGTCTGTATTGATGATTCTCTCCTCCACAGCAGGTATGCGTTGGTTCATGGCGGCTATCTTGGTGTTCATGGCATCTATCTTGGAATTGATGTTTCCTAGCAGAGCTCAAGAGCTCCTCCATATCTGGTTCTACTTGAAAAAGATAAGTGTCTGGATCTTCCTCTTCTTCCACTATGTCTTCCCGGAGGCGTGCTTCTAAGGTTTCCTTATTTACACTTGTCTTCAGCCCTCGATCACGTAGCTCTCGCTTCAGTTCTTTCACTTCGAGTTCGTACAGCAGTTTAAGACGAGCCATAGTAGATCCGTTCCTATCCGATTCGATCCGATCCCACTTCTGACACCAGTGTTACGAATCTCACTATCCAGGCTCTCTGCAAACTGCACCATACACCACCAACGTAAGGAACTTGACAACTCAGGGCTCCAGAGTAACGTAACCCTTTAATAGTTGAATAAATAACAGCCAATACTGTACAATTGGCAACACCTACACTGTACAAATATCTCTCCGATAACACCGTACCGCCGTATCAACTCTTGCACTGGCCTCTCCGTCTCGTTCCGGGCTTGCACTGGGTTCAACAGTTCAGGACTGACTTCACACACTACCCTCGTTGTGACGGACTCGATCACAGACCAAGATCAAGACGCCTGTCGTTTCAACTGTACTTGACAGTACTCCGCACTGAACCGTCGTAATGCTCCGTACAGAACCACACCGTTGAACTGTGCTGTAGTCGACCGTGTTCTGAACCCCTGCCGTGAACCGTCTTGACTGCGACACCTCCACTCTTTATATAGGGTCCCTGCTGGCCTTCTAGAACCGGGCAGAACGTCGCTCGACCATTCTGGGTGGTCATATGACTACATCCCTCGTGACGCTCCTGAGCTCTGTTCACGACGCCGATCCTACTCGAACCTTCATGTTGACACTCGTCTCGGCTGACCGTCGTAACTTGTCACGGTTGACCGCTCGTCTAGCGCTGGCCTGGAGCGATTTGCATCGGCTGACTGCACTCACACCACTACCCCTATCTGTGCCACCACCAGGTTTATAACATTATATATATATATATATATATATATATATATATATATATATGTGGAAACATACAGTACATACACTTACGCATACACACACATATATATATATATATATTAATACATTTATGCATCCTTGTATATCTATGTATACTGATATATGTATGTCCTGTTCTGTAGATCGATATATTGTATATATATATATATATATATAATATATTTATATAGATACTAAATGTATATTTTTAGAGTTTCACAACCATGAATAAAATCCCATTCTTGCAACGAATGACAATCTAAGCGTCTAGTAGACAGACTTACATTAAGATTAGCCAGATTACATTTGATAGGGGGTGGGAAAGACTGAGAAGAGCTAAGGCTTCTGGTGGCATGCAGTCTTCGGAATCACCTAAACTGAGTCGCGTATGGGTGTGTGTGTTAAAGAGAGAGAGAGAAAAGAGAGAGAGAGAGAGACGAAGAGAGATCGATTGAAGTGATAGCACATAAAAGCGTCCGAGTTAGCCAGCTTGACCCGATACCCGCTAATCCAAGAAACACCAGTGTCTATCTCACCGCCTTTGAGAGTGTACGCTTTTTGTCTGGAACTCTGGCTAGACAGGGGAGTTCATTTAACCCAATGAACTGGCACACAAAGAGAGGTAACTTTGATTTATTATTTTCTAACCCAATAAAAAATTGGAAAAATTGTTGTTAAATATAATGTCAATAACAATATATGTACATATTGAGTTACAAAAATAAAAAAGAAACATTATATAAAAAAATTATTATATTAATTGTTATGTATACATTATCTTACCATTTTTGAATCATTATATTTTGTGATCCTGGACGAAGGCTATCAATCTGAATATAGTAATCGAACCTAAAATGGTTTCAATAGTTCTACTTAAGATTATAACTCCTCCCCCCCCCCCCCCTTTTTCATACTAATCGGAAAACTAATAAAATCGGCGGTAGGTTCCTTATTGCGGCATGAGGTCGGATTAACAAAAGAGGCATAAACCCCCCAAAAATTAAGGAAAAAAAAGGTAGGGCCTAATGGTGCCATGAAAGGGGGTTGACAATGATTTTTGTTAAATTCGAACCAATAATTGCTTAAATTAAAAGCAGGGCAAAGTGCCGAGTAGGATCAAAGAGAAAGCTTGTTATCTAGGACAATTTGGGCGTGCTGCGTTCAACTTAACTCACATCACTCTAAGATTAGTCCACATAAGTAGATTGCCAATTATCTGTATTCATCGGGAACGGCAGCTGTCCGGTTAGTCGACCGTCCGGATAACCGAATGTAGAATATTATAAACGGTCTATTTCATTAACAAGATAAAGAAAATATATATGAGGGTATCGCATCGTAGGTAATTATGAAATTCAAGTAAAATATACAGGAGAACAAATCATTATACGTAGGCGAGACAGCCGGTATAGCCTCAACTGGGGCAACAAATTGTAGTCCTGTTTTCTAGCCTTAACTGGGGCAACAAATTGTAGTCTTGTTCTCTAGCCTTAACAGGGGCAACAAATTGTAGTCTTGTTCTCTAGTCTTAACTGGGGCGACAAATTGTAGTCTTGTTTTCTAGCCTTAACTGGGACAACAAATTGTAGCCATGTCCTCAAGCTTCAACTGGGGCAACAAATTGTAGTCTTGTTTTCTAGCCTTAACTGGGGCAACAAATTGTAGCCATGTCCTCAAGCTTCAACTGGGGCAACAAATTGTAGTCTTGTTTTCTAGCCTTAACTGGGGCAACTAATTGTAGCCATGTCCTCAAGCTTCAACTGGGGCAACAAATTGTAGTCTTGTTTTCTAGCCTTAACTGGGGCAACTAATTGTAGCCATGTCCTCAAGCTTCAACTGGGGCAACAAATTGTAGTCTTGTTCTCTAGCCTTAACTGGGACAACAAATTGTAGTTTTGTTTTCTAGCCTTAACTGGGGCAACTAATTGTAGCCATGTCCTCAAGCTTCAACTGGGGCAACAAATTGTAGTCTTGTTCTCTAGCCTTAACTGGGACAACAAATTGTAGTCTTGTTTTCTAGCCTTAACTGGGGCAACTAATTGTAGTCTTGTTTTCTAGCCTTAACTGGGGCAACTAATTGTAGTCTTGTTCTCTAGCCTTAACTGGGGCAACAAATTGTAGCACTGTCCTCAATCTTCAACTGGGGCAACAAATTGTAGCACTGTCCTTAATCTTCAACTGGGGCAACAAATTGTAGCCATGTATTCAAGCTTCATCTTGGGCAACAAATTATAGTTTTCTTCAACGGGGCAACAAATTGAGATTGTAACATTATGAACTCTGTGGTCAGTGCTCGATTTTTTGCGACTAACAGAGCAGTTTGCACTGTTCTCTTTCAAGTCTAGAGTTACAAGAGTCGAAGGCTCAATTATACCTGAAATTTTTAAGAAGAAGAAGAAGAAGAAGCGACGAACGCTGAGAAATCAATATTGACAGTGCAAAAGCCTCGTGTCGGTCTAGTTTGTTTGACAGTCTTATATCTGGGTCAGGTCTGGGTTAGGTCTTTCACATAGGTCTTCTTTAAGTCTTTTGTTTACGTTTGGTGCTAGGTCTAGCCGTTCTAGTCGTTAGGTCTTTAAGTTTTTGATGCTAGGTGCTGGTGAACTGTAGGTATTGCCGAGGCCCTAATAATATTGACTATGATATTATTACAATGAAATTGAAAGATTTAAGGCTTAACACACTTCTCTAGAATGTCCCTAGAGAAGACTGAGGACTACCTTTACAGCTACATACTTTGTCAAGAGACCAGCACAAGCCTCAGGCTCTGGAATATCCATTTATAAGCCACACTGAATGGGAAAGTGCCGATATGGAAAACATTGCGCAACTCATTTCGAATACAGAACTAGTTATCCAAGACATTTGAGAATCTAATGATAATGTAGAAAAAGAATTATACGTTTTTACTCAATGTTATTTTATAATCTAAGAAATTTCCGTCCGAAATTCCATCACTAAAATGTCCATGTTCTTGAGTTCTACTTTTTAATTACATATTGGATATAAAAAAAGAACATTTTTTTCCTCCATATTACCTTTACGATTACATTTCTTCTAAATGAAAGAAATACATTCTCTTACATAAAGAAAATCTGTAATATTTTCTCATGACGTAACTCTAGGGAATCACCTTTTTTTTCATCTACTTTAGTCTGTTCAACCGTTGGGTCACCACAAATGATCTGTCGACCGTCTTTCTCCATTCCTGTGTTTTGTCTTGGATAGAATCTCTTTCAATGCCCGTCTATTGTCATCGAATCGCTTTCTCTGTCTGCCTCTTATTCTTGGTCCACATTTTTTATGGAGTGTGTGTGTGCGCGCGCGCGTGTGTGTACGTTTGGTGTGTGTGAATTGACTAATATAATATTCGTCACATGACCAAGAAGAATGGCCGGCATGTACAGTGTATAAAATAGGGTTAAACCTGACGAAAAAGGGGATATCTGTGAATACTAAATGGTGCCTTAGGATATGTTGAAAATCCTTTAACATCTTGTGATATAGTTTGCATTCCGATCTATTTGTACATATGTTAAAGTCTTGTAAATGTTTCTTCATACAATACGTAAAAAATATATAAAATATATGACAATTTCTCCAATTTTGTAAGAGCGATATGCTTCGCTCTTAATAACTAAAGGAATAATAGATTTTTTTTAAATCTAATTTTTTTTTTAAGTCCACCTTCGTCCTCCCGTTTTCCCTGTATGACCAATTAGATCAGGGGTTCTCAACCTGTGGATCGCGACCCCCTTGGGGGTCGATTTACGATTTGCCAAGGGGTTGCCTAAGATCATCGAAACTATGAATTGTTATAGTCTATTTTTCTAATGCTGTATCTGTGTGTGTGTGCGTGGGGGGGGGGGGAGGGGGATCGCGGCAGAGTGGTTCACTGTAAAAGGGGTCGACGAGCTTAAAAGGTTGAGAACCGCTGAATAGGATAGTAATTCTTTTCCCAAAGATATGCATAAACTGTTAAATTTCTAGGAAATTCATTAGAGCCGTTTTCAAGATCCGTGTCCACCCAGATTTTTTGTCTGTTGGGACCCTATGAAGAATTTGCAAGCTTATAAGAGGGATAGTAAAAAAAAAAGTCTTTTTTGTTCTTTAAATAGAATTTCAAACTTGCATTGAAATTAATGTGTGAGTTTATACAAAATCTTACTGGGGTGGGTTGGATTAGTTGAATGGAGTTACAAAATACCTAAAATAAATTAACATATGTCATACTCTTAATGATATGTAACATATTTAATAGTCAAGTCTCTTTTACAATTAATCTTAACTTGCAAATTCTTTATCGGGTCAAAAAAAAAACACAAATAAACCCACAAATAAACCCACAAATAAACCCACAAATAAACCTGGGTTGATACGGTTCTCAAAAACGGTTAAAAAGATGTTCCTAGACATTTGGAAAAGAATTACTAGCCAGTACTCCGCACAGGGTAAAATCGGGTTTGACAGTTTATAGTTTTTCAAAGTTTGATAGAAATTTTAATTAAATTTGTTCTGGATGTCTAGACACTCTCTACACGCCAGGGGGTACTCCAGCAAGTGTTCACTAAAGATTTAAATAAATAAATACTTTTTGCGCCTCGTCTGGTAGGCCTGGATCGATAGACCTATCTTTTGTTCACTCTAGGTAGATTTTATTATACATGCGCTTATCCAGAAAATTTTCTCGGAGTAAAAAGGGGTTGGGGGGGGGGGGATTTAGGGTCTGGTAAAAAAACGTTCTTTTTTTAAAAAAAAAAATCTATCATTCATCAGTTATTAAAAGCAAACAAATAACTCTTTGCGTTATATCCGAGGTCGGCAACCTGCGGCTCTTTGGATGTTAAGCTGCGGCTCCTTAATTCCATACGGAAATATTATTTATTTTATCGAAACATTTTTTTAAATAGTTCTGAATCGTTTAACGAAAATTAGGTGCTGATTCTATCTCTCAGACATTTGTACTCGCTTTTCACCACACCCCTCCCCCATTATTCACGTCGTCACTGTTGTCAGTTAACCAACCTGCTTGAACTGTGATGTATAGTTAGAATTATCTTTTTCAAAGCTAGAAGCAATCTACAAGTAATGCTAAACCATTCACAGATGATGAGTATGTCATAGACTGCTTCATACGTGCATCTGAAGAACTGTTTCGTGATTTCAAAAAAAAAAAAAAAAAAGAAGAAATCTTTTTAAAAAATCAAAGATTTTGCTACTATCCATTGAAACAGTACAAGACAGTATAGCTAAAATGTCCTCAAATGTAACATATTTGCAGATGAAAGATATTCAATTTTCTTCTGCCTTAATACTTGCTATAGACTAGACTTGCGAAATAAGTACACGGCACACGGCATATATATATATAGTTAAGTTCCCCTTCCAGACCTTGTGGTCTATAGGGCAGATGATGTAAAGGTCATCTGTTTCTGTGGCCTACGGTTAAGAGGGCCAGCACAACGACCAACCGCCTTTACTTTTCCCCAACAAATGTCAGGTTCCCATTAGAGCTGGGTAGACTCAGAGGTGCCCAAAGATCCCGAAATAAAAAATCCCAGTCTTCACCAGAAGCTAGCGTTTTACCGCTCAGCCACCGCGCCTCGTATATATATATATAATTTTTTGTAAAAATCAAAACTTATATATAAATTCTTTTTTTCATTAAAAAAACAAAATTGTATGAGAACTATTTATAGTTGTCAAGAAAAAACTTTGTGGCTTTTTAAATACTTTGAAATTTTGTAAATTGTAATTTTTCGCTCTTCTGACTCAGAAGGTTTTCGACCCCTGCATTATATATCCAGCTTCACAAAGAGGGAATTGTCTGTTTTAAATTAAATTTACGTTACAGTACATCTCGTGCTGTTGTTTTCTTACTGTAAGAAAAATCAATGTCTTCCTTTTAATGTTTTTAATACAGGTAAACAAAATGTGCATATTTAAGGCAAACATTGCTCATTCAAAGTAGACTAGCTCTATTAAGCTTCTCCGCTGTGCAATCACTGAAATTATGACAATTTTGTGGCAACTTATCTTTATGGTTAAAGATACAGCATAGATGTTAGTATACTCAGTGTTGTTTGTTGCCTTGGCACATTGAGCAAGGTCGTATTTAAATAGTAAGGTCATTCCAACAAAAATAATTCGTACTATTTTTTTTTTTATAGCTTTTGTATCACACGTCTTACATGCTTCTAGCATGATCAGTGCACCATGTTCAAATTTCTTTTATAGGCCAGTGCAGGGTTATAATCCAAGCTTGCGCCCCCTTGTTAGGTAACGGTTTTTTTGGCCACTCAGTCACACATCCCACTATAAGTGTTTGTTTGAGTTTGATACAAACTTGCAATGTTTGTTTTGTTTTACATAGTTCGGGTGTTACTTTGTAATCTACATCCTAGCTCAAATCTTACGCAGGACTACATCCTAGCCGAAACCTCACGCAGGACTACATCCTAGCCGAAACCTCACGCAGGACTACATCCTAGCCGAAACCTCACGCAGGATCAAGGGGGATAGCAGCGGAAGTATATTAAACCGGGACCATTGAACGACCGAGCGCCAGTCCAGTGCACATAGCGCACGACCAGGAAGCCATCCTAGTCCTAACATCCTGATCTTCTTAGATAAAGTACAAAGGAAAGTTGTGTTTTGATCAGATACCAATCTCCTTAGTAGACCTAATCACGGAGCTGTGACGTGACAACAAGTTATTTGTCTAAGCTGCCCACAGGTTGTGACGTCGCAGGCCTACTATGACGATTGGTCTCGCCTGAACACCCAACCAAATCAATCTCTATTCCCCCCCTCCCACAAATTTACGTAATGCTAAGGGATATAACTTCACAATTTTTTACCGGGAACAACTGCAATTTAGAAAGGCCAATGCTATCTGTTCTTTGACATGATTAATTTAGGAAAAAAATAATTAAATTAGAAGCCACTGTCTCATTCCACATCCAGCACAGTTCTTGTTGTTTCTTTGGTCCACTTAATAAACCTAGATTGATCTAGAGTCTGAACTAAATTATTCCCCTTGAGCTTTGTATTTTTTTGTTACTTGTGGGCTTGCTCTTCATTGACGTAGATATTTCCTTTAGCATAAACATGTGAATCAAATTATAAATATACTTAATTAGAAAATGTGTGTGGGGAAAAATGTTTAAAATTGGCTTAAAAAATTAAGGATTTTTAGTTTGTTTGTTTCTTAGATTTTTTAAAAAAAAGGATGTGCTGGCGTCCTTGGTCACTCTTTATCTTTATCTTTTTACAAAATGTAGATATAGGTAGTTCCCAGATCATTTAAAAATGTTTTTAAGGGTGCGATGGCTGAGTGGTAAAGTGCTTGGATTCGAATCTTGGTGAAGGCTGAGATTTGTAATATGGGATCTTTGGGGCACCTCTGAGTCCACCCAGTTCTAATTGGGCACCTGACATTAGTTGGGGGAAAGTAAAGGCGGTTGGTCGTTGTGCTGGCTCTCGTTATTCTTTGGCCACAGAAACAGATGACCTTTACATCAACTGCCCTATAGATCGCAAGGTCTGAAACTGGAGGTTTAGTTTTTAATGTTTCTAGAGAAACACATAGAGTTTAGTCATACCGAAAAGAGAGAGAGGGAGAGAGAGAGAGAGAGAGAGGGAGGGAGCAGAGAGAATTCTCTTTCCAATTACAGTGACAGTAACGCTAATTACTTCTCTTAGGTTTAATGCACTGAGCGTGTCATCGCCTCCTGGCTATTACATTAGCACTGACGTGATTGAGAAATGTAAAAACTCTCTTGTGAAATATGACTGCATTAGTATGGTAGAATGTTTTTAAAAAAGCAGCATATCACTTAAAGTTTTCTTTTCATTTTTTTTTAAAGTTTTTTTTTTTAGATCTGTTTTATAAAGAGGCATCAAAATATAGTTCTTAAACATACGAAGTTGTCCCTGATTTACATGCCTCGATTTATTAGTTAAATGCGATTAGTTCGGCTTGCTATTAGTAACAACTGAAATCAATCTAATATCTATCTTAATGAAATAGAGTTCAAATTGTAACAGTCAATGTAATCTCATAAAATACAGACGTTACTTCAAAAAAGAAGATTATTACGACCAACGCGTCATGCATCTAGTCATGCTTGTTAACCAATGACTTAAATTCTGCCAAGTCACTGGTTTTTCTGACTGGCTTTAATAGCACAAGGTAAGAAGGAGCATTTGTACAGCTTTGTCCTAGCATATGGAACGAAGAACACCTACAATCAATCTAATATCTATCTAAATGAAATAGAATTAGCATTTCATCAAATCAACTTTAGAGTGTTTAGAAAAAAAAAAGACTGATCAAGAAACTAAATATATATATATATGTGGGGTATAATATATACTGAAATAAATGGAAGCTATACGTCAGTTATCAAATTATTCATGGACTTTTTCACATAAACAAGGACATTAGTATTCCTCTCGTGTATCAAGTATTTCTTTGTTCGACTAGCACCTGGAAAGACTTTTAATTAGTATTTTCCTATGAAACAGACTTGCATTTGCAAAGAAGAATTCTAATTAGTATTTTCTTATTAAAAAGACTAGCACTTGGAAACAAAGTTTCTAATTAGTATTTTCCTATTAGAAAGAAGGAATTTAAAAAAAAAATTCATAATCCTTTTGAAGTATTTCATTTGTTCATGGTATCTTGAAATTATGGTCCATTGTCGTATGCATTATTTCCACTTTGCGGAAAGGCGTCTGTTATGGAGAGTCTCTAGAATACTTTACACAGAAAGACGTCACTTCCTCTTCCTAAATGTAAACTTAGGCGTAAATACACATCTTTTAGTTTTATTGGAGTGTAAGTATGTGACACAGTGAGACTAATCCTAATTGATTTTCTAAGAATCCTAATTTCTTACACCACACAAAAAACAAAATAAAAGTAAAGTGCACTCTATTAGACATTTCGATCTCTTGTGCAGATGATGTAAAGGTCATCTATTTATATGGCCAATGATTAATGACGATTTTATGTGACCATCACAACGACCTAATCACCTTACTTCCCCCACTAAGGTCAGGTACTTATTAGAGTTGGATGGACTCAGGGGCGTGCTTAAAATCCAGAAATTCAAAATCCCAGTCGTCACCAAGATACGAACCCGAGACACCACGCAAAGCGTTTTATCACTCAGTCAGCAAGTACCATCATACTACAAATTCTAATACCTACTTTTAAATCTGAAAATGTACATCTACAGTATTAGGCCTATCTTCGATGTCGATCACTAAGAAGATGTACATTATTACTTACTTGCTTAGACGTATATCCCTCTCGCTTTGGGCTGCAAGCTGTCTCCACTGTATTTTACTGATTACAAATATAGCTAGAAAATAAATCTAGGTGTTGTTGGTTGGTCCTTGTTTTGTAGTACAAAATGCAAGTACAACTAAACCTATGTAGACGTATTAAAATTTTGATGGGAAAATCTTGAACAGACTTCTTTTTATACAAAAATTGTTAGCCTCGTAGAACGACCATGGTTCATCTCGAACACTTTTCCATGTGACTGTGGAGCCCTATTTTGGATAGACACTCCAGTCCACATGTGTCGCAGGTTAAGGTGGCTTTCGCTTTGGTGGTAGAGGTGCTGGCCATTTTCCGTATGGCACGCTTTTCTTCTAGATCTGAAATGTAGTAGTAGCACAAATGAAATAATAATTTGAAAAAAAATCTAAGTCACTGCTGTTGTGGAGTGTGTGTGCGTTTCTGTGAAGGAAGGGAGTATTATTTTTTTGGTCTTGGAGAATGATGAAATCACGCCAGGGTCTGTCATAATGCATGTTAAGAACGGCAGATGAACCAGTAATTTGAAATAGTAAAGACGTGTTTTTGAGGGAGTGACATTTGTTTTAAATATCAGTTTATTTCATGGCTATTAGATCTATATCTCACGTTAAATCTGTGCATATTGTAATATAAATAATATTAAGTTTTGTTCACAAGAGACGTTTTTTTCAAT
The DNA here is from genome assembly GCA_036873155.1 of Biomphalaria sudanica. Taxonomy (NCBI): domain Eukaryota; kingdom Metazoa; phylum Mollusca; class Gastropoda; family Planorbidae; genus Biomphalaria; species Biomphalaria sudanica. Next base: position 2,157,220 of record JAZGLO010004016.1, read on the forward strand.
TTGTTTAAGGTTTCTTTCAATAAACACGCTTATATCTGTTCAGATGTACTGGCGATCTGGTGATACAATACAACGACCGACCGACAACCACTGCACAACCAAGTCTTTACTGGCTTTCGTCTCTTTAAGGCACACGCCCCTTCAACCGAAACACACGTGACTTAAATTAACATCCATTATGACAGACCAGCTGGTAGTTTCATCAGCTACCCTGCCCTCGGCACATAAACACACATATTAGCCTCCAAAACAGTAGGTCTTTTTTTTTTCGCCATCCCCTAATTTAGATAAGAGGTTCTCAAACTGTTTTCTGCGGATTCCTAGTGTTCCGCGAGGCTAGAATGGGTGTTCCACGAACTACTGGAATAATTAACTAGTAGGCCACCAAGTGATTTAGTTTCTAAAAAAAATAAAATAAGCAATGTGTTCCGCTTAATATTCAGAATGTGCGACGTGTTCCGTTAAGGAAAAAGTTTGAGAACCACTGATTTAGATGGATCAAAGGTGTGTCTTATAACGTTTAATGGTTTTCAAGTCAGTGATACCCAACAGTTTTCGGCCGGAAAAGAGGGGTGGTGACATATGCCTAAAACACCCGTGATTGAATCGTGTCAAGGACCAAGAAAAAAACGCCCAGTGGAAATGAAGGAGGCTGAGTAATAAAGCGCTTAGCTTCTGGAACAGATTGTCCCAGGTTCGAATAATGGATTTTTAATTTTGGAATTTTTGGGAAGACTCTTTAAGTCCATCAACCTCTAATGGGTATCTGACATAAGTTGGGTAAAATTATAAACGGTTGGTCGTTGTGCTGGCCACATAACACCCTCGCTAACCGTGAGCCACAGAAACAGATGATCTTTACATCATCTGCCCTATAGACCGCATAGTCTGAAAGGGAAAAATTAAGTGGAAATGAGCCACATCAACTTATTATTTAGTGTTGGCAGAACGCTCGGGGCTTGGATAACACAGAGTTGTTGGCCTGCGGACAGTAGGTTAACCACAGAAACAAATGAACTTTGCATTATCTGCCCTATAGACTGCATTATTCTGCAAGGGAAAATTTATCGGTAGTGATCCACAGCAACTTGTTAGTGTTGGCAGAACGTTTGAGGCTGTTGTAGACAGTTGTAGTCCCGCGGGCCGTAGGTAAACCAACAGTGTGCTAAGTGGTTCATTTACCAACTAAATAAGCTAGACCATCAATTCAGTTCTATTGCTTACTGAGTTTTAATTGCATTCTTATGAACATATTGACACAATATTGTCAAAAACCATTGTCCGCATAGTATGGGTTTAATACACTGAATCACTACACAACACACATATCTAACATTTCGTGAGACACATTCTTATGGACCAGTTACAAGCACATGTAGACATAAGAACGACTACCAATACAGTAAATAATTTTCATAACATGCATACATTTTAATTCGTACTTTCTATTTCTTTATTTGCACTTGCGTGGGGCTGGGTGGATGAGTGCTAGAACACTAGGCTTCCGAACTGAGAGTTCCAGGGTTCGAATCTCTTCGAAGACTGTTTTTTTTTTTCGTTTTCATGCCCAAACGCGTTTAGATCTGCCTCTACAACATCATATATATATATATTTATATATATATATAGGCATTGTGTAAATAAACTTCCTGTTTACACTTCTCTTGCAACCTTGAGACGTACACCACGTTACATTTAGTGTAAATGCGTTTACTTCATAAAACCTTCAATCAGCAGAGCTCATCTTTTGTCTGACGCTAGAAACACGTGACAGACCTTGTTATGTAAACATTATTTCACTGTGACAAGAGACACTGCCATCGAAAAGGTCATTATCGTGCTATCTTCAAATGACCCTACGTCCAGACAAATAACTCTTCCTTTTATAGCCAGAACATCGCGTGCTGCGATGGGGGAGGATGCTACTAGGTAGCTTTGAAAGGAATGATGCGTTATTAACTCCAGTTTCAAACTGGCCTAGGGAGGCATAAGCAAGATCAGTTCTTAGATCCTTGTTCAAACGCTAAAGGTCTTTGAAAATCTGACAGCAAATTATAGGGTGGAATATTAGTAGGTCATGTAGCGAGAGAAAATTATGCAGCCTCGCTGTCGAGCATGCACATATCCACCGCCTACACTCTCGAAATATTAGAAAACAAAATAGATCAAAATGGCTTGAAACTATTTTTTATAAATCAGCCTTATTCGGCCTAAGGGTCATTTTAATTTCGACACTCGAGTAGCGGGCCACATCGTCAAAAAGGTAAAAAAAAAAAAAAAAGATAATAAACAAACAATTTTATTACAAACCTGTGACTCTAGCCCTTACAATAACGAATGAGAATTTTATCTGATACCAACTTCTTCCCATCTGGTTACACAAATGAGACAGCAAGTTAGAGCATCCTTTGTGATGGTGGAAACTTCTTTTAACATGTTTTTGCCAGTGAGGGTCTAATACATGTTCGTAAGAGCTACTAACTTCTCTATGATTTCAAAGTTGCTGTTTGTGCCGAATATAAATACCAAGATTTTGATCAGTATCAGATATGTCGGCAGACTCGTTAGCGGCAATAGGAAACATTTCCAAATCCTGTCTTTTACTTTTGAATTGAGGTTTTAGACCACATGCTTTACTCGTAATTGCCATGAGACAGCATCAACTGCATTCCTTTTTTTTTTTCTTTATGACTGACTACAAGCAAGCACTTTTTTTTTACTCATTCAAAGTCTGAGAATGACTTCCTTTCTCTATCGATATGATCAGCTCTGTAGCTGGTCTTACAGCAGACTTGATTCTTGTCTCTTGTTTTTGTTAGATATTCTCATCTATCTGTCTTATTTGATTTTGTGTTATACTGTTGGGTGTTATGTACTTTAAAAAGAGCTACATTTCCTGTATAAAACATAAACGTGTTGACTTGTTATCAGTGCCACAATCCATCAAAGAAATAGTGAGAGCCCTAAGGTAAGGAAAGATTTTTTTTAACCTTTTTTTTTTTTTCGTGGGGATGTGATTTTCAACACTTCGGGCTGATGTTTTGGCGGACCGGATGGAACAACGTCGCGGGCCGGATATTCTAAATTATAGTCATTGAAAATGTGTGTAGTTCTGCAAGTGAGTCTTTTTACAAGATGCAATAGAGTGATCGGCGTATAATAATATTTGAAAATTGTATAACACCTACAAATCTTTGAATGTATGCTTTTAAAGTAATGAGTACCAACTGTTATGATTAGACCTCTGTTTGTGAACGAAGAATTGGTAGAGTGGAAGATATTTAACCCCTAAAGCGCGTTTGGTAGTTAATCCTCTAAACATCAGAATTGTGTATGCACTCAATGTAAAACAGTTCAGCACTTTAAGGGTTAATGTCCATTTCTTTCTCCGTTCAGACATTGCCAGTGACAGATCCGAATGGAGACAGCTTGCCGCCTAATGCATTGAACAGCGGGGGGGGGGGGGGGGGGGGGAGGGAGAATCTACGTCTGAGTAAGAATCTCTTCTAGTAGCAGGCCTGTCCATTATTTCGGTGATGATCACCTAGTCATCAAGCTCTTCTTCTCTACAAGACCATTTAAGAAACAAAGATTGAATAATAAAAAATAATAAATAACAATACATTATATCAGTTCCACTCTTGTAGCAAAAATAGAATTCGACTGATTGATCAGCAGCCTATAACGACATGGCTTAACTAGTAAACAACAAGTACAGATCCAACAAGCAATATATATAAAAAAAAGGTAATCTAAGGGAAAGAACCGCTAATTGCTGCTTTTTATCTCAAAATTATGGGTCTAGCTTCATTTCTGCTATATATAACAACATTAATTAATTAGTACAAAATGATTAACTAATTGGTTAATCTTTGTAGGGATTCGTGTATTGTCATCGACTATAAATAATTATGCAAAATTTCAACTTGATCTGAGAACGGGAAGTGGGAGAAAAAAACGTATCGAAACGTAATAAGGGGATTGAATCCATATATACATCCACATCTCTTATTAATTAGCGTTTATTCCCCTTATTTCGATAGCAAACAAAATAATTAAATACCAACAAATAATTAATTAATCAGTTAATTTTTATGATTGATTGATGTCTTGTTAGTTCAATGAAAAATTATGAATAATTGTACAAAGTTTGAACTTGATCTGAGAATGGGAAATGTGAGAAAAAACATGTTCAAACTTTTTATCATACAGACAGACAAACAGACAGACAGAATGAGTTGATACACGATTTCTAAAAATAATTTTTTTTTAGAAGAGCTGAAAAATAAATTCAAATTGTAGTTTTTCTTAGTTAAACGTTTTAAAAACCCAACATTTTTAGTAATATGAGTCTTTATAATTATGTCTTCAGCCATCTTCAAAGTTACCTGGGAAATGGCAAACCACAGTACATATGCTTCTAATGTCAGCTCAGATATTGGGGGCGGCATCGTGGAAAACGTCACTAGGATGACCACGGCGCCTGACTACAGCAACGAGTTGCCAAATTTCGCGGACATTGCTGACGTTCCTTACACCGAGGTCATGCAGCTGCAGAAGTTTGTGGTGCCAGTCTTGTGCCTGCTGGGATTCTTCGGAAATCTGACCTCGGTCACTATTTTTATGGGTCAGGCGCTCAAAAAGAAATCGTGCATCATGTATTTGACCACCAAGTGCCTCACTGACACCATCTTCCTGGCCGCCCTACTTGTCGTCTGGCTGGGCGAGTAAGTATCACCAACACGTAATTATTACTTTTAATTAATCATAGGAGATGGAATACCAAAGTTTGATTTGTAAGATCCCCCTTTACATTCTAAAAGTAGGCCAAATTAAGTACAGCCAAGAAAAGGGGAGGGGAGTGACACGAGAATGCGATGTGGAGTAACGTGTCGGGGAGGCGTTCGAAACCTAACGAAAACAATAGAAGTAAAATAGTAGGAAAGGGAAAGATTTTGGAATACATAGACAAAATGAGCACTGTCAAGGATGAAAGATCAGTGTTGCCAATCAAATCATACTAGCTTTCCCTAAATGAAGACCTTATGCTGGCACTCTGGCAGCAATAGGACTTTGATCTTCTCCTATTGTGAGGCCGTCACCTGTAATTTCAAAGATGTTTTAAAACTTTTTACTTTTCATCTTAACAGCTAAGGGGTTTGGCCTATCGATTAACCACTTCTTAATAGCTATACTTGTTATAAATTGTATATGTTATATTGAAATAACGTTATAACAATTGTTATGCCGCAGTGTTCACGTGTATTGGTTTCACCGCCATGGAGTCTGCCAAATGATCGTGTTCATCTCTTACGTTTGCGGCTTTCTGTCCGTTTGGCTGGTCGTCCTGATAACGGTGGAGAACTACATCCGCATATGCCACCCTCACAGAGTTCACGACCTTTGCACCACGGGGAAAGCCCAGGTCGCCCTGCTCTGCCTTGGGATCCTCGCCATCTTCTGCTACAATTTTCCCCTCTGGACGACCCACATTGTGATCAAGGCGAATAACACGAGCCGCTGTTCTCTCGTTCCAAGTAAGTTAAACCTTCATACAATTGCTTAACAAAAAAGTTTAACTTTAGTCTTAATTACTGGATGTAATTAGTGCAACTTTATTCTAATTACTGGACCAAGTAATTACAACTTTAAACTTATTAGTGGACCAAGTAAGTTCAACCTTAATCTAATTACTGGACCAAGTAATTACAACTTTAAACTTATTAGTGGACGAAGTAAGTTCAACCTTAATCTAATTACTGGACCAAGTAATTACAACTTTAAACTTATTAATGGATCAAGTAAGTCCAACCTTAATCTAATTACTGAACCAAGTAAGCTCAACTTGAATATAATTACAGGACCAAGTAAGTTCAACCTTAATCTAATTAGTGGACCATTGCATACTACAATGTATTCAAATAAGCTTTAACTTTTATATCTACCTACTTCACTTATTTAAAGTAGGTATAACTTCAGTTTACCTAGCTACACTGTATGAAACGACAGTGGTGACAACGCTTTGTTAGACCTATGAGATAGATCTACGTACCGAAACGCGTCTCGAGGCATTCGTCGAGTCTAAAGGAAACGAGTCTCCGCGGCTCAATTATATCCTCTGGGCAGACGTTAAGGGATGCTGTTCATTACCGGCCGAATATGGCACTCGGGAGATAGGTTGGGCAACATTTTGTTAGAATGACGTAGATCTTTTCACTTGACCAAGTAATTTTAACTTCAAGCACTACTCCTAGAGCGCTAAACTTGATTATTAGTAAAATCTTAGTCTTTTGGTCACTTCCTTGTCTAATCAAGCGCGTTAACTCGTTTTTTAGAGGGCTTGTATGTCTATGATTGTAAGAGAAGCGTTGTCTTCACAATCTGTCAAGACTGTTTAAACTGGATAAACTCTTTGCTGCCACGTTACTCCATGGTATGTGGAAATCCACAAAGTGACGTCATTATGATATGAATAAATCTAGTGTTTCCATCGATTAAGAAAATGTAGTAGTCAGTTTCTGTATAGTATTATCAGCATTTATTTTTCCAGACACCGACAGGCCATTATAAAAGGCTTCAGAACTGACATATATATATATATATATATATATATTTGTAAACGTCCACTTAGGAGAAGCAGCTTAAGTTAATAATAATATTCAGAAAGACACAAAGATAAAGATTTCTTATTCTATATTCTAGTTCAAATTCATACAAGTGCTCCTTTTTCCCTGGTGTCATTGGAACATGCAAAACCAATGACTTAGCAGAGTTAAAGTTTCTAATTTAACCTGCATGATTAGATTAGCATCTACGAGTTAAAAGTAATTATCTTCTATTTTATAGGAACGCCTTTAAATTATAAGATAACATAAAATCCAAAGCATAAAATATATTTAAATAATTAGTGTTAACTAGGTAGATTGGTTTCATAATGAAAAAGGGAAATGAATCTAACATTATTGAGACAAATGACTGTAAATTATGAAATTCTTCCCCCAGATTTTCTTTTTTATTTTTTTATTACATAGTTTACATGTTTTTATATCGACCAGAAAATGATTCATTCATATATACGTGGGCCTTCGAGATTCTGTTGAATGTTAAATGTCTATAAAATCAATGCACATTTATTTGTTAAACTCCCCACTTCTACGAGACAAAACATTCAGGGGAGACAATCCCACCAGCCTGCTCTATCGTGAATCTTTTAAAAGCTTTTCTCTTTCGATTCTCCCGCTTGTGAACTTACACATTCAATTTACAAATCCAATAACAGCACAAGGGAAGCAAGCAGGAAAGAAAGAGACAGAATGGAACAACTTCTTTGTAATGGTGCCTTCTCTGTCTTTAGTTTAACTCTGTATGGTATGGTATGGTAATACTTCACTGGCACAAAGACTTAGAATAAATAGACTAATTAAAAAAAGCATCGTGTATCACTCAAGTACAGCTGCCATCTCTTGAAGAGCTTTTTCAAGAAAGATGCCTTTCCAAATCACTCACGATTCTTAAAGACAACCTGCACCCATTAAACCGCTGTTACATAAGATCTGAAAGAAGTGATCGTCTCCTTTCCATTAGGACTAAAACTGAAAGATTTAATTATCCCACTTTCGGTCAGCTGTCGTCATCGAGAAGTACATAGAAGTCAAATTCATAGAGCGCTGGTTGTGAATGTGTATGTGTTTCGTATTTGAATGTTGTTCGAATTTTAATCAATATTGTTTTTGTACAGTAGTTTCGCTGAGCTTGTCAATTGTAGTCAAACTGAATTTCCATTAGATTGGATCAATAAAAATTATCTTATCTTATCTTATTTTCCAGAGTCGGCCTTAGGAGGGGGTGATTGGGCCGACAGGCCGCCCATGCCACTGGTTTATTCGTTACGATGCTACACGAGACTTAATAAGTGAAATAAAAGTTACCCCTTTCAAACCTTCCGCTCTATGGGTCAGATGATGTAAAGGTCATCTGTTTCTGTGATAGGTGAAATACACAGAAACTATGAAAGCAAATATTGGAGAACTTTAAGTTGCCTGAAAGTGAAACCATCCGTTGCCTGAAAGTGAAACCATCCGTTGTCTAAAAGTGAAACCATCCGTTGCCTGAAAGTGAAACCATCCGTTGCCTGAAAGTGAAACCATCCGTTGCCTAAAAGTGAAACCATCCGTTGCCTGAAAGTGAAACCATCCGTTGCCTGAAAGTGAAACCATCCGTTGCCTAAAAGTGAAACCATCCGTTGCCTGAAAGTGAAACCATCCGTTGCCTGAAAGTCAAACCATCCGTTGCCTGAAATTCAAACCATCCGTTGCCTGAAAGTGAAACCATCCGTTGCCTTTTGTTTTTAATACGCAATGCGTTGTGTTTTCAAGAACATATCTAATATATAAAGTAGAAAGTAAGGCCTATGTATGTCCCGCATAGAAATCAAAACCGTTTAATTAATCGTGATAAAACTTGGCAGAAATGTTCCTTGGTACTAACTGGAACCGTAACGTATGTATAGTAGCCCTAAAACAAACTTAAGACCCTCAAAAAAAAAAAAAAAAAAACCACTATGAAAGTGATACTATTTCATGGATCTAGGCCATGTTTACGATGTCTACATGATGAGACAAGACTGAGAGGTCACGCATGCGCAGAGATAAAAATCTTAGATCTAATAGGCTGGTAGACATATGACGCGACAGTTTTTGAGTACTAAGCTGACCCGCCATCTTGTATTATATAAAGATAACAATCGGAGAAGAATGAGACGTGAAGTGACGGTTATAGATCGCAGCGCCCTTAGGGAGGGAGCGAGATTTCGAAGGTAAGATAGGAGTGGATATTAGAGGATGCGGACTTATTATAAACGGTATCAGTAAATCTTACGTAATGAGATAAGATAAAATAATACTTTAAAGAAAAACAATCAATTATATTGAGTAAAAGAATTACACCAATTATTTTTTTTTTTTATAAATCATGTAATATTTTTTTAGAAATAAATCTAGCATTCTAGATTAACAATAATATGGGAACTGTTTCTATTTAGCGTAGTTTTCTTGCTTATACCTGGCTAAGTCCGCTATTGTCTAATTACTACTATGGACAAGTTGCCTGGGGGTAAGGGAGAAGGTTACCGTGCTGTCTTTTCAAAAAATATTTATAAAAAAAAAAGAAAATTGTTCGATTGTGAATTCGAACTAGATCCTGCAAGATGGAAGGCCGACGTGTTTGCCACTGATCCTTTAAAACACTTTTAAAAATGTAATGTTTTATAGTTAGTTACATTTTTTTTTTCGGCAAGCGACCTAATTTTCTACACAAGGCTTATCTCCCTTTAACGTGGTACCAATTTTTCAAATAAAACAAAATTAATTAATTTCGACAATAAAAAATTGTGTAAAGTTTCAATATGATCCAAGAATGGTACGGGGGAGGCATAACGTGTACAAGATTTTAATCAGACAGACAGACAGACTGTCACGGTGACTTGATATAAGCTTGGTAAAAAAATGTTTTGATTCCATTATGCTTAAAAATTGTAGCCGGTAACATACACCGTCTACAGCAAACAACATCAGGTTATTAAATAACTTTTAAAAGGCATACTTAGGATTTGAATGTCAATTTCGTACGAGCTACAGTTTATGGTCGTGAATAGGGAGTTCTTCTTTTCTCCCCTTCTTTCCAAACCTCCTATGGAAAATAAAACAAAAACAAAAACATGAATTTGATTCAAAGAAACAAAGAGAATTTGGGAATTACTTTCTTCTCAACATGGCGTCCACTGCACAATGATACAAATTTAAACTAGAGTGAGATTTCAGTCACTGGCCTGGGCGATTACTGGCACGTCTCTTGCCCTCTGGGGTGTACTTTTGTTCATTCTCGTCTGCAAGTTGTTTCTACGCATTACGTGCCCTTGTTGGCTAAAACATACAACGTATTGTCTATCAGGGAGTACCTTGAGTCTTCCGTGCTCACAATTTTCATGTACACCAAAAATACATTTAAAAACTGGTAGACTACATAGAGGTGAAGTTAAGAGATAACAACAGGGATCACGTACACCAGCCTGAACCGACTTACACACACACATATTCACACACGTTCACTCATTCGCTCTTTCACACACACACACATACATTAAAATTATATAATCAGTAAGTTACAAAGTAACCATACTTATTTTTTTTTAAACCAGTATCGTTCTTGTGGCATCAGAGCTCTGTGGAGTTTTTGTAACATCAAAGCTCTGTGGAGTTTCTTTCTGTGACATCAAAACTCTGTGGAGTTTCTTTCCGTGAAATCAAAACTCTGTGGAGTTTCTTTCTGTGACATCAAAGTTTTGTGGAGTTTCTGTCTGTGACATCAAAGCTATGTGGAGTTTCTGTCTATGACATTACCTCTCTGTGGAGTTTCTGTCTGTGACATCAAAGCTCAACGGAGTTTCTGTGTATGAGATGAGCTTGATGAAGTTTTCACCTAACATCAGTGTCTCTTTTGAATGGATAGACGGACAGCGACTCAGGCTTCGAATCCTCTCACACGACAACTACGTCTACTTGCGACGCTTCTCTGGTAAAAGTGAAAGAATATACAAATAAAATAAAGCAAGAAGTTCCATAATGTGTTTGTATTCAAGCGACTCCAGAATTCTCGTCGTTAAATTAAAAAGAATAATTTGAGAAAAACAAAGAAGTTTATTTAAGGGGAAGAACAGCACAATTACTTCTATATATTTTAATACCGCCATAATCATCTCCCTTTTCTATGTAAAATTAATTAATCAACACTAATATGTTAACTGATTTTTTTTTGTATTTCTTATGTTATCATCGACTATGAATATATGTGCAAATGCTCCCCCACAAAGGTATAGTAAATCTGAAATTATCAAGGGTTTAAGTTATTTATGTTCTATTGAAATGGAATAACTTAATGTCCAGGGTAACAAAACAGGCTTCTAGAAGCTTAGTGAAAATGGTTTTATTTTTAAATAAAACCAATGCATTCATTCTGACAAAATCTCAAGTATGTGCTCTTCATTCGGCTAGTTGTAGGTTAATCTCTTCTATTGAAGAGTCAGCTTATGACGTCATTTGAACAGGGGCCTGCTATCTTCACATAAACTATTTTATGAAATATGAGGACAGTGAGACACACACACACAGACAGACAGAAAGAGAGACGGACAAGCCACAGAGAAAACCGAGAGAAGATAAAAAAAAGAGAGATAAAGAAAACAGAAATTGACTAAATAAAGACAAAAGAGAGAGACAGACAGAGAGAAACCACCATTTTTTTTTCTTTTACCACAGAGAATGCCAAAAAAAATAAAATAATTTAATTTAGAATGTATTGTTGTTTTGTGCATGGAGATAACATAGGTAATAAAAGATAATTCGTAAATAGTTGAGCACTTGATTGACTGTTAAGATTGAATGTGAATGAATATTCTAAACGTAAACATTTAACAAAATAGATCAGCATAACAGATACAACTTGTTTCATTATTTAGACACTGTATGTAATGTTCTTTTAGACTACCATGGTTCGAAAGGTTTGCCCCATAGAACAGGAGGATTCATCTTCTAAGTAATTAGACGTTGACTGTTTAGTAGAACACTGGGGAAATCAATAGTTTTATCACGGATTGCACTTCGATTCGGGCAAGACGTACACACTAACATGTCTCTAACTAACTTGGCGAACACAGTGTTCCGTAAATATTTCACTTGATGGCAGTGGAGCCAAGGTTGTTGTTTCTTTATTACAAAGCTTATATCAACTCACTCTGTCTGTCTGTCTGTCTGTCTGACTGGTACTTATTTTGAGCACGTTATTTCTCACATAGTTATTCTCGGATCAAGTTGAAACTTTACACAATAATTTGTTGTACCTAACAAAACATGAATCGATAAAAAAAAAAGGTGATTTAGTTATTGGTAACTTATTATCTTGTTTGATACCAAAAAGTGAAGTTAATACTTTGGTATTACGATATATGGTTGAATATATGGGGTTTCGTCCCACTTTGATAATTAAACACGTTATTTCTCCCACACCAATTCAAGGATCAAGTTAAAACTTTATATAACTGTTGTTTTTGTGCCTTACAAATCAAGAATAACTTTTAAAACCAAACAATTAGACAATTTGTAATTAAAAACATCTTTTTTTGTTTGGTATTGAAAAAAGGAAATAAATTGTACATAATTGAGATATAAAGTTGTGAATGTGGAGTTATTCCCATTTACGCTTTGTTTGTTAAAAAGTATACTTTTATATTTCGCTTGTTTTGTTTTTAAAACTATTTTCGTGTAACAGATCTACATGCTTGGCACGCTCTTGTCCAGTCTCCTAAGTGGGCTTGTGGGAAGTGGGCACTATGGGGTATCCCCGTCCTGCCATTAGACGCTCAGCCCAAGTCGGGATTCGATCTCGGTCCCCCTTGACAGGTACCCAAGTGGTTAAAACCAGCTAGCCACACATCCCTGAAGGCCCAATTCATTCCCTAGCCATTTAAATGCAAAACAAAAACGTTATTTTTTGTGCAGATGAACAGACGTTTTGAGAACCCTATGACGCCGCGTCACATGCCGGATTTGGCCCGACGGTCGTAATCTGGACAACACTGCGTTACGAAATTAGACAAGCCAGATTAGGCCCGAAAATCGTAGTTTGAACATCACTCCGTTACGATATTTCACAGGCCAGATTTGTCCCGACGGTCGTAGTTTGGACATCACTGCTTTACGATATTACAGCAGAAAAAATAAATAAAAAAGTGTCTACGAAACATACTGAAAACAAATTATCTATATTTTGACGTCATTATTTCACTATAATTAATCTTACCAGAAATAAAGACATTGTTTACAAGGAGTTTTAAGTAAAAAAAATAGGATCGTAGCCACCGACTTAATTGATAGTCTGTTGTCTTGCCAGGAAAGATAATTATCGGTTAGCATTCCAGCCAGAGTGGCTTCCCTGTAGTTAAATTATGTCATGCTGTAGAGGTACTATAGAATTTGTACTTTAAACTTTTAACATTGTTATAAAAGTACGCAACGAAAAAAAAGGCATCACTTTTTTTTTTTTTTACAAACATGCCCTTGAACTATTTTGTTGTGATACATATTGTCAAACATGCGCAGTCTAAAATCGACATAGAATTGCGTGAGGCAATTAATCGCCCCACCCCTCCTAACATTTGTGTAATTAGTTCCATGAGTAAGACAGATCTTAAAATACGTGTTCCCCATTTCCCCAGAGGAACCGATTTAGACTCCTAGTAGAAGTTAGTCTTTTATATGTTTGTAATTTAAGGGGAGGGATGGGCGGAAAGAGGGACACATGAATGAAAGTTTGTATTTACGGGGGACCACCTATTGAAAGGGGATATGTGTCTCTTCCCCATTCGTCTCCCTGTTTGGTAAGCAATGGTCTGAAAAACTTTGTGGAAAACTTTTGGTCAACAAAGGAAATTGCCGTGAGGTATTGTGAATCGTGTCAGAAAGGTTTGTGCGTCAGTGGGTGTGCGGTGTAGATTACTGATAAATCCGGAACAAATCCAGTGTTTTTCACGTCTTGCATTTTTTAAAATATATGTTAGCTAGTCGGATTATAAATAATTAGGAAATTATTGTTCTGATGTCTCTTTAAAGTACAAGTTACACTTCCTATGAAAGCAAACATTGGAGAACTTTTCGGGCCTAATCTGGCTTGTCAAATTTCGTAACGCAGTGTTGTCCAGATTACGTTGTTGGACATTATACATTCTCTCTTTCGATTCCCTCTCTTTTTTCCTTCCCTCCCTCCCTCTCTCACTCTCTCTCTCTCTCTCTCTCTCCTTAACACGCCTACACCTATTTAAAAATAGATACGCTTCTTTGTTTTGTAATTAATAATTCAAAACAAAAACAACAAGATGACTTAAGAAGTAAGTGCTTTCACACAAACTCGTAGGTGGCCCATGTAGGTCCATTGTTTAGTAAGCAAAGCAATCAAGGGGATGTATATCTTTTAACAAAGTTTATATCAACTCATTCTGTCTGTCTGTCTGGTTCACTTTTGCACACCTTTTTTATCCCACACCCAATCTCGGATCAAAATGAAATTTTGCACAATTATTTCTGTCCCTGACGAAACAAGTATAATAAATATTTACCAATGAATTAATCAATTATTGAAAATGTTTTTTCTTTGTCTTACAAAGGAAAAAAATTGTATTTGACTGATGTGGTTGTATGAATTCAAATAGTCCCCTTTATACTTTGTTTAGAGAATTACGTCGTCGCTAAAAAGTTTGAAATGAACAATAGATATCAAACCTTCTATTTTTATAAGCACTTTGCTGGCACTTTGGTTAGTGGATTGGATTGAGGAGGCTTAAGCTCTCAAGGTAACCTTCACCCAGATGCTTCCTTCGTTCCCACCCCCCACCATTCCCAACTGGTCTAGGTTTTAATTAAATTGCATCATTTTATTTTTTCGTTGTTTATTTTTTATTTTCTATTTCATTTGGGGGCCACCAAATTCACTTTGCCTCCAATTATCTGGCGGTGGCATCGTCTAAGATGATCTTAGTGTCCTTACTTAAAAATTGTGTGCTTTAAAACGCAATTGTTTATACAACTAGGAAGGATTGAAGCCCAATTTCGAATAATCAGCACTGTTCAGTCTACATTTTTTAGGTTTGACCAGACTATTAGTTGCATGCAGACACAATTAAGTTATTTAAATAAGATGCTACGTTAAACATAGGAATAACAGGGTTAAAAGTAGTGAAACGCACTATGCTGTATATCATGTTTGTATATGATATTATTTAAATTTGAATATTTTGTTTTTAGATAGGTGTATATGCTTACAAAAAAAATTGATTTTTATTATAAAAACAAGAGGAATTATACACATTGCGTGCCTATTTTGAACACGATAAAGGCGATCTACGCGCGAGAGGCATACTGGTTCAATAAAAGGGTACATTTAAAGGCCACCATTTGTAAGCCTCCAAGTATCTGGCAGTGTTCTATATGGTTGGCTTGTCTCTGTACAAGTCAAGGCCCCCGCATGCACCAGTTCTATCTGTTCCAAGACTAGATGGCTGCCTGGTCGTGCGGTTTGCACGCTGGACTGTCGTTCGGATTTATCGATGGTCCCGGGTTCAAACCCTGCCCGCTCCCATCCCCCGTCGTCCTGCGGGAGGTTTGGACTAGGAAGTAAACTATCTTCAACTCTGAAGGAACATCCGAAACATGTAAAACATTTTAAAAACAAACAAACATAGTCCTATCTTCGATTGTGTTTCTGAGCACCCTGCATTCGTAGAGGATGTGGTCTACGGTCTCGTCTTCTTCGTGGCAGTGTCGACATCTGGAATCGTGTCTCTCGGTTCCTAGCGAATTAGGTTCCTATCGGACAGTGTCCAGTGCGGAATGGTGCTACGATTGTTTTCTGTCTAGCTGCCACAACTCGTCTTTTCTGTTGTTTTTTTCTGTTGTTGTATATGTTTGTTTGCGTGTTGTTGTTTTTTGTACTTATCTCTTGCATGTTTGTGTTAAAGTTTCTCTACGTGATTTAAAAAAAAAAGTCATTCTTTGAACTCCTATCTCCCCATATTGTTTTTATCAAAGCCTTTATAGGCCTGTGCTTATTGTTGCACTTCCGGTGTCTATGTGAACTGTCATTAGCATTGAAAATGTCGTACATAACCAGATACTGTTTCATGTCGTCAGAATGTGAGAGTCTGCAAGCCGTCGAGCCATTGATAAAAACCACCCGCCCTACTGGAGCTGTACGAGTTTTACATTTTTTCGGCTCAGACAAAAGATTGTTTTATTGATTCCTTATTGGAGGAGATTCGTTGTGATGACAAGGACTATTTGGTTTTCAATTAAACACAAAACAGACAAGAAGATGTTCATTGATGTCTTCACCACGTTCCCCAGTCAACGAGTAGAACTTATTCAGTCGGACAGAGTCAAGAAAAAAAAAAGTTTTTGTAAATTTCGGGTCTAGTCTTAAAGGACCAAAATTACCCACGTCGCGACGACCTGATTTAGGTATAATAGAGCTGGTGGCTGTTGTCTTCTAAGAGTTTTCTGAATTTGCTGAGACTTTGCTGTTGAAAAAAATTTAAATTAAATTTGTTAGCAGTCGAGGTCTCAAGAGACGTGTCAACAGGAAGTTTATTTCGACATTGCTTTTGCGAAATATGAACGTTTTGAAAGAAAAGATTGGAAAATGAAAAGTAGTGGGTTAGAAGAAAAAGTTTTTAATTTTATTTTTTGTTCCAGAGGTTTCTACTTACAGTAGAACGTCGTTTATCCGGACGCCAGTCCTCCGCAATGTCAAATATCCGGACTGCATTTGTTTCGTGTGCAGTCTTCGTCAAATCTCTGGCCCAATCATAACAGGGGTAGTGAAATAGTAATGAGCAAAATGTAGAATCCCTTCCAAAACGTGGAAAAATAATTACGGAGACAAAGAGTTAAACGTCTTATTCGACATTCGCTATCAGCTAACTAACTTGTATTGTTGGCCTCTCGCCTGTGTTATTTGATTTCGTTGTTTGGGTGCTACCTTTGTTTGACTTATCTGTATGAGCCACAGCGCGTAAGAACCAAACATTGTTTACCTAAACAAATATATCTGGACATTGGATCGTAAGAGTTATCTTCTGTAAAAAAAAAATCGAAAACCTATAAACCACTTAATGTCAACTTTACAGTTTTACGCTCTTTTTATGAGAGTGTCCTAGCGGCCCTAGCATTCTTTTGAATATGTTAAAAACACAAAGAAACCAACTTGTAAGAGGCTACAAACGTTGCCGAGGACCAATCTCTCAGTCGACAACTTGCCGACCTTTAGCCGCACGGAGTGGGAGATACTAAGTCTAATCTCCTACTGAAATACTGTTTAGCAATGCTTAATGTGATGGTTATTGATTTCTTCTTGTCTAAAGACCATTCTTTCCCATTTAACGTTAGTCTATATTTTGTCTTCGATTGATTATTATTAAGCAATAACATTCCCCCCCCCCCCCGAGGATATTATACATAGGTAAAGTTGGCAACTTTGAATATTTTTGTTTTGTTTTGTTTTACATTTTCTTTTAGAATTGTAGATGGTAAAATCCTGGCCCCAACCTCCCACAAACTATGATTTCTCCATAAAAACGGACCGCCCACCCACTCAAAGGTTTTAGATGGGAAGGGCGGTAGAGGTATTCGCCCCCCCCCCTCCACCAATCGGCAAACAGAGAACGATATGTAAGATAACAAATTCCACAAATACAGATATTTAATTAATTTTGTTAGCAAGCTGTGATTTCTACTAATAAATTGGACCGCCCCCCCCCACTCGAAAGTTTAGGGGTGGGGGCGGGATTGATACAATCGCCCCCATTTACATGAATAAAAATGTTCCGATAAATTGAACTTTGTCACTGTAGCTAAATATGTAGGTCACATCTCGTTCGAATACTCTTTGATCTTGAGAAACACTTGCGTCATTATTACTTTTGTTATTTTTTTTAAAATCCTTTCTCTTTTACCTTTCTGTTTAAAATAAAGTGACATCTATTTATTAAGAAGTTTTTGCATTTTTACGGAATATTGCTTGTGTTTAAATAAAAAAAAATATTTTCGAAAAAGTTGAAGATGTTACGAAGCATCTCGACCTGGGTTTGGGTCAACAGAGAAATATGTGTTAGTGACGAAAGGGGAGATTATTGTTAGAGTTTCTTTAGAATTCCATTTATTTATTCTGATTATTGTTTAGCGGGAAATTTAAAAAAACAAATGTGTTTTAAATCAACCCTGTAATTTTAAATACGATATTTTCTTTAGCATAGTTGGTTTTGATTGATTTAAATGTAATACCGCTCATCTATTATCAAATCCATAGTGTCTTCTATGGACAAGGGGGATACATTCCAGACCTCATCTTAACTCCCTCGTGGACACGTCTGTAAGGGGAGACAGATAGACCAGAGGCGGCTTTAGGGGTTGAGGGCAAGTGGGGCAACCAAACCAGACCCTCGTGGAAATGTCTGTAAGGTGAGACAGATAGACCAGAGGCGGCTTTAGGGGTTGAGGGCAAGTGGGGCAACCAAACTAGACCCTCGTGGAAACGTCTGTAAGGGGAGACAGACCAGAGGCGGCTTTAGGGGTTGAGGGCAAGTGGGGCAACCAAACCAGACCCCGCACCTGTGGGGGCTCCGTGATAGCAGATTCCCTTGTCAACGCCATTCTTTGAAAACAAGACCAGTTATCCTAACGAGGACGCCTTTCCGGGTAATTATACGGTATGAATTACCACGAGAGCTCTTAACATGACATTCTTAGGTTTGGAAATACCGTATTGCCAGTACCTATGTTAGAGACTGACACGCCTTCTACTTGGGTGTGGTACGGTATATATAGTCTACGCTTACGGCTCCCTGGACACTCCCCCGGGGCCCCGCGCACTGCTAAGGCTGCCCCTGATTAGACCTACTGGGATGGAAACATTGCCTCTAGTGGGCTCCCATAGCTCGTTCTAGCGTGCACGTGGGGAGGATAAAAGAAAGGTTCCGCTAACCCGTCCAGTCCTCTGCTACGTCATATCATCTCACTATGTCTGTCTGTCTGTCTGTCTGTCTGTCTAGTAAAACGTTGAACATGTTGTTGTTGTTTTTTTTGCCCATCTCCCATTCTCGGATCAAGTTAAAACTTAGCACAATTATTCATTGTACCTGTCAATCAATTAAACAAGATTACAAAGAGAGTTTCTGTTATCAGAGGCGGCCCCCAACGAAGTCACCAATGGACCAATGGACCAGGAATATTTAAGCCATAGTCTTGTTTTGATCGTTTAATTCTATATGGGACCCTAACTTTAGTTAAATAGGTCAAAAATTTGGATTTTCAGTTTTAGCCCAATTTAAATAGCCCAACCATTTCTGGACATCAAAATATCATTTTCATGATTGGCAAATAATTAATTATTTTTTAATAATTTTTGTAAGGTATCTACAGCAGTCTCTTTTACAATTTTTCGCTCTATATACTTTATAGGTCTAGACTAGATCTAGAATATATCATTATTATTATTATTATTATTATTAAAGCAGAAAGGGAGCTTAACCCTGTTATCTTTAGATAAACAGTAGTAATAAGCGGTTCTCTCCCTTAGAAAAGCATTTGTTGTTTTTTTTAAAGTATTCTTTTTTCTTTTGCTTGTAAAATACAGGCACACACGAACATACAAAATCATGATATTATTATCCAAGGTCTGCTTACAAAAGTTGTCATTTTTTATTAGAAGACATTAGAGATCGTGGTTTTAAAAAAAGAGTAATGAAAAACTGCGTTGTATTCATTTAAATTATATTTGTTTAATTCTGTATCAAAATATATGTTTATTTTTACAAAAATGTTAAAGTGATGATGAACATTGTGATTTGCACTGTTTCAGAATTCGCACACTTTAACGAAGGTCTGACTTACTTCGATACCATCGTGACGCTAGTGGCGCCATCTTTACTTGTTCTTCTGTTCATGGTGTGTATATTCAGCTCATTGCTAGCAGCCTACAGGAGGAACAGACGCATGAGAAAACTTGGTAAGTAGAGAGTCTTATATAGGTCAGTTGGTGGACCGAAAAAAGGTGGATTAGCTTAAGTCTTTCAAATGATAATAGTTTAATGAAAGAGAAGGAATACGTCTTGCAATCCCAGCTTAATACACATTTTCAACATGGATGTATTGCAGATATATATGCAAAAACAGAACTAAAATAATTATAATTTAAACAAGATATTAACCTAACTCACTAAAACTACACGCCTTGCTCTCATTTCTCGGCAACTTTCACACCCGTATTTATTACACTTGAACTACGACAGACCTACTCGTGGTTTCATCGGAATCTATTTAGCCAACACAACCGAAACATCTGCTCATCTTTACTCATGGTTACACCAGAAACACGCAAATTGTGCCTATTTTTTTTTTAAATCTCTCCGATCTGTCTATTTTTATTCTATTACGTTTTTAGCGGCCCCCGAAAGGGTAAAAGACGCTATTAGTTTTGGGTGGCCTGTCTGTCCGTCCGTCCGTCCATCCCATTTTGATCTCAGAAACTAGAAGAGAAAATGAAAATCGGGCATCATGATATTTTAGATCATTCAAATTTCTGATCCAACGGCTACTTTTTTCTTTTCTGAAGGCGAAAAATCTAATTTTTAAAATCAATTATGTAAGCCGTTTAATTACACTATTTTTACAACTATTCATTATTAATAGTGGTAAACACTGCGTGCATTTTGTAAGGGAAATAGCAATGTACCATTTTTGTAACACATTAATGGTTTTAGATTTTTTTTTGTATTGCTAATTTTTGCAAGTTCTGTCATACTAACTACTAGATTTACAAAAAAAGGTTAACTTTTTTTTAAAGATAAAAAATCTATTTAGTATGCTAATAAGTTGGCATAATTTAAAACAACAATTATTAAGTAGTTTTTCATATCATCGCTTGAAATGCAGAGCGTTCTAAACCACTTAAAACACAACACTAAACAATTTTTTATTTTTTTTTACGGAAATGTTTTTTTCTTGAGCCTTAAAATAAGAGATTGACCCTTTACAAAACAATAAGATCAATGAGATATTCGTTATAAGACATCAGTTACGCAAGGTTCCCATCTAACTTTACATTCACTTTCACATATCCCTTGGTCTGCTGGACCTCCATTCTTCTCTGTCATTTGCCTTTGATAGAATTTTATTAAGATAATCTTTCTGAAAAAATTAAAACCTGCCTTTTTTTACCTGCCTAGGTGGACCACTTCTGATAGAATTTAATATTGATATTTTTCTGAAAATATTGAAACCTGCTTAATTCCTGCCAGGGTGGACCATCTTCGGGGGGCCGATTTTGAGTTTGTGTTTCCACACAAACTCTCTTTGTAACCTTGTTTTCTTTTTAGGTTCCGTTAATCCTCACCTTTCTTCATCTCGCTTTGTTAATTTATTTTCTTTTGCTGAGTTTTATTACTTAAAGAATGTAAATCGTAATCTTAAATATTAAAGTGTAAACACAGAATGGATTACTCAGATTAACATTTAGAGAGAAAATTCCACATTAAGAAACTCGCAGTGAACTGGTATATAGTTAGATAGTTTGAAACGCGGTTATTAATCCATCTGTAGTTCTGGACTGACTGGTGGTACGTGTGTTTATTTCACCACTGCCAAATCTCCTTAAAAATGCAATAAGTGGCATGTAGATCTTCACATGTCAATTACACATTGTATATCTTCTTCACTAGTGCCAAAAATATAGGCTAATAATTTGCTAATGACATTGCATGAACACCATTGAAATAGACTTACAAAGATAGATGTGCAATCAGTGTGCTACAGTATCAAAGTCAACGTGATCTGTTCAGCGTTGCTATAGATTTAGAATACTCCAGGGTCTCCGTTATTTCCTTTTCTCTTGGTTTCAGTCGTCGTGGTAACCTTTAGCGTGTCGTGTTTTTTGAGAGAATATTACCTTTCAAATTATATATTCTACAGTGACAATGACAACTATAGTCTTCTCTTTCTCTATCTCCAACTAGCGTACTTATCAATTCCCGTCAAGTATGGAGTAAGCATTTGCTTAAATATACATAATTAGCCAATCCGTAAGTGATGTACAGTCTCTAGGGAGAAAGATTTATGTGAATGTCTTGGGGAGTCAGGGTGTTTCCTATGAAGATAGTGCATATTTTATTAGAGAAAAACTATGTCTCTTAGAGATGTTTCTGAAATAATCTGATACTGAGAGGTGATTTTCTGATAGATTCTTATACCTAGAGATGATGTTTCTGAAAAGAATCTGATACTTAGAGATGATGTTTCTGATAGATTCTTATACCTAGAGATGATGTTTCTGAAAAGAATCTGATACTGAGAGGTGATGTTTCTGATAGATTCTTATACCTAGAGATGATGTTTGTGAAAAAAATTTGATACTTAGAGATAATGTTTCTGATAGATTCTTATACCTAGAGATGATGTTTGTGAAAAAAATTTGATACTTAGAGATAATGTTTCTGATAGATTCTTATACCTAGAGATGCTGTTTCTGAAAAGAATCTGATACTTAGAGATGATGTTTCTGATAGATTCTTATACCTAGAGAAGATGTTTCTGATAGATTCTTATACCTAGAGATGATGTTTCTGATAGATTTTTATACCGAAATGATGTTTCTGATAGATTCTGATATTGACAGATTGTTTCTGTCCATAAGAAAGATTGCTTCGTTACAGCAATTAAAAGGTGGATTCTAAACATTGGGGTTGGGCTAATATAAACTAGTGCACTATAGGACCTCGCTATAGTGCGCTGTGGAACTAAAGCAGTGTAGGACATCGCTCTGAACATCTGTGCTATTAGGACATACACAAAATAGTGAAGGACATGTCTTGTGTACAAGGGAACATTAATACTTTTAAACAAAGAAAAATGTTTTGCTTGGCCAGACTTTTACATCTGTATAGTATTTATAGCTAAATATGCATCAACTTAACAATAATATCTTCTCGTTTGAAAGCTGAGATTTTTGCTGGTCTATTATTCAAACACTGGTAAACCTTTTTTTTCCCTCTTCTTGTTTAGTTATAGATAACTCGTCACAGAATGTGTTATGTCATTAATGGTAATTTGTTTGTTGGAAGTTTTCCTTTATTCCGTCAGTTTATAATTGTTATAAAAGTCCAATCATCACCATCTAGTCCAATGTGCACGATTAGAAGTTTTTAAAATACAAACAAACAAAAAACTCTTTGGCCATATTACAAGGTCTTCGAAACTCGCAAAGGCCTTCCTTTTGTGAGCAGTGCCAGACAAAGAAACAACATAAATGATAAAGAATGCACCAGGGCCTGACATTGAAAGACGTTCTATTCAAAGCTAAAGACATAGAGGAATATGGAGATCTACATCTTATCTTAAGAAAACATTTCCATTATTGTCATGTATAAGACACGTGACTTATTTCAAAGTAGGTCAAAGATTTGGAAAAAAAAAACCACTTCAGTCTGTATGCCCTGACCACTGGCTGTCGTTTACGGCTTTATCAAAAAGACCATTGCCGTCTTAAAAAAAATTGGGTGCAAAAAGTACTTTTTTGGTCTAGGGGGTGTCGCTAGTAAAAGTGTGTGAAACACTTTACTGAACTATTACTTGAACCCTTTACTGAACTATTACTTGAACCATTGCTTATGTGACAACTGTCATTGACAGTTGAAACTATTGTCTAAGACACAATGGACTCGAAATAGCCATGTCACTTGACACTTACTTCGAAAACACTTAGTTACTGACATGAACGACACTTACACACAAAGCGGTCTGTTTCGGAAACTCAAGTCCCGGTGGGAGTTCTAAATATCAAAAGAGTCTAACATTCTATTGCAAAGCAGATCTTCAACTCATCACAATCAATAGTGTTAGCATACAGCCATAGCCTGAAAACATTTCAAAACAAGGAACATTCAAGACAAGTTTCTTTTTTAATCAATTCCTCATTTATGAAGCCAATGACGGTCTAGTATTTCTCATTCGAGGGATTTCTTGGAGGCGTGGTGGCAGAGCGATAAAGCGCTTAGTTTCCGGGTCCGAATCCAGGTGAAGACTGGGATTTTTAAATTCGTGATTTTTCGGGAGCCTCTGAGTCCACCCAGCTCTTTACCCAACACTAGTAAAAAGTAAAAGTAGTTGTGCTGGTCACATTACACCCTCGTTAACCGTGGGCCACACAAACAGATGACCTTTACATCATCTGCCTAAAAGATCGCCAGGTCTGAAAAGGGAACTGATGTATTTCCTGTAATGCTTCAACATTGTAAAGAGTCTTTCTAGTTCTTCTTTTACAGTCCTGCTAATTTCTACATAAAACAAAATGTACACAAACGTACATCTATTTATTCAACTCTATACTGAATACTAAGAAACATTTGAGGGGAGTGCGGGATTTCCCGCTGAAGTGTGTTCAGAAGGGACGGAATCTGACAAACCAACAAGAGAGCTTTCCCTGTGTGGCCAATGACATAAACATAAGCTGTCAAACGTTATTTGAAAAATCGTTAAAGACGTTTTTGAAATTTAAGTCCAACCAATGTCCGTCCACACATGAAGAGTTGGCAAGTGAAAAAGAGGAACTTTCGACAAGAAAATATAAACTGGTCGTGGATTACTGCCTGGTCGTATGCGCTACGGACTGCCGTCACGATGGTCCCGGGTATGAACCTTGCCCGCTGATGTGCCCATGGAAGTCTGGACTGGGACAGTAATCATCTTGAAGGAACATCCGAAACTTATAAAACAAAACAAACAAAAAATAACGAAATCAAAACGTCCAGCCCATCAATATGAAAACACAAGTCAAAGGATTTAAAAAGCTAAGGTCATTGTTGTTGGCAAGGTCAGTCAATACGTATGACGTCACGTCTGGTCAGTCAAGTATTCACTGTTGGTGACTGTTTGAAATTGGTTTGATTAAACCAAGGCTTTTGTTAAGCCAGGGATAGTCGTAATGAAGTTCTACATTTTTCTTATTCTTTTTCTGATCTAGTTTATGAGGGCCCTGAGGGTTCGCCGTACTTACACGAAACATTGTACACAAACTCACTATAAACGGTGTGCATTGTCGTTACCATAAGTGTATGGTTGTTAAAGTATTGAATTAATACATTCTACTTTTCTGGAAAGCGTGGTCGAGAGGCTAAGTACGCTTCCAATTGGCTTGTCTAGGCTACCAATGAAAGGGGCTCTAGTTTCGACTCGAGCAGAGTTGAGAGCGCCTAAAGGCAGCACGGAAAATCTTCGCCCAGATACCCCCCACCACCACACTGGTCCACAAATGAGATTGGACCATGGCGCTCTGAGCATGCTATAAGCATGAAAGTAGCGCTATATAAAAGCTATAATTTAATTTTACCTTTAAATCCTAGCTTTAAAAACGGTTTATTGGTGTATCGACCACCGGCTTACAATGGTTATGCTTGCCCTGGTGGGGAAAAATATGTAGGTCACAGATGGGGCTATGTACCCACGGGAAATACTGCATTCCTCATTGATCTTCGGACACGAAGACAAGCCTTATAACTGGATCAATTGTTTGCAGTCATTCTGTTCTAGATGACATTTTTTCTAGACTTTCTTTTCCATTTCCAGTATGCAATGTTTATTAAACATGTTTTTTTTTTACTGCCTGTTATCGAGTCTAAATACAGAAAAAAAAAAAAAATGCAGAAAAATGTGAATTCCTAATCTAGTGAAATAAAAATTAGCGCAACCTTCACACTAACTTTGGCTTGTTTGAAAATACTCTGGCCACGTTTTCCATGTTAAGTGATACTTTTTTAAATTGTAAAGTATGTAAATGTAGTGTAAATATTATAGGCACGCAATAGAAAAGTAAATAAATGAAAATCATAAAATATACTTTTTTTTAAAAAATGTAAGCACTAATTTATTTTACACTCAATAAATATGACACGTTTCTAGCAATTAAAATTAACATCATGGATATTAGTTCTTTACAATTTGATCACCATTTCATAACATTAGCTAAAACACATTTAACAAGATCTATGACCATTTTCTTATGGTTGGGGGTCGCCTCCTTGTGAAAAGTTGTAAAATGGGGGTCGTGGAGTTAGAAAGGTTGAGAACCGCTGCCTTAGTCTGTTGGACCTTTGGGGCATCACACAATATCTGTTTACCTTTTGAAAAGGAAGTAAGCTTTATTATCTGTATTATATAAGATAAGATAAGAAGTTTATATCATAGATTTACGTAAATAAATAGTTATGTGATTAATACCCCATTCTGGAATTATATATTTCTAGACTTTGAATAAAAAAACTTTATTTTTCTGCCCCACACACATAAATGTTACTGTACACTGCGTTAGGTACTGCTCATTAGTTCAGAGGTCTTGATATATTTACGTGAATGAAATATCTCTCTTAATTTCTCTCTCTCTCTATCTCTCTTTCTCTCTCTCTCTCTCTTATTCTATTTTAAAACTGAATTATTTTGTTTAGAAGCATCGAATTTCATAGATTCCAATTATAGAATGTCACTGTGTGACAATCAAACAAGGGAAATAGATTTGTCCTAAAGTTTACACCGACCTAGACAAATCCAAAGCCTATGTAAGCCTGTCTGTCGCGTTCGTCATTGTAAAGAGATTATTTCCAAAATCTTGAATAACATATTATTTATTCTTTATAGACAATGCCAAAATAAATAATAATGTTTTGTAAGAAAAGCTTACGTACATCTAAATGAAATAATATCACAATAATACAAATTGCAGTATTACAATTTTATTAATAGAAAGGTACGTATGTGTAACTCAAGATGTCGCTAATTCATAGTTCGCTAAACAAAGCTCAGATTTGTAATAGATAGGTAGAGGTATAAACAGATGACATTTCGATTTTAATGTGATGTTCAAAATTGAAACTAACCCTTGACCAAAAATCTTTTTAATATATAACGTACTAACAAATAAACGTATTTAAATCGTAAATGCTATTTGGCTACAATTGGTCAGCGCTTAGCTAAGTGTTAGTATCACTAGATCTAGCAAATAGGATCCCCAGGACGTGAAATCGCACAGCGCCAATGTGAAACTATACAGCACCAGTGTTTAACAACACAGCGCCAATGTGAAACTATATAGCACCAGTGTTAAACCACATAGCACCAAAGTGAAACCACACAGCATCAGTGTTAAACCACAAAGAACCATTGTGAAACTATAGAGCACCAGTGTTTAACCACATAGCACCAGAGTGAGTGTGAAACCCTGATGAGGGGCAAAGTGTGGAGAATATTTTAAGATCTCACGTTCATATCAGTAGGCTATTAAATGTTCTGTTGATGCTTAAGTGAAACGTTTATTGTGTACACGCATTTGAGTGTCTTGCTCTACGCTATCTCACGTTTAGTATCCAGCTCACAACGAATTGTTTACACATAGTCTAACTTAATATCACATGCTATCAAGACTCAAAGCATGTGTAATACAGAAGAAAGAGAGAGAGGGGGGGGGAGACAGACGGAGAGAGAAGATAGAAAGAGAGAGGAAAAGGAATAACAGAGAGAGAGAGAGAGGAGACAAATACTTTGAAAGCCGATTACATTGATGTCATCACCTTTTCTGAATATAATTCATCTTGATTATCTAGTATTTGTTTTTCGGTCTTCATTTTATAAGTTTCTCATAGAATGAAATGAAGTGAAATCTGGTTCTTTGGATCAGCGGTCAATCATACCAGCCGGTTCTTACAATCAAAACGATCTCGTCTCGATGTGGTCCGATTAAGCGAATTCAAGTGTTTTGACCTATTTACAATAGTGACGTCAGATGTGTTTATTTGACATTCTTTAAGGGAAACTGTGTTACTTTGTTGTACCCTAACAATGTATGTGTTCGTCACCATGAGTGCTTCTTCCATGGCGTAGCTCCCACTGAAACATTGTTACTTTCACAATGTGTATTCATGGTTAATACTCCAGACATTGCCCTCAACACTAAAATCAGACTGATGCGAACCCTGGTCAAGACCACATTCTTATATGCTTGCGAAACTTGGACGCTGACTGCATATCTCGAAAAGAGGATCATAGCTGTGGAACTAAGATGCTACAGAAAGATCTAAAGTGTCACTTACAAAGACCGCATCATAAATGATGAGATTGGAAATTAATTAATACAGCAATTGGACCCCACAATGACCTGCTAGCCACTGCCAAAAAACGCAAACTTAAACTCTATGTCTTTATCACCATGTTCTCAGAGCTCGCAAAGACCTTCCTACAAGGAACAGCACCAGGAAAAAAGAAATCAAGCGGCAGACAGAGAAAAGCGATGGAAAGAGAACCTAAAAGAATGGACAGGCCTGTCGTTGAAAGCACTACTATCCAAAGCAAAAGACAGGGAGGAATTGAGAAAGATGGCCAACAGATTGTGTATGGTGCCCCAGTGGTTCAACGTGAAGGGGAAATTGTATGCCGGGGGATTCTAGTATTAGTGTAAAACATTTCCTTAAACTCAGTTTGAAATCGAATATCCTCTTATTTTCTGATACAGGGGATCATCAACCACAGTGGTTCTCAAACATAATAATCTCAACAAACAATCCTTCAACAAAATTTTGTTGTTGTTTTTTTTACATGTATAACTTTTATAATATACATTTTTGTAGCTTTTTCCACTTAAGGGTCCGCGAGGAAGCTTTAACTATGTAATAGGTCCCCTGGTCTAAACTTTTGAGAATCAGTGATCTTCCCTATGTTATTAGACGACAAATGAGTATTTATTGTTGAAATCAGCACTCTGACTGACAAAAAGGAGAAACTCCTCAATACTGGGAAGAGACGAAAGCTGAGCTGGTCAAATTGAATGACTTGACCAGGGCCGGATTTAAGTCAATGGAGGCTCCGGGGCAGGATTTAGTGTGGAGCCCACTACACTATTTGAAAGCTTTGATAAAAAGGCAGTTATTAATACTACTACTTCTATCTAAAAGCATGCCGTAGTTTACAAGAAAGAAGCAGTGTACTTGTACAATTATTCTCATTTTCCTGATATTCTCGTCACACCTAACCATTCAGAAGGATCACATTATATTCTTATAAACTAGTTTCATTTATTTCTATATTGCATTCCAATTGACTTCAGAGAGTTAGCTACGTTATGCAAATAACTAGAGACTCTCCCCAACACTTGGCAATTATCTCTTAAGAAGAAAAGAGAGAACCCCTTAAAGCTCAGATGGCTGCTTAGCGTCAATATGTAGCCATCAGGTTTTTTATTTTGTGTCACACATGTTGTAAATGATGAGACCTTACCGAAGAGTTAAAAATAATAATCGGTTTTTAAAAGCATTTACAACACACAAAAAAAGCAAATCGACCTGATTCTAACTCGTGGCTCACGCCACCTCACGCCAACAAACTAACCACTCTGCTAGTCAGTTTCTTATGAATAAAGCAGATTGTATAGTTTAGTATCGTTTGTTTCAAAATTACTTTAAACCGGCGACCTATAAAGAGAAATAAATATGCTTATACCACCAATGTTTAAGGAAGTCCAGTTGAGAATCGCATATTTTGCCACAGCTGATATAGGTAAAGCCTTTGTCTGTCCGCTGGAGGATCTATATAAGAATAAATACATGTTTATTAACTTAGAAATACGTGGATATTACACTTATAAATACATGTTTATTAACTTAGAAATACGTGGATATTACACTTATAAATACATGTATAGTACAATTAGAAATACATAAATAGCTCAACTCTGAATTTCACGTACATTTAATATGCAGCACTTAAACTTTTAGAGTTACATTTCTTTTCCTTCTAGCATTTCCACACCCATAGTCTCTCTCTCTCTCTCTCTCTCTCTCTCTCTCTCACACACACGCACACACACACACACACACTTCGTCTCAGAAAGCCACACAAAATCATATACATTGTATCTAGCACTAAATTCCAGCCTATACATCGAGTTCTAAGGTCTCTTCATTTCCTTTCAACTCCATCACAAACAATTCTCTTGAATCTAACAGACTAATGAAAGTATATTGAGTTTATTTTTTGTTTTCCTTTTCATGTCATGTGCACTAGATTTGAATGACCAACTTCTAGACTGCAATTGGAAATTTAAAAAAAATGAAGCCAAAAAAAAAGGTTTCATTTTGCAAGCAAATTTTTTTTTAAACTCTCGTGTCTGGTGTCAGAAAAACGTGACCCAATCACATGAATGCCTGAACTCAGTGGACAGTTCAATATGTCTTTTGTTGTGTATCTTGAAAATAAACATGAATAAACAATTATTAAAGAGAAACAAAAGTTAATTTCTTGTGGGCTGAATTAAGACCACACTCTGTGTGACCGTCAAGACAGTTGAGGTCAGAAGAAATCAGGGTAATAAGATACACATTAGAAAAAGAAAAAGAAAACTTGCTTTAAGGTTTTATGTAAGTAAAAAAAATGTATAAATGATTGAGGGCAACTTTTTGAAAAAACTCAATAAAATATGCTGTTCTAGGCTCTAAGCGTGAGGCAGGAAACAATATGTTAGCAAATCTATATATTTAAATGTTATCTTTACTATTTAAAAAAAAGCAAAATATTTGTTAAAAACTTATCTAAGAAGAAGTACCGCAAAATTACACACACACACACTCTTTATGTCTCTCAATCTCTCAATAATGCAAAGTTTAACTCCCTTCTTGATATCAAACATTATTAAAATAACTACCACTAATTGATTGAATAATGTGTAAATCATTGGATAGAGTCAAATTTTGTCGTCGACAATAATTGGAGCGAAATTTCAACTAAATCCAAGAATGTGAAATGCGATTTAAAACAAGGTTACAAAGAGAGATTGTGTGGAAAAACAAACTCAAAATCTGCCCCCGAAGTGGTCCACCAAGGCAGGTAAAAACGCAGGTTTCAATATTTTCAGAAAGAATATCAGAATGAAATTCTATCCATGACAGAGAAGAGTGGAGAAAGAAGGTTGACAGATCCTGTATGTTGCCCCAGGGGTCCAGCAAACCAACGGATAGGTGAAAGTGAAGGTGAAGCTAGATGTGAACCTGGCCCTAACTGATGTCATAGAATGATTATCAAATTGATCTACTTGTTTTGTAAAGGGTCAATCTCTTATTTAAAGTCTTAAGGAAAAAAGAAACATTTCCGTAAAAAGAAAATTCCTTTAGTTAAGTGTTTTATGGATGTTGGGTTGCACTACAGATAATATGAAAAAATACCTATTAATTGTTTCTTTCAACCGTGTTCCACTGGCATACATATTAAATTAAATAGTGTTTGTTACTATTAATAGTGAATAGTTGTAACAATGGTGTATTTTGATGAAAAAAACTTTTTGCTTAGTTGATTTTTAAAAATTAAAATTTTTCGCTTTCAGAAAAGAAAAAAGTAGCAGTTGCATCAGAACTTTGAATGGTCTAAAATATCATGATGTCGAATTTTCAATATCTTTTCTAGTTTACGATATCTAAAGGGACGGATAGACGGACGGACTGACAGACCACACAAAACAAATAGCGTTTAGAAACGTGTACCTGATTTATATTAGACAGACAGACAGATATGAGCTTTGTAAAAGTGTAGTGTAGGTAATAGTCTTAAGTCTAGAGAATAATCTAAATGATAATGTATTTGATAAATCTTTATGATTATCTTATTGATAAATCGAGTCGAGGACAGATGAGACGCTAATCTAGTTGTCCATTCTGGATGATAATGTCTATTGGTCTGTACGTTAGTTGAAGGGGAGATGTTTGGTCGAAATTCTAGTTGATATACGACAACAGGTACTCTAGTTGATAAGTGACTAATGATAGTCTAGTTTATATATGACAGCTGATAGTCTTGGTTCTAAATGACATGTGATAGTTTAATTATCTTGTGAATAAATGACAAGTTATGATCTAGGTTAAACTGACAAACGATTGTCTGTTTAAATGTCTTATTGTCAAGATTGTTTTTATAGGCTCAGCCCTAAATATAAAATTTCTCTACAAGAAAAGACAGTGAGGTAGCATGACCAGCAACGTGTCAATCAGCGCATCAAGTCAACAGGCTGCCGAACAGGCGTTAAACAATTCCGATAACGAGACATTGCTAGCAATTAGTTTCTTGTTTGTTTTTTTTTGTTTGATCGGACGCTAGAAACGCGTGATATAATTTCAGCATTACCGAATCGGTGTAAGATTAAAACATTTTCTTAATTAGTTTCACATTCTGATCACCAAACGTTTAAAAGACCTTTAAACGACAATCATTAAAAATCAATCTCTCTCTCTATATATATATATAAATATATATATAATTCTCTTCGTCGCTCAACAGTTTGGACGAGAAGAAGAAGTAAAGGAAAGATCACTCTCTTATTTCTGCGGATAGAGTACCCCCACGAAAAATCAAGAGGGGGGGGGGAACAAGTAGTATTCACTACGGATGGCTGCCTGGTCGTGCGGTTTGCGGGCTGGACTGTCGTTTGGATTTATCAAACCCTGCCCACTCCCATCCCCCTTCGTCCTTCATCTCTGAATGAACATCCAAAACACGCAAAACATTTTACAAACAAACATTTTACAAACAAACATTTTACAAACAAACATTTTACAAACACTAAATAGCAGCGCCGGACTTAACCATTGTGACTAAGAAGTCATGGAAAGAGAGCAACTAATCTACTATGTCACTAAATAGCTTGGTCGGACTTAATCATTCTGTCAGTCACCCTGTTCAACATTAAAATAAATAGCATCATAAATTCTCTGTCCCCTGGCATAGAGTTCTCTTTGTATGTTGATGACTTTGTCATTTTTACTTATGGGAAAAACATGAACACCTTAGAAAGAAAATTACAGTTATGTTTAAACAAAATTCAAAATTGGGCGAACGATAATGGTTTTAAATTTTCGGACTCCAAAACAGTTAGTATGCATTTTTGTAATTTAAGGGAACTCCACCCAGACCCTGAACTATTTATACACAAAAAGAAGATCCGTGTCGTGAAAACTACAAACTTTTTAGACCTCACCCTAGATTCCAAATTTAATTTTCTCCCCCACATTAGAGAAGAAATGCCAAAAGTCTTTAAACATACTTAGAGTACTCAGCCATACGGACTGGGGAGCTGACAGAGATACCTTGCTGCTGCTATATCGGAGTCTAATTCGATCCAAGCTAGACTACGGATCCATAATATATGGAGCAGCAAGGAAGTCTTAACTGAAAATACTGGAACCAATACAAAATGCTGCCCTGCGTCTCTGTCTCGGCGCGTTTCGTACATCACCTATCCCAAGTCTCCATGTGGAGGCTGGAGAACTCCCCATGAATATAAGAATGAAAAAACTTGCAATGCAGTATATAGTCAAGCTAAAATCCAACCCCACGAACCCTGCTTTCGACTCCATATTTAACCCCACAGAGGTAGAATTATACAATCGAAGGCCTAAAGTCATACAGCCGTTGGGCCTTCGAACGAGAGAACCCATCCAAAATTTAACCCCACTCATTGACCAAATCTCTAAAATAGAAACCCCTCAGAATCCTCCTTGGCTAAGGAATAAACCGAAATTAAATTTATCCCGCCTTAATTTCAAAAAAGAAAATACAGACCCAAGAATAGAATTCACACAATTTTTATACGAATTTATTACTTATGTTAGTAATATATACTAATTATTTATATTTCAACCTATTGTTAGATTATTTTGCCCCCCCCCTCTAGTATGGCCGATTTGGTGGGGTCGGGAGGGGGCGATGGCATCAATCCCACCCCCCCCCCACCCCCATAAACTTTCGAGTTGGGGGGAGGCGGTCCAGTTTATTTGTAGAAATCACAGCTTGCTAACAGAATCAATTAAATATCTACATGATTAAAACTTGTTATTGATATTTTAACCGATCTTTATATTATGTCGTTCCCCTGTTGACCGATTGGGAGGGTGCGATACCTCTACTGCCCTTCCCACCTAAACCCTGTGAGTGTGTGGGGGGGAGGACGGTCCTACTTTTATGGAGAATCATAGTTTGTGAACAAAATTAGTTGAATATCTATATAATATAAACTACGTATTAATATGTGAAATATTGTAAAACCGTAGTATATTATGTCGTACAACACTCTAATCTCAAATTTTATCATTAGTAAATATCAAATGAAAAAAGGGTTGTACTAGGTGGAAGGGGCGATACATGCAATCGCCTTCCGCCCATTGGACTAATCAATGCTTTTTCTTTTTGTATTATAGTTAAGAAATTACAAAATAAATAAAAAAATCTGCCACTAATATAATTTATATATTGTCTAAATTAGATTCATATATCGAGTCACCCCACCCCTATTTTTTATTCCCAAATCGCCCGTATGCAAATTACCACCCCAGTGGTCAAAGGTCACAAGCCCCAGCTAGCCCCTCCCCCATTCTCGCAGCATCCGTTCACTAACAATTTCGATAGAGCCTACACAGACAGCCGTTAGGCATGTATTAGACAAACGATGGCTCTATCTAATTGTATATCTCTCACAAAGACAAGTGGACAACATAAACACATTACATATAGAAGCTTCAGTGGGTACGAGCAATAATGCTGTAAATGTAAACATAGAGTTGAAGCTAGGTGCTGAAACAAATGATACATACATATATTAAACATAAATGAATAACAGCACCAGGGACCAAGTTTTTTTTTTTAAGAGAGAAAGTAATTAAATTGCTACGAAAATAAGGGCATGCGCCGACCGAGGCTCGAACCTGTGACTCCGGATTCGACACCACCGCCTAGCGATAACGCACCAAGCGAAACTAACCTCTAGACCTCTTTGTGAGAGATATACGGCTGTCTGTGTAGGCTCTATCGAAATTGTTATTGAACGGATGCTGCGAGAATGGGGGAGGGGCTAGCTGGGGCTTGTGACCTTTGACCACTGGGGTGGTAATTTGCATACGGGCGAAATGACTCTGGATCAGAAGAATGTTTTTTTGGACATTCCGATGGTCTAGAGGTTAGTTTCGCTTGGTGCGTTATCGCTTGGCGGTGGTGTCGAATCCGGAGTCACAGGTTCGAGCCTCGGTCGGCGCATGCCCTTATTTTCGTAGCATTTTAATTACTTTCTCTCTTAAAAAAAAAACTTGGTCCCTGGTGCTGTTATTCATTTATGTTTAATATATGTATGTATCATTTGTTTCAGCACCTAGCTTCAACTGTATGTTTTCCTTTTTAAATAGGATGAATAATGACCTTTATGTCAGGAGAATGCGTCATTGAAGAATGCAAGAAAACGCTTAAAGCCCCGAACCCCACTGGTGAAGATAATAGCGCTACCCCAGAACCCCAAGCTTGCAAGAGAAATGCCTCAATATGACAGGTTTTTTTTTGTTTTTTTTGGTCACCGAAGGTTGAGAAATACTGCTTTTTTATTCTCATTTATATATATATATATATGTCATATACTAGACATATTTTACCCGCGACCCCCGGGTCTTTATTTGCGTATCACTGTCGATATAGTCACTGAGAGTGTTTTGTAAACAATTAAACGAAATAATTTTTATTACGCGATTCATGAATGAATGTAGGCCTATCTCAACACGGCTTCGCAGCTTTCGTAAACGAATGTATTAAAAATGCTTTAGAAAACCAAATGTAAATGTTAATTTGATCAAAATATGAAATGAATGGATTATAATTAGTATGTTCATGTGTTAAAGTATTCAACTATCTGTGCGAAGAGAAGTTAGATCTAAATCATCTTAGAGTTGAATTAGAGTTTTAGACCTAGGGATGGAAAGATGTGTAACATTACGGTATTGTCTAATGAAAGAATGTTCGTCAGGAAATCTGTAGTCACAGAAATAAGGAACTAATTTATGTAAAAAGTGGTTTTGAAACACAAAATTGAAGGTTAATTTTATTATATAATGAATCAATGGACCTTCTTTTGTATTTTCATGTGTCAAAAGTAAAAAACTATCTGCGCAAAGTGTATTTCTTAAAATTAGATCTATATCTAGATCTTAATCCTTTCATCTTTTCTCATGTCAACATTATAAACAAAGCCTAGATCCATAAATACTATAGCTTTAATAGAGTCGGACAACTTTATTTTTTGAGGGTCTTAAGTTTGTTTTAGGGCTACAATACATACACTACGGTCTACGTTAGTACCCTAGGAACATTCCTGCCAAGTTTTATCAAGATTGGTCAAACGGTTTTGATTTCTATTCGTCATATACATACATACATACATATATACATACATACATACATACATTCCTACATACATACATACATACATACATACATACATACATACATACATACACACATACATACATACATACATACATACATACATACATACATACATAAATACGCCTCACATTGTACTTTATAAAGTACTAGCCTGACATTACCCGCGGCCTGCGGGTCTAAGTTTGTGTTTACTAATCTAGTGGATTGGATTTAGATGTATCTTATCTTATCTTATCTTATATAATACAGACGTTACTTCAAAAAAGAAGATGATTACGTCCTACGCGTCATGCGATTAGTCATGCATATTAACCAATGACTTAAATTCTGCCAAGTCACTGGTTTTTCTGGCTAGCTCAGGCAACCCATTCCATGCTCTAATAGCACTAGGGAAGAAGGAGTATTTGTACAAATTTGTCCTAGCATATGGGACGAGGAATGTGCCTTTATTTTTGTGTCTTTCAGAGTATTTTATTAAATTTTGTTTTTGTATTTGAAGATTATGGTTCAGTGTTTTATGTATGATTGCTACTTTACTTTTGAGTCTTCTGTCCTGAAGGCTTTCTAAATTTAGTGATTTTACTAATGGTGTTACCCTAGTCAAATGTGAATATTCGTTTGTTATGAATCTCACTGCTCTATTTTGTGTTTGTTCCAGTTTCTTAATGTTTTCTTGAGTTGAGGGGTCCCACACGGTGGATGCATATTCTATTATTGGCCTAACCAAGGTTAAATAACATTTTAGTTTTATGTTCTTATTTGATTTATAGAAATTTCTTTTAATAAACCCTAATGCTTTGTTGGATTTTTTTATAGTTTCATCAATATGTGGATTCCATGACAGTTTTTCATTTATTATAACACCTAGGTATTTTGAGTTTTTAGTCTGTGCTACTGGTTTGCCATGAATAAGATAAGTGGAATTTATTTGTTTTAGTTTTTTTGTTACTCTTAACAACTGACATTTTTCTGGGTGGAAAGACATGCTCCAGTTTGATTCCCATTTCTGTAATTCATCTAATTCTCTTTGTAAAATATCTGTGTCTTGTTTTGTTTTTATTGTTCTATATATTATGCAATCGTCTGCAAATAATCTGACTTTTGTTCCTGAACTAATGCAATTTGGTAAATCATTTATGTAAATTAAAAATAGTAGTGGACCCAAGACTGTTCCTTGAGGTACACCTGAGTTTACTGTTATTGGTGTTGATTTAGAGCCATTTATTATTACAGTTTGTTCTCTCCCTATCAGAAAATCTTTAATCCACTGATGCAGTGGACCGTTAATGCCGAAATATTTTAATTTTTTAAGCAAACTATGGTGGTGAACTTTGTCAAAAGCCTTGGAAAAATCTAGTAAGATAGCATCTATTTGTTCACTATTATCTAAACCTTTTGAGAAATCATCAATTAGTCCTATTAGTTGTGTTTCACATGATCTATATTTCCTAAAGCCATGTTGGTATGGGGTGAGGACATTATGTTTGTCTAGGTGGTTTATGATGTTGCTACATATTATGTGTTCTAGTATTTTACATGTGATGCTGGTAAGTGATACTGGTCTGTAGTTTCCTGGATCAGATTTTTCTCCTTTTTTAAATAGGGGGGTGACATTAGCTTCTTTCCAGTCCTTTGGTACTCTGCCCTGGTTAAGCGATGCCTGAAAGAGTATTTTGAACACTGGGGCTAGCTCATTGCTTAGTTCTTTGAGTAATCTAGCTGGAATACCATCAGGTCCAGACGCTTTATTTGGTTTGGTGTTGGCTAATAGTTTTTTAATTCCATTTTCTTGTACTACTAAATCTTCTATGTTGTCTACTTGGTTCAAATTAAGAAATATGTCTTTGTCTCCTGGGGCTGAGAATGCTGATGCAAAGTATTTGTTTAGGATGTTTGCTTTAGTTTCATTATCATTATGTATTATGTTATGTTCATCTTTTAATGGCGCTATGCCTGTTGTTTCCATTTTCTTAGACTTAATGTATGACCATAGGTTTTTGTTGTTATCTTTAGATATTACATTGTTTATGTATTCACTCTGCAGCTGTCTGCTTACTTTTTGGGTTAGGTGTTTAATTTTTAGATACTTTTTGTAAACTCTTTCTGCCTTGGTTTCTTTAAATTTTCTATATAGGTTTTCCTTCTGTTTACAAAGCTTCTTTAGTCTATTATTAAACCATGTTAAACTTAGCTAATGATTCTTTCAAGTTTTTTCTCTTTCGCTACGAAAATAAAATTAGTTTTGCGAAAAATGGGTTTACCCGAAGCCGATACATTCATATCTATTAAAAACGAAAAGAGCGATAGCTTTGTTAAATGAATGTGATTATAAAGTGAACAATTAAACGAAATAATTTTTAGTACGCGATTCATGAATGAATATAGATCTAGGCCTATCTCAAATCGGCTTCGCAGCTTTCGTAAACGAATGTAGTCTCTTAAAAAAAACAAATTTGAATGTTTATTTGATCAAAATATGAAATGAATGGACTATAATTAGTATGTTCATGTGTTAAAGTATAAAACTATCTGTGCGAAGAGAAGTTATATCATCTTAGAGTTGAATTAAAGTTTTAGATCTAGGGATGGGATTATAAAGTAAACAATTAAACATAGACATAAATAAATATAGACTGGAAAAAGGAAGTAACTTCTTGTAACTTGAAAACATGTATATCTATTGTATTCGGATTTCCGAATTATGAAAAATTGCTTGATCTTCACGCTGAGAGATTAAAAAAAAACACTAGTGAAAATATTGTAATACTTATATAGGTTACGGCTGAAATAGATATGAATACTTAACTTTTATACTGCTCATAAATGCTATATAATAAAGTACACAAAATTGCAAGTACACAAGAACCATAATCTTCAAATACAAAAACAAAATTTAATAAAATACTCTGAAAGACACAAAAATAAAGGCACATTCCTCGTCCCATATGCTAGGACAAATTTGTACAAATACTCCTTCTTCCCTAGTGCTATTAGAGCATGGAATGGGTTGCCTGAGCTAGCCAGAAAAACCAGTGACTTGGCAGAATTTAAGTCATTGGTTAATATGCATGACTAAATGCATGACGCGTAGGACGTAATCATCTTCTTTTTTGAAGTAACGTCTGTATTATATAAGATAAGATAAGATAAGTTACAAATTTTCGTTTCATAAAACTCTTTAATCAGCCAGTCTATATTTATTTATGTCTATGCAATTAAACGAATTAATTTTCAGTACGCGATTCATTACGGTATTTTCTAATGAAAGAATGTTCGTCAGGAAATCTGTAATCACAGATATAAGGATTAATTTATGTAAAAAACGCTTTTGAAACACAAAATTAAAGGTTAATTTTATTATATAATGAAATCAGTGGATCTTCTTTTGTATTTTCATGTGTCAAAGTAAAAAAAACTATATGCGCAAAGTGTATTTCTTAAAATTAGATCTAGGTCTAAATCCTTTCGATCTTTTCTCATGTCAACATTGTAGACATAGTCTAGATCCATAAAATACTATAGCTGTAAAAGAGTCGGACAACTTTATTTTTTAGGGTCATAAGTTTGTGTTAGGGGTACAATACATACACTACGGTCTAAGTTGGTACCCAAGGAACATTCCAGCCAAGTTTTATCAAGATTGGTCAAGCGGTCTTGATTTCTATAAGTCACATACATACATACATACATACAGACATACATACATACATACATACATACGCCTTACTTTCTACTTTATAGTATAAGATATGTATATATATATATATATATATATATATATATATATATATATATATATATATATATATATATATATATATATGCTGTACGCACGTTTATGCATAGGATCAAGTTTTACTGGGCGACTGGGTTGGGGTTTGGAAAAAAATCGCCCCCCCCCCACTCCAAAGTTCTGGATCCGCTAGTGCAGTACGATCTCTGTCATAATCTAAGGAATATTAAGGCCAAGTTTTATCAAGATTGGTTAAACAGTTTTGTTTTTTATTCGGGACATACATACATACACACGCCTTACTTTCTGCTTTGTATTATTGATATCAGTTAGTATGGCTAAAGCTAATGTTAGACTCCATTGAAACATGAGGCTTGTATTACTGCAGTCTATAATCAACTTTTTACATAATAAGAATACAAACAAAATGACACCAATCTGCGTCGTATCGTGCGGAGGGAAGCTGTTCCTGGAGCGTAGAGGCGCAAAAAAAATGGTAATCAAAACACTATATAAAATATCGTATTTATTTTAACCCATTTGAAAGCTTCAGAGGGACAATACTGTGTCACTAGTGCGTTTGTCTCACTGGGCATTGCGAAACAGAGAAGGAGCTGGTCGATATAGTCAGCAAAATAATATAATTGACATTGATGGTACCACTGTCAACACTCACAATACATTGTGTTCATAGTGGGAAGCGTGGTCGAGAGGCCAAGTGCGATTGAACTTGGCTTGGCTTGGCTACCTAGCACGGAAAACCAATTCTTATATACCCCTTCCCCCGCCCCCACCGGTCCACAAATGAGATTGGACCAAAAGCGCTCTGAGCATGCTATAAGCATGAAAGTAGCGCTATATAAATGCTATAATAATATAATAATAATATCTTAAATCAAAGTACCAACAGTGACATTGACATACTAATAACGTCTACGTAGTCTGGAAGATGATCGTGTGGTATGCGCACTGGATGTTCAGATTGCCTCGTTGATTCCAGGTTCATACCCTGCCCGCTGCTTTCCCCTGTCATCTTGAGAGAGTTTTGGGCTTGGGTGAAATTATCTTCAAATCTGAATGAGCATTCGAAACAAAGATAAATCAAAACTTAGTCCTGGCGATCTATGTTCATTTAAACACAAAACATTTCGAACAGTGAACCTCTCTTATACTACAAACACACAAACCTTTTTTTTTTCCCTCAACGACAAACAAAAACACATGACGTCATAAAAGCGTTCATGTCAGGGCGTGTAAAGATTGATAAGTAAAAGTGGCATCGCAAGTAGCTCAATTTAAGGGACTACCTCATTGAGAACTAGCTATTTACACTTCAATATAGCTATGTGGTGTGTACAGTGAAAGATGTAGATAGATGTATAGGTCTACAGATACAAAGGGGTGAACGGCTGAAAAAGGAAATACCGTAGAGACATGTGATTCTTATCTAGTGAAAGCACTTTATATTTTAATTGATTTGGGAGATATCTTTTTTTAAAAAAGGCAAGAAAAGGCAGCTTGCAGGATTCGAGCCAGGGACCTTCAAGATGACAGTCCAGAGCGCATACCACAACACCCTGCAGCTAACCATTTTATTTGTAAAGAAATTTATTGAGCTACAAGGGTAGTTGGACTAGCTGTCTTGAGGTGCAACCTAATATACAACCCCAGCAGCAAGTATAAAAAAAATGTATGATCTAATTATCATCGACTGTGTCATCCAATGTATCATCAAGTGATCACAAATGTATCATCAGATTATCAACTGTATCATCACTAATCATTAGATGGTCAGCATATCATATAGCACCGCTGATGCTATAAGCTGGAGTTAAACAAACAAATCATTTTATTGCCCCGTCTTTACAACGAAATCCATTGACGGTTATTCCAAATGTTATTTTAAACTTAAAGTTGCAAGCAAAAACAGGTTGTACCAAGGGAATTGGGCACTCACAACTTTGCTTTGAACCTGCTTTCTGTAGTCCTGTGACAGTTGTGGGAATTTATAATAAAAGCCGTTACACCTTAAAATAGCTTTGAAAGATAGGATTAAGTTGCCAGCACCAGAGGTTTTAGTTCGATACCACACGGGAATAATATGCTCTGACGTCAAGAGAATTCGTTTATCAAAACATTGTCTGGTTCAAACTTAGCAAAACAAATTCGCAAGTCATTTAGCAAAACATTTAGTGTAGATTGCTGTTCATTAAACACTGTCTGAAGGTATCAAAACAAAATTATTAGAATCCTTTTAGGGCTTCCATGCTTTCCAGTTATTATGATCACATAGTCTTAGATCAGGGGTGGGCTAATTACGGACCGCGGGCCACATACGGCTCGCCGGAGTGTTTTATGCGGCCCGCTGACACCTAAAGAAATCAGGTGTGCCCACACATTACACATTAAAAAATGCAAATACTTTTAAATAAATAATTGTAAATATCTATAGATCTAGAAAGATTAAAACTTCTGATTCTTATCACTTATAGTGAAGAGGCTAAAGAAACATTGTCTTTAAACGTCATTCTAAAAAGTTTAAAGTAAACGAAGAGTATTCTTAATGGCAATTTGTCAAAGACAAACACAGGCCAGTATTTATTCAATTCTATGAAAAACTGTGTTGAAAGTGTTGGGTCGGCTTGTACAAGATGGCAAGCGTAACAACTAATGGATCCCATGCTTTGACTGTGAAAAACATGCTTTTTAATAAAATAAAGCATTGAATAGCAAATATATTGTTGGGATTGATATCAGCCTTAGACATAGACAAACCAATTGGTGAGGACATAACAGTGCATACTGCCTGTTATGGTGTACTATTTTAGATAAGAAATAGCGAAACTTGTCATCATTGTTATTGTTGAAATACAATTGGTTTTTAATAAATTGAATAATTTTAACTTTTGTTGCTGTTTTTTATATTTTATTTGAGGCCACCAAATTCACTTTGCCAAGGGCGTCCCATTATCTGCCGGCTATGACTGGCAGTTCCGAGAAGTACTTGAAAATTTGAAAACAAAACATTCCGATGTTCGGTTATACAGTAGTATTCGCTGGCCTAGAAGAATATGAAATCTCAAGGAAGAAATAGTTAGGACATTGATTGTGACTTTGTTACTAATATTTCTAATGAAGAGTTGAAGACATACTTCATGTTTATCATTGGAGACATTGCAATGTATGTGCATCTTAAATCTTTTCAAACAAAGTTATTCCATTTCTCAAGCCAGCAAGTGAAACCAGGTTTTATTATCATTTTCCTTAGCTGAAAGCGGAAACTATTTCTAGTGAAATGGTTGAAAGTACAAGACTTATTTAGATTCTTTGATTGTGGAATTTGAAAGCAAATTTTAAGACGACGAGAACTTGTAACTAGTTTTCAATACCATCTGCTCACCATTTAATTTAGAAGCTGATTCTGCTCCAGAAGACATACCTCCAAGCGAATTATGACCTGAAAGAGAAATTCCAGTGAGTTCTTACACGGAAGTTTCATGAGTGCCAGAAGCTGTATTCCCATGCTTAAGAAAGCTTTGCTGCGAAGCTTTCACATTACTCGGAACCTAATTTATCTGTGAACTCACTTAATTTCGTTTGTTTCAAAATTATGAAGTGTTAGAACAGGTCGATGCTTACTGACTGTAATTTGACAGCAGTCGCAAGAACAAAACAACGAGTAAGCTAGTTCTACAGTTACAGAACACTATGCACGGATGTAAACAGTTAAATGCTTCACGTTTAGTATAATTGTACATTTGTGGTGAAATTTTGTGATTGTGACAAAATTTAAAAAATTATACGTAAAATTAGTTCAAGTTATTGCTAACTCTTATTGTAATTCCTCAATTGGGAGTCCACCAGTCCCCAAATTTTTAAAATGCGGCCCTTGGTAGAAAAAGGTTGCCCACCCTTGTCTTAGATTGTAGCCAATTTAAGCTTGAGAACAGGTAAAATATACTAAATTCTTTTTTTTTTTTTTAAATATGTTTTAAAACTGAAGTTTATATCAAATGTAATTATATCTCCTCTTAGACTAAATCATGTAATTAATTTTTAGTTGATCAATAAGTGCAATAATAAAATGTGGGAATGAAAATATTTGTACCAATTTTTTTTGTTTAGCGCAATATCATGTTTTTAGCTTGTTTGGTGCACAATAGTCCGACCACCTGTGTTGAACAAGTATGTGTGTATGTGGGGGGGGGGGGTGACCGTGCTGGCTTTTCAAAAGCAATTTTTGTTAAAAGGGCTCAAGCCTCCATGATGTAAAGCCGGCACTCTAGCCACTGAGCTAGACAAGTGCTTATGAACATAGAGGGTTTGAAAGTTACAATAATATTAACAATAATAATTGTTTCAAATTTGTAGGCGACTATCTAATTATCTACACAAGGTTTATCTCATCTTAGCCAGTACTGTCTCTATATAATCAAATTTAATAAATTATAACTAATTAATAAAATAATTTTTCATTGATTCATGTGTTGCTAGAGACAATGAATAACTGCAAAGTTTCAACATGATACGAGAATGAAAAATTGTATAATTTCTCTAATTTAGTGATTTTCTTAAGAATGTTACACTAGTTAAATGTGAATGTTTGTTATAAAAAGGCTTAATATATTGGACTGAAGTCATCCCATAAAAAGATAAATAAATAAACAGTTTAACTCTGTTGGCTTAAAATGTGTCGTTCAATTTTCATTTAGAAAATAGTTCATGAACACTATGGTTTACAGTAAAACGACTAAGTTCTTTTTGATTAGTTTGATGAGTATCGCAGCTTCTTTTATTGTCTGGTACTTGGTTGAGTTCTTTGAGACTGGAGAGAAGAAATTTTTTTTCTACACAGTAGTTCCATCCTCAGAATATCTGATGATTGAATTTTCTTAAATCTACCCAACTCTTCACCAGTGGCGTAGCTAGTTTGAGGGGGGGGGGTCCCCAAATGAGTGTCCGAAATTATTTTAACGTTAAATATTACGCCATTATCTCATGTTATGATGTCGAATGTCAAAATGCAGGGAGCCCCTAATGAGGTCAAGCCCCCTCTCGGGCCCCCAAATCCTTAGCTACGCG
This sequence comes from Biomphalaria sudanica, assembly GCA_036873155.1. Lineage (NCBI taxonomy): Eukaryota > Metazoa > Mollusca > Gastropoda > Planorbidae > Biomphalaria > Biomphalaria sudanica. The sequence continues at coordinate 2,201,908 of JAZGLO010004016.1, forward strand.
ACTTTTCATCACTTTCGTCATCTTTCCACTTGTTCAATGATTTTTTCACAAAGCCATTGTGTAGTTTTTAGGGGCGTAGCTTGGAATTTTCCATCATTTGGGGGCCCTGGGGGCTTGACCTCTTTGGAGCACCTGCATTTTGCATAATATTTAATATTTGATGTAATAAACACTCCTTTGGGGGTCCAGGGGGATCCTTCCCCACACCCTAGCTACTCCACTGGTACTATTTGTGTAATATTTTACCCCAAAAAAATGAGCTTTTTCGTTCCTGCCTATATTTGCTCCATTTATTCTCTTTATTGTAGGTCGACAACGCCACATACATTTCTTCTGCTTGTCTCCCTACGGACGCGTCACCGCCATGCTGCTTGCAGTGTCATTGACCTTCATCGCCCTCCACACTCCAAGCCACGCCATCCGTCTGCGCCTTATCTTCGGGGAGATCCTTCTACAGCACCCGGAGCAGTTCCTGCCCGCCTTGCGCCTGCAGCGGCTCTTCGAGCTGCTCTACTACACCAACTTCGCCACCAACTGCGTCATCTACTTGATCTTCGGCAAGACGTTCCGGGACCTCTACAGGCGGTTCCACTGCTTCTGCTGCTACAAGGGAAAGCTGATCGACATGGACCGCGACTCAGAGTTCCTGCAGTACATATGCGACTCTGCTCAGAGAGAGGAGGCTCTTTGCGGGACCACAGAAGTGGAGAAAATCAGCGTGGAGGCGATCATGCTGACAGCCAGCGAAGTTCACTGACATGGTTTTAAACCCTTGAAATCTAGAACACATGCCTGCTCAAAAGTTATGACTGTCCACGTCTAATTAAAGATCACGTATTTAATACATTTGCTTGAAGCCATAAAGAAAGTCTTAAATATCTCGGTAATAGATATAGGACTATTTAACGAAAGACATGTTGACCTGTTTTTAAACATATATTTGTTATATATTATGATTACAGCAATGTTCGACGTGGCGGGTACACAGGGACGAACAATATTAAAGATCTCCTCTTCAACAACAATTTTTGTATCCTCTGCGTCAGTTTGATGATTTTACAAGCGGTTCCGTTGCTTCTGCTTCTTCTAAGACAAGCTGGACCGCAACTTTTCTGCACTATGTATGCGACTCTGCGCAGAGGGAGTAACAAAAAAAAAGGAATTGACCAAGTCAGCATTGAGACCATCATGTTAACTGCCATCCAAGCTCAATGCCATGATTCTAACCTCTTTAAATCTTGAAGACATTCAGAATTTCCTAAACAACATACTCAAGCCCCATATAGCAGCAGACGTTCGTGATTTAAAAAATCACGTGATTCTGTCATTGCTGCTTTCGTTCTGTTTGCTTGAAAGAGGGTGGGGGGAAAAAAAAGACAAATCAAGATTAAATCTTTTGGTAAAGGTTTTACACCTTATAGCCAAACGAAATATTTATATATTGCCTAATTTGATAACTGCCATGGTTATAGAAAAAACCTACCAAGTTTGTAATCACTAGTTCTTACTAGATCTACTTTTCAAGCATAGATCAGTGTAGTAAATTTACTGGGAATGTACGTTTGGCATTGATGTGTGCTGAGTTCAAATGTAATTAGACGCTCCTTTCATCAGCTCGCCTTCCAGTTCTTGGATAGTGTTCGCAATTCAAAACAGAAAACCACGTGAAGTTGTAACTACGTGTATACACTTCCGGTGGCTTCCAATCAGGATGTAACCATCCAGCCTACTTTAAGAATCTATATCTTCACTGTTCAAATAAACTAGACAAGATTAGATTGAAACAGGTCTGCTTTCTGAACAGAACAAATAAAAATGATAACATTGATACTGTGGGGGTGATGAGATTTAGCAAAGCCCTAAGGTAACCTGTATACAAGAACATTGTGTGGTCAGGCTAAGGTGTAGCGAGGCTTACTTTGATATTATACCAAATTGCAGAGACCGAAGAGCTTGTAATTAATTTGAGTTGTATATTATTTTCAATGTTTTATGTAGAGACGATAAGATAATAATGAATAAAGTTTATTACAAAATACAGAATAATATATATGCATATAGGCATTGTCTTTGTTTCGGAAGATCAAGAATAAGTGCAGTAATTCACATGACTACGCCAAACGAGTTGTGACGTACATATTTTGCAGCATGTGAATTAGACAAAGCCGTTATTTGAGGAGGATCTACTAAAGTTGTTATTTCATCATCTGCCCTTTTCTTCGCCAAGGCTCCTTCTATGTGTCCCTCGACCTTCGTGAGAGATCTCCTTCTGAGGCCATCCCGCTATCACCTGCCTTCCTCTCTGCCAGTGAAGGCCAACTGGTGCCTGATTTCATCTTCATAGTGCTTCCGTGGTGTATCTCTGTTAGGTGCATCTCCTGTGATGTAGATCCGTAGTTCAAGTAGAATTAACATCAACATCCAATATTAAATATCTGTCAGAAAAGCTCAACAGTAATTTTCAAACTCGTCTTTCTAGCCTCTCAACACAGAAGTAACTGTCCAAAAACTCCATAATGACATAACCACATTTATTCTCTTTGTCAGTCTTGAAAAATTCAACCATGAACTTTCAGTTCTGTTCACACACTTTCGTTCGCTTTGTGTACATTAAATTTTAAATTTCAATATTTTTTCCTTGACCCCAATGCCTAAAGGCCTGGTTACAGGGCTGGGTATGTTAGTATAAGTTTCTTGGGGTCTACACGCCCTGGGGAGAGAATGTATGCCAGGGAGAAGTAAAACAAATGGCGCCTTCTTCCTCACCCTCTCAAACTATGACATAAAGGAAAAAAAAAGACTGGTCACTAGACTAATCACTATGTCTTTATAATAAAAGACTGGTCACTAGACTAATCACTATGTCTTTATAATAAAACACTAGACTAATCACTATGTCTTTATAATAAAACACTAGACTAATCACTATGTCTTTATAATAAAACACTAGACTAATCACTATGCTTTTATAATAAAACACTAGACTAATCACTATGCCTTTATAATAAAACACTAGACTAATCACTATGTCTTTATAATAAAACACTAGACTAATCACTATGTCTTTATAATAAAAGACTGGTCACTAGACTAATCACTATGTCTTTATAATAAAACACTAGACTAATCACTATGTCTTTATAATAAAACACTAGACTAATCACTATGTCTTTATAATAAAACACTAGACTAATCACTATGCTTTTATAATAAAACACTAGACTAATCACTATGCCTTTATAATAAAACACTAGACTAATCACTATGCCTTTATAATAAAACACTAGACTAATCACTATGTCTTTATAATAAAAGACTGGTCACTAGACTAATCACTATGTCTTTATAATAAAACACTAGACTAATCACTATGTCTTTATAATAAAACACTAGACTAATCACTATGCTTTTATAATAAAACACTAGACTAATCACTATGCCTTTATAATAAAACACTAGACTAATCACTATGCCTTTATAATAAAACACTAGACTAATCACTATGCCTTTATAATAAAACACTAGACTAATCACTATGTCTTTATAATAAAAGACTGGTCACTAGACTAATCACTATGTCTTTATAATAAAACACTAGACTAATCACTATGTCTTTATAATAAAACACTAGACTAATCACTATGTCTTTATAATAAAACACTAGACTAATCACTATGCTTTTATAATAAAACACTAGACTAATCACTATGTCTTTATAATAAAACACTAGACTAATCACTATGTCTTTATAATAAAACACTAGACTAATCACTATGCTTTTATAATAAAACACTAGACTAATCACTATGTCTTTATAATAAAACACTAGACTAATCACTATGCTTTTATAATAAAACACTAGACTAATCACTATGCTTTTATAATAAAACACTAGACTAATCACTATGCTTTTATAATAAAACACTAGACTAATCACTATGTCTTTATAATAAAACACTAGACTAATCACTATGCCTTTATAATAAAACACTAGACTAATCACTATGTCTTTATAATAAAACACTAGACTAATCACTATGCTTTTATAATAAAATACTAGACTAATCACTATGTCTTTATAATAAAACACTAGACTAATCACTATGCTTTTATAATAAAACACTAGACTTATCACTATGCCTTTATAATAAAACACTAGACTTATCACTATGCCTTTATTTACGTTGGCGCCTTTCTCCTTAGAGAAAGGAATGATCGCGACCCCTTTTGCATTAGGTGACCTTCACCTATCCATTAGTCTGCTGAACCGTTGGGGCACCACACATAATCTGCCTACCGTCTTGTTCCATTCCTCTCTCCTCACTGTCTTTAGCCTTGGATTGAAATCTCTTTCAATGACAGGCCAATGCTGTCTTCCCATCGATTTCTCTGTACGAATCTTCTTTCCCTGGCATTGTTCCCTTTAGACAGAGCTATTCATGAAAACATTCAATGTTATAAAAATAATTGACAAAAGGATTAGCCGTTCAGAATGAAAGACAATATCTTCTATATAACACTTCTAAGGCCGCGACGTAAAATTATTGTACCTTGGCCAAATCCAATATAATATGTTTGTTGGAATATAAAAAATGTCTAATACAGTATATTATTTGTTATATATTAGATAACAAAACATTTGTTACACTGTAATAAACCATGATTCTGTTTTATTTCAAGCTAGAAAACGACTGCGTTAATAAAAGAAAAAAGATTGTATTAATAAAATAGTTTAACATTTTTTTTAGTTGTTTCCCAAGTCGTGTTTATAAAGCTATGGCCTCCTTCAGTCGCGAAGCGTCTATGGATCATAACATGGAAATGAGATGAATGCCTGGGCATTAGCTGTGGTCGGAACGATGTCGCCCACACATCAGTTCCCCCCTCTCCACGCAGCTGATGTATCCAAAGGAACGACAGTGCCGATACAGTTTGGGGTCAGCGGCGTCGCAGGTTCTACCAGAGTGTAGCGCTGGGTGCTGCAAACTGCCTTAGGGTCACCAGCTCCTGAATTTTCCTCAAGGTTGACTCCCGAAGCCTTTCCCATGATTGGGTAAAGACGCAAGGCAACAGAGGTTTGAATTCAGTTTTCCTGCTCCTAGGTGGGTAGTCAGCCATGGCTAACGAGCCCCTCCTGCCCGAAGCTTACTGGTTTATATATATATATATATATATATATATATATATTATATATATATATATATATATATATATATATATATATCTAGCAAGAGTATTTTTATAACACAATGTTATCTTATTAGCAAGAGTTTTTTTTTAAACAACACAATTTTATCAATCTCATTACTTATAATAGTTTTTCTTTCTTTTTATATCTATTACAGACATTCATTAAAAATAATACTAAAACATTAACAATATGCTCATTTCCAAGTTCATTTAAATTCTACTAGGTGTTAGGGTTTCCTGGTTAAATCAGTCATGTGGGAGCGTGGTCGAGAGGCTAAGTGCGCTTGAGCTTGGCTTGGCCTGGCTACCTAGAAGGGGGCTCGAGGTCCGACACCCGACACGGGCAGAGTTGTGTTTAATTAGCGCCTAAAGGCAGCTCGGAAAACCAACTCCTAGATCCCCCCCCCCCCCGGCTGGTCCACAATTGAGATTGGACCAAAGCGCTCTGAGCATGCTATAAGCATATAAAAGCTGTAATAATAATAATAATGCCCCGCGAATCTCTTACTACGTTCGGTGAATATTTCATTTAAGTGTGCCTGTGTGTGAAAGGACCTCTTTTGGGTTACATTATCTCGGTATGTTATTCCGGGGATCCTTCTCAGCTGTCGTTGCTGTGTCACGTTTAGCCTCTTGTCAGCCTGTTAGATGACATCTATGTCTTGCTACCAAAGGTGGCCTTTGTAGCAATGATTGTATTGACAAGGTGGATCTTGGTCTCCAGGCGAAGTTATTTGTTGGCCCATGCCTTTTTATTCCATTGACATGTCATTTATTATTTCTAAACGCAACAACCGAGTGCTCTGAAATGATGTACAAACTATATAATCCATAGCTCCGTGATCAAAACGGGAATGAGTCTGCAGTGTAACAAGACTGGAAGCTATAAAACCTTGAACAGCAGACTTTTCCTAGGGCATTACGGAGGAGGGGAGTAGACACGTGCTATTACTTACTTAATCCTGTGCACTCCCAGGGGAGCATAGGGCCGCAACCACTAGCGGATACAGAACTTTGGAGTGGGGGGGGGGCGATTGTTTTCCAAACCCTAACCCTAACGGTCAGTAAACCCTAACCCTATGCATAAACGTACAGCACACATACACAAACACACACACACACACATTATATACATATATATATATATATATGAGGATTTAAAAAGTTGCATTTCTTAACCTTCGGCGAAAAACAAAACAACCGGGGCAGCGCTATAAGGTTCTCTTGTTGGGTTCGGGGCGTTTTCTTGCATTCTTCATTGCAGAAACTCATTGTCCTGACATCTACAGCTCGTTATTTATCAATGGAGTTCGGGGCGAAGCCACGACGCCGAAAGCGTTTTCGTGCATTTTTCATTGCAGAAACTCATTCTCCTGACAAGTACAGCTCATTATTTATCAATGGAGTTCGGGGCCAAGCCCCGACGCCAAAAGCGTTTTCTTGCATACTTCATTGCAGAAATTCATTCTCCTGATATCTACAGCTCGTTATTTTTCAATGGAGTTCCGACTCAAAAATCGTTTTCTTGCATTCTGTATTGCGGAAACTCATTCACCTGACATCTACAGCTCATCAATTGAGTTCGGGGCGAAGCCCCGACGACAAAAGCGTTTTAATGTTTTTTTCACTACATAAACACATTCTCTTGACGTAAAGCTCAAAATTCATACTATTAAAAAATGACCTTTTGAATAATGTTGTACATGAAAACTATTCTAATAGGAATATATAGGCCCTGAATACATTGCAAATAAAACCAATTTGTTCCTTGAAAAGATAAGATACCCCACATATTTAGATTTTGGCTTTGAGGATCGCCGCCGAAAAAATAATTATTCGATAAATGATATTCAAGAATATTAAAGTATAAATTGTGAGTTATAGTCCCAAATTTATTTAACTAGATAAATATCAGATTGAGTAGAGGTTGGGAAAAGGCGACAATGAAAATATTATTTGAGTTTAGAACTCATCTCAATCATGAATCTTTTACTAAAAATTTTGTTTGAATTCTAACTTTTCCAATGCAAAGTCTTTCTTAAAATAATTATTACAAAATCATGTGAATTTACATAAACTCTGTGTGGAAATGGGAGGGGCGGTAGAGTGAAAACGATTAATCCTCGCTCATTTAATAATTTCTGCTAAAGATTGCATTTGGCATTAAAGAATAGGGGTGGGGCGACTCGATATAAGAATTTAATTTATAGTATATATAAATTATATTAGTGATAGATTTTTTTTTTTATTTTGTAATTTTTTAACTATATACAAAAAGAAAAAAGTATTTATTTGTCCGATGGGGGAAATGCGATTGCATGTATCGCCCCTCTCACCTGGTACAACCCTTTATCATTTAAATTTACTAATGATACAATTTGAGATTAGAGTGTGGTACGACATAATATACAATGGATCACATATCAATACGTAGTTTATATTATATAGATATTCACATACTATGATTCTCCATAAAAATAGGACCGCCCCCCCCCCCACTCAGAAGGCTAGAGTGGGGAGGGCAGTACATGAATCGCCCTCCCCCCAACCTCACCGAATTGGCTAAGATACCAGAAGGGGAGCGACATAATATAAAATTTATATATTAATTCAACTAGTTTTGTTCACAAACTATGATTTCTCCATAAAAACGGACCCCCCCCACTCAAATGGTTTAGGTGGGAAGGGGAGTAGAGGTATTCGCCCCCACCCCCACACCAATCGGCAAACAGGGAACGACATAATATAAAGATCGGTTAAAATATCAATAACAAGTTGTAATCAAATAGATATTTAATTGATTCTATTAGCAAGCTGTGATTTCTACAAATAAATTTGACCGCCCCCCCCCACTCGAAAGTGTATGGGGGGAAGTGGGATATGATACCATCGCCCCCTCCCGACCCCACCAAATCGGCCAACATACTAGAGGGGGGGGAGCGAAATAATCAAAAAATAGGTTGAAATATAAATAATGACAATATATTATTTACATAAGTAATAAATTCGTATATAAATTGTGTGAATTCTATAATAAAATTCGTCCGCCCCCTCTTCGGGGGGGGGGGGGAGTCGGCCGAGGGGGGGGCGATCGCCCATACCGCCCCCCCCCCCCTGGATCCGCCAGTGGCCGCAACCACACCTCTCCACCGAAGTCGGTTCTGAGCAGCTTTCTTCATCTGCTCCCATGTCATTCCAGTACCCTCAGCTTCACTGATGACTGACCTCTTCCAGGTTTGCTTGGGTCTGTCCACTTTCCTCTTTCCTTGTGGGTTCCAGTCAAGTGCCTGTCTTGCAACATTGGTAGCTGGTTTTCGCAGGGCGTGTCCTATCCAGCTCCATTTTCGTTTTGTGATGTCTTGGGCTATTTGCTTTTGTCTAGTTCTCTCCCACAAATCGATAGTAGTTATCTTTTCTGGCCACCTAATTCCTAATATCCGGCATAGGCATCTGACCCGTGCTATTAGAGCATGGAATTGGTTGCCTGAGCCAGCCAGAATAACCAGTGTCTTGGCAAAATTTAAGTCATGGGTTTTGGTCAACATATATGAATAGACAGGACACGAGAGGACGTAATGATCTTCTTTTTTTAAAGTAACGTCTTTATTTGATAAGATAGGATCTTTTAATATAGTGGTCTCGTTTCATTTGCTAGTTCAGGTAATGAAATCCCAAGAGTGATTAAAGACAAGAGTTCCACTAAAATAGAATCTTGAAAGAATCTTTATAATAAAATTAAATCTGTTAAAAGTCGACGAATTGGATTGTGTATTCATGACATCAATCACAGGCAATCCCAAGATGCTAAAGTAATTAAGGTCTTAAAATAAGATACCGTCTTTGGTTGACGTCATACTGGTTTTGAACACAACATCTCAACATTAATAAATACCTAATACTCAATACCTTATTTAGACTCTCAAAATCATCTTAAACTACGTAATGCAATTGCAGCTTTTAAAATTAATATGTCAGGGCTAAATATTTCTTGGGGCTCTAAGTGATGAATGATTTTTCCAAAGGTTAAATCAGGACCTGTTTATACTGGAATGAGAAAAGATGTAACAATTGTTTACTTGCAAAGGTGTAAAAGTGAATGAGAAAAGATGTAACAATTGTTTACTTACAAAGGTGTAAAAGTGAATAAAACGTTTAGTTTGTCCTGATATAGTTCGGAAGAAAATGTCCAGTTCATAGTCCTGTTTATTTTAAATTATTGTCATTTTTAGCGGCCCTCGAAAGGGTAAAAGACGCTATTAGTATTGTGTGAAATGTCTGTCCGTCTGTATAAGACTTCAGTTAAGCCAGGAAAGGCGCGGTAGCTGAGCTGTAAAGCACTTGGCTTCCGAACCGGGGGTCCCGGGTTCGAATCCTGGTGAAGACTGGGATTTTCAACTTCGGAATTCTTAGGCGCCTCTGAGTCCACCCAGCTCTAATGGGCACCTGACATTAATTGGGGAAAAGTAAAGGCGGTTGGTCGTTGTGCTGGCTACATGACACCCTCGTTAACCGTAGGCCACAAAAACAGATGAACTTTACATCATCTGCCCTATAGACCACAATGTCTGAAAGGGGAACTAGTTAGGCCAGGTTCACATCTAACTTTGCATTCACTTGCACCTATCCTTTGATCTGCCGGACCGTTGGGGCACTTCACAAGATCTGTCAACCTTCTTTCTCCATTCTTATCTCTCATTTGTCTTTGATATAATTTCATTCGGATGTTCTTTCTGAAAATATTGAAGCCTGCCTGGGTGGACCACTTCGGGGGGCCGATTTTGAGTTTGTGTTTCCACACAAACTGTCTTTGTAACCTTGTTTAAAAATCTTTTCTTATCATTCGATATTTAAGCATTATTCCCCTCTTTTCAACTATAGTTTCACGTTTCCCTCCCCTGTCTCTCAACTTGTAACCGGATATGGAAAATTTATTTAAGAGTGAATTTAAAAAAAATGTTTTCTTTCGTGGCATCTTTTTATTTCTCTCTTCTCTTCCGTCTTTTGAAATGTTTCGTTAGTTTTGGCGGGAAACTCTGTCTTTTCATTGGTTGGATAAAAATCGTTAACCATATTTCTCAAGCCTGGCCATTAAATAAAAATTCATATTACCAAAATTTTGTTATTAGTTTTTTCTTCCTGGTAAAAATGTTTTGATTTCTTCTACACTAGTGTTTCGACTGGCATAGTTTTTATCAAGTTGAAAATAACATCGGCAAATTTCTTTTAAGATAAAATAAGATAATTTTATTAATCTTATTTTCGTTGTGCGTTGTCCACTATAAGTATAAAGTATCTAACGTACATTGTCAAGTGATCTTGGCCAGTGATGTTCAAAATGTGACCCTTGGGCCAAATTCGTGCTTTCATCCGGACGTCAAAACGTCGATGTATATAAACTGTATCTTTACCTACGTTATGGCTCTAATTTGTCTCTAGTGAATTGTACCATGACCTTTAACATTTATGCGTTTATGAAATGGGACTCGTACAATCTACAAGGAAAAGTGGACGGATCTTTACTTGTTTATGGAATATTATAAAAAGCCGACAATTTTGCTCCATAAAGAATGTGTGGCTGTTTATAAAAGAAAAAAGGAACAACATGTGTATATCATTCTTGCCTTGAGCCGCGAATAAACGGGTACTAGATCCACAGGTTTCTACTTTCTTATAGTTTCAGATTAATAACAGTTCGTTCCTGTATCTTTTCGTTGTCACGAGTAAGGTCGAGTACGGGGTATCACTGATCTAGGCTGATGTGGACAGTAAGCGATGGTATGTGACACCCTCGTAGCAACGTCCGTGGAGGAGAAGGGAGGTAAACACGGACAAGGAAAGTGTCCTCTATGGTACAGGTACTTACCAGCCAACATTCGTTGCACGTGTAAAGAAAGTAAGAAATACTCCGCTGGACTGTCCAGTTCACCACGTCGTTCTTCAAAGGAGACGCACGCTGTCAGGGCGGCCCGCTCATGGTTAGTGGTGGTACAGTGTAGAAATACGTCAGAATCTCTAGCGAAGTCGAAACCGGCGTGGCTCAGTGAGACGTGGCCCAGACTAAATGGTTGTGTAGCTGATGGGCGACCCGGTATAGAAGGGTCGCGGTGAAGAACTAATCTCTCTATTCTAGCCTCTGGGTAGTATCAAGATGGTAGTGCTTTAAGTTAGATTCTCGCAGTCCAGTCGACTGTTTAATAGTTAATAAGCTTGATATTCATAGATATTCATGGATATGTATTCTTCCGGTCAAATCTGAATCAAATCAACAATTGAAAGACATAAACATAGTATAGATCTATGTGGAGCTACAGCATTAGTGAGAGGTCCTAGGCCGCAGAGGGTCTACACACCAGAAGTAGGGAAAAGACTGAAAAAGATGCAGCCATCTTGTGATTACAAATGTTAACTTTTGAGAGTAAATGTAAATATCATGGACTGGCCTCTTTGGTCACATTGGAAGACTCGGTGGTGTAGCTCATAATATGAGGAAAAATCAGCCTTTCATGGAAGAAAATTAACACTCAAATTTGTTGTTTGATCTTTTATTTTTGTTAAGGAATTCATTTTAAAAAAAAATTCTTACTTCCGTTTTGTCATTTCACAAAGTTGTACATAATACAAATATTTGAAAGACAAAAAAAAGAGATGAAAAGTACATACTTCTAAACAACTTTTGAATAGTTCGTATTAATGCTGTTAAAATATCTTTGCATCTTTCCACAAGCAACTTCGATATTTGCAAATAGTTTACGTGACGATATACCAATCATTATTTGTGAGCTTATGCCGCCTCTGCTCGTTTGGGATTTTAGTGAAATATAAACTTGTGCTCTTTCAGGATTGATATTATTGAAATGTATGATCAAGAATGGAGACGCGGTGCTGAGCCGTAAAGCGCTTGACTTCCGAACGGGGTCCCGGGTTCTAATCCTGGTGAAGACTGGGATTTTTATTTCGAGATCTTTGGGAGCCTGTGAGTCCACCCAGCTCTAATGGGTACTTGGCATTAGTTGGGAAAAAGTAAAGACGTTGTGCTGGTCACATGACACCCTCGGAAACCGTAGGCCACAGAAACAGATGACCTTTACATCATCTGCCCTACAGACCACAAGGTCTGAAAGGGGAACTTTTTTTTATGATCAAGAAAAGACCCGCAATCTAAAAATAAACATTGACCAATTTTACTTTGCAAATTGAAAATAAATATGGAACATGGAAAAAGTAAAGACGTTGTGCTGGTCACATGACACCCTCGGAAACCGTAGGCCACAGAAACAGATGACCTTTACATCATCTGCCCTACAGACCACAAGGTCTGAAAGGGGAACTTTTTTTTATGATCAAGAAAAGACCCGCAATCTAAAAATAAACATTGACCAATTTTACTTTGCAAATTGAAAATAAATATGGAACATTTTCTTTGGGACTAATCTTTCAACATCTAGTTCTAGACTGAAATCCCATAATATCTCAGCTAGTCAAGGAACTTGAAGTCATAAACGTCAAATAAAGTGATTGAAGACATACGATTAGCTAAATAAGGAAAGAATATGGTGTCTAGATGCAACCATTCAACATACATCTTGTATCGAAACTTTGGTGTCACGCCGCTTTGTAACACTTGGACACATTCTGGCCTTTGATGTTGCCACGATACTATGTTATCAGATAGAATTTTAGTCTGTTGAACCGTTGGGGCACCACACATGATCTGTCGACCGTCATTCTCCATTCCACTTTTATTTCATGTTTTTTTGTCTTGGATAAAATCTCTTTCGATGAAAGGCGCGTCAATTCTTTTATGTTGTCTTCCCATCTCTTTGTCTGCCTCTTCTTCTTTCTGAAGAAGGAAGGTCTTTGCGAGACCCGAGGACCTTGTGAGATTGTCATAAAGTTTCATTTTGCTTTTTTCTTTTTCAACTCGTTTGTACGACTATTAAAAAAAAGAGTTCAGACAATTCGAACAACAATATTTTTTTCCTTATGATTCTTAAAACAAAAATGAAAAAGAATGGAAGATTCATTTAAACAACCAATTTTTTTTATCCACAGAAAATGCTACTAATAATAGGCCACCTACGTCTTTATATATTTTTTTTATATTTAAAAACTTTTACAATTTCAACGAAACAAAGAAATAAGGGTAAACAATGGTACTCTAGTTTCTAGTTTTTAAAGTGTTTTGTTTTGTTTTTTACAAATTAAACAAATCATGACGTATGATCGTAGACATATATATATAAAGTAGAATGTGAGGCGTATGTATGTATGTATGTATGTGACTTATATACATCAAAACCGCTTGATCAATCTTGATAAAACTTGGCAGGAATGTTTCTTGGGTACTAACTTAGACCGTAGTGTGTGATTTGTAGTCCTAAAACAAACCTAAGACCCTAATAGAAAAATAAAGTTGTCCGACTCTATTAAAGCTATAATATTTATGGATCTAGGTTATGGTTAAACAATGTTGACATGAGAAAAGATCAAAAGCATTTAGACCTAGATCTAATTTTAAGAAATACACTTTGCGCAGATAGTTTTTTACTTTGACACATGAAAATACAAAAGAAGATCCATTGATTTCATTATATAATAAAATTAACCTTCAATGTTGTGTTTCAAAAGCATTTTTTGCATTAATTAGTTCGTTATATTTGTGACTACAGATTTCCTGACGAACATTCTTTCATTAGACAATACCGTAATGAATCGCTTACTAAAAAATAATTGTTTACTTTATAATCCCATCCCTAAATCTAAAACTCTAATTCAACTCTAAGATGATAAAACTTCTCTTCGCACAAATAGTTTTATACTTTAACACAAGAACATACTAATTATAGTCCATTCATTTCATATTTTGATCAAATAAACATTCAAATTTGGTTTTCTAAAGCATTTTTAATAGACTGCATTCGTTTACGAAAGCTGCGAAGCCGGGTTGAGATAGTTCTATATTCATTCATGAATCGCGTACTAAAAATTATTTTGTTTAATTTATTACTTTATAATCCCATTCATTTAACAAAGCTATCGCTCTTTTCGTTTTTAATAGATATGAATGTATCGGCTTCGGGTAAACCCATTTTCGCAAAACTAATGATATTTTCGTAGCGAAAGAGAAAAAAACTTGAAAGGATCATTAGCTACGTTTAACATACATTTAAATCCGATCCACTAGATTAGTAAACACAAACTTAGACCCGCAGGCCGCGGGTAATGTCAGACTAGTATATATATATATATATATATTGATACATATATATACATATATATATATATATATATATATGTATGTGTGTGTGTGTGTGTGTGTGTGCGTGCGTGCGTATGCTATTTAAACACCAAACAAATAAACATATTTAATCGGTCACTCTTTTTTTTGTATCTTATTCAATGCTTTTCAAACTTTACTTCAGGCATACTATTTTTTATTTCATGTTTCAAATACAAGGTTATCATGTACTTAGGATAACATTCTTTGCAGTCCATTTTTCCTTGTTCATTGACGTCTTCTACCTTCTTTTATAATTTTTTTTTTAAATCATTGACATTTTTTAACAAACACACAGAAGAAAATATTTTAAATAACTACCCACGCGTGAACTTTAGTGTGTTAAAACATAAATATTGTGATAGTATCTCATTGTATCTGTTTTAGTGTAAAACAAAATATCACAAATCTTGAACAGACAATATTGATCACGGAAATTATGACGTTAATAAAACAATTGATTTGTTCCAGAGCTGGGAAAAGTATGAGTGTTTTGACGACTATTGAACATTTGAATCATTCGACCAGAGATGAAAGTATAGAACGACTTTATTTTGCTCTCTAAGCTAAGAGAACGACACGATAGATGTTTGATTAAAGACATTCACGTCAAACCCTAATTTCGAAGTTTGATTCAACTCACGAAATTTCGTACACAGCTTCCTTGTACCTCCTGGACTCTTGCTAAGAACCGGTTTTGACTGATTCGCAACCTGACGACTGCTAGTTGTGAAAAGCTTGCTATCAAACATTTGTATTTTATTTTTAGTCTTTCCCCAAAAGGCCGCAGTCTATATATAAATATAAAGCATTAAAATTATCACACAAATATCGCATTTTTATAAAGCAAATGATTTTTTTTATGTAGAGACCTAAATACCAAGATGGTTAGGTCAATAATAGAATATGCATCCGCTGTTTGGGACCCCTAAACTCAAGATGACACTACGAAACTGGAAAAGACACAAAACAGAGCAGTGCGATTCATAACAAACGAATATTCACATTTGACTAGAGTAACACCTTTAGTAAAATCACTAAATTTAGAAAGCCTTCAGGACAGAAGGCTCAAAAGTAAAGTAGCAATTATACATAAAACACTGAACCATAATCTTCAAATACAAAAACAAAAATTAATAAAATACTCTGAAAGACACAAAGATAAAGGCACATTCCTCGTCCCATATGCAAGGACAAATTTGTACAAATACCCCTTCTTCCCTAGTGATATTAGACATTGGAATGGGGTTGCCTGAGCTAGGCAGGAAAAACAGTGACTTAGCAGAATTTAGGTCATTGGTTAATATGTATGACTAAATGCATGACGTGTAGGACGTAATCATCTTCTTTTTATGAAGTAACGTCTATATTATATTATATAAGATAAGATAAGGTAATTGTAGAAAGGGGAAAATGAATGTTGTTGATGTGAAAGGGTGAAGCAAACAAGTAGGCCCCCTACACACACCACTAAAATGTGAGAGCGTATTTGTGTCGGGGATTCATTTTGAAGAGGTTATTTCTAAATTAACTCTTTCTCTCCGTAATTATTTACCACATTCTGGTGGAATCAACGCTGGTATCGTCAGTCAGGCGAGAAAGAGTTAAGTCAAAAGTGTATGCGGGAGAAAATTACGATGCGATGGTAAACAAGCAAAAAATAAATAATTCTTTAAAAAAATAAAAATCAGAGCTCAGCTAAAGGGGAAGAACTCCGTCCTTAAAAATATATCTAGCAATAATTTACAAGTTATGTCCCTTATTCCATATCAAACCAAATAATTGATTACCAATACAGTTCATAGAGTTCACGAACGACTAACTTTTGTTGGCTGGTGAGAGGGGGGGGGGAGAGAAAGGCGACCATGGTGTCAAATGATCTATATTGGGAATACAGGCATTATCTTAAAAACACGACTCCAAGAACACCATAGAGACATTCGCAACTTTGCAACTAAGCCCGTCTCTATCCATTTGAATAACACACATCATAGGGGTACCACCGATCTCCTCGTCACTGCTATGCAACAATGCAAAGACAAAAACAGCCGTCTGCAGATCGAAAACAAACTTATTTACATGTCGGGCACCCTCCAACCTAACGGGATCAACAACCAGCAGACTTTTATTTAATATGCGATGGGCACTAAGACTACCCTCTTAACCATTCATCTTTGCTTGACATCTCCGCCCCCCTTCCGATTTCCCTCACTTTTACACCCGCGTTCGGCTTAAACATCAGTCAAACAAGACTAAGATACTTGTCCAAAAGACAAACACTGCACCTCAAGTAAGCATTAATGGCCAACCACTAGAAATTGTTGATCACTTTTGTTACCCTGGCTCCATCATATCCAACAACACTCTACTGGATAAAGACATAAACAACAGGATAGCCAAGGCAATGGCCACCATGTCACGGTTGCAGAAAAGAGTCTGGGACAACATATTGCTGACTAGCAGTACTAAAGCCCTAGTCTACCGGACCTGTGTGTTGAGCACCTTGCTGTACGGAAGTGAAACATGGTCAACCTTCTCATGGCAGGAAAAAAAGCTGAATGTCTTCCACCTTTACAAAGAGCAAGGTGCCAGGACATCCGGTCTGTTATCAGCAGCAGACGCCTTGGCTGGCTTGGCCACGTTCGTAGAATGCCAGTAGGTCGACTTCTCCAGGACATCCTGTATGGCGATCTAATAGAAGGCAGGAGAACCGCTGGTCGCCCACTTTTACGTTATACGGATGTATGCAAACGCGACATGAAGCTCTTCAAAATCGACACTGGCAACTGGGAAGAGGTGGCACTGGACAGATCCACATGGAGAGAGAGCATAAAGGAAAGAAGGGTCACGGATTGCAGATGTCATACACAACAGAAGCAGAAAAAAAATGCAACTGCGCCTGGTGATTATATTTGCCCAACCTGCGATCGAAGCTGTGTATCAAGGATTGGCCTCTTTAGTCACACAAGAAGTTGCAAAGGGAGAATATCGTCTCTCCAGACGTAAAATGCCACAATAACAGCTCTTTTCTTTAATGCCTTGTTAGAGAACAAGATCGGACAGATAAATTCACTTAAGCCTGTTATGTGTTAATTTTTTGTCATTTTTTGTTTGTTTTGTTGCTGATGAAGGACTTGTGGCCCAAACCTTCTTTGTTTTACTTGATCCGGCAGGGTTACATGTATGCATGTTTTTCGTATTATTAAAGAATGTCTCTATATTTATGCAGTATGTTCCTTGCCTTCAGCTCCAAACTCATTTGTTGACATTTGGAGTGACAAGGAAAAAACTCTATACTTCTATCCCGCCTGCTAGAAAAAAAAATAAAAAAATAAAAAACACAATTCGAGGTAAGTTCCACACACTTTACATAGTCTATTGCATATTCCACATTTCCCCTTTGGAGTGTTCTAGAACTATACAGAAAAAAAAACAGTTTTATTTAGATTGCATGAAAGTCTTCCTGTGACGAAATTGGTAATTATTATTTTGACTTTTATTGTCTAATAGAATTAGCTCCTGTCACTGTAGAATGTGTGTATGTGTGTATAATCATGTATTGTCAGTTGCAATGTATGAGTCACATGAGGAGGCATAAAACCCCCAGTGCAACGCCCTCACCCCCCTCCTGTATGATAAAAGTGGACATCATCCAACCATGATGGACGAACTATATATGAGAGAATGACCGGAAGTGTTTAAGTTTGAACGAGGAAAATGGCCAGTGTGTGATAAAATTAAGTTTGTGCTTGGTGATTCGAATGAGTTATTTTAGTGTGTTATAGTAACAGCAAAAACTCGAGGGACACCTTGACGATTGGTGAGAGATTATTTAACTGCTTTGTGAAGGTATTTAACACTCTGTGGACAAGTGGACTGGACCTGTGCCAATTTCTCCTCGAGTCTTGATCATTTCATTAGATATTACTTTTATAGCGTGACCTTTAGCATGTGCAGAGTATTTTCTTTCTACGAACAGTGGCTTATTTAATTCGTCATATTGTTTGATATTATTTTGAGGCTTGTAAACATTAAGCCATTTGGTTTTATTTTCCTTTTTTTTTTAAATCCTTAATAATAAGTATTTTTTGTAATCATCGGTAAATTATATACGTAGAGGCTATAATTGGTTGCAATATAATTCGGCACCACCCAATACCGTCAGACTAACGTGCCAGTAAGTTGCCTGTTCAAGTGTTCTTGTTCTTATCACCTAATACTAGCATCAGGTCACACTTCCTAGTTAGATCTATGGCAATTATACAATTTCAACATTCCTTGCGACCAAAACCTGGTCAACTTAGTCATTACGAACTGCTGTAACGAGTGTTTAATGAACGGGTTATATTTAAGGAGTAAACTCTGTTGGATACGAAACTGGCAATAAAAAACATTAACGGAACTTAATATTAAAGATATTGAGAAAAGTTGCAAGGCCGGTCAAATCACGCCCCCAGCTTTCGTAAAAGTGTGGACATGTGTAGGTGTGGTCACAGGTCAGACGAAATTCAGTTTACACAGCACATGACACACTGTGTCACTATCTTGCATTGTCTTGTACTTTACAAGGCTGAGATAATGATTGACACTACTTATGTGTGTTTTCAGTCAAAAACTATGTCTGCTTCAAGTCTCACTAAAGATAAGGCTAGCGCTAAGTCAGAATGTAGAAAATGGAATCAGATCAAAGTCGTAATGTAGAGAATTAAACCTCAGTTTTTGTTCAAGCCGACAGTTTATAACGCAGTCCAGAGAAACTTTGAAATATTTATTTGAGGTCTCGTCTTTCCTGGTCGTGGCCAAGATGCTCTTGTTTCTATTTTTAATGTCGTTCAGTGGTCGAGGTGTTAACGCGGAAGGGAATACGACAATGGGTGTTAGCTCGAATCTCACCTGGTGGCAGAAGGGAGTGTTTTATCAGATCTACCCACGATCTTTCCAGGACTCGGACGGAGATGGTGTTGGTGATTTGAAAGGTAACTTTTATCAGAAATCGACACATGAAATATTTATTTCATTATAAAGTGTAGGACTAATAACAACATTACGTCTGCCTTCCACACACCCCCACTCCTCCTCACTTTTCTCTTTTTCATCTAATCTCTTCTTTTCTCTTTTAGTCTCTTTGTTACTTTCTCTATTTCTTTCGTCTCTCCTTCTTTCTAAACAATCTCTGCTCTCTGTTTCATTCCTTCCTTTTTTCTCTATCATAACAATAGATTTTAGAATCGCATTCTTTCTTCATTTCTCTCTTCCACCCACATTTCACGCTTTTTTTTTCCCTCATACACTTTCTCTCTCTCCATCCTTGACATTTTTCTTTTGTTACTTTCTATCTAATCCTCTCTCTATCTTATCTTTTGTCTCTCTTACTCCTCTCTCTTGTTCCTCTCTATTTTAATCTTTTTCTCCTTTATCTTTTCTTATTTTTCTCACTTTTAAAATTCTTTTTCTGTTCTTTTTTTCTCTCTTTTTTATTTCCCCCTTCTCATCTCACTGTTTCTCTCTCTCTCTCTCTCTATCTCTCTGGTTTTTTTTTTATCCTTTGTTTTCATGTACACGATTGCGCAGTACACCGTTCATCATATGTGGGGCCTTGATTTCCATAAATCGTATTGAATATTATTTTTTTTATAGGTAAAAATGTCTTCACATGTAAGAGAAGACATGTTCCTTGTTATAAACAAATGCTCATTAGCTAATGATGAGAAATCTGTACATAAACTTTTTGAATACGTTACAGTTCTGCATAAAAAAAATCAATTCTGTTTGTGAATTTGTGAAATCTGTTTAGCCTATTTATTTTTATTTATATATTTATTTATTTTGTACTTTCTAATACGCATAAATATTTGACCAACACAGACGAGAAGGCCTACACTTATTTAGCTAATGTAAAGAGTAACTGAAAAATGAAATGACCTTCTGAAATGACCTTACAAACAATGGTAGGAAATCAAAATGTTGCAGGTATCACTACAAGAATCGGTTACCTGAAAGACCTTGGTATCGACTGTGTCTGGCTGAGTCCAATCTGTCGATCTCCCATGAAAGACTTCGGCTACGATTGTTCTGATGCGGAAGATGTGGACCCAATCTTTGGAAATCTGGAAGACTTCAAGGAACTTTTAGCTGAAGTCCACAATCAAGGTGTGTCTATGTGTCTGTTTGTGTGTGTCTGTGTGCGTGTGTGTGTGTCTATGTGTCTGTTTGTATGTGTGTGTGTGTGCGTGTGTGTGTAGGTCATGAAATTTTAATAAAACCCATACTTCCTGAAATATTTTTTTTTCTAAATTGAGTTAGTCGGTTCCAAGATGTTTTTCTTTGCTTTTATTGACCTTTCCATGTTTCCCCTTTAAAAAGTTACAATTACATTGCTATTATTTTGAAGATCTCTAATTATTTGAAAAGTGTTACAAAATTCGCTATTTTTTAAAAAATAATATTTTGCTTTGTTTTGTTTTCTTCTATGTATAATATTTTCTTTCCTGTCATGGCAGATTAAGACTTGTCCCAAAAAAAAATGGACACTTGGAGATTTTCACGATCAACTGACCTAACTAAACGTCACCGATGATAACTAAATAAGAAATGAGTTAAGATGAAATAGTATCTCAATGCAGTTGATCTTCGTATCTACTCTCCTATAGTACATCTAGTTAGTTGGCCAGTTGTTTTAAATAAGTTGTCCTAGAGTGCGTCTTAGGTTTGCTTTGTGTTGAAAGTAGTTTCGGCTATACACGTAAGTTCCGAAACTTTGATTCTAAAATGCTTTTTTAAAGAAGTACATGGTATTGAATTAGTGGTCAATTACATTTCTCTCTTTTATGCATTTTTTCTTAAAATTCCAATCAACTTAGAATGGTTTCATTAATTTACTTTCCTTATAATTTTATGAAAATAACGAAAAGGATATACATTCCATAGTGGCAGCAAAACATGTCATCCTCATTGGTTTATGTTAATTTATATTCATTTAATCAACCGAAAAACCAATGACTTTGCAGAGGGTTAGTTTCTAATTGACTCGATTAGAACATAGGCGCAATACTTTACTTTTTGGAAGGAATAACTAACATTCAAGATTATTGACAATAGATAAAGTCTTGAGATCTGAGAACTATAAAGCTTGATATCAGTTTCTCGTTCAATTTCTATATTTCTGCTACTAAACCATCTCTTTTTAAAATCCAGTATGTTCTTTATACACTTTGCCAGGTCTGAAGCTAATTGTGGACTTTGTACCTGGCTACACCAGTGACCAACACATTTGGTTTCAGAAGTCCATCAGACGAGAAGGGAAGTACACCAACTATTATGTCTGGGACGACGGCAAGATACTAGACAATGAGACACGCGTGCCACCAAATAACTGGGTACTTTGTGCTTTCTTTTGTACAAAACTTGTATCAACTCACTCTCTGTCAGGTCTAGTTCGAATCTTGTGCACCCTTTTTCTCCCATTGCCCAATCTCAGATCAAGTTAAAACTCTGCACAATTATTGATTATCGAAGACAGTACACGAATCAATAAAAAAAACATCACCAATAAGTTAATGAATTAGTGGTAATTAATCAATTTTGTTTTAAATAGGAAAAGGAAGATAAATCTTGCAATATTGAGTGATAATTCAGTCATTGTGCAGTTCTTTCCCTTTTATAATCTTTGTTTTTTGTTGTTTTTTTAGATATATGTGTTATTATTATTATTACTATAATTATTGTAGCTGATTTGTATAACTTCTCTTTAGTTCTCACTATGATCTTATCAATTACTTTTGTGGACCTTTGGGGAAAGGATATGTCGTGTTTGGGGGCTCAGCAAACTCGGGTATGGTCTTCGTTTACTTCGGATTTGAACTCGAGCCCCGTGTTAAGAGGCCAAGTGGTTTATGACGCCGAGCCTGACGTCCCACTAAAAATAAATCATTCTTTCTTGAATATCGAAGATTACACTTTCCTTTGTGTTTTTGGGAGTGCATTAGCCGAGTACTTGGCGATGTCCAGTCTGTCCAGTAGTTCTAGAAAGGAGACATTGGCAGTACTTTACAGGTTGCGAAAGAAACAGAAAACTTATGCCATCAATCTTGAAGCATAACTCTGGTCAGTCCACTGTTTTCGGTAGACACAGATACTGAAATCAGATTCATGCGCACCCTGGTCATGGCCACATTCTTATATGCTTGCGAATGTAGAAGCACTAGATAGGATGATCCTAGCAAATTAAGATGCGAATTGAGATAGGTATCACATATAAAGACCGCATCACAAAAGCTGCGGGATCACAACGGCAATTGAAATCTACGGTGATCTGCTAGCCACTGTCAAAAACAAAAAAAAACTTAAACTCTATGGCCATATCACAATGTCCTCGAAGCTTGCAAAGACCTTCCTTCAGGGAACAGTACCAGGAAAAAAGAAGAGCAAAGAAAGCAATGGGGAAGACAACATAAAAGAATGGACGACGTGTACGGCAAAAGACAGAGAGGAAAGGAGAAAGACTGTCGACATGTTATGTGTGGTGCCCCAACGGTTCATCAGGCTAAGGGGTAGCTGAATATGAGACCGTTTTTGTTCCTAAACTGTTTTTTTTTTATTTTGGTCTGTTTTTTAGTCTGTTTAATGTCTTTGGTCTGTGAACTGTTATTTTTGTGTCCACTTTTTGGTCTACCCAGGGGTTGTTATTTTCACATGCCAGATCTGGATACCCGACTGTAGTACTTTCTTTGTACAGGACCGTCCCTCGAGGTTTCGCTAGTAGCTCTCTAAATTTTGAATAAATTCAGGGGAAACAAGAAAATGTCTTTTTTAGTCGGTTTTTAGATTTGTCTGGAAAGAGTCATGGTAAACAGCCTTCTGACCACTAACCAATGGTAAGGATTTCTTCGAATGACCTGAAAAAGATTATACTCTCTTCATTGACTTCTTGTTGAAGTGTCCTCATCAATTAGCAGAACTTTTTGAATACCGAATATTAAAGAATTCAGTTCTTTTAAACTACACCAAATACCCCGCAGGTGCCCGGCTGAAGATCAAACAACCGTGGGGGAGACAGTCAGACGAGTACTTTCCAGATTTAACTGCGTGAAAAAAAAATGTATGTGTCCAGTGGTCTGGAGACATCGAAGAATGTGGAGCCAAACACAGCAGATATTATAGCGGAGAAGTGTGTAAGAGTCAGACTTCCTATATCATCAAGGAACTTTGTATTAGATTGATCAGTGCTACCTTATCTGCACTACCTTATCAGTGCTACCTTATCAGTGCTAACTTTTAAAGACATTGCATGTACTTCAATTATTCACATAGATTTACACAAGTGCGGTCGATTATTACAAAGTTGATCAACTCACTGTGTCTGGTACACATTTTGAACATGGTATTTTTCCCAATTTTCCACTCTCGGATGAAGTTGAAACTTCGCCCAGTTATTCTTTGTCCCTAACAAAATATAAATTGATAACAAAATTAACCAGTTCATTAAATAGTGGTAATTCATTAATTTTGTTTGATAACGAGAAGGGGGAAATAAATCTTACAGTACTGAGATAAATGGCTGTAAATCTGGACCTATTCCCCTTAAATAAACGTTGTGTTCTTTTTTAAGTATTTTTCAAAAATATTTTGCTCGCTTTACCGAATACTACGTAGTGCATGACATAGTGTGTCTTGACTTTTTGGTTATCAAACTTTTAACACTCCTGAAACCGGGAAAAAAAAACGTTCACACCCCCCCCCTCCCACGTTCTTCTGCGTACTGAGCTCTAGATAGTCATTGGTCTGGAGTCTAGGACGCGCCATTTCTCCCAATACTAAGAACGATGGTCAAATAGAATTAGGTTAATAATGTCAGAGACATTCAGGCAGTAGAGCATGTGCTATTGAAATAGGCTTGATCTCAGCCTGATAACCTTTGAGTTAAGTTGTAGTGGGCCTGTTTTGTTTACGTAAAAAGTTATACTCTCGACGACAGGGCTGAGTCTTTCTGGGGACAGTTGACCGTTCCGCTTTAAAAAAAAAAGCCCTGCGACGATAGACAAGTGGCGAAGTGGCAGGTGTAAATACACTGGCAGCCATACGTACGACAGGTGTAAATACACTGGCAGCCATACGTACGACAGGTGTAAATACACTGGCAGCCATACGTATGATAGGTGTAGATACACTGGCAGCCATACGTATGATAGGTGTAGATACACTGGCAGCCATACGTACGACAGGTGTAGATACACTGGCAGCCATACGTACGACAGGTGTAGATACACTGGCAGCCATACGTACGACAGGTGTAGATACACTGGCAGCCATACGTACGACAGGTGTAGATACACTGGCAGCCATACGTATGACAGGTGGAGATACACTGGCAGCCATAAATAGGAGATGAAAGATCACTTATTCAATTATTCAATTCTGGAAATGTATGGGATGGGTTGTAGAGGGACATATTCCACTTGGCTCTCTAACAATGGACCTAGAGTTCAAATCCCAACTTGATCAGAGCAGTGTTTGCTGAACGCCTAAAGGGCAACATGGAGATGTTTACCCAAGTAACCCCCCCCCCCTCACTAGTTCATAAAGAAGATTGGATGCACTGTACAAAAGACACTTTTAAAAATGTTAACTTTTATTTATCAAAAATCGAGTTATTTCTAAACCTTATTTACAGCCAATTTTTAGTTTTAAACTAAATTAGACCAACTTCGCTTTCTCCTTGACAGTTCATTGCACTACATAAGAGAGTGCGCCCTACAGTTTATGAACTGTTGGCGAATCGCGTGTATTTCGGGCACTATCAGACACTTTCTATTGGATCCGTCCCATGGGAAATTCATTCGTAGAAAGATTTGTAACTCCCCACAAGGGAGAAGCTTAAAATGTTGACGAAATGGCTGAAGTGTTTGACTTTCTCGTGACAACATAAATTAGATTTAATTACACTCTTAGGTAAGGTTTAATCAAACACTTATTTAGGTTTAACAATTCGGTACCATGCCATTACATTATGGTGAACTGTTTACAATTCCTTCTATTAGCTAGCATTCTCTTCATGGTTGGAAAAAGATGGAAGAAAATTTTTTTTGCATTTTGAAAACATTTCAAACAATTTTCCTTATGGTTAACTAAGGGGGGAAAAAACTAACTCATTGGTCACGCAGTGAAAACTCTGGTTTGACCGATAAAATTTTCAGAATTATATAATCATCTTACACTAACATTCGGCATGAGTCTTTTTATCACTGCAATTGTTCCGAAATATATTTAAGAAAAAAATAAATATTTTTTTTTACACGGCTTAGTGAGAATTACCTCTGCTGAAATGTGTTTTTGTATTTACTAAGGAGTTAAATAATAAAATAGAAGTACATGAACATTCTAAGTATCCCTCTTATGTAGGCTGGAAATTCCTTTCCATTAGCTGGACTGTATATAGAAGCTGGAAAGACTCCTTGCAAAAAGAAGCAATATATGATTGATTAAAAGGAAACTGATTTTAAAACAAACTTTATTTCTTATCTTGTCTTGAAGGCCTCTTACTGTTTAGAAATTACACTCTTTGTGTCTTGCTTCTAATATTTTATTTTTTTTGCCAAATATTCGTCAGCAGACTAAGTAGTACTTAACTTTTTAGAGAGTTCACTTTGGTAAGGAGTGGGGGGGAGGGAGAGAACGGCAAAGACTCGAGAGTTTGAACAAAGTGTGGAACCAACTGAAGTTAAAGTGCCACCTAGCGAGGATGAAAAGTGTATGGAATGTAGGTCACTAGCCAGTTTAGAGATGTTTTGGCTCCTGATAGCTTCCAATGGATTGTGTACTTTTAGTTGATATTTTAATTTTTTATTCTTTCATCTTCTCTCTCACTCTCTCTCTCTCTCTTTTTATTTTTTTCTCACTTTCTTTATCGTTCTATATCTCTTTCTCTCTCTCTCTCTCTCTTTCTAATTTTCCCTCGCCAGCAGAGGCGCAAGGAAAACAAAGAAAAAATGCAAAAGACTTGTGGCAAATGTATCGGCGCCGCCTTCTATCGCCTCTAAAACAAAATGTTCCGCTTATGTATCGTTTCTCAAAATAAATGTTCCTCAGTTCCTCATATATATTACCTCTCCAAATATTACTCGTATCTATTGCCTCTGAACCTCGATGTTCCCCTATCTATTGCCTCTGAAACTCTATGTTCCCCTATCTATTGCCTCTGGGGCTCTGTTCCTTGTGTCTATCGCCTATGAAACTCTGTGTTCCACGTATCTATCGCTTCTTAAAATCAACGTTTCACGTTTTCTATTGCCTCTCATAATCAATGTTTCAAGCATCTATCGCATCTCAAGATGAATAATCCACTTGTCTATCGATTCTCAAACTCAATGTTCTTGCTATCTGCTCCTTGGGAAAATATCCATAGAATATTTTATTGTTTTTTTTTTAAAGCTATTTATTTTAAATATTTTTTCAAGAACGAATTTCAAAAGTCATCGTCTGATAAGAAATTTCATTTCTATCTTTAAGTTATCCATCTTTGGCGGCCCTGCCTGGCAGTGGAATGAGGTCAGACAACAATACTACTATCACGTGTTCATCAAAGAAGCCCCAGAGATGAACCACAGGGATGAGAATGTGGAATGGGAATTAAAGGTAGCTGTAAATATGTGTGTGTGTGCGCGTGTGTGTGTTGGCTGATGTAATGCATGCATTATTAAAGGGACTCAAAATACTTAATTAAAATTGCGAGTTTCTAAAGAATAAATGAAAGTTAGAAAATATATGTCAAACATGTTGTTGGTTGTTTTTGTCCATATACTAGGTCTACAGACTAAGTTATCATGTACATTTTAAAAATGATAAATAATGCTTTCTCCCTCCTTCTATCTGCCTCTCTCTCTCTCTCTCTCTCTCTCTAATGTGTTTTTACGACAACACTGATCACTATCAAAACTTAAACTCCCTCATTAAAGTAAAGCCGCGGGTAGAAGGTTCCAAAATGAGTTCTAAGTCGTCTTTCGTGTCTAACACAAGTAACACAACAAAGAATCTTGTCAGAACGAACTTTTGGAACTTATTGTTCTTTTCCATGTTCACTTTGTTCATCTTTGGTCACTTTGTGCTAATTTGTTCACTTTATTCATCTTTGGTCACATTGTGCTCATTTGTTCTCTTTATTCATCTTTGTTCACATTGTGCTCGTTTGTTCTCTTTATTCATCTTTGGTCACATTGTGCTCATTTGTTCTCTTTATTCATCTTTGGTCACATTGTGCTCATTTGTTCTCTTTGTTCATCTTTGGTCACATTGTGCTCATTTGTTCTCTTTGTTCATCTTTGGTCACATTGTGCTCATTTGTTCTCTTTATTCATCTTTGGTCACATTGTGCTCATTTGTTCTCTTTATTCATCTTTGGTCACATTGTGCTCATTTGTTCTCTTTATTCATCTTTGGTCACATTGTGCTCATTTGTTCTCTTTGTTCATCTTTGGTCACATTGTGCTCATTTGTTCTCTTTATTCATCTTTGGTCACATTGTGCTCATTTGTTCTCTTTATTCATCTTTGGTCACATTGTGCTCATTTGTTCTCTTTATTCATCTTTGGTCACATTGTGCTCATTTGTTCTCTTTATTCATCTTTGGTCACATTGTGCTCATTTGTTCTCTTTGTTCATCTTTGGTCACATTGTGCTCATTTGTTCTCTTTGTTCATCTTTGGTCACATTGTGCTCATTTTTTCTCTTTATTCATCTTTGGTCACATTGTGCTCATTTGTTCTCTTTATTCATCTTTGGTCACATTGTGCTCATTTGTTCTCTTTATTCATCTTTGGTCACATTGTGCTCATTTGTTCTCTTTGTTCATCTTTGGTCACATTGTGCTCATTTGTTCTCTTTGTTCATCTTTGGTCACATTGTGCTCATTTGTTCTCTTTATTCATCTTTGGTCACATTGCGCTCATTTGTTCTCTTTATTCATCTTTGGTCAAATTGTGCTCATTTGTTCTCTTTATTCATCTTTGTTCACATTGTGCTCGTTTGTTCTCTTTATTCATCTTTGGTCACATTGTGCTCATTTGTTCTCTTTGTTCATCTTTGGTCACATTGTGCTCATTTGTTCTCTTTGTTCATCTTTGGTCACATTGTGCTCATTTGTTCTCTTTATTCATCTTTGGTCACATTGTGCTCATTTGTTCTCTTTGTTCATCTTTGGTCACATTGTGCTCATTTGTTCTCTTTGTTCATCTTTGGTCACATTGTGCTCATTTGTTCTCTTTATTCATCTTTGGTCACATTGTGCTCATTTGTTCACTTTATTCATCTTTGGTCACATTGTGCTCATTTGTTCTCTTTATTCATCTTCATTTTTCTTATGTTCTTTTTGTGTCTTTTTCCAATTTCCTATATATATTTTTTCTTCATGTTTATTTTGTTGACCTTTCTTAGTTCATCTTTTGCTCATTTTTTTATCTTTACAATTTTTGTTCTTTGGTTCACGCGGGTTAGAAGAAAGAATTTAACAAGGACTTTTCAAAGTGGGAGTTTTTTTTTTAACTCGGATTCTTTACGCAATCAGAAACCTAGATTTTGTAATCCTCAGCGTATGCAATATACTCTGTCTAAAGATAACAGTCAACTTATCTTTGTCTTATAACTTAGTACGATGATTTGATTGATAATGAAATTATTTAGTAGCATTCCTTGATCTTTATTAGGTCGCGCTAATCTTTCAATAACTATAAGTAAACAAAAAAAAGTTACAAAAATTTGCCATCATCAGAGAAATGAAAGCTATAATAGTTGTCATTATTTGGTTTTCTCTAAAGTTGACCTGACGAGACTGACTCGTAAAAAAAAAAAAAACAACAGCCAAATTAATCTGATAGGCAGAGAAGACAAAAAAAAAGATAATTATAACTTTGGTTTCTGTGGCCCTGGTACATTTAAAATAGCGAGTTTGTTTGAAATTGTCCTCCAGTCATCCTGACGTATTGATACTCGCTAACAGCACAGGAGTAGCCAGGAGTAGCCAGGAGTAGCCAGATTTATTTGTCAACAAGAGAAAGTTAGACCGAAGAGATGGAGTGAAGAAATGGATGAATAAGAGATCAAGAGATAGAGAGAGATAGAGAGAGAGAGATAGAGAGAGACATAGAGAGAGACAGACAGAGAGAGAGACAGACAGACAGACAGAGAGAGAGCGACAGAGAGAGAGACAGACAGACAGAGAGAGAGAGTGAGTGAGATAGAGAGAGAGAGACAGAGAGAGATAGAGAGAGACAGAGAGAGAGACAGAGAGACAGAGAGAGAGACAGAGAGAGAGACAGACAGAGAGAAACAGAGAGATAGAGAGAGAGGCAGAGAGAGAGAGAGAGAGAGACAGAGACACAGAGAGAGACAGAGTGAGAGAGACAGAGAGAGAGAGAGAGACAGAGAGATAGAGAGAGAGGCAGAGAGAGAGAGAGAGAGACAGAGACACAGAGAGAGACAGAGTGAGAGAGACAGAGAGAGAGAGACAGAGAGATAGAGAGAGACAGAGAGAGAGACAGAGAGAGAGACAGAGAGACAGAGAGAGAGACAGACAGAGAGAGACAGAGAGATAGAGAGAGAGGCAGAGAGAGAGAGACAGAGACACAGAGAGAGACAGAGTGAGAGTGACAGAGAGAGAGAGACAGAGAGAGAAAAAGAGACAGAGAGAGATAGAGAGACAGAGAGATAGAGATAGAGAGTGGCAGCCATACGTACGACAGGTGTAGATACACTGGCAGCCATACGTACGACAGGTGTAGATACTCTGGCAGCCATACGTACGACAGGTGTAGATACACTGGGAGCCATACGTACGACAGATAGAGAGACAGAGAGATAGAGATAGAGAGTGAGACAGAGAGAGAGAGAGAGAGAGAGAGACAGAGAGAGAGAGAGAGAAATTGAAAGAATTATGTAGAAAGATATAAAGTAAAAGTCTAAAAGAGATATTTTTGTAATAAGGCAATGAATAGACTAGAGACCTAAGAAAACAAATTGAGAAAGATAAGAAGAAAATAAGAGAAATAAGAGAGAGGGAAAACGAGAGAGATTAATTGAATGAGTATTGGGAGGGGGGGAGACAGAGAGATGGTGAAAAGAAGAACATATAGTGTTAGAAAGTGAAAAAAGAGAGAGAGAGAGAGACAGAGAGAGAACTGTAGAACATTCACTACTTATTTAATATCCAGACTATTGATTTCAGCAAACTTCTTTCATAGCAAGTACAACATAAAGAAACCCTCTAATGAATATTATTTTTATAAATAGTCTGGCAATCCAGGGGAAGGGGGGAAAATAGTTGAATAGTTTGAAGAAAAACACACACACGCGCAGATTCTGACCGTCTGGAAATGAGTTCACACAAACACACACACACATTCAACTCTAGCGTTTACATTATATAAACATATGTATATGTAACGGAAATGTGTGGACTTCTTGAAGAGCTTACATCGTAAATATCTGTTCAACTCATCAGGTAGACAGCTTATGCTTGGCGAAGTGGTCTTGTAGAAGTTTGACCTCTCACAATGTCATAAATCAGTGGGAAAGTACGCCCCGATTCGAGACTATTACGTACTTTAACTCATCTTTGAAAATTTATTTTTTTCCTTGAAATAGGCAACGGAAAAAATACAATTCTATACGCTACTGTGTCCAGGCTTTCAATGATAATGTAATAATGTGCTGTCATAATAGAAAGGTCTTTTTCTTTTTTTTTCTTTCTGTGAATTCTGTATGAAAAACGAAGCAGGTCGTTTTGCCTCAACGACAGGCCCGTCCATCCTCTAATGTCGTCTGCCTCCTATTGGTTGTCCTGGTAGGAAGGTCTTTGTGAGATTTATCTAATCTCATACAATGAAGATTACTTCCAAAAAGAAGATGATTACGTTCTACGTGGCATGCATCAAGTCATTCATGTTATCTATAGAATTTTAGTTTGCGTTTTTTTGACAGTAGCCAGAACGATCTGGTATGAAACCCCACCATTTCAATTGTAATGCGTGGAACTGGACAACAGTGGTATAACATGTGTAGCACCACCTTAAAAGTGCTATGTCAGTTCTACAAATGTAACTAAAAAAATCCTTGACCAAATATTTTAAATACACTTAGTTGTCACACATTTGTCTTTATGTATATTGTTATTCTTATTTCAAAATTAACAATTCAATATTATAACGGAAGAATTAAAATTTTGTATAGCATTTTACACAAGACGAAATTCCCATAAACTAAGTTCATGTTTTTATTTGCTAGGATGCTAGCGCTCAAATTTTGTTCAGATATTGTTACGGTGTTGTAATTAGACTTTAGTTGTTGTTCACTTTCTGTGTTCATGAACATTTCCAGAGTATTCTGCGCTATTGGCTGGATCTTGGCGTCGATGGTTTTCGCGCAGACGCTATTCCAAACATCCTGACAGTTAGCAACCATTCCTGGGATGAGCCTTTGTCTGGGAAAGATGTCCCACCGGTAAATAATCTTTTAAATTAAATTTAGTCATGAGAAACAGATAGCACTGTGTTCCAAAATTACGCGGAGTTATTTCCCTCATTAAGTTATGTTATTGTTATTTCTCCCGATTCCTGCAGGTACTCGGGTCAAGTTGGAAATTTGCATACTTATGTATAGTCTATGATAATACACGAATCAATAAAAGAAAAACAATTTAGCTAATCAATATTTAGTGGTAAGTAATTAATCTTGTTTGAAATAGAAACAGAGAGCTTATTCATGCAGTACTGAGATAAATGGCAGTGATTTTCTTTTATTCTGCTTTTTCGTTCAGTCTAGACCATAGACATATATAAATATAGACTGGAAAAAAGGAAATAACTTCATGTAACTTGAAAACATGTATATCTATTGTTGTCGGATTTCCGAATTCTGAAAAGTTGCATAATCTTCAGTCTTAGAGATTAAACAAAACTACACTGCTCAGAAATGCTGTATAATAAAGTACACAAAAATTGCAAGTCACAAATGTTCGTTTCATAAAATTCTTTTATCGGCCAATCTATATTTATTTATGTCTATGGTCCAGACCCAAAAGAATTCCCTTCCCTAATTCTAGCAGAGCCGAGGAGAACACATAATTCAATGACGTCATCCAAGTTTTAAAAAAAAATCAATGCGTATTAAGGTTTAAGTCATCCTAGCTTATTTTTTTTTAGAAGCATTAAAAAAATACAGGTGATAGAATGATATACATGAAAGTGATAGCGTGATATACATTAAAGTGATGGATTGATATATATATATATATTGTTGAAACCCTAGTGGCGGACTGAAAGGGTTAATGTGTGTGCGGCCTACTGACAGACATAATTCAGGCGAATCACACAGGTCAAGGGCTGTTGAACAAGGGACATTACTGCTAATGCACGCAATATGACCAATGTTATGGTCATGTGACCAAAAAGCCTTTACAGACGAGAGACAGTGTGTTAGAAAAGACAGTAAAGTCCAGGACAGAAAGCAGTAAGGACTGTATGCTACGAAGTGAGTCCTCGAAAATGCAGCTGTACGAGCTAGAGAGACTTGTAGTGATTAGTTAGGCAGTTCTGTAGTGTAGCAAAGCATTTGAAGTTAGTATAGCCAATTGTGTTGAATTGGCTGTCGATGTAATTGTAATTAAAACGCTACTTTGTTACTTGAAGCTCTTGTTGTCAAGTTGATGATTTAGATTTGCTGTGTTGTTTTAGCATTGTTTTGCAGAAGGCCTGATAGAGAAGAACGTAACAATATATATATATATATATATATATATATATATATATATATATATATATATATATATATATATATATATATATATAGAGAGAGAGAGAGAGAGAGAGAGAGAGAGAGAGAGAGAGAGAGAGAGAGATACATAGATATAGATAGATCGATATAGATAGATAGAAATATATATATATATATCTGTGGCATTTTACGTCTCGAGAGACGATCTTTTCCCTTTGCAACTTCTTGTGTGACTAAAGAGGCCAATCCTTGATACACAGCTGCGATCGCAGGTTGGGCATATATAATCACCAGGCGCCGTTGCATTTTCACCCTTCATTCTGCTTCTGTTGTGTATGACATCTGCAATCTGTAACCCTTCCTTTATGCTCTCTCTCCATGTGGATCTATCCAGTGCCACCTCTTCCCAGCTGCTAGTGTCGATTTTGAAGAGCTTCATGTCGCGTTTGCATACATCCGTATAACGTAAAAGTATATATATAAATATATATATATATGAGGAAGGGTTTGAATGATGTACATGAAAAGAATAGTATGGTATACATGTTCGAACTTTGTTCATATAAAGGGCCACGTTTGTGTCCAATTCATTTTTCATTCATTACTGCCTCAAAATTTGACCCTGTTTTTAGACTCTACATTTGTTTCATGTTCTAATGTTTAGGACCAAGATGATTACTTGGACCACATCTACACCCAACATCAGCCAGAGATAGCGCCAATACTCAAAGGATGGTACGACCTACTGGACGAGTACACGCTGCAAGACGGAAGACTAAGGTCTGTACATTCACACCAGGATTAACCTTGTATCTAAAATAAATACAAAGGGTGCAAGTGTAAATAAGAGGTAATTCTTAGACATTATTAAACGAACAAACTATCACAGAAACTCATTACACATTTACTATTATAACACAATCATACACAATTATTGATTTCTTGATTATAGCATAAAACTTTACACAACCACTACAAGTTTGGTTTTAACGAGACATATAAATAATTAGAGTACATACACAGCGATTAACCTATGACTCTTTGAAATCAACATTACCCCGTTTTTTAAGCTTCGTGTGACACAGAGTCTATGGCCTCTTTCAGTCGCGAAACGACTATGGGTCATCTCATGGAAATGAGAGGAATGCCTTGGCATTAGCTGTGGTCGGAACGATGTCGCCCACACATCAGTTCCCCCGTCTCCACGCAGCTGGTGTATACAAAGGAACGGCAGTGCCGATACAGTTTGGGGTCAGTGGTGTCGCAGGTTCTGCCAGGGTGTAGCACTGAGTGCTGCAAACTGCCTTAGGGTCGCCAGCTCCTGGTTTTTCCTCAGGGTTGACTCCCGAAGCCTTTTCCATGCCATGATTAAGTATAGCTGCAAGGCAACAGAAGTTTGAATTCAGAGTGTTCCTTCTCCTGGGTAGGTAGCCAGCCATGGCTAACGAGTCCCTCCTGTCCGAAGCTTACTTGTGTTTTTAGGCGCCTTTGCCCCTTCTCCTGTTAGTGAGAATGGTTCCGCCGGACTTAATATCTGAGCCACACGCGAGGGCCAGGTGTTATACTGGTTGTCAGAGTCTATTTGAGACGCATGCCATTAGGAAGCATTTTATAGGTACGTGGAGCGCTTACATCCATCACCACTTCCGGTAATGACAGCCTTGCGGAACTTGTGACATGGTGACAGTGAGCCTAATTGTACAGTCACGCATTAAAACAAAATTAGAAATTACACATACAGGGTGTCAGTGCCAAATTCATTATTTAATTAAAAGAAAAAGTTAAATTTAATCTTGGCTCGATGTGGTTTCTATGTTGTAGTTGAGTCCTAGTGTTGGTGGCTCTAGAGAGCACTGTCCATTAGTTCTCTATATTAAATTCACTATTATCACCAGTCATCATAAACATATGTCCCTGGTATTAACAATGTGCGAAATATATACAAACATTCTGATTGCTAATGTAGAATGAGATTTAGTTTATTCACATTGGAAACTACGTAGCTTTGATAAACGGTTGTGTTTTTTTTTTTTACATTATACCATTGCCTATGATGTTGATACACTAATAATTAATTGTATATGCTACAAAATATCTTTTACAATTTTGCAATAATACGAATATTTATGAAAGATATAATTACCGAAGTTTGATAAAAACGCAAAAAAGGTAGACGACTGAGGTCATAAATTCATCAATATAAAACGGATGACTTCCCTTTGCAAATAACTTTTCAAACATTTTCAGCTTGTATCATGATTACAGCTAAAGTTGTCGCAAACTTTGATGTGAAAATAATACCTAAATAAAAGTAGAAGGTAGTGACCAAGATCTGGTAGAAGGTAGTGACCAAGATCTGGTAGAAGGTAGTGACCAAGATCTGGTTGAAGGTAGTGATTAAGATCTGGTAGAAGGTAGTGACCAAGATCTGGTAGAAGGTAGTGATTAAGATCTGGTAGAAGGTAGTGACCAAGATCTGGTAGAAGGTAGTGACCAAGATCTGGTAGAAGGTAGTGACCAAGATCTGGTAGAAGGTAGTGATTAAGATCTGGTAGAAGGTAGTGACCAAGATCTGGTAGAAGGTAGTGACCAAGATCTGGTAGAAGGTAGTGACCAAGATCTGGTAGAAGGTAGTGACCAAGATCTGGTAGAAGGTAGTGATTAAGATCTGGTAGAGGGTAGTGACCAAGATCTGGTAGAAGGTAGTGATTAAGATCTGGTAGAAGGTAGTGACCAAGATCTGGTAGAAGGTAGTGACATAGATCTGGTGCCTTCCATTTGACTGATTTTGTATTCTTAAGGATGTGCCGTCATAATTCTAAAAATATAACATTGTAAGTTTTAAAATAATATTTTATAATTTTGTGTTCACATTTCTTATTCTATATGTTCTAAATTCATACAAGTACTCCTTGTTCCATTGTGCTGTTAGAGCATGAATCAACCATAAAATTAACCATATATAAAAAAAATAATTTGGCTAGAGATAATCTTTATCTTAAACAGATTACATCTTCAGATATTTTCGCATGTAGGTCCTATTCATTAATCGTTAATAGACGTCAATGAACATTAAGAATTTTATAGGAAATTTTTATACATGGCAAAAAATCTAAAAATAGCTAGTTTTTTGGTGTATCCGGTGTGCAAAATTAAGGAAATGTTAAGCTTTGTTTTATAAAAGTTACATAGAATTTGTGTGCACTTTTAATACTGTGGAATAATTTTTTTATCTCTTCTGTTTATAACTTAATGCTATTCATGTTATCATGTAACTAAAGACAATACATGTTCTCATTGTCCACAGATATATGGTACTTGAGACGTACGCGCCGCACTCAATCAGAAACTCGTTGTACGCCCAAGGCCAAGGCAACCCGTTCAACTTTGACCTCCTGCAGATGAGCCGACCCCCGACCACGCGGGAAGTGTACAAGACCATAATGGAGGAGTACACCAATTTGCTTCCTGGGAAGTGGGCCAACTTTGTGGTATGCCTTTTAGTCCTGTAGATGATACATCGCGATCGCTTTTACCTCAAATCCCTTTGCAACAATGATTGTTAAAATATAGATTTTAAAAAAACACTTCAAAACTAGGAGGTCTTAGTAAAACCAATTATTGACTGATTTTTTCATGCGATGGAATTTTTGGGGTAGAAAAATCTAAAAATAAACTATTGTTATGACCCTATTGGCGGCGCAAAAGGGTTAACTATAGGCTCAGTTGACACACACGAGAATCACTCAGGTCAGCGGGGGCCATGGACAAGGGACAGTACTACGATTACATGATTACACGCAAATATGACCAATGTTATGGTCATGTGATCGAAAGCCTGCGTGTACGAGTGACACAGTGTGTAAAAAAGCGTAGTACAAGTCGAGAAACAGAGACAGTAGAGTTTAAGTTGTTGATGTACAGAGTGACATTTTTAGTTGTTGATGTGTTTGACGCCAATTGTCTAGTATTGGCTGTTATCTACTTATTCACTCATTATTAAAGTACCAGATTATTTGGAGCCTTGTTGTCAAGTTCTTGGTGTGTTGATGTATGGTGTTGTGTTTAGCAGTGTTTAGAGAGAAGGCCAGAAAAGGAAGAGAATCGTAACACTGGTGTCAGAAGTGGGATATTTCTGGCTAGAATGTGTTCCATCAAACTTCTTATTGAACTTGACATGAAAGAACTTAGACAAGAGCTTCGAGAAAGAGGTCTACAGCTTAACGGAAATAAGGAAACGCTAACAGCACGTCTCAGACAAGCCCTGTTGGAGGAAGATGAGAATCCGGACACTTGCCAATTTGAAATCAAACCTAATATGACGGAGCTCCTGAGAACTTTGCAATACAAAATGAACTCGGTGAACGAGAGCATTAAGGAGATAGAATCAGAAATCAACGCCAGACTTTCTTCATTTCACCAGTTGATCAAAGCCATGAATGAGAATGAACAAATAGCTACCACGCCCAACAAGACAGAAGAACAAACAAATACGATAAAAGATCAAACTAGAATCATGATTAACGAGCTGCTGAACACCCAACATTATCAGATTGAGTCGACAGATAAAAGAGCTACACCATTGATGAACAGCGAACAATTGTCCAACCAAGAATGTGGCGATACAGAAAATTACGATAAAGATGCTGGTGATGGTTGTGCTGTCTGTGACTGTGATAGCAAACCAAACGAATGTGGCCCACAAGAAATGAAAAGAGACGGTAGCTGTTTCTATTTCAACGAAAAGCAGAATGAGAGCGCTGAAGAAACAGGAGAAGAGACCTATAGTTTGACCAAAGCTTTAGCTACAGATATACCTGATATGAGTACCTCAACCAGCCAGACAGATCAAGACAACGTTGGGTCTGCGTCCAAGCCTGTTGCTGTGGGCCTTAAAGACTTCTGTCTATCTGCCAGTGTCTACGAGAGGAACTCGAAACTTAATTATTGCAACCATGCGTTTGAAAAGAACTGTACGTACGTAGCTTTGCAAGAAGACCGTGAATGCCAAGAAACACACCAAGAAGCTCTAGACTTGACAGAAACTTGTCCAGCTGTCAAGGTCAGCGCGAGAAGCCCTGGTGAAAGTCAAGGAAACACAATAGAATCTAATGCTGAAGTTGATGGACCTTTGCACGTTGAATGTTATCAACCTGCCTCACAGTCGAGTCCTCCAGACTCGGATGAAGGTGATGACGTGTTTGACACCTTGCCTTTAAGTGGACTTGCAGCTCATTCGCAAAGCATCCATCGAAGAATAATGCCTAAGCAACTTGTTAGATCAACAGTCTTGATGACTACAGCTATGAAATGCCATGCCTTCCTATGTGCTAAGTGGCTGCCATCAGCATTGATCGACAAGAAAGCAAGCCAACGTCAACGACATCAACGCAACCAAAGAAATATCAAATTTAGGAGGCGGAGAAAGCGACACATGCAGAGTGCAACGTGGATGGCTCCAACAAGATCAAGATACAAACCCACCCCTTCTCCCACTGATAGGCCCCCACCTGCACTAACGAAACTCCATAGCCCATGTTGTTAGAAAGATTCTGTCCGGAACCATCAGACCAAAGAAAAAAGCCTTACGAATCAGTTTAAAGTGTAAAGCCAGCGCAGCGTTGTACATGTTCTCATGTAAAGTCGTTAAAGAATAATCTAAGAACATTCATGAGAATAGGTTTGATGAAGTATAACAGAGGTCTTAGAAGAACGATAATCAAGTCAGAAGCAAGAAGGACAGAACTACTGTAAGATGCCAGAACTGAGAAATGAGTAACTCTGCGATAGAACTGTACGAATAAAACTGTACGAGAACATCAACCCAACAGGCATCGTACAAACCCAAAGTCAGTTGCTGTTGTTTAAAAGAATTGCTGTACTGTGATGAACCTGTGTATCTCTGAAGAAGCTCTGTAAAAAGATGCTTGGAAATGTAAAACTCAGCCAGTGAAGCACGAACTCGTTAGAATGCTGATGAATTTTCTCGACAACAGTGCCCAATGTCGTCATCTGAAGGTCGATGTTTCCATACCAAGATTGATGAAAACATTTGTGAGGACCTGCTGAAAAATGAGGATTTGGCTCCCATTCTTCTATGAATAGAAGATGGACAACGGCCAGATTGAAAGACATCTCTGAGAAGGGGGTAGCCACCAAGGCGTACTGGGCTCAGTGGGACTCGCTGACGTTGGTCAATGGTGTCATCAAAAGGGTTTGGGAATCTGCTGATGGAACATCCGAACGCCTTCAGCTGATGTTACCGAAGGTGAGAGTTGCTGAAGTACTGAAAGAGATGCATAACGGCGCTAGCGGATCTCATCTTGGTGTCAATAAGACTCTGGAAAAGGTTCGTCAGCGGTTCTATTGGTTCAGATATAGAGAGGATGTAGAGGAATGGTGTCGAAGGTGCGACATATGTGCGGCAGCAAAAGGCCCTCAACGCAAAACTAGGGGTCTTTTGCAACAGTATAATGTTGGGGTTCCCTTCGAGAGGATCGCAATAGATGTAGCAGGCCCATTTCCTGAAACCAAGAAAGGGAACAAATACATCTTGGTAGTCATTGACTATTTCAGCAAATGGCCAGAAGCTTATGCCATACCAAATCAAGAAGCTATCACAGTGGCCGAAACACTCGTGGATAACTGGATTAGTCGCTTTGGTGTACCTAACGAGTTGCACTCTGACCAGGGAAGGAACTTCGAGTCCAAAGTTTTCCAGGAGATGTGCAAGACACTTGGCATCGAAAAGACTCACACGACAGCTCTCCATCCGCAATCTGATGGGATGGTAGAGCGATTCAACAGAACCCTAGAACAACATCTGTCTAAGGTTACTGATGACCGACAAGACGACTGGGACACCCATATCCCCATGTTCCTCATGTCATACAGAGGATCCGTTCATAGCACCACAGGATATGCCCCAGCGAAGATGTTATTTGGTCGTGAGCTTCGTCTACCATGTGACCTGTTATTTGGGATTCCGAGAGATACGCCAGTGTCTTCAACTGAATATGTCACCAATCTCCGAAGACGGTTGGAGAATGCTCATGTATTGGCCCGCAGAAACATCAAGACCAACAGTGACCTGATGAAAACAAGGTATGACAGACGGGCCAATACGTCGGGGTTCCATGAGAATGATCTAGTGTGGCTCTATAACCCACAGAGACGAAAAGGCAGATCCCCGAAACTCCAAAGAGACTGGGAAGGTCCATACCGTGTCGTAAAAAGAATAAACGACGTGGTCTACCGGATACAGAAAAGTCCACGGTCCAAACTGAAGGTTGTCCACGTTGATCGACTCCATCAGTACCGTGGTGAAATAGAATCTGTTCGGGACGAACAGATCTAAGAAGGGGGCAGTGTTATGACCCTATTGGCGGCGCAAAAGGGTTAACTATAGGCTCAGTTGACACACACGAGAATCACTCAGGTCAGCGGGGGCCATGGACAAGGGACAGTACTACGATTACATGATTACACGCAAATATGACCAATGTTATGGTCATGTGATCGAAAGCCTGCGTGTACGAGTGACACAGTGTGTAAAAAAGCGTAGTACAAGTCGAGAAACAGAGACAGTAGAGTTTAAGTTGTTGATGTACAGAGTGACATTTTTAGTTGTTGATGTGTTTGACGCCAATTGTCTAGTATTGGCTGTTATCTACTTATTCACTCATTATTAAAGTACCAGATTATTTGGAGCCTTGTTGTCAAGTTCTTGATGTGTTGATGTATGGTGTTGTGTTTAGCAGTGTTTAGAGAGAAGGCCAGAAAAGGAAGAGAATCGTAACACTATGAAATAAATAACTTATACAAAAAGAATCATTTAAGATCCCACATTTTTTGACTTGGGTGCTTTACAGTGTTCTGACACGCCTGTCTTCGGTATCACCAGTGGCGTAGCTAGGAATTTGCCATCATTTTGGAGGTCAAGGGGGGCTTGACCTCTTTGAAGGCTCCTGCATTTTGCGTAATATTTAATATTTAATGTAAAATTACTCAAATGAGGGCCCAATGGGAACTATATATTCTCCCCCTCCCTCCTCCCATCCTAGCTACGCCTCTGGGTATCACCACAAAAAACCGTCATTCAATGGAAAGGAGCCTCTGTGGTTTAATTGAACACGTCAGGTAGAAGTTTCAAGCAACCCTGACAGCACAGTGTAACGGGCCGGATGTGGAGGGTGTGCCATAGGTTGGGCATTATTAAGTGACAACTTAGAAACACTTACAACTGATCTTCAATTAAACGAATGGAACTAACTGGTTTCAGTAAAAAATATAGTATGTTATGGAGTCCTACTGTTGATCATGGTGGGCTATGAACAGAGAACAAGGATGCATAATAAAAGCATGATTGACTATAATAATAATGACTACAATCACATTTGTCAACTAAATATGAAATAAATTATATCATGTAAATTCAATGCAGAAAACGCACAGTAGTGAGTGGTTCATTGTACAGTAGTGAGTGGCCCGGTGTAACAAAAGTGTATGATGTCTATTCTTAAGGCATTATTCTCTGTTTAAAGACTATTGGAACTTGTATTATAAATATGGTTTACAGTAAGGAATTAAAATCATTACTGTTCTCACATTTTTACGTTTTGTTTACTGATATTCTGTTAGTTGTATGTTAACTACTTTTTTTTGGCAGCTTGGGAACCATGACAACACCAGGGTCAGCGCCAGAAATGGCTATCAGTACATTGACGCTTACAACATGTTGCTTCTGACACTGAAAGGAACCCCTACGACTTACTACGGGGAGGAGCTGGGCATGTTGCAGGCAGACATCTCCTGGAATGAGACCAAGGACCCGTGGGGTCTCAACTATGGTCCGGTTTGTAGTCATTAGTCATCGGTCTCAAACTTTGTATAGTTAGTGGATATAGAAGCTATCTATTAGCCAGCTCAGAATGTTTTGACAATTTTTTATAAAATTCTCCAATAACTTTTTAACAAATGTAATCTAATGCCACTTTTAAATCACATAAATGTGTACCAATCTGTATTAAGTACTAAATAGTATTTTAAATATATTTACACAATCGCTCAGACCTTGTGATTTCGTTCAATTTCCTCATTCACCTTTCACGTCACAACTCTCACTGCAACGCTTGAAGCCAGGGCCTTTAAGCTAAACATCTTTAAATTTAAGTTAAACACCTTTACATTTAAGTTAAACACCATTCCATTTAAGTTAAACACCTTTACATTTACGTTAAACACCTTTACATTTACGTTAAACACATTTGCATTTAAGTTAAACACCTTTACATTTAAGTTAAACACCTTACATTTAAGTGAAACACTTTTACATTTAAGTTAAACACTTTTACATTTAAGTTAAACACCTTTACATTTAAGTTAAACACCTTTACATTTACATTAAACACATTTGCATTTAAGTTAGACACCTCTACATTTATGTTAAACACCTCTACATTTAAGTTAAACACCTTTGCATTTAAGTTAAACACCTTTGCATTTAAGTTAAACACCTTACATTTAAGTTAAACACTTTTACATTTAAGTTAAACACTTTTACATTTAAGTTAAACGTCTTTCCATTTGAGTTAAGCACCATTTCATCTTTCATGTGCACACACCGATTTAACTCAAGGCCATTTTCTAGGCGACATTCATTAACAAAGTTTAAAATATTGAATATTACAAAATATTTTGGAAAATCCATCTAGAAATAGTTGTACTTGGATCCCCTCCC
Source organism: Biomphalaria sudanica (assembly GCA_036873155.1). Classification (NCBI taxonomy): domain Eukaryota; kingdom Metazoa; phylum Mollusca; class Gastropoda; family Planorbidae; genus Biomphalaria; species Biomphalaria sudanica. The sequence goes on from JAZGLO010004016.1 coordinate 2,244,870, forward strand.
AGACATACCAGTTGTTAGGACAGGCCAATAGAGGAAAGGTTACAATGACATAGAGTTTCAAGAGTTTTGGATTCTACTCTTTAGCCAATTACAAGAAATGGGATAGGAAAATGAAAATGCTAATATAAAATATCCTTGCATTAGCGTTCCATTATTTAAGTGCAGACCTTGGCCACAAGAAAACAGAATGGCCTTAACAACTAGATCTACCAACATGCCAAAATACTTTGAATTATACGAATACACAGGAGAGCAAAGAATGATGTCTAATGAATGAATGTTTAGAGGGGGGAAATCGTTTCCTTGTATACAATATAGAAGTTCTGAAAGTCTTACTAGAAAATAATTTTAAAATGCGTGTATTTTCTCTTCCAGGATCGCTATAAACAAGTCTCGAGAGACCCCGAGAGAACACCCATGCAGTGGACGGATGGCCCAAGTGCAGGATTTACGAATGGCCCGTCCACCTGGTTACCTTTGGGGAAAAATTATACAAGTCTAAACGTCAAGGTGAAGTGAAAATGTAGAAGATAGGAAGATACAGATAGAGATACAGACGAATACAGATAGAGATATATATATCCACAAACTTGATCTAAACTAGATAGAGGCATATGTTGTTACTGTAACTCTTGTGAATATGTAACAAATGTTGCAATTGATAGACTTGTTTGGGGTTTATTTAACTTTGTTTCTCAAAATATAAGTGTTGATGGTTTGGTAACATTATACAGTCCAACATTAAGATGACATATTTCTTTCTACATTTCAACTGTACGGTTTATAAATTAATCAGTCGCGTATATTGTAACCTTTCTTAGCAAGCAAAATATAGCCTAATTTAAAAAAAAAAAAAAAACAACTTATATAAGTAAAGGGAGAGTACTGTTCAATCGCTGCTATATCTCTCAATATTACACGCTTTATCTGCTCCTTTCCTACCTAAAACAAAAACAATTTACACTTATTAATTAACTTTTTGTTAATTTTTTTTTATTGAATTGCGTGTTGTGTTGTCATCGACAATAAAATTGTGCAAAGTTTCAACTTGTTCCAAAAATGGGAAGTGGGAGAAACAAAAAAAAGTGTAAAACAATCCACCCTGACAGACAGACGGACTGACTTAAAATAAGCTTTGTAAGAAAAAAATAATTTTAAGGAGTCCTACTCCAATCCAAATGTTAATCTAGTGCACGCCAGTTAGAGACTTTCTTAAATTATTGTTTTTTCCTGGCTGATTCAGGCAATCTCTTCCATGGGATGAAAGAACACTTGTACAAATTTGTCCAAATCTACGGAACTAGAAAAGCGAATAAGACACGTGACTTCTGATACAGTTGAATAGATATAAATCAGAGGTGTAGCTGGGTGGGGGAGGGAGGAGGAGATTTTGAAAATCCCCCTGGATCCCACTTGAGGGGGACCCCCAAATGAGGGCTTTTATAAAATTAAATTTTAAATATTACGCTAAGTGCAGGTTCCCCTCGAAGAGGTCAAGTCCCCCGGGTACCCCAAATGATGGCTAATTCCTAGCAACGCCACTGCTATAAATGAATGGTTCTGTTTGAATGATTCCTTTAAAAGTGAGAAACTTTTTTGTCTGTAGGTTGAGACTGAAACACCCGGACAGACAAGTCTGAAGTTGTACAAAGAGCTGCTGGTTTTAAGAAAAAACCCAGCTTTCACAGAGGGATCATTTAAGGTAACCATCGGAAGAGGGGATCACTTCAGATTATATTTTATGATTTTCTTTTAAAAGTTGTCTTTAATAGTCGAGGTTGAAGAGTTTTAAATTTATCTAGCTCTAGCAGAAGTTTTAACAAACGAATCAATCAATATTGTTTGAATGAATGATTTATCTTTATTCCAGTTTTAAAGAAATAAGCTTAGCTTTATTCCAGTGTTGAAGAAATAAGCTTAGCTTTATTCCAGTTTTAAAGAAATAAGCTTAGCTTTATTCCAGTGTTGAAGAAATAAGCTTAGCTTTATTCCAGTTTTAAAGAAATAAGCTTAGCTTTATTCCAGTGTTGAAGAAATAAGCTTAGCTTTATTCCAGTTTTAAAGAAATAAGCTTAGCTTTATTCCAGTGTTGAAGAAATAAGCTTAGCTTTATTCCAGTTTTAAAGAAATAAGCTTAGCTTTATTCCAGTGTTGAAGAAATAAGCTTAGCTTTATTCCAGTTTTAAAGAAATAAGCTTAGCTTTATTCCAGTTTTAAAGAAATAAGCTTAGCTTTATTCCAGTGTTGAAGAAATAAGCTTAGCTTTATTCCAGTTTTAAAGAAATAAGCTTAGCTTTATTCCAGTTTTAAAGAAATAAGCTTAGCTTTATTCCAGTGTTGAAGAAATAAGATTATCTTTATTCCAGTGTTAAAGAAATAAGATTATCTTTATTCCAGTGTTGAAGAAATAAGATTATCTTTATTCCAGTGTTAAAGAAATAAGATTATCTTTATTCCAGTGTTGAAGAAATAAGATTATCTTTATTCCAGTGTTAAAGAAATAAGATTATCTTTATTCCAGTGTTAAAGAAATAAGATTATCTTTATTCCAGTGTTGAAGAAATAAGCTTATCTTTATATATTCTACCAGACTGCTTTGGTCACAGATGACGTCCTATCCTATCTGCGACAACTTAGAAATGAAACTTTTCTCGTGGTTCTAAACTTTGGCAAGGAGGCTACCATCGACTTGTCTTCATTTGGAGGTTTATCAGGAACCGCATTGGCACTAACCCCAAGTACGTTGGAACTGTTGCCCAGACTTTTGTTTTTAGACTTTCTATGTGTCCGAACATTATTTTATTTTAAATTTAAATAGAATTTGATAAATCGCTAGCATAAGTAACGATATTTCTGACTTTTTGTTTTTAACAATGCCACACTTTTGTCTAAGAGTGTATCATAGTTTTGGCTAAGAGTTTATTTTGTTAGACCAGAGCGTAATTTAGTTTTGGCTTGATTTTAATTTGTATTTGGCTTGAGTTTATCTCAATTTTGGCTAGAGCTTATTTTAATTTTTGGTAGAGTTTTAAAAAAAATTTTTATAGTTTGTTTTTTTTTATAATTTCTGCTGGAGTTTTTATATTTTTTATTTTTTTGAGACTTCGTTTTAAATTTTTATATTTTTTTATTTTGGCTAAAGTTTATTTTAATTTCAGTTTATTTCAATATTGCCTAGATTTTTTAAAACTTGCTTTTTGTAAATTTTGGCTTGATTTCTATTTTAATTTTGTTTTTTTCCTCTTTGTTCGAAAAGAGTTTATTTTAATTTTGTTTTATATTTTCTAGATCTAGAAGTGTTGACAATTGTGCTGTTGACATTTTTTTTTTTTGCTTTGCTTAGTTGAGATGGCTGCCTGGCCTTGTGGTATTTACTCTGGACTGTAGTCTCTGTGGTTTCTTGTTCGAGCTCACCTCCCCGCCCTCACCCCTCTGCTCTCCTTCAGGAGGTCTGGGCTAGGAAGCAATTATATTCACGTGTACCAGTCAATATAAACGTCTGACAAAAACTATCTGACATTAAAACCCAAATCTTTGATATTCGAACTCGCAGCCTCTCTGTTCATAAGCAAAGAGCTTTAACATTCAACCTCCAAGCCTATTTTAACAATCTGGTTTCCATAAATTTGAACCAATTGTTCACCTAATGTCTCTGAAAGGATCAGCTATGCCATCGATAGATTCTGAAAACCAGATCACTGTGTCTTAAGATAGTAAGAAAGACACACAATCTCAATCAGTTTAACCGGATCCAGATTTTACTGCAGGTTTAATACCGTATTAAAACCAGTGACTTAGCAGAATTAAGGTCATTGGTTAATATGCATGACTAAATGCATGACGCGTAGGACGTAATCATCTTCTTTTTAGAAGTAACGTCTGTAATATATAAGATAAGATATTTTGCGTTATGTACAGCCAGTGCAGGATTTAACCCTTAGACAACATAACCTATAACTTAGGGGCTCCACATAGCTGGTTGCCCCCAAATATTGTTTTGAAGAAAAAGCAAAGGAATAAATTGCCGCATGTCGATTAAAAGGGGCCCAATATTTCAAATATTTTAGGCGCTAATCAATTGTAAATCCGGCCCTGTATAATAACATGTTCGTTCTTGATATGTGGCGTTTAATTGTCGAGTTTGATCACGAATTCGTTCAAGATGTAAATGCACTATTATTTAATGTGTCATCTGTCATCCAGGGGTGGTTAGGTACGTCATAATTTTTATTTTTAATTGACTTTCGTCGTAGGGGTGCTGTGACAGTTTGTTGTAGGGGTGCTGTGACAGTTTGTCGTAGGGGTGCTGTGACAGCATAATCTAATCCCTCCACTTTTCACGGTCAGCAGCTGTTCTTAGAGAGATATCAAAAAAAGCGGGTCTTTTTTTTTATGTTGTCCAGCCGGCTTCTCTTTGGGTGACCCGTTTTTCGTACTTATTTCACTGAAATCACTATATTAAATCTCATCGAATCATTTCATTGCAATCTATAAAAAAATTACTAATGCCAACTGTTATATGCCATAAACTGGAAGAATATTTTACTTTGTTGTTAAATATGTTACTTGAAGATTTCAGAAATTAAGATCATTACCTCCTAGCCCAAACAATCTGTTAAAGACAGGGTTCGAACCCTGGACTATAGCTAAAACGACCCAGTGGATACCACACCACCAGCCATCCTTCAACCTGGTATTTTGGAACTAATAGATACCTTAGATAGATAGATTTCTAATAATAATCGTTGACTGTTATTCATATTTGTCATTTCATTATTGTTACTTTGGTTTTTCTCTAAATCGCGAAACAGACTTTCATGTTATTTCTGCTTCAGACAAATCAAAACTCTTCTGTAAATTTTTTTCCCCAGAAATTACGCCGTGGAAGAAAGATGACATCGTTTCGTTGACCAGCCTGACGCTTGGGGCTGGCGATGGTGTAGTGCTGAGGGTTAAAGCCCCATCTGACTCGGAGTTAATCGGCTGAGTTTGTACATATATATAAGTAATGTAGTCTTACAACCTTGCCATGTATTACTAGTATTTTTATATTTCGCCTGTATTATAAAGGCAGCCATGGGAAATGCTGCATTCCTCACTAATCTTCGGACTCGAAGACAAGCCTTATTATTATTATACTATAGAGAATATCATTTGTATATTGTTGTCATGTCTTTTGTTATCATTTTGAGTGTTGTTTTTTTTAATTTGATGTTACATCTTTACTTTGAATAGTCACTTTATGACCCATGTGTACAATTCTATTATCAGCTTGCAAATTATTCATGAGTTTAAAACAAAGACAAGAAAAAAAAACCCTCTAACGATTTTACTAGACATTTTACATTTTATGTATATCTTTTGGGATAATAAATACTAACCTAATTAAGCACGAATGGAAAACTATGGTTTGATCATTATCATATTTCAAAGAAATAGACGATCAAGAACATTTTGCCCACCGCCTTATTAGAAATCTGCCTGGACTAATGTCTTGTTATGTGTTGTTGTTTTTTTAATCTGTCATTAATTAGTTATTAAGAGCAAAATATTCGCTCTTAACAGCAGCCATTAGTTTCATTTAAAAAACAAACACTTTTTGTTGAAAACCTTCTTTAGTGTTTAATTCACAGTTTTGAATTATGGGATAATGTATTTTCTGACACAGAGAGATTGTTTTCAATTAGAATGGTGGTGCCTCGACGTGAGAATAAATAAATTTCATGAATATTATCAATCACGAAATTAATATTCAATATTAATCTTTATATAAGAAATAAAATACAATATACAATCGCTTATCTCTTGAAAATACGTATTTATTTATACAGGAGATTTAATTGAAATTTATAGACGATATAAATTATCAATAAATTTCTCCTTCCCCTTTCAATTAGTCTGTTAGACCGTCATGGAACCATACACTAACATACGTATGCTTCCATTCCTTTTTCCTTAGGATTTGAGAATCATTAATCGACAAGCCTCTCAATTTCTTAATGTCTCATCCTTCCAACGCCTCTTCTTCTTTGACTTCCTCTTCTTCTTTCCCCTGCAATACCTAACAATTCGTTCGTATTTACACACATAACAAGTAACAAGTTAATGCATTTTCCAAGCAAAATAATGTCATAGTGTATATGAATTATGGGTAACGTTACACGCAATAGATTGACACATGGATAGCTCGCAACCCAAAATGAAGTTTTTGGACTCTCTAAGTGAAAGTCCGGAAAGAGCAACATCGTCAAAATTTGGCGTTGTACTTGTAGCAGACGACGACGTTGAAACATGAGTTTAGCATCTGAGCAGACGTCATGACGTTCACTTCCGCCTGGATAATGTTCTGGTACCTTCTCCCTATGGTTAGTTCCGGTTCCAGTGCCACCGCGATGTTGAGCACGACCTTGGGGAAGTTGCAGACGATGTACACAACGCAGATTAATATAATCTGTTTGACCAGGACTTTGTCCTTTACGCGCTGTTTGTTCGTTATTTCGATAGGCTGAGAATTGTCACTATGTCTTTGAGTGATCATTATAGAAGAGATGACAGCCGCGTGCTTTTTACGAAATTGGGACGACCTTCGAAGAATCATCGCCATGACAACCACACATATACTTATAATGACCTGTGAGGCGATCGATATGGCGGTGTCTCGCGTCGCCCAAATGATTACTTTGATAAACTCCCTTTCCGAGGTGATCCACAGTAAAAGTCTTGTAGTGTTAATCCTCTTGTCTACTTGAGCGTCCATGCCCATCTGAAACAAAAGCGGTAGGTACGTCCCGATAGAGAAAACGGCCAACGCACAAAGGCTGAACACAGATCTGGGTTGAGTGAAAATGTTTTTGAAGTGAAACGGCCTGGCGACGCAAAGACACCTGACGATGGCCAGGTACAAGGTGGTCAACATCGACATTACGTAAAGCATGAAGCTGACATTGGCGGATATCGTATACCCGCCAAACGGGTCGACAACAAACCACATCCTGTATCCGGTACCCATCTCCAGAGCCCAAAAGATGGAGAAAAATCCCATGGACATGGATGAAACAACATACAGAAGATCCGCCACTGAGAGAACGAAGAAAGAGAGGGTGACGCCGTCTGTCAAGCCCATCGTCAGAAATGTGCTGATGCTAATTGCGTTAGTTATAACTCCAAAAACTCCCAGAAAAAGTAAAATCCAAGCAAACATCCAGACGACATAGATCTGTTCTTCATCGCTGATAATTCCATTACTGACAGACTTTTGAATAACAGTTATTAGCATTGTTTCCTTATTATATAAGTATATATGTATGAATATATATATAATTTGTACTAATTTATGCATCACTACTTCTTCCACTTACCCTGACTAAAAATACGAAAATGTAACCTTTTTTTTTTCCCTTGCGCCTCAGAGATCAAGTACCTTTCACGATCGAAACCGCAGCGTTTAAATTTACCCCAAAAAATTCCTTCTGTGCCATTTCGACTCCATGTTTTTTAAAGACGGCATAGGACAAAATTAGATCTTCCTGTTTGCTCCAAGCCTAATCTTTTTATTTAACCCATGTAGATCTAGATCTAGACCAGAAGTTTTTGGCATCTGAAGTACTATTTTAGTACAACTATCTTCTGTTCAAAAGAACGTCTGTAATCTATAATACAAGTTTAGATCCAGATGGACATGTATTATAGATGTAAAACAAAAAATAATTTCTTACAGTAAATATAGACTCTCGATTAGCTCAGTTGGTAGAGCATCAGCATTTATATCGGACTGACAGAGTTTCAAGTCCCCCAATAGGGCAAAAATATACATTTAATATAAATTTTTTTAAACTGCGTTTTTCGCACGAGTTAATTTTGATAATTCGATCTACATACAAATTGAAACGGAATTTCTAACCTTGGAAAAGCAGATGAATCGTCCTATAATGGAAATAAGACGAGGTTCGATTTTTATAGGTAGGAGAGTTGGGGGGGGGGTGTTAGAGAAGTGGCCATAGGAATGTATGGAGGAGCTTTTAACTTTATATCATTCTATTGCTATAAGTTTTTTAAAAAGGAGGGGGGGGGGGCTCCATTCTATTGTTATCGTTACACGGAAACCTTCTCCCAGACACCCTCTCCACCCCTCCCGCCCTTCTCCCACGGAATGAATAAAAGAGATTTGAACCAGAGCGTATTGAGTATGCTTATGGCGTGAAAGTAGAAATATACCAAAGTAATGTTTATAAAAATTCAAAGACTCATTTTTTGAGTTTTTGTGACCTATGAAATTTGCGTATTATCTCAAAGCTGTTTAAAACTGTTCTAAGGGAAGTAAACACACAAACACTTGACATCAGTTTAGTTCTTACAATTCTTAACTATAATACACATTATCTATGGCATTGGACCGAGTCAGCCTATTGAAGATTATTTCCGAGAATTCCGTGTTTTATTTTATCTAAAAGTTGCAATTAAACAATACCAAATAACAGATGAGATTAGATTCTACAGATGGTACTTCATCCAGAGACAGTGCCTGGGGTAATAGTTCCTGTCCTGCTAGTTAGTTTTACTATTTAATCTGTAATTATACAGGTCGGTGCAGTTTAAACTCTTGATTCTAAAATTGTTTAAATAGAGATTATTTCCGATGCCATTTAGTGTATAAAAACGCTCGATGTAAAAAAAAAACAGTCTCATCACATTTAAAAGATATCGACACTTAATATACCCCTGTTTTACATGAATTTTAATTTTAGATCAATGGAACCGGTTTATGTCAACCTATGTGATGTAATTGCTTAATACAGACGTATTATCCCTTAATTTAGCGTCACGAGCAAACACTAGTATTAAATAATGCGTTAATTTTAAATTTCAGTTATTAATATTGAGCTAGTGGGAGATGAAATATTTAATATATTCAGTTATCTTAAAAAAAAAAAGGAGTAAAATAATTCATCAAAATTTGTTCCGCCACTTGAACATCTTAAACTGGCCTCGAAAGATTTCGACCAAAAGGCAGAGTGAACAACATGAAAGACATCACATGTATATCAATCTGAACAATGCAGAGCACGTCTAGCAGACATTACATTCACCCATATTAACCTCGTATTAAAACACAACTTAGCAGAATAACTTATTTGTTCCGGAAATACTGCCTTCGGCATAAACGAAGACAATGTTTCATTGCTATGATTTTGAGATCGGACCAGACTAGTATCAAACATCTTAAGGAAAAAAAAAAAGCGGAGGTAATATCAAAGTTGAAACGTAAATACGGATGTTCAAAAGCCATAAAGCGCCTGGCTCTGATGGTCTTCAAGTAGAAGTTTTAAAAACCGGTGGTGCTGCACGGAAATTGTAACCTCTTCATGTAATGCTCAGACCTCGGCTACGCCACAATCATATTACTGTTACAACAAAAAAAAGGCGACAAGTTCGATGGCTCCAATTATCGTGGCATTACTTTATTCAATGGCGGAAAGTTCTTGTCAGAACTGCTGTACAGTAGAAATGTGCTCAATAAAAGCCAGTAAGGTTTCCGGGCTGTTAGAAGTACACCGGAAATTATTTTCGACGAATGCAGGTAAATAAAGAAGCAGAACCTGGACTTGTACGCGGCCCCCGAAAGGGGAAAAGACGCTATTAGTTTTGTGTGAAAAGTGCGTCTGTCCGTCCCGTTTAGATCTCGTAAACTAGAAAAGATAGTGAAAATCCGACATCATAATATTTTAGTCTTTTCAAAGCTCTGATGCAACGGCTACTTTTTTCTTTTCTAAAATCGAAAAATCATTTTTTTTTAATCACTAAGGATTAACCCTAATCCTATGCAAACATTCTTTTTCATAAAAATAAACCACTTTAACAACTGTTCATTATTAATAGTATCAAACACTAGAGGCTACTTAGTAGGGGAGATGACTATTTACCATATTTTAACACATTTATGCAAATGGTTTTAGATTTTTTTTCCAAACATTATTTTTTTTTACATTTGTATTGCAAAGTTAAGTAAGTACTGTTATACTAACTACTATATTTAGCCAAAATTAAATGCTTACGTTTTTGTTTATGAGAAAAAATCTATTTAGTATGCATATAAGTTAGACATAATTTGAAACAACAATTAATTAGTTTTTCATATTATCGCATGAAACTGTTACCACAACTGATGTATGTAGAAGTTAAATAAAGGAATTTTTTTTTTTTTTTACGGAAATGTATTTTGTTCATTTTGTGAGAATTTGAATAAGAGATTGACCTTTTACAAAACAATTAGATCAATTAGATACTCATTATAAGACATAAGTTAGGCCAGGTTCACATTTAACTTCACATTCACTTATCCTTTGGTCTGTTGGGCCACTGTCAACCTTCTTTCTCCATTCTTCTCGTTCGTTTGTCATTGAACGAATTTAATTAAGATGTTCTTTCTGAAAATATTGAAACCTGACTTTTTACCTGGACGGGGGGCCGATTTTGAGTTTGTGTTTCCACACAAACTGTCTTTGTAACCTTCTTACAATGTGAGTCGGTGTTTTTTTTGTTTTTTTTTTTGAGGATTTCTAATAGCACAGATTGCTGTTGGTCTAGATTCTAGATCTGTTACAAAGTTAATTACGACTGATCCAAACTAATCGATTCACACTTCGTATAAGTTTTTTTTAAAGTATTTTTTATGTTTTTCTTATTAATGTTATCCAGGCAGCTTTTCTTTTGACGGCTTTCGCCCGCTCCTTCCACTGTACCTTGAAAAATGATTTTTGATAGTGAGTCCTGCCATACAATATAAACGCACCAGATCAGATTTTGTGACTTCAGAGTTTCTCCTTTTTGCCAGCTAGAATGTTGACTTGTAAAAAGTACAAACTCATTTGTCTTCTTTTCTTGGTATCTGATACCCAGCACTTCTCTGTAGTATTTACTGTCAAGCGCTTTGGGTTCTTCTTTCAATCTCAGCGTTCAGTGTCTAACTTTCACAACTATATAGGAGTACAGAGACCACTAGCGCCGAAAAGTCTTAACTTTATCTATGCATAGAAAAACGAAATAGGTCTTAAGTTTCTCTCCTTTTTCATTTTATTCTTAAAACCTACCTCAATCCCGCCCCAACCACCTTTTAAGCTGGCTAACTGGGACTCGAACGAATTTTTATAAAAAAATCTCTGGTTACTGTGGAATAATGCTTTTAACATTTAGATATAGACCATTCAATATTGACAATGGTTGCGTGTCTGAATGGAGTAACCCTCTCAAATACCTAACAAGGGCGTTCGTGTTTGTATCTCGAATGGAGCCTAGTGTTTCCTCGATAATCCCTCCTTCCCATGTCTACAAAAAAAAAAGATGACAATAGCGCGCTGAGCATGCTAAAGCACGAAATATGCGCTATACGTTTCACAAAACTTTATTTTCGATCATTCACTAAAAGTTTAGTGGTACATTTTAAACCTGTGTGTGTTTAATTTGTGTAAACCTCTGCGATAGGTTTGAAGCCAGGGGAGATCACTACGTTGTGTAAATGAAAAAAAAAAAAAAGATAAAGTCAAATCGAGTTTCTTATTTACACATGACTTAAACTTTTCTTTAATCAAATCATCAACGAAATGGCTGTCAATACTATTATAAAAAATACATAAATACATAAATAAAAATCCTAATTTTATACAAAAGCAGTAGAAACATTGGTAAACAATAAAACACTAACATAAACCTTTGAAACCTACAATTCCAAGTAACGGTAATTCTTCACTATTCACAATGGACATTATGTCGTGCATGCTCTATTGCAACCATTCAGCCTCATCTTCAAACTTTTAACATTTAAAATGTCATCATTGTTTGACGTGTGGGTCAAAGGTAATTTTAAATAATGCATTGATACATTGTTACCTTATTAAAAAAAAGTATGCACTCCTAGTTCTTCAGCTCTAGAAAGTCTGGATAAACATGAGAATGATTGACTAGGATTACCTTACAAAGTTCCCATTTCAGACCTTGCGATCCATAGGACAGATGATGTAAAGGGCATCTGTTTTGTGGCCCACGTGAAACTAGGGTGTCATGTGGCCAGCACAATGACCAACCGGCTTTACTTTTCCCAAACTCATGTTTGTACCACGTACACGAGGAGACTATAGACTCTCAATCATGCACCAAAACAGACCCATCAATAATAGACTAGACCCTCAATCATGCACCAAAACAGACCCATCAGTAATAGACTAGACCTCAATCATGCACCAAAACAGACCCATCAATAATAGACTATTATGTGCTATTAGAGCATGGAATGGGTTGCCTGAGCTAGCCAGAAAAACCAGTGACTTGGCAGAATTTAAGTCATTGGTTAATATGCATGACTAAATGCATGACGCGTAGGACGTAATCATCTTCTTTTTTGAAGTAACGTCTGTATTATATAAGATAAGATATAAGACTAGACCTCAATCATGCACCAAAACAGACCCATCAGTAATAGACTACACTCTCAATCATGCACCAAAACAGACCCATCAGTAATAGACTACACCCTCAATCATGCACCAAAAAAGACCCATCAGTAATAGACTACACCCTCAATCATGCACCAAAACAGACCCATCAATAATAGACTAGACCTCAATCATGCACCAAAACAGACCCATCAGTAATAGACTACACTCTCAATCATGCACCAAAACAGACCCATCAGTAATAGACTACACCCTCAATCATGCACCAAAGCAGACCCTTCAGTAATAGACTACACCCTCAATCATGCACCAAAACAGACCCATCAGTAATAGACTACACCCTCAATCATGCACCAAAACAGACCCATCAGTAATAGACTAAACCCTCAATCATGCACCAAAACAGACCCATCAATAATAGATTCTGGGAACTTTCATCTTTTCTTCAACAAACAACATTCTAAAAATAACCTTGTTGACATTACTCCATGTTCTCATCCTCTTCTTCTCCTTTCAACATACATTTGCACCATACAAAATTCACACTATGATGCGTACGTAGCATTCAGGAACCCATTAGAGTTGGGTGGACTCAGGGGCGCCAAATAGATTCCCGAAAAAAAAAATCCCAGTTTTGAACAGGATTCGAACCAGGTTCGTCAACCAAGCACTTTTATTATTCAACCAGCAAGCCTCCAGGATTAACTTGAAGCGATTAGAATTCTTATTAACAATGATAAAAAAAATATATCAATAAATAATGACCCAGTTAATTGTCTACGGAGGCGCGGTGGTTGAGCGGTAAAGCGCTTGGCTCCTGAACCGAGAGTCCCGGGCTGAATCCCGGTGAAGACTGGGATTCTTATTTCGGGATCCTTGGGCGCCCCTGAGTCCACCCAGTTCTAATGGGTACCTGACATTAGTTGGGGAAAAGTAAATGCGGTTGGTCGTTGTGCTGGCCACATGACACCGTACTCGTTAACCTTAGGCCACAAAATCAGATGACCTTGACATCATCTGCCCTATAGACCACAAGGTCTGAAAGGGGAACTTTACTTTTTTTTTACTAATTGTCTACTATGTTGGGGGAGAGGTTCTGGACAAAGAATCGTGAGGAGGAATAGAGCACGGAGAAATGGTTCATACTATTTGTGATGTATCAATTCAAAGTTAAACAAGTTTATCTCCTGCTAATATTAAATTCAACAATGTGATTTGCTATCTATAATTGAATGTTGTCTGCATTATAAAACAATGAAAGAAAAACATAATTTTAATATGCTGTATCTTAGTATTTTTTTTCATATTGTTAGCATATAGACATACACAAGTGTAGACCACTTCGCTGCAGATAACATATAACATAATTTTGTTACATAGCACACATTCATTTTTAATATCGAGACATGAAATAAATTAATGCAATAATAGATATGTTTTTTACATAAAGCAATGATCATATTTCAATAACAAGACCATAATATGAAATCTTTATTATAGTAATTTCATAAGCACTCCTTCTTCATCACTGTTGACATGAATTTAAAATCAGTAGGTCTACACTAGAGGCTAGTACATCTACAATTCTTGATAAAGCATGTGTAAATATTGTGTGTTATGTGAGCATGTGTGCTACATTTTTACAAAGGTTATATCAAATCACTCTGTCTGGTAAAAAGATTGTACACGTTATTTCTCTAACACCCAATCTCTGATCTAGCTGAAATTTTATAACAATTATCTCTTTTACCCGAGAAAACAAAAATTAATTTTAAAATTAACCAATTAGTTAACTTTTGGTAATCAATATGTTTGGTATCTCGAAAAGGGACCAAAAAAAAAAATTACTTAACTGATAAGGTGGTATAAGTTGAATTACTCCCCTTTAGAGTTTTTTAGAAAGAAATGTTTGTAAATAGCTATAAAACCTATTTACATAAGCAGCTCCCTGGTGCAGTAGTTAGCGTATTAGCTTTTTTTTTTAGGAGACCTTAGCTCTCGAGTTCGAATTCAGGTCGTGAACTTTTTTCTTTATAAATACATTTAAAAAGCCATCCCCCAGATACCCCCCTTCTTTCTCACCCTTATCCCTTTCAAACTGGTCAAGACAAGTGATAGGATCATAGCTTATTGAGAAAACATGAAATTGCGATTAACAAAAACAATTGGTAAAAATATTTCTAATCCTACAGATTTATTATTGTTAGATCTAGATCAGTGATTCCCAAAGTGGTCTATATAGACCCCCAGGGGTCTACGAAGACTTCCAAGGGGTCTATGAAAGTGAAAAAATAAATTGGGGGTCTACGATAACAGATTTCATTTAAACAGGTTGTGGCTTAAAATATTTTTTACAACCCATTTAATGTAATTCTTTCATACACAAATATATGATTTGCACCTTAGTTAATCTTTTAAATATTTATCCTGCTTTTCAAACGAAAAATTGTTGTATTAAAATTTTTATTTTTTTATTTAAATAGCTTCATTTTGTCTACATGTAACTAATGTTTAACAAAAAGAAATGTAGGCTGTACAGCGTTGATTATTTAAAATTCAGATTCCTTCCTTCCTTGTCAAAAAAGCAGTTGCTTTAGTGCATTTTTAAAGATGATATGAAACCAATTACACTGGAGGATATGAAACCAATTACACTGGAGGATCATCTGAGACAATGCCACACTGACAAAATAGATAAAGATTTCAAAAAACTTTCGAACACTAAAAGATAAAGTTCAGAATAGACACACGAAATCTCTCTTCGACATCATATAGAGAAGTTGATGGTTTGTGAGCGTCTTACAATACCTCGTTCATCATCATCATCTCTTTACTTACAGCAACCTATGTGAAACACTAAAGATAAAACATTGATTTTACCAGCCAGTGTAGTTTTAAACACTTTTACACAAACCTACATCTGAGATTAATAAAAGAATTTATTTTAGCAACACTACAATTCAAGGGCACATCGGTGGCATGAGTTATAAAATTAAACGTTTCTTATGTAATTCTTTGCAAACGACATATATACATTTGGTATCGGGTTCTGACAGGGAATAGTGCTGTCAGCTGCAAGCTGCATAAGGGTCGTCGGCTCCATATTTTTCCTCAGGGTTGACCCACAAAACCTTTCCCATGTTTGGGTATAGTTGCAAGGTAGCAGAGATTTTAATTCAGTTTTCCTCTGCTAGGTGGGTAGCTAGCCAAGACTAATGAGCCCTTCCTGCCCGAAGCTTACAGGTTTAGGTGCCAGTCACTTGCCTTCGCCCCTTCTCCTGTTAGTGGAAACAGTTCCATAGCGCAGCCAATGTTTGAGCCACACGTGGTAGATCAAGAAACACTCAAGAAACTACATTTTGTGAAAACTTTTGCAATGATTCTTAATTAATTAATATTAATTAAAATAAAATTAATTAATTAATGTTTCAAGGACTACTTCACAGAACAACAATTTCTATATGAAACATAATATCCATAGCAATCTGAAAAAAAAAAAAAACATTTCCAGTGCGTTTGGTGATAAAAGCAATACCTATTAATTGTTATTTTAATTAGTCTAAATTTGAATCTTTTCAATAAAAAGATATATCTCTATAACTTCATATGTAGCTTTGAATTAATTTTCACTCTTCAACTCACTACAGTTAAAAATAAGTTTTTAAAACAATGTTGATGAATTTGCAAAAATTTGCAAGTTAAGTAGGGGGTCTACCGAAAAACAGAAAATATGGCAAGGGGTCTACGAGACAAAAATGTTTGGGAACCACTGGTCTAGATCTATTACAAGTTTAATTATATGACTGATCCAAACTAATGGATAGAAGTAAACTAATTACCAGTTTGTTTGTTTTAAATTTTGCTTGTTTAAAGTTACCTTTTGATTTGTCTCCTTTGAAAAGTCGTTGCAATTTTAACATCCATTTTAACAATTGAATTACAATGGATAATCAACAAGATTTAATTTCAATACTAGTTATTATAAATTTGTTACAAGTAAGAGTGATATTTTTTTTTTAATTTAAAGCGTAAAACGATACACAATTTAAATTATATATTTTTTAAACTATAAAACACTCTACGTTGTATCAGACTGATCTCCAAAGGGCGCTCCAATGTCCATATCTGGAACTGAACTTGTTCAAAAGATTAAACAAAAATGTCTGGTCAGGATGTGTCCACCTGAAGACAGCTACTTCTTCTGCTAAGACACCATTTAGGATTCGTACGTTTTTCCTGAATTGTGGTGTCGTATACATTTGCAAAACTTCTGCTTCTTCAAAGAAAACTAGGTCCAGCAATGGAGGACCATTCCCAAGGAAAAACAACGCCGTCTCTCTTCTTTTGAGATATTTTACAGACTTGGGATAATTTTTGTTGAAGGCTTTTCTCCATTCCTCTATGGCCAGTTTTAAATCGGCTTCCATTCTCAACCCGTAAGTTGATCTTTCTTCAGTTGGGAAATTATACAGGACAAAATACAGAAACATTTCCAAATAATATCTGTCGTTTGTTTGCTTCTGTTTCCCAAGTAAGTACATCTGTTTGCACCAATCCAAAATATTCACGTATGTTATTCCTGGATCCAAATTTCTGTCGAGAAGACAGACTGTTACGATGTCCAACATACTGCGTAGATCATCAAAATTTCTTTCCTTTGAAGCTACATTCATGTGCAGTAATTGAAAGATTTGGGACAAAATTTCCTTTTTACCTTCTTTTCTTAATTCTAGTAAAGAGTTTAAAGACTTGTCCCAAGAAGTCGTGCTCGTCCTCTACGATAGGCACAACTATCAACTTCGCTGTAATACTTCGGGACCTCATCGCTGCATTCTCCAAAGTAAGCATCTAGACTGGCTTTGAGGTCAATTAAATTTTTTCTGTCTCTCGTGTGTCTGTCCGTGGTGTAAGTAGATTTTCCTTTCATTTGGAGAAACTCGTCGTCCAGCCGACGCATGGCTTCTTTAGAACATTGTTCCAGGCTTTTTAAAAACTCTTGTTCCTCCTCTCCTAGGAATGTCAGCTCTTCGCCCGTCTTGTCACTACTGGTTAAGTAGCTATGCAAGGCGTCTCTGTCTTTGAAACATGTGGACAGCTCCAGAGCACTGAGGAGCAAGGCGATCACTCTAAGTTCATTAAAATAGCAAGCCAGATTGTTTTCTTCGTTAGTGGATGGCTCTAGCTCGCTCACACTTTGCCCTCTTCTGAATGCCCAAATACTCATTCTACCTAAGCTGATAAACTCACAGATATCATGTTCCTTAAACCTCATCCCTTCCTGCAAATTTTTCTCAAACGACACGAGTTCATATAACTGGCTTTTAAAAACTTGCCCGTACGTGTCCCATAGAAATGAATTATCTTCAAGCGCGCCAGTGGCGCTTTTAGCAAAATGTTTAGCTTTATCCCAACACTTTTGTTCTATGTAATATCTAGCTGGCAACTGAGCTGTGAAAGGGTCGCTGTTTAAGGAGTAAAGTAGCTCCAGCAATTCTGCAACAGTTTCAACATTTTCATTGGACTCGACTTGAAGAATGAACTCAGAAAATTTGTTCCGGTCTAAAGAATTTTTTTGGTAGTCTCTTTTTCTGAAAATGTTGTTTACAATTGCTTGCAATGACTTGTAGTCAGAGGTTGTTTGGTGGAAAACATGGTTCAATATTTCCAACATTATGTTGCTGTCTTTTTGTCCCGTTCTTTCTTTCATTCGTGACAAAACTTCCTGGGCCATGACTTTACAGCAAACTTGCAAGTGCTGGGAGTTCTTGCTTGTGAGTTTTTTATTAGAGGACACATTTAATAAAACTGTGACTGCTTGGCTCAATTTGGCCTCCCAATTGACATTTCGCTTTCCCTGTTGACTGGATGAAACGTAATTTAACATTTGGTCGAAGCAAGAGATTGGAATGCCTTTGAAATCAGGGTCATACGTGTTTAATAATGCCACGATCTTCAGAAGTTTGATTTCACGCTCATCGGTTATCCCCTGCGTGAAAGCTTTGACCACTTTTGAGACATAGTCTTTGTTGAAATTGTGGCGCAGAATATTAAACGCAATTAAAAACTCTGGGTTGACATTTTCATTTTGGTTGTCGTGATATCTTTTGGTCAGAGTTTTGTGTCGATTTTTAAACCATTCCAATTCTTTGGGGGTGAACTCCTGCCTCAGTGCAACATGATCTTCTTTGAGCATACGAAATGGCAGTGACGTTCTTCGTAAGCACTCAATGATTACACAATAAACTGTAAAGACTTCATTACCATAACGCAATCTTTCTCTTCCCTTCTCTTCTAAATTATCCCGCAGTTGATCAAATTTTTCTTCATTATCTACTAATATTACCACAGGTTTAGGGCACTGTTCTTTATACAGGCGAAAATCGTCGATCTGAGCACAAGTCTGAGGCGTTATTCTGTCCACAACACAGCACCTGAACTCGTTTCGAAGGTCCCATAAAATTTGCTTTGCAGATGTAGTTCCACCAGCGCCAGGCTGGTGTAGAATAGATACTACATTCACACAATCCTGATCATCTTTGCGTCGAACTGCAACGGCTTTGCGAACATTCTCCATAAGCGTGTCATGGACATCTCTTCTTAAAACCTGATCGTGAAAGACAAAGTTCCACCAATCCACTTGTTCACCCCTGTAGAATTTCTCCTCTACGGTTTTCTCCTTTTTCTCTTTTTCATTTTTTGCAATTTTCAAATCAAAATTTTTAGCAGGCAGAACGCTAATATCGCTCCAGTCCTTCAGTTTCTTTTCTCTTATTTCAACAAAGGCTCCAGTGGAGCTTGGGAGGCAGCAATTTTCACTGGGTTCTTTGTTGGTAGCTTGACAAATTATTAAGTTTACCTGTTCCCATGGCAACCCAACCACACATCTTTCATTGACTTCAGATCTATTCGCACGGTTTCTACACAAAATTTGATCTTGCCAAAGTCGGGCGATGTCTTCCGTCTCAGCTAATACTATCCAGTTATCTGGAAGTTTTCTAAGAACCTCGTCGCAGGCTTCAATCATTGTGACATAATTGCTTGAAAATAAACAAATGATGATGGTGATTCTATCTTTTTCATATATATCCATAAAACACCTAAGTGCTTTTTGAAACGAGCCGCTTCTGTCTCTATTCCATTCCAAAGGTTTTAAGGCGGGAATAGACATGTCTTTGTAACCATTACAGAGCATCCAAACTATTTTCATTTCTTGATCAAGGCTTGTTCTCAACTCATTGTATTGTTCTATTTTCAACTTAGCTTCATCAAAATCATCAGTCGTTAGGATCCGTAGGCTCTCTTCATGTTTGTCTTCTAAATTTTTTAACAGTCCTACATCCGCTCCGTTGTCGTCAAAATCAAAAACGACTTGGGGTTGAAGATGTTTTATAAACTTTGTTCTGTTCGTCAGATAATCTTGGTTCATGTGTTCATCTAATGGACTCATCATAAGAAAAGGAAAAATGACGTCTTGCATTGTCTCTGAGCCCCCAGTTAAAAAATTTAAAAGTTTGACTCTTAAATTTCGGCTC
This sequence comes from Biomphalaria sudanica, assembly GCA_036873155.1. NCBI lineage: Eukaryota > Metazoa > Mollusca > Gastropoda > Planorbidae > Biomphalaria > Biomphalaria sudanica. The sequence goes on from JAZGLO010004016.1 coordinate 2,264,848, forward strand.
GGTACAGCATTTGATAGGCTCTCTTCTTCTTGCTTTCTTTGCTCAACTATCCTTGGCTGAACTTTTTCATACTGGCAAAGCTCTTCAGACGAAACAACCTTTGGAAAACCTTCATCGGAAAATTTAAATACGACTACATCTTTTCCTTTATGATTTCTGCGAAAACGATCAGGGAGACATTTTTCTTTTGTTCTGACAATATTTTTATCGAGAGCAACTGTTGCAGGTACAATGTCTAGCTCTATGACGTACCGATGGTCTTCAGTATCAATCACTGGCACAAAGCGAACATCCCTAACTGTACTGAGGACCACCTCTTTTTGATTTTCTGTGAATGAGCAACTTAGGGCTTCTCGGATTTCGGCTTCCACTTCTTCCTTTGGCAGACAAACACCAACTATCTGCCCTTGGCTAAACTTTTCGTTTTCGGCGGGACTTATTCCAAAATATATTGTGCCATTTCTTCTATCGTTCAGACAGGCTGAAACGAAAGGAACAACCTCTTCAGAAATGAAAATTAGAGCATTTTCTTGGTCCGTATCTTCAATTAGATAAAAGTTTCTAACAGGAAGCATTTTTCTGCCTCGGATATTTATAGACACATCCGCGCAGTGGCCTCTAGTGTATTTATCTGTGTGTGTAACTTCAGTGTCGAATCTCCGTAAAAATGCTCGGTACACATTTGTTTTGTGTGAAAGTTCTGTTACCAACAAAACCAATGTCTTTTTCACATTATAAGTTGAAGTTTTCGGAAGGAACTTATCAAAGTCTTCCTCTTCCATGGTTAAGAATATCTTCATGTGGTCCGTATCTTCAATTAGATAAAAGTTTCTAACAGGAAGCATTTTTCTGCCTCGGATATTTATAGACACATCCGCGCAGTGGCCTCTAGTGTATTTATCTGTGTGTGTAACTTCAGTGTCGAATCTCCGTAAAAATGCTCGGTACACATTTGTTTTGTGTGAAAGTTCTGTTACCAACAAAACCAATGTCTTTTTCACACCATAAGTTGAAGTTTTCGGAAAGACCTTATCAAAGTCTTCCTCTTCCATGGTTAAGAATATCTTCCCAGAAATATTCTGCATCTCCAAGACACACAAGTCTTCTGTGGGTTGTCCTTCTTGCTCCAAACGAGACGTCAGAAATTCTTGAAGCTCAGTGTTTGACATGTCTCTAACCTCTTTCTGTTCATTGCATTCCGTAATTCCACCTGGTAAATAACATGAAATTTAATTTTATAAGTGTATTAGTCTGATTGATGAGTAATTGCAAAACATAGGTCCTTTAGCCATTTACCTACAACAAACATTTCAGCAAAAATATAGAACAAATTTGAGAGACTTAATGATAACAGACAATTTATAAATATTGTTTATTTCATAACACCTTGTTATATGCATGTTCTTGTGTTCCGTTAGGTATATCTTCAGTGCTGGATTTACACCAGTGCTAGACTGTTCAGTCTCCCAGGGTCTCACCCTTTAAAGGTTGTAATAATTACGTTTTACCTGTCCCCATGACAAAACAACCACACCACTATCATTTACATTAGAGCTACAAAATTTTATTCTGCCAAAGTTGGCAATGTCTTCCGTCTCTGCTAATGCAATCCAGTTATCTGGAAGTTTTCAAATAAAATGGTAACATGCTTTAATCATAGTGACATAATTGCTTGATTTGTTCCCCAAAATTCGAAGAAAAAAAAAAGGTGCATAAATGCATATGTTAGTGTTTAGAAAGGGGGCGTTAGAAAGCTTGGTAAATATTACCTTCAGAAATTTGGATCGTCTCTAATTCTTTCGGCTCTTGAGGGCTTTCAGGTTTCACCTCCGGAGGAGGTTGCACACTTTCAAGGATCGGGCCAATGTTAAAAAAGCACCTTTACAGAGTCAAGGGTTAATGAACATTTTCTACAACTTCATAAAAGCTGCTTTAAAAAAAGTACTATGTTTATAGAAAGACAAAACACCTTCTACTCTTTATATACTTTCTTTTCAATAATCTAAACAGTTTTTGTACCTGATTATGTAACAGGAAAACATTAATTGAACTCCTTCAACCTTTCCCTATTGACGATTTTAAGGATACATGAAACAATTTCAAAGATGCTAAATGGAACTTTAAATGTTGCCAACTAAATAACAAAAACAACAATTGCGCTACAAACGAAAGAGCTTTGAGAATTTAATCCTGCAGGCTAAAGAAGTGCAACAAAAAATATACAAAAATGATCATAAAACTTTAAATAGGAAAAAAAAGCTTAGCTTAACAACATTTTCCCTTTTCTCTGTACACCGGATACACCAAAAGTTGGCATAAATAAGTAAAAAAAATGTTCCACTTTCAGACCTTAAGAACTATAAAGCAGATGATGCAAAGCTCATCTGTTTCTGTGGCACATAGTTAACGAGGGTGTCATGTGGACAGCGCCCAGACCAACCACCTTTACTTCCCCCAACTAGTGTCAGGCACCCATTAGAGCTGGCTGGACACAGAGGCGCCCAAATTATTGCGAGTTAAAAATCCCAGTCTTCAGAATTCGAAATACAAAAAAATATCGTCAAGTAAATAGTTAGCATTAAATAATGAAATACATTACAATCAGATAGGAATTTTTTTTTTTATGTAAGTTAGATATATACTCTGAGGAATGTTTTATATTAGTATAACTAGCAAGTAACTTCAGCCATATAAAAGGTAGTTTAATAACAGTAAACCTACTTTTGTGCCACCCTGTAGCGTTTCTGCCATAAGTGAAAATTGGTTCACAATGTTACATAAAAAACATATATTGGAAAATATGTAGTTTATTTACCCAAAATGCTATATGAGTTTGTTAGCACTAGAATTTTTCCAAAAAAAAACAACGTTGGCTATGTTTCTAAATTTAGGTCTACATTTCTATATTGTTAACAAGCTGCTTAAAAATGTTATACAAAGTAAAGAAACAAATATACAAGATAGATACTAATGAAAGATACTAATGAAAGATACTAATGAAAGATACTAATGAAAGATACTAATGAAAGATACTAATGAAAAATACTAATGAAAGATACTAATGAAAGGATACGTGGTGGCAGTTCTTTTACGTGGTCTTTTCACTTTAGTGACTTCCACCCTGGTAAATGTTTCTTTGACAAACTCTATAAGCTTCTCATTGCTCCACTCATCCTGGCCAGAGAAAACTGACTTGGCCTTCAGCAACTCTCTCACTTCAGAGACTGGAATGGACTCTTTGGGGACCCAGGTCAAATTCGACAGTAGAATTTTTCTAACAGTCTCGTTCAACATATCAGGATTGGCTGAAATAGAAAGTGTAACATGATGCTTAGGTAATAAAATTATTAAATAAATATTTTTGTAACATTTAAGATTTTACTTAAAAGGACGCTTGGCATTCTTATAAGCTAGCACGTGTCAGTAGCTTTAAATACCTCGGAGCTATCGTCTCAAATGGGAAAAAAAAACCTGAACCACTGGCCAGGATAGCTCAGTCCACAACAGTACTAGCATAACTTAAAACAATATGGAAAGGCTAAGGCAGTTAGACTGATGCGCTCCCTGGTTATGGCCACGTTTTTATATGCTTGTGAGTCTTGGACGCTGACTGCAGAGCTAGAGAGGAGGATCCTAGCAATGGAATTGAGATGCTACAGAAGGTATCACATTTAAAGACTGCGTCACAAAGAGATTAGAGAGAGGGTTACTGCAGCGATTGGACCCCAAGATGACCTGCTAACTAATGTAAAAACACGAAAACTAAAACTCTATGGCCATATTACAAGGTCTTCAAAAATCTTGTGTGGTGCCCCAACAGTGCAAGGGATAGATGACGGTGAAAGCATTAATTTAAACACCAGTCTATGTAGACATCATTGACTGAACTGTTATAGAAAAACATCAGTATGAAGAGCTCACTGAAAACAAACAACTCTTGCAATAATGGAGAATTACATAAAATAAAAAGTATGAAAAATATTAGATCACCTTCATAATTATAAAAGAGGTATTCATTTCAATTTGTTAAGTTACTTGTCAAAAACTTACTCTTGTTTTTTAGAGATGCATCAGATTTTGATTCAGTTCCTGTGATCTTATCAGCAATCAACTTATAAACAGGATCAATTTTCAGGGCGTCCACAAAATGTCTGTGCACAAACAAACAAAAATTTTAAAAAATATTATATAATATACATTTTTAAAAATACTCTTTGAGAAGTGTAGAAATTGCCCTGAAATTTATAAATTCTAATATAACTTACGGAGGCGTGGTGGTTTAGCGATAAAGTGCTTGGCTACCGAACCGGGGTCCGGGGTTAGAATCCTGGTGAATACTGGGATTTTTAATTTCTGGATCTTCGGGCGCCTCTGATTCCACCCAGCTCTAACGGGTACCTGACTTAGTTGGGGAAAAGTAAAGGTCGTTGGGCTGGCCACATGACACCCCCGTTAACTGTAGGCCACAGAATCAGATGACCTTTACATCATCTGCCCCATAGAGGAGGATCCTAGCAATGGAACTGAGATGCTACTGAAGTTATCCCATACAAAGACCGCATCTAAAACCAAGAGATTAGAGACAGGGTTACTGCAACGATTGGGGAAAGGGGAACTTTACTTTATTTGTTTATTTTACATATATAACTTATGATATAAATGTCATACACATGACACAATTATGACAGAAATTTCATGTCTTGTAAATGTTCTATAAGGATATTGAGGCTACCTGAAACCTTTGTATTTCTCTGGTTTTCCTTTAAGTATTTGTAAAAGCTCTTCCATCTGTCTGTCATACACTTTAATCTTCTCTATGGCAACCTTCTCCGAAAGTACTATCACATCGTTCTGTCAAGGATGAAAATTTAAAAGTAATCTTCTTAGAAAGACAAACAAAATATACACATACAAATTTGTCTAATTTATTTATGTATTAAAGAAAAGTTTCAAGTGCCTAAGCAAGCATGTTATACAAAAAGATACCATAAAAAAAAACCTAACCTTATCTAAGGGGAAGAACTTCACACTTAAAACCATTTATCTACTTTCTTTTTTAAATCAACAAAAAATTAAATTATTGGTTAATTTTTCTTTCAAATCTGTTAGGAACATTTAATAATTGTGCAAAGTTTTAACTTGATCTGAGAAGGAGAAATAACATGCTCAACATTTGTACCAGACAGACAGACAGACAGACACCAAGAGTGAGTTAATACAAACTTTATTTTTTTTTTAATGTAGTGTAATTCATTTAAAGAGAGAATGATTCTGGGTTTCATAAGAGCTAATATGGTGAATTTAGTAAATAGCCCTTCCCGTCCAATGTTTTTAGATTTAATTAAGCATCAGTTGCTTGCATGGCTCTTTCTCTTTATGAGCACAGCCCAACTGGAATTAAGCTTAGAGTCAGAGCCTCTCATGAAAGCTAGGAGTTGGACTCAATATTGGAGGTTAATAGAGATGCATTTCATCATAAGTAATTTAGTTCAGGGGGTGAGTCTGTACTGTAACATGGAAAAGGTTTTCAGAATAAACGCTGTAACGTAATGTGTAATGAACATGTTAATGTGTCCAACCCAGGTTTTCATCCCAATCAGATCAACAACATAATAACTTGTAAGTCGTTCTATGATGGCAGATAATAACATGATGCAATCATACGTTATTGAACCCTAAATGCAAATGTAGAACGCAAACAAACAAATTTCGATAAATGATACACATTTCAACCTTTACATTGTAGATCAAGTATCTACTGATTTTTAAAAAAATGAACAATTTATTGTACACATTTAAATATATCTACCATGTGTAGCACTATTTTTGAAAAACTGGCATATCATTTTTTTTTATTTCCATTAAATCAGAAACAGATAAATTAAAAATTGGGATAAATCAGAATATTTACTTTTAAAATATGAACTTCTATTATATCTAATTGTATATCATTACTTTAGTTGTTTTTTTTAATTTGATAAATATTAGCTTTATAGACTAATTTATACATGATATTATTTTCAAATAAATAGTTACCTCATAAAGGTGGATAATGATTGGATAGACGGGATTAATATCTAGAAGATCCTTCATATTTCTCTGAAGCTTTTCCCAGTCATGGGCGTTCATTTTTGTTATTATCAGGCTGGGCTCATAAATCTTGTTCTCTTACTTTTTGTTGTAACCTAACAGATGAATTGGGTTTAGTTAATCCCTTAAAAAAATATAGAAATTGTTAAATGTATACAAATCTAGGTAAATGATTTTTTTTAAATCATTATTACAACCATAATATATAATAATTATTATAATAATTACAAATATGATAAACGATCCTCCTTTGTGGTCGAAATTTGTACCAGACAGACAGACACCCAGAGTGAGTTAATACAAACTTTATATTAATAAAAAAAAATGTAGTGAAATACATTTAACAAGAGAATGATTCGCCCTTCCTGTCCAATGTTGTCAGGTTTAATTTATTTCCACTAACTCGAAGAATACTGTCCTCGTAACTTTAGACACCGACACTGAGGGCTCCACTTGATCAAGGGCTAGAATTTCCCAGTCATGAGTGTCGTTTGCACATTTCCTAAGTAAACTCTTGAGAGTATCTTTATATCTCTTATGTTGACAGCTTATGTTAGAGCGCTTCCCATAAAAAAAAGTTGCATAAGCAAGTCGTAGATGGGCATTTTTGCCGTGCAAGCACTGTTCATCTATGACATTTGTAGGATTTGGCATTCTAGTATTAAGCGACTGGCTAAAAAAAAACTGGTCGTCCCCACCTCTTTTACGTGGATGTGCATATGCCATACACAACAGAAGTAGAAAGAAGGGTGAAAATGCAACGGCGCCTGGTGATTACATATGCCCGCAGCTGTGTATCAAGAATTGGCCTCTTTAGTCACACAAGAAGTTGCAAAGGGAAGAGATGCTCTCTCGAGACGTAAAATGCCACAGATATATATATTTGTTTCACACGACGAATAATGGGCTATATCACAGCTGATAACTGCATAAATATCCCTCCTCTAGTTTCAAAACACTACACGGCAAGTCTCACGTGATAACATTGACCGTGCCAATATTTTTTTCGTTTGCTCCTATTGCATGACGCTACGGCGTCTGCTGTTGTTGTTTTTTCTTTACGCTCGCTCGTGTATTATGGGATTCCAAGAAGGCTAAATTTAGAAATTGATTGCGATCAGCAAGAAATTCCAGACAGCGTCCAGTTCTTTCACTTTCGATAAGTTCCATTGAATTGATTATTGCTTTTTTTTTTTTGTCTTTGTGGGAACCGTGGTCGAGAGGCTAAGTGCGCTTGAACCTGGCTTGTCTTGGCTACCTAGAAGGGGGCTCGAGGTTCGACACCCGACTCGGGCAGAGTTGTGTTTACTGAGCGCCTAAAGGCAGCACGGAAAACCAACTCCTAAATACCCCCTCCCCCCCACTGGTCCACAAATGAGATCTGAGCATGCTATAAGCATGAAAGTAGCGCTATACAAAAGCTATAATAATAATAATAACATTCCAGAAGATCCAGTACTTTCACTTTCGATAAGTTCCATTGAATTGATTATTGATTTTTTTTTTCTTTGAATAACATTCCAGACAGCGTCCAGTTCTTTCACTTTCGATAAGTTACATTGAATTGATTATTGCTTTTTTTTTTCTTTGAATAACATTTACATTTATATATTTTTTTCTATTTTCACGATATCGAATTAGAGTACTAGTTCTAACTCTAGAGATTAATGTTTGTATTAGGGTTGAGGTAATTCTTAAGAGGCAGTGGCGAAACTAGAGAAGTGCTTAGGACAAGGTCGGTCTTAGGCATAGGCAAAGTATAATAGGTAGCCGCCTAGGGCCTCTGATTGATGAGGGCCTCGCATAGGACTAAAAAAAACACATATTTTTAGAGAATAAATAGTAAGACTTGTTCCCAGTGTTATTGTTGGAGTGCTCTACGTTTTAAATTAATTGCGTTATTTTATTTTTTCGCTGTTTATTTTTATATTTCATTTGGGGGCCAGCAAATTCACCTCGCCCATGGCATCCAATTATCTAAGGCCGGCCCTGCTTGGGATAACAGCAAAGTGAACTTTTTTTTTTCAATTCAAAGTACATGTATTTTATTTTTTAAAGAATCGACTATAGAGTATTACCCTACGTGTTTCTAAATGTTTAATATTGTACTAGTCGACCGGCGGCGTAGCATACGCTGCTATTTTGAGGGGGCGGCCTTAGGCCACTGCAACCTATGTGACCGCAGTGGGCCCCGAACTTTCATAGGACCCGCGCTTTCATAGGACCCGCGCTAATTCATGGTGTATAAATTATTAAATTAAACCAGAAATAAGAGAGTGATTTTTCCTTTACTTCTTCTTCTCATAAACCAGAAATAAGAGAGTTATATTTCCTTTACGTCGTCTTCTCGTCCAAACTCTTGAGCGAAGAAGAGAATTATATATACTAGTCGACCGGAGGCGTAGCATACGCCGCTATTTTGCAGGGTCGGCCTTAGGCCACTGCAACCTATGCGACCGCAGTAGGCCCCACACTTACATAGGACCCGCACTTTCATAGGACCAGCTGTAATTCAATGTGTATAAATTGTTAAATTAAACCATTTTATAACTTACAACAGATTTTCCGCCGAATCCTGTCGATTTACCAGGAGCTCATATAGCCTCTCAGTCCAACTTGCGGTATTCACGTGTGACTCAGATATTGTCTGCGGAACTGTTATCACTGACAGAAGGGGCGAAGGCGAACAACTGGCCCCTAAACAAATAACGTTAAGCAATTGTTTTTTATTTTAACCGTGGATGAATACACAATAAGTAGATTAAAGCTCTGAATCCATACCTCAGCTGCTCTGCACCTATAGACTACCTAAACATGGGAAAAGGTTCGGAGAATCCTGAGAAAAAATCAGCCGGTGACCCACAGACAACTTGTAACACCATGACAAAGCCTGCGACGCGTTTCAACTGGAACTGTATCGGCCACCCTACATTTCTTTGGATACATCCGTGGCGTCGAGAGAGGGAGAGAAGTGCTATGCGTGCGACATCGATCCACCTATAGCTTGAGCCCAGGTATTCATATCATTTTTATACGATGATTCATAAACGCTTAGCCAGGAGGAGACCAACTGACGTACTTTTTGACACCAAACCTATTTTTTCTCTTTCATAAAATATTGGTACAAGAGGCAAGGTAATCATTTAGAAAGCGGCTATTCTTAGCTGGTGTACAGATCGGAGGAAATGCTACCGTCGCTTCATCGTGGTACCTCCGTGGAAACGTCCGCCCGGGGAAGCGGAAAAGCTAAATACGTGAGCAAACCTGGCTCCCAGTGAGCTACCACTGTAGGCTCTAGCGTGGTGGGGATGAGAGAAAGGCTTGCTAACCAGTCCGAAACCCACCCCTCCGTTCCCCAACGGGTCCAAGCCATAGGGTGGTGATGGTCCCATCACGGGTGCGTTGGCACAATATAGGCAGATAGAGCCCCCCCGTGGGCTCGGCCTCCGGTCTCGCATAAGGAGAGAAACTCATGTCGTGGGAAGAGGACATGGAACATGACAAGCCGGGTGTGATTAAATGATTACCTAGTTTTTCGGGGACTCCTGACAGAGGAGTTTGTGAAGAGACAATTTTTCATCCTGGCCACGGGACAAAAGCCTTTCCCGTGGTCACATGGTTCACAAGGGATGAGGTCATCTCGAACCATACGTGGACATCTATACAGTGTACAAATCTCTCTCTTCATCTCAAAGCATTGTGTTTACTAAACTATCTAAACCATCTGTATATCATAGAATTAGAGTAAATCAGTGGCGTAGCTAAGCTGGGTGGAGGGGCTGCAAATTTGAAAGTCACCCAGGCCCCCACTTAAGAAGGGCTTCCACGCAAGTGTCTGATTTTTCTTTCTATCAAATTAAATATTACGCCACTGGCATGTAATCTTGCTATCCATGCTGTTATATAAGTTAGTGACCCTGTTACATGTGTTCCACACAGATTAACTCTTTCCTTGCGGGGTTTACCTGAGGGAGTAACCTGAGTTATTTATTATTACGTTACATATTAATTAAGGACATAATCTCATGTCATGATGTTGAAGGTCTAAATGCAGGAAGCCCGTAAAGAGCTCAAGCCCCCCCCCCCCACCCCACAGGGATCCTAAAGTCCTAGCTACGCCATTTTAGAAAAACAAAAATTTCTTGTCTTTCACCAATTACAAATCTAAAGCACTGGACTATTTAGATGTATGTTAATTCAAAGAACGGAAGTGGAACATGCAGAATTAATACTTGCTTTAATTATTAGATATTAACTTTGTAATACGTGTACTTTCTCAATATTCATAATGATATATATATTAACAATAAAAATAATATAAATAACACATATAAAATATTTTTAAAATATATTATACAATCAAATTACCGAATAAAATAAATTGAAGCCAAAAGTAGACCCAATATTGAAAAACAGTTGTATAGAAACAATTGCATTGTTCAATATTCATACTAAAGGTTTTTAATTCTAAACACTGAATCAAACTGTCATCATTTCATGTTTACAATATTCAACATAATTAACAAATTATTTACAAAAACAATAAAAATGATTAAACTAACAATGTTTGAATGTAGAAAAAAAAAGAAAGGATAAATTATCAACATATAATAATTTCATCGGCTTGGTCATTTCTAATTATAACTTGAAGGCAGTGGCGTCACTAGGGGGTGGGGTGGGGTCCGCACCGGGTGACACCCACCCTAGTAACGCCACTTCTTGTAGGTATTGATTTTTTTTCTGAGTCGGTAAAACAATATATACATATATAACTTTAGTGATTAATATACAATTTCTACATTGTGTCTACTAAAAATGTAAATGTAAAATATATACATACATATAAAATGCCAGGATTTCTGTTTAGGATTTTAAAGCTTTACCTTTACGCCCCCTTCCTCTCTCCCCTCCCCCTCAAAAAAAAAAATAGATATGTCTTAGAATCTGTTGTCTGGTCCATGCAAACTGTTACATTGCAAGCAACACTAAACAACAAAATAAATGAACTTTTTTTGTTTTTAAAGTAAATAGAAGTTTCAGAAGTTGCTTCGGAATTGAAGATATTCCACACCCTAGCCCAACCCTCTCGTAGGACGACGGGGTGTTAAGGAGTGTGTGTGTGTGTTTCTATGGTGACGACGGGAAGGAGTTAGCGATTGGCTCTGAATGCTGCAGGAAATGTGGCATTGTAGTCGGTTGTTTAATTAGGGGAGACGACTCCAGAACGTGAGACAAAAGATGTGTTACTGTAGTGAGTTAGGTTCTGTTTCAAAAATACCATAGATTTGTTTCGTTACATCACACTTTGATTTGGTCTATATTTTAATAAAAGTTATATTTGCTATTGCTCACACACAAACAAAGTTAATTTCAAGTTTTATTTGTTAAGATCTATTACGCCTACGTCGGTTTAGCTGTCTACCAACGGCCTGGTCTCACAGATCAACCACCGTCAACAGCACGGGGAAGGTCAGCAAGAAAGGGGAAGGTCAGCAAGAAAGGGGCATATACTTGAGTCCAGAGAGACGACATACCAGCGCGCATAACGCACAACAAGGAATGTCATAAAATAAAAAAAAAATCTTTGATTTTGTGGAATTCATAAATAAATAAATAAATAAAGTTTAGCTTGTAGATAGCGCTGCTAAAAAAAAATATGGTCATATTAGAATTATATTATTACAGTTGCAGGTAGTGTTGGTTCATTCCCCAATAATGCTTTTTATTTTTCGACTCAGCTCCTCTTGCTCTTTCTCCAGTTTGATTTTATCATTTTCAGCCAACTGTGGAACAAGAATTGAGTTAAAGTCAATTTAGAAATGATTTTTTAAAAACTCTTTCTCTCCTAATTGTCGAGGCCAAACGTTGATTTGAACTATTTAAAATAAATGGATTTTTGGATTTATAGACTATTATTTGTGTTGTGTAAAAAGAGCATGCATTCTCCTATAATTCGATACCAAATATACTAATTCCTGATAGCTAGCTAAAATGTTATTGAAGTTCTAAACAGGATAGTGATATACAAATAAGCAAAATGAGGAAAATATTTACGGAGAGAAAGAGTTAACTAAATTTTAATGTGTTATCATTCTCCGAGTTACTTAAAAAAAAAACAGCTGATGTATCAGCTTTAGTTTTCAGTAGGGCATAAACATACATATACAGTCAGAAGTATTAGGGGCTTTTTTTTATATTTATAATGCCCATTTTATTAAAGAGTTTTTAAAACCTATCCGTGCCTGAGGTGCCACCCCTGAAATATTACGTACATCTTAGCACGCCAGATACATAAAAGTAAAATAAAAATATTGATAAAAGATAACAATTATACATTTAGATGATTTTTTTTTTTCTGACAGTAAACAATATTATAATACTTTTATCAATTTTACTATAAGCATAGAAAAATAAATTCCAAAGTATTATTCTTTTATTTGTATAGCAATTGGCCCCCACGATGACCTGCTAACTACTGTTTAAAAAAACGCAAACTAGAGTTCTATGACAATATTACTTAGACTAAGACTAAGACTACTTTATTGTTCCTTATGGAAATTTGTTGTGATTACAAGGACTCTTTTCTCATATAAAGACAGGTCCTCTGGGACCGACAAGACCTTCCTTCAGGGAACAGTACCAGGAAAAGAAGAGGCAGACAGAGAAAGCGATGGGAACACAACATAAAAGAATGGACGGGCCTGCCATTGAGGGTAGATTATGTCCAAGGCAAAGGAAACAGAGAGGAATGGAAAACGGTCAATGGATCTTGTGTGGCGCCCAAACAGACTACGGGACATGTGAAGGTGATCCTGTACTTCATAAATGGTTTATAATAATTATTAAAAATAATATGCCAATATGGTTTAAATCAGTGGTTAGCAGACTTTTTTGTCTCGTAGACCCCTTGCCATGTTTTTTGGTTTTCAGTAGACCCCCTGCTTAAGTTATAATGAATTTTTGAAAATTCATCAATTTCCAATTACATATTTGTTTAAAATAATATCTAACCAGTGATGGAGGAATGAAAAAGTAATTTAAAACTACATTTTAAGTTGAATCTATTTATTTTTTTAATTTATTAACAAAATTCAAATTTAAACCCATTATATGACAGTTAATACGTGTAGCATACGATCACTAAACATATTAGAAACTCTTTTTGTTTTAAAGGATTGCATGCTCATCATCCGTTGCTACGGAGATTATTTTTCATACAGGGCTTTGTTGTTTTATGAAGTAGTTCTTCAAAACATTAAATATTAATGTGCCTTAAGTATCATAGTAAAAGTTTTCACCAAAATAAAAGCAGTTTTTCGTGGATTTCTTGAGCAATAATAATTTTATAAAAATATACATCATTACCAGACAAGGTTGACTCAGCCAGCTGTATAGAGAAATATGTTGTTAGCAGAAAAATGTCGTTTGCAAAGACTTGCTTAAGAAGAAAGAATTATTTGACTTTATTCCAACAGAGCTCAAGAATTTAGTGAACTCTTCTGCAAATCCATTGCCCTAACAACCAATGTGTCAGAATTTGCGTGGATGGTTCTCAGAAAGCCACCACAAACGGAGGAGCTGGAATACTCATTGAATGGCCCAATGGAGAAAAAATAATTTAAAAATTAAGTTCATTGTAGCTAATGAGCTCTATGACAACCACAGAGAAGAAATAGGAGCACTGGAGCTAACAGCTACCATGCTAGCGAATCAGCCAAGTTCGCCAAACAGTTAAATTTTTTTCGTGACCAATATAAAAATAGTCCTTCAAAGCTTGAAAAACTCTGATGCCTCCTAAATAAAACAACTCGTTATGCCTGGACTGACGTTCGGTGGTCACCTTGCCTGCTCGCATCTCCCGTGAGGAGGTTTGGGCTAGGATGTCATTATCCACATTATCTGAAGGAACATCCAAAAGATTTTGTACAAAAAATATTGTGTGACCTAGTAAAGCTCAACAACAACAGCAAGAACACTGTTGTCCAATGTTGAAATATAAAAGAAACAGAAGGCTGCCTGGTCGTGCGGTTTGCGCGCTGGACTGTCGTTCGGATTTATCGATGGTCGAGGGTTCAAACCCTGCCCGCTGCCATCCCCCGTTGTCCTGCGGGAGGTTTGGACTAGGAAGTAAACTATCTTCAACTCTGAAGGAACATCCGAAACATGTCAAACATTTTACATAAAAAAAAAAAAAAAAAGGCTGACACACTTGCCAAATGTGAGAATACAAATACACACTTGAGCATCGCACTCTATCCAGAAGAAATGAAGAAAATAATAGTGAGTTGTAAAACAGAGAAATGGACAAGCCCTCATTCGATATACAAGAAAGATGACACCTATTATATACCGATAGGACCATTGTTAATTTTTCACATCAGAACCGTACACATCATAATGAGAAAACATGTTCTGGAAGCTCAAAAATTGGGACCATTGAAATTCGCCCTTTTGGAGTGTCACCAGAGAATGCCGACCATGTCTTCAAAATTGCATACTTCATCAAGAGGCCCAAAACAAGACAACGGCCACAAAACCCACCCATGAAATTCTTGTAATGATATAAGTTTGTGTAAGTTTTTACAATTTCTTCAATGGCTGGTAAAATCACAAAATTTGCCTATCGTATAAGGTTTTCAGTATTTTACTATAAGTAAAGAGATATAGTAAAACGTTCACTAATCATCATCTTCTCAATGTCAGGCCAAAGATAGATTTTGTGGGTGATTTATGAACTTTATCTTTTGAGCGTTTGAAAGTTTTGCAAACCTTTATCTTTTTATCAGGGTGGCATAATCTCAAATGATCCTCTAGCTTAATTGGTTTCATAGCATCAGAAAAAAAAATGGCACATCAACACTCGCTTGTTTGACAAGGAAGTAATGAAGTTCAATTTCAAATACTTAACGCTGTACAGTCTACATTTTGTTTAAGTTATAACTAGACAAAACTACAATATTTAAAGTTATGAAATTTAAAAAAAAACATTTTTTATTCAATCAGCAGGATAACAATTTTAAGGATTTCCTAAGGTACAAATCATAAATGTGTGTATGAAAAAATTCCAACTGTCAAAATTAAAGTCACGACATGCTGAATTGAGATTCTTTATCGTAGACCCCCGTGCACATCTCATAGACCCCAATTCCCTTTATAACTTTTGTAGACCCCTTGGAAGTATTCGTAGACCCCTGGGGTCTAGATAGACAACTCTGGGAATCACTGGTTTAAATGATAGATTCTGGCATATATCTAATTTATATACAATGCGTAAACCAATTTGATATTTGGGTTTTCTTGAATGTTATTCTGAATTTTAGCTGACTGGTAATAAATTTGTATAGCAAGACACACAATTTTAACTTATAATATTCACCTCTGTATTTTTCAGTTGATCCAAGACTGTTTTCAATTTAAGTATCAGCTGACTGAGTGGTTCCGGTTCTGCCCTTGGAGATGTAACTCTCACTGTTTTAGTTGGTACGGGAAGTAACTCACAGCTCTGAGGTTTCCTTTGGCACATGCCAAAAGCTTTTGGACCAGAAAAACTAAAGCCTATATAAAAATAAACGAGTCTTTTAAACATAGTGTTCTTGAGCACTGGATATGCAGTAGGAATATTAACTGTTAAACCAGATTTTCCTGGTGTCTGGATTTGGACTTTAATCTCGTGACCACCTTCTTCCAAAATGCCATTAAGTATTCTGAGATTACTTCTGAACTGAGGGTGCTGCCATTTTTCATGAATAGTGTACATCTCTATGACATCTGTTTTGTCAAAGAAAAGTACGTCACACAAGGGCTGGCCATTACCTAAAAAAAAGAGAGTAGTTTCCCTTCTTTTGTGAAACCAGGCAGATTTCGGGTAATTCTTTTTGAAAGCTCTTTTCCATTCTTCAATGGCATTTAACAGGTCTACTTCCATGCACAAGCTGAAAGATGATCGTTCTATAGTGGGGAAATTATACAGAACATAGTAGAGATACAGTTCTAATTGGGACCTGTTGCTAGAGTGTTTCTGTTTACCGAGAATATACATTTCCTTGCTCCATTCTAAAATATGGTTATAAGTAAAACCAGAAATCTTAATTTGATCCAACAAACATACGGTTACAATATCAAGCATACTCCGTAGATCGTCAAAATTTCTTTGATCCGATGTGATGTTTTCTTTCAATAAATTAAATATTTGAATCAATGTTTCTTTTTTGCCTTCTTTTTTAATTTCTAGCAAAGAATTAAGAGAGGATGCTCCAAGCCATCTGGCCAATCTTAATCTGTAATCACAGATTTGTCTTTCATTGGTGTATTTTGGAACTAGACAATTCATTTCTCCAAAGTAGACATCAAGACTTGCTTTCAGCTCAATTAGAGTTTTTCTGTCACTCTCCTGTTGCTCTGTGGAGTAATTCACTTTTCCTTTCATCTGAAGAAACTCGTCATCAAGTCTACGCATCGCTTCTCTAGAAAAACTATCCAGACTTTTTAAAAACTCTGATTCATCATGGCGAAGGAATGAAAGTTCGGGCGGTCTGTATGATTTGTCGACTAAATATCTGTGCAATACGTCAGTATTTTGGAATTGGGAGGATAACTCAAGCGCGTTTAAGAGCAATACAATGGCTCTCAGCTCTCCAAAATATGCCACCAGATTGCTCCCTTCATTGGTAGATGCTTCACATTCACAAACTTCCTGACTTTTTCTGAAAGCGATTAAACATTTATGGGTCAGAATGAGGAGCTCACTAATTTTACGTTCATTGAACTTTGAACTGTCCTGTACATTTCTTTCTGATGATAACTTTTCATAAAGCTGTCCCTTAAACACCTGACCATATGTATCCCAAAAAAATGAATTTTCAGGAAGTCTCTCTGTTGCGCATTTAGCATAGTCTTCAGCTTTTGACCATTTCTTCACCCGTATGTAATATCGTGCAAGCAGCTGCGCAGTATAGGGATCACTGTTGTTATCGAAAAGTAATTCTATTAGTTCTGAAACAGTTTCAGCAGTCTCAGTAGATTCAATATGAAGAATGAAATCTGAAAATTTTCGCCGAACGCTACCGTTTTTCTTTGTTTCACGTTTTTTAAAAATGTTGTTAATGATTGCCTTAAGTATATTATAATCGGCAGTAGTTTGTTGGAAAATGTCATATCTTAAAAGTTCAATCATTATTTCACTGTCCTTTTGTCGTGTTCTCTCTTTCATTAGGAATAAAATCTCATGCGCGATGATCTTACAAAACACTTTCAGATTTTGAGAATATCTGTTGGTAAGTTTTTTATTCGAGGACAAATTTAATAAAACTTTGATGCCTTGGCTAAGCTTCGTCTCCCAGTTCATGATTCTTGCTCCTTGTTGCAAGCCGAGATATTCACTAGAGCTGTTGCTGAAAAATCTGTCAAAGCATGACACGGGAATAGCTTTGAAATCAGGATCAAATGTGTTTAACAAAGAGACAAATTTCAGAAGTCGTATCTCATGGTCACTACGAATGTCTTCAGAAAATGCTTTCACTACTTTAGAGACGTATTCTTTATTAAAATTTTGCCTTAATATGTTAAAGGCAATCAGAAATTCAGGATTAACATTGTCATCTTTGTTGTTCTGAAATCTTTTCACCAATGTTCGGTGTCTGTCTTTAAACCACTCCAATTCATTGGATGTTAGCTCTTGCCGTAAAGCTACCTGATTAATTTTCAACTGCATTGGCAGTGAAGCTCTTCGTGTGCACGAAATGATTGTACAATAGACGTGAAAAGATTCACCTTCAGAACGATGTCTTTCTCTGGCTTTCTCTTCTAAACGATCTTTCAAATACTCAAATTTCTCTTCATTATCAATCAGTACTAAGATAGGCTTCGGACGCTGATCTTTGAAAAATCGAAACTCGTCAATTTGCTCGCAGGTTTCGTTAGTAATTCTCTTCACCAAACAACACCTATACTCGTTTCTGAGATCCCATAAGATTTGTTTAGCAGACGTGGTACCACCGGCACCAGGCTGATGAAGAATGGAGATGACACTGACTTTCTCCTGCTCCTCCCGTATTCTACCTTCGAGCGCTCTGCGAACATTATCCAGCAGTGTAGAATGAATATCTCTTCTAAGGACATGCTCTTTGAAGTAAAAGTTTAACCAGTCTACTTCATCACCTCTGTAAAACTTTTCTTCTACCTGCTTTACAAGCATTTCTTTCTCCTCATGTGGGATATTTATATCAAAGTTGTTGGACGGCAGAATGAAAATGTCAGACCAGTTTGTAATCTCGATTTCGCTGACATCCACGTAGACACCGGTTGAGCTTGGAATATTACAGTCATGAATGATATCATAGTTGGCTGCATGACAAACTAGGGAGTTCACCTGCTCCCAGGGTAGCCCTAAGACACACTTGCCGATTACATCAGCAGGTTGCGCTTTGTTCCTTGCTAGCATTTGATCTTGCCAAAGTTTAGCAATGTCTTCCTTTTCTGCCAAAACAATCCAGTTAAGTGGAAGTTTCCTGAGAACCTCGTCACAGGCTTCAATCATCGTCGTATAGTTTTTAGAAAATAAACAGATTATAATTAGTATTCTTTCTTTTTCAAAAATATCCATAAAACACTTAAGT
This sequence comes from Biomphalaria sudanica, assembly GCA_036873155.1. Taxonomy (NCBI): domain Eukaryota; kingdom Metazoa; phylum Mollusca; class Gastropoda; family Planorbidae; genus Biomphalaria; species Biomphalaria sudanica. Next base: position 2,283,552 of record JAZGLO010004016.1, read on the forward strand.
GCTTTTTGGAACGCACTGCTTCTTTCTTTGTTCCATTCTAGGGGGTTCAGTTCAGATATAGATACATTTTGACAGCCGTTGCAAAACATCCAAGATTGTTTTTCTTCTCCCCTCAAACTGATTTCTAGCTCTTTGTAAGCCTCTGGCTTTGTAATCCTTTCATCAAAATCATTAGTTGTAAGAATTCTTGGGCTTTCCTTGTGATGATCTTCTAGACTTTTGAGCAAGCCAGCATTTGACCCATTTACATCGAAGTCAAAAACGATGTGTGGTTTTAAGTATTTTATAAATGCTATCCTGTCTTTTAAAAATTCTTGGGTCATGTGATCGTCCAGAGGGCTGGTCATTAAAAACGGATAAATGGTATCCTGGATTACCTCAGAGCCACCGGTTAGAAGGTTTAACAATTTTGTTCTTAAAGTTGGCCCAGTTTCAGTACTAGCTTGGCATTGCTCCTCCTGTTTTCTTTGCTCAACAATCCTGGGTTGTTGCACTTTTTCGAATTGACAAAGTTCTTCTGAGGAAATAACCTTCGGAAAGCCGTCTTCTGAAAATTTAAATACAACAGAATCCTTCCCTTTATGGTTTCTCAAGAAACGTTCTGGCAGACTGTGTTCTTTAGTTCTGATGATATCATTTTCTAGAACAACTGTAGATGGCACAACATCTACTTCAACAACGAATCTGTTTTTCTCTGCGCCAATGACAGGCACGAAGACAGCGTCTCTTACAGTATTTTGCAGAATATTTTTTTGGATTTCAGTGAAAGAACTTTTGATGGCGTCTCGTATTCTTGCTTGGACTTCCTCTTTTGCTATAGAGACACCGACTATTTCGCCTTCTTTCAACGTATTTTGACTGTTGGGACTAATCCCGAAATATATTGTGCCATTTCGTCTGTCATTTAGACATGCTGAAACAAAAGGAATGGTCTCAACGGCGACGTATTCCAGAGCCATGTTTTTGTCAGATTCATCAATGAGATGAAAGTTTCTCACAGGGTGTGTCTTTCTGCTTCTTATATTCACAGAGACGTCGGCGCAGTGTCCTTTGGTGTATTTATCTGTATGTGTGACATCGCAATCAAAATTACGTAAAAATGCTGGGTAGGAATCTGTCTTGTGTGTAAGTTCTGCAACTAGCATAGACAGGGATCGCCTTGCACCAAACGTGGCTTCCGGAAGTAGTTTATCAAAGTCCTCTTCTGTCATGGAAAGAAACACTTTGCCAGTTACATCTTGTTTTTGTAAGAACTCTAGATTTACATTGTTAGGCCCATCTTTCCCTAGACGAAATGCCAGATAGGCTGTCAGTTCAGAACTGGACATATCTTGAACCTCTTTAGTTTCAACGCTCTCACCTGAAATAAAGGATATTGTTACAAAAATTATACCACTCTATCTCTCTGATATAAAAAGGTGTGTACACATTATATCTCCCACACCCATTCTCAGATTAAGTCGAAACTTTGCACAATGAATGAATTAACCGATTTTCAATTAATTATTGGTAATTATTTTTTATATTAACAAAGGAATTCACAGATACAGCTAAATTTTTAGGGTTAATTCCCATTGAATCTTAATGGTTAAAGCTAATTGTCCCACACGAAATCTCCGATCATTTACTGTACCTAACAAAACATAAATTTAAAAAAATAACCAAGTTTTATTTTTTCAGAAATGGATTTTTTAGCTTGTCTTAAACATATATTTCAAAACACCTTCAGTTTAACAGCACCCACCTGACCAACAGGGACTTCTAGTCAACACCTCAAAGTTAGTTCCTCAAGGTGTAAACGTAAACCCCAACATATATATGTAATGAGCTAGATTTACAACACTCGTGGGTTTTAGAGTGTATTCCTCTAACCTTCAGCTAATCTTACACTGAGGGTAGACGGTTAGTCCCTAGTTAGATTTTGAGTCAGTAACTCTATAAGCAAGTTGCCAGTCAGTCAAAGTTCATAGTTGCGTTAGTATTTCAGTCACTCTCTAAATCAGTATATGATGGTGATAGAATCTATTTCTGTGAAAGAGCTTGTGTTCTATTGGATTATAATCTATTCTATATATTAAGATTGTGTACTATGAAATTGTGGTGTCTATATTGTTGTAACTCCAGTGGCGGACTGAAAGGGTTAATGTGTGTGCGGCCTATTGATAGACACGACTAAGGTGAATCACACAGGTGAACGGCTGTTGAACAAGGGACAGTACTGCTAATACACGCAAATATGGCCCGTGCTGTGGTCATGTGACGAGAGCCTTCACGAACCAGAGACAGAGCGTGTTAGACAGAAGACAGTTGAGTCCAGAACAGAAAAGCAGAACGACTGTGCTGTACCATGTGAGTCCTCCAGAATGTAGCTGTACGAGCTAGAGAGACTTGTAGTGATTAGTTAGGCAGTTCTGTAGTGTAGCAAAGCATTTGAAGTGAGTATAGCCAATTGTGTTAATTGGCTGTTGATGTATTTGTAAATAAACCGCCACATTGTTACTTGAGGCTTTTGTTGTCAAGTTCTTGTGTTGTATTTAGCAGTGTTTGCAGAAGGCCTGATTGAGAAGATCGTAACAATATTTTATGTCAATAAACGTTATTCATTGAGTATGTTACAAGAAGAGTTGCTACGTCATTTACAGTAGATGCCAAACGAACGTCATAATCATCAATCCTGACAACGACTACAAATACATGCAAATACATATATGTTGTGCCTGTCATAATCATCAATCCTGACAACGACTACAAATACATATATGTTGAGCCTATTGTTGTACATAAAACACAGACGAATTAGCATAATGGCTTACAATTATTTCAATGTGTCGGTAAATCGGAGTAAACCTTTGAAACATTTAGTTAATCTTATTAACTAAATTCAAAACCACTACTATAAATATTGATTTCTTTTACAGACGGGCTAACTTTGATAATTAGTCGCGTCCAAAGAACCAGAATTTTTTTTTTTGATTCTAAATTCGTATTTCAATCTCGCTACTGGTCAATTTAGTCGTCAACTCAGGGGCAAGATAAAAATCTGGTTCTTGATTCGGTAATTTATTTCCATGGCATGAAAAATAATCACGAATAAAATAACTTTTCCAATGAAGAATTGGTCAGGAGTAAACCTTTTACGGTGACTGACCCTGATTTGTGTAACATTTTAGCATTAAGAACCACCCACAAAACACTGTATGTGAAGAGCAACTCTCAAAACGAAATGTCTCAGCAAAAGTCAATATCTTAGAAGACAATCACCACCCGCTCTGTTACAACTACGTGTAGTCTTCGCGAAGAAAGCGACTACTGTCCTTCAACAAGGCCATACCGAGCGCTATAAAAACTCGTTCGTTCACTACTCTGTCAGACTGCAACACTGAGAGTTGGATATGTATTATTGAAGTATTATTGTTACCCGCTGTGATGCGGACGTTACTTGTGGTTTATTCTGTAACTAATCATCTTGGACATTCAATACCACTGCTATGCGGATGTAATTATGTTTCACATCGGAAGTCTTAATGTAACTGCCAATAAAGTGCAGTATTGTTATTATTGTCATTAAATAAACATTATATTTGTCTGCCAAAGAGAACTCGAGTCAATCTGTAATGTCTGTGTCTGTCACGTGTCAAGTGTGACTCCAGGATGCACGAAACCAGCAGCCTACACATTCGCGACACATTGATAGTGACCAGTCCAACGTGTAAAAGTAACACAGCATTCTTCGCCATTACGCATTACAACTTTACAGAATTGAACCTGACGTGGACAGTTGGGACTGGACTGTTCATAGGAAATGTGTGGTGATTTTATTTGAGAAAAGAGTCCTTGCAATCACAACGAATTTCTAACAAGTCTTGCTTTAAATTAATGTTCTGTACAAAAAAAAATATATGCCAAGCAGACATCAAAGAATAATACATGTATATAAATTACTCTTGCTAGGGATTGTTACAGAAACAAAATTTAATAAAATACTCAGAAAGACACAAAGATAAAGGCACAATTCCTCGTCCCATATGCTAGGACAAATTTGTACAAATACTCCTTCTGCCCTAGTGCTATTAGAGCATGGAATGGGCTGCCTGAGCTAGCCAGGAAAACCAGTGACTTGGCAGAATTTAAGTCATTGGTTAATATGCATGACTAAATGCATGTAGGACGTAATCATCTTCTTTTTTGAAGTAACGTCTGTATTATATAAGATAAGATAAGATTATGTTAACACTCCATATTACCTGTGGATATATTAGACTCTAGCTCTGCAGTTATTTCTTCTTGAACGCTTGTGCTTGCGCTTATTCGACCAATGTTCCTCAGAAGTCTAACAGTGTTTAAGGATCAGAATACATGGCATGTTATAATAAAAACAACAAAATAGTATGCATTCTGTTGTGTTTTTATCTAAATATTGCTGTTGTAAGAGCTTTTCGTGAACGTACATCCGTATATGGTGCGCACTGTTCAACACTGAATAAGAAGGGGGTGGTTTAGATGAGAAAGGAGTGACACTTGATTTCCGCCTGTGTAAAAAGGAAAGACCATAACGACGCCTCTGAAGTAACGGAAAGGATGAGTAGACGGGCCAGCCAAATGAGAAGTGTAAGTGCTCTGTGTGCGTAGTCTGGTTTTGAAGGTGTCTGACAAACAGTGGAATGGTCGTTCCTACGAGTGGAAGACATTTCTGGTCGCGTGTTGAGGAGACCAAAAGATAGAAAGCGACAATAACTGCAACGTTATATCAGGCGGCGATAGACGTGACAGAGGCGGTGACAGTGAATCTGATAGGAAAGAGAAGACAGAAACGACAACTCTGAACCCGTAGGCCATATTTAGAGGATCGTATAAGCGAGCCTTCTATCTGTTTGTAATATCCTCATAAAATTACCTGTAAATAAACAGTCATTATCTTTTGCTGTTAATCATCGTTAAGTTGCCTCCCTTAAAGTTAGTACATTTGTGCGTATACCGAAATATATTGCATGTTTGATCTGAACGAACCAATGAACATGGAGGACACATATTTGAAAACCCCATTAGACAGTCTAATAAGGTTTTTACATTACACCTTTTACATTATACCTTTAACAGTATGTATTATATCTTTTAAAAATTAATAACAATAAGACATTGTTCTTATAGCAACTGTATAAAAGCTGGCAAAAAATGGATACGTGATTGGTTTTTTGTAATGTCCAACTTTCTCTTTTTTCTCTTCAATGTTAGTGTATGTTTCTTTAATGAACTCAATTAGTTTTCTGTTGCTCCACTCATCTTGTCCCGTGAATACTTTCTTTACCTTCAGAAGATCTCTCACTTCAGACAATGGAATCGAATTGCCAGTCATGTTGGCGTAGTTGTCATGTAAGATTGTTCTCACATCATTGTCCAGCAGATCAGGGTTAGCTAGTAACATAGAATAATAGAAAAGGAATGAATACAATGTCGGTTAATATATTTTTAAAACAATAATTTGATCGTAACTATTAAAATCCTTCCCATCAGTTCCTACAACATCCATCTCATAGAAGCAGAAAGAGGAATTGATAAATAAATGTTTACAATATAAACAATGGTACAATATTATAACAGGAGGAGAATCAAATAATCATGCTTGATGCAACTTGACATATTCAAAGAATAGGTAGAATTGTACTACAGGACAGTCAGACTGAAATTTTGGCTTACTAAAAAAAAAAGGGCCCAGAAAAATTTTGTGTTGCTTAAAAGTACATCCGTTTTCTATTAAGATCTTTGTGATCGTTTTTCTTAGGAGCTCTTTCTTATCATTTTCAACATGAACTAATCATGAAGAAATCACCAGCCAATCACCAAGCAATCACCAGTCAATCACCAAGCAATCACCAGCCAATCACCAAGCAATCACCAGCCAATCACCAAGCAATCACCAGCCAATCACCAAGCAATCTTCAGCCAATCACCAAGCAATCACCAGCCAATCACAAGCAAATCACCAGTCAATCACCATGCAATCACCAGCCAAGCACCAAGCATCACCAGCCAATCAACACCCAATCAAAGTACTACCATCAAAATCCCTCTCTTACAAACTACCCTGATACACATAATGTATACAAGAAATTAAACAAAATCAGTTTAACAAAGAAAACACAATATACAAAATAGGGGACTTGGCTGTCTGGTTGTGTGGTGAGCATTCAGGCTGTCAGCACCTTGGTCGCGAGTTCAAACCCTTCCCTCTGCCACGCCCTACCATTCTGCTAGCTAGTTTTTAAAGCTACAACATAGGCCTACTAACCTTCATTTCTGAAGGGAGGCCTGAAACTTGTAAATACTACAAACAGAAGTTTTGTACATAAAAAGGTTGTAAACGAAAAAAATTATCATTTTTTGTTCTCTCTTCCCCCCAACTCTATAACTCTACTTACGGCCTGAGCAAGCTATTATAGCACAGTGCAAGACAGGCCACTGTCCACTGTCCTGTTGGCTCATATTTCTCACGGCTGTGGCCAAATTTCGATTCACGGTGCCCCAGCTGCGTAGAAGAGGAAACCGTGCCTCATATTCTATTTGACTGCCCCAGACTTGCTGATCTCCGCCTCGACAGGTCTGGGAAACCCAAAATTCTCAACCTGTATGGTGACATATACGCACTACGCAAGACAGCAGGGTTTCTGTCCAGGGCTTTTGCAAGAGAGGACTTAAGCCTCTCAAGCCCTCACTCAAATGGAGTTTGATGATGATTATCATTTGTTATTCTCTTCTTTCTCCCCCCCCCCCACTCTATAAGTATACTTACGTTTAGTTTTGAGAGATGGATCAGATTTGGATTCAGTTTCCAATATTTTATCTGCAATTAGTTTATCCACAGGATCCGCTTTTAAGGCATCTAAAAAATGTCTGCAAAAAAAAAAAAAGGATTTAATTTTTAGATACATTATCTTCTTATCTTATATAATACAGACGTTACTTCAAAAAAGAAGATGATTACGTCCTACGCGTCATGCATTTAGTCATGCATATTAACCAATGACTTAAATTCTGCCAAGTCACTGGTTTTTCTGGCTAGCTCAGGCAACCCATTCCATGCTCTAATAGCACTAGGGAAGAAGGAGTATTTGTACAAATTTGTCCTAGCATATGGGACGAGGAATGTGCCTTTATTTTTGTGTCTTTCAGAGTATTTTATTAAATTTTGTTTTTGTATTTGAAGATTATGGTTCAGTGTTTTATGTATAATTGCTACTTTACTTTTGAGTCTTCTGTCCTGAAGGCTTTCTAAATTTAGTGATTTTACTAATGGTGTTACCCTAGTCAAATGTGAATATTCGTTTGTTATGAATCTCACTGCTCTATTTTGTGTTTGTTCCAGTTTCTTAATGTTTTCTTGAGTTGAGGGGTCCCACACGGTGGATGCATATTCTATTATTGGCCTAACCAAGGTTAAATAACATTTTAGTTTTATGTTCTTATTTGATTTATAAAAAATTCTTTTAATAAACCCTAATGCTTTGTTGGATTTTTTTATAGTTTCATCAATATGTGGATTCCATGACAGTTTTTCATTTATTATAACACCTAGGTATTTTGAGTTTTTAGTCTGTGTTACTGGTTTGCCATGAATAAGATAAGTGGAATTAATTTGTTTTAGTTTTTTTGTTACTCTTAACAACTGACATTTTTCTGGGTGGAAAGACATGCTCCAATTTGATTCCCATTTCTGTAATTCATCTAATTCTCTTTGTAAAATATCTGTCTTGTTTTGTTTTTATTGTTCTATATATTATGCAATCGTCTGCAAATAATCTGACTTTTGTTCCTAAACTAATGCAATTTGGTAAATCATTTATGTAAATTAAAAATAGTAGTGGACCCAAGACTGTTCCTTGAGGTACACCTGAGTTTACTGTTATTGGTGTTGATTTAGAGCCATTTATTATTACAGTTTGTTCTCTCCCTATCAGAAAATCTTTAATCCACTGATGCAGTGGACCGTTAATGCCGAAATATTTTAATTTTTTAAGCAAACTATGGTGGTGAACTTTGTCAAAAGCCTTGGAAAAATCTAGTAAGATAGCATCTATTTGTTCACTATTATCTAAACCTTTTGAAAAATCATCAATTAGTCCTATTAGATGTGTTTCACATGATCTATATTTCCTAAAGCCATGTTGGTATGGGGTGAGGACATTATGTTTGTCTAAGTGGTTTATGATGTTGCTACATATTATGTGTTCTAGTATTTTACATGTGATGCTGGTAAGTGATACTGGTCTGTAGTTTCCTGGATCAGATTTTTCTCCTTTTTTAAATAGGGGGGTGACATTAGCTTCTTTCCAATCCTTTGGTACTCTGCCCTGGTTAAGCGATGCCTGAAAGAGTATTTTGAACACTGGGGCTAGCTCATTGCTTAGTTCTTTGAGTAATCTAGCTGGAATACCATCAGGTCCAGACGCTTTATTTGGTTTGGTGTTGGCTAATAGTTTTTTAATTTCATTTTCTTGTACTACTAAATCTTCTATGTTGTCTACTTGGTTCAAATTAAGAAATATGTCTTTGTCTCCTGGGGCTGAGAATGCTGATGCAAAGTATTTGTTTAGGATGTTTGCTTTAGTTTCATTATCATTATGTATTATGTTATGTTCATCTTTTAATGGCGCTATGCCTGTTGTTTCCATTTTCTTAGACTTAATGTATGACCATAGGTTTTTGTTGTTATCTTTAGATATTACATTGTTTATGTATTCACTCTGCAGCTGTCTGCTTACTTTTTGGGTTAGGTGTTTAATTTTTATATACTTTTTGTAAACTCTTTCTGCCTTGGTTTCTTTAAATTTTCCATATAGGTTTTCCTTCTGTTTACAAAGCTTCTTTAGTCTATTATTAAACCAGCATTTATTTATTTTGTTTGATGTGTATTTAGTGGGTATATGATTTTCTATAATGCTTTTAAGATGGTTTTTAATGAAATTCCAGAGGTCATCGACTGGTTGGTTAATGTCTTTTTCTAATAAGAATGTCTGTTGAAAGTTTAATGCAGCTTGGTGTAGTTGTGTTAGGTTACATTTATTCCAGAGTAAGATTTTTCTTTTGGTTTTTGTATTGGCTACTGCTTTTATCTGACTGTGTATTTTTATGATCTCATGGTCTGATAGACCAGGGATAATATCATAATCAACTACTAATCCAGGTCTGTTGGTTAAGAAGAGATCTAATGTGTTGTTTAATCTAGTTGGCTTTTTAATGATTTGATCTAAACTTAGGTTGTTTAAAGTTTCTATGAAAAGCTCATTTATGTCCTTAAGGTTTTGGTGTTTATCTATGGTTAGTGTTTTCCAATTTATATCAGGTAGGTTGAAGTCACCCATAATCCAAAAAACTGCATTTTTATTTGTCTCTTTAAGTCTAGTAATCTGATTACATAGTTCCTGCATGTATTCTAAACTAAAATTTGGTGGTCTGTAAATGCTGCCTATTATAAGGGATGTTGAGGTGGTATTAATTTTACAAAATGTAGATTCTATGTTTTTTGAGTTAGGTAAGGTAATTTCTTCTGCTATAAGAGTGTTTTTTATTGCTAAAAGAACTCCTCCATGATTATCAGCCCTATCTTTTCTAAAAATTTCATAATTACTATTGAAAATTTCTGCATTATAAATTTCAGGATGTAGCCAAGTTTCTGTTCCTGCAATTATGTCTGGTTTCTCATTTCTACCATTATGTGACGTTCTCATTACTAACATCTCTACAATAATGTTCTGATTAATCTTTAAACAGAAATAGATGTAGATTTACTTGAAAGCTTTGCGTTTCTCTGGTTTCTCTTTCAACAAGTGCAATAACTTTCGCATCTGCTTATCAAAGACTTTCGACTTTTCAATGGACTTCTTTTCACTAAGAGTAATGACATCCTCCTAAAACATACATTACCAAATTGTATCAGTAATTACTTTAATTTAAATTCTAGAAAAACTGAAGATATTAATAATTACATGTGAAGTACTTTTAAAGAAAAGTAGGTCTAAATAATATTTTTTTAATAAAAAAAACAATGAAACAAACAGAATAATATTTTTAAAATGAGACTAATACAAGGTAAAAATATCTGGAAACAAACAAGTTGAAAATAATAGCTAAATTGTATGCGTCCTCCGGTTCTGCAAGGTCGTCATTACCGGATGTGATAAAGTATGTAAGCATTCTACTACCTATAAAATTCTTCCTAATAGCATGCGTCTCAAATAGCCTCTGACAACCAGTCCAACTCCTGGCCTTCAAATGTGACTCAGATATGAGTCCGGCGAAACTGTTCTCACTAACAGGAGAAGGGGCAAAAGCGAGTAACTGGCGCCTCAACCAGTAAGCTTCTAGCAGGAGGGGTTCGTTAGCCATGGCTGGCTACCCACCTAGGAGCAGGAAAACTCTGAATTCAAACTTCTGTTGCCTTGCAGCTTTACCCAATCATCTGAAAGGCTTCTGGAGATAACCCTGAGGAAAAATCAGGAGATGGCGACCCTGAGGCAGTTTGTAGCACCCAGAGCTACACCCAGGCAGAAAATGCGACGCCGCTGACCCCAACTGTATCGGCAATGCCGTTCCTTTGGATAAATCAGCTGCGTGGAGAGGGGGAAACTGATGCGTGGGCGACATCGTTCCAACCACAGCTAATGCAGAGGCATTCGTCTCATTTCCATAAGATGATCCATAGTCGCTTTGCGTCTGAAGGAGGTCATATATGCCATCCTCCAGTGCATCACTATAAAGAAACATACAAATAACAAGTTCAACATACCTGATAAAGATGATTTATTATGTGACAAACAGGATTTATTTCAAGCAACTCTTTCCAATTCCTCTGAAGCTTTTCCCAGTCTGAAGCATTCATCTTTTCGGTTTGCTTTGTGTCTTTCGCAGACGAATATTACCCAAGAGCTGATGGTTTGTCTCTACAATAATATACATATTTGAGTTTTATTAAATTTCCTAAATAATTTCAAAATTTATTAGACAAAGAGACTTTGGTTTGTGTCAATGCCTTGTTCATCTTAAACTTTAAGTATATAAATTGTGTTCCTGTGAAATGTGTAAGGCTTAGATCATGTGAAAAATAAAAGATATGCCTTTGTTCTAGAATGATAATCACATTAATTAATGCACGCAGTAGTGACCACTTAGTAATCGATTCTTGCACTCAAAGAAACGCAGGAGGGACCACCTTGCAATCGATCTTTACACTTAGAAATAAGCAGGAGTGCACCGTCAGAATCGCTTACATTTGCCGCAAAAGGTTGACTTTGTCTTCGGGAATTACCGTACACATTTCATTTAGACCCGGGGTTCTCAACCTGTGGGTCGCGACCCCTTTGGGGGTCGATTGACGATTTGCCAGGGGTCGCCTAAGACCATCGAAAATATGGATTTTTTTGTGTGCCTATTCTTCTTTTGCTGTGTGTGTGGGGAGGGGGGGGGTCGCGGCCGAGTGGGGGATTCTAAAAAGGGGTCGCCGGGCTTAAAAGGTTGAGAACCGCTGCTTTAGACGTAAGTGAAGAGTCTAACATCTTTTAGCTGATTCTGCAGTTAATTTTGATCGGATCTTTCCTAATCTAAGCACCCCGCATTTTAGACACTTTTAGAGAGCTGATGTGTGACTTGCTTAGTCACACTACCTCTTTTGCTTAATTTAGATCGTCTCAACCAAATAGAGTTTCACCATAGTAGTTAAGCGCCACCGATATGCTTAATGTCGTCACCCAAAAGTTGTAAGTGTGTTCTTTCACCAAACAGTTCACAAATGAAATGACACAATTAGCCAAAGTCGATTACAACGTAACAAATATCATGTACAGTTCATTAAATAACAATAACGTGTATACGAGGGCCACAATTAATGACTACCACCAGACTCAGTCTGGTCTTTAAGCCAGTGTCTTGTGTCGACTGAGCTTGTTCCTGGTTGAAAAAAAAAAGAAACTTATATTCTAATTTAATAACATAAAGATGTCTGGGGGCATGGTGGCAGAGCGCTAGAGCACTTGGCTTTCAAACCCCAGATGGCAACACATTGTCTACTTGATAAAAAGTAATATTTTGAACAAGTTGAAACAATTTAATTACTTTTCTCATTTCTTTGATTGAAGCAGTGACCTTGCACAAATGATGTCATTACAAGACACGAATTGGGCGTGGTGGCACAGGGGTAAAGTGATTAGTTCCCGAAGCGAGAAGTCTCAAGTTCGAATCCATGATGAAGACTGCGATTTAGCAATTCGGATATTTATGGACGTCCCTTTGTCCACCCAGATCTAAAGGGAACCGAACCGAACCGAACATGCGTTGGCGAAGTAAAAGCAGTTGGCCGTTGTGTTAGGCACATGGCACCATCATCAACCGTCGGCTTTAGAAAGATATGAGCACTAGGGTGGCCCATAATCATGTGGTAAAAAAAAAAAGTTTCTCACATCTAACGGGGCACCCTCTTGTTGAGTTCCATTTGTCTTACTTAGTAACTGACCACAATTTCAGCTTCCTACTGCTATCAGAAGGGGATGCTCAAGAGTTACAAAGTTTTGTATGTTAATGAAAAAACGCATTTTCGTTCAATTTTTTAAATTAAATGTTCAAATCCTGCCATGACTGTCATGTAACTGTTAAGTAACGAAACTGACAACAAAAAAGTAAATTGTAAAGAGTCAGAATACAATGTCTAAATATTGTCAACACCGAAACAGCACAGATGACAGACTTCTTTGTAGTTTGTGCAGGGATGACTTTTCTGTTGGCTTCAACAGCTTGCAAATATAAATTGCTTTTCTTTCTCGTTTTTTGTCAGCAGTCTGTTGTAGTCTTCAAAAAGTTTAACTCCACGTTCTGCAGTATCTTTGACCACACGCAAGTCGTTAATGCGCTGCTTACCTTTCTGGTAGTCAGTATTGTCATTCCACTGTTCTGGAGGAAGAACTAGAAAGGAGTGGCCTATCTGTAGCTTTGTAAGCAGGTTCTGTGAACGCCTTGTGGAAAAGTGACCCAAGCTGACGTCTTCAATTTGGAGCAATGATGGATCACCTCGAACATGTCGCTCACTAGGTTCTATTCCAAAACCTGTTATTATTTTCTGCTTCTCGATTGGTGACACTTCATAGGAAAATAAAGCCAGGTTGACAGTCTCATCTGACAGGTATCACATGAGATTCTGGAGAATTTTTTGTGCTGCAATACTGATGTCGTGATCAATAGACTGATATTGCTGCAGGTTCTTTCAGAGCAAAAGATCTCCTCCAGGTGCTTCCGCTGCACAGGGTGCTTGAATCCAGGACTTTGTGTACAACAAGGCTCCAAACTGTACAAATCGTTTGAGTTGGCTCTCTTCCTTGACTGTTAGACTAAAAATTTCTTTTTGATGACGGAAGTGGTAAATTTTGATGGCATAGATCAGCTTGGCCATCCACCTAGCATGATGTACAGGGCCTGGTGCTCTCCAGTGAATGGTTTTTGGAGGATCTCCCAAGATGATCATTGTCAGTTTAATGAGTTCTTCATAATCATCTCTGACAGGTCAACGAAATTTGTCAGGAAGCTCACAGTGTTTTCTCGGAAATCATCAGTGCTTGAAGTCAGTTCCAACTTACTGAAGTTGTCAAGCTTTATTCGTTCCCAAACTTCTTTAAATCTTTTGAAGATAGGTATGTTTTGTGAGAGGAGGGATCGCAACACAAACTAAAAGCCTTTGCCAATACCAGTTCAAGAACATGATGACGACATGCCAGCCACAATAGTTCTCGACCAATGCGATTCTCAAGCAGCACACAAGCTCCATTGAAACGACCAGTGTTGACAGAAGTGGTGTCGAAGCTAATAGCCTGGATGCTTTCCACCAGTGCCCACTGTTCTAACTGATCATAAATAGCATCAGCAGCATTTTGTCCTGTCCCTGATATTAGTTTAGAGACACCTAGTAATTTTTCACTGCAGCAATAGGAATCATCAATCGCAAAGCTTCACGATCAGACGTTTGGTTGCGATCCAAGGCACTGGTGACATGCTTAGTGAACAAGGCAGTATGACACCCAATCTCCGTCTTGTTTGTTCGTTTTTTAGTTGAGCTTGAACTTGGTTCTTATTTATCTAGAACTTCAAATTGATTGGATGATTCACAGCTTTCTGTTTCATTTATACCTGATTCACCTTCCATAGTTTGTTGCTGTCGTTTTTCTTCATTCTCTTTACGAAGTAGCTGTTTCTGTTGTTTGTCATGGACTCGTTCCTGCTGTGCTGTCATCTCTTTATCTTCGCCAGTCATGAACATTTTGCGGCATCCTCGTTGGTCAGCAAGAAATGCACGATCCTCCTCAATTCTTGTCTGTTGCAAAGAATTAGGTGAATTTTTGTCCAGGGCATTAACAGAAGCAATGTTGAATAATGTATCTAGTTGTTCAGTGTAGCAAGCTTCATTTTTTTTGCTGAGTTTCTGATAATCGAGTCCAGTTTTTTTTTTTTTTATTTCAGCCACTTATCATGAATCTTTTCCAGTTTCTCAATGGCATGCTTCTTCAAAACTGTTGGTTTAGCTGCTCTCCCCCAAAGAACTAGTACCTCTTCTACAGTCAAATGACTAGCATCTCGAACCAACTTTGTATCTTTCAAATGCTATAAATTATTAAAATAATTATTCAAATTAATAAATATCCATTCTGAAAACAATCTTTAAGTGAAAAGACGGATTAATCACGCGAATTGTTAAATTTTACCTGTTAAACTGCAGCCTAGTGTGTGTAGAATAAAAAAGAAACTGAACAAAATATTTGTTAATTTTCGTCTGCACAATGTTTATAAAAAACAACAGGAATTCATGTATCTAAAATGAGAACTAGGTAATAAAATTAAATAAGTATCACTATTGGCAGTCACTTTCATCACTGGTCAGCATGAAATAGGTCACAAATGAAAAAAACGTTGCACTTCCACCAGTCAACAAAATCGAGTAAAATGCTGTGAAAGGTAAAAAAAACGAGGCCTGTGAGCATCCCCTTCTACTTGAAATGTATTTTTAAAATTTTAACAGTATACTACCTAAAGCAAATGGAACACAAAAAAAGGGTGCCCCGGTATGTGGCACAAAGTTGGATTTTTTGGGCCACCCTAATGAGCACTACATCATCTGCCTTGTACACCACAAGACCTTACTTCAACACGCCACGGTTTCCTTTTGTTGTTTTTTTTCATTCTGCTTCTAGTAAATGTTAAAATTATTTTTTTTACTTAGCTTTTGTGTTAGAAAATTGTGGGGAACAAAATTGTTATATTCGTTACAGCCGTCTTTTGTTCGTCTGGAATACTACATTAAAACCAATGTAACAGTCAAGTCGATAAATGTTTATAGTCTATTTTTAGTCCGTGAAACCCTGGCCACACATGACCTAGTTTTGCCAAGACACATTACGTCGTTAATACATTTCTCTTAATAACAAACGTTTGAGTGTTACAAATAAATCGTCAAATAAGAAAAAAAGACTTCACGTGGACATGGGGGAGGGGGGAATACATTAAAGTGATTTGATATTACTTATAAGAACAACAAAATAAGAAAGAAATTGTTTTTCATTCACCTGCTTTACATTGAAATAAAATAGAATCGGAGATTCATAATAAACGAATATTCACATTTGACTAGAGTAACACCTTTAGTTAAATCACTAAATTTAGAAAGCCTTCAGGATAGAAGACTTGCAAGTAAAGTAGCAATTATACATAAAACACTGAACCATAATCTTCAAATACAAAAACAAAATTTAAAAAAATACTCTGAAAGACACAAAGATAAAGGCACATTCCTCGTCCCATATGCTAGGACAAATTTGTACAATACTCCTTCTTCCCTAGTGCTATTAGAGCATGGAATGGGTTGCCTGAGCTAGCCAGGAAAACCAGTGACTTGGCAGACTTTAGGTCATTGATTAATATGCATGACTAAATGCATGACGCGTATTACGTAATCATCTTCTTTTTTTTGAAGTAACGTCTGTATCATATAAGATAAAATAAGGATAGGATCGAATTGTCTTTAAAATAAACTGGTCAGTTTTCACATTAATAACGCTTCACTCTATCAACTTCACTTCCAGATTTGGGAATGTCCAACTTTTGATCAACATTTTCCATCCACCCGCTGAAGAAGAGAATTTTAGTTAAAATTGGATTTTTTATTTTTTTTTAAACAAAAAAAGGGGATGTTCACAACACTCGCGACAAAATCGAAAGAGGGTCCTTGAGCTTTGTGAGTACTCTAGTGCTACGTCTCAAGCATAGCGACGATCCTCCAGCCGGAAACAGTAGAATGTAAACAAATTCAGAAAGGCAGAAAAAAGAAAACAATCGAAAAACAACCTCAGTGGATTATAAAAAGTTGCATTTTAATGGCATCTTAAGGCATTCGCGGGGGGGGGGGGGGGGGGGGCACGGTGGCCGAGAGTTAAGCGCTTGGTTTCCGAACCTGGGGTCCTGGTTTCGAATCTCGGTGAAGGATAAGATTTTGAATTTTTTGGATGATTTTTAGGAAGCCTCGAGTCTAATGGGATAAAAGGCGGTTGGTCGTCGTGTTGGTCACATGACACCCTGCTCGTTAACCGTTAGCCGAAGAAACAGCATAGAATCTAGACCTTGATCTATATACAGATCTAGATCAGGGGTTCTCAACCTGTGGGTCGTGACCCCCTTGGGGTCGATTGACGACTTGCCAGGGGTCGCCTAAGACCATCGAAAATATGGATTGTTATTGTCTACTCTTCTATTTCTGTATGTGTTTTGTGTGGGGGGGGGGGGGTCGTGGCAGAGTGATGGATTGTAAAAAGAGGTCGCCGAGCTTAAAAGGTTGAGAACCGCTGATCTAGATAGATATATCGCTAATCAACGGCGAGAGAAACAAAAAGCTATCAAATGTTTTTATATCCTCGTGTTTCGAGCAATCACAAGTGTAAGTGCTTCCTGGGAAAAGGATTGCTTTCAATATCTACATTGTCCTGTATTTTGTAAAGAAACAGATGACGTTAGCGCCATCTTCCCTCTAGATCGCAAGGTCTCTAAAGGGGACCTTTACGCATTCGCTAATCCTTCATGGCGCTGAGCTCAAGCTCTACTGTCACTATAGTTTACCCTTACATCAAGGACCTCGACATGTTCACTCAAGAATGGACCTCATTCACCAATCGTAAATAAACACCATTTAGCCATGTGATTCTCTATCTCTTCTATACAAATTACGTACTCCATAAAGGCTGTCACGTGATACGTTTTTTTCATTGTTTTATTAATATTATCACGTGAGTAATGTTGTTTGTTTACGATTGGTGAATGAGGTCCATTGGGCCATAGTGTTCTTAGCATGTCATAGGAGCTTGAAGGCGACAGCAATAATGATTACGACAAAAAAAAAATAATAGGCTTAATAAAATAACTAAATAATATAATGGTTTAAATTGTAATTTATATATATACTAGCAAAATACCCGCGCTTTGCAGCGGGAGGATTATTGCATTAACATTTCAAATTTGCTTTAATCTATAGGCCTACATGTAACAACAAAACATTCTCATTTGTGCCAGGAGTGTTACCGCAGGGAATGTAGCGCATGTATTTTTGGAATAACCGGAACAACGCAGTTTATGTGTGGCTTTTTGCAATGTTAGTCCGATAAGTAAAAATAATGTGTCATATGTACTGCCTTAAATATTTCATTACTAAGAAGAAAAGTAAACCTTTTGAAATAGAGAAGAAACATACATGTACCAATACACAGTTATTTGTTGAGGATCTCTTTGTACACCACGTTGTCAGTTCGGCCCTCCGGCTGCAGTATGACCAATCCCTGCGCCGAGCTTACTCTTGAGCATGCGACGTACAGTTGCCCATGTGAGAAGCAGTCCTGTCTCAAGTCAATGCCAACCTTTTGTAGTGTCTGTCCCTGAGACTTGTTGATTGTCATGGCGAAGCAGAGCCTTACTGGGAATTGGAGGCGTTTGAATTGAAATGGGAGGTCAGAGGGGATGACGGGGATGCGAGGAATCAAAACTGTCTCTCCTGAGCCACTGCCAGTGAAAATAGTTGCCTCAATGAGGTTCTTCTGCAGAGACGTGACTTGAAGTCTGGTGCCGTTGCACAGTTTAGGTGGCTGCAAGTTCCTCAGCAACATTATCGGTGCCCCAACCTTCAAAATGAGACGATGCTCAGGAGTGCCTGGAGGATTCAGAGAGTTGAGAAACTCTACCGGATAGTGCACCGCGTCTTCCATTTCCACAACTGAATCCACAGACTGGTATGTTTTAGATTGTGAGGGGAGTTCTTGGAGTAAAACGTGGTTTATGGCCGTGGTCATGTCGTTTCGTGGTGTTAGGATAGCTCTCTCCCTCAACCATGACACGTCTATATGCTGGAGAGTTCTTAGATTGGGATAAACATTGTAACGAAGGTTTTGCAAGGTCTTCACCAGGAGACAGAGATTTGAGGGAATTGCTATTTTAGAATTTTCTTGACTGAAGCTGCCATCACCAATACTCATCAGAAGATCAGAGAACTCTCCGGCTCTTGTGTCGTCATTCAGATGAACCCTCATGTTTATTCTTAAAGTGACGACAGTGATTTGACGCCACAGGTACGAAGACTTCAGACAGGCTTTCACTTCGTCGGCGCGTGTTCCTCTGGGCACGACTGGTAGGGTTTGCCGAAAGTCTCCAGCCAGCAACACTGTCAAGCCTCCCATACGTGTGGTGGTGTTTCGGATGTCTTGGAGGGTCCTGTCCAAAGCCTCGACACCCCCTCTGTGTGCCATGGTGGACTCATCCCAGACAATCAGCTTGCACTGTCTTAGCACTTCAGCCATGTTGCTCTGCTTTGATATGTTGCACGTGGAGGGCGAATCAGTGGTGTGGCTGAGGTTGAGAGGTAGCTTGAAAGCTGAATGAGCAGTTCTCCCACCCTGAAGAAGAGTTGCTGCAATGCCAGAAGAAGCCACAGCTACAGCAATGTCACCTTCCGCTCGGACTTTCGCAAGCAGAAGGTTTATGAGGAATGTCTTGCCAGTTCCTCCTGGAGCATCAAGAAAAAACACCGTGCCAGTGCCCGAGACAACGCTCCTCATGACTTGCTCGTAAACTCTCTTTTGGTCACCATTCAGCAAAGGCTCGTTGTTTGAGACTACATTGGCCAACTCCGAGGTGTCGTAAGAGGTTTCCCTCAAGTACTCGGGATTCGACGTAACCTCTGCCAGTTCTCTCGAAGGTGAAGGCAGCCCGTAATGATCAACAGAGAGACCTCCGATAGCAATGACGTAGTTCTCAAGCAACTGAAGACACTTGTTGTAGATCATAGGCAACAACTGTTGGACTTCTGTTCCTCCATGATCTCTTTCAGTCTGTCTCCTAACATCTTCTGCCATGCTGTCTCTATGTTTTTCCCAGAGATTTAAGGGGTTCTCCATTTGGCAGAAGACCAGCATTACAGCGAATAGTTCACGGATCTTTTGAGGTGAGCGAGACAGAGCAGCTTCCTGGAGAGTCTCGTCACAGTTGACATCGTCCTGTAACAAACCAAGTGCCCTGCAGGCCGACTTGTAGGTTGGATGGACAACACCGTCAACTGTTCTGAGAGATTCGAAAGAGGTGGGACCTATGATTTTGTAGAGCAGCAATCGAAGGTGGTAACATTCAGAGTTGTTCGGGTGCACAGTGTAGACCCTTCCAAGCACATTATCTTTCTTCACCCCCGAATGTCCTGGCACAGCCTTCCTCTGCTTGCTCCGACGAAACATGTTTCTTGTCCACACATAATAAGATGGAACTTCGTGATAATAAAGCTCCTTTGCAAAGTCATCATGGTTGCAAAGATCAAAGAAGGCTAACAGAGTCGTCTGATGTGGCCGTGCAATGTGTAGCACAGAGCGGACGTTGTCGACCGTTACGACCGTTACGCGTAGGATTGGGAAACGAAACCTGCTGCACTTTTGTAAGTAAGCTGTAGGGAATGCGCCTGCCAAATTTCACCCTTGTACCTACACGGGAAGTTGCAGAATTAGTGATGAGTCAGTGAGTCAGGGCTTTGCCTTTTATTAGTATAGATAATATATATTATATTATGTTAAGAGCAGAGGCGAACTGGGTGGCTAAATCGGCACGGCAATTACCATACAATTCAGCCCACAACTTAATTGCATATGAATTCTGATATACATAAATCTGAACGCGTGTGGTCAAACGTTTGTTTCAGTTACGCCTAAGAGGCTACAGGAAATCTCAATTTATAAAAAAGAAAACTACAATAGACCTACAATCGCAATATTAATTAGTTATTACATTATTTTAGAATAACTAAAAGAGTAAAGCTTAACAAGTGAACGAATTGTCGTGTCGCCGTGTCTTATGCAATTTGGGTTTCGAGTCGGTTTGAACTCTGCCGGTCGCCTAATCCCCCTCCCCAGGCCATCCTGTGAGATGTTTTGGGCTATTTTAAAGTAATAACAAAACAAACAAAAATAAAAGGAAATGTAAACTATTCAGAGGATAAGATGTGGCTAATATTACACAGTAAAGTCTGTAAATATATTTTATAAATGGTAAGGCAAGGTCAATCACGTCTACGATACACTAGCGGATCCAGAACTTTGTAGTGGGGGGGGGGCGATTTTTTTTCAAACCCTAACCCTAACGGCCAGTAAACCCTAACCCTATGCATAATAAACGTACAGCACACATACACACACACAGACATTATATATATATATATATATATATATATATATATATATATATATATATATATATATTAGGGGTGCACCGGATAGTACTTTTTGATATCCGGCCGGAGCCGGATATGACCGGATAGTAAAATTTGATATTCGGCCGGTGCCGGAGCCGGAGCCGAATACCTAAGTGTTTTGTAAATAGCTTGTATTGCTGAGCATTTTACGAAACTGTTAAATAACATACCTATATTTGTTGGTATTATTTTTTTCCTTTTATATACCTTATTGTTTTAAACTCTTTTGCTGATTGATTTATTAAAGATTAACAGTATTTATAAACATAAATTAATCTGTGTAGCATGAGCGTGTCTGTGTGTATGTACGAGGCCACCAACTATAAAGGCTGTGTGTTGGAGAGTCAATGTAAAATATGTTAGTATATATTTAACTAGTTACTAATGTAAATCTCTCATCTGGCTTGTATGGTGGTTGGATGTATGTGTTCAATCATTTCTGACCAACAACTGGTCATCAGACTTGTAATTTTAAGTCCAAAGACTGCTTCTGGTTCTGGCTTCAAGGGCTTAATACTGATAGCTGTTAGTTAATAGTTGGAATCTGAAGCGTAGTAGGTCATATATTTATTAATCCATTTGCGGCAAACAATATTTTATTAACAGCAGGAACATCTATTATACCTACTCATAACCTGAGCCTTAAATGTTGCGAAGCATAGATTTAATTGTAGTCTGTAGGCCTATTATTGTTATCAATGTTTAGATCTACTGTTATATAGATCTAAGAGAATTAGGAAAACCAACTATAAAAGAAACAAAATCACCCACACCCTCCCTACCAAAAAAAACAAACAACATAAATAGACTTTGTGTTCGACTGATCGTAACAACCTGGTCAGATAGACGTAGTGAGCCTACACATGTAGTCCTAGTGTACTGTGTATAGTTGATGGTGTTGACCTTCACGCGTTTTTTTTCCTTGGGCATACGCAATAGTGTTTAGTGTGCAGGCGAAAAAAGATAACACATTGGCATGATCAGTCAAGCATATAGATAAATTATCTCTGTACCTTAGTTACAGAGGTCAAGTGTTTCTTAACATTCCAGCATATTTTTCTTTGTTTGCTAGATCTAATTGTGGTGCTTTAGATCAATGTATTTTCTGCGATGTTAAATTTAACTGTAAGGTTTTCCTTTATATATTAAGTCAATAGAATTAAACAATGAAATTAGTTTTCTTTCTAAAGGTTTTAATACAAGGGGAAAAATACATACACGCACACATGCACATATTTGTTTTATTTTATTGTGCAACGAACGTGTGTTCAGCGCCCTAAATGACATTTCTCTCCAAGTAAACAAACTTAGTGTCACCATCTAGTGACCTCTAGAGACAGTCTCAATATGTCTTAACAATTTGCGTTAATCCATTCTGGCTTAAGAATGGTCAATGTCTATATTCTCTATCAATACATTGTCATGGATTAAACAAATAAGAAGTTGGGGGTGTTGAGTCTCTTGAGCCCTCCCTTTAAAGATACCCTTGGTCAGTGTCTGTTTGGCTTGTAGTCCTGACTCATACGTGAGACTTAACTCAAAGTAAACAAACTTATTACCCGTCCAATAGTATAAAAGGTGTGGTTTGTGGTCCAGACCCTTGATTGACAACCTATCTCATAATAAACTAACTCATACCAAATTAACCTTATAGAGATTTGGCTTGTAGTCCCGCCTCTAATAAAAATTCTAATCCAAGTAAATAAACTCAGTTCCCTCATAAGATGTGACCTCTAGACAGTGTCAACACGTTGACATCTGGCTTAATGTGGTCAGCTGCCTATTTGTGAACTCAATGTTATGGACTAAACAAACAAAAGGAGGTGGGGGTAGCTCATCTCTACCTCTGGAGAAATACCCGCACATCTAGACAGATTATCAGCGTGACGTAGTTAAGGAATATGACATGTTTACTAGACCACTCAAGGTCAAGACAAGCTAGTGTGCCAGACATCGCTGCTACTTATGTAATACGAATTTATAATGTAAAGTCTAGTCCCCCCCCCCCAATTACAAACCTAGTTCCCTCGTGTGACCTCTAGAGAGTGCTTACGTCCATCGTATCTGACTTGGGGTCACCTGTCAATCAATGAACTCAATGCGATGGGCTAAACAAATAAAAGGGGGAGGGAGTTGTTCATCTAGAAATATACCTGGTTACCTTAGAGGTGTGGCTCTTGAAGTCCAGCCCCCCCCCCCCCAATAAAGATTAACTACTAAGTAAACAAACTCAGTTCCCTCGAAAGGTGTGACCACTAGAGAGTGTCTATACGTTGACATTAAACCTACGTCCATCGTATTTAACTTGTGGTTACCTGCCTATAAAAAACTCAATGTGATGGACTAAACAAATAAAAGGGGGTGGGAGTTGTTCATCTCTACCTCTGGAGATATACCCGCACAGCTAGACAGACGTCTGGTCAGCATGACGTAGTCAAGGAATGTAACATTTTAACATGTTAACTAACTTACTCAAAGGTCAAGACAAATTGAAAAAAGTGCCAGCCATTGCATCTCTGTATGTAAAGCGCATTTATGATGTAAAGTTTCATCTCTATTTATATTAAGTTATTAACATGCCTTGTCTTTATAATAAACGATGTTTGGTGCATATTTATAATGGCTCTATTTTTCAGCACATTATTTTGTTTTCATATAATCATTAATACATTTTATAACAGACAGTAATGGAACGAGGTCCACTTTATGCATATTAAATAGGTGTATTTTTACTATCCGGTTTACTATCCGGTAGTGATATCCGACCGGAGCCGGATAGCACCGGATAGTAAAAAATGCCGGATATTCGCCAGAAGCCGGAGCCGGAGGGACTATCCGGTGCACCCCTAATATATATATATATATATATATATATATATATATATATATATATATATATATATATATATATATATATATATATATATATATATATATATATATATATATATATATATATATATATATATATATATATATATATATATATATATATTGTTACGTATTTCTGAATCTTCTGGCTAAATGTACTAGTAGGCACACAAATAAAAACACTGTAAAGAACTTGACGACTCAACTTTCAGTTTCATATAACTTTAATGACTATTAACTCTAACAATTCGTCACTGTAACATGTAGCGTAGAAGACTGTACAATATCTGTCAGTTTACAGTTAGCTATACTTCGTTGCAATTCATCTCTTCACTTCGTTGCAATTCATCTCTTCTCAACTTGCATCGAGCCGTATTCCACAGAACAGACCAACGACACACTTCCCAGTGTCGCTCCAGGTCTCCCAAAGCTGAACCAAGTCGTACTCAAGTCTACCGAATCAGAGCCGCACACGTCTTACATCGACTGTATCGACTGTATCGGCTCAAGTCCACTGTAGTTCGCTGTATAGACTTTAACGACAGTAGTTCACTCCAGTTAACTCTACCATAGTTAACTTGCATCGAGTCGTACACATTTCTCTTCCACTAGAGCCACACACGTCTTACATCGTCTGTATCGACTGTAACGGCTCACTCAAGACTGACTTTCACATTAACTCTCTGGCTTATATAGAGTCCCTAATCGCTCCTCCAATGTTGCACAAACACTGCTAGTATCATCTGGAACAACACGTGAGGAAACGTCACATCCTGTCTTTGTTTTTACATGTAGATTCCAGAGAACACCCGCTGCAGTGTCATCAAGCCGGGGTCACACGTAGTGACCTCTATCTGTCACTGTTCATTAGTAACTGACCCTTTTTAGATCTGTTCGTCCCCTGGAACAACGCGTGAGGATACGTCACATCCTGTCTTTGTTTATACATGTAGATTCCAGAGAACACTCGCTGCTGTGTCATCTCGCCGGGGTCATACGTTGACCTCTACCTATCACTGTTCATTTGTAACAATATATATATATATATATATATATATATATATATATATATATATATATATAAATATATATATATATATATATATATATATATATAGATAGATAGATAGATAGATAGATAGATAGATAGATAGATACATGATAGATAGATAGATAGATAGATAGATAGATAGATAGATATGAGGATAAAAAAGCTGCATTTCTTAACCTTCGGCGAAAAACAAAACAACTGGGGCAGCACTATAAGGTTCTCTTGTTGGGTTCGGGGCGTTTTCTTGCATTCTTCATTGCAGAAACTCATTCTCCTGATAAGTACAGCTCATTATTTATCAATGGAGTTCGGGGCCAAGCCCCGACGCCAAAAGCGTTTTCTTGCATTCTTCATTGCAGAAACTCATTCTCCTGACATCTACAGCTCTTTATTTATCAATGGAGTTCGGGGCCAAGCCCCGACGCCAAAAGCGTTTTCTTGCATTCTTCATTGCAGAAACTCATTCTCCTGACATCTACAGCTCTTTATTTATCAATGGAGTTCGGGGCCAAGCCCAGACGCCAAAAGCGTTTTCTTGCATTCTTCATTGTAGAAACGTATTCTCCTGACAAACACAGCTCGCTATTCATCAATGGAGTTCGGGGCGAAGCCCCGACGCAAAAAGCGTTTTCTTGCATTCTGTATTGCAGAAACGCATTCACCTGACATCTACAGCTCATCAATTGAGTTCGGGGCGAAGCCCCGACGACAAAAGCGTTTTCTTGTCTTTTTCACTACATAAACGCATTCTCCTGACGTAAAGCTCAAAATTCATACTATTAAAAAAGGACCTTTTGAATAATGTTATACTTGAAAAATATTCTAATATGAATTTATAGGCCCTTAATACATTGCAAATAAAACCGATTTGTTCCTTGAAAAGATAAGATACCCCACATATTTAGATTTTGACTTTGAGGATCGCCGCCGAAAAAATAATTATTCGATAAATGATATTCAAGAATATTAAAGTATAAATTGTGAGTTATAGTCCCAAATTTATTTAACTAGAAAACTATCAGATTGAGTAAAGGTTGGGAAAAGGCGACTATGAAAAGACTATTTGGGTTAAGAACACATCTCAATCATGACTCTTATACTGAAAAATTTCCTTTGAATTCTGACTTTTCCAATGTAAAGTCTTTCTTAAAATAACTATTACAAAATTATGTGAAATTACATAAACTCTGACTGGAAATGGTAGGGGCGGTAGAGTGAAAACGATTAATCCTCGCTCATTTAATAATTTCTGCTAAAGATTGCATTTTGGAATTAAAGAATAGGGGTGGGGCGACTTGATATAAGAATTTAATGTATAGTATATATAAATTATATTAGTGATAGATTTTTTTACTTTTGTAATTTCTTAACTATATACAAAAAGAAAAAAGTATTGATTTGTCCGATGGGGGAAATGTGATTGCATGTATCGCCCCTCCCACCTGGTACAACCCTTTTTCATTTAAATTTACTAATGATACAATTTGAGATTAGAGTGTGTTACGACATAATATACAATGGGTCACATATCAATACGTAGTTTATATTATATAGATATTCACATACTATGATTCTCCATAAAATAGGACCGCCCCCCTACTCAGAGGGCTAGAGTGGGGAGGGCAGAACATGAATCGCCCTCCCCCCCCCCCCCCAACCTCACCGAATTGGCTAAGATACCAGAAGGGGAGCGACATAATATAAAATGTATATATTAATTCAACTAATTTTGTTCACAAACTATGATTTCTCCATAAAAACGGACCGCCCCCCCCACTCAAAATGGTTTAGATGGGAAGGGTAGTAGGGGTATTCGCCCCCCACCCCCACACCAATCGGCAAACAGGGAACGACATAATATAAAGATCGGTTAAAATATCAATAACAAGTTGTAATCAAATAGATATTTAATTGATTCTATTAGCAAGCTGTGATTTCTACAAATAAATTTGACCGCCCCCCCACTCGAAAGTGTATGGGGGGGGGGCGGGTATGATACCATCGCCCCCTCCCGACCCCACCAAATCAGCCAACATACTAGAGGGGGGGGCGAAATAATCTAAAAATAGGTTGAAATATAAATAATTAGTATATATTATTTACATAAGTAATAAATTCGTATATAAATTGTGTGAATTCTATAATAAAATTCGTCCGACCCCCCCCCCAAAGGGGGGGGGAAGTCGGCCGAGTGGGGGAGGGGGGCGATCGCCCCTACCGCCCCCCCCCCCCTGGATCCGCCAGTGCTACGATATGTACTGACAAAGTGGACCGCTTGGCAGCCTCACCAGCCCTTTAGGCACCGGCCCACAGGGCATTGGCAGTTGCCCATATAGCCAGTCCGTCCTTGGTTAAGAGACATTTTAAACATAGAGATCTAGATCTAGATATTTATTTTAATTAACGAAAGATTCTCAACAGTCATCAAAGCCAGCATCCTAACTGAGAATAAATGCTATCATCTACCGTGATTTAAAAATAGAAAGGCGAAAGGATTACTGTTTAACAAATCTTAATAAAACGAAATAAACATACCGCTCAGACCATGTTTACAGTGTTGACTGACACAGAGTGAGTGCATCCATTACACAGTAGAGTCACATTCAAATTGTCTCTGTAGCATAGATTCTTGATATGATTTGAACATCTAGATCTATATTTAGATCCAGATTTTCTATATCTGTATTTAATGGCAAGGCTAAATAGATGGTGTTTTTACATCCTCAGGATTAGAACTATAATATGTAATAAGATTTCATTCTTGATCTAGGTCAGTAGGTGCTTGCTTGAATGTCGTGTATATGTCCTGACGTAATCCTATTCGCTATTATACGAAAACTGCACAGCGACACGCGTGTAAGTTTGACAAGAAGCGAGTCATTTCCTAGTAATGACGCCTCCTAGATTGTTTTTGCCGCATATTTAAAGATACACACAGACAGTGTCACGAGATGTTTCCCGTGATTCATTTGACGTCTGCTGTGTTTTTTAAGTCGTATGCTCGTTGACTGTTGCCAGATTTTTCTTTTCCAGGAAGAATAATATTAGGTCATGAGCACATATTTTTAAGAATTGATTTGATAAGAAAAATGTTTTGTCGATTTTGTTGTGTGAATATTCTAGGGTGATCTCACTAGACTTTTCACTGAATTACTTTAACTTTAGATCTAGATCTAGACCACAATGAGTCGAGTTGCAGGCGCAGCATTGCTTTATAAATCTTTTAAATATTAATTTGCTTTACCTATTATTGTGTTATCTATGACAGAGGTTCTCAAACATTTTTGACCCGCGGACCCCTTTATATAATAATATATAATATTTAATAATATATAGTGCAAGGATCCCTAAGTGAAAAAGCTAAATAAATGCATATTAAATATGTAATAAAACAACATTTTGTTGAATGAGCATTTATTGAGATAATAGCTCTTGTAAATATCAACAGCAAGGTAACATGCCTCCAACGGATAACAAGCCACATTGAATTAGAAGGCAATGAAAAAGCAGACATATTGGACAAAGATGGGGGGGGGGATGACTAAACAATCCCTTTCTACCCGGGAGAAATGGGGGAAAAAAGTTGAAAAAGGAGAAATGGGTCAGCTTTCTCGCAAAGATGAAGAAAATGATGCCTATTACTAGCTATCCCAACAAGATGGCTGCCTGGTCGTGCGGTTTGCGCGCTGGACTATCGTTCAAATTTATCGATGGTCCCGGGTTCAAACCCTGCCCGCTCCCATCCCCCGTCGTCCTGCTGGAGGTTTGGACTAGGAAGTAATTATCTTCAACTCTGAAGGAACATCCGAAATATGTAAAACATTTTACAAACAAACAGACCAACATATATTTTGTCTCAGAACCGGACACAGCTGAATGAGGCAACACATTTTCCGGAAGCTGAAAATGGGGACTAGTGAGATATGCCTTCGTGGAGCATATCCAGAGAATGCCGACCATGTCCTTCAAAGCTGCAAACTCTATCGAGAGCCCCGAACATGAAATTAGCTACAAAAACCCCTAGGTAGGTTCTGGCCTATTCGTGTGGCATTGTGGTGGTTATGCCTGCGCTGGATGTGACAAAATCTGTAGGTCATAGCTGGGGCTGTTAAGCCACGGGTAATACTGCATTCCTCATTGATCTTACGACTCGAAGACAAGCCTTATTATTTTGAGAAAAGAGTCCTTGCAATCACAACCAATTTACAATGTGGATCAATAAAGCAGTCTTGTTGTTGTTTAATGTACAGTGAAAAAAGGAATATATACCACATTAAAGCTTAGCAAAAATGGAAGAATAATATTCGGACCCCAGTTTGAGAACCTCCGATCTATGACATGTTGATAAAGTAATTTTGAATACAGTGGCAACTGCAAATAAAAAAGGACGTTTTTGTGTGTGTGTTTTTTTTTTTTTTTTTTTTTTTGGGGGGGGGGGGGGGTTCAAGTCCACTATGCCAGTGTTCATGATGTAGATGTACTAGAAACAGTGACTGTGTTAAGACGCACATACTTGACTGACATCATCATCTATTTTAGAGGTTCTCAATCTTTATAGTTTTAACAATTTCTTGTTCATGCTGCAACACCCAACGTAATTTTTTGTACGTTCTAAACTTTTGATAGTGTTATAAAATCGAAACTATAATGTAATTTATTATAAACATGATATGCTTCCATTAATAAAAACGTGCAATGCCATTTATTTACTGTCTGTTGCGTATTTACCATATACAAGTTGCATACTAATCTGTGGAGAGTAACGCTTGTTGGAGCTTTCTTCCATTTCCGACTACACTAGTAAGCTTATAGCAGGGGGCGCCCTATAGTTCCCAAAAGTTAAAATCCCAGTTTCCCCAGGATTCGAACCCGGGACCCCAGGCCTCGAACCCGGGACCCCAGGCCTCCAACTATAGATATACATAGTTGAGTCTGTTCATTCTGTATATATGAAAAACTTTCATTTGATTAAGAACAAGAAAAAAAATCAATTTACACCAAATACAATACTTCATAAGTACTCAAGAAATGTTCAAAGCAAATTTATAATTTCATAGTTTTTGTTATCTTTTACCTTGAACCTCTTACAAATACATTATAACGGAGTTTTTTTGTGATTTTCAACAAAAATTTTCGAAACGCTAGCTATCGATATAAAATATAAGCTACAGAATAGGGGATCTACATTATCAGTTTTGGAATTAATTATTCTTTACTTTCATTCTAAAGTAATACTTGTGGCTGCTTGTTCGTGTGGTGTGTTTTGTTCTCTGCACTTTTCCTGAAGTTGACGGATGAAAAAAATCATGTCAATTGTGGATCTCCCTGGGCGAAAGCCGCATTGTGATTCTGGATAGACCCCATCAGCGAGTTTTGTAGCCTGGGAAGTATCACTCGAGCAAAGAGTTTGCCTACAATACTTAGGAGGGGAATTCTCCTGTAATTGTTGCATACGCTTCTGTCACCTTTGTTTTTGTACATTAATAATTGTTAATTAATAATTTGTAATTAATTATTTTGTTTGGTGTCTTGAACAAGGGAAAGAAATTATACTTGACTGATAAGGTGGTATACGTTGAATTAATCCCCTTTATTGTTTGTAGAATGAAAAGTTTGTAAATAACTATAAAACCTATTTTCATAAGCAGCTCCATGGCATAGTGGTTACCGTGTTGGCTATAGGAGGCTGAGGAGGTCTTGAAGACGAGATCCATAACACTGGGATCACCTTGGGATTGTCTTTTACATTATGTTTCGGGCGTTCGTTTCGAAATGAGGATATCAGAGGCCTGAATCCGAACTTGGAACCATTGTTGTGACAGTCCGAAGCGCTTACCACAAGGCTTTAAGAATTTAAGTCATCTTTTAACTCAGTTGAGGTCACGTTTACTAACTACCTTTCCCAGTGGCGTAGCTAGAGTATATGATGCCTGGTGCGGTACCTCATCTTGATGCCCCCCCCCCAAAAAAAAAACAAAAAAAAACTAGCTAATTAATAACGTTGCAAAACCTTACTTTTTTGTTCAAAATAATATGTATTCATTAATCAAATATTGTTAATTCTTTCATGACCTTAATTACCTTTCATGACCGCAGCATTATCGTAGCCTTGAACCCTGCAGTCCATTATGTCTAAGCCATCCGAACGCAATTTCTCTAGAATCATCTCAGTGATTCCAGCAGCATGCTTGTCCTTTGTGTCGATGAAGTCAACAAAAGACTCACGAACCTGCACCCCGTCATTATCCATGACAACATACCGTAAAATTTGGGAAATTTTATCCAGCTTTAAGATGTCAGGTGTACTGTCAAAAATAATAGAGAAATATTTGGCTTGTTTTACTTGCTGTATGATTTGTTTTTTAGCGTGATCCCCCAATATTGTAATAAATTCATTTTGTAATTGTGGAGACATGTATGTATTCGGTCTGGAACAAAGCTTAGTTCGAAGCACATGCTCCCTCAAGAGTGGATCGTACTTTGATAGTAATTTTACTAACTCTCCAGGTTTTCGTCTCTTGTATAATCAAATCTTGGGCCTTGTTGTCAATATTGTTCCCTACTCTAAGGCGAATTTCAAGTTCCCTGCAAGCAAGCGATGACTGAATGTGAGCTCTGCTGGTCTCATGTTTTTCTATTTTCGGGGATAACCTCCACCACTCATTGAATCCATCTTTGGATTTAAATAAAGATTTGGTACTTGATCTTGTTGAGAAGAGTATGCAGGGGAAGCAAAATAAGGAATCTTTTTTTTTTTTGGCGAATAACACATCCACTTTCTAAGAACTTTCTCGCCGTTTGACATTTGCCGGAAAAACCACGCCTTTGAAAGCTTTCTGGCCTTTCCTTTTGCTGATTCTTGATGTCTATACGCCTCTCTGAATTGACTGTCCATACGCTGAACTGTTTCAGATCCTTGAGTGACAAGGAGTATGCGAATATTATCTGTGACATCAGGCCAATCTCCAATGTCGTTAAGTCTAGAGTTTATTATCCTGCTTTCTGTATTGTTTACACTGTCTAATGGTTCAGCTTCTTCAGTATGAATTTTTGAGGAGTGTACTAAAGACATGCTTGTGTGCTGTCCTTTAGTCTTTAGAACCTGCGGTATTGAAGTATTTTCTTCTTTTCAGGATGTCGGCCTCATCATTTTTTCTGGATTCAATGATAACCGTCTCATCTTGCTTTGTTGCTTTTAATTGTTCAGTTAATTCATACCCAATAACAGCTCGCCTATAGTCGGTGGACTCTGGCAATGATGTGACTTGAAATTGTCTCGATGCTTCTTTAGACTTAAGAAATTTAAGAAACGCACCTCACTGCGGTCAAAGAAACTGTTTTATGCGGATGACATTGTCCTCTGGTCAACCGGGAAGAAAGCCGACCAAATACAGGCGGCATTACAAGCAGATCTCCAAACCATCTCTTCGTATTGCGACAAATGACAGAATCAGATAAACGTTTCCAAAACGACCTGGTCCCTGTTCAGCCTAGGGATCGACATTCTTAAGGCTCCATTCGAGCTTCAACTCGTTGGGCTGCGACTCCAACATGAAAACACGCCAAAATATCTAGGGGTAACCCTGGATAGAAAGTTGTCAATGTTCCAGCACGTCCAGGAAGTTGAAAGAACAGCCTCGGAGAAGTTAGCGTTACTAAGAAAGCTGGCCAGCACAAAGAGGGGTGCCAAAGCTTACATGCCACGAAACATTGTACTTAGGGACAGTCAGATCAAAAATTGAGTACAGCTATACAGTTCAAGTATATGCTAGTAAAACTGCCCTCGAATCACTCGACCGAGTACAATCACAGGTTCATTTGTGGCACCTTTCGAACAAGCCCAACAAACGCTGCTGAAATCTTAATAAACGTGGCCCCTTTACATTTAAGGAGGGAGAGGGCGGTACTTTCGGCCTATGAGCGCTACAAAAGGGGCGACTCTAGACTACCCACCACAATTTTAGTGCAAACAGTGGAGAGAGAGGAACCGCATAAAAGTGCGATCGTTCCTCCACATTGCGGCCAATTTGTCAAAATCAGCTGGGCTGTACACTGATAGAATTCCTATTAGAAGAATTAGTACTTGCCCCCACAAATAAACATGTCCTTTATAGGGCAAGAGGGAGCCACCAAGAGGTGATCAACGCCTGGCATACTCCAAAACTTGGCATCAGCTACACTTTTCTGCCATACCGATGGGTCGGTAATAAGGGACCCCGATAGATCTGGGTATGGGGCCCTACCCAGACCGGACAAAACCAGATATGCCGATTTCTCCGTCTGAGCTTAAAAGGGTTTTGAGGCGCCAGCCAGACTAGTCAGTCTTGAGCACTGTTCATCATTTTGTTTACGTTACAGTATCACAATTAACTAGTTAGTTAAAAAAAAAAACTAGTAGAAAACAAAGGTTAGCTTATTTAAAAAATATTGAAATTACAGAGCATTGATCAGTGCAGTAACAACATGTACCGTGTGTCCGAAATAAATGTAGTAAATTAGATTCAAATTGTTCTATAGCCTACATTGTATGGAAGAAATAGTCTAGGAGATGAAACAAAATAGCGACATGACTAGTTTATAAATCGTTAGTTCATGTTTAAAATACAGTAGTTTATGTTTGTTCGTGTCCATACAATAAGCCGTTTTTACTGAAAAGCTCAGGAAAATAGGAAATTAATACACACTGAGGAAATTTTGGTGCCCCTATCCACTTGGTGCCCTGTGCGGCCCGCACCACCCACACATTGGTAGCTACGCCACTGACCTTTCCTTTGGATCAAACCAGTAGCCCCCCCCCCCCTTTCCCGATTTTCATAGAGCTTAGCAATGAGGCACGGAAAGAGTTTTGCTAAAGGTTAACGGCTTTTAAGGAAAAACCAGATGGTCAGAAATATTTGAGAAAAGTAAAGCCATAACTAGGAAATCATCAATTAAATAAAGTCAACTAAAGTAAACTAAGCCATCAATGACTGTTAGAATTCTTTAGAATTCTTTTTTCAGGCTCTAAGGGGAGTCACCCCAATCAATCTTTTCTGTCTTAGAAAAGTAATGATCTTTAGTTTTCAAAGTTTAGAAATAATGCAAAATCATTCCTCGGATATTCATGCAAATATATGAAACAAAGCCATCTCTGTTTGTTTCCACTGAGATAAGGTTTCAAAAATCCTAGATCGAAATAATTCATGTTGATTTAAATCATCTGATGTACATTTAAATAGATTGTATACCTAGATCTTTCTAGATTATGTATCTAAGAATTGCAAAATAATAATTATGAGACGAGAGTACTCTTATTTTTTGATGTTCAATTACTAGATCTAGATCTAAACATTAAATTATATGTTACATAGGTTAGGGTTGAAAAAAAAAGTTACTTCTTTTAACTACTTTACAAAACAACGCCTTGATCCAACTTTCTAAAAAATTTTCAAAACATTTTCTGTAGTGTTAAAAAATCTCCATGTCCAGTCTAGATATAGTATATAAAAGTCTATGGTTGACATATTCTATTCTTTGCAGAAATAAAAATTTCTAGTCCATGTTTTAGGTGTGCATTTGTTTGAATGCTTCTTGCCTCGATCAACATTCAATCAATCTACATTACCTAAGTATTGGGTCTTGTACAAGTCTAGATTTTCTGTACTATATTGTAAGGTTTCCTGATCTATTAATAAACTAAATGGAAAATCCGAAAATTCTATTCTTGTATTATCAAGGAGGTTATATTTAGATGGAGATGGCGGTTGCTATCAAATGTTCATTATCGGTTGAAGCCAGTGGTCTGAGCCTATTCGCCATATTGGTTTACTCAAAACATTCCATCCGTTTTCATTGCGATACCAGTTTTCTAATTCTCGTAACGACTCAAATTAGCCTCGTATTTTGTCATCATGTTTTTTTCTAAACTTCTCTAAGGCCCACGTTCATATCTGGTGGTCTAGATATTCCAATGGATCAATTACAAAGCGCTGTAGAGCATGTAAAGTGATTTATACGATCACCTGATCAAGGCCTACAAAACCGAAATATAATGATTACATCGAAATTAAGCACTATTGTGGGCTGAAAAAAGCACAAAAATGATTTGCAAGAGGTTTGTTATATTTTTGATACTTTTTACCGCACTGAAATCACCACAAAATTGATAAAATTGAAGTGAAAAGAGTACTACTACCTACTACTAATAATAATGTTACAGTAATACTAACTAATCTTTCCCTAATTAAACTCTGGCCTACATCTAAAATGTTTAGTATGTAAAATGTGGGAAGATACATTTTTATACAAACATGAAGACATTATATAAGAACACACTGATAAACCATACTGAATATACAAAGTCAATGAGCTTTAGTGACTAAAAACCAAACTAACCGATGAAGCGATATCCCGTTTTCTGGTCGTCGTTGCGTACAACCTTATGCCTAACAAGAAGGCATTTCTAATGTTTATTTTATTCAATACACTGTGTTTTTAACGTTTTATAAGATATTGTACAATGTACAGATATTTAAATAATGTCGTGAAATATTGTCGAACAAATTTCTCAAAAAAAACAACAGACTACACGTTTTAATTTGAGTAGACCAAGATGGCTGCGATTTGGCTTCAACCTAGTGACGTCACGCCATCTCCATCCAAATATAACCTCCTTGTGTATTACAACAGCAACGATAGCAAACACACACACACACATGTGTATCTGTATTTTAATCTCTGTTGTTTTTTTTTCGCTATATTTATATAGTTATGGTAATTTACTATAACTCTCTAACACATGTTGTAGCCAGGTAGCACAAGTAACAGTGTTTAGAAGTATTGAGTTTAAGCTTTTAGGGTTTGCATTCACAGTTTGTGTCGCTGTGTCACCTGATCATACCTGTGTTAAGTAAGGTGTGGCTTTTGTTTCTGCATGCCTTTTTTAATTCCAAGAAAATCGCAGCCCAAAAATAGATCAAGGGTTTCCCAGTCTGCAGTATGTGCTCTGCGAACAGAGGGGATGGCACTCGGTATATTGGGCAGGATCAGCTGTAGTGGGCAACGTGGAGCTATAGGCAATTAGAACACAAAGGCTTTTAGGATAAGTACAATATAGTACTCGTGGATACTATCTTGGAGCGTGTTTCTATAAGGCCAGGGTCTTTAGGTACTAACTCATGTTCGCCTTCCTTGCTTTGACTCGGTTTTAATT
This sequence comes from Biomphalaria sudanica, assembly GCA_036873155.1. Classification (NCBI taxonomy): domain Eukaryota; kingdom Metazoa; phylum Mollusca; class Gastropoda; family Planorbidae; genus Biomphalaria; species Biomphalaria sudanica. The sequence continues at coordinate 2,319,453 of JAZGLO010004016.1, forward strand.
ATTTAGGCATTTCGACCATAGCTATCAGAAGTTGTCAGACAAGTCAGCTTTGTATGAGCCTGTATACTGGTAGAGTTAGATTTATCTGTAGCGGAAAAAATGAGGGGGGTGTTGCCCGAAAGAAAAAATGTGAGAAGCACTGCAGTCGGGTTGCTGGGTCTGGTTTCAGTTTCGCAATGAGCGTGACGTCAGTTGCACTACAGCTGTAGCCAAGACATCGACACATTTACTGCTATGACATACTGAGTGGGGGGGGGGGATGATGATAGGCGCAGGTTGGGAGAAGTCACAACAAAATGGGGGAGGGGGGTTGACAAGAATGTCCAACTGAAGTTCATCCCACTGGGAATATCCGCACATTGTAAGGAAACAGGAAGTAGTAACATTATAGCGTACATAGATTTCGTCTCTATCTGTCGTTACCGGAAGTGGTAATGGTCATGTACCTGTACAATGCCTCCAATGGCATGCGTCTCAATAGCCTCTAACAACCAGGACAACTCCTGGCCTTCACGTGTGGCTCAGATATTTAATTCGGTGGACACCAACAGAAGGGGAGAAGGCGAGAGAACTTAAAGAGTTATCTTTGGGAATGAGGGGTTCGTTAACCTTGGTTGGCTACCCACCTAAGAGAAGGAAAACAAAAATTCAAACTTCTGTTGCCTTGCAGCTATACCCAATCATGGGAAAGGCTTTGGGAGTCTACCCTGAGGAAAATCAGGAGCCGACGACCCTTAGGCAGTTTGCAACAATCGAAAAATAGAAGATGTGACCGAAGCAAAATATATTTATCCCCCTTTATTCTATCTTTAGTTCTTCAACTTTTATGAAGTTGAAGGATTGAAGTAATCAGTCCTAGGCCTATGACTATTAAGGGCCCAAAGAGGCCTATAATAAAAATAAATTTTCGATAATTTAATTTCAATGAATTTTAATCATACATAACCTGTTAGAAGTCGAAGCTGATTTTAGTGTAATAACACTGATAGAAATACATGTGTTAGGAAGTTCTACATTTGAATGCCTTTGTAGATGTACTGATACATATAGCCTGACTCAATTTGGTTTTTGCTACACTCAACAATCGCCCATGGGTACCTAGCCACGCTGCTGGTCCTATATCTGAGATGAACTGAGCAGTCAGATTTCCAGATCAGGCAGTTTTTAAATATTTAGTTTTTGCGTATTACAAGTTCTTAACCAAATACTTTGTCTTACCACACACCCTATCTTCACGCTGAATCTTTATCTCTGAGGTAGAAAAGTTGTGTTTAACCACATCTATTTCAATGTAGTTAGCTAAGAAGCTTATAAGCCGAAATAAACAAAAGAAAAGCTAAGAAACTCAAAGCTAAATGCAGACAATATGAAATGGAATTAAGCTCATCTTTGACCATAGATTTGGATTTTTATCTTTCGATTCACCAAAATAAAACATCAACACATCATTGATATGAATTCTTGTTTTAATTAATATTTACGTATTTCTAGTATGACAGTAAAATATTACAAAAAAACTTTTCTCAAGACACACATTCTTTAAAGTTGACAATACATGTGTACACATACATACTTAATCATTCAATCAAATCTATATTGCTAAATGTATAGCCTTGACTTTAAGAAGATAAACCTTCCTATGCTGAGGATGTGTCCCATGTCATTAACCTATTGTAGGGACAAAGTCTAGGTCCAGTAACAACACCACACCTTGACCAGGCTCCAGTTTTAAAGCATCCAACGATAACCTTTGACCTTCTTGCACACCTGTCAAACCTTTAGATATTGAAAAAACAAAAGAAATAATCAAATAATTTTGTAAATTTTAAAAGCGTCCATAAAGGTAGTAACTTTACATTTACAGCTAAATATCTCAATATTGTAAGATTTATTTCCCCATTTCGATACCAAACATAATTACTTGATTAATTTAATAACAGATATCAAATAGTTTATCTCTGGACTTCTTGCAGTTGACCATCGTTTAGTTCAGTTTTTTGTCCGTTATAGCTTAGTAACATAGTCGCTAAATGCTAATGTGTAATATATTTACTTCAAAACTTGTATTTCTGTGTAAAATAGGATAAATCCTATGTATGTATGTTATTTTAAAAAAAATCAAAATCGTTTGACCAATTGTAATAAAAGTTAATAAGAATATTAACCCATTAAAGAAATTACTGACTATTTTACAACACCCCCCCCCCCAGTTTTTTGCAATTTTTCCGAATTCGCATTAAATTTAAAAGCGTTTATCCTTCAGTTGTACTGCCTTTTTTTTAAAGAATCAACACATAACACGCCGGGCATTTCTGCTAGTACTTAATAAATATTTTGTTCTAATCTATTTTTTTTTATCCGACTGCACATGGAACTCTTCATCAAATAAAGTGGATAGGTCTCTAGCAAACGAATCTTCCTCAAATAAAGTAGATAGGTCTCTAGCAAACGAATCTTCCTCAAATAAAGTGGATAGGTCTCTAGCAAACGAATCTTCCTCAAATAAAGTAGATAGGTCTCTGGCAAACGAATCTTCCTCAAATAAAGTAGATAGATCTCTAGCAAACGAATCTTCCTCAAATAAAGTAGATAGGTCTCTAGCAAACGAATCTTCATGTAATATAAGTGGCTCTGTCTCTATTATACAATACCTGGTGTTATAGCAACTACAGTTGCTGCAGGTCCGCCATAGTTTCTATAGTCGTCGGTGGTTTCCTGTCCAAAGTTCATGATGACCAAATATCTCTGTAAAGTTCCTTCTCTCAGGTAAGACACGATGTTGTCAGTGACCAGGGCGGCCTGCATTTATAGATTTACAAAACAAAATATTACAAGGAAAATGCACAATTCTAGTACCTTTAATATCAAGTGATCAATGGACATTTAATTAGACCAACTAAAGAGGTCATCAGATGACATTAGAAATGATAAGCACTATTAATAGAGAAACAATTATAAAATAAACCTTAAAAATCTTGTCAAGAATATTGTGTGTGTATGTTTTACGTCACGCTTAGTTCCTGTATTGTTCTTTTATCGGAGAGGGCGTTCTGCCTGGAGATTCTGTTTGTCCTACAGTTTTTTCCTGTGTCCCCGTTTTAACAGTAAGTACATACATAACTGTATTAGTCAGGTCGGTATTTCCTTACGGGTGTCGTAGTGAAAGTTCTGTGATTTAGCGGCATCGCTAGATCAAAGTTATTCTTTGTTTCAGGGTGTTAGGCTCGGGGCGACCATGGAGTGCGTAGTTTTGAGCTCGTCCTTGGAGCCGTGACTGACCACGTGATTAATTTGAGCCTTACATCTCCGTGGTGTAGTATTTGGCGCTACCGGGCCGTGCGGCCGAAACTGAGTGTGCGTGCGTGAGGTGTGTTCATTTGTACAATTAATAATGCATTAACCAATAGTCACATGATTTGTACATATTCTGAAAAATAACTATTATGTATTTAGTATTAAGTATTGCTATTGTTCACCGCTCGTTGGCCAATTATTTACAGTTTGGTTATTACCCAACCTGGCTTGCTGTTGTTCTTTGACTAATACATAAGCCTGTTAAAGTGGGGAACCAAGTTGATCATATCATCCACCAGATAAACCACGTAAAACCCACCTTGACATCAATAGCATCGAGTTTCAGTATATGTTTACATAATATTTGAGTCCTAATAACTCTCTCATGTATCGCTGTGACAAAGCCTTCAGTTTCCTGGTTCAGTTCTCTAGCTTTTAACCACCTTAGCGATGCAGCCTTGTCGACCTTGCCACCGTGGAACGAAGCCAAAAATTTTCCGTCAAGCTCTTATTCTTCCCAATGACAAATTCCATGGCCTGCGCCATCTAAACCGATATTTACATAATAAATATTCTTAATGGTCACGTAATATAAGTTTATCTAGGTTTTACCCTAAATGTTCCTGTTTGGAAAGCTTGGTTTTTTCTCAAGTGTGCCAGTTGCCTGTACAGTTTGTAGGGTGTTTGTTGAGAACTGCTATTCTCTGTCTGAAAATGAACAAACAACATTACAAACAGTATTCTAGAATGATTAGGAATGTGACAGGTACACCAATACTTAAATCCAGCAGTCAGGTCATGCTAAAATCAACACACGGTCAAATAATTGCTGCGGCCATATTGCATCATAGAACTTAATAAGAATGAAGAGAAGCGAGATGTTGTTGTTTTTAATGTAACCATGGTAACTAAACTACCTTTCAGTGGCGTAGCTAGGGTGAGGAAAGGTGGTGGGTCCAAATTTACCCCCCTCCCCAGGCCCACATTTGAGGGGTTACCCCCAAATGAGTGTCCCATATTTGATTTTACATTAAATATTACGCCATTACCTCATGTCATGATGTCAAATGTCAAAATGCAGGGTCCAGTAAAGAGGTCAAGCACCCGGGCCCCCAAATCCCTAGCTACGCCACTGCTACCTGTTTCTGTACTCTTGTTTTGTTTTTAAAGCCGTTGTAAACATCTGTAAGGTATTTTAGTTTGACTTCTATAATACAATATGATAACCATACATATAGTAAAATACACTAAATCAAGACATTCCTGCATCTGTTTCTTACCTTAACATTTAGAGTGGCCCAGTTTTCTGCCAGTGGAAGCCATGTGGTATTGCCCGTTGAAAAGCCTGCTTGGAAGTCATTGGACCACTGCATCGGTGTCCTGGATGGGTCTCGGGTAAACAGCTGGTAACGTTCCTAAATTTAAAAAAAAAATTGACAAGTATAGGTCTCTAGCAAACGTATCTTCCTCAAATAAAGTAGATAGGTCTCTAGCAAACGAATCTTCCTCAAATAAAGTGGATAGGTCTCTAGCAAACGAGTATAGCTTTAACTTATAAACATTACAAAGAATGAAATTATTTTCTTCACATTGTAATCGATATCACTTCTGCATCTGATTGGAATTTATACGCAATTTCCTTTTCTGAACAAGTGCATTTCTTTTAGTCACGCTTAATTAAGCATGTAAGCAGGATAAGGTCAAGGCTAGCCGGAAGAATGTGACGTCATATGATCGAACGATTATGAGTGCAGATCCACGTGCGTGGGTTAGGTTAGGTGACAAAAAGGCGGGAAAAAAAAGGAAGGTGAAGGCTGAAGATAGCGGAAGGAAGGTTCTAGGAGTTATGGGAACGAGATTATAAGGCATAGAGTTGAGTTGGGTTTTTTTTTGGTAGACATTTGTAGTCAGTGTCAGGGTCAGTTAGTGTTAAGGGACTCAGAGAGAGGATAAGCTAGAAGTCGCTAGTTTAAAGTGAATAGTTAGAATCTTGTTTTATTGGATCATCATTAATATTATACTAACCTATATATATTTATTGTGTCACGTTTTTTGTTGACAGGAATTAAACTCAAGGAAATTATATTATATGCACTGTGTTATTTATTTTTGTTTTCATAGTATTTATTTTAGACTAACGGCACCTCCGAATCCGCATGTTAGATGAAGCAGCGATGTGACACTTTTATTGGACACCTATATAATTGGTATTTATCGCTTCTTCACCAGGATTGTCCTGGGGTTCCTTCAAGAAAGGTTACTCTTACCAAAATGCATCATGCCATTGAGGTTCCATTTTCTCCAAGCTATTCGCACTTACCGGCCCTGCGCCAAGTCCTTGAGGATCCACAGTGTTCTCCCATGATATATTAGCACTCAGCATGCCCAGCTCCTCCCCGTAGTAGGTCGTGGGCGTCCCCCAGAGGGTCAGCAGCAGAATGTTGAAAACGTTGACGTACTGAGCCCCATACCTGTAGCTGAGACGCTTCTGGTCGTGGTTGCCGAGCTGCAAGAAGAGAAGATGTGATAACATCATGCTGGTGGATACAATATAACATCGCAGCAGCATTTATTGTGGTAATAGCAAACTTCGAATAAGAAATCCTTGCCTTATTTATATTTATTTAACAAGGGCGGAGCATGTAATAAACTTTGTGTGGCTAATTCTTGGTCTAGAAGCACGTAAGATAGAAAGAGGCTTATGTATTCAGAGGCGTAGTGAAGGGGAAAGGAGTGGGCACGATGCCCCGGGCGCTACCCTAAGAGAGGTGCATATATATGTTCATGGTAAATGGGGGGGGGGCCTTGCCCTGGGCCCACGTTTCGCTCACTTCGCCTCTGGTGTGTTGTCGTTAACTAATATCTTTGTTTTCTCTGGGTTTTTTTTTAAAAACCTTTTATTTCATTATGGAAATGAATTAATGTTCTTTTTGCTGGCACTGCCAGGGTCGAACTTTGTAAAGGGAAACTAAATTCACTGCAGTCTCAACCAAGAAATTTTTCTGATGATGTAGCAGGTCTGCAGCTCTTTGGCAGGAAAAAAAGGATCCTCTTAAGAATGCCTAGGGCTTGGAATTTTGTATGCTAGGTAGACTATCATTATGCCCTTGGTTGATTTCTTACTTCCATAATCCATTATAGTTTTAATTTGTATATTCAGTTTAAGAAAGTTGTCAATGATTTAAGCTTTAAAATGTTTTTAAAGATGTTTTAACACACAATATCTTACACATAAGGCACATTAAACTAAATTCACATGATCAACCTTATCTTAAGTTTCATAACAGTTCAATTGAAATTAATTTATTGTTACTGTCCTAATTGTATACTGATGGTCACATCTCGGTCACGGACAGGGTCGAGATTCCTTAAAAGGAGATTGCTTATCATACGACAGATCCGCAGTGGTACCTCCCTCTGATTGGAAAGGTCAGGGCCTTGGAATCAGATACTGGACCTCATTTACCAATCGTAAACAACATTTAGTCACGTGATAATATTGATAAAACAACGGAAAAAAAAACTGTCGCGTGATAGCCATTGTGTATTAAAAATTAGATCGTAATTTGTATAGAAGAGATAGAGAATCACGTGGCTATATGTTGTTTGTTTAAGATTGGTGAATGAGGTCCATTTAGTTGTCACCTACATTCAGCTCATATCACTATTAGGTAGTCTTGTTTTATGTTAAGTCACGTGATCTCCCTTCCTAGGTTTTAACCGTTTCGTTTTTTTCTTGTTTTTTTTTCCTGTTGCTATTTTTTTCCATTGCTTTCAACGATATTATTACTATTTTGTATTTTTTTTATTATTATTGTTTAGGTAGATACTGATAGATACTGACCACAAAGTTTGGCCACTTTCCACTGGGCAGGTTGATGTACTCATCCATGACCTTACTGAAAATGTCACGTCCTGTTGGATGTGTGCCCATTGAGATAAGGTCAAAGTTGAAAGGCACGGCCCCTACTCCGTAGATTTTGTTCCTGACGTTTGGAGGGGCGTACAGCTCCACGACCAGGTATCTAAGGAAATTTGTGCAGATGATTGCATAGTATTCAAATCAACAGTTAACATAGATGTGCAGTTGACCCTTGATAATCCGACGGTTAAAGTGCCGGGTAAGGGTGTAGGAATATCGAAACCATCGGATTATCAAACGTTAGCTGTACTTCAAAGAATTTAGCCGTATATGTCATGAAAACTATATTTTTGATGTACTGTAATAAGATATATCCTGATATATTCCTACACCTAACCCAAAAAGTAAGCAGACAGCTGCAGAGTGAATACATAAACAATGTAATATCTAAAGATAACAACAAAAACCTATGGTCATACATTAAGTCTAAGAAAATGGAAACAACAGGCATAGCGCCATTAAAAGATGAACATAACATAATACATAATGATAATGAAACTAAAGCAAACATCCTAAACAAATACTTTGCATCAGCATTCTCAGCCCCAGGAGACAAAGACATATTTCTTAATTTGAACCAAGTAGACAACATAGAAGATTTAGTAGTACAAGAAAATGGAATTAAAAAACTATTAGCCAACACCAAACCAAATAAAGCGTCTGGACCTGGTGGTATTCCAGCTAGATTACTCAAAGAACTAAGCAATGAGCTAGCCCCAGTGTTCAAAATACTCTTTCAGGCATCGCTTAACCAGGACAGAGTACCAAAGGACTGGAAAGAAGCTAATGTCACCCCCCTATTTAAAAAAGGAGAAAAATCTGATCCAGGAAACTACAGACCAGTATCACTTACCAGCATCACATGTAAAATACTAGAACACATAATATGTAGCAATATCATAAACCACTTAGACAAACATAATGTCCTCACCCCATACCAACATGGCTTTAGGAAATATAGATCATGTGAAACACAACTAATAGGACTAATTGATGATTTTTCAAAAGGGTTAGATAATAGTGAACAAATAGATGCTATCTTACTAGATTTTTCCAAGGCTTTTGACAAAGTTCACCACCATAGTTTGCTTAAAAAATTAAAATATTTCGGCATTAACGGTCCACTGCATCAGTGGATTAAAGATTTTCTGATAGGGAGAGAACAAACTGTAATAATAAATGGCTCTAAATCAACACCAATAACAGTAAACTCAGGTGTACCTCAAGGAACAGTCTTGGGTCCACTACTATTTTTAATTTACATAAATGATTTACCAAATTGCATTAGTTCAGGAACAAAAGTCAGATTATTTGCAGACGATTGCATAATATATAGAACAATAAAAACAAAACAAGACACAGATATTTTACAAAGAGAATTAGATGAATTACAGAAATGGGAATCAAATTGGAGCATGTCTTTCCACCCAGAAAAATGTCAGTTGTTAAGAGTAACAAAAAAACTAAAACAAATTAATTCCACTTATCTTATTCATGGCAAACCAGTAACACAGACTAAAAACTCAAAATACCTAGGTGTTATAATAAATGAAAAACTGTCATGGAATCCACATATTGATGAAACTATAAAAAAATCCAACAAAGCATTAGGGTTTATTAAAAGAAATTTTTATAAATCAAATAAGAACATAAAACTAAAATGTTATTTAACCTTGGTTAGGCCAATAATAGAATATGCATCCACCGTGTGGGACCCCTCAACTCAAGAAAACATTAAGAAACTGGAACAAACACAAAATAGAGCAGTGAGATTCATAACAAACGAATATTCACATTTGACTAGGGTAACACCATTAGTAAAATCACTAAATTTAGAAAGCCTTTAGGACAGAAGACTCAAAAGTAAAGTAGCAATTATACATAAAACACTGAACCATAATCTTCAAATACAAAAACAAAATTTAATAAAATACTCTGAAAGACACAAAAATAAAGGCACATTCCTCGTCCCATATGCTAGGACAAATTTGTACAAATACTCCTTCTTCCCTAGTGCTATTAGAGCATGGAATGGGTTGCCTGAGCTAGCCAGAAAAACCAGTGACTTGGCAGAATTTAAGTCATTGGTTAATATGCATGACTAAATGCATGACGCGTAGGACGTAATCATCTTCTTTTTTGAAGTAACGTCTGTATTATATAAGATAAGATAAGATATAATTTTTAATGGCATTAAATAAACATTACACGATAAAGAAAAATGTATTGATCTAAAAAAGACAAAAGTAAAGGTGGTTGGTCGTTGTACTGGCGACATGACACCCTCGTTAACCATGAGCCACAGAAATAGATGACCTTTACATCATCTGCCCTATAGATCCTAAAGCATGAAAGGAGAACTTTACTTTTATATTACAGTCTGCTATCAACATTATAAATCTGAGCCGTCCACGTCTAACATGGCGTTGCACCTTTAAAGAAAACCTAAACTGCGTTGGCTCCAGCTGGGAAGAGGCCGGATGTCGCTTGTGACCGAGCTCTGTGGAGAGGGCTTGCTGCCATGTGCGCCGCACTGCGCGGGAGGATCTCAATGTTATTTAAAATAAATAAGTCTAAGTAAATACATTACTAGTATGACATCAACCATCCCGTGCAATCACTGTTATAAGCAATATCGACTATTACATTCATCATGTGTTGACGGCACTACTGATACTGATAGTTGAACTTAATAGCCACCTCACCTAGACACATTCTAAAGACGCTACCAGCCGTTAGAGTCATTCACTTATTACACATTGGTCTGCCCCATGGATAGATGCACTAGGGATCTGTTCCCAGTCTTACCTAATTTTTCCATCTTGTTTGGAGTAGTCATCCACAACATTTTTCCAAGACGTTAAAATCGGAAGACTGTCCGGCTGGTCAGCTGTGTAGATGTGATTCAGATAGGCGTATTCAGTCTGGACAATACAAAGAGTAACCGGAAAACTTAACAGATAAATAGATTCCCTTTTATAAAAATTTCATATAACGTGAGGCAGAAGGCTACATTATGGTCTACTCAACAAACAAAATAAATCCTACTTGTATAATGTTGGCCGTTTAGATTTTTATTTACTAACAAATCTCTAAAGTTGCTCTGCTACTAGAACTATGGCTGCGGCTTGTCAAACACCTGTATTCATCTTAAAATCTAACAATTATTTTCGACCACTGATTAATGTCTTCATTTTGTCGTTCAATGTTTAGAGCAACAAGTCTTGAACATTTTGCTGGTTCATTATCTTTCTCCTTCTTTTCCTTGTCTTAACTTCTTTTTCTAATCGCCTAATTCTCCGCGCAAGACTTATCTCTCTCTCTCTTTAGAGCGTGAAACGGGTTGCGTGAATCAGCCAGGAAAACCAATGACTTAGAAGAGTTTATGTCTCTAATTAACATGCACGACTAGATGAACACCTGGATTCTCGTAGGACGTAAAGATCTTCTCATTTGAAAGGAACTTTAACAATTATAAGATAATTATATTTATAAGATCAAATGTGGTTCACACTACAACGGAAAGAACTTGATCTAACAAGCTCTTATAATGACATCCCAATCTCGGAAGAAGCTGTTACATTTCTCTATATCGTCTAAATCAGACACACTAATTATTTTAATTGTTTTGTGCCATATGCAATTGTATTTTGTTTCTATACTTACTGGTGGAACATTGTTGCCAGAAAGAGGCTCGTCTAATGACGTATTCTCATTCTCAAAGAGTTGGGAGAAGGCATCAATTCGGAAACCATCGACCCCATAATCCAACCAAAACCTGAACGTGTCCTGGTCATGATATGAAAACAAAAATCTATTGAAACTCTTGAAAAACGACTTTAGTTTCTCTCACATTTACACTGTGCATAGGATGTGTCTCGGTCTCTGAGTGCACATCATTCTTTCAATAAGTCTCTGTATATATGAGTAGATCTACATCTTGCATTGATTCTATCTTGAAGTGAACAATTAATATTAGTAGGACTTCTAGTCTGAAAGCTAGCGTTAGCTTGGCTATGTATACCCAAATGTGACCTGCATAATTTGTCATCTGAAGCAAACAAAGCCTTCTAATTACGAGTCTATTTTAGTTCTCTCTCTTTTTCTTTAATGGTCATAATATAGATTGATTAGTGTCTTATCTTACACTATTTTTTAACAATTAACCATCATAGCTTTAAATCACTTTTTATAGATCTAAAAATAAGTCATGTTGCACTTAATAAACAGTAGGCCTATGATATAATGATATTCATAAAAAAAAAAACATGTTTAAAGTTGTCAGTAAAATGTCACTCGAGGACGGAGATGTATTTCAAAAGTAAAAACTGATTCTAGCATAGATAGGCCTTCGGGTTCTTCAAGTTCATTCGTTTGGTATACATTTTCAAGACCATAAAAACAGACATTTCCCACAGACCTATCCACATTATATCTAGACTGGACTAGATGGGTCTATGAGTTCTTACTTTCTCCAACTCAGAGTTTCTATTTTGAATAGGAAAAATTAACTTTCAAACACACCAGTGTCGGTAGTTTACATTTCTTGTTGATGATTTGTTTTGAATGTCAGGTCTACCTGACCGTCTTACTTTAATCTCCCATTGAAGGTTCTCGTCTCTGTAGTTCAAGTCTATCTGGTTGGGGTCGAAAGCGTGGTAGTAGTATTGTTGGCGTTCATCATTCCACGACCAGGCCGAGCCACCAAAGACAGACAGCTGACAGGAAATAAATACAGATGTAATAGTTCTGATTACAAAATGTATACTCTGAAAATCTCAATTAAATATTATCTTTGAAAAAAAACAAAAACACGTAAAGAAAAATGTGTATTAGGAAGTTTTCATATAGCTTACAATCTCTTGCATTGATTGTCTTAAGTTATGCCACAGATACACCAACAGTCAAAAGAAAAAAAAAGGGGAAGATTTCTCGGGGTCTTTATAAAATGTTTTCAAATGTATAGATCGATGCAGACTGTGTTCTTTACAGGAGCGGTGTTCTGGCTATGCCCAACTAACTGACAAAAAATTCTTCCATGACAAAAGCATATTTTTTGACAAACAAAAAAACACCAACCATTTTCCTTATGGTACGATTATGCAATAATTATTGCTAAGTAACAATCACTTAATTTCAAGCAATCTCTGTAAAGAACAATATACAATTAATCTTTTTAAGACACCTTTGATATCAAGACACCGAAACATGTGAACAATGCTGCAATTTCTTCTTGCACTCTTAGAATCATGAACTCGCTGACCTAGAAAACATGAACTCACTGACCCAGTTATTCGGTGGTACTCTGGTCCCATTGTCCAACAGTTTTCCATCGCTCCAGACAAAGTAGTTGGTATATTTCCCATCTCTTTTAACGCTACGTCTGAACCATTCGTGGTCAGAACTGACGTGGCCAGGCACAAAGTCACTGATGAACTTTAGCCCTGTCGATTACAGTAAACTTTAGTTAAAGTCCTGTCAATTACATTCAAGTTTAGTTAAAGTCCTGTCAATTACAGTTAAGTTTAGTTAAAGTCCTGTCAATTACAGTCAAGTTTAGTTAAAGTCCTGTCAATTACAGTTAAGTTTAGTTAAAGTCCTGTCAATTACAGTTAAGTTTAGTTAAAGTCCTGTCAATTACAGTCAAGTTTAGTTAAAGTCCTGTCAATTACAGTCAAGTTTAGTTAAAGTCCTGTCAATTACAGTCAAGTTTAGTTAAAGTCCTGTCAATTACAGTAAAATTCAGTTAAAGTCCTGTCAATTACAATCAAGTTGAGTTAAAGTCCTGTCAATTACAGTCAAGTTTAGTTAAAGTCCTGTCAATTACAGTCAAGTTGAGTTAAAGTCATGTCAATTACAGTTAGGTTTAGTTAAAGTCCTGTCAATTACATTCAAGTTTAGTTAAAATACTGCAGTTGGAAACGAAACACATTGTAAGCAGTAAACACATATTTAAAAATTGTTTATAACATAAAAACCATAATATAAAAATGGCCAAAGAGCCAATTTACTTGTTAAGTTTTTATGGTCATAAAATTATAAAGATGTGCCCCTAAAATAAATGTTTTCATTGTTTATAGTACGATGTTACGTAGTTGAATACTGTATTTGGACTGTTTGTTTTTTCACATTCATCTCTCCATACATTTTTAATGGTGTGTTGTTACCTGCCGTTGGCTTGTAGCCCCAAACTACTGGTAGACAACTAAACCGTTGTAGCCGTGATATATCTTAACTAATAAAACTTCAAATAACTTGAATAACTTCCTTTTGTGCACAAAACTAAATAGAACTATATTTATAGAACTTTATTTATAATATGAAAAAAATCAACATGTTATCAAAATGAAATAACTGTAGTAGACTTTAGCAAAAATATATTTTAAAAAAATGTAACAACAATAACACAACCTTTCAGTCTTACGTTCTGGAGTCGTCTCCCCTAGCACCAAGTGACGACAACGCCACCTATATTGCGTCATTCACAACCAATCGCTAACCTCTTCCCACCGTCAACCTATAAACACACACACCACACTCCATAATATGATGATAGTTGCTATGGCGGACGGTTAACGAGGGTGTCATGTGGCCAGCACAACGACCAACCGTCTTTACTTTCGCCAGCTAATGTCAGGTAGCCATTGGAGTTGGGTTCAATCAGGGGGCGTCCAAACAAAAATCCCGATATTCAAAATCCCTCAGTCACCACATTCCCTGCTGAGGAACTTTTTATATAGAGTCCTAGACGAACAACGTCATTTGAAAAATAGTTTTTCTAAGATTTTAAGTTATTAACTCTTTCTATGCTAATTGACGATAGCATCGTTGATTTGAACTCATTAAATAAATGTTTGATTTTTATAAACTTTACTTTGTCTTATTTAAAAAGAGAATGCATTTCCCTTTAATTCTATACCAAAAAAAACATTTTCATATAACCAATGAAAACATTAACCCTTAAAACGCGTGTGGAAGTTTAGCCTCTAAACATCAGAATTGTGTATGCACTCATTGTAAAAGAGTTCAGCACTTTAAGGGTTAATCATTACAGGGGAGTGAAATTCTACTGAGCAAAATGAAGAATTCCGTCGAAACGTGGAAAATAATTACGGAGAGAAAGAGTTAATAAACGTTTAGTTCAGATCTAAAGCTTTAAAATATTGTATCTAACAAACGCCAGTGCATTTTAACTCGCGTAAATGGGAATTAGTGTGAAAACTTACACACTTTTGGTGTGGACTAAACAGATGGCTAGCAACTTAACCTCTATTATCTTCTAGATCTATCTTTGAAAAAAACTGTAACAAGTGAATCAATGACTGACCTCTTTTGTGAATCTCTTGAATCAACTCCCGGAAGTCGTCAAGGGTGCCAAAGATTGGATCAACGTCCTTGTAGTCTGAGATGTCGTAACCAAAATCTCTCATGGGGGACTTGTACACTGGACTTAGCCAAATACAATCTACGCCGAGGTCAACAAAGTAATCCAACTCAGATATAATCCCTGGATTAGAAGGGAACAAAAATAGTCTAAATAGTTTTGATTTTTAAATTGTAAGCTTTGAATGATACCCGAACACGTGGCCAGGGCCGGTCTTAGGCCACTGCAGCCTATGCGGTCGCAGTGGGCCCCGCGCTTTCATAGGCCCCGCGCTAATTCAGGGTGTAATTATTAAATTGCAAAATATATACGAAAAACTCCTGGAAATCTCCTGAATTTATTAAAATCTCCTGAAAACTCCTTAAAATCTCCAGAAAAAAAGACAAAATTGTCATTTGTGGGTGTCATTAATTGTGTGATAAAAGGATAAAAGGCATTGTCAGCTTTCATGTAAAAATCGGGCGAATTTATACCTTAATCAGAAGTTCCAATACTTTATTTACTTTCATAGTCACTAGCATATAAATATGCCATTGGTTACAAGGTTCGTAAAGTACAGATCGCAATTTTTTAAATAGTAAAGTCGAATTATTTTTCTTATACAAAATCTTAATTTTCACTTATTATCCTTATTCACACATAGACTAGGCCCCGCGCAATCAGTTTCGCATAGGGACCCGCAATTGCTAGGACCGGCCCTGCACGTGGTAAACCAGGTTTGAGGGTTAATGCGCTATCACGCAGGCCACTTACCACGACAATGTCTTTGGTAGGTGGTACTACCTATTTTCATGTGAGTTAGCAAAGATAGGTTAATAAACATAATGAAAGGACCATTCCGTTATGGGTTTGTTTAATCACAAAATAAAGGAGACATCATTTCGTTTATTTTTCCAAAGAGACATAAAATTTTGAAGAACTAATTGGATCTAGATCTGCTTCATCAGAATGTGTACATCTTTTTACAACACTATATACAACTAGTTGCTATGGAGGCTAAACACGTTTTGTCTTCAAATATCTGACTCAGTGGACAGCTATATTTTTTTTAGTGGACAGCTATATTATTTTTAGTGGACAGCTACATTTTTCAATTGACAGATACATTTCTTAGTGGATTGCTACATATTTTAATGGACAGCTACATTTTTTACTGAGCAGATATATTTTTAAGTAGACATCTACATTTGTCAGTGGACACTTCAATTTTTCAGTAGACAGCTACATTATTTATTAGATATCTACATTTTCAGTGGTTCGCTACATTTGTCATTAGTTACCTTCATTTGTAAATGGACAGCTACATTTGCCAGTGGTTATACAGCTACACTAGACATATGTTACCCGCGACCCGCGGGTCTTTATTTGCGCATTACTGTCGATATAGTCACTGAGAGTGTTTTGTAAACAATTAAACGAAATAATAATGTAATAAGTAAAGCGAATGTGTCAATGTAAAAATAGTGTGAATGAAGCTATCAAATCAGAATAGCTAATAGGCTTAAATCCATTTGTTCAAATTAAAACATTTGCTTGTAGGCCTACATATATTTGATTAAAATTTGAGATGAATAGACTTAATTTTGTATGTTCGTGTGTTACAGTATAAAGTAAATCTTGAGGTAGACATAGATCTAAATCTACACTAATCTAGAGTTAAAAATTGGATTTTATAGAGTTCATTCTATGTTGCGCATGCGTGACCTTTTTTTCATGAATGAATATAGGCCTACGCAGCTTTATTTAGCGAACAGCGAACGAATGTATTAAAAATGCTTTAGAAAAACAAATTTGAATGTTAATTTGATTAAAATATGAAATGAATGGACAATAATTAGTATGTTTATGTGTTAAAGCATAAAAATATCTTTGCGAAAAGAAGTTTTATCATCTTAGAGTTCAATAAGAGTTTTAGACGTAGACCTAGGAATAGACTCAGTAGAGAGATGTGTAACCATTTGGTAATGTCTAATGAAAGTATGTTCGCCAGGAAATCTGTAGTCACAGATATCAGGAACTAATTTATGTAAAAAATGCGTTTTAAACACAAATTTGAATGTTAATTTTATTATATAATGAAATCAATGAATCTTCTTTTGTATTTTCATGTGTCAAAGTAAAAAACTATCTGCGCAAAGTGTATTTCTTAAAATTAGATCTAGGTCTAAATCCTTTCGATCTTTTCTCATGTCAACATTGTTAACCATGCACTAGATCCATAAATACTATAGCTTTAATAGAGTCGGACAACTTTATTTTTTTTGAGGGTCTTAAGTTTGTTTTAGGGCTACAATACATACACTACGGTCTAAGTTAGTACCCAAGGAACATTCCTGCCTAGTTTTATCAAGATTGTCAAGCGGTTTTGATGTCTATAAGTAACATACATACATACACACGCCTCACATTCTACTTTATAATATAAGATTTATCAGCGGAAAGCTACATTTGTCAGTGAGCAGCTACGTGTAAAAACAGGAAAAAGAACATTGTGGAAGTAGATGCCGTGTAAGGCCTGGTCATGGATGAATAATTCCATTCATTTTCTCTGCGTTTCAAACATTTAAACAACACAACACAAGAGAGGGGAGATAAGCAGCAGTGAGTTCTACTTCCGGCCAGTAACTGACCCATTAACATGTGTCGGTGTAGTCAGGGGCAGGTATGACGAGACTGAATATATTGTTGCTATGTAGGTATGAAAGAGTTATATCCCTTTGTTTATTCGTTCCTAGGGTATGAATGTAAACAGGCTGCATGTGATGTGAATTGATTGTTTTGATTGTAGGTACGACAGAGAGTTGAGTCAGTTATTATACTGCAGTAGATGAAAACATTTGTTAATGAGAGGGGAAGTACAAGTGTGTATTGATAGCACTGAGAGCATCCCTCTCCTAGATCCTAGATGACCTGTATTACTAGACTGACGGGCTTCATCTGCCTGATGCTTCCAGTTTTGTGGCGCCAGGTATCCGCCTTCACCTGTTAGTAAGAGCAGTTTAGTCGGACTTAGCATCTAAGCCACACGAGCAGTCAGGTGCTGGACTTGGTCAGAGGCTATTTGAGACGCATGCCATTAGGAGTATTTTATAGACAATGGGAGATTATCCCCATTGACACCCCCTGGCCATGACAACTTTGAAACCAAGATCCAGTTAAATGTAGAGAGTATCCAGTCGTTGACAACAGGTGTTCATTCATGACATCTGCTTGGGTTACGTCATCTGCTTGGTTTGAGAAACACATTTATTTGACTGCACATTTGATATTAAAGTGTTGTTGTTTTTTTTTTCAAAGTTAAAAATTTATTTATTTTTCAGTCGAAGAGATTACATTACCAACAACACATAAGGCAAAAAACGTTAGTTCCCGGTTTACTCAACAATTAAGGTTAACATTGTACAGAAACTGTCCAAAACTTGACGGTCACGTGGTTGTCCATTGTCCTCTGTTGGAGACGAACGAAGTCCTTGATATTGGGATTCTTTCGGAAGGATCTGTCCTTGTTTCCTTATAGAAGCTCACAGGTTCAAACAAAAATATATTCTATTTTTGGTGCGTTTGCCAGTTTTGAATTCTTATTGTAACTGTTTTATGTATCCCTCTGTCATTAAGTCCAACGCCATTGTATGCAGGCTGAGGGGTCCAAAGGAACTTTATGACCGGTTTTCCCGAATCACTTTCAGATATCGCCGGAAGCAAAAGTCACGTTTAGAGATGAGATTATTTACTGATTATTTATTAGTAATAAAATTGGTAAAGTTTCTATCTACATAGGTTAGATTAAAATGAGAGAATTTGAAAATACCCCTAGAGGAGCTAGGAGAAAAAAACCTGACATAGTCTAAAGCAGGGGTTCTCAGCCTGTTGAACGCGACCCTTTGGGGGTCGATTGATAATTTGTCAGGGGTCAAGACCATCTAAAATATGGATTTTTTGGTCAATTCTAAAATGGCACATACAAAGTTTTTTTATTCATTGGAATTTACTCATTTCAATTTTTATTTGAGGATAGATGTTGCAGACGAATGAATCAGAATGGATTTCAAACATTTTAATTGTTGCAGAAGAACTATTTTTAACAGTATAAGTTAATGCGCATTAATGCATAGTGTATCGTTACATCTGGACGTTTTGTAAAGCTCTGGATTGTCATCTGTAAGGTCAAGAGTTGGTATTAATAATCACAAATTTAATCAGATTATAGTGTAATTTTAAGGTCCGTCACATATACATTATGTTCTTTTGTATTTTTACGCAAACAACAAATGTTTGAAGTATGTAATATGTGAACCAAAATGTCTACGTTTTGAAACAGGTTGAAGAACATAACCATAAATTTGAATTTTAATACGTAAAGATTGTATAGAAATGCATTGGACAACATGAACCTTGGATGAACTCCTAATGGTAGCAGGGCAGGAAAGCATGGGCCTCCCGTAGTGCTCCGCTAAGAAACTATGCCGTTTAGCGTAGTGCCTCATAGCGCCCATGCAGTTCAAGTGACCCTTCAGTTGTCTCCCCTTAGCTCTTGGAGACTCTCGTAAGACATGCACCTCCAGTTTGTAATGAAGTTCTTCAAGTCGAATCTATGAAGCCGAAAGAACTGTAACGAAGCTCATCAAGCCGAATCTATGAAGCCGAAAGAACTGTAACGCAGCTCTTCAAGTCGAATCTATGAAGCCGAAAGAACTGTAACGAAGCTCATCAAGTCAAATCTATGAACCCGAAAGAACTGTAACGAAGCTCATCAAGTCGAATCTATGAAGCCGAAAGAACTGTAATGTCATTGTGATAGCTAGCATTGTCGTCATGTATACCCAGTATTTTAGAGGAATGGTTAGCCACATCAATGTCGATCTAAAGATGAGGTTTTCTTTTGAAATCCTCTAAAAACGACTACGACAGCATGTGTGTGTGTGTATACAAAAAAAATTAGTTCATTTTTGGAAAAGTTTAAAATATCTTTGTAGTGTCTACACAGATGGTGCTCCAAGTATGGTAGTAAGTTGGTTTGGATTTCAACATTCGGTACAGAACGAGTCACCAAAAGTCATCGGAACTCCAGTCTGAGATTCATCGTCGAATGTTGATCACGAAGTCTATGCTACTTAAATTACAAAAAAAAAACAACTAAAAACGTCACTGCTAGGATGAATTGCAATATAACTCACGCCGGAAAAAATTCATCATTCCAAATAAAACATCAAATTGGCTAACGAAATTTGAGGAAAATAATATGTTCCCAATCGCATCTCTATGAGGAAAATGACATTGAACTTGACAAACGAATAAAATTGTAATTTTATATGACAGAACATTTGCTAATGCTTGCGGACAAAATTTCATCCAACTTTTCAAATCTACTCAACATTCCTCTCTGCCAGACATTCAATGAAAGTCAAAGGTTAAGATAATAAGAGACAGAACTAGTTTATTAAACTCATTAATAGAGATGCAGCGAAAACATTCTCTTTAATTACACAAGCCTGGATCAAGTGTTTGCAGTCATTTGTCTGTGTTGCACCGCTTTCTTCAAATTGCAATACTACATTATTAGCTTAACTGCCTGTTCATTATCAAGTCTAAATACAGAAAGTCGTCACATTTGTATGAATTGTGGATAATGTGAATAAGAAATAGAAAGGCCATGTCCTATAGATATTATTTCATTTTTTTTCATTCCTACATATGGGTTGATAAAAAGAAGTACACATTTCGAGAATACATATTTTGTAACACATTTAAACATAATTATGTTTCATTATTTAACGTAAACCTTTGGCAATGCCAATCAGATAATTACATTAGGCCTATAATTATAATTTTGCAACATTAGCACTTGTTAGCACTAGTTTCTTATACTTATAAACAAAAATAATTTACTGTTAGGGGTGGGGGTGGGGGTCGCGGCATAGTGAGGAATTGTAAAAAGGGGTGGCCGAGAAAAAAAGGTTGAGAACCGCTTGTCTAAAGGGAGACTGACTGGCTACAGAGTTTAGGTGAAAGGAATCACAAATATAGATCTATAAGTTATCTTGTCTTATCTTATATAATACAGACGTTACTTCAAAAAAGAAGATGATTACGTCCTACGCGTCATGCAAATAAACCAATGACTTAAATTCTGCCAAGTCACTGGTTTTCCTGGCTAGCTCAGGCAACCCATTCCATGCTCTAATAGCACTTGGGAAGAAGGAGTATTTGTACAAATTTGTCCTAGCATATGGAACGAGGAATGTGCCTTTATTTTTGTGTCTTTCTGAGTATTTTATTAAATTTTGTTTTTGTATTTGAAGATTATGGTTCAGTGTTTTATGTATAATTGCTACTTTACTTGCAAGTCTTCTATCCTGAAGGCTTTCTAAATTTAGTGATTTAACTAATGTGAATATTCGTTTTTTATGAATCTCACTGCTTTATTTTGTGTTGTCAACCTGAAATGTGGAAGAACTACTTTGCTTTTTCCTTGAGTGAAGTCAGTGAACTTGGAGCGGTCTTAGAAGGCTGAAGCGTACAACTGTCAAAGATGTGTCATTCGAAGAAGTTGGAAAACATTCATCACGAGAAAAAAAATATATTCTCTGAATCCATGGGTGACAACTGGCTACTCCTTTTATTATTTAAATATGATGGTGGCATTTTTTTTTTGGTGAACTTAAGGGTGGTCGACGTAACAGAGGCGCACCACGGAAACGCTTCAAAGACCAGCTTAGGCGTCAACTTTCCTTTTCTGACATAGAAGAGAGCACCTGGTTGCATGCGGCCTCAGAATGAGAGTGCTGGAGGTCACTCAAAAAGGCCGCGGGATACACATTTGAGACCAAAAGAAAATCCGCTGCCTAGGACAGACGCAGACGGTGAAAAGAAAATCTAAATCGACCACCTGCGGACAATGGTTATGTTTGCCCTGGATGTGGCAAAATATGTAGGTCACAGCTATGACTGCGCAGCCAGGGGGAATACTGCATTTCTTACTGATCTTCAGACTCGAAGACTAGCTTTATGATTATGATGGTGGAAAAGTGGGGGTCCCATTCTGCCATCATTGTTTTGATGAGAGGATTTATTCTTAATTACAATAATTGTGTTCACAAAGATCAGGAAGTAACGCACGTTTAGAAATGTGTATCTGATGTAGCTATATTGGTATGCCATTAAATGTAGCCAATTACTGACCTAATAGGTGAATTATGTCAAGGTGTCGTGTCTTTCTTATCAGTTCTGTGGAGATTAGCTCAAAGTAACGTTTGCACATGCGCACTACTTTAAAGTGTATTTTCTTTAATTGCGTTTTGAAATAGGGTCATTTGGCATCGCCTTTTTATGGATAGATGGCTGCCTGGTCGTGTGGTGTGCGCTCTGGACTTTCGTTCAGTCTTCTTCGTTCTCTTTTGTTAAGTGATCTTGATGGTCATGGGTTCAAACACTGCCCGCTACCATTCCCCGCCGCCCTTCGGGAGGTTTGAACTAGGATGTAATTATCTTTAGAATGTGAAGGACCATCAGAAACTTGTAGACATTTATTTAATATCGATTATGTTTAAGGATTTAATCTTCTGAATGGATCGAAACATTATTCAATCAATTGAAATGTAACTTTAAATGTAGGCTGAAGTAAGTTCTTACCTTGAATGTCCCCCACACCATCACCGTTAGAGTCCTTGAACGACCTAGGATACACTTGGTAAAATATGGCCGTCTGCCACCACGTGAGGTTTTGATCTGTGGCCGGCGTGATGAGCTGAGTATTGACGTCCCGCTGGACCACCACGGCGACCACAATCACCAGAAGAAACGCGGACAAAAGTCCGTATGACCTTAAAATATTGTTGAATAGACCCCGCATTATGGTTCAATTTGTTCGTCAAACAGCGAGGCAATATGGTTTTCTTAAGACAAAAACACAAAGTTTCAGTGATTTCCCATCAGCTGATTTTCAGCTGGAGCTTGACTGAACTATTAAGTGTAGCCTTTATATCTTTTGATCGAATGTAGGTTAAAGTATCTATGACTTCTTATCTTGGTAGAAAGTTCTAAATTGTATGTAAATCAAACGTCAGCGCTAGCACAAATACTTTGAGTGAAACGACATTTTTACAATAGAATGCTTTTTAAAAAAAAACAAAAAAAACAGGTGTCTAAATGACTCGTCACATGTATACTGACAAAGTAATGCGATCGCTTAACTGTCATCACCACCTGAACTCGCCCATATATTAAAATATTCACTTTGATGGCTGATAGGTATCTTAGTAATCTATATGCTCACACTTTGTTTTTTAATAATAATAGTGTAAGAAAAAGTCAATACAAATTTTGCTTGGTCATGTTTATGAAGTCTATTTTGTAGGTAGAGTACTAAAGATAATAAAGCCTTGTTTTACTTACAACAATTATTTGACTTTACTGGCAGTACTTTATAGTTTAAAATACAAGAAAAACGAACAAGTGTAGGCCAAAACAAAGTCAAAAGACCGAAACAATGTCAAAAGACCGAAACAATGTCAAAAGACCAAAACAATGTCAAAAGACCGAAACAATGTCAAAAGACCGAAACAATGTCAAAAGACCAAAACAATGTCAAAAGACCGAAACAATGTCAAAAGACCAAAACAAAGTCAAAAGACGGAAACAATGTCAAAAGACCGAAACAATGTCAAAAGACCGAAACAATGTCAAAAGACGGAATCAATGTCAAAAGACGGAAACAATGTCAAAAGACGGAAAAATGTCAAAAGACCGAAACAATGTCAAAAGACCGAAACAATGTCAAAAGACCGAAACAATGTCAAAAGACCAAAACAATGTCAAAAGACCGAAACAATGTCAAAAGACCGAAACAATGTCAAAAGACCGAAACAATGTCAAAAGACCAAAACAATGTCAAAAGACCGAAACAATGTCAAAAGACCAAAACAAAGTCAAAAGACGGAAACAATGTCAAAAGACCGAAACAATGTCAAAAGACGGAATCAATGTCAAAAGACGGAAACAATGTCAAAAGACGGAAAAATGTCAAAAGACCGAAACAATGTCAAAAGACCGAAACAATGTCAAAAGACGGAAACAAAGTCAAAAGACCGAAACAATGTCAAAAGACCGAAACAATGTCAAAAGACGGAATCAATGTCAAAAGACGGAAACAATGTCAAAAGACGGAAACAATGTCAAAAGACGGAAACAATGTCAAAAGACCAAAAGTGTCGAGAAGGTTTAGGAAGTTGTTAATCTCCAAGATAAAAAAGCTGACCATTAGTCATTATGTCTTTTATATATCTACAGCTCAAGGTCCTTGTTCGGCTACTGTTTTTGCATGAATTCATTGTGTAAGCTGCGAAGTGACTTTTTGTTATGTTCGTTCTCCTTTTTTTTTTTAACTTTTTTCTTTTATCTTTTCACTTATAATAAAACATAAATAAACGTCTCGGCAATGTCTAATATGAAACGTCTCGGCAAAGTCTAATATGAAACGTCTCGGCAATGTCTAATATGAAACGTCTCGGCAATGTCTAATATGAAACGTCTCGGCAATGTCTAATATGAAACGTCTCGGCAATGTCTAATATGAAACGTCTCGGCAATGTCTAATATGAAACGTCTCGGCAATGTCTAATATGAAACGTCTCGGCAATGTCTAATATGAAACGTCTCGGCAATGTCTAATATGAAACGTCACGGCAATGTCTAATATGAAACGTCTCGGCAATGTCTAATATGAAACGTCTCGGCAATGTCTAATATGAAACGTCTCGGCAAGGTCTAATATGAAACGTCTCGGCAATGTCTAATATGAAACGTCTCGGCAATGTCTAATATGAAACGTCTCGGCAATGTCTAATATGAAACGTCTCGGCAATATCTAATATGAAACGTAAAGACACACATTTGGAACCGCACATTGCTTACCACAAAACATAAACCCAACTTGTACTAATAGCAGCCATTAATATACAAGTATAAAACACATTTTCATATGTTTAATAAGACACTCGAATACCAGTGCAATGAAATGAAAACAAGTACCAGGCAGTGCTATACAGAAACAATTTTATTTTACAATAAAGTATAAAGTTTTGTATGTAAACATTTATCGATATCAAATGCAGTTAGGCGTCACTCATTCTTGTCTTCATCCAATCTCTCTCTCTCTCTCTCTCTCTCTCTCTCTCTCTCTCTCTCTCTCTCTCTCTCTCTCTCTCTCTTTCTTTTCCTCTTTACAGTTGACCAAAAAAAAAAAAGCCCCAAATCCTATAGTCTGAAGAGGGGGTGGGTGGGGGTGGGGGGGGGGTTTCTATATGTAGTGTAGAGAAGGAAGGTTTTGAAAAAGTATGTAAGTAATAAGATATATACCGAACCAAGCCGCAAGGACTTGATATAAGATTTCGTTTTGTTTGTACGACACATCGAGAGACACATCTACTCAGACAGCGCAAGACATGAATGTTGTGAAGACAGTCGCTCCATATTGCACAACTATAAAAAAAAAAAGGTACATTTCACAACAGAACATAATATAGAATCGAGAAATGCTGTGCGGGGGGCATGAGTGTTTTCTTTCCACTCCAACGTATGTTACGTCTTGCAACCATGAATAAAATAAATTGGCAATAACAAAACAAAAAAATTAAATGTCTTTTTAAAAGAAATTTTTTTTTTCAAATAGCAATGTCAGAGTATTATAGGCGTTATCCACTTATATTCAAACTTTAATAATGGCGTCCTCATTTTAGCTCCACGCTTGTCTTAATTCCATCTCCTCCATCACGATTCTACCCGCTCTTTCTCTCTAGCTTTTAGAAATCTGCTCTAACAAAATCTTCTGGCTGGAAAGTTTTCGTTTTCTCCATTTCCTAGAGTCCTGGTCAATGTCTTTCTGTGCTAAGGCGGGAGTGGTCTGTGTTAAACATAAGAGATACGTTAGGGATCACCGTCTGAACGTTTCAATGTGTTAGGAGCACTCTCAAATTAATTGTGTTTATTTAGTCATCATTCTTTTTTTTTTTTGTTTTGGAATATAACAATAATAACGTTTCTTCAAAGAAAATAGACTTTGAAAAAAAATTTGATTAATTTATAATAGTGGCTGAGTGGTAAAGCGCTTGGCTTCCGAACCGGAGGTCCCAGGTTCGAATCCTGGTGAAGACTGGGATTTTTAATTTTTGTGATCTCTATGGCGCCTCTGAGTTCACCCAGCTCTAACGTGTACTTGGCATTAGTTGGAAAAAAGTAAAGGTGGTTGGTCATTGTGCTGGCTAGATGACACCCTCGTTAACCGTGGGTCACAAAAATAGATTACCTTATACATCATCTGCCCCATAGATCACAAGGTCTGAAAAAGTTACATTTTAGAACAGGGCCGGTCTTAGGCTTAGGAGAACTAGCTTTTTATTTTACTTTTATTTATCGTGAAGCTTAAAGTGATGAATATTCTAAAGCAAAGAGATAAGTGATATAGTTTCATGAGCTTAAAGCAAAGAGAAATGCCACGAGTGTTGGAGCTTCTAGCTATAAAGCAAAGAGGAAAGCCAAGAGTGTTGGAGCTTCTAGCTATAAAGCAAAGAGGAAAGCCAAGAGTGTTGGAGCTTCTAGCTATGAATCAAAGAGATAAGTGATATAGTTTCATGAGCTTAAAGCAAAGAGAAATGCCACGAGTGTTGGAGCTTCTAGCTATGAAGCAAAGAGGAAAGCCAAGAGTGTTGGAGCTTCTAGCTATGAATCAAAGAGATAAGTGATATAGTTTCATGAGCTTAAAGCAAAGAGAAATGCCACGAGTGTTGGAGCTTCTAGCTATGAAGCAAAGAGGAAAGCTACGAGTGTTGGAGCTTCTAGCTACGAGGCTAAGAGGAAAGCCAAAAGTGTTGGAGCTTCTAGCTACGAGGCAAAGAGGAAAGCCACGAGTGTTGGAGCTTCTAGCTACGAGGCAAAGAAGAAAGTCAAGAGTGTTGGAGCTTCTAGCTACGAGGCAAAGAAGAAAGTCAAGAGTGTTGGAGCTTCTAGCTACGAGGCAAAGAAGAAAGTCAAGAGTGTTGGAGCTTCTAGCTACGAGGCAAAGAAGAAAGTCAAGAGTGTTGGAGTTTTAGGTTACAAAACAAAGAGACTATGTGAAACTGATAGTGAAGTTAAAACACAGTCAAAGAAACGGAAATAAGTGAAAAGAAAATGAACAAGTCCCCAATCACCAATACCCAAAGGCAATCTACAGAAAATGAACAAGTCCCCAATCACCAATACCCAAAGGCAATCTACAGAAAATGAGTTCGTTTCATTTTTTACTGTTTATATTGATTGGTAAAGCGTTTGACTTCCGGGTTGGGATCCGGTTGAAGATTTTAATTTCGCGATTTGTAGGACTCAGGTGGATACCTGACATTAGCTGGGGAAAATCAAAGCAGTTGGTCGTTGTGCTGGCCTTAAAAAACAGATGAGCTTTACACCATCTGCCTTATAGATCACACGGTCTGAAAGGGGTATTTTACTTAATACTGTAATAGTGCTCAGCTTCTACATAAAACATGACATTGTGCTCATCTTGGAACATTTCTTTAAAACATCAAATTTAAAACATAGCGAAACACACCATGGCTTTATTATGTCTAAGTCTTTACTGTGATTCACGGTTTATTTAAGAATATTCAGATCTAATTGTTAGGCTACATAGGTTTGAGGAGCATTTTTTCTTCCTTTAGTGAAATATCGAAATGTTATTTCTAGACTGGTGGTTGAGAATTGTCCATGAGACATTCGTGCTATATGAATTTAACTTAGTTGTTGATTTAGATGTAAATACACACACAGAAGGTTTTTAATTCATTTCGTCTTATATATTTTTTCTATTTCATGTGGGGGCCATCCAATTCACTTGGCCAAGGGCCTCCAATCACCTAAGGCCGGCCCTATTTAGAAGAACAAAAGGAGATTCTTACATAGCCTTCAAGGGACAATAAGCACGCTTTCTTTAAATAATACTGACCTTGAGTATTTCGCTAGTGTTTATTTCCACAGTGATCCAAGTGTATAGGCGATCAAATGTTATGTTTACTATGCTGTATTTGACTGTGTTTAGACCTTCAATGTCTTGTCTAGCAGCAGCCTTCTTCAAAAGACTATACCTAATGAGGAAGAGTGGTTGGTGGTTTTACTCATTGGCGTCAAGGTTGTGGGGGTTGGAAAATGCACCAGGTGACAGTAATTATAAATATGACAACAAATTGGAAAAAAAAATACTCATTTACAAAGTAGACCAGGTACTTGGCCGACAAGACTACTGTTTTAACATTTATTTACCTGTACAATTAATACATGTCTTAATTAACAATAAAAAAAATAAATGAGCAAAACGCTAACTTCAGCTAAACTTTATAAAGCACATGGGGTCATTTTCGAGAATCTGGGTTCACGCTATTCTCAACACAGTTTCAATGCCAACAAAATATTTCTAGATCGATGAGCAATCTGAAAGAAGGTCAGGAGCCACTGAGAAGTCTGAGTTTGGGTGACAACTGAAATAGCCCGTAATCTCATAGACCACACTATAAATAGATGATTGGGATAACTGAATAAGGGCTGTGAAGACATAGTCATAGACCGCACTATAAGTACATGATTAGGATTACAGAACAGAGAGAATGAAGACAGCCATAGACCGCGTGAAGAAAAGCGTGCCAAATGAAAAATGGCTGGCTCATCTACCACCAAAGCAAATGTCACCTTAACCTGCGTTATATGTGGATGGGAATGTCTCTCGAGAATACGACCACATGAAAAAATGCTTTACGATATAAGCCATAGTCATGCAACTGAAGGATGGCAACAACAATTGAACTAACTGCTTGATTGTTAAAAGTTACTATAATATTTTGCTAAAATTGTGTTTTTTTTATAAAGCAATAGCTTAAAAGACAAAGAATTATTTGGTTGTCAAGCTTGTCATAAAGTCATTAGCGAAACAAGATTACCTCAAAGGGTTGAGCTCATTTCCTATGTCTCTGACGTGTTTGATCATGTGATAGCGAGCTATGTCTGGAGAATACCTTAGTAATTTGAAGTGCTTATTATATAATCTGTTTCAGTGAAAAAACAACACATTTTAAATAGTTTGAAAATTATAGTTAAATACATGCAACGAAAAATGATGACTTTGATGTATGAGAAAAAAAAACACAATTCGAAACTCAATAGCATTGCCAGAATTCGATCTCAGCAATTACAGACAAGAGATGTCATTACAAGATAATAACCAAGCCAATATGTTTTTGTTAGGTTTTTTTTTAGAAGAAAGAATGATGATTTAATTCTTCCTCTTCCAAGTTGATGTAGATCTACCTATCTCTCGAGCGCTAGCTATCAGCATTTTTAACAGTTAAATACATAAATAATTCAAGTTTAAAATATGGTTCATATTTTTGCGCATTATAATAAATATTAGCTTATCGTTTTACTATTAGGACCCCACTCATTAATAATTCTGTCTGTACGGCTCTGTGAAATGAAGCAACAAGTGAAATTTGACAGAGCACTTCTCAAAAAATACCGAACGCGTACTCGACCACTTAGCAAGCTTGTGACTGAGAGTCGCATGAGGTTAGCGGGACATGTTTCTCCGACAGATAGAGTGGCAAAAGCGAAAGGAGGGACCTTCTCATATAACATGGTATCGTAGCTTCATGAAGGATTTCAGGTCAGTGGACACCATACAGCAGTGTTCCCCAAACGTTTGACCTATGTGTACCCCTTTTATAATTTTTGTAACGCTTAGTACCCATCGCCCCCCCCCCCCCTTTTTTTTCTATATAATTGCATGTATGTGCTGAGATGACAGATCATAGAATTTGGATCCCTAGTTGTTTATTTTTATCTGAGATGCTGTTCCACGTCTAATAGTCTGTCCCTTTTTTTACTCAATGTCGACAAATGCTGAAAAAGCAACTTCTAATAAATATGAAGTTGGAAAATAAGCCTTTCAGATACCAGAGAGTTTAAATGCGTGACGACCCTAACCTTTTTAAACCAAATTAAAAAAACGTATATTTTGCGACATGTAACAAAATTCTTTCCATATCCAGCAACAAGGTTTTAAAGTCATTCTCTAGTGCCATTTGGTACATCATAACTCAGATCTCTTACAATTAAATTTTCAATTAGTGGGATTAATTTTTACGCTACTAGAGTCGAAAATGCAAAAATTCCAATAAAGTGTAATTATTTTAACCTTGAAAAACGTTCCTATTCATTACCTGAAATGTGTAAATTGTATTTAAAGATGTTTAATTACATTTTGTTTAAATCTAAAATAAAATAATATTACAGAATGTGAATTAAAACGTATTGATAATTTATTTTAATTTACTAACAGAACAATGTAAATGGGTAAATGGCAAAGTTAATGAGGTGCAACGCGTACCTATCCAAAGTCTTCCCGTACCCCTGGTGGATGTGTTTCTTACCTGATTAGCACAGGTGGATGTGTTTATTACCTGATTAGCACAGGTTGATGTGTTTCTTATCTGATTCGCACAGGTGGATGTGTTTCTTATCTGATTCGCACAGGTGGATGTGTTTCTTATCTGATAAGCACAGGTTGATGTGTTTCTTACCTGATTCGCACAGGTGGATGTGTTTCTTACCTGATTCGCACAGGTGGATGTGTTTCTTACCTGATTCGCACAGGTGGATGTGTTTCTTACCTGATTCGCACAGGTGGATGTGTTTCTTATCTGATTCGCACAGGTGGATGTGTTTCTTACCTGATTCGCACAGGTGGGTGTGTTTCTTACCTGATTCGCACAGGTGGATGTGTTTCTTACCTGATTAGCACAGGTGGGTGTGTTTCTTACCTGATTCGCACAGGTGGATGTGTTTCTTACCTGATTCGCACAGGTGGATGTGTTTCTTACCTGATTCGCACAGGTGGATGTGTTTCTTATCTGATTCGCACAGGTGGATGTGTTTCTTACCTGATTCGCACAGTTGGATGTGTTTCTTACCTGATTCGCACAGGTGGATGTGTTTCTTACCTGATTCGCACAGGTGGATGTGTTTCTTACCTGATTCGCACAGGTAGATGTGTTTCTTACCTGATTCGCACAGGTGGATGTGTTTCTTACCTGATTCGCACAGGTGGATGTGTTTCTTACCTGATTCGCACAGGTGGATGTGTTTCTTAAATGATTCGCACAGGTGGATGTGTTTCTTACCTGATTCGCAGGTCGTCGTCTTCTCCTCCCCAGCCGAAATAGAGATTAGAGTTTCCGTTGACTTTGAGATACTGTTCTCTGGAGAATCCAACCACACCACCAAAGTAGTTGCTGTGAAGCAGCCTGCAATCATTTATGTATATTGCCAAGGACATTCTCGAATCTCGAGTGTAAGGGCAAAGCAGGACGTTTTGGCGCAGCCGTTTTGTCGCCACCATTTAGTCGCCGTCATTTTAGCGATATATATATAATTTTTTTTTCTTTGACAAAACAAAAAAGGCTGCCTCAAAACATGGTGTACCGGTGTAAGGGTGCTTCACATGAAGTTCTGAGACATTGCTTATAGCATATCATAAGTGGGTAAAGTCGCTTTTGTGTTAACGCTGACTGTCAGTGTCCCATTTTGTTTCCCTAAAGATAGTATGCTAATTGTATGCACTTGAGTATAGACCATTTTTATAATACGTTGCAAATGACTTCTCATAATGCATTGCAAACTATCTAGATCAGTAAATAATGTAATGATTTCCAATGATAGCTTCTTATGCCATTAAATGGCAACTCCGTGTCACAAATTGTTTATGTTATGAGGACTTTAATTATGTGAAAGCATTGTGGGTTTTTTTTTCGCTTTGAAGACAGATTCTAATTTGAAGACCTTCTAATTTTTTTATATAAAAGAAGTTGGGGGGGGGGGTAAGTTGGGACGGGATCTAAGCTTTAATGTGATACCGTTTGATCGTCTAACAGCTGTGCCTAAGGCTCTTTGAGCATAAAGAAAAACACCTGTTTGAGCGTCAAACAGTAAAAAAAAAAAAACCTGTCTGAACCACCGTTCTGTCTGGAAGAGACCCAAGTCAATGCCTATATAAAGCATTGCTATTTCCGACAAAACTGGCCTTCGGACGCATGGGCTGGACATGGCCAAAGGACCGAGTTTACCGGGAGCCTCCGCTATTTTCCTATGTTCTACCAAGCTAACCATGGGTGAACTCGCCATTAATGTAACGGTCCCTTGAGGAAAGGGGCATGGATTATCGACAGGGTCGTGAGAGCTCTCTTTCAACTTCGTCCGTGCAATGGGTCCACTCTCGCGTACACTTGGACACTCCCACGGGAGTTTTGTTTCGCCATTCATTTAGCCTAGTTACCCCCTCAAGTAACCGTTTCCACACGGGCGCCACTTTGAGGCAGAATAGCATGCCCGTGAATGTGATACCATCATACCAGCATACTTGCTTGGAAGTGCAGACTGATCTCTACCTGATAATGTCCACCCAAGTCACCTGAAATTTATAGGATTGGGGAGGAGCTTCATACATTGGTCTTTCAGCGTGTCCTCGGGCACTACTCTCACTTGTATGCTCTGTATTCGTTAAATATTTACACCTTAGACTTTTTATACATAACACCCTCGTTAACGTAGGCCACAGAAACAGATAGCCTTTACATTATCTGCGCTATAGATTGCATGGTATGAAAGGGATGTTTTGCTTTGTTTTTTACTTTATTAAAATCTACTTAACATGATTAAGGACATAATACATTTTAGCAAGATTACACTTTTCAAAATGGTAATATCCATGCGTTTTTTTTTCAAATGCCTTTAAAAATAAAGGCGATGAAAGTATAGGTTTAGTGTTAAATTGTATCTCCTATTTAATGACAAGGAGATTAATGCTTGGACTATGCTTGCGAAGAAGAAGCAGAACAGAAAGGAATATTGGTAGTAAAATCTCATTGACAAAATTATTAATGCATTCTTGTATGTGAATGTAAATATATATTTTAAACCTTTTTTTTAAATTATTATTTTGACAATTAAAAAAAACATAATATTGTGCAATTGGAGTAATTTTGAAAATAGAGACATGGATGGTGTCTAGGACAGAGAGTGAAGGTGTAGATAGAGACTCGCGGGAAACACCATTTAGACAGACATAGATAAGACAAAATAAGCCAGCTAGAGTCATCCTGGTCTTTGCCGTAAGTCTTTGTATTGAAAGTTGTCGATTTTCAATCTTTTAAATTTTGATATAGGATGTATATAACGACAGACTCGCTAGCCTTCGCTGCCAACCCAACATAAAAGAATTCAAACCCCTGCTGCCTTGAAGTTATACCAAAACATGAGAAAGGATTCGGGAGTCAACCCTGAGAAAAAAATCAGGAACAGGCGACCCTTAAGCAGTTTGCAGCACACAGTGCTACATCCTGGCAGAACCTGCGAGGCCGCTGTTTACAGACTGTATCGGCACTTGCTTTTCCTTTTGGATACATCAGTTACTTCGAGGGGGGGGGGAGCAAGACTGCTTTAAGGGCAACATCGTTCCGACCTTAACTAATGACCAGGCATTCATCCAAAGCCATTCATTATAGAAGGCCTGAACACTGACCTGCAACGCCACCACCCGTTGGCAGTTTAGACCAAATGCTCGTTGCCAAGTCAAAGGTCAGTACGACGCCTGGGTGAAGCTGGTGGTGGCCAGTTCTCCAGACGAGTCCTTGGGCAGATATAAGGTGAAACTTCATACTCTTTGACAACGATCATTAAAATACCCAATCTGGCCAATCTGTTCCTTTCTTCCCTTTAGATTTTAGATGCCTATGCCTAAAATTACCTTTAAAGTGCGTATTACCTGTAATTGAATTTATTCAATGCCACAGCGAAGTGCCTGGGATTAGATTCACACCTGTATATGTTGTTGTCATTCAGCGGGATCAGGTCCACATCGTGGAAAATGTAGCAATCAAAAGAACCCAGTTTCTGAGCCTCCAAAAACCCAATATTCTGAAGTGCTCCTCTGTTAAACGTTGAGAGTGCTGACTTAGAAATATAAACACAAGATTGGAAAACAACATGATTAATCACGCAAGTTAAACACATGATTAATCACGCAAGTTAAACACTTGATTAATCACGCAAGTTAAACACATGATTAATCACGCAAGTTAAACACATGATTAATCCCACAAGTTAAACACATGATGAATCACACACATGATTAATCACACACACATGATTAATCAAACAAGTTAACCATATGATTAATCACACAAGTTAACCACACGATTAATCACACAAGTTAAACACATGATTAATCACACAAGGTAAACAACAAGATTAATCACACAAGTTAAACACATGATTAATCACACAAGTTAAACACAACTCAGCTCAAATCGAGCTCCTTGAGAGGTAGCCAAGCGCTTCGCCACTCAGTTTTAGACGCATGCCATTGGAAGCATTTTATAGGCAGTAGAGCTCTCTGTCCACTACCACTTCCGGCAATAACAACATCAAGGAACAGCATATAGATCTACAGATATATAAATAGGAGTGGAGACATTGAAATAGTTTAAAACTGTAAACATCTCACCTGCTCGATGACGAAAAATGTGACGTCGACCTGCTGGCGCTTTAAAATCGGGATCAAGTTATGGAGGACTATATGTAGATGTTGGTATCGATTTCTATAAGGAAATATGACTGCCAGTCTCTGTCTCGCTGCGCATTCTGTGGGGCGTAATCGTCCACCGTTTTCCCTTTCCGGGAAGTAATCGATTAGTTCTTCTCTTGTGGTTTCCCGTAGCAATCCTGCAAGATGGCCGACTGCAAAAATCAAAGGCGTGTAGTCTTTGAGTAAAAGTGATTGTTTTATAAAGATTTGCTTTTAGGGGATGCAATCTGTGTTAGCATGAACTGCTCATCTTTCCACACCGACATTCAGCCTTCATCCATTTTCAATGTCAAGGTTAATTGGTTTAAGTTCACTAAAACAGAGACTTCTATCGCGATACTTTGTGGAGTCCAGGTTTAAATTAGATTTGACCTAAAACTTAAACACCAATGAAGTTTGAGAATTATAAGATGCACATTTGAGATGATTGCACGCAGATAAAGCATCCATAGGGATTCCTCATTATCATTTTAGGCTGGAGAGCATACTTTATCGAATCCACTCCACGAACTGCTAAGCCTGTGTTGGGAACAAGAAACAGTCCCCCGGACCCAGGATTTAAAAAATGCAGGCCCGATTAAAGTATGTGGAGGCCCCGGGGTAGGATTTTTGTGACCGCCCCTACAATTTTTTTTTGAAATCTTAAATAAAGATCCTCTTATGAATGAACATACTTAAATCTAAAAGCATGCTATATTTTAGGAGAAAGAAATCGTTTTTTTTTTTTGTAAATCTGATCTCAATTTCCTTTTTTTTTTAAATATTTAACATGCAAATTTTTAGATTCTGTGGAGGTTAAGGTCCTTGGTAGACGCACCTTCGTAAATCCGGAGCTGTATTTTTTTTTATTCCGAGCATGCTACAAGCGTACTCTTCTTAATTACGACATTTTATGCCAGCCGTAAAAATGCGACAAAAAAATGTTAGAAATAAGAAACGTATAAGTTTCTGACGTCGAACTTCGGAAATATTTTTCGCACGTTTCCCATTCCAGTGGAGACCCCCGTGGCTGTAGCCCCGCCTGACCTGCCTTAAATCCGGCCCTGAAAAGATGCAACTTTTTTTTTTTAAGGCGACTGCACTGATTGTAATAGCTACCGAGGTATCTCATTGTTGGAAAGGTTTATGCAAGAGTACTATTATGGACAGGTCTATATGATAGAGGGACTTCTTATGGTCCGACATAAAAGAGAGAACCTGGTTGCATGCGGCCTCAGAACGAGACCGCTGGAGGTCACTCACAAAGGCCGCTGGATACATATTTGAGACCTAAAGAAAATCCGCTGCCGATGACAGACGCAGACGACGAAAAGAAAATCTAAATCGACCACCTGCGGACAATGGTTATGCTTGCCTTGGGTGTGGCAAAATATGTAGGTCACAGTGGGGGTTGCGCATCCACGTGAAATACTGCATTCCTCACTAATCTTCGGACTCAAAGACAAGCCTTATTTTTATTGTTATATGATACTGTTCAATGTATACTTGTTGAAATGATTCACGCTAGACATATATATAAAAAACAGGACAGTTGCTATAAAAAAAAAAAAAATGTACATAAAATGTTAATTTACTGAGATGTGAAGATTTGTCTGGACAATAGTTTAAGGTTGGGGTTGTAGTTAGGGAGACGCCTACAGGTCCAGGTGCTGTTTTCATCACAATCTCTAGAGAAGTATCACTAAAGTTGTTGGATGTCAAATAATCAGCAACGCCCTCAATTTCTTCCTCTACCGTTTGTTCTGCCTTTCGGTGGTTTTGTTCTATTTGGTCATTATCTGATTCTAACTCTTCTATGTGTTGTAACTGCTTATCCTCTGATTCTAACTCTTCTCTTTGTTGTATCTGCTTATCCTCTGATTCTAACTCTTCTCTTTGTTGTATCTGCTTATCTTCTGATTCTAACTCTTCTCTTTGTTGTATCTGCTTATCCTCTGATTCTAACTCTTCTCTTTGTTGTATCTGCTTATCTTCTGATTCTAACTCTTCTATTTGTTGTATCTGCTTATCTTCTGATTCTAACTCTTCTCTTTGTTGTATCTGCTTATCTTCTGATTCTAACTCTTCTCTTTGTTGTATCTGCTTATCTTCTGATTCTAACTCTTCTATTTGTTGTATCTGCTTATCTTCT
Source organism: Biomphalaria sudanica (assembly GCA_036873155.1). NCBI lineage: Eukaryota > Metazoa > Mollusca > Gastropoda > Planorbidae > Biomphalaria > Biomphalaria sudanica. Next base: position 2,355,841 of record JAZGLO010004016.1, read on the forward strand.
GATTCTAACTCTTCTATTTGTTGTAACTGCTTATCTTCTGATTCTAACTCTTCTCTTTGTTGTATCTGCTTATCCTCTGATTCTAACTCTTCTCTTTGTTGTATCTGCTTATCCTCTGATTCTAACTCTTCTCTTTGTTGTAACTGCTTATCTTCTGATTCTAACTCTTCTATTTGTTGTAACTGCTTATCCTCTGATTCTAACTCTTCTCTTTGTTGTAACTGCTTATCTTCTGATTCTAACTCTTCTATTTGTTGTAACTGCTTATCCTCTGATTCTAACTCTTCTCTTTGTTGTATCTGCTTATCTTCTGATTCTAACTCTTCTATTTGTTGTAACTGCTTATCTTCTGATTCTAACTCTTCTCTTTGTTGTATCTGCTTATCTTCTGATTCTAACTCTTCTATTTGTTGTATCTGCTTATCTTCTGATTCTAACTCTTCTCTTTGTTGTATCTGCTTATCTTCTGATTCTAACTCTTCTATTTGTTGTATCTGCTTATCCTCTGATTCTAACTCTTCTATTTGTTGTATCTGCTTATCTTCTGATTCTAACTCTTCTATTTGTTGTAACTGCTTATCTTCTGATTCTAACTCTTCTCTTTGTTGTAACTGCTTATCTTCTGATTCTAACTCTTCTCTTTGTTGTATCTGAAGATAGATCTGCTCCGTTTCTCCGTCTCTTGGTTCATCTGTGTGTTTCAAAGATACATTGTATGCCTCCAACTGCTCGTTGCTTTGTTCTTGTAATGGCTCACTTAGCGTTCTTATATGAGACTTATCCTTTGGAAAGTCAGCCAAATCATTCCTTGATTTCGTTTTAAAGTCTTGACTAAAGCTGTCTTGTAGGATGTTAGTCACAGCTGTGTCACTACCATTTACGTTCTGCATGGAATCTAATACTGTCAAAGTCTTTCCTTTAAGAAATGTTGAATCTTCTGCTATTACCACATCGGTTTCACTGTGGCCAATCTTCTTGGATTTGTTTATTTGGCGGTTTATAAAGTCATCGAGAATGTTTTTATGGTTTATATATTCTGAATAGTTCTGTTCTTGATAATAAAGAACTGTGTTTTCTCTGACATCTTTGACAAATTCTGAAAAAAAAAAAAAAACTTTTAGAGAAAGTAACCAATTTTGTAGGTTTAAAGCTTAGCTTCCTTCGTAATAAGATCCACCTTCAGACCTTGCGACCTATAGGGCAGACGATGTAAAGATCATCTGTTTCTGTGGCCCACGGAAACGAGGGTGTCATGTGGCCAGCACAACGACCAACCGCCTTTACTTTTCCCCAGCTAATGTCAGGTACCTATCAGAGCTGGGTGGACTCAGATGCACCCTAAAGATCCCGAAAAGATAAATCCCTGTCTTCACCAGGATTTTAAATCAGGACCTCCGGTTCGAAAGCAAAGCGCTTTACCACTGAGCCACCACTCCTTCTTCCTTCGTAATACAAAGAAAAAAAGTAGAACAAATAGTTTATGTTCGAGTATTTACACTGATATATGCTTTTAAAACACATTTCACAGTAAACCTTCATTTTATTGAGCTCACTTAGATCTAGATTTACATGGCTGCTAAATATAACCAAACCTTTAACTCATTTTAACTTTTGTTCAACTCATTTTTCGATGAACAAAATGTGATATTAAAAAAATATTCAAGTGAGTGTTTAATATAAACGCGATATAGTTCAAATTCATTTGTCTATATATGTATGTTATGCATCTATTTAAGACTTATCTAATTTGTTAACTATGCTTCGAAAAGAATAGTTAGTGTGGTCAACATAAGGGATACCAAGATACTTTCAAGCGCAACTTCAAGGAAAATGAAATCATCCGACTGGAAAATGTTAGCCCAAGATCGCTCCTAGAATCGCGTAACTGTGTTTCAAGCCTTGTGGTAAAAAAAAGATTTAATTCAATAAAGATATAAGATCAGTCACAAAATTAACATAAAAAGCAGGCAATACTTCAATAAACCCAGCATTAAACCCAGCATACCAGTACCCCGAGTGTGGTCGACTTTTCTAAGTAAAGATAGAACTTTACAGCCATGTTCGAGTTCCTAAGCAATTCGACCATGACGGAGGAGCTATATATGGATTTGTACATGGAACGTCTGTGTGTGTTGGCCTCCTTCAGTCGTGGAGCGACTATGGTTCATCTCGAACACTTTTTCATATGGCTGTGGAGAGACACTCCCGTCCACAAATATCGCAGGTGAAGGTGGCTTTCGCTTTGGTGGTAGAGGAGCTGGCCATTATTCGCAGAGAACGTATAATTTAAGTATTGGCCTATATTTATGAAGGTATTACTTATAGCTATACATGCATCTAAGTGTTAAGGCTATACGAGCACTTAAGACTTATAATTTATAGCTACATGTATCTAACTCTTTGAGCTGCACCCCTATGTTCGACCGAGATCTAGCGATACACATTTTTTTAAAAAACTTGAATTTACGATTACCTTTTGTTTGAAACAGGCCAATGTTCACATTACTATTCATTGTACTAATTGTTACATTAAGAATAAGAGACCCTAGTGTTGAGGTGACGGCTACAATAAACAACTTTCTGATGTTTAGTCTGGACATCTGGAACAATAAAGTTATTATTATAAAGAAGCGTTTATATGGGTTAGTGTTGAGGTTTCTGAGGTACAAAAGTAAACATTAACAAACAATGCCTTTATGTAAACAAAAACTAGTATTTAGATTATGTATATTATTATTATTATAAGTATGGTTAAAAAGCTTATATGAACTCACTCTGTCTGGTAAAAAGTTTGTACACGTTATTTCTTCAAAACCCATTCTCGGATCAAGTTGAAATTTTGCATAACTATTCATAGTCGATGACAATACACAAATCAATCAAAAAATTAACAAATTAGATTATCGATTAGTATTAATTAATTAATTTTGTTTTACATGGCAGAAATGGAGCTAAACCCTGCCATTCTTATATAAATGGTAGTAATTCGCGGTTATTTCCCTAAATAAGCTTTGTTTTTGTTTTTAAAGTAAGCCTAATCTTTTTTTCTTTTGTTTGTTTTCTTAATGTAAAGTAAACTAAACTAAACAAACTTACAGGTATAGGTATAATACGTAGAGAAATAGAAGACTTCTTCCAATGACACTAGCCAGGTTCTGGCTTTACCAACATTAACAGAAGAACAAATGATGTCAGTAAAATCGAAGAAAAAACTCTTACAATGGCTTTCTAAAATGACGAAAAAAGACATGTGTGTATAAATTAGATCTAGTAAATTTTTGACCACAAAAGATTCTGAATGCACAAGTTATAGACCTAACGTTTGAAAATGTAGCTGAGAAATGAACAAAAGAAAATATAGCCAAAGAAGTACAAACATGAAAGGCAATAAATTATCTGACGGTCGAGGCTTCGGTGAAAATCTGGCCATCCATTACATCATATAATTACAGGACATAAGACACAAAGTATTAAGAGAATAGTCTATGTCAACTTGAAATTAAAGAGCAAAGGGGAAAGAATGGGGCTTAATGAGGTGCGACTAACGATCGATACTCAACGAAAGTAATAAAAGCTGTGAACAGAGTCACAGTTTATGATGACTAGATGAAAGCTTAGAATTGATTTAGTCCTAAACGTGTTCAGATTTGTTTCATTAAATATTTACACAAAAAAAAGTAATTCAAAAAATAAAATTAGTGAATAATAGAGTTGAAATAATTGGTAATATGTTGACACAACTATGGAGTTACTTTGTCATTATTTGAGCAGCTGCTAGAAGAGCCTGCAGCAGTATAAAATTCATGAAACTAAATTAAAATAACAAAAGCACATGTTAACATATCAGAAACTTCATCACAATAAACAAAATCCTGTATAAGCATCACGACTAAATTAATAGCACAGATCCCCAAACCTTGAACCTGTTGACCTGTTGGGCAAGCGCAGCGGTGGTTGAGCGGTAAAGCTTGAATCCTGGTGAAGACTGGGATTTTAAATTTTGGAATCTTTGTGCGCCTGTGTGTTACCCAGAAAAGAAACAGATTACCTTTACATCATCTTACCCATAGATCGCAAGTTCTGAAGGGGGAAGTTTTTTGTTTTTTGTTTACATTTCTTTGTTACATGCCATTTTACACACAGTAATTTATATTTTGTTATACGACGCATTTATCTTATCTTATCTTATTTAATACAGACGTTACTTCAAAAAAGAAGATGATTACGTCCTACGCGTCATGCATTTAGTCATGCATATTAACCAATGACTTAAATTCAGTGTTATTTTTAATGGTAAAACAGTTGTCTTCCTGTTTTAACGTTCTATTAAGGTCACAAAGTCTTCAAATGTTAGTGGAAATAAAAAAGTATCATCCTAACTATTGAATATCTTCTTTTAGTCATCTTAAGTTTTCTCAGCAGGCCTACTATCACGAGTTGTTTGTGAGAATAGTGGCTAAAAATCAGCGAGACATGAGAGTTTAAACACAGTGTAAGAATATATTTTTCTTGACTTCAATATCTTGAAACTCAATTCAATAAAACATACATACACATACACAAAAGTGAACAAAAGATTTATGCGGAGCGGACTGGTGCACTGATCGTCGCCTATTTTATGTAAGCTGAAAATATGCATCAAACCAACTAGGCAGCCTTAAGAACGCAAGCTTGCAAATCGCCAAAATGTTGGTAAGCAGGCCCGGCCTTAGGCCATTGCAACCTATGCGATCGCAGTGGGCCCCGCGCTTTCATAGGCCCCATGCTAATTCTGATGTGTAATTATTAATTGCAAAATATGTACGAAAAATTCCTGGAAATGTCTTGCACTTATTAAAATCTCCTGAAAACTCAGAAAAATCTCCTCAAAAATAGACAAAATTGTCACTTGTGGGTGTCATTCATTACTGAAAACACCAATCCTACGCGCGATAAAAAAAAAGGCATTGTCAGCTTTCATGTTGCAAGGTTCGTAAAGTAAAGTTAACTTGATCGCAATTTTGTACTTAAAAAAGAATGAATAAAATGCAAAGCCGAATTTATTTTCTAATACAAAATTTTAATTTTCACGTATTACCCTTATTCCCACTCAGACTAGGCCCCACGCAATCAGTTTCGCATAGAGCCCGCAATTGCTAGGACCGGCCCTGTTGGTAAGCTCACAAAACGTCAAGCAAGAGCTCATCAACAAGCTAGACAGTGAAATTAAAACCCTGCACATGAACAAGGATGTGGAAAACAGATGGAATAAACTAAGGGATTCTGTGTACTCTCTGGCTAGCAGCGTCCTTGGTCAGCCAAAACGCAAAGCACCAAGATTGGTTTGACAAAAACAGCGTGCAAATCGAACGGCTTTTAACACACAGGCAACACTTCTTCAACACAAACACAGGCAACACTGCTTTAACACAGGCAACACTGCTTTAACACAGGCAACACTGCTTCAACACAAGCAACACTGCTTCAACACAGGCAACACTGCTTTAACACAGACAACACTACACAGGCAACACTGCTTCAACACAAACACAGGCAACACTGCTTCAACACAAGCAACACTGCTTCAACACAAGCAACACTGCTTTAACACAAGCAACACTGCTTTAACACAAGCAACACTGCTTCAACACAAGCAACACTGCTTCAAAACAAGCAACACTGCTTTAACACAGGCAACACTGCTTTAACACAAGCAACACTGCTTTAATACAAACAACACTGCTTCAACACAAGCAACACTGCTTCAACACAAGCAACACTGCTTCAACACAAGCAACACTGCTTCAACACAAGCAACACTGCTTCAACACAAGCAACACTGCTTCAACAAAAGCAACACTGCTTTAACACAAGCAACACTGCTTCAACACAAGCAACACTGCTTCAACACAAGCAACACTGCTTTAACACAAGCAACACTGCTTCAAAACAAGCAACACTGCTTTAACACAGGCAACACTGCTTTAACACAAGCAACACTGCTTTAACACAAACAACACTGCTTCAACACAAGCAACACTGCTTCAACACAAGCAACACTGCTTCAACACAAGCAACACTGCTTCAACACAAACAACACTGCTTCAACACAAGCAACACTGCTTCAACACAAGCAACACTGCTTTAACACAAGCAACACTGCTTCAACACAAGCAACACTGCTTCAAAACAAGCAACACTGCTTTAACACAGGCAACACTGCTTTAACACAAGCAACACTGCTTTAACACAAACAACACTGCTTCAACACAAGCAACACTGCTTCAACACAAGCAACACTGCTTCAACACAAGCAACACTGCTTCAACACAAACAACACTGCTTCAACACAAGCAACACTGCTTCAACACAAGCAACACTGCTTCAACACAAGCAACACTGCTTCAACACAAGCAACACTGCTTCAACACAAGCAACACTGCTTCAACAAAAGCAACACTGCTTTAACACAAGCAACACTGCTTCAACACAAGCAACACTGCTTCAACACAAGCAACACTGCTTCAACACAAGCAACACTGCTTCAACACAAGCAACACTGCTTCAACACAAGCAACACTGCTTTAACACAAGCAACACTGCTTCAACACAAGCAACACTGCTTTAACACAGGCAACACTGCTTTAACACAAGCAACATTGCTTCAAAACAAGCAACACTGCTTTAACACAGGCAACACTGCTTTAACACAAGCAACACTGCTTTAATACAAACAACACTGCTTCAACACAAGCAACACTGCTTCAACACAAGCAACACTGCTTCAACACAAGCAACACTGCTTCAACACAAGCAACACTGCTTCAACAAAAGCAACACTGCTTTAACACAAGCAACACTGCTTCAACACAAGCAACACTGCTTCAACACAAGCAACACTGCTTTAACACAAGCAACACTGCTTCAAAACAAGCAACACTGCTTTAACACAGGCAACACTGCTTTAACACAAGCAACACTGCTTTAACACAAACAACACTGCTTCAACACAAGCAACACTGCTTCAACACAAGCAACACTGCTTCAACACAAGCAACACTGCTTCAACACAAACAACACTGCTTCAACACAAGCAACACTGCTTCAAAACAAGCAACACTGCTTTAACACAGGCAACACTGCTTTAACACAAGCAACACTGCTTTAACACAAACAACACTGCTTCAACACAAGCAACACTGCTTCAACACAAGCAACACTGCTTCAACACAAGCAACACTGCTTCAACACAAACAACACTGCTTCAACACAAGCAACACTGCTTCAACACAAGCAACACTGCTTCAACACAAGCAACACTGCTTTAACACAAGCAACACTGCTTCAACACAAGCAACACTGCTTTAACACATGCAACACTGCTTTAACACAAACAACACTGCTTCAACACAAGCAACACTGCTTCAACACAAGGTACACTGCTTCAACACAAGCAACACTGCTTTAACACAAGCAACACTGCTTCAACACAAGCAAAACTGCTTCAACACAAGCAACACTGCTTTAACACAGGCAACACTGCTTTAACACAAGCAACACTGCTTCAACACAAGCAACACTGCTTCAACACAAGCAACACTGCTTCAACACAAGGAACACTGCTTCAACACAAGCAACGCTGCTTTAACACAGGCAACACTGCTTTAACACAAACAACACTGCTTCAACACAAGCAACACTGCTTCAACACAAGCAACACTGCTTTAACACAAGCAACACTGCTTTAACACAAGCAACACTGCTTTAACACAAGCAACACTGCTTTAACACAAGCAACAGTGCTTCAAGGCCTTTCTGTGTAATCCAAATAGCTCATAAAGCAGAGAACGCTACACACATGCTAAAAGTGAGGTCCAGCGGAATCTGAGACTCATGAAGGAGGCGTGGTTTAGTAAAAAGGCGGAAGAAAAGCTTTTACGGTCCTCAGCAAAATGGCTCAACTCCCATATTCAGAAGTAGGAGTTTCAGCTGTTAATAGAAGTCAAACATAGCTGCCAACCCAGCCAACTAATAAAAGCAAGACTGGAGAGTAAAGATCATAAAGCCAGAAAAGTGACTGTTTAGCAATAATAGATACCAAAAGCGGGCTAAATTGTACCAATCAAAGTTTAGAACGACTAGGTTTATATTTTCATAGTCATCTCTAAATGAAACTTTGTGAACGCGTTAAAAAAATGAATGTCTGTCATATTAACTGGTACACGTTTTGAAAGCTCAATCGTGGTACATTTCAAATTAAATTGTGCAGTAAAAAACAACTGTAGATGTATCGCGATAGAATAAATGCAGGACAACTTTCAAGCAGGGCCGGCTTTACATCAGTTGATGCCCTACACACCAATAGGATATAGACCCACCCTCATCCTTCCAGTAACATGGTTATACGTTTGACTTTATTATCGTTCAGGGTCGGATTTAAGGGAGGGCAGGCAGGGCTGCACCGTAATGAACAGAAGTTCGTTTAAATATAAATACAATCAGCTATCTGTTACAATTAGGAACCTCGTTACATAAAAGTATTTTGTAAAGCATCCATATTCACTATCCATATCGATCTTTGCTTACTGGCTATAGGAAGTTATCTTTTTTTTAATAAAACGACTACTAGGGTAAGTCCAAGATTTTATATCTACCTTATTTATAGTTCACCACGAGTGTAAGAAGCACGACTTGCCTTTGGAGCACCTTTAAACTGTACGGCCATATCACGAGGTCCTCATGGCTCGCAAAGACATTCCTGCAGGGAACAGTACCAGGGGAAATTTTTTGGGGGGCACATCGGCACAATTTAGGCCATGTCGGAAACAAAGAGACAGAAAAAGCAACGGGAAAATAGCGCAAAAGAATGGACGGGCCTGACAATGGTAAAGACTGATTCGAAGATTAATTATGAATGCACATAATCAGATAGTCATGATTAATGTCGTTAAATCACTTATACATTTTTTATTTTTCTGCTTTCACCGGAAGTGAGGGATCAAACAGAAAGGCACTGAATTGTTCACACCATTTAGGATGTAATATCTGTTGATTTGATAAATCGATAATTTAAGTATTTACAGGGTTAGGGACCAAGGGAATATTATGAGTATATGTGTAAGTTACTAGTTTGCAATAGATACTAACATAAATGCTGTCTCCAGTAATTTACACTATTAGGCCTCCATGGAAATAGTTTCAATAGGCTTGAAAGCAAATGCTAATCTCGTGTGTTAACATTACACATCTACTAGCAACTCAAATCCATTCATGTCATACTAAAATTTCATTTTGACTGAGAATTTACATACTGACTTAGTTGTGGTGGCTGACCACTTGGCTTCCAAACTGATGAGGTCTACCCGACTCTAATGTATACCAGAAAATAGTTCCCCACGACACCCTCGTTAACTGTCCCAAAGACAGATGTGCCATAGATCACTAGGTCTGAATGGAATACTTCACTTTTATTAGGACACTGACAAGTCAACGAGACTTCACCTTGTACCGCACTCTTTCATTCAATGAATAATTCAAGTGGTCACTTTATTTTGTTAACAAACGTTTATTGAGTCATAAAATAGTGCATGTGGGATGGTGAACAAACCAACCCACTGAGGCCTAACATACAATTGTACGACGCTGAAAGAAAACGGATCAACAAAGAAATAGAACCACTTCCTGTTTGACAGAATCATCTAGTCATTTTCATAAGGTTTTTTTCTTTTTTAAAATAAAATGTCTAGAATTGCGTTGAACAAATGAACACAAAATGGAGGGTAACAAAACTTACCTATGCAAGTAGTTCTCAAATCTCAGGTCATGACTCCAAAGGTCATTCTTCCATTTTTTTATTTTTTTTTTACAAGTATCTGAAGTCTCAAGCCAAAAAAATTTATTTAAAAAAATGCAAAGTTTTGAGAACCACTGCTATAATTTTTAAACTCAAATGACCAAACTATTTTTATTAGACAAATTAAAAAAAATAAAATTATTTGGAAGCAATGAAATGATTGGAATAAGCAGTTCACTGTTTTATTTTGGTCGAAAAATGTGATAGTAATAATGATTATTCACAGTTGAAAGCACAAAAAAACTCCTAGTGCCCAATACTAAGCCATACTAATATTATATCCATGCAGGTATTGAGTGAGGCCTTTGCAAGGGTAACCCTAACCCCCAAATGATTGGAGAAAATAATTTTTGAGCCTAGTTAGAACCTACAGCTGATTGTTAACTAAAACCACAGTGCAGTCAAGCTCTGCCAGTGTCTCAGAAAGAAATTAAAAAAAACAAATGTGCCAACCCTAAGCAACATTGTTCTGTTTAGCCGCTGTAGAACAAAGTAAAGACTAAAATATTTGATAAGATTCCATTGGCAGAGCAGTACATTGTAATTGCCGAAAACACATAATTCTCTTAGAAGTTACATTAAGCCATAAAAGAAAGTGCAGATGTTAAATAACTAGATCCAGGATCAGCTTAGACATGTGGAATGATGAATACAAATGTCATAATTCAATTCTCCATGCCCAATACATGTAGTACTATATAGTGATACCTTGCTATTGAAAATACATGGTACAGAACTCTGGTAAAAAGCTTACACTACATACAATGTACAAAGTTGTAGATCTCTGCTATGACAATATCACGGATAATGAATGCTAAATTTCCTTATGTATGGGACATATTTCAAGTTTTGTCATTGTGTAAGTCCATTTGAAACAAACAACATTTTATATATAAACATTTGAGTTTGTACACAATTAGGTTTATTGAGATCAGGACAGTGACACATCTCACTTGACCTGAAATGAAAAGAAAACAAAAATGTGAGATTCTTTAGATACATGTATAATAACACTTGAAACTAGAATTCTGTGTTGATTGTATATCAAAGAATGAACTAAACTAAACTTCACTAATGTTAAAACAGATAACTGAGTAGAGACTATAGCAGAGAACAAAATGTTTCAAGCAGCCTTGGACATGACATGGAGAAAAGCTGTAACTGTTGTATCAGCCTAAAGCCTACAGACAGAAACTAGGGCCAAATGAACAACTCCAGAGAAGACTTGTTTAGTCACAACACACATGGAAGAAAAGGAAACAAAGTGAATTATTTGAATGTATCCAATGTCCAAACAAAAGCCAGATATACGAAAAACTGTAGGGTAGATAGTCAGATACATAAACCAGCAATAAGTAAATTATTTGAATGCGTCCAATGTCTTGAGACAAGAGCTTTATACACATATGATACAGGGTAGAAGGTAAGATATTCCAGCAGCCGTTACCTTAATGAGTCAAAGCTCCTCCTGAAAATATTTCTGGGACATCTATTTCGTTGAGGACATTCTCTGAGATCCCAAACTCTGCGGCTTGTTGTTGACTCTAGAAGATGGCAAGAAAGACTTACAGATAAAGTCTCAATACAGAAACATATATTTAACTGATTGTTAGCTGATATTTTACCATATTTTATAGTGTATTATAAGTGGTGTGGTGGCTGAGTTGTAAAGCACTTAGCTTCCAAACGGAGGGGGTCCTGGTTTTGACAATCAGGAAAGATTGGGATATTTTTATTTAGAAATTTTAAGAACGTCCCATTGCCCAAACTCTAAATATATAAGTCTGGCATTAGTTGAGGAAAATAAAGCGGTTGGTCGTTGTGCTGGTCACAGAACCCTCATTAGCAATCAGCCTTTGAAACAGACAACATCATCTACCCTAGAGATGATAAGTTCTGATGGGGTACTTAGTATTGCATCAGAAAATATAAGTAAAGAACTGTTCTTATTTATGTTGATGCTAGCCTTCATAAAAGTATTACAGTTTTATCAATATCTAAATTAGCATCAATTTTTTTAATAATTTTTTTCTAAATCTCAAAACTGTATTGCAATTAGAACGTCAGCAAGAAGTGAACTTTGAACTGTCTTTGAGCATGTCAACTAATGGACGTCTTAGACCAGGGGTTCTCAACCTGTGGGTCGCGGCCCCTTGAGGGGTCAATTGACGATTTGTCAGGGGTCGCATAAGAGCATCGATAATATGGATTGTATTTAGTGTATTCTTCTATTGCTGTGTATGTTATGGGGGGGGGGGGGGTCGCAGCAGAGTGGGGGATAGTAAAAAGGGGTCGCTAAGCTTAAAAGGTTGAGAACCGTGTTAGACCCTACAACAGGCTTACCTCCTGAAATATTTGGGCAAACTCTTCAGCTGAAGCAGCTGAGCTAAACTGGGCAGAGAAGTGTTTCCTGATTGGTTCATCTGTGGAATAGTCGATGGGTTGCCACTCACAAGTGTGCTTTTTGACATCACTGGAATGAGAAGTGCTTTGTTCAGTTAATTAGTTGTATTCAATAAGTAATTCAAATACACATTATGTATCAAAGATGTACATTTTTTTAGATTTATAGCTAGTATTTTGTATTCAGTAACTTCATTAACTCTATTCCTAACAAAAGATGTCTTGAGGTATAAGAGATTTTCTTTCTTTGCTTTTTATTACCTCTTAAAAACTTAAATAAATAGGGGGGGGGGGGGGTAAATTCCAGTTTGTGTGTAGAGTTATGTCCTGGTTCTAAGACTAAATTCTATCACTGCATAGATGTCTGGATTCTGCTTGTAGAGTGAAAGATGGAATGTCTAACTACAAATCCACAACCTATTCCAGCAACAGCTGTTGTTATGAAGAGCAACTTCAAGTTTACAAAACTCAAATGTATGTCATGAGAACTAACAAAATAATTATGACGTTAATTTCACATCTATTCATTTCAATTAAATTATTAAAAGTCATAATATAGTTATAACTGTAGTGGTGACATGATAAGCTTAACTGTGTTTGATCACATGACACAGCCTAGTAAGATAGGTCAGTATGCTGCTTAGTAGTCAACTAAGTCAAAGGGCAAAAGACAGTGTTGGTACCAACTCTTCACACCTAAACCCTCATATGGTCATGGGATGAGGGCTGCTAATTTTGGTGATTGTTAGAGAAGACCTTGGGGGACCAGAATAGAGACAGAGTAAGAGAGGCCAGTCAGTTGAGCACAGCAATGCAGTTCAATACTGTTAGTTCACAGTGAAGTCTGGTACAACGTGAGTCCTTAAATGAAGCAGTTCACTCCAGACAGACAGTAAAGTTTAGTATGGCAGTACAGTTATATATCAGACAGTAGAGTTTAGTATGGCAGTACAGTTATATATCAGACAGTAGAGTTTAGTAGGGCAGTACAGTTATGTAGAGCCAATTGTGTAGTATTGGCTGTTGATGTATTATATATTAAACTAACACAATTTTGGAACTCTTATTGTCAAGTTCTTTAGCTATGAGTTTGTTGTGTTTAGCAGTGTTTACAGAGAGCCTGATTAGGAGAGAAGTGTAACAATAGCATAACCAATCATTTTGCAACAAATGAATTGAAAATTTAGGGTTTAATAATTTTATTATTAATCTAGTATTAGTTATATACCACTTGTTGAAAAATTGTGGCATTGTGTGACTTTGTTTAGGAATGGTTTTCCATAAGGAATAGCAGATCAAACAACATTAAATAGTTTCATTTCAATTCACTCTGTTCTGGAAGGGTAGCAAAATGTTTGAAATGGCCTGTTAGTGATAACAAAGTTACAAACATGCACACAACAAGGTGTCCTTACATGTGAACATGATGTTCTTGACAGATGACATGGTTACACATTTTCTCTCCATTGTCTGTCATAAACTCCACAGAGTTTCCCCCAACATCTTCATTGAATTTCACTTGCAGAGTCCCAACACTCAGTTTCTGCACAAAACATACAAGTAATATATACATTTTGTGTTTAACAATCAAACTGTAACATATGTTCAAAAATATAGTCCACTAAACACTGATTTTTATTCGCCATTGAAAACTAATAATGGCCAGCATGGGGAATCAAATAAACTAGAAGAGCCAACGCTATTATAAAGTTTAAATGTTTCACAGCTATTATAAAGTTTAAATGTTTCACTGCTATTATAAAGTATAAATGTTTCACAGCTATTATAAAGTATAAATGCTTCACTGCTATTATAAAGATAGAATGTTTCACCAACATTTAAAGTTGTAATATTTCACCACTATTAAAAAGTTTGAATCTCTTCATCACATTTATAAAGATGAAATGTTTCACCACTATTAAAAAGTTTGAATCTCTTCATCACATTTATAAAGATGAAATGTTTCACCACTATTAAAAAGTTTGAATCTCTTCATCACATTCATAAAGATGAAATGTTTCATCGCTACAACTACAACATCCCTTCCAATCCATTCGTTCTTTCAGTTTCTGATCAACTTCCAACTTTAGATCTTCCATGAAGACAGTGTAAGCTAGTAGCAGGATTAGTAACAGAAAACTAAGCCTAAGAAAACTTTTGAGACACTCTCAATTCACCATTAGAATAAGCATGATTGATAAACTATGTAACTCATTAAATGAAGGTTAGATATATATAATAGTTTCAAATTTACAAAATCAAACTAGTACATGGCATTGCTTTGTTTTGGTGAAAATTTTTCTGACTGTATGACACCATCGTAAAGCATGCCACACAAAAATTCAACTAAACTATGTAATTTCTGATAGTTGTTGAGATTGCTTAGATCTAGCCCCAGATTGCAAACTAAGTCTCACTATTAGGCCAATATAATAATACTCTTTCATTCAGTCAGACCTTTCAGACTAAAAATACAAATATAATGATACAAATTTAATAATTTTAAAATATAATTGCACAAATTTGTATAATCTTTAATATTCTTGAGCAAAATTACAATCAAACATAACAAAAAAACAATTCTACATTACAGCCACTTTGTTCACACTACAACAAACACAAGCTTACAGTACAGCTATTTTGTTAATTATGTAATCATGTCTCAAGTAATATATGTTGATTCTTAAATCAATCCCTTAAGTACTTAATGTCTCCAAAAGAGTTAAAAACCACTTCATCATTCCTTAAAAAAAAAAAAAAATTCTTTTGCAGCTCTGATAAGATAACATGTTTTTTAAGTAAAACCAAAAGACAAACCTTCCATGAGCCATTCTCGAAAGAACTGAGAGTCACTCTTTTCTCTAGAAGAACTTTGTCTCCATCTTCCTCCTCCTCCTCCTCATTGTACTCTCCATAGTCTCCTTGGCCTTCATCAGCCTCTACCACAGTCACTCCTTCTGACGGAGCTGGGGCTACAACATCAAACAAGATAGGAACCAAATGTGAAAATAAAACACAAAAAGACCTCCCCCAAAATAAAATATCTAAATTCTAGTCCTATGTGGTTTAAAAGAAAATTAATCTCTTATGTTTACAATCTTTAATTAGCAACAGACAAATTTTAAATGATGAAAATGTAAGAAACATATTGTTAAGTCCAAAGAAAGTCAGGTTTAAACAGAATACAGTAGGTGCCACTAATTATTAGTTTATGAACAACAAGGAAATAAAGAGAAGATAGAACTAACTATATGTCACAAAGTATCAAGCCCAGTTTAGTTGATGTATAGAACTAACTGTATGTCACAAAGTATCAAGCCCAGTTTAGTTGATGTATAGAACTAACTGTATGTCACAAAGTATCAAGCCCAGTTTAGTTGATGTATAGAACTAACTGTATGTCACAAAGTATCAATCCCAGTTTAGTTGATGTATAGAACTAACTGTATGTCACAAAGTATCAAGCCCAGTTTAGTTGATGTATAGAACTAACTGTATGTCACAAAGTATCAAGCCCAGTTTAGTTGATGTATAGAAACTGTATGTCACAAAGTATCAAGCCCAGTTTAGTTGATGTATAGAACTAACTGTATGTCACAAAGTATCAATCCCAGTTTAGTTGATGTATAGAACTAACTGTATGTCACAAAGTATCAAGCCCAGTTTAGTTGATGTATAGAACTAACTGTATGTCACAAAGTATCAATCCCAGTTTAGTTGATGTATAGAACTAACTGTATGTCACAAAGTATCAAGCCCAGTTTAGTTGATGTATAGAACTAACTGTATGTCACAAAGTATCAAGCCCAGTTTAGTTGATGTATAGAACTAACTGTATGTCACAAAGTATCAAGCCCAGTTTAGTTGATGTATAGAACTAACTGTATGTCACAAAGTATCAAGCCCAGTTTAGTTGATGTATAGAACTAACTGTATGTCACAAAGTATCAATCCCAGTTTAGTTGATGTAGATCTTTTTGTTTTATGAGAATTGTTGGTAATACTAAATACAATTGCCATAAATATTTTGAATGAGGTTAAATATTGAATGGTTAACCATTTGATATATAAACCCCAGTAGATGGAAGCCTCAAGAAACTAGATACTCATCAGAAATGCCTGGATAACCCTAAAAAACAAATAGAGTAGGTGCAAAAGGGTTATGGGTGTTAGCTTTACTATGATGTACAAAAGATAGAAAGTTCTAGACATATAGAAAGGAAATAATAGTGACTACTAGAGGGCGCAAGCCAAAAGTGATTAAAAAAATCTCAACCTAAATCTGAAGTGAAAACAGAGTCTACAACACATATGACCCTGAATTGTTTGACATATTTCAGACTATCACATTCTAGCCAAACAGGGGCATGGTGGCTGAGGGGTAAACAGCTTGGCTTTTAAACTGAAGGGTTTCTGGGTCTTTAAGGATGCCTCTGAACCCTACCATCTCTAAAGGGTACCTGACTTAAGTTTGGAAAAGTAACGACGGTTGAGGGTGCTGGCCATGGAATCAAATTTTCTGTACATCATCTCCCTTACAGTTCACAAGGCCTGAAAGGGGCACATTACTTTTTTAATACACCCCAGCCCAGCCCAAAACGGGATGACATGGGATAGCAGCTAGTAGAGTTCCAACCCAAGACCATTGACAAAACAGTCCAAGAGTGCATACCACACAACCAGCAGCCATCTATAATCCATGACCCTCATTGCCACAACATAAGCTAATACATAAGCTACAAGTAAAGCATGACCTTCCTTTATACCAACTTAACTTGTACACAAATTAATGCTCATCATCTTAGATAAAAACAAAAGGACTTCAGCTCTGACCTTTATTTATCCAATTAAAAAAAAGGGTTTAATTTTTTAACAGTAATGTATATTACGTATACTGAATACGTGAATTTCTTTTCCAGCTCTACAACAAAATGTACATAAACCCTAAAGGAAATAATCCCTCAGAAATATGTTATAGGGTTTCCCGCATTTCTGATGATTGTAAATAATTATAAATATGATATGACACCAAACAGGAAATAAATAAATAAATCTAGAATACTAATATGCATAAATGACAATAAAGCATCATAGCAGTACATAAGGATAGATTCTATCATTTAAGGCTCAGAAAATATCAACATTAAATAAAAACTAAATTTCAACATAAAAATCTCAACTTGATATTTTAATATATTATTAAAAAAAAAAAAATCATGACAATAAAAAATATTACTGAAAAAAAAAAAAATTTGCTTTGTTATCAACATACAAATATAAAAACAGATTGATCATTGGCAAAAAAAGGTTAGCACTAAAAGAAGACATTCAAAACAAGGACAAGATGCTGGTCCAACCCAAACTTAAGGCCACAATAAGAAAGACAATGAAAAAAAAATTTTAAAAATGTTACAACAGCTACAAAATTGTGTTTGCAGTCTGTATAGTTAAAAATCCTGTATAACAATAATAACAATCTTATTTAAGAAATTATTTGGTTGAGACATATCAACAGATACAGGGATAGAATCAAAGAAACCTACAGATTGTACAATAGTTAGATCTTTTTAATAGCCCAATTTTCACACCTTCATACTATCCAAGGAAGGGCCGCTTATTAAAGAAATCTAAGAGATGCTAGTGTGCAAAATATTTAATGCTATAACTATTGGGCCCTTCCTTTTGTTTAAAAACATTAATAATTCAGCTTAAAAAACATGTTGATAATTAAACTTTTAAAACATGTTGATAATTCAGCTTAAAAACATGTTGATAATTCAGCTTAAAAACATGTTGATAATTCAGATTAAAAACATGTTGATAATTCAGCTTAAAAACATGTTGATATTTCAGCTTTTTACAAAAATATTAGATTTTTGAAAGACACAAGAATACTGTTAACAGATTTACTAAATGTATTAAATTAGGAAATATTCCAAAATAGAGGATTGTATTATTTCAAATATATGCCAATAAATTATTAATGTGATTTAAATTATGTACATAAATATACCATATCACATACATTGTTTAAACTTTTATATTTATGAACACTATGTTAAGAGTAGCAGCCCTTACAGTTGTCAGCTGGTACTTGGCATAAATACAGTACATGAGAAATACAGTGTTAATACTACAGATGACATCTGTTAATCAAAACATGCAGATGTCATGAAGGTTACAGAAAGCTGTGCATTATCACCAGTGCAACACATGCCCAAGCCAAAGGCTTTAATAGTTCACGTTATATGCAAGCACAATTGTTTATATGATGTTAATGTTGAGAATTCTGAACAGTAAATGAAATGATAACTACAATGAAGTGATTTTCTTTTTTTGAATTGCATAGGTATTCCTCTCTCTAAGGTTCACATTTAAAATAAATAAGAGAGTTCCATTCCATTTCCGAAGAGGCATTATATGCAGTTCAATAAGGACTTAATTACAGGTAATACATAATTCTATGTTCACATCCATACCATAAGTATGGAAACATTTCTATGTGATGTCATATTCTAAGTCAGGCAATGAGAGCTTTAGACAGATGCTTTCAAACGCTTCACTTAGAGATAAATAGAAAGAACAGCAGTAGAAGATTGACTAGCTGTTAGATAGTTCAGTGGTTGATGTTAAGAATAAATGAGAGACTTGACGATGGGAATTACCTTTACTTGCAACAGGCTGCTCAACGCCACCTAAAGGTGTGTATGATGCAGGTAATATTTCATCCTGTCCAGACACATCCAATGCTTTTGTGTGGTGTCTTTTGCCTTTATCACCAAGTGGAGTCACAAGTTTGGATGTCAAAGTTGGCTCCTTGGCTCCACCTAAAGGTGTGTATGATGCAGGTAATATTTCATCCTGTCCTGACACATCCAATGCTTTTGTGTGGTGTCTATTGCCTTTATCACCAAGTGGAGTCACAAATGTGGATGTCAAAGTTGGCTCCTTGGCTCCACCTAAAGGTGTGTATGATGCAGGTAATATTTCATCCTGTCCAGACACATCCAATGCTTTTGTGTGGTGTCTATTGCCTTTATCACCAAGTGGAGTCACAAATGTGGATGTCAAAGTTGGCTCCTTGGCTCCACCTAAAGGTGTGTATGATGCAGGTAATATTTCATCCTGTCCTGACACATCCAATGCTTTTGTGTGGTGTCTATTGCCTTTATCACCAAGTGGAGTCACAAATGTGGACATCAAAGTTGGTTCCTTGGCTCCACCTAAAGGTGTGTATGATGCAGGTAATATTTCATCCTGTCCAGACACATCCAATGCTTTTGTGTGGTGTCTATTGCCTTTATCACCAAGTGGAGTCACAAATGTGGACTTCAAAGATGGCTCCTTGGCTCCACCTAAAGGTGTGTATGATGCAGGTAATATTTCATCCTGTCCTGACACATCCAATGCTTTTGTGTGGTGTCTATTGCCTTTATCACCAAGTGGAGTCACAAATGTGGATGTCAAAGTTGGCTCCTTGGCTCCACCTAAAGGTGTGTATGATGCAGGTAATATTTCATCCTGTCCAGACACATCCAATGCTTTTGTGTGGTGTCTATTGCCTTTATCACCAAGTGGAGTCACAAATGTGGATGTCAAAGTTGGCTCCTTGGCTCCACCTAAAGGTGTGTATGATGCAGGTAATATTTCATCCTGTCCTGACACATCCAATGCTTTTGTGTGGTGTCTATTGCCTTTATCACCAAGTGGAGTCACAAGTTTGGACGTCAAAGTTGGTTCCTTGGCTCCACCTAAAGGTGTGTATGATGCAGGTAATATTTCATCCTGTCCAGACACATCCAATGCTTTTGTGTGGTGTCTATTGCCTTTATCACCAAGTGGAGTCACAAATGTGGACTTCAAAGATGGCTCCTTGGCTCCACCTAAAGGTGTGTATGATGCAGGTAATATTTCATCCTGTCCAGACACATCCAATGCTTTTGTGTGGTGTCTATTGCCTTTATCACCAAGTGGAGTCACAAATGTGGATGTCAAAGTTGGCTCCTTGGCTCCACCTAAAGGTGTGTATGATGCAGGTAATATTTCATCCTGTCCAGACACATCCAATGCTTTTGTGTGGTGTCTATTGCCTTTATCACCAAGTGGAGTCACAAATGTGGATGTCAAAGTTGGCTCCTTGGCTCCACCTAAAGGTGTGTATGATGCAGGTAATATTTCATCCTGTCCAGACACATCCAATGCTTTTGTGTGGTGTCTATTGCCTTTATCACCAAGTGGAGTCACAAATGTGGACTTCAAAGATGGCTCCTTGGCTCCACCTAAAGGTGTGTATGATGCAGGTAATATTTCATCCTGTCCAGACACATCCAATGCTTTTGTGTGGTGTCTATTGCCTTTATCACCAAGTGGAGTCACAAGTTTGGATGTCAAAGTTGGCTCCTTGGCTCCACCTAAAGGTGTGTATGATGCAGGTAATATTTCATCCTGTCCTGACACATCCAATGCTTTTGTGTGGTGTCTATTGCCTTTATCACCAAGTGGAGTGACAAGTTTGGATGTCAAAGTTAGCTCCTTGGCTCCACCTAAAGGCGTGTATGATGCAGGTAATATTTCATCCTGTCCAGACACATCCAATGCTTTTGTGTGGTGTCTATTGCCTTTATCACCAAGTGGAGTCACAAGTTTGGATGTCAAAGTTGGCTCCTTGGCTCCACCTAAAGGTGTGTATGATGCAGGTAATATTTCATCCTGTCCAGACACATCCAATGCTTTTGTGTGGTGTCTATTGCCTTTATCACCAAGTGGAGTCACAAATGTGGATGTCAAAGTTGGTTCCTTGGCTCCACCTAAAGGTGTGTATGATGCAGGTAATATTTCATCCTGTCCTGACACATCCAATGCTTTTGTGTGGTGTCTGTTGCCTTTATCACCAAGTGGAGTCACAAAATGATATGTACTTTCTGTCTCAGCAGAAGGTTTGTACATCAAGCTATTTTTCTTAGTAAGATCAGTAGTGCCTTGTTGACAAACATGTAGAGAGAACAACTGAGTTGTGTTTTTGTGTATTTTAGAGACTCCCTCTTGGTCAGGTGTCACTAAAATAAGAAAAATATTAGATATAATCTAAATATCTTACATAAGTCTAATCCATATTTTGATGCTTTATAGTTAACAACTCAGGCATAATTCACGACAACCATCTTATCACAGAAAATAAGTGGATTAGATGGTTATGTGGACCTAACCTAGCAAAGCATAATTTTGTTTCATTGAACTGTAATGGACTGTTTTTTATTTTATTACATAAGTTATTTGGATACCAGCTGTGACAAAAGAACTGTAGTTTACAAGAAAGATTTACATTCACTGTTATTGTTTACAACTTTCCAAAATCAATATTCAGTTGGATTACCAACCAGAAAATCATAGTTCAGATGAAAATGGCTGTAAAAGTAATTTTAAAAGGTAGTGTATGACAAATACAAACCAGAAAACCACAGACATTCTGGCTACACTTAACCTTATAAAACATTTCCAAGGCACAGACCACACACACACACACGCACACAGAATAAATCATGTAGACTGAATCTGATTAGCTTTTTTAGAACTGCATATCAAGTTTTATGAGATTATAAAAATATTTTAACATTGATGCTCTCAACTTTTAAAAACAAAATGCTGCAAGAGTTGTTTTTTTCAAGTTGACTGCATAAGCTATGTAGAATGGCAACACATTATGAGTGGTAGGCCCTGTTGTCGTCTGTTTCCTGCTGATAACTACAAAAAGCATCGGCTGAAAGAAAGACATCATTAAAGCAACCAGCACATTTGTCTTTAGAGTCAAGACATACCTTGTTCTCCTGCTTGAAGATCTCGTTGGCATTGCTCAAATATGTCTTTAAACTTGCTGGCCAACTCTTTATTCTGAGGGGACACACAAAATAGAGATGAAAAAAGAAATTCTCAACTCTTCTTGATTGAAAATGAATATCAAAAACAAGAAATAAAAGATTTTTTGAATGGAAAGTTTTGAAACAAATATTCCATCAACAGGAATAAACAGAAGAAAGTTACAACAGTAAGAAAATGTTTCCACCTTAAATTTGACAGCAAACTGTTCAATGCTGGGCTCTGTGTCTGTGTAATCTGTAGCTACCCAACACCAGGCTGTTTCAGAGGTAGCCATTGGCTTCAGATCCATGTCAACAGATATCAAGTGGTTACAGGAGACTTTGAGAACCTGTTCCCTACGCTGCAAGATTCTAAACATGACTGCAGGAGAAGAAGACAAAAAAGTAAAATGCTCATTCATTCAAACTAAACATAAAACACACAACTCTTTCAACACAGAACAGAAATCAAACTTTTATCACAGCTTTACTTTCTTTAGAATTGAGCAGCTGTTGCTTGCTGATAATTTCTTGAGATGCCATCTCATAGGGAGAAGAAAATAATCCTAATTGTAAAGGAATCCTAATGAACAAAATTTAAACTACTGTTTGTGTATCACAACTACCAAGCAACAAAGTAAATGTTGAAGAGATTACCTAGAATTTAATTTCATGAAAAATGAAAGAATTACTATAAGATATCTGTCTGAACTCCAAATGCCAAATACAAGTGAAAGAGAACTAAATCAGCCTTGGCATACAATGGCATTATATACGTTAGATGTGATAAAATATCTAATTGTACTTGTGCATACATATAAAATCAAGACAGATTCCTCAGTCTTAAGATTAAAGACACTCGCTATTTGTTCTGGAAATCCAAAATTGAAAAGTTGTAAATATTTTGTAAACTCTTTTTAAAACTATTTCTAGAAAATTCCCTTACTTTTCATCGTGTGTTTCATTATCTTCATATCTCCAATACCACGTTCCTTCCACTGACCAAGACTTTTGTCGAACTTGTAAAGTTTGGCTCTTTCACAGAATAATGGGCTCCAGTCCTCTTCCCCTGGAGAATAAATCAGAAACAACTCAAAAACCTTTTCTTTTCAATACAAAAAAGACTTAGAAAAAAACAAATCTGTACAAAATTGCTAGCAGCATGCTAGAACTAGAAGTGACATTTGGTTCTATCAATCAAAGAACCTGAAAGTAAACTATTTCAAGTTTCTCTAGAAAGTTTAAGATACAAATAAGAAAATTTTTTTAGACCCTAATTGAAACCAATTAAAAATGTATCATTACAATTTTTTGGTTTAGAGGGATTCTCCTCAAAACAAAAAGTGTTGGAGGTCAGGGGGCAATGGGAATCAATGAAGGATTCATAAATCACGGATCAGTGAGACAATGATGAAAGGCAGTGAATAATAAAATACATAAAATTATACATTCATATCAATAACGGACAATGCATGTATAGGTCACTAAAATCTAAATAAATATATTACGGATGGTATTTGAACTTTTAAAACAAATCCTTCTATTTTTCTCATTGATTCTGAGGACATGATCCTATAAGAACTCATTTTCATCTACACAATCAAATCCAATCTGCAGCAACTAGACTCACCTGTTTTGACTTCCACCAAATCAGGTAATGGTATAACAGGTTCAAAATGAATATCATCACTTGGTGCCACGGCGGTGTCATCACCCTCCTCACTCTCCTCCGTCTTAGCTCCACTCCCTGATGGACTACTACTAGTCCCCCCTCCAAACAGTTTCTGACCAGCACCAGCAAAATGAAATGGAGATGAGGACTCAGCTGAAAGTACAAATGATTGGCTGATTCACAAATACAATCTAACATAAGGAAAGAGGTGAAATCATCTGATAGGAAATCTAGAGGTTTTAAATATTTTCTCAAAGAAGACAAAACATTAGGTAGCTTCACTCTGGGTGAGATCATTAATGGCAGAGAATAAGGACAAAAAAAAAAAAAACAATCCTTTACATTGGACTAGGGGGACGGTGCCTGAGTAATTAAGCACTTGGCTGGGATCCTTGGTTCAAATCTTGGTGAAGACTTGGAATTTTAATGTCTGGATTTTTAGGGTGCCCCTCAGTCCCCCAATTTCTAATGAGTACATAACTTAAGTTTGGGAATTAAAGGCAATTGGTCACTGTGCTGGCTGCATGACACACTGCTCATTAACAAATTGGCCAAAGAAACAGATGATCTTAACATCATGTGTCCTATAGATCGCAAGATCTGAAAGGGGAACTTCTCCGACCCAAATAGTCCTAACAAAAAGAGTATCAAGAAACAGGCCAGTCAAATTCTCTATATGTCCAACCAGCTTTCCTTCGAGAAACCTTTGAGCACAGTACCAAACTGGTCATTATACCCTATCTGCTGGACTGTAAGAGCATTACAGTTGATCTGTGGACAATCTCTATCCTTCCGTCTTTGGGCAGGATCTAAGTCTCTTTCTTAGACAGACCTGTCCTTCTATCACTTCCTTTGTCACCTCTCCTTTTTCCTGGTACTGTTCCCTGCAGAATAGTCTTTGCAAGCCCTGAGGATCTGCATTTTTTGACAGTGGTCAAAAGGTTATCATGGGGGACCAATCCAATTGTTATACTGTTTTGAATATCCAAGTTTGTAATGCAAAAATTGCATGTGATACAGAATTCTTTTCAATTCCATATGGCTAGGATCTTCCTATCTCATTCTGAGTTTGAATCCAAGAATCGCACACGCATAGGAATGTGGCCATGACCAAGGAACGCATAAATGATTTGGAACTTCACAAGTGCTGCTGTAGACTTCAAAATTAAAAATAAAAGTTAGCAGTCCTTAACCCTTAAATTGCTGAGCTGTTTGCATGCAAAATGGAATTACATTTCTATTGTTTAGAGGCTAAATTACCACTTGTTCTTAAGGGTCAAGGTAACCAAGAGCTCGCCTTGCTGTATTTATATATCTTCTTGGAATCATCAATGGCCTCACAGACACATAATTAGATTAGGAGCTAAAAACAAATATCATGAGTTCTCTACCTTTCTTCCAAGTAAACCCTTGAGCACTTGTACTTGAAGCAAGGCTTGAAAAGTCCACAGTCACATTAGAACCAAACATAAAGCTACTTTTACCAGCGCTGTCTTCACCAAACAATGAAGGCTTTGCCGCTTTGACTTGAGAATCTTCTGAAAAATAGATACACAATGCTCACTCAAACAGAATTATCATCTTTGTGACATACAGTTAGTTCTATACATCAACTAAACTGGGCTTGATACTTTGTGACATACAGTTAGTTCTATACATCAACTAAACTGGGCTTGATACTTTGTGACATACAGTTAGTTCTATACATCAACTAAACTGGGCTTGATACTTTGTGACATACAGTTAGTTCTATACATCAACTAAACTGGGATTGATACTTTGTGACATACAGCTAGTTCTATACATCAACTAAACTGGGCTTGATACTTTGTGACATACAGTTAGTTCTATACATCAACTAAACTGGGCTTGATACTTTGTGACATACAGTTAGTTCTATACATCAACTAAACTGGGATTGATACTTTGTGACATACAGCTAGTTCTATACATCAACTAAACTGGGATTGATACTTTGTGACATACAGCTAGTTCTATACATCAACTAAACTGGGCTTGATACTTTGTGACATACAGTTAGTTCTATACATCAACATTATTGATTGTTTCATTTCCTTGACTAAGAATGTAAAATCTTTTATGTTAATATAACTGTAAAAATTGTCTTCAAAGATTCGAAACAAAATCTGCAATTTAAAGCAATTAAAACATTCTTAATAAAGTGGAACTGTAAGAAAAAAAAATCCTGTAAACAAGACCTAATTGAACAGTTTTTTTTTATATGAAGTTTAGTCTACAGAATGATTCCAACAAAGGTTTAAGAGTATTCTTTGAATGAAACTATAGCTTTCTATTTTACAAAAAGGTTTCATCCAAATGGCTAAGCTGAAGACACAATCCAAGCTAGTTGAGTTGAATAAGTTGTCCAACAATGGTATGTTCTTCGTGTACAATTTATTATAATCAATAGAACTCACTTTTCTGAGCTGATGAAGCTACTGGTGTAGCCACTGGTGCAGCCACTAACTTTGGTTCTGGTGTAGCCTTAGATGTAGCAACTGTACTAGAAGCTGTAGCAGGCAACTCCCCATCATTACAGCCTATGCAGCCGTGACATGGAGATTTGTTCTCATACAAGTAGAAAGTGTCTGGCAGGAGGTACTGGCGAGCTTTGAGAACCTGCTCCTGGGTTGGTTTGTCTTCCCCCACAAAGACAACATCATTGGAGGTATTATCATCTACTATGAGGAAAAGAAAATCTTATTGAAACTGAAAATCCCTTGCATTAAATAAATACATAAAGAAAAAAATATCTAAAATAGAAAAAAACAGTAAACTATCTCCTAACATTTACCTATCTTTGTAAATAATTAATAAAAAAAGAAAAGAAAGTAGATGTGTTCTAAGTTAAGTTGTTAACTTGTATTATCTCGTTGGTTTTCTTGACAAGGTGAGACAACACATGAAAAGCTCAAATGGTACTGGAAAATTACATCAGGGAGGTGTTTTCACCAACATGTCCGAATTAGTTGTTTTTTTTAATGACTTTAAGCGACTATTATTAATGTTCTAAATTCTGCACAGCAGCTAATGTTTCTAAGTTTAGTGATTTTCCTGTTTTGTAGTAGAATTTGGTTTGTGTGAATTTTTATTATTATTATGGAATTGTAGGCAAAAGCCTTACACTTATTGCAAAAAATGTTATAAGAAAACTTAAAAGTTCTGTATTATTGGTAGGAGTATTTCAGGAAAATAATATAAACCACTTTATTGCAAAAAATGTTATAAGAAAACTTAAAAGTTCTGTATTATTGGTAGGAGTATTTCAGGAAAATAATATAAGCCACTTTATTACAAAAAATGTTATAAGAAAACTTAAAAGTTCTGTATTATTGGTAGGAGTATTTCAGGAAAATAATATAAACCACTTTATTGCAAAAAATGTTATAAGAAAACTTAAAAGTTCTGTATTATTGGTAGGAGTATTTCAGGAAAATAATATAAACCACTTTATTGCAAAAAAAAATAAAACTTGGTGACATTACCTTTGAAAAGCTCCTTCTTCACAGTAACGCTAGCAGACTGTTCCATTTGCGGTTTAGCAGGACTTGTAGAATTAGCATTGGCACAACATTTTTCAAATACATTTTTAAATTCAGATGCAATCTCTGCTGTTCTAAACCTATTTTAAAAAATCAGAACCAGTTTGAAATTCAATCGCAATGTAAATTAAATCACAAAAATATGACAAACACCAACAGGGAAACTTAAAGAAAGGTCAAAAAAAAAAAGTTGCATGTAACCATAATAAAAAAAATAGCAAATTAGCATTTGAGAATATTCCTAAGGATGGGATGTCATAGTCTTAAAATTCTTGTTGGATTATATTATAATAATAAGTAAACTTATGATATTTCATTATCTTTTATTTCCAGTTTCATTGGTTTGATTTAAAAATGACTTAACTAGTGAAACATATCTTCCAATGCTTAGTACTCTATTCAAACAGAATCAATGAATTCCTTTATGGCTAAAACATGTGTAGCTCACCTAACAGCCAACTGCTCCATTTGACCTTCTTCTTCAGTAAAATCCAGAGCATACCAGACCCATGCTTTGCCATCACTCTTGGCCATTGGCTGCAGACTTAGTGCCGAATCAATAATGTGGTTACAGCAAATCTTTAGAACCTATAAAAATATATATAAATAGTTGAACAAGTTCTGTCAAAGTGAATTTTAAAAGAAGGTCTTAAGGACAATGGGAAGTAAACCTTTCAATAACAATCAAGAGGGTTTTATTAAAAAAAATTAAATTAAAAGACTAGATTTGAAAAGATGTGTATCCAAGGTTTCTGTTGACTGACCTGATCCCTTCTCATTAAGACTCTGGTCTTCTTGTTGACTTTGTGCTCCAGTATTTTCACTACACCAACTCCTTTCTCTTTCCACTCGCCAGAGACAAACCTGTACATCTTACCCCTTGACTCAAACAATATCCTCTCTTCTTCTTCTCCTGTCTTCACCTGCACAACACACAGCAGAGTAGTGAATATTGGAAAGGAAAATTTGTTTTTTTTTCTATTTCAACATTTTAAATATTCAAACAAGCAATACCCATTTCAAGATTCAAATTTGTACTACTGAATAGCTATAACACAGTATCATAGCAATCCCAAAATGAAAGTCATTCTGCTTAGTAATTTCCTAAGTAACAACACAACATGAACAAATGGAAGGTTTTTTTTTCTCTTACAAGGCTGGCCGAGTGGGTCATAACACATCATTGTTGGTGTAAGCTAAAAAAAAAAAAAAAAAAAATTCTACATGATTACCTCCACTTTGTCAGGAAGTGCTACAACTGGCTCAAAGTGTATATGAGAGTCATCCCCCTCTTTGTTCACGTACAAGTCATGCTCATCCACCTCTGGAGACTCTGGCACACCAGACTTGACTGGTGACTTGTTGAATGAGAACTGGAACCCTGGGGTAGACGGCTGACCATTGGATAGTGAAGTATTTGACTTGGAGGGCATGGTGAAGTTAAACCCAGCTGTAAAAAGATAAGTAGTTACTTAGTATTCACAACAGAATGCTTAATTACTTACTTACGACTTAGATCCTCCCACACCGTTCGGCGCATTGGGTGGCAGATGCTATTTGACACAAATGAAGATAGCAGGTGTGACTAATACATTTTGTTCACAATGAAAATTATAAAAGTATGACATCTCCTGTTTTCTAGTCATTCTAAGAAGGCTAAAAAAAGCTCAGGAAATGTTTAGTGAGAATGATTGAGGAAAGGAATAGACTATATATAGATTAGTCTGTCAATAAAATTTCAGCAAAACTATTGATCGCATATTACAATGCATTGAATTGTCCTGTTGGTAAGAGAAAAAATCTAAAATGCCAGAAAAGTGTGGTTGTAGAATTTGTTTAAATTTAAGTATTAGATTGCAATAGTATTTCTAAACTTTAATCTTTATGGATTTGTATTTATACACGTGTGGAAAGGAAAAATCCACTAGATTTAGTCAATGCAAAGTGAGATCTACACAATTCCAGTGTAACATTGTCAAACTTTATATCTCAGTAAAATAAAAAATGGTTTCCTAACTAATTCCAAATATATGCATTGTGCATATATTCAAGAGGTGATGAATAATGAAATTATAATGAAATTTAAATATGCTTAATATAATATTGCAACAAAGAAAAAATACATACACAAGACTTGAATATGGACATTATGTTAGAGAATGTCTGTTTGAAGCCAAGACATGATACTCACTTTGAGATTTGCTTGCAACAGACGTATCTTCTGATGTAAGTAGTTTAGCCAACAGGCCTGTTGTGTCTGGACCTTTGGTGGCTTCTTTAGAGGTAGATTTGTCAAAAGAGAAGCTGCTGGTGTTCGGTACAGTGGAGGGTTTGGCTGGCGTCCCAAACACAAACTCTGACTTTCCAGTAGGTTGCTGAGCTGGAGTTGTAGAGTTCACTTTGAAGGAGAACTCTGAAGGTGCTGAAGCTCCAAATTTAAAACCACTTGAACTAGGGGTGGCCGTTGGGGTTGGGGTTACAGTAGATGTTCCACTTAGACTTGAGTTGGCGGTTGTAGGAAAAGCTGTTGCACCAATCTTAAATCCAGAAGATGTTGTTGTCAAGGTCGTGGTGGTGGTAGATGTAGCAGTTGTGGTGGTGGTTGAAGAAGCAGTTGTACTGGCCAGGCCAAAGCTGAAGCCTCCTGTTGGAGCAGGTGCTCCAGCACTAGTTGAAGGGGCACCAAACTTAAAGCCTCCTGTTGGAGCAGCTGCTCCAGCACTAGCTGCAGGGCCACCAAATGTGAAACCCGAAGATGTGGCATTAGTAGCAGAAGAGGACAAACCAAAGCCTCCAGCTGATGGTGTACTTGCTGAACCAAACTTGAAGCCAGTACCTGCAGAAAAATGTTTCAGTGAGACATAATTCAAAAATATGTAGTTTGACATGAGATATTTTCATAAAATATTTTGTGTGTGGTGATGAAGAAGAATATTTATGATTTGTTGTCATTAGGATAATGTTTACTTAATGTTTATAAAGATGATGTGTGGCACTTTCAAAAGATACAACAGACTATCATTCTACAGGTATTAATATGTGTCACAGTTAAACAGTTTCAAATTATGGCTGCTAGAGACAGGGTTCCCCCACCATTCTGAGATTAGAATTTCAGGAGATTTCCAGGAGAAAATATTCGATTTCAGGAGCGGAAAAATGCGAACTATATCTATATTTAGTAATAAATATTGAATTACCATATACATGTATAAAAATGTTGTTTTTTTTTTTCCTTTTCAAATTAGCAAATTCAAAAGTAACTGATTAAAAAGTAAAAAAGTACTTGTTAACCAATAAGCCTATTTGCACTACTCTCTATATATATATTGCTTGTATTAGTCAACATTAAGAATTAATTAAAATCTCTAAAAACAAATTCCAATGTATAACACATTATCAATATCAGTTAACTATTTCAGTGGAAATCTCTTTCATTGATTGTTTTTATTAACAATAGCTGTCTTTAAATCTATAAAATCTAGCTCTGAATCATAAAGCTAGAAGTGATTTGCAAGTAAAACCATGAATAGTTTAATTTTATATAGCAGCTTATACTATATAGACTATATTACACTATACTCTTAGCCCCATCTACTTTACAATCTAGATTTATAAATCTAAAACTAGATTCCATAATCTAAGTAGATCTCTATTAGATCTAGAAATATAATCTATACCATATATCATAAATACTCTAAGGCCTCCACCCTAAACTAAAGACAGTAAAGTAGAATAGTAGACCCTATAGACTATAGTGTCACTATAGGCTATAGTATATTCAGTATATTTATATTGGCTATATTACTATATATCTGTCTCTATCTAGATCTATTTCTATCATATCTAGATCTGACTAGAGATGTACTAGTACTACTACTAGATCTAGTTAGAATGTAGACTAGAAGATAAATAGATCTAGATTGACTAGATCTAGATTATTTTTCTAGATCATACTGAATAACTGATCATAGTAGATCTAGTAATCTAGCTAGTAGACTAGATATAGAAAAGATCTACAATATTATAATATACATATAGATTATAGATCTAGTAATAGATCTATTCTAGATCGAGTAATTTCTAGTAGATCTCATTTATCTAGTCTAGGCCAGGCTAGATCTACTTACTTAAGTTACTACTAGATCTATCTACTCGTCTCTAGTACTTAGATCTAGTACTAGTTTAGTTAACAGTTTACTAGTACTTACTTTTACTTAGTACTCTAGTCTAGTTCTAGAATGATCTAGATCTAATTTAGATTTACGGTCTAGTCTTAATTTTAATATCAAGTCTTTCTAGATTTAGATCTAGATAAAATAGATCTAGCATTTTCATTCTAGATCTATCAAATCTAGATCTATGTAGATCTAGATTTGTTTTGTTTTTTAAATCACTTTGATTTTTTTAAAGAGATCGAGATAGACTTAGAATACTGGTACTTAGATCTGTGTCTATATATGCCAGTGACTATTAAAGTAAACAAAGTATTAGAACTTTCGTTTTAGGTTTGAATTCGCCATATTATTACATTTTTATTAAATGAAACCCGACAATGCCGTTTTTTTTTCTTAATTGCCCGTAGGATTGGCGATTTTCATATTGAATGACACCCAAACAGACAATTTTGCCTATTTTTCTGGAGATTCTTATGACTTTTCAGGAGATTTTTAATAATTTCAGGAGATTTCCAGGAGCTCCTGAAAAATCAGGAGGCTGCGGGAACCCTGTAGAGAACTAAGGCTGTTATAGAACTATGGCTGTTAGAGAACTAAGGCTACTGGAGAGCTATTGCTGTTATAGAACTATGGCTGCTAGAGAACTGTTGCTGGTGAGTTAATCCGTATCAACTTACCGCCAGATCCAGAGCTTAAGCCTGAGGTAAGCCCACTAGCTCCTGTCTTGGGTGTACTTTCAACTTTTGCACCTGGCTTCAAAGTATTGCAAGCTGCACAGTTGACCACATCAGCCTTATTTCTGACCAAACAGGCACCACACTCCCAGGTGCCTGTGCTGGGTTTGAACAGTTCACTCAAAGGCTTGACAGCTTCAGTAGCAGGTTTAACATGCGCTGCAGACTGCACAGCTCCAGGTTTAGTAGTGCCACACGCAGGGCACTTCAGGACATCAGTATTGTTTCTGATATAACAACCTTGGCACTCCCAGGCCCCAGCTTTGGGCTTGAAGAGTTCACTTAGAGGTTTAGCACTAGTTGAATTGTTGGAATCAAATACATTAGTTGAAACCGGTTTGCTCTGCTCTGGACACACAGAATCAAAAACATAAATAAAAATCAATGCTTCTGATTTGCAATGCATGTGAATAACATGTAGATATATTAATATTAATATTTTCTTGTGAATAAAAACAAGAATATAAAAAACATTTAGTTTAACAGGAAAACTAATATGACGCAATTAAATTGTGTGCTTGATTTTAAAGAAAAAATGTACAATTACATTCCTAACTATTCAGATGAAGTCAAACAGAAATGAAAGAAACACTCATAAGAAAACATGCTCATTAAAACTAGCAACCTTGGTGTTCTTTGAACTTGGTGGAC
The DNA here is from genome assembly GCA_036873155.1 of Biomphalaria sudanica. NCBI lineage: Eukaryota > Metazoa > Mollusca > Gastropoda > Planorbidae > Biomphalaria > Biomphalaria sudanica. The sequence continues at coordinate 2,388,725 of JAZGLO010004016.1, forward strand.
ATAGTTTGATATACACAGAGTAAAGTGTGATTCATTTAAACATTAATAGGGTTAACATTTGCAGAAGACATTTTAATGGGAAATGATAAGTTAGAGTTTCTGTCTAAAGAAAGTGTCTAAATGAAGTTAGTTCACATTTTGCCTGTCAAAATTGAAGCTACTTCAGAAAAAGTAACTTAAAATGATATATATTAAGTATACATTCATATAGTTAATAATGAAATAGGTTCATCTGAAGACACAACTGTTTCATATGGCATACCCTTTAGAGAGCTTTCTTCTTTGGCATCAGGACTTCCTTCTGCAGCTTGCAGCTGCTGACAGCAATCTTCAAAGACTGTTTTGAAGAGACTGGCTTTCTCAGCAGTTTTAAATTTCACTGCCAACTGTTCCATTTTCATCTCCTCTTCAGAGAAGTCCATGACAGAGTAGCACCAGGCTCTGTCAGATGTTGCCATGGGAGTCAGTTTAAGATTAGCGTTGAGAGTGTGGTTGGCACACAGTTTCAGAATCTAAAAGGTCAAAAACAAATTAAATCATTGTTAAAATATTCAGTTTTTGTAGTATAGATTTTATAATACTTTTCTGATGATCTGGCCCAGGAGCCTAAACACTGAGGGTCAAGAAGGAAGCATCTTGTGTTAATTAGATGCTTATTTCAAATGTGTTAGGGTAGCAGATGACTTCATTTTTTACGGTGTCATATTTTAAGATCCCCATTTTAAAAGAGATAACCAAATGAATTGAAAGAAATGAAATAAATAGGCAGCAGTGTTTGGCATTTGTCAATTTAGGTTAGACAAGTTGTAGTATTTATGTATGATTATAAACAAGTAATATTAGGCTAGAAATTCAAGATTTTGTAGAATTTATGTAAAATTATAAATATGAGCATTATTGGGCTGGATATTCATGTATAGAAAATCAATTTGTTAGAAATACTATTCAGCATCCATTGTCTTATGAGACAGAAATAGCCGTATATTCAGCCTTGAATTTAATCAAACTCAGCTTAAGAATTTATAAAATTATTTTGTACTTTAAAAAAAAGCATTAAGTTGAAGATATCTGTGGCATTTTACGTCTCGAGAAACGATCTTTTCCCTTTGCAACTTCTTGTGTGACTAAAGAGGCCAATCCTTGATACACAGCTGCGATCGCAGGTTGGGCATATATAATCACCAAGCGCCGTTGCATTTTCACCCTTCTTTCTGCTTCTGTTGTGTATGACATCTGCAATCCGTGACCCTTCCTTTATGCTCTCTCTCCATGTGGATCTGTCCAGTGCCACCTCTTCCCAGTTGCCAGTGTCGATTTTGAAGAGCTTCATGTTGCGTTTGCATACATCTGTATGACCTAACCAGCGGCTCTCCTGCCTTCTATTAGATCGCCATACAGGATGTCCTGTGGAAGTCGACCTACTGACATTCTATGAATGTGGCCAAGCCAGCAAACAATACATTCTCACTGGTTTTTAATTGTATTTAGTAACAATAGATTTAAGTCTAAAAAAGTAGACTGAGAAAGGTTACCTGATCTCTTCTCATTACAATCCTGTACTTCACTTTGTCTTTGCTCTTTAAAATTTTCAATTCCCCCACGCCTCTCTCTTTCCACTGTTTGCTGTCATGGTCAAAGCGGAACAACATACATCTTTCAACAAACACCTTCAGAGGAAAACAGTAACAAGAGAAAACTATAGCAATGAAAAAAAATGGAATGTTATTGCGCTTTGTATCTAAATCTGATAAAACTTTTTTCCTATTGTTCAAAGAGATTTGCAGAGCACTACCATTTACTGAACATTTTCCTGGCAAATCAAAGCCCATAAAAATGGAAATGTTAATATCAGTTACTTATACACTTTTGCTAAGGTGAATGTCACTTCTTCTTATGTGACATTTGATTATGAATAATAGAGTGTCTACTATACAGTAATTAAGGTTGCCTTCCTTCACTTGAACTGTTGTACTACTTGTTGTCACATATGTCTACTCTAATTAGCACATCTAGTTCATGTCACAAAACAATGATGTGACAGTGAATACATTTTTTTTTGTCCTAAACCCACTTTATTTATGACACTGGAACAGAATCTGTTAAAAAAAAAATAATTATAACAACAACCCCCTGCCTCCCTTTAAAAAAATATATATATATACAAAAAAAAGGTTTAACATAAGACAGAAAATTAAAAGGTAAAAAAGGAAAAGAACATATTAAAATAAAAACCATTTAAAAAAAACAGTAATAGTAAAACACTAAGAAAGACAAAAGATAAAACATATATAATGTTCTAGAAACTAAAATAAATTCATACAACTCTTTTCTCTGAATACCATTAAAGCCGACTTACTTTCTAATTAATAGGAATGAATAAGGTAACGTGTGTTAAAGTAAGATCTATAATTTCTATTATAGGTTAGCTTATTTACATACCCCAGTTTCATTTTCCTCTCCAGTTTTCTTCTCCACTAACTCTGGCAGTGAGATGACTGGTTTAAAGTCCACATTCGGCTCATAGTCTTCAACGTGGTCATCTTCATGGCGCCCCGGACTTTTGGTCACAGCTGCTGGACTCTTAAATGGAGCAGAAGTTGACTTGCTACTCACAGGAGTTGAAGGACCTGATGGAGGCTTGCTTGCTGCAGGAGTTGTTGAGTCTTAAAATTTTAAAAAAAAAATATTTTATTTCAAATTTCAAACCTGAACTTTCTTCCTGCACTAATTCTGCTATGCTGCAAGTTCCATTACTTTTTGTGGAATATTATTCAAACAAAAGTGAGTCAGTTTAATGAGCTGAAAAAATAAACAAATCTTACCAGCTTTAGCAGGAAGTGAAAATAAACCCTCAGACTTAGTACCAAGGGAAGATGGAGTCAAAGTGAAGCCAGCGAATGGTTTGGGTGCAGCATCTTTAGAAGTTGCACCTGCTGGAGCATAGAACAACAATAAGTGAATGCCTAACAATGAACATTAGGTTACTTATTTTTCAAAGCAGTTTTCATTGGCATACAGGTCTCAAAATTTTGTTATATCTAATAAATAGAGACACAAATCGTCAATCTTTTTTTTTCTTAGTCAGTTGGATAATAATTGTTGGTGTACAGAGAAATATATAGGTGCAAATATTAGCTGAAATTCTTGGTCACACCTTAAGAAAAGATGCCGACAACAGAGCTAGACAGGCCTTAGATTGGAACCACCAGGGTACAGAGGAAAACTAAAAAGAACATAGAGACATGTTTTCGAATAAGCAGAGTGTGCCGAAAAAGGCTGGGAAGAGACAGTGGAGAATGATGTGTTTTTACTGAGGCCCAAGGTTCCATGAGGAAAGCAAAGGATTGGTCATGATAAACCAAATAAATTATAGATGAGGAGCTTGCCAAAAAAACTCGTTACAACCAATGTTGCTGGAGTAAGCTGGCAGTGCCACTTCTTACCAGGTGATGGTTTATTAGGGACTGGAGTTGCAGGTTGGGCTTTACTTTCTTGAACGATTGGCTTTGTGTTGAAGCTGAAGCCACCAAAGGTTGTAGATGATGTCTTTTGGGAGCCTGGGGTGCTGGATGTTGTGGCTGCTGGAGCAAAAAGACTTCCAACGCCAGCAGATGGAGTAGCAACTAGAATAAAATAACATTATGGAGTCACAGCGACAATCAGCAACTAAAATGAACAGGAAATGACATCAATAAAAAATGTACTAGGTAAAAGTGGTGAATTAAAAGAACATTTCCTGATCTGCCACATATTGCAATTATAAAAACATTCATAATAATAATATTTTTTATCCATAAGAAAATTTGTCTTACCAAATGTAGACAAGACATAGCATATAGTAGAATTACACCAAACATTATTTTAACAATAGAAAACCAAAATATACATTCACACCAGACTCGCTCATAATTTACATGCGAAATGTTCATATCAGATATTTTAGATGCTAAAATAAAATTATGCATTTGTGTTTGAACACCCTGACAGCAGCCTATTTAAATCCGATGGTTAGCTAGCATGTTACAATGAAGTTTAATTCTACTATATGCTTTGCTTTGATGATGAGAAGCTTAAGACTAAATACCTTGCGTGGCAGGAACTTTGGGCTGTATTAATTGTGCAGCTTTTAGAATAGCCTGCAACAGTACAAAAAACAACAACAGGAAACTAAATTAAAATTGCAAAAGTTCATGATACAAACAATCATGGATTGGTGTCACGACTAAATTTATAGCACAGGTCCACCAAACTGGAACCAAAAAAATAGTGAAGAGTAATTTCACACATGGTAAAAAGGGGACCATTTGCTTGTCACATCACAGCCAGTGGTGCCAGAAAGGACTTGAATAGATGGAAACTACTAGCCATTTCATCATGTGCCCACAAGATATATTTGGACTGTATAAGTCATCAATAAAGAGTATTTAAAGAGAAGCCTAGTGGAGTCTGTTAAGTTCATGAATCTCTGTGATTTCAATGTTTTAATTCTACTGAACTTGTTATTCTTATTGGATTTATTGATTAAAGTGTTCAGAATTGTATTTCTTGGATTTGTTCTGAAGCCAATTTATATGAGAACAAGAAACCACTGAATTATATTTAAACATATGAGAACTCAACTGAAGATACATCCATTCAACAAACAAAATGCTTTCACAATTATATATTCAGTATTTTTTAGCTATCAACTAGATACTATCATAGATACTGAAAAAGAAAAAAAACAACAATCATCAGCATTAAAATGTGGGTGTCTGTTAGAGCTTTCTAGTGCTCGTTAAGGCTTTTCCATTCTTTTTTTTTTTTTTTTTTGATCCTACAGAAACAAGCTAACAAGAACCAGAGCAGAATAACTCTTTTGAATCTACTACGTAGAAGAAGAAAGACGCAATGAACTGAAGCAAGACCTCATGAGATTGAGATTTTATTTCAGTAAAAAAAAAAAAAAAACATGAAATTTTACAAAAGGTATCACAGACACATTAAAACAGTCACAGGAGACGACCCAACAGACCACAGTGTGAATAAGTACTTGAGTATGGACAACACAAGGATGACAACACACAAGGGTCCCTAGATATAAGTTGATAACTATTCCAAGAGATAAAGAAACTGATCACTTGCTTGTAACTTAAACATGAGACGTACTAAATTGTTTTTTCCACCTGCCATTCAAAAACATGGTAGCAAATGCACAAAGAAATAAATAAAAAAAAACAACAACTATGAATTTGAGTACAAAGAAAAAAAACAAAAAAACTGACAAACTCTGACCTCTTTGAGCTGACTCGCTAGAGCTGCATTCTCCAAGCTTACAGTGATCTTCTGCGAGTCCTGGGATCCAACTTTAATGCCAGTCCAGATGACATGTGTAGGATTAAATGATGGCTCAATACGCAGAGCATTGACGTCATGGTGAAAGAGAATTTCTTTATTATCACTCATCATTAAAACTGTGGCTCGGTTGCTGAAGGAGTCAAAGTAGATCTGTGAGAAGAGAATAGCAATGAAATCAAAACCCATTCTGAAAGACAACATGGAGGACTTAAGTTTTTAAATAATTAGGATGGATGCCAGGTTGTGTGAATGAATAATTAAACGTATCAGAAAAGATTAAAAAAAACAATAAATTTTTGTTTGTTTTTGCCTTAAAATTAAAAAAAAATCTGATTTTAAGTGTTCAGAATGAACTTCTAATTTATTTGTGTACCTACCTCCTGACAAATGATCATAAGCATTTAAATTTCATTTTAACATTTTATGATGAGATAAATTTGATCTTCAGTAAGTACTAATGTTTAATGAAAAGTCATCATCATCTGACGATTAACTTTTTTCATTGGGATGCTGTAATGGTGTAACCAAATCCCCCCTCCACCTTTCCTGGTCAGCAGCTGGAGAGGAGGAGATCAAAGAGAGGTTGGCCCATTCTTCACGTTGTCCAGCCAGACTTTGTTTTTTGAATGACCCTTTCTTCATGCACCCTCCACTGTACATTGAAAGATGACTTTTAAAAGTCATGTCTTACAATATGGCTGAACCAGCTCAGCTTTCGTCTCTAAACAGAGTTCCTCCTTTTTGCCAGCCAGAGTGTTAAATTGTAAAAAAAAACAAATGCATTTGTCTTCTATTCCTGGTATCTGATACCCAGCCAAGTAAAAGCTAAATGTAAAGCAGAAGACGTGTGTTTGTAACTTACAGTCATGTTGTAAAGCAGAACACAAGTGTTTTGTAACTTACAGTCATGTTCCCTGATGTCTTCTTTGGCTCCAGAACAGCTCTAGCTTGAAACAGACTTTTAACTCCTGCAATGGAAGACAAAGTTTCATTATTCAGTTCAACTTTACAACAAAATGACAGCAATAGACATTTGGTAATATACCTAAGAAAACAATATGGATGAAAGTTTTGAATTCCATTTATATTGATGCAAGGAAATTCATGTTAGCTGGACAGTGTCTTTAGAAAACTAATATACTAATATTACTAATATACTGTTAGGCACCTAGTTTATAGTATTGTTTATTTAGCGACGCACCATAGAAGACGTATATTGAACGGGACTAGTGACGCTTGGGATATTTTGGGTTAGAGACTGGAAAATCAGTTAGCAATAGAATTATATAGGGTAAAGACGTGTTTATTGCACAAAGACTTTTACTGTGGCCCTTGGAATAAATATCTTATGCATTGTTCATCAGTGTTGACCACATCTCTTCACTCATTAAATAGATGTCTTGTTTATTCTGTATTCTACACTGAATACACCCGAACAATAAAACTCAAACGCTTGCAGAGTAATTGATTGAAATTCAACAGTCATCTATAGTTGACCTCAAGACAGTCTGAACAAGGCCATCACAATACCCACAAAGGTAGATGTGGCAAAATATGCAGGTTGCAACTGGGTTCGTGTAGTCAAGTGAAACACTGCACTCATCCTTATCTTTACCACTTTTATTATTATAATATCCCAAATGTGTGAAACATTAAGAAGAATTTTTTTTTGCATGTAATGTCTTCTTTGAGGACAAGTAATATACAGCTTACTTGCCACTAAGTAAGCAATCTAGAATGCCTTTCACTATTAAAGAGGATAAAGTGCTTAGCTTCCAAACAAGCATTTAATTTTCTATCCTTTATAATTATTTCAGTACTAAAGCCCTAGTCTACCGGACCTGTGTGTTGAGCACCTTGCGGTACGAAAGTGAAACATGGTCAACCTACTCATGGCAAGAAAAAAAGCTGAATGTCTTCCACCTCCGATGCCTAAGGAGGATCTTTAAAATAAGGTGGCAAGATAAGATAACCAATGAGGAAGTGCTACAAAGAGCAGGGTGCCAGGACATCCGCTGTTATCAGCAGCAGACGCCTTGGCTGGCTTGGCCACGTTCGTAGAATGTCAGTAGGTCGACTTCCACAGGACATCCTGTATGGCGATCTAATAGAAGGCAGGAGAGCAGCTGGTCGCCCACTTTTACGACACTGGCAACTGGGAAGAGGTGGCACTGGACAGATCCACATGGAGAGAGAGCATAAAGGAAGGGTTACGGATTGCAGATGTCATACACAACAGAAGCAGAAAGAAGGGTGAAAATGCAACGGCGCCTGGTGATTATATATGCCCAACCTGTGATCGCAGCTGTGTATCAAGGATTGGCCTCTTTAGTCACACAAGAAGTTGCAAAGGGAAAAGATCGTCTCTCGAGACCTAAAATGCCACAGATAATTATTTCAATACTTTATGTTCAAAGATGACTCTTAAGGGGGCGCAATGGCTGAGTGGTTAAGCGCTTGGCTTCCGAACCTGTGGTCCTAAGTTCAAATCTTAGTGAAGACTGGGATTTTGAATTTCAGTTTTTTAGTTTTTTTTAGTCCACCCAGCTCTAATGGGTACCTGACTTTAGTTGGGGAGAGCATAAAGGAAGGGTTACGGATTGCAGATGTCATACACAACAGAAGCAGAAAGAAGGGTGAAAATGCAACGGCGCCTGGTGATTATATATGCCCAACCTGTGATCGCAGCTGTGTATCAAGGATTGGCCTCTTTAGTCACACAAGAAGTTGCAAAGGGAAAAGATCGTCTCTCGAGACCTAAAATGCCACAGATAATTATTTCAATACTTTATGTTCAAAGATGACTCTTAAGGGGGCACAATGGCTGAGTGGTTAAGCGCTTGGCTTCCGAACCTGTGGTCCTAAGTTCAAATCTTAGTGAAGACTGGGATTTTGAATTTCAGTTTTTTAGTTTTTTTTAGTCCACCCAGCTCTAATGGGTACCTGACTTTAGTTGGGGAAAGTAAAGGCGGTTGGTAGTTGTGACGGCCACATGACACCATGCTTGTTAACCGTTGGCCAAAGAAACAGATGAAACATCCTCTTCCCTAAAAAAGATCTGAGAGGGAAACTTTTACTTCAAGAAGTAATGTTAAAGAAGAATCTGCTGATCCCTACTGAACTGTTTGTAGTTAGAATTAAGTTTTGAAAATATACTTACTGGATTCACTTGGAGTTGCTGCTCCAACGTCAGGGGTTGTGCTGCTGACTGTTGTAGATATACCTAAATACAATGAAGACACTGGTGAACTCAACAACATTTTAATATAACCAAATAGAAATGAAATCTGTATGTATCAATGCATATGTTGGTACATAATATGATGAAATAATGAAAAGTAAGTACACTACATATATAATACCTTTTGTTATGGACCCATGAGAAGTCAAAGCTGCCATCAAAGCTGGTGAGGAGGATGCATCACTAGGTTTGGCGCTGCTAGGTGTGGATATCTAGATACAAATACATGGTTACCAGTCAAGAGAAATTAAAAGAATGAAATAATAGAGGATTTTTTTTTTAATTGCCAAGCAACTATTATAATATTTTGAGTCATGACACCATGTTCATTTTTCAGTTTGCCATTGAAAGATTAAAAAAAGTATTTATCCTAAGGTTATTCATTAAAAAAACAAACATACTGGCACAACTGGTGTAGTAACTATTGCCGGAGAAGAGAAAAACCCTGGACCAGGTGTGGCCTTCACCTTTAAAAAAAAAAAACACGAAAGATTTTGATTAACATGAAGAGAATCTAGCTTTCTAAGAAAACCTTTTCTTTATCGACATTTTGACTGACCGGTTGTCCGGGAGTAGCCTGGGCATACTGCAGAGGCTGACCAGGAGCATTCTGTGCATATGGCAGAGGCTGCACAGGTGTATTCTGGGTATACTGTAGGGCTTGACCTCTTAGTGCAGATGCAAAATAACCAGGGGCAGGTATGTTCATTCTTGGCTGTAAAGGGGGAATTGACATGGGAGGCTGACTTTCTATCCCAGGCCTGCTGGTAACTGACCAATCCTGAAGGCAAAATATACATTTTCCATAGCTTTATTTCAAGATATAATGCCCTTAATGCTTAGATTATAGAAAAAAGGTAATACAGATTAAAATATATACAGTTAAACAAGTAATTGTTCAAGTAACATTAGGAATAACAAAAATATTTTAGCTAAATAAGCTTAACAATGAATTAAAAGGAAAAAAAAATATCCGTAAGCCTTTTTTTTTCCTTCTTTTTATAACATTGAAAGCTACATGTCAAACTTTCACAGCTCCTTGAGCCTACACTATGTTAACAGCGCTCTATAAATTCAATTATCATTACTATTATATAATAATGCTTCTAGCTGAGTGGTATGAGCTTATTTGCCAAAGGTATCAAGTTCAAATCTGGATAGAATCTAGGAATCGTTTCAGAAACTAGGACCCAAGAATGCACAGAAGTTAATGGAATGAAGATGTGCAAAGAGAAGTCACGTGATTGAAAGAATCAAATGGCAATGTCTTTGAATCCAAACATTTAGGATATGCAGTGTTTCACAGGAGTATGCAAAACCCAGTTCCCACCTGAACATTTTGACGCATCTAATCCAGAGAAAAGCCTTTATCAGCTGGGGGACATGAATGACTGATAACATGAAAAAACAGTTTTTTTTAAATTTATATTTTCTAAACGCAGTGTCCAAAGAGACACTTGCTTAATGTCCTGGCAAAGAAAGCCCAACAAAGAAAGCTTTATCTTTTATGACATATAGGGCTCATAATACTTATTATTAATTATATATAAATAGTACTATTAGGATTATATTTACTTGAATGATCTGTGCCTCGGGTGTAAAGTACTGATTATAGGACTGCTCATGTTCAAAATACTCCCTCTCAATGTTACTCAAGTCATCCTCCTCTTCTTCATCCTCCTCTGACTGTGGCCTGTACTTTCCTACGTTGGAAGTCCTTGACCCTGGCAGACCACTTGGACGATATGTAGGCCCAGCAGCACTCAGAGGAGCTTGAGGCTGGGGCACAGGAGAATTGATCACATAGCCACCATACGACGGAGGTGGGTAGCTAGGGAAAGGTCTAGGTGGACCAGCAGCGGGGATCTGGGGCACAAAAAGTGGAGGTGCTGGTGGGATGGGAGGTGTTGGCCCAGGAAGGTGACTGACCTTGAGAGCATTTAACTCAGACTAGACAAGAAACAAACATTAATAGAACAAATTTAATAACAAAATTTTATCCAATTAATTTAAGGTTATTAAGATATGCCATATACATATATATATAAAATAATCATTCTCGAAAAAGGTTTGACTAGTAGCATTTGTAGGTGAAAGGCATAAACAGATGCAACCTAAAGAGAGAGCTACAGTTCAAATCTCTATGTAAACCAGGAATTTTTAATATGACTTTAGCAGAGACACTACAGATACTATTTTCCAGGGTCACCCCCCCCCCCCCCCCCCCCATGTCCACAAAAGAAATCAGACCACAGCTCACAGGGCATGCTAGCGCTTGAAAGACAAGCTAAACCAAGGCATTTTTTTTTTAAGTGAAGCAAGTCAACAAAAATATTCAGATCTCACCCTAGTCAGTCAACAAAAATATTCAGATCTCACCCTAGTCAGTCAACAAAAATATTCAGATCTCACCCTAGTCAGTCAACAAAAATATTCAGATCTCACCCTAGTCAGTCAACAAAAATATTCCGATCTAACCCTAGTCAGTCAACAAAAAAAAAACTTACCTTCATTTCTTTCATCATATCTCTGTTTTCAACCAAGAAATTCTGCACACACAAAAAAAAAGTAAATGTAGACTTAAATTACTAACATGGCTGTGAAAATTTTAAAATAAAATTGATTATTGTAAACGACCATTCTAAAGATATCTCTCAAAAAATGTCAGAGCAACTTAACCAACCTTCAGCTCTTCCATGAGTGATTTATTTTCAGTCAAGACATTTTTCAGCTGGACATTATTGTCTCGGAGCTCCTCCATCATCTTCCCGTTGATCATGATTAGCTCCTCATTCCTGTCCAGAACCATTTTAAACAGAGACGTCTGGCTGTAGCTCAGTGACCTGATCTGAGAGTCAAGACGTTCTGGCGAGGGCCTGGGCCTGTCGTACTGGTCAGTGGAAGATGAAACATTGTGTTCTCTTCTGCCAGTATTAGTTTCCACATTGCTCTACAGGATAGTATTCAAGAACATTGCAATAAATATGTAGAGGAGAATTTGTTCAAAACGCCAACATTTTAAACAGGTTAAAAAATTATAACTGATCTAATCAAATAAGACAAATGGCAAACTTAAGAGAAATTCATTTAATAAACTATTCCTTTCCAATAATGTTCAATCATAAAAATGCTACTTAAAGTAGCCAATACAATAAACATACACATGGGTAACCCAGCCAGACCAAGTAGATGAGAACATAAAATATTCTTTATCTAATCATATTCAAGATAATTCTTTTTGTTTTTTTATGGCTTTGTACAAATGAAAGACACACATCTAAGCTGCCTGGCTGTTCGGTTTGCACGCTGGACTGTCATTCCGATTTATCGATGGTTCAAATCCTGCCCGCTCCCATCCCGTCGTCCTGCGGGAGGTTTGGACTAGGAAATAAACTATCTTCAACTATGAAGGAACATCCGAAACATCTAAAACATTTTACAAATTGTAAAAGATTACTTTTCCCGAATCCTGTTCATCAGCCTCCAACAAGAAGTTCCTGGGGGTGCTGTGGACCAGACCATTGGTGCTAGGTGTAGCCCTTAATTCATTGGGGAACTTGGAGGGTGTATGGAAAGAGCTACTGGTGCTGGCTTCTCTCTCTTCTGTAGATATAATAGACATCAAATATCAATGATTTAGTTTTTTTATTCATCCTTTACAATATCTTTTCAAATACAGTACTATATTCATTTATAAGTAAGCACCACACACATCAATCTATGCTGGTGCTATTCTTGCCATTTTGGATTGTAAATAAATGTATGAAGATTTTTTATTGGGAAAGGGGGGGGGGGGGGAATAAAAATGCTTCACCCACTAAATAACCATACACATAGACAAACGCTGCTGGTTTATCAAGGTATGTTTATTGTTTTTTTCTGTACAGTTGTTCACCCCTGAAGCAATAAATTTTCACCCACTAAAGAACCGCAAGCAAAATGTGGTTCTGTGAAGCTTAAACTAGATTATCTTTTTTTGTTAATACATATACTAAAATAGTATAATATAAAATGGTGCATTTCATTGGTAACATGATTAGGATGCTAAAAATTTTATCTTGCACAGAAAAACTTTAAAATTTTTATTTTGATAAATAACTTTACATTTCTAAAAAGATATTATCTTCCCTATCTTGTTAAACTATACATAAAAATGTTTCTTTATAAGCAAAAAGTTACTCCGGTAGGCAAGAAGTGAGTTGTCCCTTGAGTTTACAAGGATATCGTGTAGCAAACAAAAAGAATGAAAGTCTTGACTTTGTGAGAGTACAAAACTGAGCTTGTTGATGAATTGGTAAAACAATCTGCCACCATACAACGGAGTATCCCCCAGTATATTCACTTGGATTTAAGCCAGCACCTAACAAACTACCTGCCTAGAGGGACACCAGTGCAACTAAATTAACTTCCAATTTATGGGGGCTCTTAAGATAGAAATCAATGATTTCTTGTAACAGGAAGAAAATTGTTCATTGGATCTTTAGAGTGAAGAAGATGTGAATTTCAGCTTTTAGCTAACAGGTTAGAGATTCAACCTTGAAGGACTACTGTTCATTGGATCTTTAGAATGATCCTTACTGAATTTTATACATAATTTTAAAAGTTTATAATGGGTTAGATGTGAATTACAGCTTTTAGTTAACAGGTTAGAGATTCAACCTTAAAGGACTGCTGTTTATTGGATGTTTAGAGTGATCCTTGTTGAGTTTAATAATAATAATAATAATAATCTTTATTTTCCGTATGGAAATTTGTCTTATAATTTGTGCATTAAAGCAAACAAAAAACATTATAACTATAAGAAACCAAAGTGTACATTCACACCAGACGCACTCATAATTTACATGTGACAAAGTTTATATCAGATTGTTCTTATTTAATGATTTGATGGCCAGGGGAACAAAAGAGTGTTTGTGTCTGTTTGTCTTTGCCATCAGTTTCTTGTATCTCTTTTGTGATGGTAACATCGCAAAATCCTGACCCAAAGGGTGATTTTAATTTAATTTATTTAATAACAATTTTAAAAGTTTATAATGGGTAAGAGATGTGAATTTCAGCTTTTAGCTAACAGGTTAGAGATTCAACCTTCAAGGACTGAATATATGTCTCAATTTGAGAACCATCCTTAGAAGCACACTGCACCATGGTTCAGGTAAACCATTTCAACATTTTTGTGTTTTATAAAAAATGACAAATGAAGAAATACACTTACCATATTCAGCACCATGGATAAGTGTCTCTATATCATCCAAATCATTGGACACCAGAGTGTTCAATTGCTACAATATTCAAACAAAAATAATTAACTACAGAAGTAAATTTTTTGAAAACTAACAACTATCTAGGATAATAAAATGTTACATTTTAGAAACCAGGATCACGAACAGAAAACAACCTATCACCAAATGAAGGGAGACCAGAATCTAGACTTGAACCGTGTACAAAGCAATGGCTATTTCATTGCTAACATTTCAACACTTTTTTTGCTTATTTAAAGAGCCTGACAAATACAAGTAATAAAGTTTGCTCACATGGCTCTTGTCTCCGCCAAGTCTGTCCAACACATCATAGAGACAATCTCTGGCTTTATTCAGCAGAGCCTGCTTCTTGATACTGCTATCTTCGGAACCATCATTTCTGTCTTCTTGTTCAGCTAACAGTTTAAAGATCTGTAAGTTCAAGACTTTTAGTATACAAATAAATTGATACATTGGTTCAATGGTCAGATTATAGTTTAAACTAAAAAATAGTTGAATTATTTATAAATAAATAAATAAGAATGTTCTTTAACCTATATACAGATCATCCTGTTTCTTTATCTAGTATTTCTACATCCCCCGCCCCCCCCCCCCCCCCAAAAAAAATCTAGCATTTCCAGACAGGTAAGAAAGCAGGAAAAGAAACTACTATTTAAAAAAAAAAAAAAATTTAAATTCTAATTAATTTAGAAAGAAAATCATACCTCATAAAACTACCATATGGATCATAAAAATGTAAAAAAGTTGCATTGAGGATTTGAAGACTAGTAGATAAAACTAATTCTCTAACACAAAATTAGACTAAAAAAAAAAAGATTTTGTTTGAAAAGAGCAAGACAGAAATAAAGATGCATATGTCTTATTAATAATGTCTTAAAGACGGAACAATAAATTTTGGTGTTGTTTTTTTTCTTAGCCTCTCAATGTCACATGACTGAACAGTTACTGACCTGTGCAGAATGGTACTTTGCCCAAGGCGATCTGTGAGTGGAAAATCCTTCCAACGCTTTCTCATACATTCCATTGTTCATAGCAACCAAAGCCAGAGCAAAGTTGGACTCTGCAGTGAATTTGTCAATCAATCGTGGCGGCAGGTCGACATCACTGTCACCCACCTCTTTGAAAAGTCTTTGCTTAGGTACAGCCGTATACTGGTTTCTAAAAGATGAATATGTGATCCTTTTTCATCAGAACAAATGCTACATTGGAACTGCATTTTTTTTACACAGAAAAAGATGCTCTTAGGAGCTTAAGGAACTAATATCTTATTTCTTTTTTTTCCCAAAACTATTGAATCTTTGATGCAGTCAACTTCTTAGTAACTCAAGGGCATAGTCTTCAACAATTAACTTAAATAAAACTGTTACTACAAAGAAGTGCTAAAAAACACAAAGAAGTCGCAAAAAACGAATTACCTATCAAGGGGTCAGAGTTGTGTTTACCGAGTGCCTCAAGGCAGCACAGAAATCTACTCCCAGATACCCCCCTCCCCCACTGGTACAATAATGATAGGCCACAGCACACTGAGCATACTTTAAGCATGATGGTTGCCCAATTCAAAAACAGTTACACAAAAATTGTACGAGAAGATAAGTTTAGCATTCAAAAAACCTTAACCACTGAAACTATAGTAGAGAGGTCTGAGGATCAAATCTCAATTGTTCACAATTAGCTTTCAAACAATGAGACTGTTTTGTAAAACTTGCAAAAGTGTAATCTTAATAAAAAGAGAAGGAGCAGATGTTATAATCAAAATAAAACAAGCATCTTCTAACATCATTACCTATGTAACTTTTCTAGCATGAATTTGACCTTCTCCCAGTAGTAAGCAGCTCTACTTTCCAAAGCAGTGAGCTCATATGCTGGACAACGACAACCAAACTCTGACTTTTTGATGCTTTTCACCTGCACAACAAAATACATAAGCAATATGACTACATGCACATTCAGAAAGGCAGTGGGGAAAAAATAATAATTTAACAAATGTAACTTTTACAAGTAGTTTTCATGAATTCAGGTTACCTTAGCATCAAGTGACTTAGCAATATGAACTGTCATAGAGATGGACATTCCATGAGACCCAATCAGCCTGACTGTCTCTATACCTCTGATAAGGATTCTCCTTAGCTTTGAGAAATCTTCCCTGATCACAGGAACAAAAATGTATGTTATTAATTGTATTTAACATTGCTCTATCATGACAGGACATTCGAGACAAACTAATGGGATGGTGAGGTTCCTGATAAAGGCATGAATATTAGATTCTCAGCCTAAAATTATAATCCTAATCCAAACTTGAATATAATATAAAATAGAAATCTACACAGTTTGTTGTTTTAAAAGCCATACAATATGAACAAGTTTTCAGGTCTGCAGTATTGAAATGAATGTCTCTTCATTTAGATTACACAAATCCTTTCAATAACCTAACAATTTCACATATTAGAGATGATCATTAAAACAAATAATATGCTAAGCATCAATGCTTACAATATGAAAATGTACATTACCATAATGGAATATAATAATAAATAAACCAAAACAAAATAACTAGCCATTTTTGTTTTAGATCAATTTAATAGATTTAAGCAAACATTCAATGTCTAATTTGAAATAAGTAGATGTAACTTGTTTGTACTGTTAAAAAGTCATATCAGTTACACAAGCAGAACTCCACTTACTTGACAGTGTTGGTACAAAACTTATAAGCTGCAGACCACCACTCAGACTGCTCCAGTGTGCACAAAGGCTTACTTAAACAAACTGGCAGCAGTGTGGGCTGTCCAGAATGCTCATCATACAAGTACTTATTTTCTCTGAGAGCGCTGGAAGCACATTTCACTGTGGCCAGAAGAAACACCTACACATACATAAGTAAAACCAATTAGAAATGGTTGTATTCTCAGTAATGTCTATTTCTTTTAAAACTACGTTCCTAAAATGTTTAAAAGAATCAATATTATTTAATCTAAACAAAATTTACATTTTACATTAGCACAAAATATCTTTTACTCAAAATCTTTAGCAAAACCATCAAGGTATTTTCAAGAACAATGTTAGTTCAGATACTGATGCTTTTAATTTCAAGAATTTCTTATAATGATGAATTTAATTAAAGAATTTTTGTCTACACAGTCAACAATAACATGAAACATTTGTTACAAGACTAATCAGTCTTAGTAAAATATTTTTAAATCAGTGAGGTGCTTACTGATCTATCCATTATATTTAACAGAAACATCACATTTTCAGTTGTAAACTAAGATTTTCTATAGGCCAAAGAACACTGAAAACAATCCCCTACTGACCAATAGATCCAGCTGACATAACGTCTCAGCTCCAGAGTTGTCCAAATTTTTCACGCTGTGCTGAATGTTTTCCAGTATGCTGAAATGATCTGGAAATGAACACAGACAATTATAGCCAAAGCAATACAAAAGTCCAGGTGAGATTCACTAGATATGTTTGATAATTATCAAATCTATACATTAAAAACTACATGAGGCTGAATGTGTGTAGTACAGGGTTGTACTATTCTATTAACAAAGAACATGTCATTAATTAATATTTCACAAACTATTAGCAAACATTTATTTCTTATCATATGCTTACTACTCTTTTTTTTAGCAAAAATATTTAAGCTAACAGCTTTTAATGTAGATATGCATTAAGCTTTAAGATCATTTCAAACCACATTCATCAAAAAAAAAAAAGAAACGATGCGTACAGTTTGGTTGGGCTTCTTTGTCAGGAAAGTAACGCTGGAGACATAACCAGACCAAATGAGAGAGATCATTAAGATGTACTTGGTAGGCCACTGGAAATAAGATAAGTCAGTATAAGTAAGCAATAAACATATAATCATGATTAAGTATTACATAATCTAACCACTACAAACTTAATAGTAAGTAAAGCATTAGTGAGTGTTACAGTCTGTGAGCGATGTGAATGTAGAATAGTGTGAATGCGTGTTGATTAAAAGGAGGTTAAAAAAACGGAATTAGAGTGGATGGAACAAGACGGTGAACATTGATGTTTTGTTGAAATAACAATCAAGTAGTTTAATACCAGTCATTTGTTGTGTCATTGCTTTACAAGACAATGTAGTATTGAAGAGTCTTAGGTCATAACAGAGACAATTTTTTAGAGTGGCAAATGTAAAATGTGGTTAGACATTATAAGAAGCATATCATTTATATACTTTATGTACAGAATAGATCTTATATAAGAGGATTCCAAAATACTTACAAGAACGAGAGAGATTCAATACAATCACAGAATAGATCTTATATAAGAAGATTCCAAAATACAAGAAAGAGAGAGAGATTCATTACAATCACAGAATAGATCTTATATAAGAGGATTCCAAAATACTTACAAGAGAGATAATCCCTACAATCACAAAATAGATCTTTGAGTGTTATCCATTACAATCACATTACTTAGTGTTAGAAATAAAACACAATAGTGTCCTGACTTGTAAGTCTCAAAATAATTTTTAAGCAAAACTTTTCAGCCAAAGTTTTCTCCTTTTTTAATATTCAGAGAAAACTTAGATTTTATCTTTTAATTTTTCACTCTAATAGTGATCATAACCAATCATGAGGCCTGCAAGGGATTGAGACTTTTTGCATGTTAACAAACATTGCAAGTTATGAACAAAAGCAGAGCATGAATGGTCATATTAACAGCCTAATGCACTAATAAGATGAAAGGACATACGTCAATACATCCAATACACACTCACAAAACTTATTATACCTATATCAAAATACATCATTTACATCACGATGGTAAAAAAAAAAATCCTTCAACTTTAGACATTACACAAAAATACTATAGAATCGTGTAAACCTCTATCAATTTCCAACATTTGCCTCTCTGTCAGAGGCTCCTTGCTATCAGATGAATCAGACATCTCAGAAGCTTGGTAGAAGAAAGATAACTGTCCTTGTTCCTTCAGGTCCCTGGGTAAGAAGAGAGTCTTGAAAGCTTTTTGGTGCCCTACAGCTGTCATAACTTGCTGCTTGACAGTTCTTGTCCAGTCTGTAAGTTCACCCTGAGAGAGTCTCAGCAGCATATGACCTAGAAAAGCAGTTTGAAAGGTTTTATTTCACTTCTTGATCTATAAGTTAAGGTGTGAATTCCTTTCCTGTTTAATTGACATTTTAGATAAAAATATTGTACATTTAGATAATTTTTTTGAAAATTGTTACTTAATTTTTGCCTAAAGACTGATGGATGTGAAATGCTCTGGGTTGAAAATAAAAAATGATTCTAGAATTGTAATATATTTTCTAATTTATCATGAAAATGAGACAAAAATAAATGTATATCATCAATATGTAAAAACTACAGATCAGATCAATAGAACAATACAATGTCTTACCAACTTGAGAAAGCCTATCATAACTCTGTAAATGCCACCAACTATAGAATTTGGAATGGTCCTGAGGAGCTGTCACAAACCATGGAGCCTGGGCATCTAATGGATCCACACTGCGGCTTGCCAAAAAACATGCTCCAGCTAGATGATTGGCTTCTTGCCACTTAAGCTGACCCTGTTTTTTAATATATCAAAAACATCTTATGAAAAGGGAAAATTGTTATGAATCGAGTTCATCCTACTTAAAAAACAACAACTTTAGACATTTTCCAGACTACAGTTTTAAACCACAATCATACTTTAATAAAATAAGTGCTACAGATGGGCCGAAGTGATAATGTTGTGAACAGGTTACTATAGATAAGAGAGAACTTATTCAACTCTAGATCAAAACCTAAAGAAACAATGAAAAGTACAAAATCTAGCATATTATATTCTCTTTATTTATATGTTTGAAATTAAAATGATAAAAAATGTTGAAATTATACTTTAATAGACTCCAGAGATGAACTAGCCGAGACATTGAAAACCAAATAGTGTATGAAATGGACTAATAATAAATTAATTACTAAATTCTCTTCAGTGATTGATTTGAATACAAGTGATCTTACATTCTGGGCTTTCTTCAACAGCAGCAAGCCAGACAAAAAGAACAGCTGTCCTTTCATCTCCTTTAACATGGCAGTCCAAGATTCATCTTGATAAGCTATTGAATACGCTTTCTTTAATTGTCTGTCAAACCTGTCATTCAAATTGGACTTATTTTAAACATCTTGTACACATTTTAAAATAATCAATAGAAAAAAACAAAATCCAGTCAGTGGCTTCCTAACTTCAATGTTGTTTAAGTTCAACAATGTTCTTTTTAATTTATTTAGTGGATCTCAATGAACTGTGCCTATATTTCATTTCTTGAGTAACCATGTCTCTTATTTCTATATAGTAAAGCGTCCTGATGAATAGCACTAATTAAAAATATATGGCCAGCACACACCCAAACTTTGCTATGAACAAGGATTTTTATTATAGCTCTTTTACCCTGCCCCACAAAAAAAAAAAAGTGAATGTATATATAAAAACAACAAAGGCTATAGAAACCTTCTCTAGCATACATAGTATACTAAAAAAAAAATAAAAATGTAGTAGCCGTCAAAAAATTAAATTATATGTTCAGAGTTCAACCCACAGCACTCAATACAAATAATTAATCTCAACCACAAAAGGTGTGAATCACACTTATGTCTAACTAATGTTACAAGGCTCACCTGGTTAAAGCAAGAGCACATTCCTGTATATCTTTCTTCCACAGGCAGAGGTAAGACAGGTTTCTTAAAATGTGC
Source organism: Biomphalaria sudanica (assembly GCA_036873155.1). Classification (NCBI taxonomy): domain Eukaryota; kingdom Metazoa; phylum Mollusca; class Gastropoda; family Planorbidae; genus Biomphalaria; species Biomphalaria sudanica. The sequence goes on from JAZGLO010004016.1 coordinate 2,409,287, forward strand.
AAGAGGTGCTCATTATGCTCTGGATCTGACTGAGAGTCTTGGTGTTTACTACTGTACTCCTGGACACAGCAGAACAACATTGTAGTAATGTCTATTAGTTTGAAGCTTATTGTATCAAGACAAAAGAGAGACAGAGGAATAGATTGAGAGAGAAGTTTCAGCAGAACTATAATTTTTTGTGAACACTTATCGGGATTTCATTTGCAGTTAGTTCTGGTTTAAAAAACATTAATTTCTTGTAATGAATATACTTTTATGATCATAAATAATACACTATACGTGCTTGGTAATAATACATTTAGCTTTTTAACTAATTAAAGGTTATTCTATGGCCTGAATTCAAATTTTTTTTTTTAACCTGCTTTGCAATCAAAAGTGGAACAAATATGTCATTCCTCTGTGATATTTTATCTTCAATGAATGTGAGCATATTTCAGAGATAAAGTTAATAGAAGACAATTAACAAGAAGAATTCTTAAGTATCTGAGGGGTAAAAAAATATTGAACTCAAATTCTAAGATATGTACAGGTATTTTTTGGGGCATTAATTCCTAGTCTATTCAGCTCTAAACGATACCAAAAATTTGTCAGAACAAACATGGTAGGCCATCAAACTTTGTGAACAACTAGTCCTTTAAAAACCTTTTTTTTTCATTGAAAACCAGTAAACTTTAAATCATCTGCTGGTTCTTGAAAACAAAAAGATTTATTTATGTACTAACATTATGAAAACAATTACCTAATTAGAATATTTACCTTTAATCACAATTAGCTAAAATTATAAAATGGGAAAATATACGAGAGACATCCTCTTATAAAAAACAAATTTAAAGAAAACTTACTTGGAATACAATACTCAATGTTTCAAACCACTGCAGCTGATCTATAAAGGCTGTTGTCAAGTCAGTGCTCACAGCATTGTCATAGGCTTCATCGTATTTCCCAGACTCCATGTAAGAATTCAGAAGCTTAATGCGCAGGCTCAAGTTAGTTGGCTGATTGATCTGTATTTCAAGAATAATATGATTAGATTATCTTGGAGATTTCAGAAAAAAAAAAACTTTCAGAAAGAGTCTAGTTATAGCTTACCAGCTCAGATGCAATCAGATTTTCTTTGTCAACATTATCATGGCCATTGACTGTTTCTAAAACTTTAGCCTGATGGATAATGTTTAGCAATGTTTAATAGTTCTAAGTTAAATTCTACTTTAATTATTAGTTTCTCTATCTTGATAATAAATATATATATTTTTTTATTTTGTATATAAATACATGCATAATGTTCTACTAATTTAAAAAAAATAAACATATAACAATATCAAATACCTTTAGTTTATAAATGATTTCATCACGTGGGCAAAGTAGTTCACACTTTTCTAGCCAAAACTGATTGAAAAACAAAATACTTTTCAATAAATGTTATGGAGAAAAAAAAGTTTTAACCATTTAAATAACAATAACATGAAAATAATATGACTTAACTACTGACTGACCTTCATCATCTGACTATCCACATCTAACTCACAACACAGCTCACATACTAAAAAAAAAAAAAATATTATTATAAAAAGCTTCTTTATTCTTAATAAATATCAAGTTTACATTTAAAAAGTTAAAAAAGAACCAATGAAAAATAAATTGATATCTTAAAAAATTACCTTTTTTCACCAGTGAGCGATTTGAGCCTACAAAGCCACCACCTAGAGATATTGCCCTGTTTCAAAAAATGTAGAAGTGGTTTCATTAACACACATGAAAAGAATCTGGAATGCATGCATTCATGAAATTACATTTGCTTCTAAAGATCATTATAAAGACTGGCTCAATACAAACTTTTTATAATTTTCCAGCGCATCTTCTTTATTCCCTAGGGCAATGTTAATATCTCCAAGAAGTTGATAGGCCTGTGGAACATCTTCTCGTACTTTTAGAAATCCTGACAAATATCTTTATCGAAAAAAAAAATAAATAAGTTAACTTATAAATTATTTCATCCTAGCCAGAAATGATTGATAAAAAGGAAAAGAACACACAAAAATTCATTAAATATGTTTAGAAATCCTGACTAATATATCTACATATACATATAATTTTTTAAAAAGTAAAAGTATTTTAAAAAATACAAGATCAATAATATTAAAATATTTTTTTTCAACCAGCCCCTTATGTTTATAAAAAAAGTGTAATCAATACAAAAGTTTTCTTAGATATATATAATATGAAAAGTGTAGGTCTAGATCTACAATTGAATTAGATTTAGGAACATTTGCAGCAGATTCTGAAGAAAAAGAAAGCTCTATTTTAGATCTGCATTAAAGATAATAAATATTGCACATTTGGACCTATTTAAGTAGGTTGGTCAGTACTAAATTCATTTTAACTTCTCAAGATGAAGATCTAGAGTTGATTTTAAAAGTAGTGATTAACCTTTAGAAACAACTGTCTTAAAATTATTAAGATAAGATGAAGAAGAAGCTTACTTTCTAGCAGTGGCATACTCCTTGACATCTACATAAAGCTTTGCAATTTGAAAACCTTGAAGACTTTTCTGGAAAAAAAAATTGAAATTTAAAAGATAGATCTAGAAAGGGCAGCTTTGAACATTGTAAAGACAGCACAAACAACAAGACAAGCATTCTTCTAGATTTAATCACTAGCAAAACTAGATCTCTATTGACCTGCTTAGGGTTAAGCAGGTCATCCAAAATCAATAGAAATAGGCCCCCAACATGCAAATATGGTTTTAACACACCATGTCACATGTAAGTTACACTGTATTTGAACTCAACCTTTTTTTTTTTTTACATTAAGGGATGGCAAATAAAATGTTTGTAATGAAATCATCAATGATACAATGTAATCTTTTTTTTTTATATATCTAACTAGGCCTTTACTAGGCCTAGGATTCTAGGCAAAAACTAAGAATTACTGAGCTGCTGCCTGGTCATGTGGTTAGATTCTATCTATTACACTCTGGACTGCCATCTACATCATTTAGGTTTCTAGTTCAGGTAATCCTGTATTCAGCGTCACACGTTCATAAAATGCCGATAATTAGCCAGGATAAAATTTAATTCATTTAATACATGTAATTAGTGTGTTGGATTAAAAAAAAAGAACCTTTACATTTTGAATGACATGAATAAAGTACGTTAGCGACTTTTAATATGATCTGCACACCGCCATTTTGTTTGTTGGTAATGTACAGTGGTGTTGCCAACTTGTAGTATTTTAAGGATCTTTTTTCTTTCACATTTTGTTTACTAAAGGCTGTTGCAAGTGTACTAAAGATAAATAAAGTAATTAATTATAGAAACTAAGGTAAATTTTGATGATGGATAGATGGGTGGATGGATGTTTGTGGTTGGTTATTTGCTTGGATTGATGGTTGTGTTAGGGTGTTTGATGGTTGGATGTTGTTGGTTTGCTGTGGTTGGTTGAATGGATTGTTGTGTTAGGATGTTTGATGGTTGGATGTTATTATTTTGCTGTGGTTTTTCAGTTGGCAGTGGTTGGATGGTGTTGGTAGGTTGATTGTGGTTGATTGGATGGATAGTTTGTTGGTTGATTTGATTGATGGTTGTGATTTTTTTGTTGGTTGGCAGTGGTTTTTTGGTTGTGGTTGAATGAATAGATGGTTGGCTGGAAGGTGTGTTAAGGTGTCTGATGGTTGGATGTTGATTTTATGTGGTTTTGGTTGGTTGGATGGTTTAATGGTTGTTAGTGGTTTGTTGTTTTTTTGGTTGATTGGCAGTGGTTGGTTGGTTGGATGGTTTGATGGTGTTGCTAGTGGTTGGTTTGATGGTATTGGTAGGTTAGTTGGATATTGTTGGTTTGCTGTGGGTGGTTGGTTGGTTTTTGTTGGTTGGATGGTTTGATGGGGTTGGTAGATTGGTTGGTTGTGGTTGATTGGATGGTTTGATGGTGTTGGTTGGTTGGTTGTGCTTGGTTTGATGGTATTAGTAGGTTTGTTTGGTATTGGTAGGTTAGTTGGATATTGTTTTTTTGCTGTGGGTGGTTGGTTGGATGGTTTGATGGGGTTGGTAGGTTGGTTGGATATTGTTGGTTTGCTGTGGATGGTTGGTTGGTTATTGTTGGTTGGATGGTTTGATGGGATTGGTTGGTTGTGGTTGGTTGGATGGTGTTCTTACATTTGTTGGTTGGTTGGATATTGTAGGTTTGCTGTGGATGGTTGGATGGTGTTGGTTGTTTGGTTGGCAGTGTATGGTTGGATGGTTTGATGGTGTTGGTTGGTCAGTTGTGGTTGGTTTGATGGTATTGCTAGGTTGGTTGGTTGGATATTGTTGGTTTGCTGTGGATGGCTGGTTGACAATGGTTGGTTGTTTATGGTTGGTTGTGGTTGGTTGGTTTTGGTAGGTTTGTTGGTCGTATGGATGGTTTGTTGGTTGATTTGATTGATTGGTTGTGGTTTGTTGTTTTGGTTGGTTAGCAGTGGTTGGTTAGCAGTGGTTGGCTGGATGGTTCTGTTACAGTATTTGATGGTTGGATATTGTTTGTTTGCTGTGGATGGTTGGTTATGGTTTGTTAGATGGTTGTGTTAGGGTGTTTGATGGTTGGATGTTTTTGGTTTGCTGTGGTTGGTTGATTGGATGGTTTCGTTAGGCTATTTGATGGTTGGATATTGTTGGTTTACTGTGAATGGTTGGTTGTCAGTGGTTGGTTGGTTTTGGTTGGTTTGATGGTTATGTTAGGGTGTTTGATGGTTTGATGTTTGGATGTTGTTGATTTGATGTGGATAGTTGGTTGTGGTTGGTTGGATGGTTTGATGGTGTTGGTAGTCTACAGTCATTCTGTAGTAATACATCAAGACAACTTCGTAGACCCAAACGACAGCGATACACACACTCAAAACATCGAGAATATGTGGATGAGAGCACAATGAAAATTAAAACACCAATTCGGAACAAGCAACGGACTCTTCCATTCATATTTAAATGAATTTATGTTCAGAACTGCCTCAGGGCATAAACATATTTTCTGTGAACTATTGGTGGGAATTACTGAATCATATCCTATGCATTGATGCTAACGTCAGTAACTGTTTTTAAAATGTATATACGTTTATGTATGTGTGGCATATGTGTTTTTTATATATGTGTCTTTGAAAAGAGAGAGCACGAACTTTAAATTTTTTTTTAACATCAACTAAATAAGTTTGTGTATTGATATTATAATAAGGTAATAATTTTTTTGGGTTACCTTTATAAACGTATATTTTTGCATTTTTTTTCAAAGAGTATTGTTATGGTAAAATAAATATTAACATTGCACATGGTTTACATTGTGTTTTAAGTGTTCGATTTTGTTTTTGTTTAATTTTTCTTGATTTAATTAAATCTAATAATAGAACGAGATTCCAATTCTAGGTTTACCTGTCTTCAAAATCATTAGGTTAAGTTTGATAATGTATCGGTAACTGTATGTGCGCAAATATTGGACTCCTTATAATAAATATAGGCCTTATCTTAATCGCTCAGTGTGTAGGTCCTAAAAGGATTAAGCCTATAGCACTGTCTACGCATGTAGGCTATTACATTATTTCGAAAAATGTGTTAGAGCCTACATTAACTTAGTATTAAACTGTAGAATTAGGAGCGTCCCTTTAATAAGAGCATATATATCATAAAACATTTTAACAATTTGATACATAAGTGGCATCCATTTGCTCCTTCCTGTGGCCCCACCGGTCCATTTTGGTACCGGCCCACTGGGCATTTGCCCGAACGCCCATATAGCAAATCCGCCCCTGCATTTACAGCACCAAGGTTCGTAGTGCTCCTAAAAAATGAAAAGTCTCATAAAATCCTCCTAAAAATTGCCCTCACCTAAAATCTAGGCCTACTTGTAGCAGTGGACAGTCCGTAGATCTACCTAGTGACAGTGTCTACCTTTAGATCTAAGATGTAGTGAAGATAATTTGCACCTTATCTGAAAACTCTTTGAATTTTAGCCAATTTAATGTTCTCGATATATTTAATGTCTTGATTTACACAAAATCACTAGAATCTAGTGAATGTAATTCGCATAAATGCACACCACGACTATATATAAGATACATATAGGTACTAAAAATTTACATTTTCACCACAGAGAATATTATGAAGGCATCTCTAAAAGAATGTTTCTTATTTTAAAAAATATGGAATAGCGACATATTTGAGATGTTTAAAATAAATCTTTGGAAAAAAAAGATAACATTGTTCTCTGTTCTGGCTGGGATGTTGGCAAGATAATTATTTATTTACCAATAATTTATTTGAAAAATGCATAGTTTTGTGTATGTTTTACAATGCATCAAACAGGGCAGGACAAACTGAATAAATAAATGTGTATATGTGTGTATATGTATATACATGTTAATATATATGTAGGCCTATATATATCACACATACACATAGATCATACATTCCATCCTTAAAGTCTACTAAAATCTTATCATGGTAAAGTTCTATATCTTATATTTGTCAATGGCTGTAATTTGATCACAGTATTTTACTTTTTTAATTTCTGAAAAAAAAAATTCTGGAAAAAATGAGTAACAGAGCCTAAAGTAAAAAGTAAGACATTTATTTATTAATTATTTATACTGGTGAAGTATCTAATAAATCTGGACATAGATCTAAATATATATATATATATATAGGCCTATAAATATATATTTTTTTGACATAGATCTAGATCAAAACTCTAAACAAACAATGTGCATTTGAAATAAAAAAAAAAACAACATATATTTACAATAATTTATCAAATTGTTTTCTTATTAAAAAAATAGTAGTTAGATTTGTAAAAGAAATGTTTATTTGTAGTTGGCAGCTTTCGAAATGACACGCCTCCCCCAAAAAATCTAGCTAAGTTGCTGATCAAGCCTTGACAACAAAGAATGTCGTGAAAATGACGTGGGGCGCTGAACTACAGGATTACCCTAGTTCAAACCCTGCTCACCAAATCTCTTGCCATTTTTCTGGAGGTTCGGTTTAGGATAAATGTAATTATTCAATTTAAAAGGAAAGCGACACCTGGCCTGTAACAATAAAATCAGTTAAAAACTAAAACCACACCTTGATCTACTATAGATCTAGATTATTCTAGATCTTGATTTAAGATATGATGAAAATTGAAAGTTTGATGATTAAGTTGATCTCTAGATCTAGGACTAGATTAATTCTTCTTAGATTCTTGTCTTAGAGAGACTAGATCTCTAATATCTTCTGTGATTGATGGATTTTTCTTTTTAATAATGGACCTCATTCACCAATTGTAAACAAACAACATTGAGTCACGTGCTTCTCTATCTCTTCTATACAAATTTTGATCTAATGTTAATTAACAATGGTTAGCACATGACAGTTTTTTTCGTTGTTTTATCAATATTATCATGTGACCGTTTGTTTTAGTGAATGAGGTCCATTATTTATTTCAACTTCATGTCCATATTTTTCCGGCTTCATCTTTTTAACCTCACACCATTCAATCCACTAACAGATCTAGACTAATTCACTAATCTAGAGTCTATAGTACTCTAGAGACTATCAATCAAGTATCCGTGAGTCTGTCTATTTTTCCCTTCCCCAGGCCTAACACTAACCCAGCTTCTAAGTTGAAGTTCTAATCTAGACTCATCATTTCATACTTAGAAAGTTAGTTTACAAAATTTAAAATTAGATTATCACTATCTAAATTGACTAAATATCAGTCATTATAAATAATAATATAACAATAATTATTTAGAATTTAGATTAAATATTAAAATTAACTAAATTATTAATTAATTTTTAAAGATTTGTTTATACTATTTATAGTAGGGAGCCCAAAATACCCGGAAGTGAAAAAGGAAAAAATGACCGATAAATTTGTGATTGCGTTTTTGACTTTTTTTCACATAAGCCACACTTGCAAATTTATTACACTTTTGAATGAAATGTGAGAAGTTTTAAACTTGTGTTATCGGTTACTTTAGACAATGGCCTACATAAAGCTTAATTAAGTTTTTTTTTTAAAGTTATTTGTCATTTTTATATTTATAATAAAAAATACTCATTTTTTGTTTTTAGCAATACAGGGCCCAGGAAAGTCATCAAACATTCATTTTTTTTTTCACGGTAGATATCATGCCTGGCTATAATTCTACCAAGTTTTATCGCGATTTATCCGTCGCATCGCCCAAAAACTTGAAAATACGGTTATCATTGTGGGCTATGGGATTTTTACAGTTTTTGTGAATTTTGTTAAGGAAATTTCGTCATCAATTTTTAACCACTTGAGGTAATGTAAAGCCTAATATTCTGGATATATTCAAATAGTTTTTGTGAATTAATCATCGTCGCATTAATTTGAAAGCGCATTTGAAAAATAATTGTTTCAGACGATTTTGATCCCACTTTTTAAATATTTTGTTATTTTCTGCCATCACAACGCCGCCATTTTGTCCCTGCCTCTCTGACATTTCTTGTAGATCTAGACCCGATAATTTGTTTATTTCATCAATATTTACATTTTAAACAAGTAAAGTTCATAAATACAAATGAAATCAGATTTGTGAGCTAGAAATTCACTATGAATACTAAATCTACTATTAAATTTCTTATTTAATAAGTAGATTTATCCCCTACGAAACTCAATTCCAAATTTTAACTTTTTGAGCGGGGGTGTGTCTCGCTGGCTAAGCGACCGAGACGCTCTCATCACAATTTTTCCATGTCAACCTATGTTAAGCCAAAACGACACAAAAAAAATCATAACTTTCTAACTATTAAACATACAGTCATAATTTTTACATCGATGGACAGTTCCAATCAAGTACTTTCATGATTTACTAAGCAAAATTTTTTTTTTCAAAAAAAAATTTTTTTGTTCACCTCCCTATTTATAGTGACAGTTTAGTCTCAGTTTTAGTTTTAAGTTTAGTCTTTTAGATGAGATGACTCGGAGTAATTTACAGATTTAAACAATAGACTAGAATGTCTAGATCTTTACCTCTTTGTCATCCCGTTTTCTTGATAATACAGCATTTACATGCTTGTCGACATCCTGTTTGCGCTTAAACATCTTATAATTTTTATTGTCTTTTTTGTTTAAATTTATGGCAAAGGTGCAATAATGACTTTCCTTAGCACACCGCCATATTTAAAAAGGAATTTCCGGAAAACGGTGTTCTTAAAAATGTGTAAGCCATTTATGATTTTTTGTTTTGTTTTGTTTCATCACCACATCAGTGAAGGTGAGCAATTTTTAAAATAAGAGTAATGGACATTGAGGTGGTTGAACTTGAAAAATACTTTGGACTCTAGATCTAGTCTAGTCCTAGATCTTTTAGAATTAGATCTATTGACAAATGTATTTAAGTACGCTTAGCAAGAGTTACCAGACTTCTAAAATTTTGCTCTTTTTTTTTTTCCATTTTTTTTTAAAACTAGATCTAAATTTGCATCGTTATCCTCTGTCCCTTGACTGTCGTCGTAGGAGTGCTGTGACAGTTCGTGGTAGGAGTGCTGTGACAGTTCGTGGTAGGAGTGCTGTGACAGTTCGTGGTAGGAGTGCGGTGACAGTTCGTGGTAGGAGTGCTGTGACAGTTCGTCGTAGGAGTGCTTTGACAGTTCGTGGTAGGAGTGCTGTGACAGTTCGTCGTAGGAGTGCTGTGACAGTTCGCGCACTAAAATCTCACCACTCTTTTCGCCCAGCAGCTGTCCTTGGCACGATCTCAAGAGAGAGGCTGGTCCATTCTTTCACGTTGATCTGTCAGCTTTTCTTTGCTCCATCCGCTGTCCTTGGCACGATCTCAAGAGAGAGGCTGGTCCATTCTTTCACGTTGTTCAGTCAGCTTTTCTTTGAATGAACCATTCTTCGTGCTCCATCCACTGTACCTTGGGATATGACTTTTGAAAGTGAGTCATTTCTTTCAAAATGACCTAATCAGCCCATCTCGTCTTTTCGCAGTATTAAGGAGTTCCTATTTTTTACCAGCCAGAATGTTGACTTGTAAGAATATACTTTAATTTGTCTTCTTTTTCTAGTATCTATGGGACAGAAAAATCTTTAGGAAAATCTATGGTGCTATACAAGATGAAACAGGGTGGTGGACACGCACTTACCACTAGATATATCAATAATATGAAGACCCACCGATAGTGACAGAAATAAAAAGAACAGACTACGTTGGGCAGGTCACCTTGGAAGAATGTCAGATAACAGAGGAGTGAAAATTGTATACTGGCAAAAACCAAAAGGCAGGCGACCCAAAGGCAGACCCCGAATGCGATGGACTGATGATGTGGAGGCAGATCTACAACAGCTTGGGGTTAGGACGTGGAGACGAAAGGCCCAGGAGAGATTTGAATGTAGGGTGTGTTGAAGCAGGCCAGAGCCCTCCATGGGCTGTAGTGCCACTGGGATGGATGGATACCCAACAGGCTTGAATTCTTCTTTCAGCTTTAGCTTTCGGAGTCTAACTTTCACAACCGCATAGGGGCACAGGGAGAACTAAGGAAGAATAGTTTTAATTTTACTTAGAAGCTGATGTTTCTCTTTCTGATTTTACTCGTGACGGCGGTGCCAAGTGTTATGGAGTTTGTGTGTGTGTTTCTGTGGTGACGCCAGGAAGAGGTTAGCGATTGAGTGTGAAGTGTAAATGATGCAACATAAGCGGTATTGGCGTCAGCGTTTTTATGTAGGCTACAACAGACGACTCCAGAACGCCGAACTGAAAAGATGTGTTTTTGTTGGGAGTTAGATTTTGTTAAGAATATCATTTTATATTATTATTAAAGTTATCTACATTTATTTAATTTTATCTCAATTTAAATTTGTCTGCATTGTAGTAAAAGTTATATTTACTATTGCTCACAAAGACGTTATTTCTAGTTTGACAAGTTAGGCCTAATATATAATACGGCCACAGCGGCTTAGTTGTCGACCAGCAAGTGTTGTGCAACAATCATTTCTTTTAGTAGTGATCCTCCATCACAATTTAAATACGAAGTCATAAACATAACATACGCTATTTGAAACTGTATGGCGTAGATCTGTATCTAGATATGTAGAGCTAATTGTCTAATTCCTTCTAGTAGAAATAGGAGTGCATCATTTTGCCCTCCAATATCGTGTTGTTATTCTTTCAACGAGTCTGAGCGAAAGTCCTCACGTTAGTTAATTATTTTATCTCATGTTATAAACTACAAACGCTACTTCAAAAGAACAGATAATTACGCCCTACGCATATTCATATATGTTAATCTTTATGTTAATTAAAGACTTTAGCTCTACTGATTCACTGATTTCCCTGGCTGATTGAGGCAATTTAACTCATTTCATGCGCAAGTCTAACAACACCAGAGAAGAAGGAGCATTTACAGTTGTCCTTGCCTTTAAGAAATGTGGCTTTATCTTTGTGTTTTTCTGAGTATTTTTACTAGGTTGTGTTTTTCTATTGATGCCTCAGTGTTTTAGGCCTAGCCTTTATATTATTGCAACTTTACTTAGAGTGTTCTGTTCTGAAGTGTCCTAATTTAGTGATTTTACTAATGGTTTTACTCTAGTCAAATGTAAATACTCTATTTTGCGTCTGTCCTTCATGTTGTCATGAGACGAGGGGTTCCAAACAGAGAACGCGCATAGGTCTAATGCAAAATATTGGTTTAACCAACGTAAGATGGAGTGTTTTTTTCCCGCTTCCCATTCTCAGATCAAGTTGAAATTTTGCAAAATTATTCATAGTCGATGACAATACATAGGCTAAATCAATTTTTTAAAAAGTATTAGATAATCAATTAGGGATAATATATTATGTTTTGTACAGAAAAACGGAGTTTATTTCTGCAGCATTCGGCAGTTATTTTCCCCTTAGATAGCCTACGCTTTATTTTTTTAAATTGATTTTTAAATATTTTGCTTCTATCTTTTGAGCTTCAACATGAGGATTGGTGTCTATATCTCCATGAGGAAAAAAAAAGACGACACCCCCCCACAAAACACACACAAAAATACAAAAGAAAAAAAGAACAACATTAGTAACAATGAATTATTAATGTGTTGGGTTTTTGTTTCGTTCTAAAAAAAAATCTTTTTTTACATTATTTAACAATCCATGAGACAATGTTGACGTGTACACTAGTATTCTTATCTTATCTTATATAATACAGACGTTACTTCAAAAAAAGATGATTACTACATCCTACGCCTCATGCATTCAGTCATGCATATTAACCAATGACTTAAATTCTGCCAAGTCACTGGTTTTCCTGGCTAGCTCAGGCAATCCATTTCTTTCAACACATGCAGAACATAGGCAGAAATTGTACTCCATAGTTTGAAACGTCTAAACATCGATTATACACAGTATATACAAATAGGTCTTCGAAGCATGGTAACATCGATCCTATACAAATTAAAACATTATAAATATAACATACATATACCCGATACGAATCATTTCATTGGATATATATCTTCCAATGAGAAATCATCTTAAGATTGGGATCCTTCATCACCATCGGCAATAACGCATTTAAAGCGTCCACTTAGCTGGCATAGAAGAGAGCACCTGGTTGCATGAGACAGCTGGTCACTTACAAAGGCCTCGGGATACACATTTGAGACCAACAGAAAATCCGCTGCCGAGGACAGACGCAGACGGCGAAAAGAAAATCTTAATCGACCACCAGTGGACAATTGTTATGTTTGCCCTGATCGATAAATACCCAAGATAAAAATACATTTATGGCCAAAATAAATATTCAAAAAAGTAACGGTTTAATGTAAAAAGTCTACAGAACATTCCAATGGTAAGGCTTGATATTTATACTTTATATAATGCATGTTAAATGTTCTGGTTAACTCTTTCTCTCCGTAATTATTTACTACATTCTGGTGGAATCAACGTTGGTATCGTCAATTTGGAGAGAAAGAGTTAACATACTTTAGATTGATCATCGAGGCGTAAGCTCGATTACAGGAAGACATCTTGAAATTAGTATCGATTACTACCTTCCCAAGACTGGTTTCGATAGTAATACGGCTTGGCGTTTCTTTCTGAAGCATCTTGTTGGTTTCTTCTTTGTTTGGGTGGAGTTGCTGGCGACGCTGACTGGACACTGATGGAAGGAGGGGTGGGTTTAACGCTTGAAGCTGGGGCGCGTGAGTTAGGGTTAGGGATGGGATGAGACTTGACCTTTGCCTTCGACGTTTTGTTGGAGATTGTGGTGTCACGCCGAAGGCAGGGTGTCGGTGGCGGCGATATTTCCTTACTGTCATATTCAACAGTTGGCTCTCGTGAAGGTGAATGGCGGGAAGGTCGAGTCAGATCGCCGTGGGCGCCAGACAACAGAGATGTGTAGTTGCTGAAGTTAGGAGTTGGAGGCCTGGGTGAGCTGGAAGGGAAAAATTGTTTCCCGGGCGTAGGAGGTCTGTCGTCTGCTAGAGAATGAGGTGACAAGGCCGCGTAGTGATTTGATATGTCACTGTCGGAGCCGTGATTGCTGGACGCAAAGTGACCGATGGTCAAAAGGTCTTTACTCGGACTTCTTTTCAGCGGGTCAGTGGGCATTTTAGCGGTGCCCAAATGTCTACCGCTTTCACCGCGAACCCTGGCCGCATCGTTATAACCCCGACCTGGAGTCGAAGCGCAGATTCTTGGATTGTGTCCCCTGCTTTGCATATTGACGTAGTTCCGGTTTGACTCGCTACGGGTACGGTGGCTGTAGTCATCTGTTCCGCTGGAAGAATAACGCTCACGGCTGTTTCGTGGGAGACTCTTGCGTGCCACTGATTTAGCCGAGACGTTCTTGCGCCTAGCGTAGATGAGCGTGATTTTTGTGTTCTTCGTACTGGAGCTTATGAAGTACGATTTAGGCGAATTGGGTGAGTTCTCTTCCTGCAGCAGTGCAAGCACAGCGTGAGGCAGACAATACTCCATCTGAAACGAGAGGACTCAATTCAATATAACCATTGTTGTATCTATTCAATATAACCATTGTTGTGTCTATTCAATATAACCAGGGCCGGTCCTAGCGATTGATGGGCCCTATGCGAAACTTATTGAGCGGGGCCAAGTCTGGGTGGGAATAAGGATAATAAGTGAAAATTAAGATTTTGTATCAAAAAATAAATTCGGCTTTGCATTTTATTCATTCTTTTCTATGTACAAAATTGCGATCAAGTTAATTTTACTTTACCAATCTTGCAACCTATGGCATATTTATATGTCAGTGACTATAAAAGTAAATACGGTGTTGGAACTTCCGGTTATGGGGAAAATTCGTCCGATTAATACATTTTATTGCATGCAAGCTGACACTGTCTTTTTTTTTTAATCGCGAGTAGGAATGGCGTTTTCCATAATGAATGACACACACAATTGATAATTTTGTCTATTTTTTATGAGTTTTCAGGAAATTTTAATAAGTGCATTTTTTTTCCAGGAATTTTTCGTATATATTTTGCAATTAATAATTACACATAAAATTAGCGCGGGGCCTATGAAAGTGCGGGGCCCACTGCGACCGCATAGGTTGCAGTAGCCTAAGACCGGCCCTGAATATAATCATTGTTGTGTCTATTCAATATAACCGTTGTTATGTCTATTCAATATAACCATCGTTGTGTCTATTCAATATAACCATTGTTGTGTCAATGTATCCTATTAAGCCCTTGTTCAAGTAACAAACGATACACGAGCATAGTGATTTGTCTCACATCTAAATGGGATTTGTGGCTTAGAGGCCAAAACCGATTGGGTACGGCTTGATTACCTAATAAGAGGGCTTGAGTTCAAATTCCTAATCGAGCAGAGTTGTGTCTGCTGGGCGCCTTAAAGCAGCAATGAAACTCTCTCCCAAATATCCCCCCCCCCCCCCCCCCATTTTTTCAACTGGTACAGAAAAGAGATCGGAACTTGGGAGATAAAAGATGCACTATCTTAAAGCAATTTTAAAATATGATGTTTAGGGAAGCCATGCTTTGGTGCCTTAGTGAAGATATACTCAAGGCAATCTTAACATTTACTTTGAAAAAATTCCAATACTTCATTAGTTTTCAAGCACATTGGTTAGTAACTCAGGGCCGGATTTAGGGGAGGGCAGGCGGGACTACTGCCCAGGGGAATCCACAAGAGAGTGATTTTTTTTAAATGTCCAAATTTCGACGGTCTTGCTGACGGTCGTTGACTTATAGCACTAAATAGCTGGTAAACAACTAAACCGCTGTAGGCACATTATATTTTAACTGCTTGAAAAGCTGAGTAATAAATATTATATTAATAAGGCTTTCCCGCGGGATACACATTTGAAATCCGCTGCCGAGGAAATATGAAAAAATGTAAGCTAGCCGGTATATTAAAATTAAATCATTTCAATAAGCTTCAAATCTCTAAATACGTGGAAATACACAATCTGATCAATCATATCAATCATATTCATATACGAATCTCAAACAATTTCTTTATGCATGCTTTAATGTTTTGAACATTTCAGTTTACTGTCAGAATTTGTTTTTTCTTAGTTTTGTAGCCTTTGCTTTAAACACTATAGGACTCAATGTTGCAAAATTAAAAACTAAGCGAGTCACACATTAGTCGAAAAAAAAATTGTCTATTCTGTTACTATTTCACCTACCGCCTAGTCATGTTGCAATGCTAATTGATTGTTTTTTAAAATCTGTTTCTTGACAATTAGTTATGAAACAAGTTTTCCCCTCTATTATTTTATTAATTAGGCCTATTATATTATTATTTAGTGAAGTGTCATTATGTTTTGTTATAGCGATAAATTAACTGAGTTTAACCCTAAGTTCAATTCACAAATTCAAGTTTAAAATGAGTTTAAAATTGAATAAGAATTAAAAACGTGACGACATATGGAGCCTATATGTCTTTGTTCTTTACAAACCTTTTTCTATTGGTTGCAACGATTGACTGCTAAGTGAATGAATCCATATGACTGAAATTATTGTTTATTATTTCTTGTACCAGGACTTGTGAAAACAATTGGAAATTCAAAGTGAATGAAATTTCGTAAATTCCATCTAAACCAAAAAAATGTAATATGAAAACACGTAGTACTTTAAACTATATATTAATGAAGTAGATCAGGTCAACAGGATGATGTGTAGAATAAAACACATAAACACGCTCACGGATCGCTCACATTTCTGAATTTAAATGACAACTAAAACACGATACTAAACTAGGCCTGCACCAAATATAAAGCATTGGAATGAAATTGTTACTGTTCGCGTTTTGGGGAATTTTATCAGAAAAAGAAAAACTAGGCAATCACTCTTTTCAGAAGCACAATATTCTACTTTTCAACAAACCGACGGAACCACCAGAGCATTTCTGAATTGATCTGTTTTTACTGGGTTTTTTTTTTCATTTCTAAGACTGTGTCGGCATTTAATATGTTACTGCCATGTCGCTCTCAAGAGTGGGGGAGAGAAAGAGAGAGAGAGAGAGAAGGAGAGAGAGTGAGGGAGAGATGAAGCCAGAGAGGCCTAGTAATTTATACAAAATAAAAGCTCACCCTACCTGGAAAGTGTCAAATCAATATTGACTCGATACTGACAGCACTTAGTTGGGCAGAAAGATCGCTTTTTTTTTTGTTTTGTTTTTTTGTGTTTTTTTTTTACGCCGACAACTTTGATCTGTAGCGATGGAAGGGCTCAATAGTTGAAGAACAATCGGAATACTCACGAGTTGTAGCTTTATTTGTGTGTGTGTGTGTGTGTCTATTTGTGCGTGTGTGTGTACGTATTTAAAAAAAGGAGGCAGGACAAGAGAGGGGGGAGAAGTGGTTGAAAGGTTTTCTCTTGTCATCTTCAATAGTGACCTGTAAATGTCGCAGCAACCAAACAAAAAAAGAAGCTATGTAGTTATCGTAAGAGCAAAATGCGTAAAAATGACATAGATTTGTAACAGATGTGTGTATACTTGGGGGTATGACCTTAGTGACCTGTGTGGGAGGATATTTCATGACTGACTTACTGGCTCGACCAAAGGAAAGTGGTTGAAAGCAAATTCTGTTTTTTATATCGTTGTTTATATTTGAATAAGTGTAATAATGTAGTGTAACATGTAGAGTTACGATCTAAACGTCTGCATGTCATTAGTACCATGACAGAGCTTGTCTTGAATCTTGAAACTGTATTTTTTTTATAATTTCTGCACCTTATCGTTAGAAACACTGAAGATGTAACACATTTAGATTGGGGAAGGTATAGTGAGGGTAAGGAACTACAATAGAAACATTTTTACTTTTAACGCAAGTCTTACTTAAGACAAATGTAAATAAGGCTAAAGACTGCCTCAGTTAGGCTACAAACAAAGCAATAGAATAAAAACTTTTAAAAAAAACGACGCTTATCTAAGGGAAGGAACCGCTAAGTACTGCCATTTATCTGAAAATTAGGGGGTTTATCTCCATTTCTGCTATATAGAACAAAGATTAATTAATAATATATATGGTAAGGACCATTCTTGACTGAGCACTGGCTGGAGTAATGGAGATGGCACATATTTCGAAAACAAACAAAATAATTAATCACCAACAATTAATTAACTAATAGTGTTTTTTTTTCATTGTTTCATGTCGGATGTCCTGTCTCTAACTACAATAGAAGACAAAGACCGCAACCGCATAAGGGCTCAGACATTTTACCAAACAGACAAACGGTGTTGATATAAGCTTTGTAAGAAAAATCTATTAAATACTCATTACTATAGAAGTAGGCGACACTATAATTAGCAAAAACAACAAGAGCGGAAACTCTGTTCCCGGTAGTTCCTGCTAACCCCAGGAAACATTAACCCAGATTTAAACATTTTTAAAGAATATTTTTTATGTGTGTAAATGGGCAGATAATCAATGCGTTGGATTGCTTTACTCCCTCGAGCAGCACACTTCCCCAGCGGAGAAATTGATGCGGATTTAAGATCTGAGAATCGATGGTTTAACTTGTTCCATCCTTCAGTAGAATAGACAGAAATTCACGTAATGGCCTCAGAATGGATGACTCCGTCATTCCTTTTGGTAAACTAAGAGAAGTAGTATCGATTCAAAAAAGGCCAGAGAAAATAGTGCAAGGACAATTTCGGATCATTGCTGAGATTGTTCAATCAGAAAGATTAATTTAATTTCGATATTCACATTACATGGGAGTCAGCAACCAAAAAAAAAAGTATTCCTGGCAACTTGGAACTTCCCTATGACTCATTGTAAAACAACATTAGTCCAAACAAGTGATATCGAAAGTATCTATATTCTCTGTAATACGACCGGAAACTGAAAACTATTGCGGTCATAATTCATTTCGTTTTTTTGGTCCTAAAATCCAGGAGGTCAAAGATGCAGACAAAAAAAATAGTTTTTCAAAACATTAAATAAAAAAAATTTGTTTACTAAAAAAACAAAATTGCTTACAACTGGAGATTTTTCTGAAATTCATTACATGGCTATTACCCCCCCCCCCTTTTTTTTGAATGTTTCAGTTTGAGAATGAGGGAGAAAACTCTAAGTGACACATTATAAATTTAGAGTTAAAGTACATAATAATAAGACAACGGCATCCTCCCAGCATTATTGTTAATCGATTATAAAACCATTATAGATATACTATTATTTATTTGACAAGTCTGTTTCTTTTGGTTATAAAAAAAATATGAATGAAAATATGTTAATTGTGTGACTGTATCTCTTAAGGTGAAGCCTATATAGTGGCCTACATCCATTTATTTCTCGATTCATTCACTCAGGCATCTGCCACGGAGTTATGAAAATTAGGTCAGACTTTCATTGTCAGACATTAAGACCATGGTGTCATCTCGGTGTCAGCCTTGCCCTATGCCTTAGTTTTAATTGTATTCAATGCATGCACAGATCTAGGGTTACACAGGCATTATATGGTGCATACATGTAGATTTTATAAACAATAGAGAGCGCTAACATTACAAAATAAAATAGTTGTTATGAAAGTTGCATTTAAAGGTTAATTAAAAACGACAACTGGCAATCAATTTAACGAAATGAAATTGTTGCTACCGAAGCAGATGGAGCACCATATGACAAGGGCTGGGCTTGGATGGTATGTCTCTGTAAGAAATGTCAATAATTTTTAAGAAAAATTACAGCAGTAATAGATTAAATGATGTAACAACATTACAGCAAGGCAGGCCTAAGGCATAGGCAAACTAGGCAGCCGCATAGGGCCTACGATTGGTGGGGGCCTCGGGTGCTATAAGAATTTAACATTTTTGTTTAGATATAGATACAGGACGGTTTATAGGCTTAATTCTTTGCGTATTTTTCGGTCATTATTTTCTGTTTTTCTATTTCATTTGGGGCTTCCCTATTCACTTCGCCTAGGGCATCCCATTACACAAGGCAGGCCTAGGGCATCCCATTACACAAGGCAGGCCTAGGGCATCCCATTACACAAGGCAGGCCTAGGGCATCCAATTACACAAGGCAGGCCTAGGGCATCCCATTACACAAGGCAGGCCTAGGGCATCCAAGTACACAATGCAGGCCTAGGGCATCCAATTACACAAGGCAGGCCTAGGGCATCCCATTACACAAGGCAGGCCTAGGGCATCCAATTACACAAGGCAGGCCTAGGGCATCCAATTACACAAGGCAGGCCTAGGGCATCCAATTACACAAGGCAGGCCTAGGGCATCCAATTACACAAGGCAGGCCCTGATTACAGAGACAGTGTAGTACGGAATGATTGAAAAAGGAATATTTTGACTGGGCGAAGAGACAATATTTATTCGGTCATTCTAATACGCTATCTAAATTGATAGTAGAAAAAAAAAAGACTGAAATTGGCAGAGATTATAATATTAACGAAGTATTCATCTTATCTTAAATTATCTTATCTTATATATTACAGCCGTTACTTAAAAAAAGATAATTTTTTCTACGCATTTCACGTGTCAATCTAGTCATACATGTTAATCAATGACTTAAACTCTGCTAAGTCGTTATTTTTCCTGGCTGAATCAGGCAACTCATTCCATTTTCTAATAGCACTAGGGAAGAAGGAGCACTTATACGAATTTGTTCTAGCGTATGAAATAAGAAATGTACCTCTATCTTCGTGTCTTTCTTAGTCTTTCATTAAGTTTTGTTTTTGTATTAGCTAATTATGGTTCAGTGTTTTATGTATTATAGTTACTTTATTTTTTATTCTACTGTCCATAAGTGTCTCTAAGTTTAGTGATTTTACTAATGGTGTTACTCTTATCAAATTGGAATATTCGTTTGTTATAAATTTCACTGCACTATTTTGTATTGGTTCCAGTTTCTTTATATTTTCTTGAGTTGAGGGGTCCCAAAACAGATGATGCATATTCTAATATTGGCCTCACTTAAGTTTAATAGCATTTAAGCTTTATGTTCTCGAAAAGTTATACAACCGTTATACAAATAAGGGCGAGAGATGCATCATGATTGCATAAAATTAGGGCGCTAGTTGAACTTAGTACGTTTTCGAAAGATACCGACAGTTTGTACACACAAATGTAGTGTGTACTATAGCGTGTACTTTAATATGTACTAGATGAACTAGGTTACACGCCTTGCAGCGGCCTAAGGCCGGCCATGCAAAATGGCGCCGGTCGACTAGTTCTTCTTATTCTTCGTTTTCATTATTATGTTGCGATGTTCTTCTTCTTATCTTATAAAATACAGACGTTACTTCAAAAAAGAAGATGATTATGTCCTACTCGTCATGCATTTAGTCATGCATATTAACCAATGACTTAAATTCTGCCAAGTCACTGGTTTTCCTGGCTAGCTCAGGCAACCCATTCCATGCTCTAATAGCACTAGGGAAGAAGGAGTATTTCGTTTTGAGCACTATCTGAGATGAACACCGTAGTATTATCAAGAAGCCCAAACATAGCACTACACAATAGAAGAAAAAAATATATGGAGAGCTGCCTGATTTGTTACTGTTATGATTTATAATTTCTTTTCAGATGCAAGCTATAATAGCAGCACTTCTCCACAGACCACTCAGCAGCTACAGAAGACAGAGGCTGCCTTAAAGCAAGTGATGTGTAGAGACTAAAACTGCTAGGTTAAAGCTTGGGTACATTAACAGGGAGTTGAGTTCGAATCATCATGTAAGGTTTCAAAAAAAAAAGTGTAAAAGTGCGTTGCCTTCAGAGATTTAAACAAATCTGTTAAAATTTCATTCCTTACCTAACTCAAAAAATATAGAATCAACATTTTGTAAAATTAATACCACCTCAACATCCCTAATAATAGGCAGCATTTACAGACCACCAAATTCTAGTTTAGAATACATGCAGGAACTATGTAATCAGATTACTACACTACACTGCATTAAACTTTCAACAAACATTCTTAGTAAAAAAAGACATTAACCAACCAGTCGATGACCTCTGGAATTTCATTAAAAACCATCTTAAAAGCATTATAGAAAATCATATACCAACTAAATACACCTTAAACAAAATAAATAAATGCTGGTTTAATAATAGACTAAAGAAGCTTTGTAAACAGAAGGAAAACCTATATAGAAAATTTAAAGAAACTAAGGCAGAAAGAGTTTACAAAAAGTATATAAAAATTAAACACTTAACCCAAAAAGTAAGCAGACAGCTGCAGAGTGAATGCATAAACAATGTAATATCTAAAGATAACAACAAAAACCTATGGTCATACATTAAGTCTAAGAAAATGGAAACAACAGGCATAGCGCCATTAAAAGATGAACATAGCATAATACATAATGATAATGAAACTAAAGCAAACATGCTAAACAAATACTTTGCATCAGCATTCTCAGCCCCAGGAGACAAAGACATATTACTGAATTTGAACCAAGTAGACAACATAGAAGATATAGTAGTACAAGAAAATAGAATTCAAAAACTATTAGCCATCACCAAACCAAATAAAGCGTCTGGACCTGATGGTATTCCAGCTAGATTACTCAAAGAACTAAGCAATGAGCTAGCCCCAGTGTTCAAAATACTCTTTCAGGCTTCACTTAACCAGGGCAGAGTACAAAAGGACTGGAAAGAAGCTAATGTCACCCCACTATTTAAAAAAGGAGAACAATCTGACCCAGGAAACTATAGACCAGTATCACTTACCAGCATCACATGTAAAATCCTAGAACACATAATATGTAGCAACATCATAAACCACTTGGACAAATAAAATGTCCTCACACCATACCAACATGGCTTTAGGAAATATAGATCATGTGAAACACAACTAATAGGACTAATTGATGATTTTTCTAAAGGTTTAGATAATAGTGAACAAATAGATGCTATCTTACTAGATTTTTCTAAGGCTTTTGACAAAGTTCACCACCATAGTTTGCTTAAAAAATTAAAATATTTTGGCATTAATGGTCCACTGCATCAGTGGATTACAGATTTTCTGATAGGGAGAGAACAAACTGTAATAATAAATGGCTCTAAATCAACACCGATAACAGTAAACTCAGGTGTACCTCAAGGAACAGTCTTGGGTCCACTACTATTTTTAATTTACATAAATGATTTACCAAATTGCATTACTTCAGGAACAAAAGTCAGATTATTTGCAGACGATTGCATAATATATAGAACAATAAAAACAACATAAGACACAGATATTTTACAAAGAGAATTAGATGCATTACAGAAATGGGAATCAAATTGGAGCATGTCTTTCCACCCAGAAAAATGTCAGTTGTTAAGAGTAACAAAAGAACTAAAACAAATTACTTCCACTTATCTTATTCATGGCAAACCAGTAACACAGACTAAAAACGCAAAATACCTAGGTGTTATAATAAATGAAAAACTGTCATGGAATCCACATATTGATGAAACTATAAAAAAATCAAACAAAGCATTAGGGTTTATTAAAAGAAATTTCTATAAATCAAATAAGAACATAAAACTAAAATGTTATTTAACCTTGGTTAGGCCAATAATAGAATATGCATCCACTGTTTGGGACCCCTCAACTCAAGAAAACATTAAGAAACTGGAACAAACACAAAATAGAGCAGTGAGATTCATAACAAACGAATATTCACATTTGACTAGAGTAACACCATTAGTAAAATCACTAAATTTAGGAAGCCTTCAGGACAGAAGACTCAAAAGTAAAGTAGCAATTATACATAAAACACTGAACCATAATCTTCAAATACAAAAACAAAATATAATAAAATACTCTGAAAGACACAAAGATAAAGGCACATTCCTCGTCCCATATGCTAGGACAAATTTGTACAAATACTCCTTCTTCCCTAGTGCTATTAGAACATGGAATGGGTTGCCTGAGCTAGCCAGAAAAACCAGTGACTTGGCAGAATTTAAGTCATTGGTTAATATGCATGACTAAATGCATGACGCGTAGGACGTAATCATCTTCTTTTTTGAAGTAACGTCTGTATTATATAAGATAAGATAAGATTCAAGCTGGTCTACATTTAATTTAAGAAAGAATGTAGTACATAACAAAGCACCAAAAACAAATAAATGTGTTTGTTTTTATTTATGTAATTACAATGTGTAGTTTTTACCGAGAAAGTTTGTCCTCAGTTTGATGCCCTCAACCACTTGAATCCCCGTGCGACCCCCACCATCCGCACAATGCTAGCTACGCCACTATGACAGAACCCTCGTACTCCCCCCTGCACCCCTGTTGATGGGCCTGGTTCTAGCAAAGTCCTATATGCTTATAAATTTGTATGTAATTGTCACGAATTGACCTGTTTCTAGAAACTGAGGTCAGGTTATAGAAGACCAGAACAAACACACGTTTATTATATCATCCATTCAGGGAAAGAGGTCAGGGGAAAAATAGTATACGTCAGTTTCTAGGAGGTTGTCAAGAAACTGCATATCAGCTCTTGATGGCAAGATGTCTAGGATGATATCCAGGGCCGGATTAAGAACTCTTGGTGCCCTAGGCACAAAGTTCCACAAACCCACACGG
The DNA here is from genome assembly GCA_036873155.1 of Biomphalaria sudanica. NCBI lineage: Eukaryota > Metazoa > Mollusca > Gastropoda > Planorbidae > Biomphalaria > Biomphalaria sudanica. Next base: position 2,433,271 of record JAZGLO010004016.1, read on the forward strand.
GTGCCCCCTCTGCCCGAGCCCGGCCCGATCCTCCTCCTCCACTGACCGCTGGTAGGCCTATGTTCAATATTATCATTATTATGCAAAATACTAACAAAGAAAAACAGCTGTTAATACAAATGTTTGTGTAATAATTAATTATATAATTTGTATTACATTACTATCACTCATATTAAACTACAATAAGGTATTTCAGTATTAAAGTTATTAGTTAATTAATTTTGTAATAATAATAGACAAAAATACTAAAACTTTTTTAATAGATAAGAAGATGATTAAGATCATAAGAAAGTCGAAGAAAGGACACATTTACATTTTGAAGTTCTTTTTTCTAGATTTACGTCTGGCAAAGTTTTTGAGTACATCATCAAAGTTAATTTTGCGCAACAAGTCTGCCTCAATCATCAGCAGAGATAAGGAATCAAGCCTTTCTTGTTTCATTGTCCATCTATTTGGATTTTTTATACGTTTCAACTGAGAAAAAGAACGCTCAGTTGAACAGTTCGTAACCATTAATGGGAAATATGCTCAAGGCGATTTCTACATTTGGAAAGGCACACTTGATGTTATCTGTAACTATTAGTTTGTATAATTCTGCATGACTGAACGTGTTGTTTTCAGATTTTGATGCACGAAACTTGTGGCGAATATATGAGTGTGTAGTTCAGTATATAAGTTATTGTTCAGATCTTTAGGATAAGCATTAATTAGTCTTTCACAACACTGAGATGTTTGTGTTTGTGATACATCGACCAAACAAGAAAATCGAACTGCTAGATCATTATATACCTGTCCTCGTCTACTCATCTCTGTCTCAAGTTTGTCAACAATGGCGTAGAAAGCAGATATACGAAATTTGTCTCTGGCATTCAGAGATACCTCAGGGGCATCACCATCATTGACCACTGTCTTTCGTTTACGATTACGGGTCAAAGTTGACTTATAATCCACACCTGGTGTTATTTCTTTGCAGCTTCTTCAAATCTTTCAAATTCATTCCTAGATTCATGCAAGTGATCTGCTAGTGAAGAATACAAATCAGCACATGTTTTCAAGTTCACGTGCTCATTGTGTAGAGCTTGACTAACCCTGTGAAAATGTTGTAACACTTCTTCCCAAAAGACAAGCATGAAACCAAATTCTAATTCTTGCATCTTCTTTGCAATGTTTTCTGCTTCTCTTCTGGTGTCCCCCTTCTGTGACTGGTCTTCTTGTAAACATTCTAACGCTTCTATAATCTGAGGATGAGACTTTAGAATAGCTTCAGTTGCAACAGCATGTGCTTCCCATCTGGTATCGGAAAGAGACTTTACCACCGTTTCATGCACAAAGCATCCTTTCAGAATCTTCCATCTGTTGGTTGAAGCTGAGACAAAAGTATAGATCAGTTGCACTGTATGGAAGAAATTTACTGCCTCTAAACAAGAGTCAACGGCACTTCTGCCTACCAGATTTAGTGAATGGGCAGCACAGGGTACGTATATAGCAAACTCATTTTCCTCTAGAATTTTTTTCTGCATGCCCTTGTAGCACCCAAACATATTAGCTGCGTTATTGTAGGACTGACCTCTGCATTTCGAAAAATTAATATTGCATGCTTCCTGTAGATACTGCAACACTTGCTTAGCCATACCTTCACCGGTGTGACTTTGCAGCTCCAAGAAAGTCAAAAAGCGCTCAATGGGCTCTCCATCTACCACATATCGAAGAACAATACTTAACTGATCTATATGTGAAATATCGGGTGTCGAGTCTACTGACAAGCTGAAATAACCGGAAGCCTTTACTTCATCTACAATTACTTCATGGACTTTTTGGGACATAATTTCAATCAGTTCTTCACATATAGTTTTGGATAAATAAGAAGGATTTCCTTTTCCAGAATTTCCATATTTCGCAATATGTGATGCTAAAAATGGAACAAACTGACTGATCAACTCCAGCAACCCTAGATAATTTCCATTTTGTAAAGATCCAAATTTTTCATTTGTCCCTCTAAAAGCCAGACTATAGTACAACTAACCGCTACCGCTCGCCTCAAAACATGTCCCCAGTAACTGTACTCTTCATTTATTTGCTCTTCTAGCTTGTGTAGTAAACCCGAGCCTTGTCGACGAGCTAGGTATATTAACATGCAGTCTTTATGAATAGAGCTTTGTTCATGATTATCAACTTGAATGTTATTTTTCCAGTCACTGAACCCATTTTGATCAGCCACACTTGTGGAACCTTTAGATGCAAAAAGTTTACAAATATGTGACATATCTGTGACAGAGGTCACAGTTACTAAAATATCGACCTGTTTCTAGAAACCGGGGTCAGGTTATGGAAGACCAGAACAAACACACGTTTAGTATTATCATCCATTTAGGGAAAGAGGTCAGGGGGAAAATAGTATACGTCAGTTTCTAGGAGGTCACAGTTAATAAAATATTTTAGGATAGAAGTTTCTATGATTCTCGAAAGTACGGTTTAGAAAAAAATAAAATATGGGAAAGCTAATAGTCGGGGTCCTTACAGAGTAACTGCCCTTGCATATTAACTGTCTTGTGTTGTAGTGAGTTAATAAAAGACTGCAGGTCCATTAGTTAAAGTTGTATCTTATAATTGTATCATTAATTTCTTAGGTGATAAGTTATATCAATTGAAGGTGTAAAAGTAAAAAGTTTTATTATTATCAAGAGATTTAAGTCAAGTTTGGAGGAAAGGTGGCTTAGCGGTAAAGCGCTTGGCTTCTGAACTGGGGGTCCTGGGTTCGGATCCTGACGAAGACTGGGATTTTTAATTTCGGGATCTTTGGGCACCTCTGAGTCCACCTAGCTCTAATGGGGGACCTGACATTAGTTAGGGGAAATTAAAGGCGGTTGGTCATTGTGCTGACCACATGACACCCTCGTGCTTTTTTTTTGACTGTACGCACTGGTACGGCGTAGCGAAACCTTTTTCAGTGTGGGGAATAAATTATTACTTTTTTTAAAATTTTATTATTGATTTATTTGTATTTAAAAGTTAGGCAATCAATCAATGAGCACCTTTATATATATAAATAGAAGACTCAAAAGTAAAGTAGTAATCATACATAAAACACTGAACCATAAAACCATAATCTTCAAATACAAAAACCAAATCTAATAAAATACTCAGAAAGACACAAAGATAAAGGCACACTCCTCGTTCCATATGCTAGGACAAATGTGTACAAATACTCCTTCCTTCCTAGTGTTATTAGAGCATGGAATGGCTTGCCTGAGCTAGCCAGGAAAACCAGTGACTTGGCTTAATTTAGGTCATTGGTTAACCTGCATGACTAGATGCATGACGAGTAGGAGGTAATCATCTTCTTTTTTTGATATATTTATAAAGTTCCCTTTCAGACCTCGGGGTCTATATTGCAGATGATGTAAAGGTCATCTGCTTCTGTGGCCTACGGTTAACGAGCGTGTCATGTGGGCAGCATAACGACCAACCGCCTTTACTTTTCCCCAACTAATGTCAGGTACCCATTAGAGCTTGGTGGACTGAGAGGCCAGGAATCGAACCCGGGCTCTCCGGTTCAGAAGCCTAGCGCGTTACTGCTACATGCATATACATTTAATCATTATAATTATATTTTTATAGATGTTAATTTATTAAATTATAGTAGCCATTAGTCTACAACTAAACGAAAACTGCCTGATCTGAAAACCACTGCGAGGTTCATCTCAGATATAGGATTACTGATCTGAACCCTCCGACATATAAAATGAGAACAAAGAAGAAGAAGTCTACACCATGTATGTACTTATTGTGACTGTGTCAATGACTTAACACGTGAAGAAACCTATGCATTGTTATGAAAGAACTTTTCATAAACGAGGTCAGAGATAAGTTACTATCACTCTGACCCACTTACACATTGCGTTCTGAGATTACGAATTCACCATTATATACTCTATATTGTTAAGGATTGCAACATTTGGGGCCAAAAAATAAAAGCAATCGAAGAGATTGCTGATTAAAACAGAGCAGTAAATGGCCCACAAGAAATCTATAAGGATTGTCCATTATATCTATGCTATAAGCCGATACGGGGAAATGTCTTAAAAAAAAAGGGTCAGACTTGGCCAAACAGAAGATGACCAGCAACCAGTTGAAGGATGCAGAATTGACCGGTCTCAATGTGCCGTTTGATAAAGGCTGGGCATGGATGATCTCACTAAGTAAGTGGTTCAATTCGTTTTACTATTCTTTTATATTAGATCTAAGACAATAGTCAGGGAAGTCCTGTGCCCTTAACATAGATGCAGATGTACCAGGGGCGGACTGGGTGTCAAAATCGGCCCAGGCATTTCTATTCAAGTCTGGCCCATAAATTGTATATCATATGATAAGCCTCCAATTATAGGCCTACCTGTCCTGAAAATAATTATGTTAAGTTTAATAATGTACCAATAACTGTAAGCATGCTCTATATCTTTCTAAGAAATATAGGCCTTATGTTGCTTTTTCATCGCTAACTGTGTAGACCCTTAAAGGATGAAGCATACAGTAACACTGTCTGCGGATGTAGACTATTACATTATTTCGGAAAATGAGTTAAATTAAATTAGTATTGGGACCTACAATGTTGAGTCTGTAAACGATTTTTTTTTTCAAACAAGACGCTCAGAGGGCCACTTTGTTAAGAGAATATTATAAAACCTTTAACAATTCAATATGTGACAAAGTGGCATTCATGAGACCCTTATAGCCAGTCCGCCCCTGACATGTTCTTTTCAAAACAAGTCACCCAAGAAATGGTTTACAGATGTTCACATTGTCTTTCAAATAGCTCTAGCTTGATCACTGGCGGATCCGGGGGGGGGGGGCGGTAGGGGGGGGCGAATTTTAGTATAGAATTCACACAATTTGTATACGAATTTATTACTTATTTTAATAATATATACTAATTATTTTATATTTAAACCTATTTTTAGATTATTTCACACCCCCCCCTCTAGTATGTTGGTTGACATGGTGGGGTCGGGAGGGGGCGATTAAAAAAACTTTTGAGTGTGGGGGGCGGTCCAATTTATATGTAGAAATCACAGCTTTCTTACAGAATCAATTGAATATCTATATGATTAAAACTTATTGGTATTTTAACCGATCTGTATATTATGTCGTTCCCCTCTTGGCCGATGGGGTGGGGATCGAATACCTCTACTGCCCTTCCCACCTAAAACCTTTGAGTGGGGGGGGGGTCCTACTTTTCGGAGAAATCATAGTTTGTGAACAAAATTAGTTGAATTAATATATAAATTTTATATTATGTCGCTCTCCTTCAGGTATTTTTGCCAATTCGGTGGGGGGGGGGGAGATTGCATGTACTGCCCTCCCCACTCTAGCCCTCTGAGTGGGGGGGGGGCGGTCCTATTTTCATGGAGAAATCATTGTATGTGAACAAAATTAGTTGAATATGTATATAATATAAACTACGTGAACCCATTGTATATTATGTCGCACCACACTCTAATCTCAAATTTTATCATTAGTAAATAAAAAATGAAAAAAGGTTGTACCAGGTGGTAGGGGCGATACATGCAATCATTTTCCCCCATGGGACAAACCAATACTTTTTCTTTTTGTATTATAGTTAAGAAATTACAAAATAAAAAAAATATCTGTCACTAATATAATTTATATATGCTATAAAATTAAATTCTTATATCTGGTCGCCCCAACCCTATTCTTTAATGCCCAATGCAATCATTAGCAGAAATTATAAAAAGGAGCGAGGATTAATCATTTTCCCTCTATCGTCCCCTCCCCTTTCCAGACAGAGTTTATGTAATTTCACATGAATTTATCTTAATTATTTTAAGAAAGACTTTGCTTAGGAAACGTTTTAATTCAAACAAAATTTTTTAGTAAAAGACTCACGATTGAGATGAGTTCTAAACCCAGATAATCTTTTCCTAGTCGCCTTTTTCCAACCTTTACTCAATCTATTTTTCTAGTTAAATAAGTTTTGGACTATAACTCACAATTTATGCTTGTATTTTATTAAATATTATTTATCAAATAATTTTTTTTCGGCGGCGATCCTCGAAGCCTTCATGTAAAGATGTGGGGTATCTTATCTTTTTAAGGAATAAATCGGTTTTATTTGCAATGCATTAAGGGCGTAAACATTTTTATATTAGAATATTTTTCAACATTAATCAAAAGGTCCTTTATAATACGATGAATAATGTGCTTTAGGTCAGGAGAATGCGTTTATTCAGTGATGAATGCAAAAATACGCTTTTCGTGATTGGGCTTCGACCCGAACCACACTGATGAATAATGAGCTATAAATATTAGGAGAATGCGTTTCTGCAGTGAAGAATGCAAGAAAACGCTTTTGGCGTCGGGTCTTTGCCCCGAACCCCACTGGTAAATAATGAGCTGTAGATGTCAGAAGGGTGCATTTCTGCAGTGAAAAATGCAAGAAAACGCTTTTTGCGTCGGGCCTTGCCCCGAGCCCCGCTGGGGGAATCTAACAGCGCTCCCCCAGACCCCCAAGCTTGCAAGAGAAAAGCCCCCAACATGACATTTGTATTTTTTCGCTGAAGGTTGAGAAACACTGCTCTATTTTATTTTCATATATACAAACATCTAGACTTACCGAATACTTATGTAAGATTGTTCTTTATTGATTTCTCATCAGCTTTTAACACTCTACAACTTCATTTACTCATTGAAAAGATGAAAGCGTTGAAGATTAGTCCATACATAATACTATGGGCTAATGAATTTTTGACCCAGAGATCTCAGAGGGTTAGGGTAAACAATGTTATATCAAATGAACGCAAAGTTAACACAGGGGCGCCCCAGGGGGGCTGTGACATCGCCATTGTGGTTCATTTTGTACACCAATGATTTTCAATCCGAGAGTTCTTTTTGCTCCTTCACAAAATTCGCGGATGATACGGCTCTTCTTGCCCTGCTCTCAATGCGGCTCTTCTTGCCCTGCTCTCAATGCGGCTCTTCTTGCCCTGCTCTCAATGCGGCTCTTCTTGCCCTGCTCTCAATGCGGCTCTTCTTGCCCTGCTCTCAATGCGGCTCTTCTTGCCCTGCTCTCAATGCGGCTCTTCTTGCCCTGCTCTCAATGCGGCTCTTCTTGCCCTGCTCTCAGAGAGCTCAGACGTAAATGAGTATTTCAAAGAAACAGAACACATTGAAAAATACTGTAAAGATAATTTTTTTATTATTAAATGTAAAAAAAAACAAAGAAATGATAATCGATTTTCGTAGGGAAAAGAAGGAACATGATATTGTTTCTGTAGCTGGAGAGACTATTGAAATTGTGCAAACCTTTAAATACCTTGGTACTATCCTAGACAATAAACTAAATTTTACTGCAAATACTGATTATATCAGCAAAAAAGGGCAGAAAAGATTACGATTACTAAGAAAACTGTCCTTGTTTAATGTTAGCGAAGCTATGTTTTATCACGCTCATATCTGCAATATTTTAAGTTTCAATATCACTGCCTGGTATGGCAATCTGAGCATTAAAAATAAGAATAAACTTTATAGAATCCTAAATGCTGCTGGTAAAATCATTGGCAAAAAACAAACCCCATTTGGGCAGTAGTTTGAGACAAGCATCTATAAAAAAGCTAACAAGATCCTTGAAATAAAGAATCACCCTTTGTGTCAGGATTTTGTGATTTAACCATCACAAAAAAGATACAAGACACCAATAGCAAAGACAAACAGACACAAACACACTTTTGTTCCCCTGGCAACCAAATCATTAAATAAGAACAATTTGGTATAAACTTTGTCACATGTAAATTATGAGTGAGTCTGGTGTGAATGTACACTTTGGTTTCTTATAGTTATAATGTTTTTTGTTTGGTGTAATGCACAAATTGTAAGACAAATTTCCATACGGAAAATAAAGATTATTATTATATATATATAAAAATTGTCGTTGTTGATTGTGTCCCTAAACGATAATCTTCGCGATGATCACTATATAAAAGGTTCATGCTAAAGTTAAAACTTACATTCACTATGCGATGAAATTTCCGTCAGTAATTGTCAACTTCTTCAATGTGCTCTTTGCATCATCCACAGTTCTCAGTCGTTCATGTTGTCTGTATGTTTGGCTTGTTGATGAAGCCAAGGAATTATTAGGCCTATCAAGTTTTCTTCTTTTTAAAAAAATTCGTTTGGAAAACAAACAACATTAATGCTGTCTCGGGGTATAAACCCGAGACCATCAGAACGTCAGTCCTGTGCGCATTCCATTCGACAAGGCAGCCATTCAAGAGTTTAAACAAGAAGTAAAGGAAAGATCACTCTGCGGATAGTCCACGAGAAAACAAGAGTAGTGTTCACACTACGGATGACTGGCTGCGCGATGGACTGTCGTTTAAATTTATCAAACCCTGCCCGCTCCCAGGGAGGTTTGGACTAGGAACTAATCTAAGTAATCTACTTAACCATTGTGGGGCCTATGCGAAACGGATTTCGCGGGGCCATTTTTTGGGTAGGGAAGCGGACAATAAGTGAAATTTAAGAGTTTGTATTAGAAAGTCCAGTGCGCATTCCATTCGACAAGGCAGCTATTCAAGTGAAAGACACTTTACCATGATAAATGTAATAATTGCTCTATCTTTAAATATCTATCTATATATATAATTCTCTTCTTCACTCATGAGTTTAAACAAGAAGTAAAGGAAAGATCACTCTGCGGATAGTCCACGAGAAAACATATATATATATATAACAGGGCCGGACTTAACCATTGTGGGGTCTATGCGAAACGGATTTCGCGGGGCCATTTTTTGGGTAGGGAAGCGGACAATAAGTGACATTTAAGAGTTTGTATTAGAAAATAAATTCGTCTATGCATTTTATTCATTCTTTACTACGTACAGAATTATTTTACGAGCCTTGCGTGTAGCAAAGTCATACAGTATATCATAATAATTCTGTTTCCTACATAGATCACGCTTAATAGCAAGAATTACCAAATGTTTCAATCTATCTTTGAGAATTGTTGACCTCAAGTAATTCTTCATTAGTTTGAGGCGCGAGAAGCTTCTTTCACCAGATTACACAATTACGGCTGACGCATAATGCCGCGCGTAACATTGGCGTTTTGCATATTAAATAACACCCCAAAATGACAATTTTTGTGTATATTTTAATGACTTTTCGTATATTTTGCGATTTCGGTAAATCGATAGGAGGGTGCGGGAAATCTTTAAATTTATAAAATGGTTTAATTTAATAATTAATTCTATGAAAGTGCAGGGCCCACTGCGTCGTATAGGTTGCAGTGGCCTAAGGCCGGCCCTGCAAAATAGCGGCATATGCTACGCCGCCGGTGACTAGTTTGTTATAAGCCTCCTCCCCAAATTCAGTCACGATAAGTAGCACAAAAAGTCAACATCTTTAACGATTCCCAAAGTAACACTGTAACAGAATATGTTTCTCTTGCTTGTTTAATATCGAATATACATTTCTGGTAATAGAAAAAAAAAATGTTTACTTTAAAAAAAAAAACAGAAAAAAAAAAAAGAAATACTATCAACGGTTTAATTAACACAGTGGGTAAATAGCCCAAAGAGAAAATGGGACACCCCCCCCCAACGCACAGTGGGTAAATAGCCCAAAGAGAAAATGGGACACCCCCCAACGCACAGTGGGTAAATAGCCCAAAGAGAAAATGGGACACCCCCCAACGCACAGTGGGTAAATAGCCCAAAGAGAAAATGGGACACCCCCCCCAATGCACAGTGGGTAAATAGCCCAAAGAGAAAATGGGACACCCCCCAACGCACAGTGGGTAAATAGCCCAAAGAGAAAATGGGACACCCCCCAACGCACAGTGGGTAAATAGCCCAAAGAGAAAATGGGACACCCCCCAACGCACAGTGGGTAAATAGCCCAAAGAGAAAATGGGACACCCCCCAACGCACAGTGGGTAAATAGCCCAAAGAGAAAATGGGACACCAACCAACGCACAGTGGGTAAATAGCCCAAAGAGAAAATGGGACACCCCCCAACGCACAGTGGGTAAATAGCCCAAAGAGAAAATGGGACACCCCCCAACGCACAGTGGGTAAATAGCCCAAAGAGAAAATGGGACACCCCCCAACGCACAGTGGGTAAATAGCCCAAAGAGAAAATGGGACACCCCCCCAACGCACAGTGGGTAAATAGCCCAAAGAGAAAATGGGACACCCCCCAACGCACAGTGGGTAAATAGCCCAAAGAGAAAATGGGACACCCCCCAACGCACAGTGGGTAAATAGCCCAAAGAGAAAATGGGACACCCCCCAACGCACAGTGGGTAAATAGCCCAAAGAGAAAATGGGACACCCCCCCAACGCACAGTGGGTAAATAGCCCAAAGAGAAAATGGGACACCCCCCCAACGCACAGTGGGTAAATAGCCCAAAGAGAAAATGGGACACCCCCCAACGCACAGTGGGTAAATAGCCCAAAGAGAAAATGGGACACCCCCCAACGCACAGTGGGTAAATAGCCCAAAGAGAAAATGGGACACCCCCCAACGCACAGTGGGTAAATAGCCCAAAGAGAAAATGGGACACCCCCCAACGCACAGTGGGTAAATAGCCCAAAGAGAAAATGGGACACCCCCAACGCACAGTGGGTAAATAGCCCAAAGAGAAAATGGGACACCCCCCAACGCACAGTGGGTAAATAGCCCAAAGAGAAAATGGGACACCCCCCAACGCACAGTGGGTAAATAGCCCAAAGAGAAAATGGGACACCCCCCAACGCACAGTGGGTAAATAGCCCAAAGAGAAAATGGGACACCCCCCAACGCACAGTGGGTAAATAGCCCAAAGAGAAAATGGGACACCCCCCAACGCACAGTGGGTAAATAGCCCAAAGAGAAAATGGGACACCCCCCAACGCACAGTGGGTAAATAGCCCAAAGAGAAAATGGGACACCCCCCAACGCACAGTGGGTAAATAGCCCAAAGAGAAAATGGGACACCCCCCAACGCACAGTGGGTAAATAGCCCAAAGAGAAAATGGGACACCCCCCAACGCACAGTGGGTAAATAGCCCAAAGAGAAAATGGGACACCCCCCAACGCACAGTGGGTAAATAGCCCAAAGAGAAAATGGGACACCCCCCCAACGCACAGTGGGTAAATAGCCCAAAGAGAAAATGGGACACCCCCAACGCACAGTGGGTAAATAGCCCAAAGAGAAAATGGGACACCCCCCCAACGCACAGTGGGTAAATAGCCCAAAGAGAAAATGGGACACCCCCCAACGCACAGTGGGTAAATAGCCCAAAGAGAAAATGGGACACCCCCCAACGCACAGTGGGTAAATAGCCCAAAGAGAAAATGGGACACCCCCCCCCCCCAACGCACAGTGGGTAAATAGCCCAAAGAGAAAATGGGACACCCCCCCAACGCACAGTGGGTAAATAGCCCAAAGAGAAAATGGGACACCCCCCAACGCACAGTGGGTAAATAGCCCAAAGAGAAAATGGGACACCCCCCCAACGCACAGTGGGTAAATAGCCCAAAGAGAAAATGGGACACCCCCCCAACGCACAGTGGGTAAATAGCCCAAAGAGAAAATGGGACACCCCCCAACGCACAGTGGGTAAATAGCCCAAAGAGAAAATGGGACACCCCCCAACGCACAGTGGGTAAATAGCCCAAAGAGAAAATGGGACACCCCCCAACGCACAGTGGGTAAATAGCCCAAAGAGAAAATGGGACACCCCCCCAACGCACAGTGGGTAAATAGCCCAAAGAGAAAATGGGACACCCCCCAACGCACAGTGGGTAAATAGCCCAAAGAGAAAATGGGACACCCCCCAACGCACAGTGGGTAAATAGCCCAAAGAGAAAATGGGACACCCCCCCAACGCACAGTGGGTAAATAGCCCAAAGAGAAAATGGGACACCCCCCAACGCACAGTGGGTAAATAGCCCAAAGAGAAAATGGGACACCCCCCCAACGCACAGTGGGTAAATAGCCCAAAGAGAAAATGGGACACCCCCCCAACGCACAGTGGGTAAATAGCCCAAAGAGAAAATGGGACACCCCCCAACGCACAGTGGGTAAATAGCCCAAAGAGAAAATGGGACACCCCCCCAACGCACAGTGGGTAAATAGCCCAAAGAGAAAATGGGACACCCCCCAACGCACAGTGGGTAAATAGCCCAAAGAGAAAATGGGACACCCCCCAACGCACAGTGGGTAAATAGCCCAAAGAGAAAATGGGACACCCCCCAACGCACAGTGGGTAAATAGCCCAAAGAGAAAATGGGACACCCCCCCAACGCACAGTGGGTAAATAGCCCAAAGAGAAAATGGGACACCCCCCAACGCACAGTGGGTAAATAGCCCAAAGAGAAAATGGGACACCCCCCAACGCACAGTGGGTAAATAGCCCAAAGAGAAAATGGGACACCCCCCCAACGCACAGTGGGTAAATAGCCCAAAGAGAAAATGGGACACCCCCCCAACGCACAGTGGGTAAATAGCCCAAAGAGAAAATGGGACACCCCCCAACGCACAGTGGGTAAATAGCCCAAAGAGAAAATGGGACACCCCCCAACGCACAGTGGGTAAATAGCCCAAAGAGAAAATGGGACACCCCCCCAACGCACAGTGGGTAAATAGCCCAAAGAGAAAATGGGACACCCCCCCAACGCACAGTGGGTAAATAGCCCAAAGAGAAAATGGGACACCCCCCAACGCACAGTGGGTAAATAGCCCAAAGAGAAAATGGGACACCCCCCAACGCACAGTGGGTAAATAGCCCAAAGAGAAAATGGGACACCCCCCCAACGCACAGTGGGTAAATAGCCCAAAGAGAAAATGGGACACCCCCCAACGCACAGTGGGTAAATAGCCCAAAGAGAAAATGGGACACCCCCCAACGCACAGTGGGTAAATAGCCCAAAGAGAAAATGGGACACCCCCCCCAACGCACAGTGGGTAAATAGCCCAAAGAGAAAATGGGACACCCCCCAACGCACAGTGGGTAAATAGCCCAAAGAGAAAATGGGACACCCCCCAACGCACAGTGGGTAAATAGCCCAAAGAGAAAATGGGACACCCCCCAACGCACAGTGGGTAAATAGCCCAAAGAGAAAATGGGACACCCCCCCAACGCACAGTGGGTAAATAGCCCAAAGAGAAAATGGGACACCCCCCCAACGCACAGTGGGTAAATAGCCCAAAGAGAAAATGGGACACCCCCCCAACGCACAGTGGGTAAATAGCCCAAAGAGAAAATGGGACACCCCCCAACGCACAGTGGGTAAATAGCCCAAAGAGAAAATGGGACACCCCCCCAACGCACAGTGGGTAAATAGCCCAAAGAGAAAATGGGACACCCCCCAACGCACAGTGGGTAAATAGCCCAAAGAGAAAATGGGACACCCCCCCAACGCACAGTGGGTAAATAGCCCAAAGAGAAAATGGGACACCCCCCAACGCACAGTGGGTAAATAGCCCAAAGAGAAAATGGGACACCCCCCAACGCACAGTGGGTAAATAGCCCAAAGAGAAAATGGGACACCCCCCAACGCACAGTGGGTAAATAGCCCAAAGAGAAAATGGGACACCCCCCAACGCACAGTGGGTAAATAGCCCAAAGAGAAAATGGGACACCCCCCCAACGCACAGTGGGTAAATAGCCCAAAGAGAAAATGGGACACCCCCCAACGCACAGTGGGTAAATAGCCCAAAGAGAAAATGGGACACCCCCCAACGCACAGTGGGTAAATAGCCCAAAGAGAAAATGGGACACCCCCCAACGCACAGTGGGTAAATAGCCCAAAGAGAAAATGGGACACCCCCCAACGCACAGTGGGTAAATAGCCCAAAGAGAAAATGGGACACCCCCCAACGCACAGTGGGTAAATAGCCCAAAGAGAAAATGGGACACCCCCCCAACGCACAGTGGGTAAATAGCCCAAAGAGAAAATGGGACACCCCCCAACGCACAGTGGGTAAATAGCCCAAAGAGAAAATGGGACACCCCCCCAACGCACAGTGGGTAAATAGCCCAAAGAGAAAATGGGACACCCCCCCAACGCACAGTGGGTAAATAGCCCAAAGAGAAAATGGGACACCCCCCAACGCACAGTGGGTAAATAGCCCAAAGAGAAAATGGGACACCCCCCAACGCACAGTGGGTAAATAGCCCAAAGAGAAAATGGGACACCCCCCAACGCACAGTGGGTAAATAGCCCAAAGAGAAAATGGGACACCCCCCAACGCACAGTGGGTAAATAGCCCAAAGAGAAAATGGGACACCCCCCCCCAACGCACAGTGGGTAAATAGCCCAAAGAGAAAATGGGACACCCCCCAACGCACAGTGGGTAAATAGCCCAAAGAGAAAATGGGACACCCCCCAACGCACAGTGGGTAAATAGCCCAAAGAGAAAATGGGACACCCCCCAACGCACAGTGGGTAAATAGCCCAAAGAGAAAATGGGACACCCCCCAACGCACAGTGGGTAAATAGCCCAAAGAGAAAATGGGACACCCCCCAACGCACAGTGGGTAAATAGCCCAAAGAGAAAATGGGACACCCCCCAACGCACAGTGGGTAAATAGCCCAAAGAGAAAATGGGACACCCCCCCAACGCACAGTGGGTAAATAGCCCAAAGAGAAAATGGGACACCCCCCAACGCACAGTGGGTAAATAGCCCAAAGAGAAAATGGGACACCCCCCAACGCACAGTGGGTAAATAGCCCAAAGAGAAAATGGGACACCCCCCAACGCACAGTGGGTAAATAGCCCAAAGAGAAAATGGGACACCCCCCAACGCACAGTGGGTAAATAGCCCAAAGAGAAAATGGGACACCCCCCCAACGCACAGTGGGTAAATAGCCCAAAGAGAAAATGGGACACCCCCCAACGCACAGTGGGTAAATAGCCCAAAGAGAAAATGGGACACCCCCCAACGCACAGTGGGTAAATAGCCCAAAGAGAAAATGGGACACCCCCCCAACGCACAGTGGGTAAATAGCCCAAAGAGAAAATGGACACCCCCCAACGCACAGTGGGTAAATAGCCCAAAGAGAAAATGGGACACCCCCCAACGCACAGTGGGTAAATAGCCCAAAGAGAAAATGGGACACCCCCCCAACGCACAGTGGGTAAATAGCCCAAAGAGAAAATGGGACACCCCCCAACGCACAGTGGGTAAATAGCCCAAAGAGAAAATGGGACACCCCCCAACGCACAGTGGGTAAATAGCCCAAAGAGAAAATGGGACACCCCCCCAACGCACAGTGGGTAAATAGCCCAAAGAGAAAATGGGACACCCCCCAACGCACAGTGGGTAAATAGCCCAAAGAGAAAATGGGACACCCCCCAACGCACAGTGGGTAAATAGCCCAAAGAGAAAATGGGACACCCCCCAACGCACAGTGGGTAAATAGCCCAAAGAGAAAATGGGACACCCCCCAACGCACAGTGGGTAAATAGCCCAAAGAGAAAATGGGACACCCCCCAACGCACAGTGGGTAAATAGCCCAAAGAGAAAATGGGACACCCCCCCAACGCACAGTGGGTAAATAGCCCAAAGAGAAAATGGGACACCCCCCAACGCACAGTGGGTAAATAGCCCAAAGAGAAAATGGGACACCCCCCAACGCACAGTGGGTAAATAGCCCAAAGAGAAAATGGGACACCCCCCCAACGCACAGTGGGTAAATAGCCCAAAGAGAAAATGGGACACCCCCCCAACGCACAGTGGGTAAATAGCCCAAAGAGAAAATGGGACACCCCCCCAACGCACAGTGGGTAAATAGCCCAAAGAGAAAATGGGACACCCCCCCAACGCACAGTGGGTAAATAGCCCAAAGAGAAAATGGGACACCCCCCCAACGCACAGTGGGTAAATAGCCCAAAGAGAAAATGGGACACCCCCCCAACGCACAGTGGGTAAATAGCCCAAAGAGAAATGGGACACCCCCCCAACGCACAGTGGGTAAATAGCCCAAAGAGAAAATGGGACACCCCCCCAACGCACAGTGGGTAAATAGCCCAAAGAGAAAATGGGACACCCCCCCAACGCACAGTGGGTAAATAGCCCAAAGAGAAAATGGGACACCCCCCCAACGCACAGTGGGTAAATAGCCCAAAGAGAAAATGGGACACCCCCCCAACGCACAGTGGGTAAATAGCCCAAAGAGAAAATGGGACACCCCCCCAACGCACAGTGGGTAAATAGCCCAAAGAGAAAATGGGACACCCCCCAACGCACAGTGGGTAAATAGCCCAAAGAGAAAATGGGACACCCCCCCAACGCACAGTGGGTAAATAGCCCAAAGAGAAAATGGGACACCCCCCCAACGCACAGTGGGTAAATAGCCCAAAGAGAAAATGGGACACCCCCCAACGCACAGTGGGTAAATAGCCCAAAGAGAAAATGGGACACCCCCCCAACGCACAGTGGGTAAATAGCCCAAAGAGAAAATGGGACACCCCCCAACGCACAGTGGGTAAATAGCCCAAAGAGAAAATGGGACACCCCCCAACGCACAGTGGGTAAATAGCCCAAAGAGAAAATGGGACACCCCCCAACGCACAGTGGGTAAATAGCCCAAAGAGAAAATGGGACACCCCCCAACGCACAGTGGGTAAATAGCCCAAAGAGAAAATGGGACACCCCCCAACGCACAGTGGGTAAATAGCCCAAAGAGAAAATGGGACACCCCCCAACGCACAGTGGGTAAATAGCCCAAAGAGAAAATGGGACACCCCCCAACGCACAGTGGGTAAATAGCCCAAAGAGAAAATGGGACACCCCCCAACGCACAGTGGGTAAATAGCCCAAAGAGAAAATGGGACACCCCCCAACGCACAGTGGGTAAATAGCCCAAAGAGAAAATGGGACACCCCCCCAACGCACAGTGGGTAAATAGCCCAAAGAGAAAATGGGACACCCCCCCAACGCACAGTGGGTAAATAGCCCAAAGAGAAAATGGGACACCCCCCAACGCACAGTGGGTAAATAGCCCAAAGAGAAAATGGGACACCCCCCAACGCACAGTGGGTAAATAGCCCAAAGAGAAAATGGGACACCCCCCCAACGCACAGTGGGTAAATAGCCCAAAGAGAAAATGGGACACCCCCCAACGCACAGTGGGTAAATAGCCCAAAGAGAAAATGGGACACCCCCCAACGCACAGTGGGTAAATAGCCCAAAGAGAAAATGGGACACCCCCCCCAACGCACAGTGGGTAAATAGCCCAAAGAGAAAATGGGACACCCCCCAACGCACAGTGGGTAAATAGCCCAAAGAGAAAATGGGACACCCCCCAACGCACAGTGGGTAAATAGCCCAAAGAGAAAATGGGACACCCCCCAACGCACAGTGGGTAAATAGCCCAAAGAGAAAATGGGACACCCCCCAACGCACAGTGGGTAAATAGCCCAAAGAGAAAATGGGACACCCCCCAACGCACAGTGGGTAAATAGCCCAAAGAGAAAATGGGACACCCCCCCAACGCACAGTGGGTAAATAGCCCAAAGAGAAAATGGGACACCCCCCAACGCACAGTGGGTAAATAGCCCAAAGAGAAAATGGGACACCCCCCCAACGCACAGTGGGTAAATAGCCCAAAGAGAAAATGGGACACCCCCCCCCCAACGCACAGTGGGTAAATAGCCCAAAGAGAAAATGGGACACCCCCCCAACGCACAGTGGGTAAATAGCCCAAAGAGAAAATGGGACACCCCCCCAACGCACAGTGGGTAAATAGCCCAAAGAGAAAATGGGACACCCCCCCAACGCACAGTGGGTAAATAGCCCAAAGAGAAAATGGGACACCCCCCCAACGCACAGTGGGTAAATAGCCCAAAGAGAAAATGGGACACCCCCCCAACGCACAGTGGGTAAATAGCCCAAAGAGAAAATGGGACACCCCCCCAACGCACAGTGGGTAAATAGCCCAAAGAGAAAATGGGACACCCCCCAACGCACAGTGGGTAAATAGCCCAAAGAGAAAATGGGACACCCCCCCAACGCACAGTGGGTAAATAGCCCAAAGAGAAAATGGGACACCCCCCAACGCACAGTGGGTAAATAGCCCAAAGAGAAAATGGGACACCCCCCAACGCACAGTGGGTAAATAGCCCAAAGAGAAAATGGGACACCCCCCCAACGCACAGTGGGTAAATAGCCCAAAGAGAAAATGGGACACCCCCCAACGCACAGTGGGTAAATAGCCCAAAGAGAAAATGGGACACCCCCCAACGCACAGTGGGTAAATAGCCCAAAGAGAAAATGGGACACCCCCCAACGCACAGTGGGTAAATAGCCCAAAGAGAAAATGGGACACCCCCAACGCACAGTGGGTAAATAGCCCAAAGAGAAAATGGGACACCCCCAACGCACAGTCACCACCATTACAATAGACCTGATAAAAGCAGTTTCTTACATCAAAACCATCCAAGCCGCTTGGACACTCACTCTAAGTGAAAATACGGGTTAATGTTTCGAAGTTAATATAAAGTTTGATATGACGTTTATGGTATTTTGAGGGAACTTTTAATTAATTATTATTTTTTTTACAAAATTGCAGTTATTTTTTCCCAATATTTGCCCCCCCCTCCCAGGGCTCATGTGTACAGGTTACAATTGGTCATTAGTCACGCGCCATGCAGTGCCGACTTAGAAGGCCCTAAGCTATTTGAGATAAGGGGCCCCATATTAGTTCAGATATCATATGTATCTACTAAACATTTCTTGGGGGCCCTAACCTTAGAGCTTATGTTGCATATAGATAAATCCAGCCCTGGCCCATTGGTTGTTACGCCATCGAGTGTGGGGCCTTAAATGTTCGTGGGTCAGTGTACATTGAACCCCTTCGCGCCATGGATGCTGCACTACTGTGTATCACTGTTATGACATTGTGGTGACACAAACTTGAGAGATTGGTGTAATAATCAAAGGGAGGGTATTATAATAATTCAGGGGACTCGGTAATTCATGGGTTGTGTGTCCTTGTGGAACTCCTTGTCACGCGTGCCGCTGGCCTACATCCTACATGCCTCAGTCGCTTTTTGGTGGCTAAACATTTGTTAAGGCTATGAATTCCAAGAGCATAACATGACATTTTATTTTTGTGTTGAAGTTGACACGGTTTGGAATGTAGTGCGTGGGAAAGATTATGTTGACCTTGTAAATGGTTACATCAACAAGCAATAAAACTAGTTGGGTGGCCTATGGTACAGTATATAGTTTATTGATTTAAGCATAACTGTTAAAATTGAATTTTTATTATTCTACAACTGTAGCTTCTGAATAGAGAGTATTTCCCTACTTTAGACTGCCGTACTTGTTCCCAAATGACATTTTGAGGCTCTCTAATAGGCCTACCTAATAAAGGTTTTCGTTAATTCATTTAAAAATTTCGGGTTGTCCACACTGTGGTTCATTAAGTTGATTTTTGGTTATCCCTTTTGTTTAGGGCTATTTAGTTAATAAAATAATTTTAAAAATTAAACTTAATTTTACTTTCGTTTCTGGATTGTTCACACATTTTTTAGAAAGCTTTGTAGCTCACTCCTTCTGTCTGGAACACATTTTGTACACGATTATATCTCCTAATTCTCATTCTCGGATCAATTTGAAACTTTGCATAATTAATCATAATCTCTAACAAAACATGATTAATATGCATGACGCGTAGGACGTAATCATCTTCTTTTATGAAGTAACGTCTGTATTACATAAGATAAGAAGATAAGATGATTCAATTAAAAAATGTCTCATATGTTTAAAAAACCATCTTGAGAAATTGAAGACTACTTTGAGAACTGTAGCGCTTTGATCGCATTCATAGTTTTAAAAAAAATCTGAATGTATTTATTTGAATTTTTATTTTGTTCTTTACAGGCTGTTTTATGATCTTCTATGTCTATGCAGCTTATGACCAAGTGGTGTCTGTTCTGTTAGTGGACATCTTGCAGGACTTACACACTACCATCAGCGTCATGTCCATCATGTTTTCAGTCAACACATGCTTCTATTGTCTGGCAAGTAAGATCCAGTGGGAACTTTCCAATGTTCTGCATTGGGGACCCACAAATAATCTGTCTATCGTCTTTATCCATTCCTATCTATATATAGATTAACTGTTATTTGATATTTTAATAGTATCTTAAGTTTTTGGTCTTAAAGAAACTTTACTATTTGATATTTTGATGAAATCTAAGTTTTATAAAACTTATTATAAACTGTCTTTCAAACTATTGTACACAGCTCAAGTGACCAACAATTTTTTGCTGAATCACATGACCAACAGACGACTGGAAACGATTGCCGCTGTCATCAATGTCATGGCCACTCTGTTGTTTGTCATACAGCCGAGTTCCGCCTTATTCTTGACGTCATCCTTCGTTAAAGGTATTAGATCTATTAAAAGTGAACATGACATCGTTCTTCATGAAAAGTATTAAATCTGTTGATGTTGATGTTAACATTCTTTAAGTGAAATCTTATTTAGCCTACATCGTGAGAGGAAATGCAGTGACCTAGTTTAGTTTAGAGATTGTGTTAGTTTTGTCAATAAATATATTGTGCATTGTTTTTTAGCTAAGGTAAAAGTAGTGACGTAGTCAGACAGACGAATGGCGTTGCAGAATACGGGTACATGATAAGAGAAGAATATGTCTAGGACTTGTAGAAAGATGGATATTGATTAGATTGCTAATTAAACGACGGATATAGAGACAAGACGACCGTCCTATCTGTAAATAAACATCCGTTGAAGTATTCAGAAGTCTTATCAAGTGATGGATGGCTGCCTGGTCGTGCGGTTTGCACGCTGGACTGTCGTTCGGATTTATCGATGGTCCCGGGTTCAAACCCTGCCCGCTCCCATCCCCCGTCGTCCTGCGGGGGGTTTGGACTAGGAAGTAAACTATCTTCAACTCTGAAGGAACATCCGAAACATGTAAAACATTTTACAAACAAGTGTATTGTATTTAAATGTGGTGTCCCTTGGATATTTACGACTCGCAGTAGTGTTAGAAAACGCAACATCCAAGCAGGGCCGGCCTTAGCCCACTGCCTTAGTCCACTGCAACCTATGCGGTCGCAGTGGGCCCCGCTAATTCCTAATTTCCTGAAAACTAATGAAAAACAAAATTGTTGTTTTGGCGTGTCATCTACGCGCGATATAAAAGGGTAATAATAGAGCGAATTTTAACCTAAACCGGAAGTTCCATTACTTTTTTTTTTTTACTAGAAGAGTCATTGGCATATGAATATAGATCTAAATCTATTTCGATCTCTTTTAAAAAAATCAAAAGCGATTTTTTTTTTATTTGATCGTGATTTTGTACGTAGTAAAGAAAGAATAAAATGCAAAGACGAATTTATTTCTAATACAATATCTTAATTTTCACTTATTATCTGTATCCCTACACAAACTAGGCCCCGCACAATCCGTTTCGCTTAGGGCCCCGCAATTGTTAGGACCGGCCCTGCATCCAAGTCAGGACAATAGCGGATCTTTCAGCTCCATTGATAGGTAGCCGAACGGTTTTCCCTCTCTGCCAGACATACCATCCTTTTAAAAAAGGCGGCATGACAGACACTGAGATAGTCTCACAGCAAATCAAATTGGCTTAGGTCTAAGATACTCATTTCCCAATAGTAATCGCCTCCGAAATCAGCTTGGTGTACAGGGCCATGGATACTAAATAAATAGTGTTCTTCTTGATAGAATAGTTGCAATAAGCTTCTTGGTGACGAAACAGTTAGTCAGTTGAATCGTTGGGGCACCACACAAGATCTGTCAATCGTCTTTCTTCATTCCACTCTGTCTTTTGCCTTGAATAGAATTTCATTTAATGACAGGCCAGTCCATTCTTTGATGCCTTCCATCGCTTTAAATATATATTCTCCAACCTCATCTTTCTTATCTAGCTACTGCTAATTTAAATATATGCTTCAACCTCATCTTTCTTATCTAGCTACTGCTAATTTAAATATATGCTCCAACCTCATCTTTCTTATCTAGCTACTGCTAATTTAAATATATATGCTCCAACCTCATCTTTCTTATCTAGCTACTGCTAATTTAAATATATATGCTCCAACCTCATCTTTCTTATCTAGCTACTGCTAATTTAAATATATATGTTCCACCCTCATCTTTCTTATCTAGCTACTGCTAAGGGCACTTCGTTAATATCCACATTGACCATGGTGGGTCATTACTTCAAGAGAAGGCGCGCCCTCGGTATAGGTCTGGCCCTAATGGGCGCTAGTTTCAGCTCCATCACGGTCCCACCGCTGACTCGCTACCTGAGAGATGAATATGGTCTTAGGGGGTGCTTTCTGTTGGTAGCCAGTCTGGAAGTAAGTAGCTTATTAAACTTTTTACTGAGGTATTGATTAGAAAATAGAAGTATTTTAATCATAGATAATTATGGAATACAAATCTATCTATCTATCTATCTATCTATCTATCTATCTATCTATCAATCTATCTATCTATCTATCTATCTATCTATCTATCTATCTATCTATCTATCTATCTATCTATCGATATATCTATCTATCTATCTATCTATCTAGATATCTATCTATCTAGATCTCTCTCTCTCTCTCTCTCTCTTTATATATATATATATCATTATGTCCGTCCGTCCGTCTCTCTTTCTCTTTCGCTCTCTCTCTCCCTCTCTCTCTCTCTCTATATATATATATATATATAGTAAAGTTCCACTTTCCGCCCTGGTGATCTATGGGGCAGATCATGTAAAGGTCATCTGTTTCTGTGGCCCACGGTTAACGAGGGTGTCATGACAAGTACAATGACTAACCGCCTTTACAATTAATGTCAGGTTAGAGCTGGGTGGCGACCTAAAGATCTCAAAAGTAAAAATCCCAGTCTTCACCAGGATTCGAACCCTGGACTCCCGGTTTGGAAGCCAATCGCTTTACCACTCACCCATGGGCCTCCATTAAAAATATATCTAAAGCTAGTTACACCTGGAGAACATTTTATTTAAAAAAAAAGAGAGGTCTTCTCCAAGGCCATTACCTTAATATTTTTCTCCTCCATTAAGTAGAAAAAAATAGGCGAAAAATAAACAAAAAGGAACCCATTTTAGTGAGAGACTAATTAGCGTCAAAACGAAACTACTCAGTTCCAGGAATGTTCAGAACACACTCACACACACACACTCTCCGCACAAACAGACAATTGATCATCGTTGGTTTGTATCTAATTTCACAACTGCCTGGTCGTGAGGTATGTGCTTTAGACTGTTTTTGACCTAATAATCTTTAATTCTGGAGGAACATCGGAACCATATCAATCAAAACAAAGCTAAATAAATTTGAGTGTAACAAGATTACAAAGAGAGTTAGTGTTATCAAACAAAACTCCTATGCGGCCCCCGTCAAATTCACCTATGGACCTGGAATAGTCAACCTATGATCTTGTTTTAATCGTTTAACTTTGAAGTCAAACATTTAAGAAAAAAACACATTTGGCGTCATTGTTCACTTGGAAGGAAGCAAACTTAACAATTCGTTATCAGTAATAATACTTTAGACCTTTTGATAACAATACTAGATGTAATGATATAAGTAAGAAAAACAATTTCAAAGGACCTCTCTACGTTTTATATAAAAAATTGTTAACGTATTTTCGAAAAAGGTATTACTTTAATCATGTATCCATATGAATACACCTGTGTACTATGCCTTAGGCAACAAAGACGCATCGTGGCACTGTGTACAACGTGGGTTACCTCAGTTTACATCAGGACTGTTTGATTCCTTTGATGCAGACACTTCTAACTCATACAACATCCTAAACACCATCCCAAACCAAACTCACCAACCAGCCTTGACCCAAGCCTTATTATTATTAGATCTATATCATTAGTACGTAGATCTATATCATTAATACGTAGCTCTATATCACTAATACATAAATCTATATCATTAATACGAAGATCTATATCATTAATACGTAGCTCTATATCACTAATACATAAATCTATATCATTAATACGAAGATCTATACATTTAATACGTAAGTCTATATCATTTGTACAGTCAAAATTCAAAATTCCAAAAAAAAATAATGTATTTTTCTACATCTAATCATCAGATGCACGCCGTACTGGCCACCTTGTTACTCAGACCGATAAGCAGCTATAGAAAAAGGAAGAATTTGTCAAAACAGTATGAAGAAGCTCTAACACGCGAAGAGAAGCATCTCCTGGAGGAACATCCTCTCCCGGAACATCCTCTGCCTGAACATCCCCTGAACGAATATCCCCTGTCGGAACAACTCCAGAGGGAACATCCCTTGAAGGAACATTCCATGGAGCCGCACCACATGACCAGCTTACCCAAAGTGGAACTAGAAATGGACGATATTTCCAAGTTAAAACAAACTACGACCAAGAGGTTAAACTCTGACGGGTCTTTATGTTCTAAACATGTTGAACCCGCTGTTATTTCAAAGGGCGAAAACTCTACACTATCAAAGATTGATTACACAACGACAGCCATCGACAACAACATTGTCCAAGATCATGGTTCAGCCTTAACCGGAGATCCTGAAAAGAAATCTCATTTTCCACAGAGTGCTTCTGAAAGTATTCTTGGCGCCTTGATTACAGTATCCAATCAAAACTATTCAGAAGGTGACGCTGGGGATTCAGTACATATAGATAAACCATTTGCGATCACTTCTACAGATCACGTGAACTCATATAGCAAACCAACAGACGATAAAACACTTCCAGCATATGAAGAAAGCATTGCAAATATTACAAACATTTTAAAAGACCACGAAACTGTACCAGATAATAAATATGTGGAACGCATAGAAAATGCCGACCGTATCGCGGCAGTGCAGCATACAAAAAACGAAACGGACCCCATTTCTCCAAGCATACATTCGTTACAGACATCATACATCAACAGAGCAGATTGCAAGAGAGTTCTAATGGATAACGTTAAAGTCACCAGGCTCGCT
Source organism: Biomphalaria sudanica (assembly GCA_036873155.1). Lineage (NCBI taxonomy): Eukaryota > Metazoa > Mollusca > Gastropoda > Planorbidae > Biomphalaria > Biomphalaria sudanica. The sequence continues at coordinate 2,458,276 of JAZGLO010004016.1, forward strand.
ATCTACAGAGAAGCTTCAGTTGAGGAAGTCCCTGACAAGGACCATGACATTTACAATCGAAAGGATACTTATGAAACCCAGACACGACCATACCGTTGGAAATCCAACTCTTGCTCTATAGGAAGCAGTGGCGCCATCGATGTTCTAACCGTAGAAGAGAACATCTCCACCAATGTCGCTTCTCTCTCTGACAAGTCCAACACGAAAAATCACCATAAAATGACCTCCTGGATTAGAGTCATTATAAATTTTCCTTTGCTGAAAAACTACCTCGTCGTTTTGATATTTTGTATTTACTGTTTGGCGAACGGTGGTATCCTCACGGTTATGTACTTACCATCGTATGCCAGGCGCGTGGGAATCGAACCACAGAGCGCAGCGATACTGCTGACTGTTTCCGGCACTTGCGACATGGTCTCCAGAGTCTTCTCCGGCTTGTTCGTGGATTTGAAGATCATCAAAATTAACATCATCATGGGCGTATCTCTGTTCTTCATAGGTGTAGTTAGTCAATTTCTTGGGCTGTTTGTGACTTTAGAATTGCTGGTGATGTACTCCGTCATGCAAGGTTTGATTGGAAGTATAGGCGGCAGTTTGAACACAGTCTTAATTGTGGAGACACTTGGCATTAACTACCTCTCTAAGGTGCTGCCCATGTGCAGTCTGTTTCTTAGCATTTCTATAGCAATACAACAACTTATAGTTGGTAAGTATAAAAAAGATCACAAATATTTGCTACTGCATAGATGTAATGCGTGGTGGATGAGCGGTAGAGCGCTTCGCTTCCGAACCGGGGGTCCCGTGTTCGAATCCAGGAGAAGACTGGGATTTTTAATTTCGGGATCCTTGGGCACCTTTGAGTCCACCCAGCTCTAATAAGTACCCGACATAAGTTGGGGAAAAGTAAAGGCGGTTGTGCTTGCCACATGACACCCTTGTTAACCGTAGGTTACAGAAACAGATGTCCTATACATCATCTGCCTATAGAATTGCTTTCATATAGATCGACCTGTATATGTATATCACATATACATTTATCTTTATCTTATATAATACAGACGTTACTTAAAAAAAGAAGGTGATTACGTCCTACGCATCATGCATCTAGTCATGCATGTTAACCAATGACTTAAATTCTGCCAAGTCACTGGTTTTTCTGGCTAGCTCAGGCAACCCATTCCATGCTCTAATAGCACTAGGGAAGAAGGAGTATTTGTACAAATTTGTCCTAGCATATGGGACGAGGAATGTGCCTTTATTTTTGTGTCTTTCAAAGTATTTTATTAGATTTTGTTTTTGTATTTGAAGATTATGGTTCAGTGTTTTATGTATAATTGCTACTTACTTTTGAGTCTTCTGTCCTGAAGGCTTTCTAAATTTAGTGATTTTACTAATGGTGCTACTCTAGTCAAATGTGAATATTCGTTTGTTATGAATCTCACTGCTCTATTTTGTGTTTGTTCCAGTTTCTTAATGTTTTCTTGAGTTGAGGGGTCCCAAACGGTGGATGCATATTCTATTATTGGCCTAACCAAGGTTAAATAACATTTTAGTTTTATTTTCTTATTTGATTTATAGAAATTAATTTTTAGTACGCGATTCATTACGGTATTGTCTAATGAAAGAATGTTCGTCAGGAAATCTGTAGTCACAGATATAAGGAACTAATTTATGTAACAAATGCTTTTGAAACACAAAATTGAAGGTTAATTTTATTATATAATGAAATCAATTGACCTTCTTTTGTATTTTCACGTGTCAAAGGTGATTTTGTGATTTTGGGCACTTCGGCACAATTTAGGCCATGTCGTGCCTGCAGTCCCTCAAGGGCCACTCTCCCTCCACACAACAAAGGCCAAATCCCATACAGTCAAATCATTAAAATCAAGGTCTATTCACAGTTAAAATAGTAGAGGTAGTAAAAATTTAATAATTTGGTAAAAATCGAATGTAAATAGTACGTGTCAAAGGAAAAAACTATCTGCGCAAAGTGTATTTCTTAAAATTAGATTTAGGTCTAAATCCTTTCGATCTTTTCTCATGTCAACATTGTTAACCATGGCCTAGATCCATAAAATACTATAGCTGAAATAGAGTCGGACAACTTTTTTTTTTTTTTTTGAGGGTCTTAAGTTTGTTTTAGGGCTACAATACATACACTACGGTCTAAGTTAGTACCCAAGGAACATTCCTGCCTAGTTTTATCAAGATTGGTCACGCGGTTTTGATGTCTATAAGTAACATACATACATACATACATACATACATACATACATACATACATACATACATACATACATACATACATACATACACCTCACATTCTACTTTATAATATAGATATAGGTCTACTAATCATGAAATAAACTGATATTTAAACAAAATACTTTCACAATAACAACACGTCTTTATTGTTTCATATCTCAATATCGTCTTTCGTTTGACACTAGCATAAGCCTATAGCTCTCTGCATTTGTCTTGAGTGTTTGTCGAAGAGTCTTGGATTTTAAGGCTTACGTAAGCTTGCCTCCTTCTGGCTGACTAGGAAAGATCTAAGAAGATGAAAATGTTTACATCCCTATTACTGATGGCAACATGGCGACGTAGTGTACTAGAAGAAGCCGAGAGGACCTAGCAAGAGACCGTGGAGAGTGGCGTGTTTTTGTTCCATGAGGAACCCAAAGGAATGATGATGATGATGGCGTATAGGATAAGTTAAAGAATTAGGTAGCAGTAGCTGGTCATGAAACTTTCATGGCATCGCACCTACAGTCATTTTACTCTTAATATTCAAGGATGGATTTATTGCTACAAAGAGAATGCTTTTTTTTTGGTCCCAGCTTCACTAGCCCCCCTTCCCCTTTCCACTTCAGAAAATCGCACGCCCCCAGCTCTCTAGGGAGGCTCATCCCACAGTTTCTAGGTCGTTTGTTTCTTTTACTCTGTATTCATGTACCCAAGTATTCAAAGCAGACATTGCCATTCAACATTCTTTTCATGTACCCAAGTATTCAAAGCAGACATTACCATTCAACATTCTTTTCATGTACCCAAGTATTCAAAGCAGACATTACCATTCAACATTCTTTTCATGTACCCAAGTATTCAAAGCAGACATTACCATTCAACATTCTTTTCATGTACCCAAGTATTCAAAGCAGACATTGCCATTCAAAATTGTATTCATGTACCCAAGTATTCAAAGCAGACATTGCCATTCAACATTGTATTCACGTACACAAGTATTCAAAGCAGACATTGCCATTCAACATTGCATTCAAGTACAGAAGTTTTCAAAGCAGACATTGCCATTCAACATTGCATTCAAGTACACAAGTATTCAAAGCAGACATTGCCATTCAACATTGTATTCATGTACCCAAGTATTCAAAGCAGACATTGCCATTCAACATTGTATTCATGTACCCAAGTATTCAAAGCAGACATTGCCATTCAACATTGCATTCAAGTACACAAGTATTCAAATGAGACATTGCCATTCAACATTGCATTCAAGTACACAAGTATTCAAAGCAGACATTGCCATTAAATTAAGCTCTAATGGGTACCTGACATTTGTTGGGGAAAAAGGAAAAGCGGTTGGTCGTTATGCTGGCCACATGATACCCTCGTTAACCATGGGCCCCAGATGATCTTTACATCGGCCCCATAGGAACTTCCATTATTTTTTCCAATAGTTTCATCGTGTTGTTCCTATAAGAGCATAAGATATAGATGCTAACTCATACAAACACCATCTTTTCAAATACAAACACACATACAGACTTGTCAATATATATATGTGTAAACACATCTTCGCCTCTATACGCACACATACACACATAAACCAACTTGTGGAAACGATATGTGTGTGTGTCAGGTTTTGTTTTGACTGGAGTTCTTAAAATAGGAAAATCCTTTCATGGTGTATACAAGCGTCCCACTGACTTATAGGCTTAACAAAACTGGTGAGCCTCTTAGCCACGTAATGTAACATTTGTTGCGCTACAAAAATCAATTTATCGTTTAAGTGGATGATTTAAAATACATGTTTAGAAAATCTTTTTACAAAGCTTATATCAACTCACTCTGTTTGTCTGTCTGTATGTCTGGTAAAAAGTTTGTGCACGTTAATTCTCCCAAACCCAATCTCGGATTAAGCTGAAATTTAGCACAATTATTTATTTTACCTGACAACACAATACAATAATCAATAAAAAGAATATTAACCAATTAGTTAATAAACGATTGGTAATTAATTATTTTGTTTGGTATTTTGAACAAGGGAAAGAAATCGTACTTAACAGATGTGATGCTATAAGTTGAATTAGTCCCCTTGTATAAACTTATGTAGTTTTTATATATATATATATATATATATATATATATATATATAGAGAGAGAGAGAGAGAAAATGTATATAAGACTTAAACTTTTACTGAAAGACCTAGATCTTTCACATTCAAGAACCATCTTACGTACGGCCCTTTTAACATTGTACCTAAAAGAGAAGGGAGGCAGACGACAGTAAAAACAAGGGCAAAATCAAAACGTAGATCCATCGAATCAGCATGGTAACAAGCAAAATATAAAAAATTGTTAAAAAAAACAAAACAAAACAAAACAAAGCTAATTTAAAGAAAAAGAACTCCGCCTTTAAAACTATATCAATAATGTACAAGCTATTTCCCATATTCGATATCAAACAAAATAATTAATTACCAATAATTAATTGACAAATTCAGTGATGCCAAACCTGCGGGCCATTTTAATTTCCTACACTAGTGTCGCGGGCCATTTATAATTTCCAACACTAGTGTCGCGGGCCATTTATAATTTCCAACACTAGTGTCGCGGGCCATTTATAATTTCCAACACTAATGTCGCGGGCCATTTATAATTTCCAACACTAATGTCGCGGGCCATTTATAATTTCCAATACTAGTGTCGCGGGCCACATGATGAAAAAGATACAAAAACCTAATGAAATTGACCTGAAACTATTTTATTTCAAACCCGAGGATCTAGTACTTACATTGAAGTATTGGGAGAGTTGAATTTTCTCTTTACACTTTAAAAAAATGGCGTAGGTTTTGTTTTATATTTTGTTGTTCTTGTTTTAAAAAAACAGCCACACTTTCTTTATAACAACAAACATGTTGGCCAGCAATTGTTCCCTTTCCTAGTGGATTTTATAGTCCTGTTTCACAAATGTTAAATGCCTTGGTAGTAATCCATTAAAAAAAAAGTGAGGGCCCCAACGTAGGTAAAGATACGTTTTGAACATTTTTTTAGAGGGGGGAGGGGGATTTTCTATATTTTGTGCCGACGTTTCGGTGGGCCAGATGGAAGCACGTCGCGGGCCGGATCTGGCCCTCGGGCCGTATTTTGGACATCACTGGACTAATTCGTTTTATTTTGTTATTTATTCATGTATTGTTAATTACAATAAATAATTTTTTTTAAAGTAACTTATCGGAGAATGCGTGAGGGAGAAATAGCGTTAACAATTATTTAAGAGGACTAAACCCAACAACTTTTGCCATATCTATTGTTATGTACTAGCTTAGAGAGTATGTTAGTTTCGGTAGACAAATATATTGTGTATTGTTTTTAAGCGACGGTAAAGTAGTGACGTAGTCAGACAGACGAATGACGTCAGAGACTAGGGGAACAAGAGGAGCAATATGGCGATAGCGTAGAAAAAGTAGGTTGTTTAAGTATGATAAATAGATAAATAGCGACGGTTGAGAGGACTAGACAGACTTCCCAGTTATGAATAAATGTATCATTGACACTTTACAGCAGTAGAAAGTCTTGATCAAGTGTATATCGTTAACTGGTTCGTTGGCATATGTGTAGTAGTTAAAGAAATAGCAGTGAAGTTGAACAAGATACTAGCCCACAACACTGTGACTACGGAAGGATTACTTTCCGTTATTGGTATTAAAAAACAACTAATTACCAGTAATTGATTGACGAATAGGGTCATTTTTTTTGTATTCATGCATTGTCTATGCCAGTGAATACTTGTGCGAAGTTTCAACTTGATAAGACAATTTGGTGCAGGAGAAATAACGTGTACACACTTTATACCAGACAGAAGAAAAGAGTGTGTTGATAAGAGCTTTGTAAAAAGTGATATTTGTTGACATACGGCTAATGGAACTAATAGGCGTGCACTATTTTATAAGAATCTTTTGTGAAGCAACTGTTACATCAATCACATTTATCTTTCCCCAGGGGCGTTGATCGAATGGACGGAGAACTATGTGGTGGCGTTTCAATATGTTGGCACCATGCACATTCTCGCTGCTGTGTTGCTAGTAGTGGCTTTGCCTCTGGTCAAGAAATTGCAACTAGCCAAAGAAAACAGATTCTTGGACAAGAAGTAGACCCACTACTGGGGTGGGTTGACTGCGGCCCTCGGAGGTTGAAATGCAGCGTCTTAATAGGTCCCGTTTGCTTTGGGTTTTCCCCACTTCAAAAGCCAAAGCTGCAACATAGTTTATGTCACCATTATAGACAAACCAAAAGTGTATTTTGTTAATATTCATATTATTAAGTTTGTACAATTGGTAGCTGTAACAAAAACACGAATAATTGTGATATAAAAACTAAAAAAATGTTTATATAACATAAAAGCTATCTAAAATATATTTGAAGAAAAATAAAGCACTGTTTCGAATGGGTTATTTGCATTGAATGTTGTAGGCATGAAGTCTTCTTTCTGTGCTACCCGTCTCGGAGAAGTTCACTACAAGAAAAAACAAAACCTCTGGATTTCATTGCAACTTAATTTTTTAAAGCTAGAAAACGAAAATGAAACAAAATTCTATATCGAGGAATAGTTTAGAGAGACCAATGGCTATAGTAGGCTCCAACACTGACCTCTGACGTGGCAACGACTTACTAGTCTAATCTGCCGACTGGTTACGGATAACATAGATAACGTAGCAGTAATAGAAGAAGGATCTAGCTGACCTGGTGATGCGAATAGACTTGATTTTCGCAGCATATGGTATGCAAATAAATGTCGAAAATAAATAAATAAATAAATAAATTATGACCAATAGACAACAGGGCTTTAAAAAGTGGCATCAGTATTGGAGGTGAAAAGCTGACTAGTGTAGGTAGTCTCAAATACCTCGGAGCTATTGCCTCAGATGAGGGAACGAAATCTCACTACTGCACTTTCAAAACTTAAAATAATATGGAAAGACAAAGGCATAGTCCTCGGCACCAAAATCAGACTGATGCGCTCCCTGGTCATGGTCACATTCTTATACACTTGTGAGTCTTGGATGCTGACTGCAGAGCTAGAGAGGAGGATCCTAGCAATGGAATTGAGATGCTACAGAAGGATCCTAGGTATCACAGTTAAAAACCGCATCACAAACCAAGAGATTAGAGACAGGGTTACTGCAGTGATTGGACCCCTTGATGACATACTAACTATCGTAAAAAAAACTCAAGCTAAAATTATATGGTCATATTACAAAGTCTTCGGGGCTCGCAAAGACCTTCCTTCAGGGAACAGTACCAGGAAAAAGAAGAAGAGGCAGGCAGAGAAAGCGATGGGAAGTCAACAAAAAAGAATGGACGGGCCTGCCATTGAAAGAGGTTCTAACTAAAGCAAAAGACAGAGGAATTGAGAAAGACGGTCGACAAATCTTGCGTGGTGCCCCACCGGTCCAACAGACAAAGGCAGTGACGCCCATATTACCAGGAAAAGTGAACGGTTCTTTTTTTAAACATGATAATAAGCCAACATATTTGATTTGTAAAGAAAGTGTGGCTGTTTTTTTTTTTACTTTTACCATCCATCATGTGGCCCGCGTCACGAGTGTCGGTAATTAAATTGGCCCGCAGGTTAATTAAATTAGGTTAGGCATCACTGGACTAAGGGACAGTTAAAAAATAAAGGTAAAAACTTTTAGCAGTAGGCTGACAGACTTGACCTACTTCTCGTTGAGAAGCGAATCTCCAGGTTTTCTGAACCCTCTAGAACCTAAACCTATTGTTTCACTTTCACTATGATATTTTTAACTGTTAGATCTGTACTACTAGACTGCACTTGGAAACCTAGGTCGATATAATTCCGATCAGAACTACAAGAAAAAACTTTTTAATGATGGCCAACAGTTAACACCTTGTAGATTACACATAAACACACACAAACACACACACACACACACATATATATATATATATATATATATATATATATATATATATATATATATATATATATATATTGGTATACCTATATTAGACTTATTAAAAAAACATCGTATATCACTATCATCTCTTGAAGAGCTTTTTCATTAAAGGTGGCTTTCCAAAACACTCACTATTCTTAAAGATAACCTGCACCCATTAAACCACTGTTACATAAGATCTGAACGGAGTGTTCGTCTCCTTTCCATTAGGACTAAAACAGAAAGAATTAAAAACTCCTTCATCCCACTTTCAGTCAGAGTGTTACCAGGTCGTCATCGAGAAGTACATAGAAGTCAAATTCATAAAGCGCTGGTTATGAGTGTGTATGTGTTTCATGTGTGAATGTTGTTCGTATTTGCATTTATATTGTAATTGTACAGTAGTTACGCTGAGGTTGTCAATTGTTGTCAAGCTGAATTTCCATTTGATTGGATCAAAAAAAATTATCCTATCTTATGTATATATACTATATCTATTCAATCCGTTATACATATATACATAATAAATAAGCCCCAGTGCAAAGCCCACAGCCCCGTGGATGACAAAAGTGGTTATCATCGAACGAACAGTATATCTTACATGTAATCTCTAAGCTTTAGCTACAACCAGGTTTTTCACCTACCGAGTCAGAAACCCCATTGACAACGAAAAACATGCTGAGAATTACTCCCTTAGAGCGAGCAGTGAGTCTTAAGGTTGCCTTATCCCCGTACAAGGACAACCCATGTGTCGGCCATGAACCAGTACTCTCTCTATCTAAACCTTGTCCCAATCGTCCTTCGTGCAGAACTCTGCATTCGTAAAGAATGTGTTCTATTGTTTCATCGTCCTCCATGCAATGGCGACACCGTGTGTCGTAATTTTCCTTCCACCGTCCGAAGTAAGCACCAATTGGACAGTGGCCGACCCGGAACTGGGCTAGGACTGCCTGTTCCGCACGATTAAGTTGCCACCATGCATCTCTTTTGTCTGGTCTACTCATTGCTCTGTGAAACTCACGACCCTTATCCGAAGAATCCCAGCCATCGTGCCAAAGTGTCAACATGCGTTTGTCGACCAGGGATCGTACACTTTGATACGTGCACGGTTCATCATGTTCGAGCGCCGTTGCGACCGCGGTTTTCGCGAGCTGGTCAGCCAAGTCGTGGCTGACCACCCCACAATGGGCGGGCACCCAATGCAAAGTAACGTTCACACCGAGTTGTAGGAGACGCCCCACGACCGTTAGGACGTCCCATACCCATCTGACACCTTCATCCAGCCGTTCTAGGGCCTCTAGTGCGGCTACCGAGTCCGTTAAAAGGACTATGTCGTTCGCTGACGCAGTCCCGTTACGTACTATCATAACCGCCCAGTCCAGTGCGTGGAACATTGCTTCGAGTTCAGCCTCGAGGCTGCTTTTCTGCTGACAGGGTCCACTGAGCTCGTCACTTTCGGGATTGCCAGAGAGTCGGACTACCGCCCCGTACCCAGCTTTCACCGTTCCCTCGAGCGTCTGCACAGAGCCGTCTGTGTAGATGGTGGTTACTCCGGCTGGATATGAAGCTATAGTCTCTCTGGCTGCTTGAAGTAGCCGTGTGGGATGACTCTGCCTAGTCACCACTGGGTCAAGTAGGTTTTTCCGGATCGTCGGCATGCCGAGGGCCTCCATCGGGAAGATAGAACCGGACGGGGATAGAGCAGCCCGCTCCACCGGCAGATTCGCCTCTCTGACCAGCCCACGCGCCACATGCATGAAGCAGGGCCGGTTTTTGAGACGTCTCCTACCCTCCCAGTTGTCAACCAGACTTCTGAGTGGGCATCCATCCTCCAGCCGCATATATCTCTCGTGAGCTAGTATGACGGCTCGCTCTCTGCGCAATTTCAACGGTGGAATGTTTGCCATAATCTCACCAGCGGCAATTGGCGTTGTCCTAAAGGTTCCACAGATTAGTCTTATGGCTTGGTTCTGAACAGAATCTAGGCCTGCTAGAGCAGTTTGCGAAGCCCAGACCTGAACAGGAAGACTGTAGTCCATGTGAGAGCGTACTGCACCCATGTACAGTCCTCTCAGCACATCCGCTCTCGCTCCCCACTTCGTTCCAGCTAGTTTCTTCACGATGTTCAGCTTCTCGGAAGCTGTTTCCTTCACCTGTTGGATATGATCGCACATAGTCAGTTTCTGATCGAGAATTACTCCCAGGTACTTGGGCTTTTTATCCCATTCCAGAATCTTGCCATCCATTCGTAGCTCGACAGGTTCCTTCAATATATCACGACCCAGCGTAAACCATGAGTAAACCGACTTCGAGTGGTTTACCTCAAGGCTCCACATTCTGGCGTAGCAGGATAGAGTTGTTAATGCCTGCTGGAGAGTGCCAATGAGCTGTTGGCGATCCCTCCCTGACTCCCACAACACGATATCATCTGCAAACAACAGCTTCTGACATTTCAAAAGAGCCGGCAAGTCGTTGATGTAGACCAAAAGTAGCGTACAGCTGAGTGCCGATCCCTGCGGCACCCCCTGCTCAAGTGGAAGTTTCCCCGACACGTGCTTACCAACACGAGTCTGTACCGTTCTTTCCGTGAGGAAATTTTGGATCCACTTAAGCATATGTGAACCGACACCTAAGTTCATCAGTTTCAACAACAAACCGGGCCTCCATACTTTGTCATAGGCCTGCTTGAGATCGATAAATACCGCTAGCGTCGACTGACCAGGTCGATTTGTGTTGCCCCACTGGAAGCCATCCGCCACTTTCTGCATAAATAACGTCACTTGATCGATCGCATTTCGTTGCCTCCTGAACCCGCCCTGTTCAGGAGCAATGAGACCTTTCGTTTCTAGAAACCATGTGAGCCTTCTGTTGACCATGCGTTCGGCCGCCTTCCCGACGTTGGACGTCAACGAAACGGGTCGGTAACTTTCTGCACGATCTGGGACCTTCCCCTTTTTGAGCAGGGGAACAATCGTTGCCACTCGCCAAGCCTTAGGAAAATCCCCCTTAGTCCAAGTACGATTGACCAAATCCAACAGTTTCCTTCTGCCAATAGGACCGAGATGTTTCAGCATTTCGTTACTGATCCCATCTGGCCCCGGTGCCTTGCGTAACTTGCACTTCCGAAGTGCAATATCTAGCTCTCCGTAGGTAAAAGAGTTAATGAATGTGCTCGTCTCGTCCTCGCCGTAGACATAACTGCGTTTCGCTTTAGCCTTCATGATGCCGTCTAGAGCTTTCGACACTTTGCTTCTCTCACCCGTCCTCGAGATGGCCGCAAAAAGCCTGGTTTAGAGCGTCCCACCGGTTAGAGTCAGTGACCACCAAGCCTTGAGCCGTTTGCAGGGGCGCAGCTGCTTTTGGTTCTTTCGCCCTGGTTAGGTTGTTGAGAAGTTTCCATGCCTGTCGTCCGTCCGCAAGATCCAGGTTAGCACATGTCTTGGCCCACTTCAGTCTCGTACCCTCCGCAATGGCTTCCTTTACCTCCGCCGTAAGCTTGTTGTAAGCTCTCCTGGTTTCATCGGTTTTTCGACGACTGTGCTGCCTACGTGCAGCCTGCCTCAGTCGGATTAGGCGTGCCAAAGCGGGAGACCAAAAGTGCCTAAACTTGCGCCCCCCGTAGGACCTCGGGATAGCTTTTCGAGCGGCACCTAAGATGGCTTCGACAAAGAGTCCGTAAGTCCGGTTAATGCAATCTGCTTGGATATCCAATCCGTCCAGAGCTACATCCGATGCACTCCTGAACAGATCCCAGTTAGCACGATTATACACCCATTTTGGTTCTGTGTATGGGGTACTCACGTTGAGCTTTGCGAGTTCGATTGTGACCAAGACCGGCAGGTGATCGCTACCGACGTCGTTAAGCACGTCCACTCTCGACTGTGACCTTAAGTCAGTTGACACCAGTGACAAATCTGGCCGCGACAAGCCCCCATGCCCGGTGTGCATAAAGGTCGGGGAGCTGTCTTTGCACTGCAAAACAACCAGATTTGTTTCGTCACATATCTCAAGTAGCCGACGCCCTCGGATGTCTGTTTCCTGACATCCCCACGCTGGGGACTTAGCGTTGAAATCACCTGCAACGATCATCCTTGTACCAAATGGCTCACGCAGTTTGAATTGCAACTCAGACTTAGGTGGGTTGTAGAGGTTTACGCATGTGAATCGCTGACCATATTTGTACACCTCCACTGTCAAAGTGTCAGTCCCACCGGGGCGCTGGATTCCACTACTCGAGCCGTAAGGGTATTTCGTACAAATGTTACTAGTACCTGGCACCTCGAGCAGGAACACCGGTAAGCTGTGAAGCCATAAAGAAGAGGTGGCCCCTCGTCTGAGCGTAGAGTTTCTTGGCACAGTAGGACATCGGCCTCGTATTGCTCTGCTATCGTATAGACCTCGATCCGTTTCAGTGAGAACTGCCGATTCAGATTGAGGTGGATAATCCGAAGCTGTTTGCTTCGGTCGTAACCGGGTGGGAGTGCACCACGTTCCCTCGCCTTGCCTCCTGGTGCGTTCACCTTTCGGGTTTTGGTGAATGAGGGTGTACCACGTCCTCTTGCCTTGCCTCCTGGTACGGTCACCTTTCGGGTTTTCGTGGGGGGCACAACTCCCCCGTTTGTGCGTGAGGCCATCGTGGCGCTCTGGGACAGTGGGCTGGGCCCAGGCGTCGCGCCTGGGGGATGCTGGCCACCTGACTCACATCCTAGGGTATTTCCGGTTTTTAGGGGGGGCACGACTCCCCCGTATGTGCTTGAGGCCATCGTGGCGCTCTGCGATAGTGGGCTGGGCTCGGGCGTCGTACCCGAGGGATGCTGGCCACCTGACTCACATCCAGAGGAAACCGTTTCCTCCCGCGTTACGTTGTCCGATAGTAGCACATTTTTCGACCACAAACCTATCGAAGCCGTTGTGTGTCACCTACCAACAATCTCAAAGTCTATGATTTATTAAACATGGCCCTGTAAGAACAAGGATGTTATTGGCCTGGTATTACGTCTGAATGTGTGAAAGAAAAGTATTTTCTACTTCCTGTCTTTCAACGTAGCACAGAGAAGACAAGTGGTGTAAATGTTCTTGTCTCATTTATATTACAACATCTAGTTTATAAATCAAACTATCTCAATCAGTCACCTGTCATCCTTTTCAGGTTAGTCATTTAAACTGCCTTCTATCGTAATCAGTCACCTGTCATCCTCTTCAGCTTTGTCATTAAACCTGCTTTCTATGGTAATCAGCCACTGTCATCCTCTTCAGCTTAGCCATTTAACCTGCCTTCTATCGTAATCAGTCACCTGTCATCCTCTTCAGCTTAGTCATTTAACCTGCTTTCTATCGTAATCAGCCACCTGTCATCCTCTTCAGGTTAATCATTTAGCCTGCCTTCTATCGTAATCCGCCACCTGCCATCTTCTTCAGGTTAATCATTTAACCTGTCATCCTCTTCAGGTTAATCATTTAACCTGCCTTCTATCGTAATCAAAACCTGTCATCCTCTTCAGATTAATCATTTAGCCTGCCTTCTATCGTTATCAGCCACCTGCCATCTTCTTCAGATTAATCATTTAACCTGCCTTCTATCGTAATCAGCCACCTGTCATCCTCTTCAGGTTAATCATTTAGCCTGCCTTCTATCGTAATCAGCCACCTGTCATCCTCTTCAGCAACCTTTCATCCCAATTAGCCACATTAACTAATCATCAACTAACCTTAGCTATCTCACATTTTAATAGGACTTCTTCCAATCTTAATCTGATACTCACTTTTTTTTTGGTCAGCTGTGCTTCATCTTTATCAGCTACACCTCAATTCTTCATCAGCTATTGCCTTGATTAGGTACCGCCAATCTAAACCAGATACCTGCCATTTTCATCCGTTACATTCCATCTTTATCATTTCAGTTTTATTGTAACCTTGTCAAAAGTTTTTACAAAGCTTACATCAACTCGCTACGTCTGCCTGTATGGTACGAAGTCTGAACATGTGATTTCTCCCACTTCCCGTTCTCGGATCAAGTAAAAACTTTACACAATTATTCATTGTTCCTAATAAAACACGATTCAAATTTTTTAAAAAGTAACCAATTAGTAAATTTCTTACAGAATAAAAGGGAAATAAATCGTACAGTATTGAGACATGTGTCTGTAAATTTGGAGTTCTTCTCATCAGATAAGCTTTTTGGATTTGTTAAAGTATTTTTTTTAAAACTTTGTTTGTTACGTATAGTTTCGTCCCCCATCATCTGAATGTTTCCGGTAAAAAGTTGTAGCGCGTGGTGGTAACTTTTGTTTAATTGCTGCCAACGTTACTGAATTAATTGAATTTTACAAAAATTTACATCAATGTCAAATTAATGGTTACGTTTATTTCCATTTAGGACTCCTGCATTACGTATTGGATGCTTTCTACTTCCACACTCTCATCCTTCAGGACAAATATCAAATGGGAGCGGCAGGTTGGGGTGTTCTTAGGCTCTATTGTTAAGCCCGGGGCTTTTTGACATCAAGCTTAACTATGAATACAAAATGCCTACATTTATTTTCAGTTCTCCCCACCCCCGGCCACATTGGTTTTTGAATGCCAAATGGATATTGATCTAGGCTAGATTTATATTGTGCGTCTTCTAAGAAAACATTTATACATCCGATCAAATCTCTTTCAGTTTCAGTTTAACCTTAGTTCCACGACTGGACTATTTCTCGTTACCAATAAACAGCTTGCAGTAAGATAGATTTAAATCAATGGAAGATACAAGGTCCACATATTGAACATTCAAAAAGTGATTTTCGATGTAGATTAGATCTATAAGCGACGCTAGTGAGTTTCATAACAGATTTGTAGGTAACACTATTGAAATATATTATAGATATGTTTAGTACTTTGAGATAGACTTGAAAGTAGTATAATTTTTGGTACTTAATTTTAGATCTAATTCAGTTTTATTTCCTTGCAATTTTGAATTTAAATTTCAAAGTTCGTGTCTGTTTTATTTCGTCAAGAAGTGATGGGTTTCGACTCGCTGATCGAATCAGTGAAATATGCACACGATTTCAATGCATAGTTAAAGTATTACAAGCGTAGGATGTGTTTGGTCTTCATCCTATTTAAAACTCACTCTAGTAAAGTTTTCGCTAATTTATTCTAATTCGGTTTTAATTTCGTACTAATTTTGAAGTTTCACTCTAGTAAAGTCCAGTGGCGTCGCTAGAAGGATGCGAGGGTTGCGGAAACACACTGACTACGCCTATTATAAAGGCAACTAATTATTTAAGTATAAAAAAAATTTTCCGTGAATCCCATTTTGTGATGTTAATAGTTTGTTTTATTTTCATTTTTACAATACCTTTATTCCACTTCCTGGAAACTAAAACATGGGCTCAAAACTGAAACACCTGTGTTGACATGGATCTTGAAACATTTATAGATCTACATAATTTTCCTAACAATTTGAAAGTTGATGTAGCATTCATTTGGTTGGGAAACGAATTACTTGCTCGTCGGAAACACTGGGAAAACTCTGGTTTGACCGTTATAATTTTCCAACGTAGAAAAAAAAAATTTGGCTTGAAAACTAGATCTATACAATATTTATCTTGAACGGACTTAACGACTTCATGTAGTTCCGCAGCAGACGTTTGAACGAAGAGTTTTGCTTCTTTTAGTCGCGTTGCCAGGTAGGCCTACGTTAGCGGTACGGTAATTTAAATTCTAATGTTTACTGTAACTTGTATGAAATTATATATATATATTTATAGCTTTTATATAGCGCTACTTTCATGCTTAAAGCATGCTCAGAGCGCTTTGGTCCAATCTCATTTGTGGACCAGTGGGGGGAGGGGGGTATCTAGGAGAAGGTTTTCCGTGCTTTAAGTTAAACTGCCGTTGGCAGTCGTTTAATTGTAGTACCAAACCTCTGGTAGACAACTAACCCATACAGGCGTTTTATATTTTAATTTACAAAACTTGAAATAATTTGATCGGATGCCCTAGGCAGCAGCCTAGTTTGCCTATGTCTACTATTAGTAGCTGGCAGACTAACTGAATGTATATGTATAGACAGTACATGCAAATAGGCCTACGATGTCATTTAGATGAAACCACATCATGGCCATTTGTAATGTTTCAAAGTAAACATAAATCTTGCGGATTTAAAAAGATTTGACATATCTTGATGATTGAATTGCAATCTAATACCTCACTATTTATTTGTTTTGTTTTTTAAAGGTAAAATATAGTATTGTTTTCCGACGCTAAATTTAGACCAAGTAAGTTTGTAGGCCTATCTTGAAGCTAAGTTTGAATGAAAGAGTTGCTGAACATAAATCTTGGAAGTCTTTTGCCGGGTATAGTGCTTGAAGACAGGCGGGAACATATATTTTCTCCAGCGTGTGTGCGTGTTTAGCTGTGATAAACCGATTAACTAGTAGAACATTGTAGGCTTATGTTTGTGTGTTCACGAATACAGGTCAGTGACACTACACAAATGTGAGACTGCTATTGTTTCCCAGGAATACTGCTATTTACTAGCCCTCTGTAGACGAATGTTGTCAAACAAGGGCAGATCGATCAGTTATATTGATAAGCTATCAGGTGTTATCCGTGTTTTCCTTGACAAAATAATGTCAGGTATATAAATAACCATATTACATTGGATGCATGCTATACAAACAAAAGAAGTTACATTTTAAAACGTAGATCTATGCGTGTGCTGGGCGGGGAGATGTCAGCAATTAAAAGCAAATAGTAATAATAGGGCCTACTATTGGCCTCCTTCAGTCGTAAAACGCCTATGGTTCATCTCGAACACTTTTTCATATGGCTATGGAGCCCTATTTTCGAGAGACACTCCCGTCCACATATGATGCAGGTCAAGGTGGCTTTCGCTTTGGTGGTAGAGGAGCTGGCCCTTTTCCGTGTGGCACGCTTTTCTTCAAGAATCGAGGCCCATGTTTTCTCGCTGTCTATAGCTTTCTTGGTCACCGTCTCTGTCCAACTAGTGTGGTCTAAAGCTATGTCTTCCCAATGGCCAGTATCAATGTGCACTGATTTTAAATCCCTTTTTATCACATCAAAGTAACGGAGGTGGGGGGCGACCAGTTTTTCTTGAGCCAGACGCAAGTTGCCCGTACAGAATGATTTTCGGGATGCGATTGTTAACCATCCGGCGAACATGTCCGAGCCAGCGCAGGCGGTGTTGCATGATGACTGTAAAGATGCTGGGAAGGCCAGTTCTGGCGAGGATCTCAGTATTGCACACTCTTTCTTTCCATGTTATTTTTAAGATCCTTCGAAGGCAGCGCAAGTGGAATGAGTTTAGTTTTCTTCCTTGTTTTGTGTGGGTTGTCCACGACTGCCGTACAGTAGCGTGCTGTATGAACGCATGCCTTGTAGACCTCCATTTTGGTCGCAGTGGTGAGGTTCTGGTTTTCCCAAACTCTTGGCGAGTCTAGCGAAGGTTCATGTGACCTTCCCTGTGCGTTTTTTGATCTCCTCTTCTAGTGACAGGTCACCTTGAAATGTAGACCCAAAGGTAGCAGAATTCATTTACGGCATCTAGCTTCTTATCGTCAATGAGGATGGAAAGCCTTAGAGAAGCAGGGCATTAGTGACTGAAGCTCCTCTTGTGAGTGTGCCACTACCACTGCGTCGTCCGCAAAGAGCATATCTCTTATGAGGGTGGTTCTGATTTTAGTTTTGGTCCTCAGTCTAGCAATATTTAGAAGTTTGCCATCAAATCTGGAATGAAGATATATGCCTTCGGTGGATTTGTCAAACGCGTGGTGGATTAGCATTGAAAAGAGTATTCCAAAGAGGGTTGGGACAAGGACACATCCTTGTTTGACTCCGCTGTTTATACTGAAACTTTCGGAGCAGGCACCGTTGAACTGCAAAGTACCCATCATATTTTGATGGAAAGAGACAATAATATTCAGAAGCTTGGGTGGACAGCCTATTATCTTTAAGATTTTAGAGGCCTTCTCTGCTGACTAGATCAAAGGCCTTTGTCAGGTCAATGAATACGATGTACAAAGGCATCCTTTTCTCTCTGCACTTTTCCTGAAGTTGACGGATGGAGAAAATCATGTCAATTGTGGATCTCCCTGAGCGAAAGCAGCACTTGATTCTGGATAGACTCGATCAGCAAGTGTTTGTAGCCTGGGAAGTATCACTCGAGCAAAGACTTTGCCTACAATGCTTAGTAGAGAAATTCCCCTGTAGTTGTTTGCAGTCGCTTCTGTCACCTTTGTTCTTGTACAGGGTGATGATCTTTGCATCCCGTGGCATAGCACATTCAACATTTGCAGAGCAGTTCATGTAGAGGTTGGCTTAGTGTAGTTTTGCATTGTTTCAGAAGATCTGGGGGGGGGGGATACCGTCACGTCTAGGGGCTTTGCCGGCAGCCATGGTCTTCTATGGCTTTATTGAGTTCTAATAGGGTGGGTACCTCGTCTAGTAAAAGTCTAGTTCATTCATTGTGGGTAATTGGTTGACAGCGTTAAGGGCTGAGGCAAAGCTTGTTGTGGCGTAGAGTTCGGAGTAATGTTCGACCCATCTCTGCATTTGTTCGCTCTTGTCTGTGACAATAATAATAAATATGGGAATCTTAAGAAGAAAGTATGTTTCATGGGTGTGGAATTTAAAAAGTCTCTCAGGGAAAAGATCTAAGGTTGAAGTCCAATTCTCCACGTCACAACCGGACGCAAAGGCGTCGCTAGAGTTGGTGTCACCATAAATCATACTTTTCCCAATAAAATCTGTCATTGGTTTCTTCTTTCTCTCTCTTTATTATTTTTTTTTTTTTTGAAACTCAATACTTAGTCTATGGCCTCCTTCAGTTGCGAAGCGACTATGAATCATCTCATGAAAATGAGATGAATGCCTGGAAATTAGCTGTGGTCGGAACAATGTCGCCCAAACATCAGTTTCCCCCTCTCCACGCCACTGATATATCCAAAGGAATGGCAGTACCGATACAGTTTGGAGTCAGCGCGTCGCAGGTTCTGCCAGGGTGTAGCACTGGGTGCTGCAAATAGCCTTAGGGTCGACTGCTCTTGATTTTTCCTCTGGGTTGACTCCCTGTCACAGCCTAGTTCTTGTTATAGGCGTGATGACGCGAATGTCTCTGTGTTGTACTGGTACTACTATGATATTTTGACTTCTTAATTAAATACTTTCACTCGCGCACTAGATTTGCTAGTGCGTGAGAACACTAACATGCTGAACTCTCTGACCACAATATTCAAAATAATTAATTGACTCACTGGTAGCAGACATAGTTTTTATTACATATAATATAATTAATAACAGATATTGGCAAGTCCAGCCATCAAGAAATATTCACAAAACATAGTGAATTATAATCCAATAAAATACTTCAGGTATCACATATACTCCAAAATCAATCTTAATATCTATATATTACTACACTGGACAAGATATCCATAATCAACCTCTCTCTACGAGAGTCCAAGATCAACTGCCGTCCACCTCGTGGTCAACTTCCGACCAAAAAACAAAATCTCGTGCGAACAAGCACGGAATGGTTCAGTGATTACTAGTCACAAAATATTACAGGGGTTCTAAAACTGACGTGACATACGCCCCTTCCCCTAGAAAAGTACATATGATAGTAATGTTCTATATATATATTGCCAGTAGCTTATTCACTCATTTTAAGCTGATCTAATTAATCACCTCAATACTGCTTGCTCAATTATACATAAATATTAATGTTATGTCATTCATTCTAACTATGAATGGTTCCATATACTAATTAACAAATGCATTGTTTAATTGTTATGTGGTCCTCCTGTTAACATACATTGACATCTCAATTATAAGAGAAGAAAAAAATAAAATTTTAAAGTCATTTTACATTAAATTATTTCTATGATATAACACAACCAATGTGTATCATTTGACACACTAAGTGAATTTATTGAAAAAGTTTCCAAAAATTTACATACATCTATACAAGTATATTTGTGTTCAGTATTACTTTAAGTTCTGTCATCATTATACAAGGTTACTATGACATTGTCTATAATTGCTATTGCTAGCACACATATGTGGTATTTAAAGTAGAATAGCATAAAAATGATAACATTCAAATGTGTACCACTTGGAAAAAAATCAACAATATTTACATTTGTGAGTTTCCAAAAAAAAATTTAGGTCAACAGTTCAAGTAGTTTACTGTTGTTTACAATGTGTTTGTTTACATTACTGTGTTTACTAACCATATAAATTATTAGCACATCTAGTTATTGTGATATTCTATGTTATTGACAAATTGTGATAAATAAATATGTAATGCACAGTTAATAAAAAATGATAGTACAATAGCATCAATGAAAGGAAAAATGTCATCATGACCCAATAAAATGATACAAGTGTAACAAAAATATGTCATGACCTAGTTACAGAAAAAAATGTCAGCTTGACCTGATTTAAAAATGTCAGTTGTTTCATTTTCATAGCTTACAGTAATATATCTTCCTCTAAATAACTTGTTATTGAATGCTTTAATAGTCTATAACAATCTTCTACTGTGTTTAAGTGTACAAATGCAATTTTATTTGATCTATCCTGAGTTCTTATATCTACCCATTTAACATGTGCAACATTGCTAAATTCTCTCATGATAGTTTGCCATCTAGTATATCCTGATAAATTTTCTACTCTAATTATGTTGTCAGCATTACTTGAAATGTTTCTAGTGGGACTTGTATCTTATGCAAAAGATAGTTCACAAATTTCACCCTTCTTTGCTGCCCATTCCCTAATTTCTTCTTTACTTATATCATTTACACCATTAACATTACCAATTATTAAATCTTGGGCTGGTGTATCTAAAATAATAACATCTACTTCTCCAGTTATCCATGGGGTATCTAAGTGTACTCTGGCTGTATCACAAATATCAAATTTCTTTTGGTTGGCATATGTAAGTTTGATCTTTTCTGGCAGTTTTTGATTTGGTTTTATTAATTTTGAATGTATTAAAATGGTACTGCTTCCTGTATCTCTGATGGCTTCTACTTTAATTCCATTTACATATGAGGGGTATAGGTTTAAGCTTGGCTTATTGTACTGCATGTAGGCTGTCAATTCTTCCCTATTGTTATGACTATTACTATTGTTATTGCTATAGTTATTATTTGGACTGTGATTGCTTCTATCATTTCTATTTTGATGGTTATTAGACTGATGGTTGTATGTGTCCCTCCTTGATTGTCTGTTAGTATTATAATTATTGTAATAGAAGTTGTTATTTCTAAGGCTCCTTCTTTCTCTAGGGCTTGCACTCTGGTTTGATCTGTAGTTTGTATATTGGTTGTTATTGTTACTAGGATTGTTATAATTATTTTGATTGTAGTTGCTAGGGTTATGGTAATTAGTGTAACTTCTATATCTAAAGTTGCTAGTATTAGTTTGTCTGCATTGGCTTTTAACATGGCCCTTCTTGCCACAATTAAAGCAAGTTTTTGAGTTAGAGAATTTAAATCTATCATATCTATCATTAGTATTACTGTTTGATGTACTGACTGTTGCGGCTAATTGATGTAGGTCTCTTTTATCCATGGTATGACCAGGATGGCTATCTTTAAAAAGGTTTAAATTAGTAATGAGATCAGTTTCTGTTTTTACCTTCTTTTCTTTAAGAAAAGTAAACACTAAGTCTGTTACATTAGATAGTACATTGTCAATTAGGATCATGTCTAAAATTTGAATTGGATCTTTAATGTCACATTTAGCTAGTTCTAACCACTTAAGCATATTTGCTTTCATGTCAAATATAATTCTATTGAAGTCTCCATCTTTATTTAGTTTAATTTTTTTAAAGAGTTTTCTATAATAGTCTTCACTTTTTCCAAAATGTTCCAAAAGTCTAGTTTTAACAGCAAGGTAGTCTTTTTTTTTGTTCAGTTGTAAGTGTGCTTATTATGTTTAGGGGTTCTCCAGATAAATTAGCCAGCAGATGTTTTGCCATATCCTCATTGTTTAAATTATAGGTGGATGAAATATGTTCAAACTGAACTATGTAAGTTTCTAATGTCTCCTCCTTAATATTAAATTTATGAAATTTGGAAATGAATGGTTTGTTAGTAGTTTGCTGGGTAATAATGTTGGGGTTAATTTTGGCTGCTTCTAATTTAGCTAACTCTACTTTGTCCTGACTTTCTTTTTGTTTTGCCTCTAATTCTTTTTGTTTAGTCTCTAGTTCTTTATGTTTTACTTCTAAGTCCTTAAGTTCTTTTTGATGAGCTCTTTCCGCAGCTCTTTCTTCCCTATCTCTAATTTCTTTTTCCTTAATATCTGCTTTTTCTTTTTCTCTTTCTATTCTATCTTTTTCCTCCCTTTCTTTTTTGTCAGCCTTTTCTAATTCTTTCTTAATAAACTCTTTTTTCTCCTCCCCTTCTAGTTCCATCACCTTCACAAGTTCTAGAATTTTATCATATGATGCCATGGTTAATCTTCATGTATCAATGTAGTAGTTAAAGAAGTAAATCAAAATATACAGTTGCACCAAAAAAAATATGTTACAAGTATTATATTATGTTACAAATATTACACTGGGAGAATGAGTGTGTTATGATGCACTATATTTTACAAAATAAATATAAGATCAATGAACTCTCCTAATAATCATATATTCAAATAATTATATGTATTAAATGAATACTTTTCACAAATGCAATAGTTCAAGTATGTTTCAATATGAAGTATGTATGGCTATTGATATGCCAGTTATAATAGAAAAAAAAATTTTAATTAATAAGAAGTAAAAAATATATGTACAATGTATAAAGAAAAACAAACACAGAAACAATATGAATGACGACACAGTCTGCTATAAAAAGAAATCAATAAAAAGAAGAAATAGGACAGGAGAATTACAGATATGTAGATACAAAGATTTACACAAACAACAATATAAGTACAAACAGAATACTCTGACAAAATACACAAACAAGACTAAAACAGCTAATAAATATTTCCCAATATGATCTAGTACCTCCCTACCAACAAGGATGACCTCAAACGCGTTGGGTCTTTGAAGGTAAAAGAACAGATAGGATATTCCCTAATAGATCCTATTTTTATGAAAGTCATAAAATAGTCCCTCTCCAGCCACCCTTACAAATACTTAGAAAAATGAAAAATGTAAATGGTTACTCACTAGTGACTATCTTCAATAGTCAACATCAATTTATTGGATACTTTTAAATTATGTCAATGTATAGCCAGTACATACAATTATTATTCAAACTTACAGGGGCTTTCTAGTGTAGTCTGATGTAGATAAGTTCAATCCTCTTAGTGTAGATCCATTGTCCAGTGATAATCCAATCATGTAATAAATCATTGAAATAAGTAAGGTAATATATCCAATAGTGAGCTCAATAATCCAAACAGAATTAATTACACTGGTAACTAGTAATCCAATAAAGGCTTAGTACAAATCATATGGGCAACAATGACTAGAATGAGAAATAGTATATATCAGACATGCCTACCCTGAAGACCCAGAATGTGGAACACTCAGGTTGAAAATGTGGAATTTTAGGCACCAATGTGGAACATACACGCGTTTACCTTTGTCAGCCATATTGTACGCAATAAATAAAACTTCAATTATATTACTTTAATAACAATACTAGTTTGCTTCTTATAAATTAGATGTAAATAGTATAATTAAAAGTAAGAAAACCTTGAATTCATAATTATGTCCTTTGTTTGAAATCAATAGCTCTAACTCCTACATTATATCAATTTATGGTGAATTCTAACCAAAATGTATTCTAATGACCTAGGCTCAAATGTTACTATCTATTTTTATTTGTTACTACTAGATCTAAATCTATTGACTAGATCTAGTCTAGGTTATTCTAGATCTACTTGATTATCTACCCTTTTCTAATTCTAGGGCTCTACTCTAGTCACACTAGAATGTGACTAGATGTTGTCTCTAGTTCTAGATCTAAAATAATTTAAGAGTCTACTAGTTACTAGTACTAGTCTAGATATAGACTATACCTAATAAGTCCTCTAAGTCTAAGTACACAGATTATAATAATTATATTATAGTTATAGATCTAAATATGTATGTCTAGAGTCTAGATCTATAGACACTATAGTCTATAGACTTATTAAGAACTAAAATAAATTTATTACATAATGACTATGATAATGATAGATAGAAATCTAGAGTCTACTTTTAGTTATCTAGAGCTAGCCCTACTTCTAGATCTAGAAACTAATTTAGACTATGACTATGTAATTTAAAGTAGATCTATAGCCTTATTTAGGCCTTAGCCTTACTGTGTCTAACTCTAAGTTAATTAATTACATTTATTTTTTTAGGTCTAGATCTTTAATAACGTATTTTTTTTTAAAATCCTTTTGAAAGTTTTCTTAGATTACTTGGAAACCAGTCCAAGGAGTTAGTGTTACAAAAGTCAGATCTATGATCTACTTAATCTACTAGAGTAGTACTAAACTTTACTATCTATCTAGACTAGAGTAGACCTAGACTAGAGTAGATCTAGACCAGTAGAATCTAGACTTTTTTCTAGTCAATCTATTTTTTTCTAGTGACCTAGTCTAGCCTCTAGACTAGATCTAGTAACTTAGACCTAGAGCCATTGTCGGGAAAAGAAAGGGATTTGAACGGAATATTTGGCTAATTAGCACTTACTACATTCTAAGAATAGATCTAATATCTAGACCTAGACTGGATAGATTTAAATCAATGGAAGATACAAGGTCCACATATTGAACATTCAAAAAGTGATTTTCGATGTAGATTAGATCTATAAGCGACGCTAGTGAGTTTCATAACAGATTTGTAGGTAACACTATTGAAATATATTATAGATATGTTTAGTACTTTGAGATAGACTTGAAAGTAGTATAATTTTTGGTACTTAATTTTAGATCTAATTCAGTTTTATTTCCTTGCAATTTTGAATTTAAATTTCAAAGTTCGTGTCTGTTTTATTTCGTCAAGAAGTGATGGGTTTCGACTCGCTGATCGAATCAGTGAAATATGCACACGATTTCAATGCATAGTTAAAGTATTACAAGCGTAGGATGTGTTTGGTCTTCATCCTATTTAAAACTCACTCTAGTAAAGTTTTCGCTAATTTATTCTAATTCGGTTTTAATTTCGTACTAATTTTGAAGTTTCACTCTAGTAAAGTCCAGTGGCGTCGCTAGAAGGATGCGAGGGTTGCGGAAACACACTGACTACGCCTATTATAAAGGCAACTAATTATTTAAGTATAAAAAAAATTTTCCGTGAATCCCATTTTGTGATGTTAATAGTTTGTTTTATTTTCATTTTTACAATACCTTTATTCCACTTCCTGGAAACTAAAACATGGGCTCAAAACTGAAACACCTGTGTTGACATGGATCTTGAAACATTTATAGATCTACATAATTTTCCTAACAATTTGAAAGTTGATGTAGCATTCATTTGGTTGGGAAACGAATTACTTGCTCGTCGGAAACACTGGGAAAACTCTGGTTTGACCGTTATAATTTTCCAACGTAGAAAAAAAAAATTTGGCTTGAAAACTAGATCTATACAATATTTATCTTGAACGGACTTAACGACTTCATGTAGTTCCGCAGCAGACGTTTGAACGAAGAGTTTTGCTTCTTTTAGTCGCGTTGCCAGGTAGGCCTACGTTAGCGGTACGGTAATTTAAATTCTAATGTTTACTGTAACTTGTATGAAATTATATATATATATTTATAGCTTTTATATAGCGCTACTTTCATGCTTAAAGCATGCTCAGAGCGCTTTGGTCCAATCTCATTTGTGGACCAGTGGGGGGAGGGGGTATCTAGGAGAAGGTTTTCCGTGCTTTAAGTTAAACTGCCGTTGGCAGTCGTTTAATTGTAGTACCAAACCTCTGGTAGACAACTAACCCATACAGGCGTTTTATATTTTAATTTACAAAACTTGAAATAATTTGATCGGATGCCCTAGGCAGCAGCCTAGTTTGCCTATGTCTACTATTAGTAGCTGGCAGACTAACTGAATGTATATGTATAGACAGTACATGCAAATAGGCCTACGATGTCATTTAGATGAAACCACATCATGGCCATTTGTAATGTTTCAAAGTAAACATAAATCTTGCGGATTTAAAAAGATTTGACATATCTTGATGATTGAATTGCAATCTAATACCTCACTATTTATTTGTTTTGTTTTTTAAAGGTAAAATATAGTATTGTTTTCCGACGCTAAATTTAGACCAAGTAAGTTTGTAGGCCTATCTTGAAGCTAAGTTTGAATGAAAGAGTTGCTGAACATAAATCTTGGAAGTCTTTTGCCGGGTATAGTGCTTGAAGACAGGCGGGAACATATATTTTCTCCAGCGTGTGTGCGTGTTTAGCTGTGATAAACCGATTAACTAGTAGAACATTGTAGGCTTATGTTTGTGTGTTCACGAATACAGGTCAGTGACACTACACAAATGTGAGACTGCTATTGTTTCCCAGGAATACTGCTATTTACTAGCCCTCTGTAGACGAATGTTGTCAAACAAGGGCAGATCGATCAGTTATATTGATAAGCTATCAGGTGTTATCCGTGTTTTCCTTGACAAAATAATGTCAGGTATATAAATAACCATATTACATTGGATGCATGCTATACAAACAAAAGAAGTTACATTTTAAAACGTAGATCTATGCGTGTGCTGGGCGGGGAGATGTCAGCAATTAAAAGCAAATAGTAATAATAGGGCCTACTATTGGCCTCCTTCAGTCGTAAAACGCCTATGGTTCATCTCGAACACTTTTTCATATGGCTATGGAGCCCTATTTTCGAGAGACACTCCCGTCCACATATGATGCAGGTCAAGGTGGCTTTCGCTTTGGTGGTAGAGGAGCTGGCCCTTTTCCGTGTGGCACGCTTTTCTTCAAGAATCGAGGCCCATGTTTTCTCGCTGTCTATAGCTTTCTTGGTCACCGTCTCTGTCCAACTAGTGTGGTCTAAAGCTATGTCTTCCCAATGGCCAGTATCAATGTGCACTGATTTTAAATCCCTTTTTATCACATCAAAGTAACGGAGGTGGGGGCGACCAGTTTTTCTTGAGCCAGACGCAAGTTGCCCGTACAGAATGATTTTCGGGATGCGATTGTTAACCATCCGGCGAACATGTCCGAGCCAGCGCAGGCGGTGTTGCATGATGACTGTAAAGATGCTGGGAAGGCCAGTTCTGGCGAGGATCTCAGTATTGCACACTCTTTCTTTCCATGTTATTTTTAAGATCCTTCGAAGGCAGCGCAAGTGGAATGAGTTTAGTTTTCTTCCTTGTTTTGTGTGGGTTGTCCACGACTGCCGTACAGTAGCGTGCTGTATGAACGCATGCCTTGTAGACCTCCATTTTGGTCGCAGTGGTGAGGTTCTGGTTTTCCCAAACTCTTGGCGAGTCTAGCGAAGGTTCATGTGACCTTCCCTGTGCGTTTTTTGATCTCCTCTTCTAGTGACAGGTCACCTTGAAATGTAGACCCAAAGGTAGCAGAATTCATTTACGGCATCTAGCTTCTTATCGTCAATGAGGATGGAAAGCCTTAGAGAAGCAGGGCATTAGTGACTGAAGCTCCTCTTGTGAGTGTGCCACTACCACTGCGTCGTCCGCAAAGAGCATATCTCTTATGAGGGTGGTTCTGATTTTAGTTTTGGTCCTCAGTCTAGCAATATTTAGAAGTTTGCCATCAAATCTGGAATGAAGATATATGCCTTCGGTGGATTTGTCAAACGCGTGGTGGATTAGCATTGAAAAGAGTATTCCAAAGAGGGTTGGGACAAGGACACATCCTTGTTTGACTCCGCTGTTTATACTGAAACTTTCGGAGCAGGCACCGTTGAACTGCAAAGTACCCATCATATTTTGATGGAAAGAGACAATAATATTCAGAAGCTTGGGTGGACAGCCTATTATCTTTAAGATTTTAGAGGCCTTCTCTGCTGACTAGATCAAAGGCCTTTGTCAGGTCAATGAATACGATGTACAAAGGCATCCTTTTCTCTCTGCACTTTTCCTGAAGTTGACGGATGGAGAAAATCATGTCAATTGTGGATCTCCCTGAGCGAAAGCAGCACTTGATTCTGGATAGACTCGATCAGCAAGTGTTTGTAGCCTGGGAAGTATCACTCGAGCAAAGACTTTGCCTACAATGCTTAGTAGAGAAATTCCCCTGTAGTTGTTTGCAGTCGCTTCTGTCACCTTTGTTCTTGTACAGGGTGATGATCTTTGCATCCCGTGGCATAGCACATTCAACATTTGCAGAGCAGTTCATGTAGAGGTTGGCTTAGTGTAGTTTTGCATTGTTTCAGAAGATCTGGGGGGGGGGGATACCGTCACGTCTAGGGGCTTTGCCGGCAGCCATGGTCTTCTATGGCTTTATTGAGTTCTAATAGGGTGGGTACCTCGTCTAGTAAAAGTCTAGTTCATTCATTGTGGGTAATTGGTTGACAGCGTTAAGGGCTGAGGCAAAGCTTGTTGTGGCGTAGAGTTCGGAGTAATGTTCGACCCATCTCTGCATTTGTTCGCTCTTGTCTGTGACAATAATAATAAATATGGGAATCTTAAGAAGAAAGTATGTTTCATGGGTGTGGAATTTAAAAAGTCTCTCAGGGAAAAGATCTAAGGTTGAAGTCCAATTCTCCACGTCACAACCGGACGCAAAGGCGTCGCTAGAGTTGGTGTCACCATAAATCATACTTTTCCCAATAAAATCTGTCATTGGTTTCTTCTTTCTCTCTCTTTATTATTTTTTTTTTTTTTGAAACTCAATACTTAGTCTATGGCCTCCTTCAGTTGCGAAGCGACTATGAATCATCTCATGAAAATGAGATGAATGCCTGGAAATTAGCTGTGGTCGGAACAATGTCGCCCAAACATCAGTTTCCCCCTCTCCACGCCACTGATATATCCAAAGGAATGGCAGTACCGATACAGTTTGGAGTCAGCGCGTCGCAGGTTCTGCCAGGGTGTAGCACTGGGTGCTGCAAATAGCCTTAGGGTCGACTGCTCTTGATTTTTCCTCTGGGTTGACTCCCTGTCACAGCCTAGTTCTTGTTATAGGCGTGATGACGCGAATGTCTCTGTGTTGTACTGGTACTACTATGATATTTTGACTTCTTAATTAAATACTTTCACTCGCGCACTAGATTTGCTAGTGCGTGAGAACACTAACATGCTGAACTCTCTGACCACAATATTCAAAATAATTAATTGACTCACTGGTAGCAGACATAGTTTTTATTACATATAATATAATTAATAACAGATATTGGCAAGTCCAGCCATCAAGAAATATTCACAAAACATAGTGAATTATAATCCAATAAAATACTTCAGGTATCACATATACTCCAAAATCAATCTTAATATCTATATATTACTACACTGGACAAGATATCCATAATCAACCTCTCTCTACGAGAGTCCAAGATCAACTGCCGTCCACCTCGTGGTCAACTTCCGACCAAAAAACAAAATCTCGTGCGAACAAGCACGGAATGGTTCAGTGATTACTAGTCACAAAATATTA
The DNA here is from genome assembly GCA_036873155.1 of Biomphalaria sudanica. Lineage (NCBI taxonomy): Eukaryota > Metazoa > Mollusca > Gastropoda > Planorbidae > Biomphalaria > Biomphalaria sudanica. Next base: position 2,488,062 of record JAZGLO010004016.1, read on the forward strand.
CAGGGGTTCTAAAACTGACGTGACATACGCCCCTTCCCCTAGAAAAGTACATATGATAGTAATGTTCTATATATATATTGCCAGTAGCTTATTCACTCATTTTAAGCTGATCTAATTAATCACCTCAATACTGCTTGCTCAATTATACATAAATATTAATGTTATGTCATTCATTCTAACTATGAATGGTTCCATATACTAATTAACAAATGCATTGTTTAATTGTTATGTGGTCCTCCTGTTAACATACATTGACATCTCAATTATAAGAGAAGAAAAAAATAAAATTTTAAAGTCATTTTACATTAAATTATTTCTATGATATAACACAACCAATGTGTATCATTTGACACACTAAGTGAATTTATTGAAAAAGTTTCCAAAAATTTACATACATCTATACAAGTATATTTGTGTTCAGTATTACTTTAAGTTCTGTCATCATTATACAAGGTTACTATGACATTGTCTATAATTGCTATTGCTAGCACACATATGTGGTATTTAAAGTAGAATAGCATAAAAATGATAACATTCAAATGTGTACCACTTGGAAAAAAATCAACAATATTTACATTTGTGAGTTTCCAAAAAAAAATTTAGGTCAACAGTTCAAGTAGTTTACTGTTGTTTACAATGTGTTTGTTTACATTACTGTGTTTACTAACCATATAAATTATTAGCACATCTAGTTATTGTGATATTCTATGTTATTGACAAATTGTGATAAATAAATATGTAATGCACAGTTAATAAAAAATGATAGTACAATAGCATCAATGAAAGGAAAAATGTCATCATGACCCAATAAAATGATACAAGTGTAACAAAAATATGTCATGACCTAGTTACAGAAAAAAATGTCAGCTTGACCTGATTTAAAAATGTCAGTTGTTTCATTTTCATAGCTTACAGTAATATATCTTCCTCTAAATAACTTGTTATTGAATGCTTTAATAGTCTATAACAATCTTCTACTGTGTTTAAGTGTACAAATGCAATTTTATTTGATCTATCCTGAGTTCTTATATCTACCCATTTAACATGTGCAACATTGCTAAATTCTCTCATGATAGTTTGCCATCTAGTATATCCTGATAAATTTTCTACTCTAATTATGTTGTCAGCATTACTTGAAATGTTTCTAGTGGGACTTGTATCTTATGCAAAAGATAGTTCACAAATTTCACCCTTCTTTGCTGCCCATTCCCTAATTTCTTCTTTACTTATATCATTTACACCATTAACATTACCAATTATTAAATCTTGGGCTGGTGTATCTAAAATAATAACATCTACTTCTCCAGTTATCCATGGGGTATCTAAGTGTACTCTGGCTGTATCACAAATATCAAATTTCTTTTGGTTGGCATATGTAAGTTTGATCTTTTCTGGCAGTTTTTGATTTGGTTTTATTAATTTTGAATGTATTAAAATGGTACTGCTTCCTGTATCTCTGATGGCTTCTACTTTAATTCCATTTACATATGAGGGGTATAGGTTTAAGCTTGGCTTATTGTACTGCATGTAGGCTGTCAATTCTTCCCTATTGTTATGACTATTACTATTGTTATTGCTATAGTTATTATTTGGACTGTGATTGCTTCTATCATTTCTATTTTGATGGTTATTAGACTGATGGTTGTATGTGTCCCTCCTTGATTGTCTGTTAGTATTATAATTATTGTAATAGAAGTTGTTATTTCTAAGGCTCCTTCTTTCTCTAGGGCTTGCACTCTGGTTTGATCTGTAGTTTGTATATTGGTTGTTATTGTTACTAGGATTGTTATAATTATTTTGATTGTAGTTGCTAGGGTTATGGTAATTAGTGTAACTTCTATATCTAAAGTTGCTAGTATTAGTTTGTCTGCATTGGCTTTTAACATGGCCCTTCTTGCCACAATTAAAGCAAGTTTTTGAGTTAGAGAATTTAAATCTATCATATCTATCATTAGTATTACTGTTTGATGTACTGACTGTTGCGGCTAATTGATGTAGGTCTCTTTTATCCATGGTATGACCAGGATGGCTATCTTTAAAAAGGTTTAAATTAGTAATGAGATCAGTTTCTGTTTTTACCTTCTTTTCTTTAAGAAAAGTAAACACTAAGTCTGTTACATTAGATAGTACATTGTCAATTAGGATCATGTCTAAAATTTGAATTGGATCTTTAATGTCACATTTAGCTAGTTCTAACCACTTAAGCATATTTGCTTTCATGTCAAATATAATTCTATTGAAGTCTCCATCTTTATTTAGTTTAATTTTTTTAAAGAGTTTTCTATAATAGTCTTCACTTTTTCCAAAATGTTCCAAAAGTCTAGTTTTAACAGCAAGGTAGTCTTTTTTTTTGTTCAGTTGTAAGTGTGCTTATTATGTTTAGGGGTTCTCCAGATAAATTAGCCAGCAGATGTTTTGCCATATCCTCATTGTTTAAATTATAGGTGGATGAAATATGTTCAAACTGAACTATGTAAGTTTCTAATGTCTCCTCCTTAATATTAAATTTATGAAATTTGGAAATGAATGGTTTGTTAGTAGTTTGCTGGGTAATAATGTTGGGGTTAATTTTGGCTGCTTCTAATTTAGCTAACTCTACTTTGTCCTGACTTTCTTTTTGTTTTGCCTCTAATTCTTTTTGTTTAGTCTCTAGTTCTTTATGTTTTACTTCTAAGTCCTTAAGTTCTTTTTGATGAGCTCTTTCCGCAGCTCTTTCTTCCCTATCTCTAATTTCTTTTTCCTTAATATCTGCTTTTTCTTTTTCTCTTTCTATTCTATCTTTTTCCTCCCTTTCTTTTTTGTCAGCCTTTTCTAATTCTTTCTTAATAAACTCTTTTTTCTCCTCCCCTTCTAGTTCCATCACCTTCACAAGTTCTAGAATTTTATCATATGATGCCATGGTTAATCTTCATGTATCAATGTAGTAGTTAAAGAAGTAAATCAAAATATACAGTTGCACCAAAAAAAATATGTTACAAGTATTATATTATGTTACAAATATTACACTGGGAGAATGAGTGTGTTATGATGCACTATATTTTTACAAAATAAATATAAGATCAATGAACTCTCCTAATAATCATATATTCAAATAATTATATGTATTAAATGAATACTTTTCACAAATGCAATAGTTCAAGTATGTTTCAATATGAAGTATGTATGGCTATTGATATGCCAGTTATAATAGAAAAAAAAATTTTAATTAATAAGAAGTAAAAAATATATGTACAATGTATAAAGAAAAACAAACACAGAAACAATATGAATGACGACACAGTCTGCTATAAAAAGAAATCAATAAAAAGAAGAAATAGGACAGGAGAATTACAGATATGTAGATACAAAGATTTACACAAACAACAATATAAGTACAAACAGAATACTCTGACAAAATACACAAACAAGACTAAAACAGCTAATAAATATTTCCCAATATGATCTAGTACCTCCCTACCAACAAGGATGACCTCAAACGCGTTGGGTCTTTCTTCTTATCTTATATAATACAGACGTTACTTCAAAAAAGAAGATGATTACGTCCTACGCGTCATGCATTTAGTCATGCATATTAACCAATGACTTAAATTCTGCCAAGTCACTGGTTTTTCTGGCTAGCTCAGGCAACCCATTCCATGCTCTAATAGCACTAGGGAAGAAGGAGTATTTGTACAAATTTGTCCTAGCATATGGGACGAGGAATGTGCCTTTATTTTTGTGTCTTTCAGAGTATTTTATTAAATTTTGTTTTTGTATTTGAAGATTATGGTTCAGTGTTTTATGTATAATTGCTACTTTACTTTTGAGTCTTCTGTCCTGAAGGCTTTCTAAATTTAGTGATTTTACTAATGGTGTTACCCTAGTCAAATGTGAATATTCGTTTGTTATGAATCTCACTGCTCTATTTTGTGTTTGTTCCAGTTTCTTAATGTTTTCTTGAGTTGAGGGGTCCCACACGGTGGATGCATATTCTATTATTGGCCTAACCAAGGTTAAATAACATTTTAGTTTTATGTTCTTATTTGATTTATAGAAATTTCTTTTAATAAACCCTAATGCTTTGTTGGATTTTTTTATAGTTTCATCAATATGTGGATTCCATGACAGTTTTTCATTTATTATAACACCTAGGTATTTTGAGTTTTTAGTCTGTGTTACTGGTTTGCCATGAATAAGATAAGTGGAATTAATTTGTTTAATTTTTTTTGTTACTCTTAACAACTGACATTTTTCTGGGTGGAAAGACATGCTCCAATTTGATTCCCATTTCTGTAATTCATCTAATTCTCTTTGTAAAATATCTGTGTCTTGTTTTGTTTTTATTGTTCTATATATTATGCAATCGTCTGCAAATAATCTGACTTTTGTTCCTGAACTAATGCAATTTGGTAAATCATTTATGTAAATTAAAAATAGTAGTGGACCCAAGACTGTTCCTTGAGGTACACCTGAGTTTACTGTTATTGGTGTTGATTTAGAGCCATTTATTATTACAGTTTGTTCTCTCCCTATCAGAAAATCTTTAATCCACTGATACAGTGGACCGTTAATGCCGAAATATTTTAATTTTTTAAGCAAACTATGGTGGTGAACTTTGTCAAAAGCCTTGGAAAAATCTAGTAAGATAGCATCTATTTGTTCACTATTATCTAAACCTTTTGAGAAATCATCAATTAGTCCTATTAGTTGTGTTTCACATGATCTATATTTCCTAAAGCCATGTTGGTATGGGGTGAGGACATTATGTTTGTCTAAGTGGTTTATGATGTTGCTACATATTATGTGTTCTAGTATTTTACATGTGATGCTGGTAAGTGATACTGGTCTGTAGTTTCCTGGATCAGATTTTTCTCCTTTTTTAAATAGGGGGGTGACATTAGCTTCTTTCCAGTCCTTTGGTACTCTGCCCTGGTTAAGCGATGCCTGAAAGAGTATTTTGAACACTGGGGCTAGCTCATTGCTTAGTTCTTTGAGTAATCTAGCTGGAATACCATCAGGTCCAGACGCTTTATTTGGTTTGGTGTTGGCTAATAGTTTTTTAATTCCATTTTCTTGTACTACTAAATCTTCTATGTTGTCTACTTGGTTCAAATTAAGAAATATGTCTTTGTCTCCTGGGGCTGAGAATGCTGATGCAAAGTATTTGTTTAGGATGTTTGCTTTAGTTTCATTATCATTATGTATTATGTTATGTTCATCTTTTAATGGCGCTATGCCTGTTGTTTCCATTTTCTTAGACTTAATGTATGACCATAGGTTTTTGTTGTTATCTTTAGATATTACATTGTTTATGTATTCACTCTGCCGCTGTCTGCTTACTTTTTGGGTTAGGTGTTTAATTTTTATATACTTTTTGTAAACTCTTTCTGCCTTGGTTTCTTTAAATTTTCTATATAGGTTTTCCTTCTGTTTACAAAGCTTCTTTAGTCTATTATTAAACCAGCATTTATTTATTTTGTTTGATGTGTATTTAGTTGGTATATGATTTTCTATAATGCTTTTAAGATGGTTTTTAATGAAATTCCAGAGGTCATCGACTGGTTGGTTAATGTCTTTTTCTAATAAGAATGTTTGTTGAAAGTTTAATGCAGCTTGGTGTAGTTGTGTTAGGTTACATTTATTCCAGAGTAAGATTTTTCTTTTGGTTTTTGTATTGGCTACTGCTTTTATCTGACTGTGTATTTTTATGATCTCATGGTCTGATAGACCAGGGATAATATCATAATCAACTACTAATCCAGGTCTGTTGGTTAAGAAGAGATCTAATGTGTTGTTTAATCTAGTTGGCTTTTTAATGATTTGATCTAAACTTAGGTTGTGTAAAGTTTCTATGAAAAGCTCATTTATGTCCTTAAGGTTTTGGTGTTTATCTATGGTTAGTGTTTTCCAATTTATATCAGGTAGGTTGAAGTCACCCATAATCCAAAAAACTGCATTTTATTGAAGGTAAAAGAACAGATAGGATATTCCCTAATAGATCCTATTATTATGAAAGTCATAAAATAGTCCCTCTCCAGCCACCCTTACAAATACTTAGAAAAATGAAAAATGTAAATGGTTACTCACTAGTGACTATCTTCAATAGTCAACATCAATTTATTGGATACTTTTAAATTATGTCAATGTATAACCAGTACAATTATTATTCAAACTTACAGGGGCTTTCTAGTGTAGTCTGATGTAGATAAGTTCAATCCTCTTAGTGTAGATCCATTGTCCAGTGATACTCCAATCATCGAATAAATCATTGAAATAAGTAAGGTAATATATCCAATAGTGAGCTCAATAATCCAAACAGAATTAATTACACTGGTAACTAGTAATGCAATAAAGGCTTAGTACAAATATGGGCAACAATGACTAGAATGAGAAATAGTATATATATATACTCCAAAGTGCTTGAGCTTCTAGAAGATAATCCAACAGTGAATGACTGACTCAAATAGCAGTACATGTATAAGCTAGGAAGAGTTCTTCACAGAAGATGTTGATAGGAGTCAGTTAAGACGATATGGTGGTATCACGTGCCCAAGTGTACCACTATTTGTTACTGGAACAGTGAACAAATAATTAGGTGAGTCTCAAATGACGTACACCACGATGAATAGTCGACTTGAATGACGTCGGACTTGATTAGTACAGACAGGTTGCTTCGGATTTTCTTCAGTAATTTTCACCCAGATTGCGGCTCATCAGGTTGTAGCACAGACAGATTCTGAGATTGCTACAGTAATTTTTCACCCAGATTGCGGCTCATCAGGCATAACTGTATTCAGTGTCATACACATTAATTAAATGGACTATTATGTGTATGATGATGTTGAAGTAGTAGATCTCTAAAAGTTAAGATGCATGAGCCTAGTGTTTATCATCAATCTGCATCAAATCTTGGTTCAAAATGAGTCTGTAAGCTGAAGTTTCTAGCTAAGTTACCTTCAACTTGATATTGTATTATGAGTCTAGTTGGTTATATTTTAGATCTATGGTAACGTAATTAGATCTAGGAATCGATTTGAGATCCTGCTGGAGCCAGGGCACCTGAGTTAATTTCTTGTTGTTGCAGAAACGTTTGTTAGGCTTCTAAGTTCCATTCAATTGTTTTTGCCGCCATACTGGAAAAATAGTCCTTTGTACTTCTACGCCAGATTATATGTAGACGATCGACGATTTACTTGTTAAAGAGTGTAGGTTCGTTCTGTCATTTAAGACATACTGGCCACCATATGTCACAGCCTAGTTCTTGTTATAGGCGTGATGACGCGAATGTCTCTGTGTTGTACTGGTACTACTATGATATTTTTGACTTCTTAAATACTTTCACTCGCGCACTAGATTTGCTAGTGCGTGAGAACACTAACATGCTGAACTCTCTGACCACAATATTCAAAATAATTAATTGACTCACTGGTAGCAGACATAGTTTTTATTACATATAATATAATTAATAACAGATATTGGCAAGTCCAGCCATCAAGAAATATTCACAAAACATAGTGAATTATAATCCAATAAAATACTTCAGGTATCACATATACTCCAAAATCAATCTTAATATCTATATATTACTACACTGGACAAGATATCCATAATCAACCTCTCTCTACGAGAGTCCAAGATCAACTGCCGTCCACCTCGTGGTCAACTTCCGACCAAAAAACAAAATCTCGTGGAAACAAGCACGGAATGGTTCAGTGATTACTAGTCACAAAATATTACAGGGGTTCTAAAACTGACGTGACATACGCCCCTTCCCCTAGAAAAGTACATATGATAGTAATGTTCTATATATATTGCCAGTAGCTTATTCACTCATTTCAAGCTGATCTAATTAATCACCTCAATACTGCTTGCTCAATTATACATAAATATTAATGTTATGTCATTCATTCTAACTATGAATGGTTCCATATACTAATTAACAAATGCATTGTTTAATTGTTATGTGGTCCTCCTGTTAACATACATTGACATCTCAATTATAAGAGAAGAAAAAAATAAAATTTTAAAGTCATTTTACATTAAATTATTTCTATGATATAACACACCAATGTGTATCATTTGACACACTAAGTGAATTTATTGAAAAAGTTTCCAAAAATTTACATACATCTATACAAGTATATTTGTGTTCAGTATTACTTTAAGTTCTGTCATCATTATACAAGGTTACTACGACATTGTCTATAATTGCTATTGCTAGCACACATATGTGGTATTTAAAGTAGAATAGCATAAAAATGATAACATTCAAATGTGTACCACTTGGAAAAAAATCAACAATATTTACATTTGTGAGTTTCCAAAAAAAAATTTAGGTCAACAGTTCAAGTAGTTTACTGTTGTTTACAATGTGTTTGTTTACATTACTGTGTTTACTAACCATATAAATTATTAGCACATCTAGTTATTGTGATATTCTATGTTATTGACAAATTGTGATAAATAAATATGTAATGCACAGTTAATAAAAAATGATAGTACAATAGCATCAATGAAAGGAAAAATGTCATCATGACCCAATAAAATGATACAAGTGTAACAAAAATATGTCATGACCTAGTTACAGAAAAAAATGTCAGCTTGACCTGATTTAAAAATGTCAGTTGTTTCATTTTCATAGCTTACAGTAATATATCTTCCTCTAAATAACTTGTTATTGAATGCTTTAATAGTCTATAACAATCTTCTACTGTGTTTAAGTGTACAAATGCAATTTTATTTGATCTATCCTGAGTTCTTATATCTACCCATTTAACATGTGCAACATTGCTAAATTCTCTCATGATAGTTTGCCATCTAGTATATCCTGATAAATTTTCTACTCTAATTATGTTGTCAGCATTACTTGAAATGTTTCTAGTGGGACTTGTATCTTATGCAAAAGATAGTTCACAAATTTCACCCTTCTTTGCTGCCCATTCCCTAATTTCTTCTTTACTTATATCATTTACACCATTAACATTACCAATTATTAAATCTTGGGCTGGTGTATCTAAAATAATAACATCTACTTCTCCAGTTATCCATGGGGTATCTAAGTGTACTCTGGCTGTATCACAAATATCAAATTTCTTTTGGTTGGCATATGTAAGTTTGATCTTTTCTGGCAGTTTTTGATTTGGTTTTATTAATTTTGAATGTATTAAAATGGTACTGCTTCCTGTATCTCTGATGGCTTCTACTTTAATTCCATTTACATATGAGGGGTATAGGTTTAAGCTTGGCTTATTGTACTGCATGTAGGCTGTCAATTCTTCCCTATTGTTATGACTATTACTATTGTTATTGCTATAGTTATTATTTGGACTGTGATTGCTTCTATCATTTCTATTTTGATGGTTATTAGACTGATGGTTGTATGTGTCCCTCCTTGATTGTCTGTTAGTATTATAATTATTGTAATAGAAGTTGTTATTTCTAAGGCTCCTTCTTTCTCTAGGGCTTGCACTCTGGTTTGATCTGTAGTTTGTATATTGGTTGTTATTGTTACTAGGATTGTTATAATTATTTTGATTGTAGTTGCTAGGGTTATGGTAATTAGTGTAACTTCTATATCTAAAGTTGCTAGTATTAGTTTGTCTGCATTGGCTTTTAACATGGCCCTTCTTGCCACAATTAAAGCAAGTTTTTGAGTTAGAGAATTTAAATCTATCATATCTATCATTAGTATTACTGTTTGATGTACTGACTGTTGCGGCTAATTGATGTAGGTCTCTTTTATCCATGGTATGACCAGGATGGCTATCTTTAAAAAGGTTTAAATTAGTAATGAGATCAGTTTCTGTTTTTACCTTCTTTTCTTTAAGAAAAGTAAACACTAAGTCTGTTACATTAGATAGTACATTGTCAATTAGGATCATGTCTAAAATTTGAATTGGATCTTTAATGTCACATTTAGCTAGTTCTAACCACTTAAGCATATTTGCTTTCATGTCAAATATAATTCTATTGAAGTCTCCATCTTTATTTAGTTTAATTTTTTTAAAGAGTTTTCTATAATAGTCTTCACTTTTTCCAAAATGTTCCAAAAGTCTAGTTTTAACAGCAAGGTAGTCTTTTTTTTTGTTCAGTTGTAAGTGTGCTTATTATGTTTAGGGGTTCTCCAGATAAATTAGCCAGCAGATGTTTTGCCATATCCTCATTGTTTAAATTATAGGTGGATGAAATATGTTCAAACTGAACTATGTAATTTTCTAATGTCTCCTCCTTAATATTAAATTTATGAAATTTGGAAATGAATGGTTTGTTAGTAGTTTGCTGGGTAATAATGTTGGGATTAATTTTGGCTGCTTCTAATTTAGCTAACTCTACTTTATCCTGACTTTCTTTTTGTTTTGCCTCTAATTCTTTTTGTTTAGTCTCTAGTTCTTTATTTTTTACTTCTAAGTCCTTAAGTTCTTTTTGATGAGCTCTTTCCGCAGCTCTTTCTTCCCTATCTCTAATTTCTTTTTCCTTAATATCTGCTTTTTCTTTTTCTCTTTCTATTCTATCTTTTTCCTCCCTTTCTTTTTTTTCAGCCTTTTCTAATTCTTTCTTAATAAACTCTTTTTTCTCCTCCCCTTCTAGTTCCATCACCTTCACAAGTTCTAGAATTTTATCATATGATGCCATGGTTAATCTTCATGTATCAATGTAGTAGTTAAAGAAGTAAATCAAAATATACAGTTGCACCAAAAAAAATATGTTACAAGTATTATATTATATGTTACAAATATTACACTGGGAGAATGAGTGTGTTATGATGCACTATATTTTTACAAAATAAATATAAGATCAATGAACTCTCCTAATAATCATATATTCAAATAATTATATGTATTAAATGAATACTTTTCACAAATGCAATAGTTCAAGTATGTTTCAATATGAAGTATGTATGGCTATTGCTTATGCCAGTTATAATAGAAAAAAAAATTTAAATTAATAAGAAGTAAAAAATATATGTACAATGTATAAAGAAAAACAAACACAGAAACAATATGAATGACGACACAGTCTGCTATAAAAAGAAATCAATAAAAAGAAGAAATAGGACAGGAGAATTACAGATATGTAGATACAAAGATTTACACAAACAACAATATAAGTACAAACAGAATACTCTGACAAAATACACAAACAAGACTAAAACAGCTAATAAATATTTCCCAATATGATCTAGTACCTCCCTACCAACAAGGATGACCTCAAACGCGTTGGGTCTTATCTTCTTATCTTATATAATACAGACGTTACTTCAAAAAAGAAGATGATTACGTCCTACGCATCATGCATTTAGTCATGCATATTAACCAATGACTTAAATTCTGCCAAGTCACTGGTTTTTCTGGCTAGCTCAGGCAACCCATTCCATGCTCTAATAGCACTAGGGAAGAAGGAGTATTTGTACAAATTTGTCCTAGCATATGGGACGAGGAATGTGCCTTTATTTTTGTGTCTTTCAGAGTATTTTATTAAATTTTGTTTTTGTATTTGAAGATTATGGTTCAGTGTTTTATGTATAATTGCTACTTTACTTTTGAGTCTTCTGTCCTGAAGGCTTTCTAAATTTAGTGATTTTACTAATGGTGTTACCCTAGTCAAATGTGAATATTCGTTTGTTATGAATCTCACTGCTCTATTTTGTGTTTGTTCCAGTTTCTTAATGTTTTCTTGAGTTGAGGGGTCCCACACGGTGGATGCATATTCTATTATTGGCCTAACCAAGGTTAAATAACATTTTAGTTTTATGTTCTTATTTGATTTATAGAAATTTCTTTTAATAAACCCTAATGCTTTGTTGGATTTTTTTATAGTTTCATCAATATGTGGATTCCATGACAGTTTTTCATTTATTATAACACCTAGGTATTTTGAGTTTTTAGTCTGTGTTACTGGTTTGCCATGAATAAGATAAGTGGAATTAATTTGTTTAATTTTTTTTGTTACTCTTAACAACTGACATTTTTCTGGGTGGAAAGACATGCTCCAATTTGATTCCCATTTCTGTAATTCATCTAATTCTCTTTGTAAAATATCTGTGTCTTGTTTTGTTTTTATTGTTCTATATATTATGCAATCGTCTGCAAATAATCTGACTTTTGTTCCTGAACTAATGCAATTTGGTAAATCATTTATGTAAATTAAAAATAGTAGTGGACCCAAGACTGTTCCTTGAGGTACACCTGAGTTTACTGTTATTGGTGTTGATTTAGAGCCATTTATTATTACAGTTTGTTCTCTCCCTATCAGAAAATCTTTAATCCACTGATACAGTGGACCGTTAATGCCGAAATATTTTAATTTTTTAAGCAAACTATGGTGGTGAACTTTGTCAAAAGCCTTGGAAAAATCTAGTAAGATAGCATCTATTTGTTCACTATTATCTAAACCTTTTGAGAAATCATCAATTAGTCCTATTAGTTGTGTTTCACATGATCTATATTTCCTAAAGCCATGTTGGTATGGGGTGAGGACATTATGTTTGTCTAAGTGGTTTATGATGTTGCTACATATTATGTGTTCTAGTATTTTACATGTGATGCTGGTAAGTGATACTGGTCTGTAGTTTCCTGGATCAGATTTTTCTCCTTTTTTAAATAGGGGGGTGACATTAGCTTCTTTCCAGTCCTTTGGTACTCTGCCCTGGTTAAGCGATGCCTGAAAGAGTATTTTGAACACTGGGGCTAGCTCATTGCTTAGTTCTTTGAGTAATCTAGCTGGAATACCATCAGGTCCAGACGCTTTATTTGGTTTGGTGTTGGCTAATAGTTTTTTAATTCCATTTTCTTGTACTACTAAATCTTCTATGTTGTCTACTTGGTTCAAATTAAGAAATATGTCTTTGTCTCCTGGGGCTGAGAATGCTGATGCAAAGTATTTGTTTAGGATGTTTGCTTTAGTTTCATTATCATTATGTATTATGTTATGTTCATCTTTTAATGGCGCTATGCCTGTTGTTTCCATTTTCTTAGACTTAATGTATGACCATAGGTTTTTGTTGTTATCTTTAGATATTACATTGTTTATGTATTCACTCTGCCGCTGTCTGCTTACTTTTTGGGTTAGGTGTTTAATTTTTATATACTTTTTGTAAACTCTTTCTGCCTTGGTTTCTTTAAATTTTCTATATAGGTTTTCCTTCTGTTTACAAAGCTTCTTTAGTCTATTATTAAACCAGCATTTATTTATTTTGTTTGATGTGTATTTAGTTGGTATATGATTTTCTATAATGCTTTTAAGATGGTTTTTAATGAAATTCCAGAGGTCATCGACTGGTTGGTTAATGTCTTTTTCTAATAAGAATGTTTGTTGAAAGTTTAATGCAGCTTGGTGTAGTTGTGTTAGGTTACATTTATTCCAGAGTAAGATTTTTCTTTTGGTTTTTGTATTGGCTACTGCTTTTATCTGACTGTGTATTTTTATGATCTCATGGTCTGATAGACCAGGGATAATATCATAATCAACTACTAATCCAGGTCTGTTGGTTAAGAAGAGATCTAATGTGTTGTTTAATCTAGTTGGCTTTTTAATGATTTGATCTAAACTTAGGTTGTGTAAAGTTTCTATGAAAAGCTCATTTATGTCCTTAAGGTTTTGGTGTTTATCTATGGTTAGTGTTTTCCAATTTATATCAGGTAGGTTGAAGTCACCCATAATCCAAAAAACTGCATTTTATTGAAGGTAAAAGAACAGATAGGATATTCCCTAATAGATCCTATTATTATGAAAGTCATAAAATAGTCCCTCTCCAGCCACCCTTACAAATACTTAGAAAAATGAAAAATGTAAATGGTTACTCACTAGTGACTATCTTCAATAGTCAACATCAATTTATTGGATACTTTTAAATTATGTCAATGTATAACCAGTACAATTATTATTCAAACTTACAGGGGCTTTCTAGTGTAGTCTGATGTAGATAAGTTCAATCCTCTTAGTGTAGATCCATTGTCCAGTGATACTCCAATCATCGAATAAATCATTGAAATAAGTAAGGTAATATATCCAATAGTGAGCTCAATAATCCAAACAGAATTAATTACACTGGTAACTAGTAATGCAATAAAGGCTTAGTACAAATATGGGCAACAATGACTAGAATGAGAAATAGTATATATATATACTCCAAAGTGCTTGAGCTTCTAGAAGATAATCCAACAGTGAATGACTGACTCAAATAGCAGTACATGTATAAGCTAGGAAGAGTTCTTCACAGAAGATGTTGATAGGAGTCAGTTAAGACGATATGGTGGTATCACGTGCCCAAGTGTACCACTATTTGTTACTGGAACAGTGAACAAATAATTAGGTGAGTCTCAAATGACGTACACCACGATGAATAGTCGACTTGAATGACGTCGGACTTGATTAGTACAGACAGGTTGCTTCGGATTTTCTTCAGTAATTTTCACCCAGATTGCGGCTCATCAGGTTGTAGCACAGACAGATTCTGAGATTGCTACAGTAATTTTTCACCCAGATTGCGGCTCATCAGGCATAACTGTATTCAGTGTCATACACATTAATTAAATGGACTATTATGTGTATGATGATGTTGAAGTAGTAGATCTCTAAAAGTTAAGATGCATGAGCCTAGTGTTTATCATCAATCTGCATCAAATCTTGGTTCAAAATGAGTCTGTAAGCTGAAGTTTCTAGCTAAGTTACCTTCAACTTGATATTGTATTATGAGTCTAGTTGGTTATATTTTAGATCTATGGTAACGTAATTAGATCTAGGAATCGATTTGAGATCCTGCTGGAGCCAGGGCACCTGAGTTAATTTCTTGTTGTTGCAGAAACGTTTGTTAGGCTTCTAAGTTCCATTCAATTGTTTTTGCCGCCATACTGGAAAAATAGTCCTTTGTACTTCTACGCCAGATTATATGTAGACGATCGACGATTTACTTGTTAAAGAGTGTAGGTTCGTTCTGTCATTTAAGACATACTGGCCACCATATGTCACAGCCTAGTTCTTGTTATAGGCGTGATGACGCGAATGTCTCTGTGTTGTACTGGTACTACTATGATATTTTTGACTTCTTAAATACTTTCACTCGCGCACTAGATTTGCTAGTGCGTGAGAACACTAACATGCTGAACTCTCTGACCACAATATTCAAAATAATTAATTGACTCACTGGTAGCAGACATAGTTTTTATTACATATAATATAATTAATAACAGATATTGGCAAGTCCAGCCATCAAGAAATATTCACAAAACATAGTGAATTATAATCCAATAAAATACTTCAGGTATCACATATACTCCAAAATCAATCTTAATATCTATATATTACTACACTGGACAAGATATCCATAATCAACCTCTCTCTACGAGAGTCCAAGATCAACTGCCGTCCACCTCGTGGTCAACTTCCGACCAAAAAACAAAATCTCGTGCGAACAAGCACGGAATGGTTCAGTGATTACTAGTCACAAAATATTACAGGGGTTCTAAAACTGACGTGACACTCCCTAAGCCTTTCCTTTGATTGGGTATAGCTGCAAGGCAGAACAGGTTTGAATTCAGAGTTTTGCTTCTCCTAGGTGGGTAGCCAGCCATGGCTCACGAGCCCCTCCTGCCCGAAGCTTACTAGTTAAGGCGCCAGTTACTCGCCTTTGCCCCTTCTCCTGTTAGTGAGAACATTTCTGCCGGACTCAATATCTGAGCCACACGTGACGGCCAGGAGTAGGAATGGTTGTCAGAGGCTATTTGAGACACATGCCATTAGGAAGCATTTTATAGGTAGTGGAGTGCTTACAACCATTACCACTTCCGGTAATGACAAACTAGGCTATAAATGTAAAATGTGCGCCGATTGCTTTCTTCACGTTTTGTTGTGACTGATTGGTAGAGTGCTTGGCTACCGAACTCAGATTTGTGCAAGTTCGAGATCTAGTCCATCCTAGTCTAGTGGGTGGGGGAAGTAAAGGCGGCTGTTTGTCTTTGTGGTCAGAGGCGGGTTTAGGGGGCACGAGTGGGGCAACCGACCCCGGCTCCGCGCCTTTGGGGAAAAGAATCTTTCGTCACTGTCAGCCCATCGTACGAATAAACATGGTCCTAAAATAAAACTCGTCCAGGGTCTAACGCACTGCTAAGGCCACCTATGATTGTGGTGGTCACATGACACCGTCTGGTCTGCTATAAAAACGGATGCCCCCCCCCCTAAAGGTGGTAAGGTGTTCAAGAGGAACCTTTAACTCATTTATCCTACATTTGATCTTTATACGGACATCCCTGTTGGCCATCCCTCCCCTCCCCCCCCCCGAAACTTAAAAAAAAAAAATTACAAATTAAAAAGAAAATGAATCAAAAACAAGAAAAACATAAAAATACTTTTAAAAAACATTTTAAAAAAGCTTGTACGAATTGTAGTTGGATCGATTAGTTTGAATCAGTCATTTGTAATAGATCTTGACCAGCACAATAAATCTGTGCGATTAGAAAAATGGGGGAAATAGGTATGGTGTATCTGGCTGAATTTTACCGTAATCGTTTTATAAAAGCATTTATAAAAAAAAAAGGAGGAAACGACCTGAATTCGAACTCATGACTCAAACCTCCTCAAGCCGACCTTCTAATCACTATGCTAGTGATGTGCGTATGAAAATAAAAGAGTGTATACTATCTATTGTTTGTTTCAAACTTCTTGTAAAGTGGCGACATATAAAGGGAACTAATTCAGATTATACCACCACCTCAGTCGAGTATAATTTATTTCTCTTGTTCGAGAAATCAAACAAAATAGTTAATTAACAATAGTTAGTTATAAAATTGGATAATGTTTTAAATTGTTTCTTGTGTTGTCAGGTAAAAGAAATAATTGTGCTAAATTTCAGCTTGATCTAAGTTTGAGTGTTGGAGAAATAACGTGTACAAACTTTTTAACAAGACAGACGGACAAAGTTGATATAAGCTTAGTAAATAATTTTAAAGAGGAAGTAAATGAACTATGAAAACTGAGATAATGAGAGGAAGAATTGGGGTGGGGTACAATAGTTCAATTTTTGTTTAAATCTAGCATTCATTTTGTTATTTAGAGTAACTAATTTGCTCTTAAGAAACAGTCAAAGCTTCTTGACGTAGTGTTTTTTTTAATTGAGTATATATATCTATAATTCTCTTCTTCCCTCAACAGTTTAAACGAGAAGTAAAGGAAAGATCACTCTCTTATTTCTGCGGATAGTCACCCAACGAAAAAACAAGAGGGTTGGGGGACACGTTTTCACAGCTCGCTACGGATGGCTGCGCGCTGGACTGTCAAACCCTGCCCGCTTCCATCCCCCTTCGTCTTGTTGGAGGTTTGGACTAGGAAGTAAACTCTCGTCAACTCTGAAATAACATCCGAAACATGTAGAACATTTAACAAACAAACATTTTACAAACACTAAATACAAGGGCCGGACTTAAGCAATGTGGGGCCCTATTCGAAACGGATTTCGCGGGGCCAATTTTGGGTAGGGAAGCGGACAATAAGTGAAATTGAAGAGTTTGTATTAGAAAATAAATTCGTCTATGCATTTTATTCATTCTTTACTACGTACAGAATTACTTTATGAGCCTTGCGTGTAGCAAAGTCATACAGTATATCATAATAATTCTGTTTCCAACATAGATCTGCTCAATAGCAAGAATTACCAAATGTTTCAATTTATCTTTGAGAATTGTTCACTTCAAGTAATTCTTCATTAGTTTGAAGCGCGAGAAGCTTCTTTCACGTGATTACACAATTACGGCTAATGCATAATGCCGTTTTTTTTAACAGCGCGTAGGATTTGCGTTTTCTATATTAAATGACACCCCAAAATGAATTTTTTTTCTATACATTTCCATATATTTTAAGGACTTTTTCGTATATTTTGCAATTTCGGGTGATTTACAGGAGCTCCTGGTAAATCGACAGGAGGGCGCGGGAAATCTGTTTTAAGTTATAAAATGGTTTAATTAAATTATGCATTTTCCCCCCAGGAATTAGCGCGGGTTCCATGAAAGTGCGGATCCTTCGGTCGCATTGGCTGCAGTGGCCTAAGACCGGCCCTGTAAAATCGCGGCGTATGCTACGCCGCCGGTCGACTAGTATTTTAATATTTTACGTGTTGTCTTTGCACTTGTTTTTAAAGGGCAATTACTTCTACTAATTGTTGATTTGCATCTTGATGTATAAGTTACCACCCCTGTTAAAAGGATTAAGATTTTGTTTATGGGTAAAACATAATGTTCATTTGTTTCACTAGAAAAACTCGAGGTATTTTAAAAGGATTTTGTAATTTTTGTTATTTCTTTGTCTAAAATGCCAGATAGATCTAAATTTACAAAGAAAAATGAGCGGCGAAAATGGACAAGGACGCTCAAAGGCAAGTATATTATAAATAGACATATTTATAGCATTGGTATACAACACACACACAAACATCACCAAAAAAAAAGAGATTAGAAGAAGAATTAATACAGCTATTGGACAACACCATGACCTTATGATCACTATCAAAAAAGGCAAACTTAAATTATATGGCCACATCACAAGGTCCTCAGTACTCGCAAAGACCTTCCTTCGGGGAACAGTGCCAGGAAGAAGAAGAAGAAGAGGCAGACAGGGAAAGGGAGGCGAAGACAAAGTAAAAGAATGGCCAGGCCTGTCAGTGAATGAAATTATATCCAAGGCAAAGGACAGAGAGGAATGGAGAAAGACGATCTTGTGTGGTGCCCCAACGGTTCAACAGACTAAGGGATAGGTGAAGGTGATATATTTATGATGTATGTAAAAAGTTTAGTTCAAACACCATATGTAAACCTTACTATTTCAAACACCATATGTAAACCTTACTATTTCAAACACCATATGTAAACCTTACTATTTCAAACATCATATGTAAAACTTACAATTTCAAACATCATATGTAAACCTTACTACTTCAAACATCAGATGTAAACCTTACTAGTTCAAACATCATGTATACATTTTTCTGATTCATACATTAGATATAAACTTTTAAAAAAAAAATCTTCTTGCAAAGGCTGATGTTGGGGATGAACTGGGTCAAACGTTACAGCGCATTGAAGAGTTGGTTGAAAGAAACAAAATTGATGAAGCTTACAAACTAATCCTTGATACGAACTACCAGCTAAAATTTGCAAACAACATTCAATGGTTTCTTGGGATTGATTCATTTTTCAAAGTAAGTAATCTGTATAGGTAAGACTTTTTATTAGCATTGTTTGGTCGACCAAGTTCAATAACAGTAACATCTTAAAGCTTATCAATAATGCTGGTGGATGATCTGCCCTTGTCTAACAGCACAGATCTGCAGTGGCTAGTATATGTTCTTGGAAAACAATAACAGTGGGTTACATTTCCGGCATGCGTTCTTAGCCAGTGCCAGGCATTTTGATTTGACAGTTGTGTTGTCCACACTATTAATTTTACTTTTGATTCTCAGAGTAACGAAGAATTTGCAAGTTCGGAGGTGCCTTTATATCACCACACTGTAAAAACAACAGTGTTGAATATCTTGAGTTTAAAGTCTTGAAACTTAATTAAGGAAATGATTATTCCATCCAAGAAATAGAAATTAACACCAACATAAACCGCATTTACAAATCAAATTAATACTATAATAATGACACTGTCTTCGATCCCGAAGATGAAATATACCAACGCAAACACAGTTGAGACCTGCTTATTTTTTCCACATTTGATGCAGACAAAGCTATTGTCTGCCAGGGAGGAGGGGTTAGGTCATTTTATGTTTTCTTTTGCACCTGTCTTCTACAATGGCTTTTCTTTGACCATCAGATGTGTGTTCTATGGCCTTCGTGAGAGATCTCTGTCTCTTTCAGAATCCATCTGCTGCCAGCTACTTACTGGCCTCTAGCCGACTTGTGCTATGGAGTGTGACTTTCAGTCCACATCCTTCGCACCAAACATTAACTCTTAAGTGCCTGCCGCTATTTCATGCTGGTACTAAGCTAGACAGGTACTATGTCAGGGTGGTGTTACGTTAGATAGGCGCTATTGTTAGGCTCCTGCTATGTTAGGTTGGTTTCTAAATTAGAATGGTGCTATGCTAGACAGGTACTATGTTATATTGGTGCTATTTTAGACTGGTTCTATGTTAGACTGATGCTATGTTATATTGGTGCTATGTTAGACTGGCGCTGTTATATTGGTGCTGTTATATTGGTGCTATGTGATATTGGTGCTATGTTAGACTGGCCCTATGTTAGACTGGTGCTGTTATATTGGTGCTATGTTAGACTGGCGCTGTTATATTGGTGCTATGTTAGACTGGTACTGTTATATTGGTGCTATGTTAGACTGGCATTATGTTAGACTGGTGCTGTTATATTGGTGCTATGTTAGACTGGTACTGTTATATTGGTGCTATGTTAGACTGGCGCTGTTATATTGTTGCTATGTTATATTGGTGCTATGTTAGACTGGCGCTATGCAATATTGGTGCTATATTATACTAATGCTATGTTATATTGGTGCTATGTTATGAGCATTACATGATGGAACTGGCCAAGTGATGAATCTATGCCATGTAAGATTGGTGCTACGTTAGACTGTTGCTATGTTATATTGGTGGTATGTTGAGTTACTTGAGTTACGAAGGTCCTGAGTTCTATCTTTGACGTTATTGTCTGTAGTGCTGCAGGAAGTTAAGACGCTCATTTCTGTTTAATTTTTAAAATATACAAATCAATATTGGTATAACAATTCATTACGCGTCGAAGGATAGCTGGGTCTAAAACTATTACCAACATTAGAGGTCTTGGCTTAATAGTCGTGGCCAGGATTTTGAGGTGTGGTAAAAAAATTAGTTTTTTTTCCCTTATCACATACACCTAGATTATAATAATTCATTACTTATTTCATAAATTATTTGTAATATCATTATATTTGCTTTATCACTATGTATTCTTCCTAAAATATGATTATATAGATCTATATTAATGAAAAAAATATTTCGCTTTAAAAAGAAAAAAACAACAACTAAAAAACATAGGCCTAAAGCAAAATAATGCGCTACACCAAATTTAGATTTTAAAAAATCTTGTTTACAGATACATAAAATATGTCTGTAGTTCATTTAATGATTGACAACTATGTTACTTTTATGCCAGAACTACGTCAACAAGACTCCCGCAATGAGCAAAGATCCAGAGTTCAATGTTCATTACTTCTACACTCTCAGAAACATCACAATGCTATTGATGTCCTCTAGATCGAGAAAAGATTATGGAGCTATAGCAGATACTTTAAACAGGTAACATTGAAATATAACATTTCTGACCTTATTGTCACTTTTTAACACCATTAAAATGGAAAACAAAAGGGAAGAGGAAGCTTCATGATTTAAAAAGTTTAAGGCCTAGCGGCTACTTTTATCTTTCTTGTTTTCACTGGTAGGCCATCTTAGTTTACCTCAACTTTAAAAGAGTTCTTATCTTATTGACTTAGAAATTACAGACGCCTCCTTCTAAAAATCCTTTTGTGTTTTAGTAAGTTTTAGTCTTGATCCAGTGCCTAGGCAATACACAAATCTGGATAGGGGTGTAATTATAAAAACTAAGTAATAATATGCACATGTATTTTTTTTTAATAAATTAAAACTCATTTCTTCATAAAACATTTTCAGTAATGCAGGTTACTGGCTTCTTTTTTCTTAGCTACTGACCTAAATAATTTTTTTTTACTTCCAGACTTGACCAACAGTTATGGAGAAATACTTCACTTTTTACATTAGACACCATATGGAGATGGACATTTCTAGAAATCAAGGCACAATTTTACTTCCTGATTGGCTACTATTTAATCGAGACAACTCAAAATGTAATCAGTGATTTTAGTAGTGTTGATAAATAGAAATAAGTGTTGTTACAATATATTATAAATGCTCAGCCTATAAAATGCATAACTCTATATTTATGCAAAAATATCTGTGATAGACAAAATTTTTAGCTGCTTCTTTTTCCCATGGCTCCAGTTCATGTGTCATGTGCTCAAAACTGTTCCAGGTTGCATCTTGCCTGCTGCCATCCTGCAGAAAGTTTGGGCTAGGATGTAAAACTCTTCAAGTCTGAAGGAATATTCAAAACGTATCTGTGCCATTTGATGTCTCGAGAGGCAATCTTTTCCTTTTTCCTTTCTTGTATGACTATAGAGGCCAATCCTTGACTGGAGTGGTGGAGTGACCTCTCCATTACACGGGAAAAAGCCTGGGCGTTAAATTTGTGAGTTCTGGGCTGCCCACTCATCAACTCATGCCTCTCTTCCATTAATCAATACCTCTGAAATCCACTGCACATTTCAACACAAAATAAATACTTCCCTTTTATCACCAAAATGTTTCAGCTTAGAAGTAAGAATATCAATAGAATTTTTTTTTTTCAATACATGATAAAAATACGTAGGTATATACATCATTGATAATAATCAAAAGTAAGTAAAGGGAAGTTTTATTTTGAATTGAAAGATTTAAAAAAAATTACTTTCATGAATGGACTCCATTCACCAAAATGAATGGTCATGTGATGACTATTGATAAAAAAAAGGGAAAAATGTCACATGATAACCATTGTTGTTTCAAATTAGGTTGTAAGTTGCATGGAAGAGATAGGGAAGCACATCGCTTAATGTTGTTTGCTTATGACTGGTGAATGAGGTCCATTTCTACAACTATATTGGTGAATGAGGTCCATTTGTACAGCTATTTTGGTGAATGAGGTCCATTTGTACAGCTATTTTGGTGAATGAGGTCCATTTGTACAGCTATATTGGTAAATGAGGTCCATTTATCTTATCTTATATAATACAGACGTTACTTCAAAAAAGAAGATGATTATATCCTACGCGTCATGCATTTAGTCATGCATATTAACCAATGACTTAAATTCTGCCAAGTCACTGGTTTTTCTGGCTAGCTCAGGCAACCCATTCCATGTTCTAATAGCACTAGGGAAGAAGGAGTATTTGTACAAATTTGTCCTAGCATATGGGACGAGGAATGTGCCTTTATTTTTGTGTTTTTCAGAGTATTTTATTAGATTTTGTTTTTGTATTTGAAGATTATGGTTCAGTGTTTAATGTATAATTGCTACTTTACTTTTGAGTCTTCTGTCCTGAAGGTTTCCTAAATTTAGTGATTTTACTATTGGTGTTACTCTAGTCAAATGTGAATATTCGTTTGTTATGAATCTCACTGCTCTATTTTGTGTTTGTTCCAGCTATAGAAGAAAATTCTGAAGGGGAAAGCTTTAAGCTGAGAATAAGTATAGGAGAATAATGTGTTGTAACTGTACAATACTGAATGACTTTTCATACTAATTCAATATTCATTAAGCACTCAAGAATGTTTGAATTTTTAATGGATAATATTTAATTGCATTTTTTTTCTTGTTTATCTGAATATAGATTGGTCAACAACAAGATTTTCTGACTTATGTTGTGGGTGCTTGTTTATTTGCCAGCTTTAAAGCTAATGGAGAAGAAGCAATGACCTATGTTGGCCAACCACAAAGAAAGTTTGCCCAGTGGTGGTATCACCAAAGTCAAGACCGATTGTCTCAAATAGGTATGTATAAAGCATTAAATTATCTTTTGGGGGAGAACTTTACTTTTCAAATACGCTTTCATCGTTGTATGATTCTGCAAAATTTAAATTTAGAAAAGACATAGATCTTTTAGTCATACAAAAGGAATATGAAATTTACTTGAGAATAACTGCCTGGTTTACTTTGCCGAGCTGTAATGTCTTGTAAGCACTTCTGTAATTTTTCTAAGTAAAAAACATAAAGTTCTCCTTTTTAGACACGATTTATAGGGCAGATGATGTTAAGGTTTTCTTTTCTAAGACCAAAGGTTAATGGGCATGGTGTCATGTGGCCAGCACAGCAACCAACCGCCTTTACTATTACATTGTCCACTAAAAATGGTCTTAGTGTGTGTTAGATTTGAAGTAGTACCTACCAGTAACTTGACTGATAACATCAACACAGAACTTCTTGAAGGATTCTGAATATCTTCAGTCTCACTCAGACTATATTATACTGCTATTCCTTTGCTCTCAGTCCTATCAGAAGTTTTCATATTTTGGTCTATGATTTTATTTGAAATTTACTTTTTATCTGTTAAAATCAGTTTGTTAAGTTCCGTTAGTGGTGGAAGTAGCTAGTAGTTTAACTACTTCTTGTGATATGTTTGAAAAATACAGATTAGGTCTTCAGGCCAAATGCTGATGGATTAGTTTTACAGCCTGTTTGTGGTACCCACATGCTCCGATCCCTCCTTGAAGTGCTCATTCAACCATCATTAATGCTCTCATAGTCAGCATTTGTGAATGACATTCAGTTTGAGAATATGTTTTCCATTAATTTTGACCTGATGTGTTAATTTTGTAATTCTGTAATATAGCATTACTCAATTTTTTGATAAAGGTGGCCATTTTATAATCCAGTTTTCTGCAGTCTTTTGTCATCATGCCATATTCTCAGTAGGCCTTAAAATATAATCTTGGGTTGCTAATAGCTTTCTAGCCAGTCTATCAATATCTTAAAGGTATTTGTAACTTTACTTTTTGACACCTGACTATGATATAGTATGGGAACAGATTAACAATTTATTGAAACATGATGATCTGACCTGTCATTTTGCTTTTGAGTATTTACACTGCACTCATCCTTAATCTTCGAATTGAAGACATTTGATTTGATTATCTTGAACATAAGATATGCATATATTTTTATATTTGATCTGTTTAATGCAGATTATAGTGATTTACATTAATTTAAATTTTAAAATAAAATGCACTAAATTTGTATTATTTTTTATACCATTTATGTGTGAATATTTTAAGATTAAAATTTTTCTTTCCAATTTTAAATTCAAAGTATCAAAATTAATATAAAAAAAAACCTTTCAGGTCATCTACTGATGCACTTATCTAAAGGCGAGGTCCTTGAATGGAGTACAAGACATGCAACTGCTGCAGTGAAAGGAAAGCTTTTCGACATTTTTGTACTAGTCTTTGGTCAATCTGATGATGCCAGGAGAAAGAACTCCTATTTCCTACATGCTTCAGAAATGCACAGCAATACTTTAACTAGCAGAATAAACCCAATGAGTGATGGACAAATCATTGCTTATGATACTGGTATGAATCTAGTTAGTAATAATTACAATATATACTCAATTAATTTCTCTAACGTCATTGCAGGTGAAGCTTTGGGTGGCCTGGAATGGTAGGTAGAGGACTGCATAATCCCTCCGCCCCCACTTTTTCTTTTTTAGTTAATTTTTTTAAAATTTTAAATTGAGAAAATAAATACAAATAGACGTTTAGAACATTTTGTGCACCTTCTAATGTACTTGTAAGTCTGGATCTGTATCACCAAATTAAATCTTCTAGACCATATCTGAAACCGCAAACCAGGATTGTTTCCAGGGAGATAAACATTGTTTAGATAATAAGGTAATTCTTTAAAAATTTCAAACTATAAAACCTTCTATTTTTATAAGTACTTGAATAACTCATTGGCAAACACATCAGCCTTCCATCATGTAGGCTTGAGTTTCTATAATGGCTTGTGATATAAGGCAGCATAGAAACCTTCTTCCAGATACCCTCACCCCCTACCCAGTCCAAAAAAGTGATTGGACCATAGCACACTGAGCATTCTATACACATGAAAGTTGTGCTAAACATAATCAATTAAAATACTTCCAATTGCACAAATTTTTTATTGTTAGTCTAGATCTATTAAAAATTAATGACATGATAGATTCAAAATAACTGATGCAGTTTCACTCAATATAAGCTTCTTTTTTTTTAAATTTCTTTTTTTAAGATTATATTTTTCTTTTTTTTTTTCTGTCTTCATTTCAAAAGCTTCATTCAAGCTCCATCTGAATGACCTGTCCCATATTGTTTGGTTATGTCTGCAATATTTTGAACCCGGAAAGAACTCTCAGCCAGTCTGTAAGTGAAACCTTATCTTATAAAATACAGATGTTACTTCAAAAAAGAAGGTGATTACGTCCTACATGTGTCGCTGGGTCAATCTAGTTACGCATGTACCTTAAGTTGACAAGAGACTAGTCCTATTTTATTCATTTTAGTTTAAACTATGGAAACTAATGGAATAGTACACCTAATTCACACTATTCACTTATTACCCTCAAAAATTTTAAGACAGGTACTTAAAAAAAGATGTCCCCTTTCACACTGTCTAGTTGACAGGCACTAGAAGACTTAATTAACCATGAGTCATAAGTATACTGTATCTTTAATCAGGTTTCAGGCATAAGTAGACTTAAAATAGATTTATATAGGTACATATAGAGTTAAACTAGCAGTTCTAGACTTTAATGAGAAGTCAGATTCATGCAATGTTAAAAAAATGTAAAAATGGTCTTTCCTTAGTTATCTAATTCCTAGTCCAAATCTTCCATGGGAAGGGTACAAAAATGGGACAACTGAACAACAGTCCATTGCACATACTGCACGACTATGCTGCCACTGTGAAGATTATATATAAAGAATTAAAGATGCATACAATCTCAATTAAAAATTTAATTTTAAAAATTCATCAATGCATCTTGTAGGAACTAAATAATCTGCAACTATTTTGAAGTACAAGAATCAAATTATCCACCATACTTTAAACAGGATGGCTGCCTGGTTATGCGGTTTGTGCGCTGGACTGTTGTTTGGATTTATCGATGGTCCCGGGTTCAAACCCTGCCCGCTTCCATCCCCCCTCGTCCTGTGGGAGGTTTGGACTAGGAAGTAAACTATCTTCAACTCTAAAGGAGCACCAGAAACATGTAAAACAAACAAACAGAACAGCTCAATCAAAGAGTAACAAAGTAAAACTTTATTTGAAATTTTAAAAAATTAATATGAGTTCAAAGCTAAGTATACTTTAACAAACACATTTTTTTCAGATCCCTTTTTTGTCATTGATGATCTTCCACCAGGATTATGTAAATTTGACTTACCAAATGGTCTCATCAAATCTTTATGTCAAATGGATATTTTGGTAAGCTCTAGAACCTACTATAGTATAGTTACATGCAGGAGAGCTTTCCATCAACTTTGGCTATGATGTTAACATTATCCAATTTACAACCATGTTTTTGTCTTGTGTTTAGGTGTTTTTGTTAGCAACAGTGTATTGTGTTAACAATCAAATCAGGCTGGATGAATCTCAAAATGACTCTCGACTATTACTACCACCACTAGCCAGCTATCCTCTGTGCTCTGAGGATCAGGCTTGTTGGTGGTCAGAAGCTTATCATTTCTTTAATCACACTGAAAGGTTAGTATATTGGAGCATTACTTAGTCATCAAATGGTATAGAAAATTTTTTTTTTTTGTGTTCAGTAATGTTTGGAGTCATTTCTAAATGACTTAGATGTTCCTTCAAATTAGATTATTATGTTCGGTGTGTTTCTATTTGCTCATGTTAATTTGGAAATTAAACTCTTCTGAATCATTGGCTGATTTAATCTGTGCTCTTGATGCATGTAAGTTGTCCAGCTCTCACTGCCATAGAGAAGTGTGCTCAGAATGCAGGCATTGTAGACAAGGATTTTTGTTGCCGTGGTCAATTTGGTATTTTCCCACACACGCTTAGAGAGTTTTGCCATTGCTGCAGAAGCCTTCCCTATTCTTTTGGTCAACTCAGTGTCTAAGTTAAACTTATATATATATATATACAGTGCCAGTACTCAGTGATGGATTGCCTAACTTTTAACTACTAATAAATTAATAATATACTTTGAAATACAAGAAAAATAATCACAAATAATCACAAAAAAAAGCCCTATATATATATATATATATACAGTGATATAAATATATATATATATATAGTAGATAAATGGGATATATATTATATATCCTATTTATTTATGTACATATTGTTATGTCCTTGTGGTGCAGCCAACCGCTGCAACAATGTTCTTAGTGCGTACTTTCCCACCATCCATATTGGTGCTAGAACTTGTTGTGAACAGAGATTAATGTAGTAGGTCATTTTAAAGCCAGTCAGAGAAAGAGTGCTGCAGTGCTTTTGGAATTCATTGTTGGAAAGTGGAAGATGTTTTTGGTTTTGTATTTTTGTTGCTGCAGCAGTACCTGCAATTTTTGCTGTGGAGTGGAGAAGGGCCTGAGACCATGTTGCACTGGCAATACCTGTGTGACAGAGCTCGTCAAAAGAGACCTGTACTAGACCTTCTGTCAGTGCAACCAAGACAGAACCTGAATTTGTTGAATTGGTTTTCAACACTTCTTAGCTTCAAAAGTTCCTTCAGGATTGAATTTATTAGATTCTAGCCAAAACCTCCTCAGAATGGCAGGTGCTGATAGTGGGTTAGGGTTCAAACTCGGAACCATTGAGATGACAGACTGCAATGCACATTACCAGACAGCCATCATTGTGGCATTCATAATGCCTATTTTGAGTCTTAGCACAAAACACTGTCGCTAAAACAAATACATTGACCAGCCTTTCTTCTTCAGTTAGAAGCTGTATATTAAGGTGTAATAAGATGTAAAAAGATAATAAGCTTGTAATAATTAATTTGTGTTTTAAGTGAACAAAAACAGCAATCAAATATGAGAAAAATACTGACGAAAGGCATAGAGACAGTTAGGCTGATTGGTCTCCATGGCATGTCTTTGACACTGATGGTCCACATTGCTCGTTCGCTAAGTAAAATCGTAAGTCCTTTTTGTAATTTAAAACAAAAATAAATTGTGACAGATTTTTATAAAGAGTTTTGAGAGAATAGGTAGCAATGTGATCTCAGGTGTTTTTATATTTTTACATGACCTAACCTGAATGGCATCTGTGGGGAATATTTCATGAGATCATATTTAGTTAATCATAGTCTGCTGAAGAGTATAGTTCAATTTAAATATTTTGTTGTAGTTTATCACAATAAGATTTAATTTCAAATAGCTCTAGTATTGTTATATGTATTTGTAATCAAAAGTATTTTTTTTTAAGGTGTTATTGTTTTAGAGACAAAAACTGGGCTTTACCTTTTGTCGTAGTGAGCAGTGTGGGTCCTCACAATGCTTGACAAATATATATAAGCTTTTTCAATTCCTATTTTATCTGACACTTTTGTTCTCGTACAAAATTCAAATAAATTATTTTGATACCTTTTCATTATCTAATTCAGCTGAAATTGCGCACATAAATTTGTGCTGCATTGCAATACATTTAATTACAATTTCAGAAAGATCACTTCATTAATTGGTGAATTAATATTGCTTTCTTAAAATTACCCTAAAACACAGTATTCCATTAATGGGATTCAGGTGAACTAACCATGATATGGTATTCTTTTTTATTACTCTGTATTAGTAATATACCTTTTGCATATGGCTTCTCCTTGCAAAAAAATAATTACAAAATAATTAAAATAATAATAATTTAGTTTATTATGTTATTTAAACATAAAGTGGGAATTGTTTATATATTACATGTAGGCCAATGTGTATAAATATTTTTTAATGTCTGTAGGTAAGTGGAAAGGGATAATTTTTAAGTTCTTTTACACCTAATAGAAATATTTATTTTGTAGACACAACTTCTGAATGAGAAAAATGTTGATAGCTGTGATTTAGAACTTGTAGCAACAGAAGAAAGAGAGAAAATATTTTGGGAAGCAGTCATAAAAGAATTGGGCAGGCTGAAAAGGTAAATCCAAATTCAGGCCAACTGGCTGTCAGTATTTTTGTGATAAGCATTCCCTGTTTCATTCATTAAGCTTGCAAATACATTTCTTGTATATCAACTTATTTTTCTATCTGACTGATAAAAAGTTGGTAATTTATCCCACACCCTATCCTGTAACAAGTTGAAATATTGCGCAATTAATTCTAGTACCTGACAAAATTAACTGTCAATTATTATTTGGTATCGAACAAGAGAAAGAAATTGTACTTGACATGTAGTTGTATAAGTTGAATTAGTCCCCTTGAGGAGGTTTGAGCCATGACTTCAAAAGCGATCACAGTAACATTTACCTAGGTACCCCATTCTTCCCCTCTCCTTTTTTCAACTGGTCCAGACAAGTGATAGGATTATAGCGCATTGAGAAGCTAAAAGCATGAAATAGCACTAAACAAAAACTATTGTTGAAAAAAATGTATATAAGCTTTGTTTAAACACAAGTATTTATCTGTTTTTTTGCTATTTTTGGCCAAAACTCAGGAACTATTGACTGTTTTCACTTATATTAAATGTTGTTTACAATTTTCCAACTAAGAACAGGACACACACCACTATTAAATTACCACCTGAACAAAATAAACTCCACACAACTCCCCTTTGCAGACACTGCGCCCACCCCTTTGAAACCGTAAACCATATCCTCTTTCAATGCCCCCCCCCAATCCACCTTAGGCAGACCCTTCTTCCACAACAGCCCAACATAACCAACACCCTGTATGGCAGTGCTGAACAACTGAAGAAAACAGCACACTATTTTTCCTTGGCACAGTCTGCAAAAGAGCTCACAGCTCAGCAGCAATAAAGCTGGCTAGAAGAAGAAGAAGAAGAAAAATATAAAATGTTGTTCTGTTGTCCTAAATGTACAACAAAAAAAACAACATTTGCCTAAATAAAATAACTACATAAGTGTGACTAAAAAAAACAGAAATTTAAATAATTACAGAAATTTTACAAAACATTATTAGCAAAGAATGGAAATGTTAAAAAAGCGTTATAACTAGTGCAGCATTTGTTTATTTCAGTTATAGTTGTTCTTTTTTATCTTCAAACTGCTTTTTTCTTTTTCAGAATTTTTGTTCTGCTGTTTTTATTTGAAGTAGATTTTTCTAAATTCTTGATTTGAACAAGGAAAAATTGATTATAAACTTCTCTTACCAGCTTTTTATTAGATTTCTTTCACCACTATAATTTGTCCTTTTTTAAATATCACTGAATTTGACATCTTTATTTTTCAGGCATAAGGATATTGAGCTTCCTGAAGACAGGCTTTTCAAACACAGCCTTGGAGCAAGCATAACCCTAGAAGGACTCAAGGAGATACATGATGAAGCATATTTTTCTTTAGGTTCAATAGCTTACAACCATTCAAAATATAAACAGGCTGTGGAATTGTTTGAGAAGGCCTATTCTCCAGAGGCACAACTTAAACTGGCCAAAGTGGGTGCTAGTTTCATTCTTTTATTGCTATTATTGCTATCATACACTTGGTTTCAGGTTCCCCCTAATATTTAAAGAATAAAATAAATAAAATACAGAAACGATAGAGAGAATGACAAAATTGTTTTTACTCTTTCTCTCCTAACTGATGATAGTTTGACCCAGTTAAACTAGTTTTTGGTTTTATAAACTTTAATTTGTGGTATATAAAAATAGCCACGCATCCTTGTAGAATTATTTACCTAATACGGCATTTCTGATTAAATACAAAAATGGTATTGAAGTTTAATCATAACAGAGTAGTGAAACACAAAATGAGCAAAGTGAATAATTCCATTGGAACGTGAAAAATAATTACAGAGAGAAAGAGTTAAGCCAACTGGGCTGACATTGTGTGAGATTGGGATATCATTCTCTAAAAAATATGTTATGCTGGTGTTAAGATTTTTTAGTCATTATCTCAATTTGTTGCTGAAAACTTAAGTCTTTCTTTAACAGTAATGGATATGAGTTAGTTAGGCTTGAGGTCTTCTGTTTCTTAAACTACTATTAATTTAGTGAATGGGCCCATAATATTCTGTGCTAATAATGCTTTTTTCTTAATTATAGAGCTATAAGAAACTAGCTGAGGAAGAACAGTCAAAAAATATGAGCTATGAATTGTCTGCCTATAGGGCCAGGGAAGTTTTATTCAACCTTTTAGCAAATTATAAGTATGATAAAGTAAGTCTGATTGTATTGCTCACAGAGTCATTTTGTATTTAAATATAATATAGAATTGAATTATAGTCTTTATTTATAGTTACTGGCCTCAGATATAAGATAAGTAAAGTAGAATTACAAGTAACCACAGAAGTAGTGGTATTCTACTCGACTAATCACTGAAGACATCAATGGTGGAGCTCTTTAAATACACTATGGAGTTGTCTGCAAACTCAGGCCTTTTCTTGAGCACATTCTATTATACCACACACACACACAATTTTCATGCAGTGAGGTAGCTGGGCTGGGAGAGGGGGGGGGGAGGTCCAAATTTGAAAATCCCCAGGGTCCTTACATTAAATATTAAGCCAATGCTTGTTCTCTTGCTGTTCATGTTGTTATGTAAATTAGTGAGGTCATGTATTCCGCACATTAGACTTGTATATTTACTAAGTACATTATGTTATGTCATAATGTCCAATGTTAAAATTGCAGGGACTCCTTTGTTATGCCACTGTTTTCATGTGATTTGTGGCTGAGTGGCCTATATAGGAGGCTTGATCTCAAAACCAGATTTAGTCTAGTTAAGAGTTTACTTATAAAAGCTTAAAGGCAGCATGGAAACCTCCAAGACAACCCTTTGCCCCAAAGGTCCACTTAACTCTGAGCATACTATAAGCATGAAAGATGTAAGTCAAAGTTCCCCTTTTAAAACTTGTGATCTATTGGGCAGATGATGTTAAGGTCATCTCTTTCTCTGGCCAAATGACAGGGTGTCGTATGGCCAGCACAACAACCAACTTTATTTACTTTCTGCAATTAAAGTCAGATACTCATTACAGTTGGGTGGACTCAGGGGTGCCCTAAAAATCTAGAAATTCAAAATTCCATTCTTCCACAAGATTTGAACCCAGCACCCCAGGTTTAGAAGCCAAGTGTTTAACCACTCAGCCACTTCATCTCGCATGAAAGATGTGGGCTATAAAAAAAACAACACATCTTTGTGTCCAACAGGGATTCAATAAAACTGTTTTAAAAGAGCTTGATGACATTGATTGGATCCTCCATAGAGAACACTTTAGTGAGTTCACTTTACAGTTTTTTTTTTAAATTTAAACTAAAACTTATGTGACAATTTTTTCTTCTTTCTTATTCTAGTACATTACATTCTGCTCTTAAAAAAGCAACTTACTATATTAATCAGAGCTAAATTTTTATCAAAGAAAACCAATCCCATGCATGTTGATGTTATTGTTTCATGTTGCACGTTTTACTGAGCCTCTACAAATAATACACTTGAAGGATCAATAGATGATTTAGCTTTAGATTTAACAAGTAGAATATAAAAAAATACTTTTTAAAAAATGACAGTTCCTCCTTTACGAAGCTGAGGACTCATGCCTAATAGTGAATATTTTACTCTTTATAACTAATAAATGTTAGAATTAAACAAAAAATGGAAATTTTTTACCCCCCCCCCCCCCCCCCCCACTTCCCCCACCCCCGAAAAAAAAAATCCTAAAAACAGTTTCCCCTTACAGACCTTGTGGTCTATGGGTCAGATGATGTTAAGGTCATCTGTTTCTTTGGCAAATGGTTAATTAATGAGCAGGGTGTTATGTGGCCAGCACAACGACCAACTGCCTTTACTTTCCACCACTAAAGTCAGGTGCCCATTAGAGTTGGGGGCAATTCAAAATTCTATTCTTCACTGTGATTCAAAACGGGGACCTCAGGTTCGGAAACCAAGCGCTTTACCATTCAACCACTGCGCCCCCTAAAAAAAAATCCTAGTTAAGCTTAAATCTGAATGTATAAATCTAGTCAGAGGATATAAAATTCTAATGAAAGGTCAATAGATTTAGACTTAGAAAATGTTCCTCAACATCTATTAATTTTTATAAGTCTTTAATGAATAGGGGCTACATTGCCTAGTCCTCCAGCCTAATTTATATTATTTTCTTTTATTATTTGAAAAACTATAACTAGAGTTTCCCCAGTGTGGTAAAATAGCCACCATTCTTTTCACAAAGATATACATCAACTGTTTTAGTAAAATCTTTAGAGCCCTATTTGAGATCCACCTCCACCCACACCCAGATGAATTTGCAAGCTGAATAGAGGAATTGTAAAAACAGGTATAAACTATAAACTTGCCCATTTTCTTTGTTACCTCAGGAAATATAGAGGAGACTGAGGAGAGTTTTCTTCAATTCTCTCCCAATACACGTACATTGTCAGACAGAGATTTCACTGGAGGGGCTAGAAAAAAACTTTTCCCAGGAACATCACCTGGCAGGGTAAAGCATTTCTTTACTGGAACAGTTACATTTACCATTATGTTAGGGCATTAAAAAATATTGTTATCATATACACCAGTAACAGAATAGCACTGTAGCACTAGTAGAACACAGATTTAACAGAGACATTTTTTTGTTGTTGTGCAGCTTCAAATATATTTAACACAATAAACATATTAAACATTCATCTTCATCATCTGTCCCTTGACTTTCATTGTAGGATTGCTGTGATAGTTTGTGTAACCAAATTCCTCCACTTTTCAGGTCAGCAGCTGTTCTTAGCAGGATATCAAGAGAGGGGCCAGTCCAAGATTCTTTTGTGCTGTCCCACCAGCTTTTCTTTGGACAACCCTTTCTTTGAGCTTCCTCAACTTTACCCTGAAGGATGACTTTTGACCTTGAGTCTTGTCTCACAATATGACCAAACCAGCTCTCTTCACACTTTTGAGGAATTTCTCCTATTTGCCAGACACAGTGTTGACTTGTAATATTACAAACTAATGTTCTTCATTTCCTGGTATCTGATAGCCAGCAAATTTCTGTAGCATTTACTCTCTAAGGCTTGAATTCTTCTTTCAGCTTCAGAATTTAGTGTCCAATTTTCACAAACGTGTAGGAGTACAGAGAATAAAGAGAAGAATATTACTTTAAATTTTACTTGGAAGCTGACATTACTCTTCTAGATTTTCCACAGTTTGGTCATGACAGCAGGCGCGAAGCTAAAATGTGTTTTTATTTTATATTGATCCTCCGTCTCTTGCTATGTTTGACCCTAGGAATTTAAATGAGTCATTCTCTTCTAATATTTGGTCATTCAACTTTATGAAATATCTCATACTTTCTCCACTATCTATTGAACATAGCAAACACATCAAACATAACATACATTTCAAACTTATCATTAGTAATTCTTGGAAAAAAAATATTTTTTATGAATATCTTCTAAAAACTCTTCAAACATACTTACACACAACAGGCACATCAAACATAACATACATTTCAAACTTATCATTAGTAATTCCTGGGAAAAAATAATTTTTTATGAATATCTTCTAAAAATCCTTGCCTCACCCACAACCAAACTAAAACATGGCTGACTTAAAAAACAACAACAACTTATTGCTAACATCATTTGACATTTTTTTTTTCTCCATAAATTATTAAGTTTCTATGTTGTTGTTTTTCTTTTATTTACAGCCAAATGTAGATCATGTTCGACACGAACCTAGTTCAGTAATTGACAGTAATAGCCTGACCCTTGTTAGATCCCAGCCTTCAACAGAACTTCTGACTGAACAGATCACACATCTAAATCATACATGCCTTGATCTGCAAAGAAATATTCATGAGAGGAACAGTGAGGACCTACAGAATCAGGAGTTAATCATTAGCATGTTTGCAGAACAAAGCAACTATTTAATGGCTTGCAACAAACAGATCTTTGATGAGTTGGTGGAGAGTAGGAAACTGTTGACCAATATTCTCTATGAAAATACACAGACAATGAAGGCTATAAAGGTAGAATCATTATTTTTTGTTGCTTAGTGTATTGATCTAGAATAATTAATAATTAGGCATTAAGGATAAGTGCAGTATTTTATATGACTACACAAACCCAGTTACAACCCCAACATTTTCTTACACACATTGATTTCACACCAATAAAACACACACTGTTAATGTACACATTGATTTCACACCAATAAAACACACACTGTTAATGTACACATTGATTTCACACCAATAAAACACACACTGTTAATGTACACATTGATTTCACACCAATAAAACACACACTGTATTTTTACATTTCAAGGGAGGGTGAAACATTTCCATATCTTCTTGAGCCAATGGGTTCCTTTACACTAGTGCAGTGCAAGACTTGAGCTCCATTGTTATGATGGTCTTGTTTTGTTCTGTTCATCAAGGATTCAATTTCGAAGTGAAGGACTATGCTGAACAGGATGGCTGCCTGGTCGTGCAGTTTGTGCGCTGGACTGTCGTTCGGATTTATTGATGGTCGAGGGTTCAAATCCTGCCCGCTCCCATCCCCCGTCGTCCTGCAGGGTTTGGACTAGGAAGTAAACTATTTTCAACTCTGAAAGAACACCCGAAACATGTAAAACATTTGACAAACAAACACGTAGAAGATCCTCTTCAGAAAAGTGTGACACTTTGTCAATGCTCTATTTCCTTGTAGATAAATATCTGTTTCCTACTAATGTCTCAAATGTCAAAGCAAAAAAAAAAATAATTATAATATCTTCATCCACCTTTTGGGCCTTTAAACTATAGGATTGTCACAGGGCACAGTAGTCTTAAGAATTAATAATTAGTATATACTCATATATGTGTCATTGCTTTTTATCTGCCTTTAAATTTTCTTTTGTAGGAATGTGTTGGAGAAAACAGAACATCAATCATTAAAATGAAGGTAAATAGGTTTAAGCATATCTTTTCCTTTTCTCTCAGATAATTATATAAACCAGTGTTTCTCAACTGTTTCCTTGTGATACTCTCTCATTAGTTCAAACGTAGGAGCCTGGGTGCCAACAGATTTCCTTCATTCTGAGCTTCATACATGCATGTTATTCCACTGGTTTCAGAAGTGCACAGTCCATCTTAGTTTAAAAAAAAAGGCACAGGTCAAATAAACACAAAGGTGTGAAAGGTTAAGGTTTGAAAGCAATCTGAAATATGCTTCATCCTTATAAGATGAAATTTGTATTGAGCATATTTTGATCTCAAAAAAAGATATCAACAGAATTTATGTTAACAATGCATTGGAGAAAATTGAGACTCCTGAGGTTAAAATGATGGGTAGAATTGTGTTGAAACATATTAAGATGTCCTATGCTAGAAAACTTGTTTAGTCAATCTTAATGCTATTGGGTGTTTTTTCTCAACAAGCAATAACATTTCATAGATCAAAGTTGAAAAAGGGAGGTGCAGTGACTGAGCTGCAAAGCGATTGGCTTCTGAACTGGGGGTCCCGGGCTCGAATCATGGTGAAGACTGGGAATTTTAATTTTGGGATCTTGGGGCATCTCTAAGTCAACCCAGCTCTAATGGTACCTGACATTAGTTGGGGAAAAGTAAAAGCGGTTGGTCATTGTGCTGGCCACAGGACACACCTTTGTTAACCATAAACCACAGAAACGGATGAGCTTTACATCATCTGCCCTATAGACCACAAAGTCTGAAAGGGGAACTTAAAGGTGAAAAGACATCTGTATTATATATGTAATTATGCTCTGTTAAGAATGTCTGTACTTCATAAGGATTATGAGATTATAATCTAATTTTTAAACATTACCAATAATGTCAATATGAATCAATAGAAACCATGAAGTAACAACTGAATTTTAATCCATTAAAGACATTGACCCAATTTGCTTCAAGTCACATGCATAATTAAAAAAAGTGCTCTTAAATTTATGGTTTTGAAATGTCCCTGAGGAATAATTTGTTGTTTTTTTTTAAATCAGAAATTTTTATTGAAAAAAAAACAACAACCCAAATTTAATATTAATAATTTTGATTATATTTCTCAGAATTTTTTTCTCATTGTAAAACATGTTACTTACTATTTATTTTTAAATTTTTAGGAAGCAATAAAGACATTGAGGAGTGAGATTCCAGAACCACAAAATAGGCCTTCACAGCCATCCAGTAATTATGCCACCCAGAGAAGGATACGTAGCAGAGCTTCTCACTCAGCACTTAACAGTCAAACAATACGTAAGCATAACAGTACAGTTGTAGAAAGTGGAGCTATATTTTTTGAGAGTCCTGCATTACTTGTACCAGAACAATCGAGAAAGAATGTAAGAGATGATGAATATTATGAACGATTTTCTTCAACTGAAACAGATAATACCATTGGACAAGAGGATGATATTCAAAGCTCTTTTACAGATGACATTTCTCTGGGTACAGTTGTAGAAAGTGGAGCTATATTTTTTGAGAGTCCTGCATTACTTGTACCAGAACAATCTAGAAAGAATGTAAGAGATGATGAATATTATGAACGATTTTCTTCAACTGAAACAGATAATACCATTGGACAAGAGGATGATATTCAAAGCTCTTTTACAGATGACATTTCTCTGGGTACAGTTGTAGAAAGTGGAGCTATATTTTTTGAGAGTCCTGCATTACTTGTACCAGAACAATCTAGAAAGAATGTAAGAGATGATGAATATTATGAACGATTTTCTTCAACTGAAACAGATAATACCATTGGACAAGAGGATGATATTCAAAGCTCTTTTACAGATGACATTTCTCTGGGTACAGTTGTAGAAAGTGGAGCTATATTTTTTGAGAGTCCTGCATTACTTGTACCAGAACAATCTAGAAAGATTGTAAGAGATGATGAATATTATGAACGATTTTCTTCAACTGAAACAGATAATACCATTGGACAAGAGGATGATATTCAAAGCTCTTTTACAGATGACATTTCTCTGGGCACAGTTGTAGAAAGTGGAGCTATATTTTTTGAGAGTCCTGCATTACTTGTACCAGAACAATCTAGAAAGATTGTAAGAGATGATCAATATTATGAACGATTTTCTTCAACTGAAACAGATAATACCATTGGACAAGAGGATGATATTCAAAGCTCTTTTACAGATGACATTTCTCTGGGTACAGTTGTAGAAAGTGGAGCTATATTTTTTGAGAGTCCTGCATTACTTGTACCAGAACAATCTAGAAAGATTGTAAGAGATGATGAATATTATGAACGATTTTCTTCAACTGAAACAGATAATACCATTGGACAAGAGGATGATATTCAAAGCTCTTTTACAGATGACATTTCTCTGGGTACAGTTGTAGAAAGTGGAGCTATATTTTTTGAGAGTCCTGCATTACTTGTACCAGAACAATCTAGAAAGATTGTAAGAGATGATGAATATTATGAACGATTTTCTTCAACCGAAACAGATAATACCATTGGACAAGAGGATGATATTCAAAGCTCTTTTACAGATGACATTTCTCTGGGTACAGTTGTAGAAAGTGGAGCTATGTTTTATGAGAGTCCTGCATTACTTGTACCAGAACAATCTAGAAAGATTGTAAGAGATGATGAATATTATGAACGATTTTCTTCAACTGAAACAGAGAATGATATTCAAAGCTCTTGTACAGATGACATTTCTCTGGGTACAGTCATAGAAAGTGGAGCTATGTTTTTTGTGAGTCCAGTATTACTAAAAGAGGATAGATCTAGAAGACAGATTGGGGAAGATCATGAAGATCATGAAACATCTATGTCTGAGGCGCGCAGATATTCTACTACATCTCAAGATGATGATATTGATAGCTCTAGTACAGATGATTCTTGCAGTGAAGATTCTTCTGAGGATTCAGACACGCAAGGTAAAATTATTTTATTTGAGAGTAGATCATCATCTGTTAATGGAGAGAACACAAAGAAGGTTTTGAGCAATGGCTTGATAAATAATTTACCTGGATCTAGGACTGAACAAACTACTCTCAGTAAAAGGACACATCTGATTCAGCAATCAAATTCTACAACCAGCAGACAAGATGAAGAGATTTCTTTTGGCTCAGAATTCCCTCAAGTTGCCAAAGTCACTGAGAGTCCAAGAATATGCTCGTCACTGAAAACTCCCAAAACTGATGTTGAACATGCCAATGGTGACCTACCAGATAGTGTGAAGAGAACATCTTCTGAGGTAGGTTCTAATCATTGAAAAATATTTATATAATTATAGCAATACAGATCTAAAAACAAAATTAGATCAGGTCAACAATAATATTTTCACATATTAGTTTTTAAAATATCAATCTATTTGAAAATAAAATGCTTGATTATAAATTGATCAAGGGTCTACAAAAGTGAGAAAAAAAAATGGAGGTCCATGAGATGTTCACGGTGGTCTACGATAATGGATTTTATATAAGCAGGGCAGTGGTTCCCAAACGTTTTTGTCTCGTAGATCCCTTGCCATGTTTTCTGTTTTTCGATAGACCCCCTTAGCTTATATTGCATTTTTGCAATTTTTTAGAAATTAATTTAGAACAATAATGAGTTGAAGAGTGAAAAAGTAAAATATAAATCTGCAAGTTATAGAGATTTATCTTTTTATTGATAAAAATTCAAATTTAAACCACTTAAAATAACAATTAATACTTATTATTGGAATCAACAAACACACTGGAAATGATTTTTTTTTTGCATGTTTGATCATCCATTGCTACGGATATTATGTTTTTTAGGACTTTCTTGTTCTATGAAGTAGTTTTTTAAACATTAAATATATATTCATTAAATAGCCTTAATTATCATTGTAATTTTTTTTTCCCAAAGAGCAGTTTCTAGTGTATTTCTTGATTTTTCACTTGTGGCTCAAATATTGGGACCGCGTAATCGTTTTCACTAACAGAAGGGGCGAAGGCGAGTAACTGGCGTCTAAACCAATAAACTTTGGACAGGAGGGGCGTGTTAACCATGGCTGGTTACCCACCTAGAAGAAGTAAAACTCTGAATTCGTACATCTGCTGCCTTAAAGCTGTAACTAATCACGAGAAAGGCTTAGGGAATCAACTCTGAGGAAAAATCAGAAGCCGGCGACCGTTAAAAAGTTTGTGGCAGGCACACAGCTCTACCTTCTGTCAGAGCCTGTGACGCCCCTGATCCCAAACTGTGTATCTCGTTTGAAAAGAATTACACAAGAAGCTTTTAATGTTATAACTAATACCTCCGATGTTTCCTTGAACTGTATTTTGCTTAAAAAAATTCTTTTAGAAATATTAGATGTAGATTAGTGTAAAACAGTTTTTAAACTTCAACGGCTGGTAAAATCAATCAAATCAATATTTCCCTATAAGTAACGAGACGATGAAAGAGATATCTTAAGACGCTCACAAACCATCATCCTCTCTTTATGATGTGGAAAAGATTTTGTGGGTCTATTCTGAACGTCATCTTTCAGTGTTCGAAAGTTTTTCAAATGATCATTCAGCATAATTCGTTTCATATTGTCATAAAAAAGCACTTAGGCAACCGCTTGTGTGACTAGAAAATAATGAATCCAAATTTTGAATAATCCATTCTCTACAATCTACATTTATTTTTGTTACATTAGTTACATGTAGACAAATCAAGCTATTTAAACAATTGTTGAAAGGAAATACAACAATTTTTCGTTTGAATAGCAAGATAAATATTTAAAGCTAATATTAATTACATTAATGGGATGTGAAAATAAAGTCACGACCTGATCTTCTAATTGGTTAATCTACATATCAGAGGTGGGTGCTATCTCTATCTTGCTATGTTGATTCCCAGGATCTGCTGTCTGAAGCCGCACAAGTAAAAGGAATTTTATTTTGGCTCTTGCTTTGTGTTAGTGTCCAAGACAGGCTGCCTATATTAGAACTTTAGACTAATGCTTTATAGACCTTTATAGTTTTTGTGGTTAGTTTCTTGTGTTTTCAAACTTGTGAAGGTTGACACATTCTTTCCTATGCACTTTTAATCTTTTCTTCTTGGGCAGGTAGTCTTAAATTATGTTACTGTGAGCCAAGTGACCGAATGACATGTCTTAATCAGTGAGAATGGAGTCCGACAGTTACGCGGTGGATGTATGTCAAAGGCAGTATTTTCTGGTGATCTAAAAGGTGGTCGACCTAACAGAGGTGCCCTACGGAAACGCTTAGGTGCCAGCTTGCCTTAGCTGACGCAGAAAAGAGCACCTGGTTTGCATGCGGCCTCAGAACAGACAGCTGGAGGTCACTCACTAATCCGCTGCTGAGAACAGATGCAGACGGTGAAAAGAAAATCCTAATCGACCACTGGTGGATAATGGTTATGCTTGCCTGGATGTGGCAAAATATGTAGGTCACAGCTGGAGCTGCCTAGCCACGGGGAAATACTGCATTCCTCATTAATCGTCGGACTCGAAGACAAGAATTATTAATTAATTACAACTCAGATACAGGATAATATAATATTAGTGATGCTCTAATAAATTAACCAACCATTTATTTAAAACTAGCGACATTTAGATCCAACTCTGTCCAACTAACATAATACCAACTACCTACCTCTCCTCAAAACCTTGATTGTCCCTGCTATCTTAAACTTGACCCTTAATTTTCCTCCTTTTTGTGTTCTCGCCTAATTCACATGCATAGAGCTTGCAGTCATGGTCACGTGATGTCTCACTCGTGTGTCCAGCTTCGACCATGGGCGCCCGCAGAATTTTCTGCAGGGGGTACAAGTTGCCACCTTTGGCTCAAAATCGTAGCTTCAACTTTTTTTTTTTATTACAGAGAATATTAAAGAAAAGAATTGGTGCCCCCCTCGCTTCCCCACTCCCTACCAATGTGATATTATGTTCACTGTAAATACTTGTTTCATGAAATAAACAAACAAAAACAAAATTAAGGTGAAAAAAATATTTTACTGTATCTCCGTGCGGCCCATGCATCCCAAAAAGGTCGATAACAAAAATGTAAATGCTGTCAAAACTTTTAATACATTTACTACTGAATTGCTTCTTGTCGTGATGGACAAGTTGACGATGAACGCTTATCTGGAAGTTCTGATATTGTTCTGTACATTGCAATTCTTGCATCGTTTTAGGATGAAGACAAAACAAGTTGAACTAAGCATTAGTATTGCTGGAAAAGCGAGACGTGAAGAAACTAACGAATCAAGAGACGGACTGTCAAGTCACGTGTTCTGTAATAATCCCAAGATGCAAACTTTTGGTTTTTGCTCGGTGTATCTGTCGACTGCAAAGTCTCTGCAGCACCAACTCATTGCCTTGTTTGTCTGCCAGCAGTGTCAGCTTACTCAGGATGCCATCCTTGAAGTGTTCCTCAGGATGGTCAAGTTGGTTTTTGATTATGTCATTAATGTGACTGCTAACGTGCTGTTGAGCGGCCGCTTGTGCTAAGACGGACAGACTGCAACATCGCGGAAACTGGTTCAAGAACGGGTGAATAATTGACGACAATTAAAAGACAAATCAGAAACACACGAGAAGTAGGCACCAGTTTCACTTACAATCGTTATTTTAAAAGTCAAAGATCTTCTCAAAGTTGTGAATTAAAGCGCGAATGAATTTGTTTTTCTCTGTCCATTGTGCCTCAGACAAAAGAGGTAAATTTAGCAACTAACGCTCTTGCTTGGGACTGTTATGGAAGAAATAGATAATCTTCTTTATGACACCAACAGCATTACCTATACTGAAAAGTCATTCAGGTCAATGATAACAAGTTTAAGTCTGTGGGACGCGCAACCAACAAAGTCTGCTTTTGCATATTTTTCCCGAATCCTAGCCTGAACACAGTTCTGAAGGGGCAGCCATTGTAGCCTTGGCCGAGTAGTTTGTCCATGTCTAGACTGTACTTAATGTATTCGCTGACAATGACGTTAGACACAAAGCAGTGCGTCTCTCTTCACAACATGGACAAAACCTTTGAATTCTTGTTGAATACAATCGCCATCAACAAATCTAACGCTATAACACACTAATTCACTGCCATAGATATCTGCATTTTCATTACCAAAATACCAAGAAAACGCAGTTAATTCATGCTGCTGTCAGTGCTCCATCG
The DNA here is from genome assembly GCA_036873155.1 of Biomphalaria sudanica. NCBI lineage: Eukaryota > Metazoa > Mollusca > Gastropoda > Planorbidae > Biomphalaria > Biomphalaria sudanica. The sequence goes on from JAZGLO010004016.1 coordinate 2,531,845, forward strand.
ATACAAATCAACCTTTTGACTCAGATGGCATGGGAAGAACTTTCTTATATCTCTTCTATCTTAAACTGGTGGACGTGTTTAACCTGCTTTTTTTTTTATTAAGCGCTAACACTGACCTCAACTCCGCAAGACATAAATACATTTACCAAGATGACTGCACTCCTCAACCTTGTTCAAAGAAACTTTCCCGTATATCAAATCAAAAGATGGCTGGCAAGGTTTTATCCTCCAAGAATTTTTTTTTATCATATTCTTGGCCTTTACTAAATATAATGATAGCTACTAAATATAATGATAGCTATAACAGTGTGCAAGTAAAAACAAATTGTCACGACTAACGTGCTATAGAATATTGAATTACAAGCCTATAATAAAGCGTGCATGGTCAGACATGAACTACAGATTAGCCTATTCAATACAATAATAATCCTTATTAATTTTATTTCAGTGGAAGCACCAAACGTTAAGCAGCTTCCTAGCAGAAATTAATTGATTTGAAGGTGTAAAAAACTGGCTAATAGTTGGTTACTTGGAATTCAGAGGGGTGCCCGTACATGGTCAGCCATCAATTCCTGATAAGCATGGGCTAGTCTGCTACAACTGTACTTCAGTCACCAGTGGAAACCCTACTTGTTCAGTTGTTAGTTAGATTTTGATTGATCTGATGGTGCATAAAATGACTAGACTTTGACTGCGGAGAATCAAGTGCACCCCTTTGCACCCCCCTGGCTTCGACCTTGTTTCGTGGAGAGTAGTGTTGTAGCAGGTAGTTTCACGTCATGCTTGCTTGATATATAAAAACATTTCACAGAGAAATGAAATCAGCAAAAATGGTTGCCTTTGTAAAGGGAACAATATACGCAGTTCATTACTTTACTTCGAATTATAAATCAGTTTAAAAATAAATATAGAAATAGTGTTAGTATTTTGTTTTTTTTACTGTTTCTCTAAGCATAGACAATAATCACCTTATTGAGTATACATGGCATTTTCTTTCTCATTAGGCATTATACTAGCAATTTAGTTATAAAGGTGGAGGTCTTCCCCTTAGATATACGCTTTCTTTTTTTTTAAAAAGGATTTTTTTTTTTTTAGCTTGTTTTTTTCAAACCATTTGTTTAAAGTTATTTAACATATACACTCTTTCATTGGTAAGCCTTACCATTTTTCATATGTAATCTACCATCTTATACACATACAGTAAATACACAAGTTTCAATAATTTTGGATGGTGCTACTAAAGACATATTTGCACTTCATCTGCACTTGATGTGCTGTGTACTTTAACAAAATACAAATATATAAAAGTAGTATTGTATCTGTCTGCATTTATGGGGAAAATGTTGCAGTAGATCAGTTGCAATATGTGAGATATTTCTGGGTTTTTTTTTGTTTTGTTTTTTGTTAGCTAGCTATCCAGTCTATACGGATGTATGCAAACGCGACATGAAGCTCCTCAAAATCGATACTGGTAACTGGGAAGAGGTGGCACTGGACAGATCAACATGGAGAGAGAGCATAAAGGAAGGGTCACGGATTGCAGATGTCATACACAACAGAAGCAGAAAGAAGGGTGAAAATGCAACGGCGCCTGGTGATTATATATGCCCAACCTGCGTTCGCAGCTGTGTATCAATGATTGGTCTCTTTAGTCACACAAGAAGTTGCAAAGGGAAAAGATCGTCTCTCGAGACGTAAAATGCCACAGAGATCTATCCAGTCTATCATTTTCCTAAAACTGTATCTTGAGAGTTTATGGGGGGTGTATTTCTAATGTTGATTGAATGGGTTGACATTTTAATTAGATGACCAATTAATAAGATTAATCACATGATTTTTGTATCTCCTTTATTTGGCCATTATTCTTCTAAAATAATTTAAGTTCACTAGTGAATAATTTAAGTTCACTAGTGAATAATTTAAGTTCACTAGTGAATAATTTAAGTTCACTAGTGAATAATTTAAGTTCACTAGTGAATAATGTCCTCCCTTTGATCCCGTTGGTAGTCAGTGCCAGAAACTGATGTATGTATTGAAAGTCCGGACGTTTTTCTGAGCTTCTTTCTTGGGTATTTGAGAACCAGTATCATCTTGTAGCCTACTTTTAAGCTCAAGTAATGTGATTTGTTGAGGTTGAGTAATAGTGTTATTTTCATTCTTTTTTTTTTTTTTTAGTCATTTGTTGCAATAGTGTTTATCTTGACATTTACTTGCATCCAGTAAGGTTCACTGCTCTTATTGAGTTCTTCAATGTGCTTATTACATGCTAACCTTATTTTATGTTGTCTTTCATCAACAGTTACATGATTATAGTCATGTCAGTCAAACAACACAACAGACAACTGGAAAAGAAAACAAGAAACTACAACAGACAACTAAAAAGGAAAATACAGCAATACAACAGGCTACTGAAAAGGAAAGTACAGCACCACAACAGACAACTAAAAATGAAAGTAAGCACCCCGCACCACAACAGACAACTGGAAAGGAAAGTACAGGACCACAACACACAACTGAAAAGGACAGTAAGGCACCACAACAGGCAACTAAAAAGGGCAATAAGGGACCACAACAGGCAACAGAAAAGAACATAAAGGTACCACAACAGGCAACTAAAAAGGGCAATAAGGGACCACAACAGGCAACAGAAAAGGAAATTAAGGCTTTAGTAAATGCTACAGATGACAGTACAACAACAAACCAGAATGCTAAAGATGGCAATCTGAATGCTACAGGTGGCAATCAGAATGCTAAAGATGACAGTACAACAACAAACCAAAAAGCTACAAGTGACAATCAGAATGCTACAGATGACAATCAGAATGCTACAGATGACAGTACAACAACAAACCAGAATGCTAAAGATGACAATCTGAATGCTACAAGTGACAGTCAGAATGCTACAAGTGATAATCAGAATGCTACGGATGACAGTACAATGACAAACCAGAATGCTAAAGATGACAACCTGCATGCTAAAAGTGACAGTCAGAATGTTACAAATGACAATCAGAATGCTACAGATGACAGTACAACAACAAACCAGAATGCTACAGATGACAGTACAACAACAAACCAGAATGCTAAAGATGACAATCTGAATGCTACAAGTGACAGTCAGAATGCTACAAGTGGCAGACAGATTGCTACAAGTGGCAGACAGAATGCTACAAGTGGCAGTCAGAATGCTACAAGTGGCAGACAGATTGCTACAAGTGGCAATAAGAATGCTACAGATGACAGTACAACAATACATCAGAATGCTAAAGATGACAATAAGAATGATACAAATGACAATCAGTATACTACAGATGACAGTATAACAACTAAACAAAAAGCTACAAGTGATAATCAGAATGCTACAGATGACAGTACAACAATAAATCAGAATACTAAAGATGACAATCTAAATGCTACAAGTGACAGTCAGAATGCTACAAGTGACATTCAGAATGCTACAAGTGACATTCAGAATGCTACAGATGACAGTCAGAATGCTTCAGATGACAGTACAACAAACCAGAATGCTAAAGATGACAATCTAAATGCTACAAGTGACAGTCAGAATGCTACAGATGACAGAACAATGACAAACCAGAATGCTAAAGATGACAGTCTGAATGCTACAAGTGACAGTCAGAATGTTACAATTGACAATCAGAATGCTACAGATGACAGTACAACAACAAACCAGAAAGCTGAGGATGACAATAAGAATGATACAAATGACAATCAGAATGCTACAGATGACAGTACAACAACAAATCAGAATGCTAAAGATGACAATAAGAATGATACAAATGACAGTATAACAACAAAACAAAATTCTACATGTGACTATCAGAATGGTACAGATGACAGTACAACAACAAACCAGAATGCTAAAGATAACAGTCTGAATGCTACAAGTGAGAGTCAGAATGTTATAATTGACAATCAGAATGCTACAGATGACAGTACAACAACAAACAAAAAAGCTGAGGATGACAATAAGAAATTAACAAATGACAATCTGAATGCTACAGATGACAGTACAACAACAAACCAGAATGCTAAAGATAACAATCTGAATGCTACAAGTGACAGTCAGAATGTTACAAATGACAATCAGAATGCTACAGATGACAGTACAACAACAAACCAGAATGCTACAGATGACAGTACAACAACAAACCAGAATGCTAAAGATGACAATCTGAATGCTACAAGTGACAATCAGAATGCTACAAGTGGCAGACAGATTGCTACAAGTGGCAGACAGAATGCTACAAGTGACAGTCAGAATGCTACAAGTGGCAGACAGAATGCTACAAGTGGCAATAAGAATGCTACAGATGACAGTACAACAATAAATCAGAATGCTAAAGATGACAATAAGAATAATACAAATGACAATCAGTATACTACAGATGACAGTATAACAACTAAACAAAAAGCTACAAGTGATAATCAGAATGCTACAGATGACAGTACAACAATAAATCAGAATACTAAAGATGACAATCTAAAAGCTACAAGTGACAGTCAGAATGCTACAAGTGACATTCAGAATGCTACAAGTGACATTCGGAATGCTACAAGTGGCAATCAGAATGCTACAGATGACAGTCAGAATGCTTCAGATGACAGTACAACAAACCAGAATGCTAAAGATGACAATCTAAATGCTACAAGTGACAGTCAGAATGCTACAGATGACAGAACAATGACAAACCAGAATGCTAAAGATGACAGTCTGAATGCTACAAGTGACAGTCAGAATGTTACAATTGACAATCAGAATGCTACAGATGACAGTACAACAACAAACCAGAAAGCTGAGGATGACAATAAGAATGATACAAATGACAATCAGAATGCTACAGATGACAGTACAACAACAAATCAGAATGCTAAAGATGACAATAAGAATGATACAAATGACAGTATAACAACAAAACAAAATTCTACATGTGACTATCAGAATGGTACAGATGACAGTACAACAACAAACCAGAATGCTAAAGATAACAGTCTGAATGCTACAAGTGAGAGTCAGAATGTTATAATTGACAATCAGAATGCTACAGATGACAGTACAACAACAAACAAAAAAGCTGAGGATGACAATAAGAAATTAACAAATGACAATCTGAATGCTACAGATGACAGTACAACAACAAACCAGAATGCTAAAGATAACAATCTGAATGCTACAAGTGACAGTCAGAATGTTACAAATGACAATCAGAATGCTACAGATGACAGTACAACAACAAACCAGAATGCTACAGATGACAGTACAACAACAAACCAGAATGCTAAAGATGACAATCTGAATGCTACAAGTGACAATCAGAATGCTACAAGTGGCAGACAGATTGCTACAAGTGGCAGACAGAATGCTACAAGTGACAGTCAGAATGCTACAAGTGGCAGACAGAATGCTACAAGTGGCAATAAGAATGCTACAGATGACAGTACAACAATAAATCAGAATGCTAAAGATGACAATAAGAATAATACAAATGACAATCAGTATACTACAGATGACAGTATAACAACTAAACAAAAAGCTACAAGTGATAATCAGAATGCTACAGATGACAGTACAACAATAAATCAGAATACTAAAGATGACAATAAGAATGATACAAATGACAATCAGAATGCTACAGATGACAGTACAACAATAAATCAGAATGCTAAAGATGACAATCTAAAAGCTACAAGTGACAGTCAGAATGCTACAAGTGACATTCAGAATGCTACAAGTGACATTCGGAATGCTACAAGTGGCAATCAGAATGCTACAGATGACAGTCAGAATGCTTCAGATGACAGTACAACAAACCAGAATGCTAAAGATGACAATCTGAATGCTACAAGTGACAGCCAGAATGCTACAGATGACAGAACAATGACAAACCAGAATGCTAAAGATGACAGTCTGAATGCTACAAGTGACAGTCAGAATGTTACAATTGACAATCAGAATGCTACAGATGACAGTACAACAACAAACCAGAAAGCTGAGAATGATAATAAGAATGATACAAATGACAATCAGAATGCTACAGATGACAGTACAACAACAAATCAGAATGCTAAAGATGACAATAAGAATGATACAAATGACAGTATAACAACAAAACAAAATTCTACATGTGACTATCAGAATGGTACAGATGACAGTACAACAACAAACCAGAATGCTAAAGATAACAGTCTGAATGCTACAAGTGAGAGTCAGAATGTTATAATTGACAATCAGAATGCTACAGATGACAGTACAACAACAAACAAAAAAGCTGAGGATGACAATAAGAAATTAACAAATGACAATCTGAATGCTACAGATGACAGTACAACAACAAACCAGAATGCTAAAGATAACAATCTGAATGCTACAAGTGACAGTCAGAATGTTACAAATGACAATCAGAATGCTACAGATGACAGTACAACAACAAACCAGAATGCTACAGATGACAGTACAACAACAAACCAGAAAGCTAAAGATGACAATCTGAATGCTACAAGTGACAATCAGAATGCTACAAGTGGCAGACAGATTGCTACAAGTGGCAGACAGAATGCTACAAGTGACAGTCAGAATGCTACAAGTGGCAGACAGAATGCTACAAGTGGCAATAAGAATGCTACAGATGACAGTACAACAATAAATCAGAATGCTAAAGATGACAATAAGAATGATACAAATGACAATCAGAATGCTACAGATGACAGTACAACAATAAATCAGAATGCTAAAGATGACAATCTAAATGCTACAAGTGACAGTCAGAATGCTACAAGTGACATTCAGAATGCTACAAGTGACATTCAGAATGCTACAAGTGGCAATCAGAATGCTACAGATGACAGTCAGAATGCTTCAGATGACAGTACAACAAACCAGAATGCTAAAGATGACAATCTGAATGCTACAAGGGACAGTCAGAATGCTACAGATGACAGAACAATGACAAACCAGAATGCTAAAGATGACAGTCTGAATGCTACAAGTGACAGTCAGAATGTTACAATTGACAATCAGAATGCTACAGATGACAGTACAACAACAAACCAGAAAGCTGAGGGTGACAATAAGAATGATACAAATGACAATCAGAATGCTACAGATGACAGTACAACAACAAATCAGAATGCTAAAGATGACAATAAGAATGCTACAGATGACAGTATAACAAAAAAACAAAATGCTACATGTGATAATCTGAATGCTACAAATGACAGTGCAACAACAAACCAGAATGCTACAGATGACAATCTGAATGCTACAAGTGACAGTCAGAATGCTACAATTGACAATCAGAATGCTACAGATGACAGTACAACAACAAACCAGATTGCTAAAGATGACGATAAGAATGATACAAATGACAATCAGAATGCTACAGATGACAGTATAACAAAAAAACAAAATGCTACATGTATTAATCTGAATGCTACAGATGACAGTACAACAACAAACCAGAATGCTAAAGATGACAATAAGAATGATACAAATGACAATCAGAACACTACAGATGACAGTATAACAACAAAACAAAATACTACAGGTGACAATCAGAATGCTACAGATGACAGTACAACAACAAACCAGAATGCTAAAGATGACAATCAGAATGCTACAGATGACAATCCAAATGCTACAGATGACAGTATAACAAAAAAACAAAATGCTACATGTGATAATCTGAATGCTACAGATGACAGTGCAACAACAAACCAGAATGCTACAGATGACAATCTGAATGCTACTATTGACAGTCAGAATGCTACATATGACAATCAGAATGCTACAGATGACAGTACAACAACAAACCAGAATGCTAAAGATGACAATAAGAATGATACAAATGACAAACAGAATGATACAATTGACAATCAGAATGTTACAGATGACAGTACAACAACAAACCAGAATGCTACAGATGACAATCTGAATGCTACAAGTGACAGTCAGAATGCTTCAAGTGACAATCATAATGCTACAGATGACAGTACAACAACAAAACAAAATGCTACAAGTGACAATCTGAATGCTACAGATAGCTATCACAATTGTATAAATGATAATCATAATGCAACAGATGACAATGAAAATGCTATAAATCACAATACAACAACGAAACAGAATGCTAAAGATGAATGTTCAATTCAACAGATAGATGAAAATAAAAAAACTGAAACTGAATTAGGCTGTGACTTGGAGATGAAGAAAAAAACTGCAACTAAAACAAAAAAAACGAGAAACAGCAACATCTCCACTGACAAGAGAAAAGAAGAAATAAACACTAATATGACAACTGAAAAAGGCTCTGAAAATGAAACTTCTACACTGCAGAACAAAGATATGTGTGTACATAATAGAAATGCAGGGTACTCTGGCAGAAAACAAACAAACAGCTCTGGTGCAATTAAGAAAACAGAAACTAGCACTGAAGCCACCAACATGACTAAAGACAGCACTAGTGCCAATAACAGAACAATTGACAGCTCTGACGCTTTTAAAGAATTGGAAATGGGCACTTTTGTCAATAAGAATAATGAAATCATTAATGGTACCAAGAAACAAAAGAGAGACATGAAGCAAATGGAGAAGAGAGAAGAAATGAGTGTCAGAAATAAGAGAAAGCAAGAGAAAACTGCTGCTAATAAAACAATGGACGCGAACGCTGAAGACAGTTACAGAGAGAAAGAAAGAGCTGGCATCAGTGAGAAGAGAGATGAGCGCGCGAAAATAAACATAAATAGTGAGGGTGCAGTCATCAGTCATGCCATTGAAGTCAGCTCAGCAGCCAGTGTAAGTGAAGAAACAGGAGCTGTTGCTGGTGAGTTGAAGGAAGAAAAATCAGACTTGTCTGCAAATAAGAAAAGGAGGAAAAAGAAATATGATAAAAAAAAACAAAAGAAAAAACAGAATGCTACAGATGACAGTACAACAACAAACCAGAATGCTAAAGATGACAATCTGAATGCTACAATTGACAGTCAGAATGCTACACGTGACAATCAGAATGCTACAGATGACAGTACAACAACAAACCAGAATGCTACAAAGGACAATCTGAATGCTACAATTGACAGTCAGAATGCTACACGTGACAATCAGAATGCTACAGATGACAGTACAACAACAAACCAGAATGCTACAGATGACAGTATAACAAAAAAACAAAATGCTACATGTGATAATCTGAATGCTACAGATGAAAATCTGAATGCTACAAGTGACAGTCAGAATGCTACAATTGACAATCAGAATGCTACAGATGATGGTACAACAACAAACCAGAATGCTACAGATGACAATCTGAATGCTACAAGTGACAGTCAGAATGCTACAGATGACAATCAGAATGCTACAGATGACAGTACAACAACATACCAGAATACTACAGATGACAATCTGAATGCTACAAGTGACAGACAGAATGCTACAAGTGGCAATCAGAATGCTACAGATGACTGTACAACAACAAACCAGAATGCTAAAGTTGACAATCTGAATGCTACAATTGACAGTCAGAATGCTATGTGTGACAATCAGAATGCTAAAGATGACAGTACAACAACAAACCAGAATGCTACAGATGACAATCTGAATGCTACAAGTGACAGTCAGAATGCTTCAAGTGACAATCATAATGCTACAGATGACAGTACAACAACAAAACAAAATGCTACAAGTGACAATCTGAATGCTACAGATAGCTATCACAATTGTATAAATGATAATCATAATGCTACAGATGACAATGAAAATGCTATAAATCACAATACAACAACGAAACAGAACGCTAAAGATGACTGTACATTTCAACAGATAGATGAAAATAAAAAAACTGAAACTGAATTAGGCTGTGACTTGGAGATGAAGAAAAAAACTGCAACTAAAACAAAAAAACCGAGAAACAGCAACATCTCCACTGACAAGAGAAAAGAAGAAATAAACACTAATATGACAACTGAAAAAGGCTCTGAAAATGAAACTTCTACACTGCAGAACAAAGATATGTGTGTACATAATAGAAATGCAGGGTACTCTGGCAGAAAACAAACAAACAGCTCTGGTGCAATTAAGAAAACAGAAACTAGCACTGAAGCCAGCAACATGACTAAAGACAGCACTAGTGCCAATAACAGAACAATTGACAGCTCTGACGCTTTTAAAGAATTGGAAAAGGGCACTTTTGTCAATAAGAATAATGAAATCATTAATGGTACCAAGAAACAAAAGAGAGACATGAAGCAAATGGAGAAGAGAGAAGAAATGAGTGTCAGAAATAAGAGAAAGCAAGAGAAAACTGCTGCTACTAAAACAATGGACGCGAACGCTGAAGACAGTTACAGAGAGAACGAAAGAGCTGGCATCAGTGAGAAGAGAGATGAGCGCGCGAAAATAAACATGAACAGTGAGGTTGCAGTCATCTCAGTAGCCAGTGTAAGAGAAGAAACTGGAGCTGTTGCTGGTGAGTTGAAGGAAGAAAAATCAGACTTGTCTGCAAATAAGAAAAAGTGGAAAAAGAAAAATGGTAAAAAAAACAAAAGGAAAAACAGAAAGAGACAATGAATTGTAAGAATCTGATGAGGTTACACACTGTTTAAATAACAAAACAAGATCTAAATTTTGTTACAGGCAGAATAATACTATTAAATGACAGAAAAATTAAGACTAAAGTTCACTATTGATTGAGTATTATAGGCATGTATATGTGTATTCATTTTTGTTAATGTGAAATTCAAACCTTTTTATACATTTCCATTTATTTTAAAAGAGGTGTGTAATTAAGTGAATGAAACCTAGCATACTCAGATTGCATTGTGAGTATACAGGTATATTTAGCATTTATAAAATGCTTTTGTTATATTTAGATCCATAATATTTAAAAAAAAAACTGTTTAAATATAATTTAAAGTTTTTCCTTTAAGTATTTTTTTCTGGTCAATTCCATTTTTGATTGTTTATACATCATATGAAATTGTATATAAAAATTGCATTTTGTTTATTCATTAATGTTGACTTTTACTACTCAAGATGCATTTTAAATGTTTCTTAGTATTTATGAATTTAAATAGCTAATTATCAGTTTTTTGGCACTGTTAGAGGGAAACAAAATTCGATGTTGTCTCCTTAACAATGTCCTCTTATGCTGTGGTAGTCAAACAGCAGTACCACTTAGTAATTGACAACATTCCATATTCATTGTCTCTTAGTCTTAAAGTGTAGTGTTTTTTTTGTTGTTTGTTTACAATTGGTGTTGTCTTTTGACGCTGTGAGTTTATTGTTATTAATATTTTTTACAAAACTTGTTTCATATTGTCACTGTAAGATACATTTTTCTTGTGATATGGCAAGTTTGCAGCTGTAAAGTTTTCTGACAAGTGATGAAAATCTTCATAGAAATGTAGTTATTTATGTTGCAAACGAACTAATATTCATTCTCTGGCACTGCCAGGTTCGAGTTTCGTTAGAGAGAAATAAAATTCATCATAGTGCCTTTAATAGTGTTCCCTCTGGAATTTTCTAGTGATGTGGCAGGTCTGCAGCGATACCACCCTCTGATAAGGGCCTTGAAGGTATCTGCGAGGTCAGTTGTCATTATCCCCTTAGATGATATAGCAACAGAGTATATTATTATTTTAGACAACTTCCATAACTGCTTAATCTCTAAGCTAAGGTTTCCATATTTTCTTTGCTTTTTCCATTTCAGTTTATTATTATTGTTATTACGGTATTATTATTATACTAATTGAGCTTTGTATATTCGAGCAGTAACTATAAAGTATAATAAACATTCTTTCTTTGTTTGTTTAGCTTTGAATAGTTTGCAAAATAATGAAATTCCTCATTGAAAATGTGTCTGGTTTCTTTTGACTATATCGATCCCCGAAAGTCTACATGTCACTTTCTCTTCTCGATTTCTTACCCAATTACATTGGACTTTAATACTTTTAAAGACACAAGACTCCTCAACATTAACTCTTTCTCTCCTAACTGACGATACCAACGTTGATTCCACTAGAATGTGGTAAATAATTACGGAGAGAAAGAGTTAAGCAGACACTCTCATAAATAATGTTATCTTAATATTTGAAACTCTGTTCACGTCCATATTTTCCGGCTTCTTATTTTTTCACATTCCTTCCATTCAATACCCAAATTCGCACCACTTGTCATTCACGCCATGCTGCGCTACGACCGTAACCCCTCCCCTGTGTTTGCTAAGTTTAATATACATCGAACGTCATTCAAATATCAAATGAAAATTGTAAGCCACAGTACAATATAGGTATATTACATTCATTCATTCACCAGGTAAAAACCCTCAACAACAAAATCCCACAGCAAAATTACATATCACCATTCGCTACATTAATATTTTAGGTTCAAAATTATTTTCAGTCATCCCAATATACTATGCCATGACTTCCTCTGTGAACCCAATTAGAACAGATCTCATAATTTACAACTTTAAATATGTTACTATAAAAAATTTTTAAGTATACGGGTGTATGCATGTTACATTCATGTTCCAACTAAAGAGTTCCCCTTTCAAACTTTTCGATCGAATCTATAGGACAGATGATGTAAAGGTCATATGTTTCTGTGGCTCACAGTTAACGAGGGCGTCATGTTGCCAGCACAACGATCACCATCCTTCACTTTTGTCACATAAATAATGTGTAACAAATGCTGGTAATAAAATCTCGGGTTAGGCCATTTTGAAATGCTGGTAAAAAAAAAAAAGGTGGCCACCTATATGGTGCTCCTGAATGCACACTATATTAGGGATTTTCAGCTTTAGACGCTTCGGAGTTTTTGTTTAGAAATAAAAAGATAACTACATCCTAGCCCATAACTTCTGCTCGAATCCGGGTCCATGGCCACCCTTGTGCATAGGCAAACTAGGCATACCGGTACGCCTAGGGCCTCTAATGGGTTGGGGCCTTGCCTTGAACGAAAAATTTATAGACTAAAAATTGCAAAACTTGGATTAGATCTCAAATACGGTAGAGCACTATGACTCTATGTTTCCTAGTCCAACTTTTCTTTATTTGAATGACATTTTTTGGTCGATTTAGATCTACACAAGCAGGTATTTAATAACTTGCGTAATTTTATTTTTTCACTCTTTTTTTTACATTTCATTTGGGGGCCACCAAATTCACTTCGCCTAGGGCCTCCAATCATCCATAGACGGCTCTGCCTGGTCCATCAAGACGACAGTCCATAGCGCATACCGCATGGCCAGGCAGCATGTTGAACAAAACAATATCAGTGATCATATATAAATAAGAGTTTTAGAAAAAGCTTATTAAATCTAATTCTGTACACGGGTTACACCGAAAGCTAGCTATTTATAGTATTTACGACATAAATGAAAATCTATAATGGCTACATGTGACTCTTTCACTACATGAGATTTTGCAAGTTGAAAAGATCGTCTAAAATGTATTTGAAAGCAAATCATATTACAATAGCCCTAGAACAGAATATTTTTATTGCGAATAAAATGGTGGGGAAAACACAAGCAGCATAATTCAACTGATCTCTGTCAATGAAACAAAAACTTTATTTGCTTAAAAAATCTGTAATTAAATAAATTTGTAAATAAATGGGCACTTTATTTTTAACTAACGAGATTAAGTAAAGTTACCCTTTCAGACCTTCTTCACCACCCGAACCCGGGACTCCCGGTTCGGAAGCGCACTTTACCGCGCAGCCACCGCGCCTCCACCGGGATTAAGGTGTCTTTCTTATCTTATCTTATCTTATATAATACAGACGTTACTTCAAAAAAGAAGATGATTACGTCCTACGCGTCATGCATTTAGTCATGCATATTAACCAATGACTTAAATTCTGCCAAGTCACTGGTTTTTCTGGCTAGCTCAGGCAACCCATTCCATGCTCTAATAGCACTAGGGAAGAAGGAGTATTTGTACAAATTTGTCCTAGCATATGGGACAAGGAATGTGCCTTTATTTTTGTGTCTTTCAGAGTATTTTATTAAATTTTGTTTTTGTATTTGAAGATTATGGTTCAGTGTTTTATGTGTAATTGCTACTTTACTTTTGAGTCTTCTGTCCTGAAGGCTTTCTAAATTTAGTGATTTTACTAATGGTGTTACCCTAGTCAAATGTGAATATTCGTTTGTTATGAATCTCACTGCTCTATTTTGTGTTTGTTCCAGTTTCTTAATGTTTTCTTGAGTTGAGGGGTCCCAAACGGTGGATGCATATTCTATTATTGGCCTAACCAAGGTTAAATAACATTTTAGTTTTATGTTCTTATTTGATTTATAGAAATTTCTTTTAATAAACCCTAATGCTTTGTTGGATTTTTTTTATAGTTTCATCAATATGTGGATTCCATGACAGTTTTTCATTTATTATAACACCTAGGTATTTTGAGTTTTTAGTCTGTGTTACTGGTTTGCCATGAATAAGATAAGTGGAATTAATTTGTTTAATTTTTTTTGTTACTCTTAACAACTGACATTTTTCTGGGTGGAAAGACATGCTCCAATTTGATTCGCATTTCTGTAATTCATCTAATTCTCTTTGTAAAATATCTGTGTCTTGTGTTGTTTTTATTGTTCTATATATTATGCAATCGTCTGCAAATAATCTGACTTTTGTTCCTGAACTAATGCAATTTGGTAAATCATTTATGTAAATTAAAAATAGTAGTGGACCCAAGACTGTTCCTTGAGGTACACCTGAGTTTACTGTTATTGGTGTTGATTTAGAGCCATTTATTATTACAGTTTGTTCTCTCCCTATCAGAAAATCTTTAATCCACTGATGCAGTGGACCGTTAATGCCAAAATATTTTAATTTTTTAAGCAAACTATGGTGGTGAACTTTGTCAAAAGCCTTGGAAAAATCTAGTAAGATAGCATCTATTTGTTCACTATTATCTATTATCTGTTGAAAGAACTCGTTAGATTTAAACTAGATATGATTCTTTACAAAAAAATAAATGCAAGATAATTCAAAATGTGTTATAACGAGAAACTCTTATGGTTTTGAGTTATTGACATATTTACATTCTGCGTAAAACGTTATAAATGGTAAAAAAAAAATTCATTTAAATGCTTAGAAACATTTATATTTAATAATTACATCATCAAGTGTCAAAACCCTCGCTTTTGTTTCTTTAAGTTAGCATTTCATTTCTCATTTTGTTTTCGCTGAGATATGCCAGAACGAATGTTCAGAATTTTTGTCGCAATTTTTAGAAGGTAACTTGAACATTTTACTCTGCAATGGCAACAAAAATAGTTAATCAAGGAAAAGTAATTCAAGATAACACAGATTGTTCCTTTCCCGCTTGTCTTGTTTCGACAATCGGCTATAATCTACTATATATTTTCAACTTACCACTCACTGATTGATCAAGAGATCTCATAAGTACAGAATTGCATGATATTTCTTACGTATGTTCCTAGGTCGTCACTAAGAATCGGTTTTCACCTGACCGCCGCATTTCGCGAAAAACCGCAAGCTTTCTATCAAACCTTTGTAGGCCCTATTTTATTTTCGGGAGCGGATAAGTAAAAGTGATACTAGAACTCACGGGAAAAAAAAAGCATGTGTGCGGATCTTACCAAATGAGTCAAAAGTCTATATCGGAGAAATTATGATGCGCAGGTTCTTAAAAAACAAAATGGGGGATCCAGAGAGCGAAAGAGAGGGGACAGAGAAAGAGAGAGAGGAAAAAGAAAGAGAATGAAAGAGGAAAGAGAGAGAGAGGAAAGAGAGAGAGAGGGGGGGGGACAGAGACCAGTACGTTGAATTCCATTCTCACAGATACATTATTTCAAGGGCTAAAAAGTAGGTCAGGAGGATCGTTGAAATTCGGTCCGTTTATTTCTTCAGATTGTACTTTGGGAGAGAAAACTTCTCCCAGATTTGAAGAACTGTTTTCTGATCTTTTGTCCTCTCTGAGTTGAAAAAAATCTTTTTTCAAAGTTAGCTTTATATGGAAATGCAAAACAAAATTTCTGCGGAACTAAACATTTCATCTTGAGCTCTGGGTCGCAGGTTTCTTTTGAAGTGATTTTCGATGTTGAAACCACACGATACGAAGCATTGAGTTAGATTACTGGATAATGTGGTATGGAGATAAGCAAGAGAATGGGGAACATTTTCACACCAATGTCTGTCGGACAGAGAGAAAGAGAGGCCATCATCGCCAGAAAAGAAAAACTAGTGCAAATAGAACAAAACAAGAAAACAAAATATAGATATGTTTTAAAAAGACAATACCTGTAATATTCTAATTCAAATACAATAAAAATAAAAATAATTTTTAAAAAAATCTGGAACAATTCGGGTATCGAACCCGTAACACCCTCAGCTGCTTGAATTTACGCATTTTCTTATTCGGCCAGTGATTTTTTATTGATATCTTTTTTGTAATACGGACATCTAAAGTTCTGATTTAGGACTCTTAGGATCTAGTCTAGTCTAGGTGTAATCTCTATTAGATTTACATAAAACTATAAGTAACGTTTATAAACTTCAATAAAATTGAAGCAACTTAAAATGTTTGACATGTTCCTTCGGATGTTCCTTCAGAGTTGAAGATAATTTACTTCCTGCCCAGGTTCCTGGATACAGTTTTTTTTTTTACAGGTTTTATGAAGATCTGACTTGACTAGAGGAATGGCTGCCTGGTCGTGCGGTTTGCGCGCTGGACTGTCGTTCGGATTTATCGACGGTCGAGGGTTCAAACCCTGCCCGCTCCATCCCCGTCAAAAACTCACAACTGGACTGCTCCTGGGCCGGACAATATACACAACTTTTGGTTCTCAAAACTTACAGCCATACATGTACCACTAACATCAAGCTTAAAGAGTTAATATCAGAATCGTCTTCAATGCTGATAGAACTCACCGAAGGGAGAACATCTCTCCTCCCCAAAAAAGTTGATCCGAATCAACCATCAACCTATCGCCCTATCACTTGTCTATCACTTGTGTATAAACTTGAACTTCATTATTAAAAAGTAAAATGTATAAATGTTGCTCTGACCATAAGCTACTAGAAGAGGAACAACAAGGTTGCATTGAGGAGTCGATGGGCTGTAAATTACTATAGATTGTATTATATTGCACCAAGCTAATAGAATAAAAAGAAACACATGCGTTACATCGATTACAAAAAGCATTCGATTCAGTTCCGCATGATTTGCTGTTGAAAACCCTGGAAAATCATAGAATCAACCAAAGAATAAAAGAACTATTGAAAGTCTGTATCGATATAATTGGAAGATAAGACTACACCTTAATCGTGATAAACTAGGTTCTATGCACATAAGAATGGTTGTATTCCAGGGTGACTCTCTATCTCCGCTCTGGTTCTGCCTAGCGATTAACCTACTATCTAAATTGCTCCATGGCACTACAAACGGTTTTAGGGTTGACACTAAATGTACAAAATGTGTGACACACTTATTATATAAGGATGCCTTAAAGCTATATACAGAGACCGAGCAAAAGTTGCACACCTTAATTAAAACAGTAAAACGCTTCAGTGACGATATCTGCATGTCTTTTGGCTTGGATAAGTGTGGTATCATAAGTATAAAAAAGGGCAAAGCAGCCAACACTAACATTGCATTTGAAGGCATCGAGGAATTGAACTCTTCCTCCCTTTATAGGAGCAGCATCCTCTATTGCCTGTCTTTAGCGAAACTCGACCCTGGCAGCGCCAGAGAATGAATACTCGTTCGTTTCTAACATAATAATAATCTTTATTTTCCTGGAGAAAATTTGTTTTACAATAAAATTATGCATTACAAAAAAACAATACATAATTACAGCAAACATTGTGTACTATAGCACACAAGATATACGTTCATACACCAAGTTTCTCTTCAACATGACACGTGAAATAAAAGTCATAAAGTCTGTAAGTCAATTATATCTGTTTGGATACTAAAAAAAACCTCTAAAAGCTGAACAGATTATTGGGTTGACTTTAACGTACTCTATTAGTTATCTACAACTGAACTACATCAGTGGGTGATCTCTACGGTCATAACCTGATATCATACATAGTGATAATCTCCACATAGATATCCGCTATCACACACAGTGATGATGATAACGTACATAGCCTACTAATGGTAGCAAATATCGAGATGATCTCTGAACTAAGACTAAGACTAAGACTGAGACTGAGACTAAGACTAAGATTGCTTTATTGATCCTTACGGAAATTTGTTGTGATTACATGGACTCTTTTCTCGTAGAAAGACAACACAACAGAAAAATACACATAAATACAACAGACAACATAAAGAGTTCATTCAGCGACTACACACAGGTATCTTGGTGCATTTCATGTTCCCTGATCAATGAGTGGTGGTGATAGAGTCTGACCGAGTGAGGTACGAACGAGTTTTTGTACCGCTCCGTTCTTGTTTTGATTGACAGCAGTCGCCCACTTCGCGACGACCTGACGTAGTTCTGGTGGAGCGGGTGGCCGTTGTCTTTAGAGGATACGACGCTTGCGAATCGAACATTCCGGAAACAATAAAGTCTTAGCAAAGGAAAAATAAACAACACTATTACTCCTTCTTTTCTTTCTCCTGGATCTGTTCCCTGCAGAAAGGTCTTTGCAAGCTCTGTGGATCTTGTGATATAGCCGAACAGTCTTAGCTTGCGTTTTTTTTTTTTTTGAAACGGTAAGAACACTAGATTATAGAGGGGCTCAAAAGCCTTTGTGATCCTGAATTGAATTTCCTCATTTGTTGTGCGGTCATAGTAGTGGACACATTAGATCCTTCTTAAGATTTACGATTCCATGATTTTGATCCTCCTCACCTATCTGCATATAAGCCTATGTCCTCATAAATATACCTGCCCATGCATATCACATTTTCAGTTTCAGTTTGAACTTCAGCGTAACCTAAAACTCTTTCATTTTCACCTTATTTTCAGGACACAGCTTGCAGTACATAGATTCATAGGTTATCGATGGCAGTGACGTGGTCACGTACCAAACTGTTAAAAGTAGTCAAAGTCAATCGATTTAAATGTTAGAGACAGGCTAGAGATTATGTAACAATGTGTATTTACAGGTAATGCTATTTCTATAATACACTTAGATATACATTATACTTTTTGTTTTCAATTTGGTTCAGCTTAAAGATTTATTTCTTTAATTTATGTGTAGTGTTTATTTCATGTTATAGCATGCTCAATGCGCTGTGGTTCAATGATTTGATATTTTTTGTGGATCTTAAATTGGGAGGGGGGAATCTAGGAGAAGGGCTTAACAAACAGAACTCAGCTCGTACTTGTAGTAAAAAAAATAGTAAAGTTCCCCTTTCAGACCTTGTGGTCTATAGGGCAGATGATGTAAAGGTTATCTGTTTCTGTGGCTTACGGTTAACATGGGTGTCATGTGGCCAGCACAACGACCAACCGCCTTTACTTTTCCCCATCTAACGTTAGGTACCCATTAGAGCTGGGTGGACTCAGAGGCGCCTGAAGATCCCGAAATTAAAAATCCCAGTCTTCACCAGGATTAGAACCCCTTGAAAGGTAGCCAGGCTGTATTGCCTATCAGCTAGTACTTAAGACCCCTTGAAAGGTAGCCAGGCTGTATTTGCCTGTCACCTCGTAATTGAGACCCCCTGAAAGGTAGCCTGGCTGTATTTGCCAGTCAGCTCGTACTTGAGACCCCTTGAAAG
The DNA here is from genome assembly GCA_036873155.1 of Biomphalaria sudanica. Classification (NCBI taxonomy): domain Eukaryota; kingdom Metazoa; phylum Mollusca; class Gastropoda; family Planorbidae; genus Biomphalaria; species Biomphalaria sudanica. The sequence continues at coordinate 2,551,568 of JAZGLO010004016.1, forward strand.
GTAGCCAGGCTGTATTTGCCAGTCAGCTCGTACTTGAGACCCCTTGAAAGGTAGCCAGGCTGTATTTGCCAGTCAGCTCGTACTTGAGACCCCTTGAAAGGTAGCCAGGCTGTATTTGCCTGTCAACTCGTACTTGAGACCCCTTGAAAGGTAGCCAGGCTGTATTTGCCAGTCAGCTCGTACTTGAGACCCCTTGAAAGGTAGCCAGGCTATATTTGCCTGTCAGCTCGTACTTGAGACCCCTTGAAAGGTAGCCAAGGCTGTATTTTCCCAATCAGCAATATGTCCCTTTTTCATTTCAACATTGATAACAACGATGCTAACAAATTAGTCATAAGTCGACACATTTTTATCGGCTTCCAAAAGGGTTTTGTGTGGTCTGTCTGTCCGTTCATCCGTCCCATTTAGATCTCAAAAACTATAAATGAGATTGAAAATTCCATTTATCATAATTTGCAACGTGCAATGTCCTGGTGAAAAGATTTATTCTTATCATCTCAAATGGAATTGGAATTTTCTAAAATAAAAGTAAAGTTTCCTATTCTGACCTGGCGATCTATATGACAGAGCACAATGACTAACCTCCTTTACTTCCGCAGTTTATCTCAAATACCCTTTAAAGTTGACTGGACGTCCAAAAATCCCGCAATTTAAATTCCAGGTCAACCCGGGACTCATCACCTTAAATTTAGCCACTATGCCCCCCCCCTTTTTTAAAAAAATATTTTATCAATAAATTAAATGTTTTCTGCTATACAAGCTACTAACGATTTACAAAAAAATACATTTAATACATATAAGCCGGATTTTGTTTTCCTGGGGAGCAGGAAGTGGGCGGGGTTAGAAACGTTCCATTTTAGTTAAAAATCTATTATTATTTATTACGAGTACAAATCATGGGCATAGTGAGGGGGGGGAAGGGGGCACGATGCCCCGGGCGCCCACTTCAGGTGGGCGTCACACGCAGCCTATATTTCTATGTCATGTGCACAGAATGTGGGGAGGGGGGTGCCAATAAAGTAATTTGCCCCGGGCACACGTTGTGCTCGCGACGCCTCTGAGTAAAATGTTAGTTCTATCGAAACAATCACTAGCTCCATAATGGAGCATTCGTCTCTCTCTCTGTCTCTCTCTCTCTGTCTGTCTCTCTCTCTGTCTCTGTCTCTCTCTCTCTCACAAAAATTACTGTTGTTCCAAACCAAATTTCTGAAACTAAACATTTCACTGCACTTAGCCATTAAAAAAAAAATATGTATCTACAAGATTTAGCTAGACTAGTAGCTACAAAAATATTGTCAAAAACTAATAACTCTTGTAATTTTGGTGTCTCAGAAAATAGATCAAGAATGGATAAAGAGGAACGAGATTTCAAGACTGACAGAAATGGACGTGCGAGAAAAAAGATTTTTGTAAGAACATCACCCGCATCGGTAAAGCTTTTCTATACTTAAATAGTTAAACTTACGCTTTCTTGTTATACATAATTGTTATAATAGTTATTAAAGACACCAATAACAGCATAGTAGTTTATTACAGGGAAAGCAGGGAGTCTATGAAAGAAAAAAACTATTGGTTGGAATTTTTAGCCACGTACTAGCTTCAAACACCTCAAACAAACCATGTGTCATTTTTTTTGAAAAACATGATGACTTCATCATCATATTATATCATAATAATGATAAGAATAATCATCCTTGAGAAAATACCTCTTTCGATTAAATTATAAAGATAACAATTTATTAGAAGCACACAGAGTATAGCTTGTGAATGTTAATGCCACAGTTTCACTTCAACATTACATGTGAAGACTAAGACTAAGACTAAGACTGCTTTATTGATTCCTATAGAATTTTGTTGTGATTACAAGGACTCGTTTCTCAAATGAAGACAACACAACAGAAACATTCACACAAATAGAACAGACACAACATAAAGAGTTCATTCAGAGACTACACACAGGCATATTGGTCCTTTTCAAATTTCCCTATCAGCGAGTGGCTTTGATATACTGAAGTTAATATCAAAACGTTGGATTGTATTCAATGATTTAATGGCTACCACAATCGAACTAAAGCATGTCGCCCTGACATTGTTTTTTATTTTAATAAAACCAAATTTGTTATCATTTAAATTTTTTTTTCATTGAAAAAAAATATAAAAAAATATGTGCCTGTTTTTTTTTTTAAATTAAAGTCAGATGAGAGTTCTGGTAGAAACATGGAGAGACATGGCCTTGAACGTAGCAGTGTCCAGCCTTCAACTGAGCATCTTGCTGTACAGATCCGACAATTAAGCTTTAACTGCTTTCAGCTGCAGAGAAGCATGGGGGACAGCCAGATGGGGGACAGCCAGAGCCTAAGGACGTTCCTGAGCAAATTTATTGACCAAAATAATCGTTTGAAAGCTAGCAGCGAACAGATCTTTGATGAGCTGAGACATAGCAGGAGACTGTTGACAGATGTTCTCTCGGAGAATACACTAACAATAGAGGCTTTAAAGGTAGAAGCATTTATATGTGGGATGGCTGAGCGGTTAAGAGCTTGGCTTTCGAACTTGGGGGTCCTGGGTTCGAATCTCAGTGAAGATTGGGATTTTAGATTTTGAGATTTTTAGGTCGCCTCTGATTCCACCCAACTCTAATGGGTACTTGACTTAGTTGGTGCAAAGTAAAAAAAAAGGCGGTTGGTCGTTGTGCTGGCCACATGACACCACCAAGATCTGAAAGCGGAAGTTTACTTATATATATATACATACTTTAAGTTCCCCTTCTATACTGTTTAATAAAGCTCAAGAGTTTACATAGCTATACCACTGTTATCTTTCATTCTGTTCAACTCTTCTCAGAAGGTCAAGTGAAGGGTAGAGCTAAAAATGTAGGACGCTCCACTTCTGAAAACAAAAAATGACAATGTGAAAAATATCAAAGCCGATAAAAACAGTAACTTAATGTTTGTTTATTACAATGTAGATCAGCGGTTCTCAACCTTTTATGCTCGGTGACCCGTTTTTACAATACCCAACTCTGCCGCGACCCCCCCCCCCGCTCACACACATACAGGAATAGAAGAATAGACAATAACAATCCATATTTTCGATGGTCTTAGGCGACCCCTGGCGAATCGTCAATCGACCCCCAAGGGGGTCGCGACCCACAGGTTGAGAACCCCTAATGTAGATGATGATATTTGCTAATAGCTAGGGTTTGTTTTACTATTAATTTAAGTTTTAAAAAAAACTTTTGCTGTATATTTGAATCAACTATTTCGACCACAACCATTCCTTTTCCTTCAGATTATACTACTACTTCTAATAATATTAATATATTAATAATAATATTGTCTTTCGTGAGACAATCTATTGCCTTTGCAACTTCTTGTCTGACTAAAGAGGCCAATCCTTGATACGTAGCTGCGGTCACAGGTTGGGCATCTGTAATCACCAGGCGCCATAGCACTTTCACCCTTCTTTCTGCTGCTGTTGTGTATGGCATCTGAAATCCGGGACCATTCCTTTATGTTCTCTTTGAATGTGGATCTATCCAGTGTCACTTTTCCCAGCTGTTTCTTTTGATTAGGCATTACACACATACACAAAAAAACAGTACATAATTAGAGCAAACAATTGGTACGATAGCACACACCAAATATAGATTCATATTCCCAGTTTCTCTTTAACATTACATGTGAAATTTACAATAGTTTCTTACTGATGATGATTTAAAAAGTTTGTAATTTGATGCTACACATCGTATGAAGTGAAAACTAGATTACACATATTTTCATTACGAAGCTTAGAAGCTTATATTAACGTACTCAGTCAGTCTGTCTGTCTATCTGTTTGTCCGTCTGTCTGGCAGTATTCTAAGCCACGTTTTCCTTCTCACTTCCCACTCTCGGATCCATTTGCAACGTCTCACAATTATTGTCGATGACAAGACATGGGTCAATAAACAAATTAACCAATTACTTAATAAATCTGTGTTTATTAATTTTTTATATAGAAAATGGAAATAAATCTTGCAGTATTGTTAGAAATTTTTTTTCTCCTTATATAAGCTTTGTTTTTTTAATGAAAAGTATTTTTTAAATATTTCGCTTTTTTTCTAATTCCTATTTCAGGAATGTCTTGGAGAAAACAGAGCATCAGTCATTGAAATGCATGTAAATACGTTTTTATTTTGTTTGTTTTATCTATTTCTCTAAACTTAAATGGCTTTAAAACTGTATAGCATTCACTTTTTGGTTTGTCTCGGATATAATGAATGCTTTTTTAAATGATATAGTATTTACTTTAATGTTTCTCTCAGATCTTAATTGAATAATCATTTGGATTGAATCCAAATTTATTTGTTTTTTTTTCAGATGCCTATAAGTATTAATATGATAAGAATCACACTTGTTTCTTCAAAATAAAATATGTTTAATATAAAAAATAAGACTAACCTTTAAAATAGACCAATATACCATTCTCATTATCACAAAATGGTCAGTTACTATTTTTTGTGTGTACATTTCTAGGAAGAATTAAAGGCACTGAGGACCTATTATTTAGAATCACAAACTGAGCCTATAAGGTCACCCAGTGGCAATCATCTTTCGAGAAACAACAATAGACATACATCACAATCTGAATTGAACTTTACACAAACTGGACACAACGAGTCTACACTGGACAAACACTTTGCTCATGCATCCCTTTATTCAACTAATTTTCAGTTTGCTGGGCAACAGTTTGACCAAAGGAGGGCAGAACCTCGACATCAATCTCATATTTGTGCAGAGCCACAGGGAAAGTTAGTAAATGCTGTAATCATGGACACATCGAATTTACAGAAAATTGGACAAAGGTTGCCAGCTACACCACAGCATGAACTTTTGCCAGACAGGCCTACATTACAACAGATGCACTACACAGTTCCACAAGGACATATCCCTCTTCGATCAGAACAGCAACAAGAACATACCCAAGAAACACTAGCACATCAACAGGGACAGTTTTCACACCCAACTCTAAATTTTATTGGTGGACGTTTCCAGAGTATTCCAGAAACTCCACAAGGAAATGTCATGCCGATACCATCACAGCAAGAACTTACACAAACTCAAGGACATTTTATGGTTACATCAACTCAAGGCCATTTAATGTCTACACCAACTCAGCAAGGAAATATCTTAGCTACACCGTTGCAGCATGAAAATTGCAGTGCTACAACTCCGAAAAGAGATATCATGGCTATACCAACACAGCAAGGGCATATAACGGCTACACCATCGCAGCAAGTAAATTTCAAGGATTTACCAACTCAGCAAGGAAATATCTTAGCTACACCATTGCAGCAAGGACATTTCAGTACAACACCCACTCAGCAAAAAAATGTCATGGCTACACCAACAAAGCAAGGACACATAATGGCTACACCATCCCAGCAAGGAAATACCATAGCTACACCATCGCAGCAAGGAAGTTTCAGTGCTACACCAATTCAGCAAAGAAATGGCATGGCCATACCATCACAGCAAGTACATATAATTTCTACACCATCGCAGCAAGTAAATTTCATGGCTACACCAACTCAGCAAGGAAATATCTTAGCTACACCATTGCAGCAAGAAAATATCTTAGCTACACCATTGCAGCAAGAAAATTGCAGTGCTACAACTCCAAAAAGGGATGTCATGGCTATACCAACACAGCAAGGGCATATAACGGCTACACCATCGCAGCAAGTAAATTTCATGGCTTTACCAACTCAGCATGGAAATATCTTAGCTACACCATTGCAGCAAGGACATTTTAGTGCTACAACAACTCAGCAAAGAGATGTCATGGCTATACCAACACAGCAAGGGCATATAATGGCTACACAATCGCATCAAGGAAATTTCATGGCTACACAATCACGGCAAGAAAATTTAATAGCAACATCATTTCAGCAAGGAAATGTTATAACCACACCGTCACACCAAGGACATACAATGACTACTTCGGTTGAGCGAGAAAATACTATGGCTACACCATTACAGCAAGGAAATGTAACTACCGAATCGCAGTCAGGAAATTTCAGTTTTACACCTATTCAACAAGGAAATTTCATCTCTACGCAAAGTAAACAAGGACATTTAATGGCTACAGATAATGTAATGGCTAAAACATTTCAGCAAGAAAATGTCACGATTTCATCAGCGCAGCAAAGAAATTTAAATGCTACACAAACTCATCAAAGAAATGAAATAGCTACATCAATTGAGCCAAGAAATGTCATGGCTACACCATCGCGGCAAGAAAATGTAATGGCAACCCGATCCCAAGAAGGAAATAATGTTATAGCTACAACAACTCACGAAGCTAGTGTCATGGCTAGCCCAAATAATTATGTGCATTCAAAGGCTACATCCAATCAGCAAGGAAATGTCATGGCTACACCAACTCAACAAGCTAATGTCATGGCTAGCCCAAGTCATCATGTGCATTTAAAGGCTACATCGCCCCAACAAGGAAATGTCATGGCTTCACCAACTCAACAAGCTCATTTCTCGTCTAGCCCAAGTCATCATGTGCATTCAAAGGCTACATCTAATCAACAAGGAAATGTCAACGCTACAGTAACTCAACAAGCTAATGTCATGGCTAGCCCAAGTCATCATGTGCATTCAAAGGCTACATCGCCCCAACAAGGAAATGTCATGGCTTCACCAACTCAACAAGCTCATTTCTCGTCTAGCCCAAGTCATCATGTGCATTCAAAGGCTACATCTAATCAACAAGGAAATGTCAACGCTACAATAACTCAACAAGCTAATGTCATGGCTAGCCCCAGTCATCATGTGCATTCAAAGGCTACATCGCCTCAGCACGGAAATGTCATGGCTACACCAACTCAACAAGCTAATGTCATGGCTAGCCCAAGTCATCATGTGCATTCAAAATCTACATCGCCTCAACAAGGAAATGACATGGCTACACCAACTCAACAAGCTAATGTCATGGCCACACCCACTCAGAACGGAACTGTACTAGCTACACCAACACCACAAGGAAATCTCAAAACTACATCGCCTCAGCGAGAACATGCCATGGCTGAACCATCATCAACACAAGAACGAAATCTCAAAATTAACCAGACACAAACTCAGCAAGGACATCATTCTTTTCCACCAACCGAAATAAGCCCATATTTGGTTGACTCGCTGAGAAGTGAAACTAGGAGACACTACTTGTCATTCGTAACTGAAAACCAAAACCGACAAACTCCTAATGGTAAAATGCCATCACCAAAAATTCAACAATTAGATTCTACAATAAATAAACAAAGCTCTGGAGGCTTGGCTCAACAATTCCATCCAGGTACAGATACCCCTCATGGCTCTAAGCTCTTTAAGAGTCTAATTATGTCCTCATTAAAAATTTCCAAATATGTATTTAATCATGTTGATGCAGAGAATGAGTCCACAGAAAATCCTTCATCTATTGCTGATACAGATATACCATTAGCAGAAATTCAGCAGCAAGATTCTGCAATAAATAAACAAAGCCGTGGAGACTTGCCTAAACAATCATCGTCACGTTCAGATACCGCTCATGGCGATACATTCTTTGAGAGTCCAAGAATGTCGTCTTTAAAATTTCCCAAATGTGTAATTGATGATGTAGATTCCACAGAAAATCCTTCATCTATTGCTGATACAGATATACCATTAGCAGAAATTCAGCAGCAAGATTCTGCAATAAATAAACAAAGCCGTGGAGATTTGCCTAAACAATCATCGTCACGTTCAGAAACCGCTCATGGCGATACATTCTTTGAGAGTCCAAGAATGTCGTCTTTAAAATTTCCCAAATGTGTAATTGATGATGTAGATTCCACAGAAAATCCTTCATCTATTGCTGATACAGATATACCATTAGCAGAAATTCAGCAGCAAGATTCTGCAATAAATAAACAAAGCCGTGGAGACTTGCCTAAACAATCATCGTCGCGTTCAGATACCGCTCATGGCGATACATTCTTTGAGAGTCCAAGAATGTCGTCTTTAAAATTTCCCAAATGTGTAATTGATGATGTAGATTCCACAGAAAATCCTTCATCTATTGCTGATACAGATATACCATTTGCAGAAATTCAGCAGCAAGATTCTGCAATAAATAAACAAAGCCGTGGAGATTTGCCTAAACAATCATCGTCACGTTCAGATACCGCTCATGGCGATACATTCTTTGAGAGTCCAAGAATGTCGTCTTTAAAATTTCCCAAATGTGTAATTGATGATGTAGATTCCACAGAAAATCCTTCATCTATTGCTGATAAAGATATACCAATTGCAGAAATTCAGCAGCAAGATTCTGCAATAAATAAACAAAGCCGTGGAGACTTGCCTAAACAATTATCGTCACATTCAGATACCGCTCATGGCGATAAACTCTTTGAGAGTCCTATTATATCCTCATTGAAAATGCCCAAAACTGCATTTGATAACTTTGATGTAAAGAACAAATCTATAGTAAGTCCTTCATCTATTTCTGATATGGATTTGCCTTCATCAGAAATTCAGCAGTTAGATTCTGTGAGAGATGATGAAGATTATGAACAATTGTCTTCAATTGAAACAGATAACACCCTTGGACAAGAAGAGGATTACCAAAGCTCTTGTACTGATGCAATTTCTTTGGATACAGTCATAGGAGGTGGGGGTATACTTTTTAATAGTCCTGTATTATCAGTACCAGAGCAATCTAGAAGAAAGCTTGTGAGTGATCATAACGATTATGAAACATCTATGTCTGAGACACACAGTTCTTCTTCTTCATCTTATGAAGATGATCTTGATAGTACAGATGCTTCTTGCAGTCAAGACTTTTCTCAAGATTCAGACACACACGTTATTTTATTTAAGAATAATGCATCACCAAAGACTAAAAGTAACACAATTAAATCTATGAACAATAACAAGACAATATTGTTTACTTCAACTCGTACACCCAACACACAAGCCAAAGAATTACACTCACAATCCATCAGCTCTAATGAAACTGGCGCATCAGCACTTTACTTCTTTACTGGTAAAAACAAGTCCGTGACTGACTTATTATCTGGACCTAATAGTCGTATCACACTCACAGCAAGAAGAGCACATCACAAGCAATGTACAAAAAACAAAGAAGATAAAATGACAGCCACGTCACGTTCTACAGAAAAAGAAAGGGGGAAAGACAGAGATAGCAATGTCAAAGGTAACTTTCTTTTAGGAACTGTACACAGATCAAGGGAAAACAATGACACATCTTCACGCCATGAGGATATTGATGGAGGCGTTTCAGACACACTGAAATGGGAAAAGAAAACGAAAGAAAGTCCAGAAAATGAAAAGAGACTGGACGATGATAGTGAACATGAAGTGGGTATTGAAGATAAAAGTGAAATGAAAGAAGGCACTGAGGATATTAATGAGACTGAAGCAAGCATAAAGTATATTAGTGAAAAAAAAGAAAACATTGAAAATATTGCAGGAAATGAAGATAGCACAGTGGGCATTAGAGAAATAGAAGATAGCACTCCAGCTAAAACAGAAAATGCAGATAGCACTCCAGATAGTTCAGGAAATGAAGATAACATTCCAGAAAGTAAAGAAAATGAAGATAACACTTCAGATAATACAGAAAATGAACATTGCACTCCAGCTAAAACAGAAAATGAAGGTAGCTATCAAGCTATCACAGAAAATGAAGATAGCACTCCAGCTAATACAGGAAATGAGGATAGCACTCCAGCTAATACAGGAAATGAAGATAACACTCCAGCTAATACAGGAAATGAAGATAACACTCCAGCAAATAGAAAAATGGAAGATAACACTCCAGCTAATTCAGGAAATAAAGATAACATTCCAGAAAGTAAAGAAAATGAAGATAGCACTCCAGATAATACAGAAAATATACATTGCACTCCGGATAATACAGAAAATGAAGATAGCACTGCAGCTAATACAGAAAATGAAGATAGCACACCAGCTTATACAGGAAAAAAAAATTGCACTCCAGCTAATACAAAAAATGAAGATAGCACTCCAGCTAATACAGAAAATGAAGATAGCACTCCAGCTATCACAGAAAATGAACATTGCACTCCAGCTAATACAGACAATGAAGATAGCACTTCACCTAATACAGAAAATGAAGATAGCATTCCAGATAGTTCAGGAAATGAAGATAACATTCCAGAAAGTAAAGAAAGTGAAGATAACTATCAAGCTATCACAGAAAATGAAGATAGCACTCCAGATAATTCAGAAAATGAAGATAGCTATCAAGCTATCACAGAAAATGAAGATAGCACTCCAGCTAATACAGGAAATGAGGATAACACTCCAGCTAATATAGGAAATGAGGATAACACTCCAGCTAATACAGGAAATGAGGATAACACTCCAGCTAATACAGGAAATGAGGATAACACTCCAGCTAATACAGGAAATGAGGATAACACTCCAGCTAATACAGGAAATGAGGATAACACTCCAGCTAATACAGGAAATGAGGATAACACTCCAGCTAATACAGGAAATGAAGATAACACTCCAGCTAATAGAGAAAATGAAGATAACACTCCAACTAATACAGGAAATAAAGATAACATTCCAGAAACTAAAGAAAATGAAGATAGCACTCCAGATAATACAGAAAATAAACATTGCACTCCAGCTAATACAGAAAATGAAGATAGCACTCCAGCTAATACAGGAAATAAACATTGCACTCCAGTTAATACAGAAAACGAAGATAGCACTGCAGCTAATACAGAAAATGAACATAAAATTCCAGCTTATACAGGAAACGAACATTACACTCCAGCTAATACAGAAAATGAAGATAGCACTACAGCTAATACAGAAAATGAAGATAGCACTCCAGCTATCACAGAAAATGAACATTGCACTCCAGCTAATACACACAATGAAGATAGCACTTCAGCTAATACAGAACATGAAGATAGCATTCCAGCTAATACAGAAAATGAAGATAGCATTCCAGATAATACAGGAAATGAACATTGCACTCCAGCTAATACAGAAAATGATGATAGCACTCCAGCTAATACAGAAAATGAAGATAGCACTCCTGCTAATACAGGAAATGAAGATAGCACTCCTGCTAATACAGAAAATAAAGATAGCACTGCAGCTATCGTAGAAAATGAACATTGCACTCCAGCTAATACAGAAAATAAAGATAGAACTTCAGCTAATACAGAAAATAAATATAGCACTCCAGCTATCACAGAAAATGAACATTGCACTCCAGCTAATACAGAAAATGAAGATAGCTATCAAGCTATCACAGAAAATGAAGATAGCACTCCAGCTAATACAGGAAATGAGGATAGCACTCAGGCTAATACAGGAAATGAAGATAACACTCCAGCTAATACAGGAATTGAACATTGCACTCCAGCTAATACAGAAAATGAAGATAGCACTTCAGCTAATACAGGAAATAAAGATAACATTCCAGAAAGTAAAGAAAATGAAGATAGCACTCCAGATAATACAGAAAATAAACATTGCACTCCAGCTAATACAGAAAATGAAGATAATACTCCAGCTAATACAGGAAATAAACATTGCACTCCAGTTAATACAGAACATGAAGATAGCATTCCAGCTAATACAGAAAATGAACATTGCACTCCAGCTAATACAGAACATGAAGATAGCATTCCAGATAATACAGGAAATAAACATTGCACTCCAGTTAATACAGAACATGAAGATAGCATTCCAGATAATACAGGAAATAAACATTGCACTCCAGTTAATACAGAACATGAAGATAGCATTCCAGATAATACAGGAAATGAACATTGCACTCCAGCTAATACAGAAAATGATGATAGCACTCCAGCTAATACAGAAAATGAAGATAGCACTCCTGCTAATACAGGAAATGAAGATAGCACTCCAGCTAATACAGAAAATAAAGATAGCACTCCAGCTATCGTAGAAAATGAACATTGCAGTCCAGCTAATACAAAAATAGAAGATAGAACTTTAGCTAATACAGAAAATGAATATAGCACTCCAGCTATCACAGAAAATGAACATTGCACTCCAGCTAATACAGAAAATGAAAATAGCTATCAAGCTATCACAGAAAATGAAGATAGCACTCCAGCTAATACAGGAAATGAGGATAGCACTCAGGCTAATACAGGAAATGAAGATAACACTCCAGCTAATACAGAAAATGAATATAGCACTCCAGCTTATACAGCTAATAAAGATAGCACTCCAGCTAATACAGGAATTGAACATGGCACTCCAGCTAATACAGAAAATGAAGATAGCACTCCAGCTATCACAGAAAATGAACATTGCACTCCAGCTAATACAGACAATGAAGATAGCACTTCAGCTAATACAGGAAATAAAGATAACATTCCAGAAAGTAAAGAAAATGAAGATAGCACTCCAGATAATACAGAAAATAATTATTGCACTCCAGCTAATACAGAAAATGAAGATAGCACTCCAGCTAATACAGGAAATAAACATTGCACTCCAGCCAATACAGAAAATGAAGATACCACTCCATCTAATACAGGAAATGATTATTGCACTCCAGCTAATACAGAAAATGAAGATAGCACTCCAGATAAAATAGGAAATGAAGTAAGGACTTCAGCTAATACAGGAAATGAACATTGCACTCCAGCTAATACAGAAAATGAACATAGCACTCCAGCTAATACAGAAAATGAAGATAGCACTCCAGCTCGTACAGGAAATGAACATTGCACTCCAGCTAATACAGAAAATGAAGATAGCACTCCAGCTAATACAGAAAATGAAGATAGCACTCCAGATAATACAGAAAATGAAGATAGCACTCCAGCTAATACAGAAAATAATTATTGCACTCCAGCTAATACAGAAAATGAACATAGCACTCCAGCTAATACAGAAAATGAAGATAGCACTCCAGCTCGTACAGGAAATGAACATTGCACTCCAGCTAATACAGAAAATGAAGATAGCACTCCAGCTAATACAGAAAATGAAGATAGCACTCCAGATAATACAGAAAATAATTATTGCACTCCAGCTAATACAGAAAATGAAGATAGCACTCCAGCTAATACAGGAAATAAACATTGCACTCCAGCCAATACAGAAAATGAAGATACCACTCCATCTAATACAGGAAATGATTATTGCACTCCAGCTAATACAGAAAATGAAGATAGCACTCCAGATAAAATAGGAAATGAAGTAAGGACTTCAGCTAATACAGGAAATGAACATTGCACTCCAGCTAATACAGAAAATGAAGATAGCTATCAAGCTATCACAGAAAATGAAGATAGAACTCCAGCTAATACAGGAAATGAAGATAACACTCCAGCTAATACAGAAAATGATAATAGCACTCCAGATAATACAGAAAATAAACATTGCACTCCAGCTAATAAGGAAAATGACGATAGCTCTCCAGCTAATACAGAACATGAAGATAGCACTCCAGCTAATACAAGAAATGAACATTGCACTCCAGCTAATACAGAAAATGAAGATAACACTCCAGCTAATACAGAAAATGAAGATAGCACTCCAGCTAATACAGGAAATGAACATTGCACTCCAGCTAATACAGAAGATGAAGATAACACTCCAGCTAATACAGAAAATGAAGATAGCACTCCAGCTAATACAGGAAATGAACATTGCACTCCAGCTAATACAGAAAATGAAGATAGCACTCCAGCTAATACAGAAAATGAAGATAGCACTCCAGCTCGTACAGGAAATGAACATTGCACTCCAGCTAATACAGAAAATAAAGATAGCATTTCAGCTAATACAGAAAATGAAGATAGCACTCCAGCTAATACAAAAAATGAAGCTAGCACTCCAGCTAATACAGAAAATGAAGATAGCGCTCCAGCTAATTCAGGAAATGAGGATAGCACCCAAGCTAATACAATAAATGAAGATAACACTCCAGCTAATAGAGAAAATAAAGATAACACTCCAGCTAATACAGAAAATAAAGATACCACTCCAGCTAATACAGAACATGAAAATAGCACTCCAGCTTATACAAGAAATGAACATTGCACTCCAGCTAATACAGAAAATGAAGATAGCACTCCAGCTAATACAGGAAATGAGGATAGCACTCAGGCTAATACAGGAAATAAAGATAACACTCCAGCTAATACAGGAAATGAACATTGCACTCCAGCTAATACAGAAAATGAAGATAGCACTTCAGCTAATACAGGAAATAAAGATAACATTCCAGAAAGTAAAGAAAATGAAGATAGCACTCCAGATAATACAGAAAATAAACATTGCACTCCAGCTAATACAGAAAATGAAGATAATACTCCAGCTAATACAGGAAATAAACATTGCACTCCAGTTAATACAGAACATGAAGATAGCATTCCAGCTAATACAGAAAATGAACATTGCACTCCAGCTAATACAGAACATGAAGATAGCATTCCAGATAATACAGGAAATAAACATTGCACTCCAGTTAATACAGAACATGAAGATAGCATTCCAGATAATACAGGAAATAAACATTGCACTCCAGTTAATACAGAACATGAAGATAGCATTCCAGATAATACAGGAAATGAACATTGCACTCCAGCTAATACAGAAAATGATGATAGCACTCCAGCTAATACAGAAAATGAAGATAGCACTCCTGCTAATACAGGAAATGAAGATAGCACTCCAGCTAATACAGAAAATAAAGATAGCACTCCAGCTATCGTAGAAAATGAACATTGCAGTCCAGCTAATACAAAAATAGAAGATAGAACTTTAGCTAATACAGAAAATGAATATAGCACTCCAGCTATCACAGAAAATGAACATTGCACTCCAGCTAATACAGAAAATGAAGATAGCTATCAAGCTATCACAGAAAATGAAGATAGCACTCCAGCTAATACAGGAAATGAGGATAGCACTCAGGCTAATACAGGAAATGAAGATAACACTCCAGCTAATACAGAAAATGAATATAGCACTCCAGCTTATACAGCTAATAAAGATAGCACTCCAGCTAATACAGGAATTGAACATGGCACTCCAGCTAATACAGAAAATGAAGATAGCACTCCAGCTATCACAGAAAATGAACATTGCACTCCAGCTAATACAGACAATGAAGATAGCACTTCAGCTAATACAGGAAATAAAGATAACATTCCAGAAAGTAAAGAAAATGAAGATAGCACTCCAGATAATACAGAAAATAATTATTGCACTCCAGCTAATACAGAAAATGAAGATAGCACTCCAGCTAATACAGGAAATAAACATTGCACTCCAGCCAATACAGAAAATGAAGATACCACTCCATCTAATACAGGAAATGATTATTGCACTCCAGCTAATACAGAAAATGAAGATAGCACTCCAGATAAAATAGGAAATGAAGTAAGGACTTCAGCTAATACAGGAAATGAACATTGCACTCCAGCTAATACAGAAAATGAACATAGCACTCCAGCTAATACAGAAAATGAAGATAGCACTCCAGCTCGTACAGGAAATGAACATTGCACTCCAGCTAATACAGAAAATGAAGATAGCACTCCAGCTAATACAGAAAATGAAGATAGCACTCCAGATAATACAGAAAATGAAGATAGCACTCCAGCTAATACAGAAAATAATTATTGCACTCCAGCTAATACAGAAAATGAACATAGCACTCCAGCTAATACAGAAAATGAAGATAGCACTCCAGCTCGTACAGGAAATGAACATTGCACTCCAGCTAATACAGAAAATGAAGATAGCACTCCAGCTAATACAGAAAATGAAGATAGCACTCCAGATAATACAGAAAATAATTATTGCACTCCAGCTAATACAGAAAATGAAGATAGCACTCCAGCTAATACAGGAAATAAACATTGCACTCCAGCCAATACAGAAAATGAAGATACCACTCCATCTAATACAGGAAATGATTATTGCACTCCAGCTAATACAGAAAATGAAGATAGCACTCCAGATAAAATAGGAAATGAAGTAAGGACTTCAGCTAATACAGGAAATGAACATTGCACTCCAGCTAATACAGAAAATGAAGATAGCTATCAAGCTATCACAGAAAATGAAGATAGAACTCCAGCTAATACAGGAAATGAAGATCACACTCCAGCTAATACAGAAAATGATAATAGCACTCCAGATAATACAGAAAATAAACATTGCACTCCAGCTAATAAGGAAAATGACGATAGCTCTCCAGCTAACACAGAACATGAAGATAGCACTCCAGCTAATACAAGAAATGAACATTGCACTCCAGCTAATACAGAAAATGAAGATAACACTCCAGCTAATACAGAAAATGAAGATAGCACTCCAGCTAATACAGGAAATGAACATTGCACTCCAGCTAATACAGAAGATGAAGATAACACTCCAGCTAATACAGAAAATGAAGATAGCACTCCAGCTAATACAGGAAATGAACATTGCACTCCAGCTAATACAGAAAATGAGGATAGCACTCCAGCTAATACAGAAAATGAAGATAGCACTCCAGCTCGTACAGGAAATGAACATTGCACTCCAGCTAATACAGAAAATAAAGATAGCATTTCAGCTAATACAGAAAATGAAGATAGCACTCCAGCTAATACAAAAAATGAAGCTAGCACTCCAGCTAATACAGAAAATGAAGATAGCGCTCCAGCTAATTCAGGAAATGAGGATAGCACCCAAGCTAATACAATAAATGAAGATAACACTTCAGCTAATAGAGAAAATAAAGATAACACTCCAGCTAATACAGAAAATAAAGATACCACTCCAGCTAATACAGAACATGAAAATAGCACTCCAGCTTATACAAGAAATGAACATTGCACTCCAGCTAATACAGAAAATGAAGATAGCACTCCAGCTATCACAGAAAATGAAGATAGCACTCCAGCTAATACAGGAATAGAGGATAGCACTCCAGCTAATAAAGGAAAGAAAGATAACACTCCAACTAATACAGAAAATGAAGATAGCACTCCAGCTAATACAGGAAATGAAGATAACACTCCAGCTAATACAGGAAATGAACATTGCACTCCAGCTAATACAGAAAATGAAGATAGCACTCCAGCTAATACAGGAAATGAAGATAACACTCCAGCTAATACAGGAAATGAACATAACACTCCAGCTAATACAGGAAATGAAGATAGCACTCCAGCTTATACAGAAAATGAAGATAACACTCCAGCTATCACAGAAAATGAAGATAGCACTCCAGCTAATACAGGAAATGAGGATAGCACTCCAGCTAATAAAGGAAAGAAAGATAACACTCCAACTAATACAGAAAATGAAGATAGCACTCCAGCTAATACAGGAAATAAAGATAACACTCCAGCTTATACAGGAAATGAAGATAACACTCCAGCTTATACAGGAAATGAAGATACCACTCCAGCTAATACAGAAAATGAAGATAGCACTCAAGCTAATACAGGAAATGAAGATAGCACTCCAGCTAATACAGGAAATGAAGATAGCACTCCAGCTAATACAGAAAATGATGATAGCACTTCAGCTAATACAGGAAATAAAGATACTACTCCAGCTAATACAGAAAATGAAGATAGCATTCCAGCTAATACAGGAAATGAAGATACTACTCCAGCTAATACAGAAAATGAAGATAGCACTGCAGATGTTGAAGAAAATAAAGAGAGCACATCTGAAATGAAAAACATATCTACAGATATTAAAGAAACTGAAGAAAGCACTGCTTTTGATGAAGATATAAAGGTGTGCGCTACAGACCGTATGGATTTGGCAGACAAAAAAATGCACAAGTCGAGCTTTCGACATCACAAACATAAAGTATCAGACTACATTCTGTGGTCCTTATTAATTTTATTACTTGCATATATATTTACTTTGTGTATTTCATGTTGGTAGTTTAATGTATTACTTTGTCCATTTACTTTCTTATGCAAAATCTACAAATATTTTACAGCCCTTGGTTTAAACCTGAAAAGAAACTATTAACACGTTGCGCATAGGTATATTTAAATAATACATAGGTTAGTGAAGGATCATTTTGGCATAAAAATATAAATGTAAACTATTCTTGGTAAAAGAAATTGATTAAATTAGATGTTCGAAGATTACTATCCAAGTAATGTACATTAATTTTATACTTTAAGAGTACCAGTCATTGTACTGTAATAACTTCAGATTCAGATACATAGCTTCATTACTATCCTACATCTTTTTCACTGGAATATTGACTTTCTCAAATGTTCAGATTTAACGTTTTACTTTAGGTAGCAAAATTACAATCATGAAATACAACTTCATAACAATGCAATAGACCAACAAGCTGGAGCTACTTTTGAAATCTAGCATGGTCATTTACATGCCATTTAATTATATCCCACAATAATTAGTTTACTAAGACAATCCAACAATCCTTCATGGACACATTATTTGGCTGTATATTTCCACAGTCGGGGCGTGCGGTGGCTAAGTGGTTAAGCACCTGGCTTCCGAACCTGGGACCCTGGGTTCGAGTCTCGGTGAGGGATGGGATTTTGAATTTCGCGATTTTCAGGGCACTCCTCAGTCTATCTAACTCTATTGGGTACCTGACGTTATTTGGGGGGAAAAGAAGGCGGTTCGTCATTGTGCTAGCCACATGACACCCTGCTCGTTAATCGTTGGCCACAGAAACAGATGACCCTAACATCATCTGCCCTATGGATCGCAAAGTCTGAAAGGACACTTTACTTACTTTTTATCCTAAAGTCCTTTGTGTTCTGTTTACCTTTTATAATCCAATTGTTTGAAGGTAGAACAGGATAGAATGGACCTCATTCACCAAAAAATGAACGGTCACGTGATGATCATGGATAAAACACACACAATCGTTATGTTATCGTGATATCCATGCCTTATAAGAATTAGGTCGTAAGCTATATAAAAAAGATGGGAAGTACGTTACTTCAGGGCTGTTTGTGATTGGTGAATGAGGTCCATTCATATGATAGATTATATAGTTTGTCAAATTTTCTTTTCAGGCCTTGGGGTTCAAAGGAAGGTGGTGTAATGCTCGTCCGTTTATATGGCACACAATTTATGAGGGTGTCATGTGGTCAGTACAATGGCTATGTTTTTATGCCCCCTCCTCCACAAACTAATTTCAGGAAGACAACTGTGTCGACTCAAATCTGTCATAGAAGTTCGAAAACCAAGTCTTCACTGGGGTTCTAGCTCGCGACCACCTAGATTTGAAGCCAAGCGCTTTACCCCTCATCCCTATAATGTGATAGTGTTCAATTTGTTTTTTCTTGACAATGTAGATCTACATTTTTAACACAAGTTGAAGTATATCTTATCCCATTTTTTAAAATAAGATTTTAACATTGTTCATGTAGGCCTATATCATTGATATTCTCTTTCTAATTATATGTGAATTCTTTATTGTTTAAGACTATTTATCCGATATTATTTAAAGCATTCTGTATTTCTTTCTTCGATGGGCTATCATTGCAAATTACTCATTGACATGTTGTTGTTTTTTCATATGTGATTTTTTTATGCATTTTATATATTGGTAAATTTCATTATGTATTTACATAAGTGTAGAGTTTTTCATTATATTATTGTAAGGAAATATTTTATATTACTATAGAATCATTCTCATGTATTTTCCTGGATTGAGATTGGTTTAAGGAAACAAAAAAATATTGTAGCCCGCTTATTTGAAGTATTAGAATTTGTATCACACATCAATCAAGTATTAAGTTCCTTAGCATGTATTTTGTGTATCTTTTTTAAAAGTTAAACTATCAAAGTAATGCTTTTTTTTTACAATTTATGAATGTCGCATTCAGAATTGAAATGATTTTTTTTTTTTTGCATATGAAAGGTAAACTCATAAGAACTGTTTCAATTCTAGTGCCATCTGAGCATAGTAGTAAGTCTCCAATCAACATGAAGGATAAGATTAATAAAAAAAAAATAGGCTTGAAATAGTAAAGCGTTAAGGTTAACACAATAATTTATTTTAAAAATATTGGTATAAATGAGTAGACTATACATGAGTTACATTTCTCAAAGGTATTAACTAGCTGGTCAATGTGAGGGGAGCGACGGTAAATCCAAAAGATATAAACAGTGTCAAAACATTGGCCACGCCTATGGAAGAAAAGCGTACCAAACGAAAAATGGCTGGCTTCTTTAGAACAAAGTAAACGCCACATTAACCTGCGTTATTAATTCATTATGGCTTTTCTATAGCGCTACTTTCTTGCTTATAGCATGCTCAGAGCGCTTTGGTCCAATCTCATTTGTGGACCAGTGGGGGGAGGGGGGCATCTGCAATACGGTTTTCCGTGCTGACTTTAGGCGCAATTCTGCTGGAATCGGGTGTCGAACCTCGGCCCCCTTTCGTTGGTAGCCAAGCCGAGTTCAAGCGTTCTTAGCCTCTCGACTACGCGTTATATGTGAATGTAGGGCTATATAGTGAAATGGACAGTGTTCTACGAGATTAACCGAGACCATCGTCATAGAAGGCCTGAACACCGACCTGCAACGCCGAAACCTGTGGACAGTGTAGACCAATAGCTCGTTGCCACGACACATGTCTTTACTACGTGACAACAAGCTATTGGTATTCACAGGTTGCTTAGTCTTAGAATAGTGTTGAGGCCTACTATAAAGATTAGTCTCGAATGAACAAACAATACGAAGTCAGTGGTCATTAAGTGATAGAATGGGGAGTTGCAGTCGAGAGGAGTCAGCCCTGATAATGGTTTGAGGGTCAGACTCATGTGTTGGTGTAGAATTTAGCTGTTGGCTTAAATTATCAAATAGATTGAGCACTGTATCATCGCATAAAGGATTCGAGATACCGATCTCACAAAAACAAGCAACGCAAGAACTCCTTTTGTTTCCAATAGCAATCCAATCATTATATACAACCCAGATGTAATCATCACACACAATGTTTTGTTTGCTATTATTATAATTATTGTCGTGTGTGATACACACAATTTCAGCCAAACATCTCCATAGGTAAATAAAAATGATATTATTATTATTTTATATATGTATCTAGTTAAACAATAGACTAGCTTTAATGTAAATACATGGTCATGTGTTCTGGTATTTCAACCTGATGTGACGTATGCTACATCAGTTGGATAGAGTTTGGCCAAAATTGTGATAGAGCGTAGCAATCTATTTATATTTATCGTTAGTATTTTATTATTTACAAAACATGTTTTGGGGATGTCTATAGGGAACAATGATTTCATCTGTGATTATTTTTTCTTGTCTTTAAAGAATAATACATTTTCAAGTGTAAAGATTGTTCTGCTGTTTTTGTGTTTTTATCTACAACATATAGGGCCTTATGTAGATTTGCGATTATATGTTATCTCATTTTTGTAGATTTCTTCTTTCCATCATATAAAATGCTTATTTCAGTGAGCAACAAATTTTAAGTAACTTAGTTTGATTACAGCTTGAATAAAAATGCAGACCTATGTAGTTTGGATCATTGTAGGCATTAGTTTTTGACCAATACAACTTAGACTATCTATTGGACCCAGCCATCGTTGAGTTTGGCAATCGGAGCAACCCCGGGTCTACAACAGTATGTAAATGATAATGCAAAAGAAAAGAATGAATATCTTGCGCAGGGCCTGTCCTAACAATTGCGGGGCCTTATGCGAAACGGATAGCGCGGGGCTCAGTCTGGGTAGGGATAAGGATAATATATGAAAATTAAAATTTTGCATTATAAAATAAATTCGTCTTTGCATTTTATTCATACTTTAATAAGTACAATATCACGATCAAATTAACTTTACCTTGTGTGTAGCGATTGTTTTTCTACATAGATCACGCTCAAAAGCAATAGAAAGTATTGCCAAATTGATCAATCTATCTTCCCAAATAGTTGACCTCAAGTAATTAAATGATACCCCAATATGACAATCCTGTCTAATTTTCAGAAGGCCGCAGGATAACCTGTACTGTAAGTTATAATGGTTTAATTTCATAATCTACACCTAGAATTAGCGCGAGGCCTATGAAAGTACGGAGCCCCTGCGGCCGCATAGGTTGCAGTGGCATAAGACTGGCCCTGATATTGAGTACTTTTGCCCTATTCTATTAATCCTCTATACATTTTTTGGCCTACCGCCCCCTTTTCGTATTTTTTCTTTTAAAAAATCCGCTAGCGCCCCCCCCCCCCATAAGAAAAACGCTTATAAAGACGCGTCAGAGGGCAAATTTAAACAAAATATCATTTATTTATTAATTTTTATGCTGTCAATAACACTTATGCCGCATAGGAGACGACCGCATGCCAAAGGCGATCTTCTTTGGTGAGCCTAGAGTAGGACGGTGTTACAGAGTAACCGCTATAAAGATGCCCTCACTGGCATAGAGGAAAGTAACTGGCAGCATTCTCTGACATGAAACACTGCACTCAGTCGTATTCTTCGGCATCGAAGGCAATACCAATATTATCATTATACAAAAAGTGTCAATTAATTTGCTGTGATTACACACAAGAATTAACCTGATTGTCATAACTTTCTTTCAAATCCTAAGAATTGTCCCCTTTTAAATTTTGGAATATTAGGGTCTACTGTTTTCAGGCTTAATTGTAAGTTTATTTTTATTTTTAATATAAACATTATTATTGCTGAATTCACTACAAAATGAAATTAAGCTAATGGAAACCTTGTGCCTCCTGCAGTCTGACAATATTAGAAATTTCAAGCTATAAAGATGTAATATAAAACCCACCTCTGGGTACGAGATGTGGGGAAAAATAAATGCAGTTGGTCGTTGTGCTGGCCACATGACACCCTCGTTAACCGTAGGCCACAAAAACAGATAACCTTTACATCATCTGCCCCTATAGACCCCAAGGTCTGAAAGGGGAACTTTACTTTACTATTATATCCTGTAAGCAAATTATTTTAAAAAAAATTATCCGCAACGTCTTGCTTGACGCAAAGATGACCTAATGACGAACTCGCCTATTACAGACGTACGTTTGCCATATTTACCTCGCACTTCCCTCGCATAGTAGTATTGGCTAGAGATGCCTTCAGGCAGGGCCGGTCTTAAGCCACTGCAACTTATGAGGTCGCAGTGTGCCCCGCGCTTTCATAGGCCCCGCGCTAATTCTATGTGTAATTATTAATAGAAAAATATATACGAAAAATTTTTGGAAATGTCTTGCACTAATTAAAATCTCCTGAAAAGTCATAAAAATCTCATGAAAAATAGACAAAATTATCATTTGTGTGTGCAATTCATTATGGAAAACGCCATTCCTATGCGCGATAAAAAAAAAAGGCAATGTCAGCTTTCATGTAATAAAATGTAATGATCGGACAAATTATCCCCATAACCGGAAGTTCCAATACCGTATTTACTTGTATAGTCACTGGCATAAAAATATGCCATAGGTTGCAAGATTCGTAAAGTTTAGTTAAACTTGATCGCAATTGTGTACTTAGAAAAGAATGAATAAAATGCAAAGCCGAATTTATTTTCTAATACAAAATCTTAATTTTCACTTACTATCCTTATTCTAACCTAGACTTGGCCCCGCGCAATCAGTTTCGCATAGGGCCCCGCCCTGCCTTCAGGGAACAGTAACAGGAAGAAAAAAAGAAGAGGCAGACTAAAAAAGCGATGGGAAGACATCAAAGAATGGACATGCCTGTCATTGAATGAAATTCTGTCCAAGGCAAAAGACAGAGCGGAATGGAGAAAGACAGTTGACAGATCCTGTGTGGTACCCCAATGGTTCAACAGAAAAAGGGATAGGTGCAGGTGAAATAGACTTGAGTGTCAAGGTGGGTTTATGCTGGTCTATCTAGGGTATGACTTATTATCCGGGTTCCCCCACTTTGACAGTATAAACCAAAGCAACAACTAAATGTCAATCTACTGAACAGTTAGAAACACCAATCGTTCAACACGAATAATAGTTAATAATAACGATAAGTTAACTTGCGTTAGTTAACAACAAGAGCTTAAGTTTAACAATATAATAAACAAATGAGGTGTTATGATATTGCTATAAACCTGGTGGTGGCACAGATGGGGGTAGTGGTGTGAGTTTAGTCAGCCGACGCAAATCGCCCCAGGCCAGCGCTAGACGAGCGGTCAACCGTGACGAGTTACGTCGGTCAGCCGAGACGAGTGTCAACATGAAGGTTCGAGTAGGATCGACGTCGTGAACAGAGCTCAGGAGCGTCACGAGGGATGTAGTCATATGACCACCCAGAATGGTCGAGCGACGTTCGGCCCGGTTCAAGAAGGCCAGCAGGGACCCGATATAAAGAGCGAAGGTATCAAGGGACCAGTCAGTCACAACTTTCCGATCTACAGTTCGTTACAACGGCTCAGTACAAGTCCGAGACGAGACAGAGAGACCAGTGCAAGAGTTGATACGGCGGAGAGATATTTGTACAGTATTGGCTGTTATTTATTGACATTAAACTATTACGTTATATTGAAGCCCAGAGTTGTCAAGTTCTTTAAGTTGGTGGTGTCGTTTGGTGCAATTTGCAGCGAGCCTGGATCGTGAGATTCGGGAATGGTGGCGCATTCCTGTAATCCAGCTACTTGGAGGCTTGGGTTGTTGGACGGTTTGAGGACGGGAGCTCTGCTCTCGGATGTACTGTGTCGATCGGGTGTCCGCACTAAGCCTGGCATCAATATGGCATTCTCGTGGGAGCATGAGACCTCCAGGTTGACTAAAGAGGGAAGCACCGGCTCAGGGGGGAAACCCAGCAGGCAAAATTCCCCGTGTCACGCAGTAGTGGGATATGCAATGGCTAATAACGATAAGTTAACTTGCATTAGTTAACAACAAGAGCTTAAGTTTAACAATTTAATAAACAAATGAGGTGTTATGATATGAATGATGAAGTCTCAATGATATTTCACAAAGCAAGTTCACATAATCAAACTATTGACAATAGATATAGCACACCTCAAGATCAGTGCCATAACTCAATCACGGAGCGAAGCCCACAACCCAATGTCATGGATACAAGGATCAAACCATACTTCACCGAGTCCCAAACCTGCGTCCCTAGACAAGACAATTACGCATTCTTTGAGACCGCCATTCACAAGATCATAGGACCAACGAATTTAGAGCTACACCACGAAGAATCAAGTAAAATAAACGAACTTACCCAATACTGAGGAAGAAAACACCAAAGAAAACTCCAACCAAAGATCTGCCATCAACACAACCACAACAGAGGCAAAGAGGCAATGACATCAAGAAAGCGCGACCTTAGGAACTAGAGCGCACAAACCATTATGGTGCACAAAAGAGACATCACACAAGAAGCAACTCTTCTTCTAATAAAAAAAAAAAGTAAAGTAACTTGTAGACGCCAGGAGGATGAATACCTACAGTTCAAAACGCAGCAAAACGCAAGAGAGAGAAAATGAATGTTTTAGGTGTCGATCACCGGTAAAAGTTTGAGAAACACTGAGAACTTTGGGTACTTTGAAAAAAATCAAAGTATTCGTAGTATTTCGAATCACACCTTTTCTTCGTTTTCCCCGCCATCCCACCTATTCCCTGCTCACTGCTTTAGAATATAAAGAAATTTATGTATTTCTTAGAAAGCTAGCGTACAACAAATTCACGTTTTCAGTTTCAGTTTCAGTTTCAGTTTCAGTTTTGATGTTAGCAAAACGTAGGTATGTTTCATTTCAGTCTTGAATATCAACAATCATTAGATACATCTCTATCAAGAGAATCGACGAGGTCTTGTTAACGCAATATTTGATAGTGATTCTAATGTTAGTTCCATTCTAGCGTGTTGAACATTTTAAAGTGACTTTTAATGTTAAAGCTAGCGTTGAACGTATAGGATTAGCAGGTAGGCCAAATACTGTCAATATTATACATAGTAAAATACAAGTATTATAGTAGCCGTCTTGATTGTTAACAAGAACATGTTTTATTTCTTTTTGAATAGAAAATCTTTTATTCATATTTTTATTAGCTTTTTTAAAATATCATTTTAAAGAACCATTTCAGTATTTGTGATTACAGCACACGCTGCAGACCTGCGCTCATCTCTAAATGGGACGCTTTCCTGGCTAAGACTGGGATTTTATAATCCTTACTAATTTAAGGATCCTTAGGGTCCACCGAGCCCTAATGGGTACCTGACATTAGTTGGGGGAAAAGCAAATGCGGTTGGTCGTTGTGCTTGCCAAATTACACCCTCGTTAATCATGGGCCAAAGAAAGAGACACCCCTCGTCTCGTTAATCGTGTGCCACAGAGACACCCTCGTTAATCGTGGGCCACAGAAAGAGACACCCTCGTTAATCGTGGGCAACAGAAAGAGACACCCTCGTTAATCTTGGCCACAGAAAGAGACACCCTCGTTAATCGTGGGCCACAGAAAGAGACACCCTCGTTAATCGTGGGCCACAGAAAGAGACACACTCGTTAATCGTGGGCCACAGAAAGAGACACCCTCGTTAATCTTGGGCCACAGAAAGAGACACCCTCGTTAATCGTGGGCCACAGAAAGAGACACACTCGTTAATCGTGGGCCACAGTAAGAGACACCCTCGTTAATCGTGGGCCACAGAAAGAAACACAATCGTTAATCGTGGGCCACAGAAAGAGACACCCTCGTTAATCGTGGGTCACAGAAAGAGACACCCTCGTTAATCGTGGGCCACAGAAAGAGACACCCTCGTTAATCGTGGGCCACAGAAAGAGACACACTCGTTAATCGTGGGTCACAGAAAGAGACACCTTCGTTAATCTTGGGCCACAGAAAGAGACACCCTCGTTAATCGTGGGCCACAGAAAGAGACACACTAGTTAATCGTGGGCCACAGAAGAGACACCCTCGTTAATCGTGGGCCACAGAAAGAGACACCCTCGTTAATCGTTGGCCACAGAAAGAGACACCCTCGTTAATCGTGGGCCACAGAAAGAGACAACCTCGTTAATCGTGGGCCAAAGAAAGAGACACCCTCGTTAATCGTTGGCCACAGAAAGAGACACCCTCGTTAATCGTGGGCCACAGAAAGAGACAACCTCGTTAATCGTGGGCCAAAGAAAGAGACACCCTCGTTAATCGTGGGCCACAGAAAGAGACACCCTCGTTAATCGTGGGCTACAGAAAGAGACACCCTCGTTAATCGTGGCCACAGAAAGACACCCTCGTTAATCGTGGGCCACAGAAAGAGACACCCTCGTTTATCGTGGGCCACAGAAAGAGACACACTCGTTAATCGTGGGTCACAGAAAGAGACACCCTCGTTAATCGTTGGCCACAGAAAGAGACACCCTCGTTAATCGTGGGCCACAGAAAGAGACACCCTTGTTAATCGTGGGCCACAGAAAGAGACACCCTCGTTAATTGTTGGCCAAAGAAAGAGACAACCTCGTTAATCGTTGGCCACAGAAAGAGACACCCTCGTTAATCGTTGGCCACAGAAAGAGACACCCTTGTTAATCGTGGGCCACAGAAAGAGACACCCTCGTTAATCGTTGGCCAAAGAAAGAGACACCCTCGTTAATCGTTGGCCACAGAAAGAGACACACTCGTTAATCGTGGGCCACAGAAAGAGACACCCTCGTTAATCGTGGGCTACAGAAAGAGACACACTCGTTAATCGTGGCCACAGAAAGAGACACCCTCGTTAATCGTGGGCCACAGAAAGAGACACCCTCGTTTATCGTGGGCCACAGAAAGAGACACACTCGTTAATCGTGGGTCACAGAAAGAGACACCCTCGTTAATCGTTGGCCACAGAAAGAGACACCCTCGTTAATCGTTGGCCACAGAAAGAGACACCCTCGTTAATCGTTGGCCACAGAAAGAGACACCCTTGTTAATCGTGGGCCACAGAAAGAGACACCCTCGTTAATTGTGGGCCACAGAAAGAGACACCCTCGTTATTCGTGGGCCACAGAAAGAGACACCCTCGTTAATCGTGGGCCACAGAAAGAGACACCCTCGTTTATCGTGGCCACAGAAAGAGACACCCTCGTTAATCGTGGGCGACAGAAAGAGAAGGTCCTTGCATCATCTGCCTTGTAAATCGCAAGGTCTAACAGGAGAACCTTTTTTTTTTTGTAGAACAAAGGCGAAAATACCGTGTACAAAATTTGAATCCGACAGAGTGAGTTAATATAAGCTTTGTAAACATGTTGTATATTTTGTTTGAACCCCAGAATACATATCAACCATGCAGAATGAAGAGAGATTGTTGAAGGAGTCGACCAGGTATTGCACAGACCGAAATGGCGGTGCTAGAAAGAAGCATGAGACACGTCACTCAAGAACATACCACGTTTGTATCTGTATCTGCAATAGCTCAATTCGCGTTCTTAGAGAGATATAAAGTTACAGAGATAATGGCATCTACCCTCTAGACTTAGTAAAACAAAATAAGCATATATGCCTATTTCAAGCACCATCAAGCCTATAGGACACACTAATAGGTCCATCACACACACTAACAATAGATAGCTATAAAGCCTTCTATTTTCATAAGCATTTCCCTATCACAGTGGTTAGTGCGTTGGCTTGAGGAGGCGTGCAAGCACCATCAAGCCTATAGGACACACTAATAGGTCTATCACACACATTTAGGCCTTTTTCAGGCCTATTAGTTTGAAACTAACAATATATAGCTATTAAGCCTTCTATTTTCATAAGCATTACCCTAGCACAATGGTTAGTGCGTTGGCTTGAGGAGGCGTGTGGTGGCTTGTGCCCTTTAGTTCAAATTCAGGTAGTGTATTATTTTTATTGATTTCATAAATGCATTTAAAAAGCGATCACGGTAACATTAACAAATGCTTCCATCTTTCTATCCCACCTTTTTCCTAACTGATCCAGACAAGTAATAGGATCATAGCTAGTTGAGAAGGCTAAAAACATGACATGGCTCTAAACAAAAACGATTTGGTAAAAATAACTCTCACAGATTTATTATGTTAGACTCTATTACCAATTTTGAATACAATACTGATTCAAACTTATTGATACAACTACACTTAATGTAAACTACGATTGTATATAAAAAGCATTTTTATAAAGATTTTCTTGTTCTTTTTTACAGTTAGATGTAGATTCTGGTAGATACAGACCTACTTCAGAATGTGACAACCATTGCCTTGCCCTTGCTGAGTATCAATCTTCTGTAGAATATGCAGCTGAACAGATAAGGGAGCTAAACGACGTCTTATATCAGTTACAAGGAACTATGGATGTTACGAACAGGGAAAACCGACACACTCAGGAGTCGATCTTGAGAATGCTTTTAGAACAAAACGACAATATAATGTCTTGTAACATGCAAATCGTTGATGAACTGGCAGAGAACAGAAAACTGTTGACCAAAGTATTCTCAGAAAACAATGAGTTAATGAAGGTAAACAGTGCACCGGATTAAGGTATTGTAACTATGTAATTATTGTTCAAGTTTAGATTTATTAACTCCCTCTTTTGGTTTATTTGTCTTCATTGCTATTAGCTAACAATGAATGTTGAATAACTAGAACAACGGCAGTTCGGGTCTTGGGCAGACTGGGGACTTTTTCGGCAGCCAGTCTAGGAGATGGGAACTGAGAAATAGAGTCTAGAACAGCGGTTCTCAATCTTTTAAGCTCGGCGACCTCTTTTTACAATCCCCCATTCTGCCGCCACCCTCCCTACCCCCCCCCCCCCACAGCAAATAGGAGAATAGACAATAACGATCCATATTTTCGATGGTCTTAGGCGACCCCTGGCAAATCGTCAATCGACCCCCAACGGGGTCGCGAACCACAGGTTGAGAACCCCTGGTCTAGAAGCTACGACTATCCTTGGTTCACGTCTTCCATGCCACTGTGAATGACATTTAGTGTAAAGAATGGTATTAGCCTGGGCAAGCCAATCTTCACTTTAGAATGATTGAGCTCAAGCTGAAGGAAATGTATTGTCTTAAACGGAAGTGCTTACCATTCGATAGCTGCACAGGGTCAGACAATCTATCCCGAATAGGGCATGACTCCATGCCAAAGGTGATCTTTCCCCAAACCATGGAAAATTCCTAACTACGCCCCTGCCGTCAGGAGAAAACGTTGAATCACAAAGGATTTAATCTTAAACGTTGATTAGAACGAACTTTTTGTATGCGTCGCATGCTGGTTAACGGGATACATTTATTGGAATTATTAAATCTTTGTTGCATACTTTATAAAATAGTCTTGTCTATGACTCTAACCAAACACTTGGTTCACAATTTTATCTTTTTCTGTAAATCAGAAAGTTGGTCTTGGGAGTCTATGAGCAGGGCCGCCGCGAGGGTTGTGGCCGCCTGCGTGCAAAATTTTAAAAAGCAGCCCCCCCCCCTTTGTTTTTTTAGCAAAAAAAAATAAAATCATAAGACTGAGCTTGACACTGTACCTATTCTTCTTGTCAACTAATACGTCTCTGTCGCGGACGTTGTTTTTTTTCCACACAAAAGTCGTCACTATAATAAAGCGCAATAGACAAGAAATTCGACTATTTTGGGACAACAAATCCAGAAGAATCACACTAGCGGAGAGATTTTAATATGTTTTCTTCAAAACGTTTTCACCCATAGGTCATTGTTGCATACGCACCTCGCAAAAAGCAGTCTTCATTTAACAAGGTCTTATTAGAAGATAAAATGACATCTCCTACTTAATATATTAAAATTTTTAAACATGTAATTTTACTAATATTCAGATAAGTTACACTGAAAATAAAATATATCTTTTTCGACGCCCCCTCTCCTTGTTGTTAGTTAGTCGTTGGTTTTGTCGCTACAAACAGCTAGTACAATTGAAACAATAAAGGCGTTTTAT
Organism: Biomphalaria sudanica; assembly: GCA_036873155.1. NCBI lineage: Eukaryota > Metazoa > Mollusca > Gastropoda > Planorbidae > Biomphalaria > Biomphalaria sudanica. The sequence continues at coordinate 2,582,491 of JAZGLO010004016.1, forward strand.
ATTTTTACTAGATAAACTTTCCATAAACTCAATATAGCCTAACTGTTATTACAATATTCACATATTTAACTTGAGATTAAGATGTAGTATCAATGAAACATACTGATATTTAAGCGAAATCTAGCTCACCACAAAACAACGTCTTTACACTTTCATGTCTGCCGTTTTACATTTGCATTTCGCTAAATTCATCCTCCTCGATGCATAACCAACCAATCAATCTCTTAACCTCTTCTTACTGCCGCCTAGGAACACGCACATCCTTTTGTCAGGAAGTTGCACCCCCCCCCCCAATTCAAGGTACTCGCCCCCCCCCCCACCTCGGGGAGGACCCAAAGTTTGAGAAACTTACTACTAAAAGAAGATAATTAAATTTTATTTTAAACTGGAACACAAATGAACTTATTGTAGATCTACATCTACACTCTATAATCGGCTAAAAATATTCTACTTTCAACTAACAGTCATTTCAAGTAAAAGTGACAATATTTTAAAATTGACTTTCTAATTACTAGATCTACTTACAGGGTGGGCTATTCAATTTGAACCAAATATTGCAAATGACCCGCGATAATTTAAGGCCAGGTAGAGTCGACGCTTATGGAAAAACCCATGGGAATTCATCGCGCGCCGCTTTTTTTTTTCTTTGTAAAGTTTTCAAAATAACGTATTGTACGAATCTCTCTATCCCCCCCCCCTCCACCGCAAGTTTTCAAAGGATAATGGAATAATTACAATTTAAATAAAATATTTAAGTAATTTTGTTATTATTATTAGACTAAAAATTTAAAAAAATCTTGAAATAATGATTTGGCCGCCCCTTACATTCGGCCGCCTGCGTGCAATGCACACATTGAACAATAGGTAGCGGCGGCCCTGTCTATGAGTTTTACAAAATGAACATTTTGTTACACGCATCTTTCTTTCAGTGTTTAAATGTCCTAAAAACTTTTACAGGTATGTCTTGGAGAATACAGAACATCAACAATAGAAATGCGGGTAAATATTGTTAAGCACATTAAGGCCTTAAAAATAAAACAAATACCTAATTATATATCCATTACAGAAGAAAAATTTTGAACAAATCGGGTAAATCCGTTTTCAAGTTATTCTTATATTTTACAAGCCGGGTATTACCCGCGGCCTGCAGGACTTAGTTTGGGTATTGCATTAATTGCAGATCTACTTCAAACTTGGCGAATGTTCACTTCATTTTTTTTTTATTTCGCCAGGAAAATAAAAGTCTGTTGGACCATGGCGTTGGGACACCAAGCAAGACTCGTCGACCGTCTTTCTCCATTCCTCTCTGTCTTTTGCCTTGTTTAGAACCTCTTTCAATGGCAGGCCCCTCCATTCTTTTTAATGTTGTCCTCCCTTCGCTTTCCATCGCTGGGTTTACCAATTAGTTAAAAACGTTTCGTTTTTTGATAGAGATAAATTTAGCTATTAAAACGGGTTTACCCGATTTTTAAAAAACTGTTTCGTTCTTTAATAGAGATCAATCCGTTTTTTTTTTCCTGTTTTTTTTTCCCCCCCCCCTCCCCCCAAGCCGGTTGTGGGAGGGACGTCAAACATACACAACGGTCTCAGTCATGATTAGGAGCATCTATGCCAAGTTTCATCAAGATTGGCCAAACGGTTTTGATTTCTATGCGGGACATACACCCATACATACAAACGCCTTACATTCTGCTTTATGTATTAGATATCAATATTCTGGCTAAACTGGTCTACACATTTCCACACTCTACTTTCAATTTATTGACAAAATCATGGAACATTCGCCATGTTTGACCTAGATCTTAAACCAGTCCAGCAGATCAGTAATATCCAAACTGAGTCCCGCAGGCTGCGAGTACGTTTTTGTTTTTAAAAGTTGATTTTAAAATGTATATGAACATCAATTATTGTTATTTTTTCTCATTATACCAAATGTTAGTCGCTTTTCATTTGTACGTTTCTAGGAAGCAATAAAAATATTGAGGAAAGAGATTTCAGAAAAACAAAACAGGTCATCAAAGTCGTTCAGTCAGAATCTTCTTCAGAGAAGTGTAGATGTACCTATATCCCAGTCAGAATTGAACAGACATGATACACAAACCGAACACAATTGCATTCAAACTGGAGTGGACAGAAGTGCTACTCATGAGGCTCATGTTATATCTGATCGCCAGAATGCTAGACATTTTGAACAGAGTGCATCTCAACCTCAATATCTCGATGATCAAATGATGGACAACCAGTGGGGTCAGCGTCTATTTAATGTTAATGTTGCACAGCAGGGAAATTTAGTAAATGGGGAGTCTGGTACACAGCTGCAAGGAAATGTCATGACTTCACCAGCACAGCAAAGAAATTCCATGGGTGCTTCAACACCTCAAAGAAATTTCGTGACTTCACCAGCACAGCAAGGAAATTCCATGGGTGCTTCAACACCTCAAAGAAATGTCGTGACTTCACCAGCACAGCAAGGAAATTCCATGGGTGCTTCAACACCTCAAAGAAATTTCGTGACTTCACCAGCACAGCAAGGAAATTCCATGGGTGCTTCAACACCTCAAAGAAATGTCGTGACTTCACCAGCACAGCAAGGAAATTCCATGGGTGCTTCAACACCTCAAAGAAATGTCATGACTTCACCAGCACAGCAAGGAAATTCCATTACTACAGCAAGACAGCAATGGGATTCCATGGCTACAGCAATACCACAAGGAACATCAACACGACGAGGGATTTTCACCAGTGTACATAATGAGCAAAGCAATTCTAAAAAAAATGAATCAACAGATGACGTAGAAACGGCAGCTTCTGAGGTAATGATAGTTTTTATTTTTAATTGTTTCTCCTGAAACTATATTTTATAAATGAAGTCATTTAGAACATACGTAAATAAGATCAGAATATGTTTTTTTTTTACTTACTTTAAAAAATATTTTTTTTTACCGGCTACCGAAAGCGGAATAGCCTTTATTAATTTTGTGTGGTCTGTCTGTTCGCTGTCCGTTCGTTCGTTTGGATCTAAAACAAATAGAAAAAAAAAATTGAATTTCCGTTATCAGGATATTTTAGATCTTTCAAAGTTCTGATCCAACGGCTATTTTTCCTTTCTGAAAGCGAAAAGATAAATTTTAAAATTAACTATACAACCAGTTTTTTCATAAAAATACACCATTTTTATAACTATTCACTAAAAAAAATATATATAAAAAAAATACAGGAGCGTATTAATAAGAAAGCTGATCTATTTTATATTCATAACACAATTATTCAAACGGTTTTTTAAATTGTTTAAAAAAAAATGTGTATTACAAAATTAGATATTTCCTGTCATACATGCTGCTTACATGTTATTGTATTTTTTATGTTTTCTTCAACCAGTCTATTTTTCATTCAAGAGACAGAAGACCAGAGGAGGGAAAAAGAAAAGAAAGAAAGACAATAAAAGTTCCTACCAATTGTAAAGGGAAAAGAATGCACTGGAAGATTTCGAGAGACAAAGAAGAGGATGATACTAAAAGCACCATGCCACAAGTGAATCAGGCATCAAAGGAAATGGATACAGCTAGAGAGAAGACTGAAGAGTGCGTGTGTCGTGACAGACAGAAAACAGAAGAACACACTAGCAGGAGTGCCCAAGACAACACTGATGTTAAAGAAAAATATAAACAAGATTCTGTGACGTATAAAAAGACAACAGAAAGTGATGACGCCATGGGAAAAATTAAAGAGAGCACTAAAGATAATAAAAATGGAGCGAGCATTGAGGATTGGGGAAATGAGGATAGCGTTGAGGATAGGGAAAATGAGGATAGCGTTGAGGATAGGGAAAATAGAGAGAGCGTTGAGGATAGGGAAAATGAGGATAGCGTTGAGGATAGGGAAAATGAGGATAACGTTGAGGATAGGGAAAATAGAGAGCGCGTTGAGGATAGGGAAAATGAGGATAGCGTTGAGGATAGGGAAAATAGAGAGAGCGTTGAGGATTGGGGAAATGAGGATAGCGTTGAGGATAGGGAAAATGAGGATAGCGTTGAGGATTGGGGAAATGAGGATAGCGTTGAGGATAGGGAAAATGAGGATAGCGTTGAGGATTGGGGAAATGAGGATAGCGTTGAGGATAGGGAAAATGAGGATAGCGTTGAGGATAGGGAAAATAGAGAGAGCGTTGAGGATAGGGAAAATGAGGATAGCGTTGAGGATAGGGAAAATGAGGATAACGTTGAGGATAGGGAAAATAGAGAGAGCGTTGAGGATAGGGAAAATGAGGATAGCGTTGAGGATAGGGAAAATGAGGATAGCGTTGAGGATAGGGAAAATAGAGTGAGCGTTGAGGATATGGAAAATGAGGATAGCGTTGAGGATAGGGAAAATAGAGAGAGCGTTGAGGATATGGAAAATGAGGATAGCACTGCAGTCAAAAAGAAGCGTAAAGAAAACACTGGGTATTATAAGAACTTGAAAATCTCAGACTTCTTCTTCTGGTCCATGATGATATCACTGATTACCCTTTTAATTATTTCAAACGTTACCTACACTAATTTGATGTTACTTATTTAAACTATTACGAATAGGACTCTCATTGAATCGTGTGGTTCGGTTTACACATGACAGAACACTATACACATACATAAGAATGGTTAAGACATACAAAAAGTATATTTATTATGTTCATCATTTTAAATGATCTTTGAATGATAAAACGATATAAGTAAACGCTTAAAGATACTCTTGGATAATGTTACAGTTCAAATTTTCTTTTGACATTGTTCCCACTGTAAAGAACTTACGTTAGATCATGAAAAGTGTACAAGTATTATAAAGTACACACACAAAAAGAAGTAGAAAATCAGTATTTATTTACAGCATTACAGCAGGGAAATTTAGTAAATGGGGAGTCTAGTACACAGCTGCAAGGAAATGTCATGACTTCACCAGCACAGCAAGGAAATTTAGTAAATGGGGAGTCTGGTACACAGCTGCAAGGAAATGTCATGACTTCACCAGCACAGCAAGGAAATTCCATGGGTGCTTCAACACCTCAAAGAAATGTCGTGACTTCACCAGCACAGCAAGGAAATTCCATGGGTGCTTCAACACCTCAAAGAAATGTCGTGACTTCACCAGCACAGCAAGGAAATTCCATGGGTGCTTCAACACCTCAAAGAAATGTCGTGACTTCACCAGCACAGCAAGAAAATTTAGTAAATGGGGAGTCTAGTACACAGCTGCAAGGAAATGTCATGACTTCACCAGCACAGCAAGGAAATTCCATGGGTGCTTCAACACCTCAAAGAAATGTCGTGACTTCACCAGCACAGCAAGGAAATTCCATGGGTGCTTCAACACCTCAAAGAAATGTCGTGACTTCACCAGCACAGCAAGGAAAATTAGTAAATGGGGAGTCTAGTACACAGCTGCAAGGAAATGTTATGACTTCACCAGCACAGCAAGGAAATTCCATGGGTGCTTCAACACCTCAAAGAAATGTCGTGACTTCACCAGCACAGCAAGGAAATTCCATGGGTGCTTCAACACCTCAAAGAAATGTCGTGACTTCACCAGCACAGCAAGGAAATTCCATGGGTGCTTCAACACCTCAAAGAAATGTCGTGACTTCACCAGCACAGCAAGGAAATTCCATGGGTGCTTCAACACCTCAAAGAAATGTCGTGACTTCACCAGCACAGCAAGGAAATTCCATTACTACAGCAACACAGCAATGATGTAATGACCAAGAAATCTTCTGTTGCCGATGTAGTGACCAAGAAATCATTTTGGGTTGAGAATGATGTATATATGTAGATCAGAGATTTTTATTTGATGTCTTCATTGTATTTGTTCTATATTTCATTGAAATAAATTGTTGTCGCCGATGTAGTTATTAAGAAATCTTCTGTTCCCGATGTAATGACCAAGAAATTTTCTGTTCCCGATGTAATGACCAAGAAATCTTCTGTTCCCGATGTAGTGACCAAGAAATCTTCTGTTGCCGATGTAGTGACCAAGAAATCTTCCACCTTTTTCTCTTGCACTTTTTAGGGAAATTGTGGAAAATGTTATAACGATTTTCCTAACAATTTAACAGTTGATATAGAGAGTTGGTAGAAGAATTACTTTAGTTTGACCGTTATAATTTTAATAGTTAAAAAACAATAAATTAATTTAAATTTAGCTAGACAACTAGAAAATATATTTCCCTAACAAACTCTGCGTATTATAGGGCATAGGCATTATTCATTGGAGTTATTAAAATAATAGCTAGAAACATTTTGTCCATCTTGTTCCAAGTCTAGATCTAAAGGTCCATCATTGGAATATTATAAAGTCTTGTCGATTTGTAGATTCGCTTGTTTCAAATGTTTTTGTTATCTAAGATTTATACGTTATGAAGTAGAAAATAATCACTCTATTCGTTGTTTCAATGAGGTATGTTTTTCGAAGTGAAATAATTCTTGATTTACTCGTTAACATTTCCACTACTCAGATTGCAGCTTCTTCATGGAAACTGGTTGTCACGCTTCTCGATTACACATCTAACGATTTTCCTAGAAATTTGGCAGTTGATGTAGGCCTGTATATTTGAAGAAAAAAAAGAATTACCAGCTAATTTGCCACACTGGGAAAACTCTGGTTTGACCGTTATAATTGTTCAAAATATATTAACCAGAATTCTTTCTCGAGGAAAAGGGAGAATGAGTCGAAGTAGGAGTTGTCCTATTGTTTTAAATCTAAAGTTCAAGTTTGTTATTGAAAGAAAAACAGTCGCTCTATAGGTATAGGAGGTATCTTTTTTTGTTTTTTTAACATAAATTCATTAGTTGTTTAAGAGTAAAATGAAATGTTTTCATCTTCATATAGGAGAACATTTCTTCTATTTGTTAAATATTTGTAATCAAAATGTTTTCTGTTGGCTGTTACTGTAACAGTTAGTGCTATCTATGCATGTCACTTGTGATATTTCAATGATATTATGATGTAAATATATATAGTTTTTTTTCCATCTCATCCATTTGTGGCGATTTACATTTGGAGACCGTTTTTTTCCCTTTTTTAACTAGCCACGTGACAGGGACTGCTAACACTAGTGTGTGACAGATTCTTAGGTGAGATTCTTTGTGGCGTTTTTTCCATTCTGTTCCCTGACGTCGGCTAACTTTGTTTTATTTCTGTTTAGAAAGATTGACGAATAGTATTGCTTTGAGGTTGGTACTTTGTATCAGCACATGCTTGTCTAGTAAATAAACTCAGAGAAACTCTAAATCTAGGCTTACCTTTCAAATTGTGCATTTGTCATTGATGCGTCTTGTTCTCTAGACTTAGAATGACGGTTGTTGTTTTTTTCCCAATAAAAAAATTTTTAAAAAATTTTCTTGGCATTTCTTTCAATAATCGAGAGTGATAGGCCTTCCAAAAATGTTTACAGTAGTATGACCCGGTTAAAATCATGTGCGTACATTTTGTTGCCAGCGTAACTTTTTGAGTGCGCATGCGTGTCTATGACGATAAAGGGGGAAAAAAAGTTAGAGACGTATTTTACAGTTTTATTAATAGTTATTTATAAATTGCGACATTGTGTACACAAAGGAAACTTGAAGAGCAGAGCTGTGTATTGATACCATTTATTAGGAATAAAAGCGTTCATATGTTTATCCACTTTTAGTTACAAAATGTCCATTTTTTTTTTGGTCTATAAAACATAGCTTTTATAATATTATGATAGAGCAGTGGTTCTCAACCTGTTTAGCTCGGCGACTCCTTTTTAGAATTTTCCAATAGGCTTTCGTTCATAATTATAGGTAATTTATCTTTTGCTAATGTTATGGACAAATACCTGCTTTGTAAATATCTTATAAGCATTGGTAAAGCTGTATATCTTTAATGACGAAGCTATTTGATTATACATGCTTGAAATAACTATTTCTCCTAATGATCAAATTAGAAATAAATGAAATTTGATCTTTTACTTAAATTTATGTATTCTTCAATTTCGTATTCATTATATGCATGTTGTATGTTTATGTGACCATTCGAAAAGCACGACGGAGCACTGGTACTAATCAGAGCAATTGCAAACTACATTGCTACAATATAGCTGCGACAGTCTAGTCTGGTTTCACCAAATCAGGACTTGTCGGGACAGTCTAAATTTGATTCACAAAATCAGGAATTGTCGGGACAGTCTTTAATAAAAGATCGCAACGGACGTCATCTTCTGCATCAAATCTTTTTCTTTATTTACTCTTGATAATTGATTGGCTGGAAAACCCTGTTCAAATACCTCGGAGCTATTGTCTCAGATGAGGGAACAAAACCCGAACTACTGGCCCGAATAGCACAGTCCACAGCAGCCCTTTCAAAACTTAAAATAATATGGAAAGACAAAGCCTTAGCCCTAGGCACCAAATTCAGACTGATGCGCTCCCTGGTCATGGCCACTTTTCTATATGCTTGTGAGTTTTGGACGCTGACTGCAGAGCTAGAGAGGAGGATGCTAGCAATGGAATTGAGATGCTACAGAACCCTAGACAGACCTGTAAGCTACCTCACCATAAGGTCAATGTTAGTCAACAATCACAAAGAGGAGTGGCTCAACCAATGGGCATCAGGAAACCCAGGCAGAGCAATGTACAAAGAAATACTATGCCTAATGAACTGGACAGTATTAACTTCCTCCCCCGCAAAGAACAATCTACAATTTTCCAACTAAGAACTTGACACACACCTCTATCAAATTACCATCTGAACAAAATAAACTCCCCACAACTCCCCCTTTGCAGACACTGCGCCCACCCTTATGAAACTGTAAACCATATCCTCTTTGAATGCTTCTTCCTAATCCACCTTAGGCAGACCATACTACCACTCCAGCCCAACATAACCAAACACCCTGTACGGCAGTGCTGAACAACTGAAGAAAACAGCAATTTTTTTTTCCTTAGCTCAATCTGCAAAAGAGCTCACAGCTCAGCAGCAATAAAGCTGGCTAGAAGAAGAAGAAGAAGAAATGTGACAGCGGATTTCTTATTACACTATGGATATAACTAATAATGACTTTTTTCTTTTTTTTTTTTAATATGTTTTTTTTTAATTAGCTGTTGTAGTCGTTTAATTAGGCATTATTTCTCTTGAAATCCTAATCTGTTAGATCACCAGGAGATTTTGACGAAATCTTTACGAAAATTCCAATTTGATTCCAAGAAATGGGTCAGATTATCTTCCTCTCTTAGTTCGCAATCCATGACGTGAACTTAGTAGATGAATCAAGGTCAATGGTGGCCCAACAATTAGTTCGTGCCATTGCATTGTCCACATCAATTATCTCCCCTACTGCCCCTAAAACAAACGTACAACACAATGGATATTGTTTTAAAAAACAAGAGTCTCTTAGATAGGGCCAACATAGACGAATGGTTTACTTTAGGTTTAATACTGAAACATAAACACTGTCATTATTCCATTTATATAAGTGTGAATTAAGTCAATGTAGTATGCTAAATGTAGCATTGTAAATAAGTCAATGCAATGTGCTAAATAGTCAATATAGTGTGTTAAATCTATCGTTGTAAATTAAGTCAATGCAGTGTGCTAAATATATAGTTTTAAATTAGTGTGTAGTGTGTATTATATCTGTAGAAGTACTAGATTTCTATTGTTTATTTTCCAAAATGACTACGGAACTTTACAAAGACCAAGGCTGGGCCTGGATGGTTTGTTTTGGTAAGTTAACATTGTTGTCGATATAAGAGAAGCTTGTTAACTCTTTCTCTCCTAACTGACGATACCAAAACGTTGATTCCACCAGAATGTGGTAAATAATTACGGAGAGAAAGAGTTAATACCAGATGTTCTTGGAGGCGTACCTGGGTTGATAACCGGAAGTCGTAGGACAGAGCACGGAAAAATGGACCTTAATATGACAACTGAAAATGAAGGAAAATGAAAGGGATCCTCCAGATAGACTTACTTGTGAGGCATCCACAAATGAGGTTTGATCTGTAACCGTCATTTACACACAACATTAAAGAAATGTTACAGAAAATGGAGGCAATATCATATAGAAATGTTTCCATCTTGTAAATTCTTGCAGAAAAACTTTTGTTTGAAGAGGAGGTGGGAATCCGTGACGATGATCAGTGTGCTGTTAGCAGGGCCGAATTTAAGTATGTGGAGGCCCCTACAATTTTTTCGAAAGCTTTAATAGGTATCCACTTATGAATGAAAATACTTATATCTAATTGCATTTTATATTTTAGAAGAAAGGACTAACGTTCTTAGATATCATTAATCTCACTTTCCTTGTCCCAAAAAAAATTTATTACATATATTTTAGTTTTAAAAAGGGTGTATCTTTTAGATTGTGGAGGGTTAAGGCTCTTGGTAGACGCACTGTCACAAATTTGGAGCTGTATTTTCTTACTTCGAGCATGTTACAAGCGTACACTTCTTCACCTCCATATTTTTGCCATCCCTTGCAAGGAGAACACTTAGCATTAGACTGTCAGTAAATGTGTACCGCGACACAGTGGCGTAGCTAGGGTGGGGGGGAGAATTTGAAATCCTCCCGGGCCCCCACTTGAAGGGGGCCCAAAATGATTGTTTTTTTACATTAAAAATAAAATATTACGCAAAATACCGAGGCCCACAAAACAGGCCAAACCCCCTGGCACCCAAATAATGGAAAATTCCTAGCTACGCCCCTGCATCGACATCTCATTGAGAACAAGATTTTAGAAGACACGTGGAGAGAAACTTCATCCACAATAGTAGCTGGTTTTTTTTTTAAATAACACGAAAAAAAACAACACTTTAATGTCCTCAGCAACTTTTATGATCTACTTGATACACCCCAGTTACTTCTACGTCACCTCAGCGTTGTTTCTGGACTTCATGGACATTTTCGACACATCAGCTGCAATGGTCAACGTCATTTTGGCGATGACAAATGTCGTTTACTGCGTCTCAGGTGAGAGTGTGTCTCTAAAAAAAAGAGCGTGCCACAGGTGAGAGAGATTGGCGAACAAAGAAATTATTTCACCCACCTGTTACTCAACGTTTAATAAGCAATCGTACTACACCAGTCATTTAGTGTGACACCTGCCCCTCAGCAGACTATGTTTTCTTCCATGTTACGCGTAGTAAAATATATAGTTCACAACTAGGTCTTCTTATCAGCCTGACATATTTCACTCTTTCTGAGTCTTTATAAACTTAAAAACATTCGCTTTTTTTAATAATAATAATATTATTATTATTATTATCTTATCTTATATAATACAGACGTTACTTCAAAATAAAAAATGATTACTTCCAACGCGTCATGCATTTAGTCATGCATATTAACCATGCATATTAATTATGGTTCAGTGTTTTATGTATAATTGCTACTTTACTTTTGAGTCTTCTATCCTGAAGACTTTCTAAATTTAGTGATTTTACTAAAGGTGTTACTCTAGTCAAATGTGAATATTCGTTTGTTATGAATCTCACTGCTCTATTTTGTGTTTGTTCCAGTTTCTTAATGCTTTGAGTTGAGGGGTCGCAAACAGAGGGTGCATATTCAATTAATGGCCTAACCAAGGTTAAATAACATTTTAGTTTTATGTTCTTATTTGATTTATAGAAATTTCTTTTAATAAACCCTAATGCTCTGTTTGATTTTTTGATAGTTTCATCAATATGGGGATTCCGTGACAGTTTTTCATTTATTATAACACCTAGGCGTTTTGCGTTTTTAGTCTGTGTTACTGGTTTACCATGAAATCTCTTCTATCTTCTGTCACATCTTTAACCACTCATTGCAAACGTGCGTCATTCCACACATCAGAGATCATACCAGTGCCTAAGAAACCAAAAATAGATTGCTTAAATGATTTCCGCCCAGTAGCACTAACGCCTATTGTTATGAAATGTTTTGAAAAATATATGCTTAAACAACTTGTACCAAAAGTCAATAACAGCCTAGACCCTCATCAATTTGCATACAAAGCAGCTAGAGGAACTGAGGATGCCATTCTATTGCTTTTGGACCAGCTTTATAAGCATCTCGATATACCCAAAACATATGCACGAGTCCTCTTCGTAGATTTCTCCTCGGCTTTAACACCATACAGCCACATCTAATGATAAACAAACTGAGTAACGTAAATGTCAGCCCTTACGTACAAGCATGGGTTCTAAACTTTTTAACCCAACGGCCCCAGTATGTTAAAGTCAACAACACCAAATCGTCAACTCGAGTACTATGTACGGGTGCTTTACAAGGTTGTGTACTTTCTCCTGTACTATACACTCTTTACACTAATGACATAAGAAGCATCTATGACTCAGTTAAACTCATTAAATTCGCTGATGATACTGCCATAGTCGGTCTTATTTCAGGAGACGAAAATCAGTATCGAAGCTCGATAGAAGAGTTTACAAACTGGTGCACCGACAACTTTCTAGAATTGAATGTAACAAAAACTAAAGAACAGGCTTTCATGGGAAGACCACCTTGGAACTCTGACAAAGTAAACAGCCCAGCGACTCTTTTTTCTATACAAACTCAATAGCTTTCAACTAAACAAGAAGATCCTTGAGACTTTTTACGGCGCGACTATACACAATCTGCTAACATACGGAATAACTTGTTGGCAAGGCAACGCCTCATCTAAACTGTTGCGACGTCTAGAAAACATCATTAAAAAAGCATCAAAAATTACACTCACAACATTACCACATTTAAAGGAACTTTTTGAACAAAAGTGTCTAAGAAAAATCGAAAAAATCTTGTAAGACAACGGCCACCCGCTCCATCAGAACTACGACAGGTCGTCGCGAAGTGGGCGACTGCTGTCAATCAAAACAAGAACAGAGCGGTACAAAAACTCGTTCATACCTCACTCGGTCAGACTCTATCACCGCCACTCATTGATCAGGGAACATGAAATGCACCAAGATACCTGTGTGTAGTCGCTGAATGAACTCTTTATGTTGTCTGTTGTATTTGTGTGTATTTTTCTGTTGTGTTGTCTTTATATGAAAAAAGAGTCCTTGTAATCACAACAGATTTCCGCAAGGATCAATAAAGCAGTCTTAGTCTTAGTCTGAATAAGATAAGTGGAATTAATTTGTTTTAGTGGTGTTTTTTGTTTTGTTACTCTTTAAAACTGACATTTTTGTGTATGGAAAGACATGCTCCAATGTAATTCCCATTTCTGTAATTCATCTAATTCTCTTTGTCGAATATCTGTAAAAACAGATTCAACATGAAGAAAGTCTACTCTATACCAATAGACTTTTGATATTTCGACTCTTTCTAATACGCCTCACTATGGATTGTTGATGATTACAATGATTACATGATTCTTTCTGTGCGCGTATTATTACTTTTGTTAAGTTTGTACTAAACAGCCATACTAGACGTACACAAGATTGAAGTAACTGCGAATCCAACTTTAGAAGCTTTAATATAATGATTTACACCACAAAGTGGACGATGTAGTCTCATTCACTAACGTGAAGGATGTTACCTCTATTAAAGCTCAGTATCAACTGTTTGTCTCTGTAAACAACAGCCTCGCTTTCATTCAATGTCGTTAAATTTGTGCGTTCACTATCTGTCGCCTGACATTCTAGTTTCTAACTCCCTTTGTAGCTCGATATTAACGTGGCCAGATTTTTGAAAGTAGGAAACCAAAATCTTGATAGCAGATTATTAAATTTGATTTTTTTTCCAAAGTCTTCTGAATAGGGACAGCGGCCAGCTAGTTGAAGGGAGATAATTTATAAAATTTTCGACCTTGCAATAGGTGTAGCGGCCACCTAAGTTGAAGGGAGATAATTTATAAAATGTTTAGACTTTAAAGAGAAAATTTTTTTGAAAAGTAATTAAACGCTAAGATTATTTTAAAAATTGCAATAATTTCTTTTCTATTAAGTACGTTAGTACTAATAATTATAATGAGGTATAATTACTAAAATCTTCATACACCATCATTTCGTTACATGTTAGGAAAAAACGTGTCTTTAATTGCAAGCGCTCTGGCCTACCGAACGCATACAGTGTGATCAGCTCGTAGTTCAATCCACCCTTTGATTACCTTGCATAAATTTACATTCCTACCATTTATAATTTCTAGATGAAACACTTACCTTTCTGTTTTGCAGCCTTTGTTCTTGTCAATCTGGTCATGCCCCAAGTGTCGATCAAGCAACTGACCACTGTCTGCTCTATCGTGTATGCGCTGGCCACTCTGGCAGTGGTTGTCTCCCCTACTCTGCCAGTTTTTTTCACAGTTTGTGTTGTAAAATGTAAGAAATTATTTTGACTCATTAATAAATTTATTAGACTTCTGTATGCATGAGCCATTTAGGTAATAGATCTAGGGCAATGATGCACAAAATACGCCCGCGGGCCATATTCGGCCAGCGACTTGGTTTTTTCTTATCAGATCTCTACCAAAACCAGAGTTATATTCTTTTATTCTAATTCAGGTTTCTTTTATTTATACATTTTCTTAGAATCACATACAACAATCAGATTTGTTTTTCGTCATTTTAAAATATATTTGAACAAAAATAATCTTTATTAATAGATATTGCTCAAGGGGGAGTACTCGTGCCTTCCTTGACTATTGTTGGTATGTACTTTGAACGCAGGAGAGCTCTAGCCACATCCTTATCATTACTGGGTATCAGTGTTGCTGCCTTGATGGTGCCGCCTGTCATAACCTACCTCAGGAGAGAATATGGCTTCAGGGGCTCGTTTCTACTTCTTTCAGCTTACGAGGTAATCCCATGAGATTTACGAAATCATTTTTAGCGGCCCCCGAAAGGGGAAAAGACGCTATTAGTTTTGTGTGGAATGTCTGTACGTCTGTTCCGTTTAGATCTCGTAAACTAGAAAAGATAGTGAAAATCTGACACCATAATATTTTAGACCATTCAAAATTCTGATGCAACGGCTACTTTTTTCTTTTCTGAAAGCGAAAAATCTAATTTCTTAAATCACTTATGCAAAGCATTTTGTTTCACAAAAAATACACCACTTTTACAACTATTCACTATTAATAGTAACAAAGACTGGAGAGTCTTTAGAAGGAGAGCACACCATTATTATATCTTTAACATATTAATGCAAATGGTTTTAGATTTCTTTTTATTTTACATCTATACTGCTAAGTTATGTAAGTTTTGTCATACTAACTACTACATTTAAACACAGAAAATTTTTCTCTTTTCTAAGGAGAAAAAATCTATTTAGTATGCATATAAGTTGGGCATAATTTAAAACAACAATTAATAAGTAGTTTTTCATATTATCGTGTAAACAGCAGTACATCACAACTGGAATGGTACCATTAGATTTTTTAATTATTTTTTTTTATGGAAATTTTTTTTTCTTGAATAAGAGATTGGCCCTTTACAAAACAATAGATCAATTAGATATTCATTATAAGACATCAGTTAGGTCAGGTTCACATCTAACTTCACATTCACTTTTACCTAACCTTTGTTCCGCTGGACCCCTGGGGCACCACATAAGATATGTAAACCTTCTTTTTCCATTCTTCTCTGTCATTTGTCTTTGATAGAATTAAATTCTGATGTTCTTCCTAAAAAATATTAAACTTGCCTTTTTACCTGCTTGGGTGGACCACTTCGGGGGCCGAGTTTAAGTTTGTGTTTCCACACAAACTGTCTTTGTATCCTTTTGTTGTTGTTGTTGTTGTTGGAAATGTGTTCACGATAAACTAAGCAATTCTTCAATGCTGCCAACTAGATAAAATCTACCAATGCAGTAGTTTAGAAAAGTTGACTAACAAGTGCACAAAGATAATATAACTTTCAAATCTAGCTTATCAACACTTCCATTATTCTGTACACCGGACACACCAAAATTCTTGCTGTTCATGGTTTTGTTGCCATCGCAAAGAAAATATCCCCTTCTTGGATCAACTGACAAGCTAACTACGGGATATTGGAAAATTGACGTCAACATTTAATTGTGCTGTCTTCAAACGTGAGCACTTTTTGTAAGCCTGCTGATCTCGCTAATACGGCTAAATCATCATCCCTCCAACACAGTGGCGCTACAGCCCATGGAGGGCTCTGGCCTGCTTCAACACATCCTTCCATTCAGATCTCTCCTGGGCCTTTCGTCTCCACGCCCTAACCCCAAGCTGCTTCAGATCTGCTTCCACATCATCAATCCAATACGGCTAAATGGATAAATAAAAAATATATTCCGATGAGATACAAGCTCGCTCAAAGTCCGCATGACCAAAACCTGTTTATATCATTTTAGTGCATGCCTGAAAGAACAAAATAGTCACTAATTGTTCTGGAGCCATTTAATTGTCGTGTCTCTGAAATGCATTTTTTTAAAACGACATATTCATTCATATTACAGATTAATACATTAACTGAAGATACAGAAATCCTAAAAAATGAAGCTATAAAAACATGGTATAAAATCGTTTCATATTCACGTGTTGAAATTTAAAAAAAAAACAGAATTAAGCGATTTTATGTATATCTTTTATGCCTTTTGCAGATGCAGTCCATTATAGCTGGGATGTTACTCCGGTCGGTGCCAAGCGGCTCACACCTAAAATTAGGTCAAGCTCCTAACGCATCAGTTTACAAAGGGCACACTGCTGACGTTGAAGATGATACTGCTAGAATTAAGCTTCTTTCATATAGCCAGGGTCAGCATAAGTTGAATGTTCCTGCACAAATTGTGTGTCAAGATAGAGAAAATCTACAACTGGTAGAAAAACAACGCTTGGCATATGATTCTCTAGAAACATTTTCTAAAACGTCAAAGACATTTTCCAGCACAGAATCGTCTTTGAAGAATAACCTGAACTTGGAAGATGCCGGAGAAGACTCTCCTAGGCTTCTGGAGAGGCTGAAAGTAGCTGTAGACTTCTCTCTTCTCAGAGACTATGTTTCTCTTTTCTATCTGTTAAGTTTCGGACTTAATCACTCTGGTGCCTTTATCGCAACGTACCTGCCGTCCTACGCCATCAAGTCGGGGCTGTCGCCTCCTGACGCTGCACTGCTCATGACGATAGCCGGCTCCTGCGACGCTGCATCCAGGGTAGCCTACGGGTATTTGGCAGATCTGCGCGTCGTACGGCCAAGTCTAATCCTGGCTTCTGCTTGTCTGGTACTGGGAGTGACATGCCAGATGATCACGTTATACACAAGCCTCGGGACGTTCGCCATCTTCGCTGTTGTCTACGGATGTTGTGGCATGGCGCACCTTAGTCTAAACACACCCCTTATAGTAGATCTACTGGGCATCTCCAGACTCGGCAAAATATTGGCTTTGGGCGCACTAGCATCATCTAGCTTTATATCTGCCCAATTCCCCATTCACGGTAAGTTCTCGGTAAGTTGAAGTATCATAAATAATAACTTTCAGTCTTTGAATAAATAATTTACACTACAACATTACTCATCATTACAAAGCTTATTTAATTACTCACTACGTCTGTTTGTCTGGTACAAATCTGGTGCAGGTTTTTCTTCTATTGCCCATTCTCTGATCAAATTGAAATTTCACACAATTATTTGTCTATGACAAAACACGAAACAATAAAAAAAAAAAAACAATTAATTAATCTTCTTTTATATAAAAAGGGAGTTAAACCGTACCAGTATTAGAGAAATAGCAGTGGTTCTTGTGGTTCTTCCCCTTAGATAAGATTTTTTAAAAAGTATTTTTTTATTTTTTGCTTGTCACTCAACTAATACCATTCATTCTCAAGCATATAAGTGAGTAACTGTCAGAGTTGTAACCGTTGTTAGTGATGTTAGTATTGGTTTCTCAGTCTAGGTTGTAACGAAACATGCATTTAAGATTCGTCATAATCATGTTATGTTAGTAACATAACAACGTAAGCCCCAGCCCCTCAAGGAAAGAGGAAGAGGAACGGCCCAGGAATACATGGCGCCGCGATTTGGAAGCAGATGCCAAGCAGATGGGCAAGACGTGGGGACAGTTGGAGAGACTCGCCCAGAACCGAGACGCCTGAAGGACGCTGGTTGGTGGCATATGCCCCAGAAGGGACCCCAGGCAGAGATGAGATTATATTGATGTTGTTTCTAGCACTCGGAACGAATGTTATTGGTTTAACTATTCCGTTTGGGAAGCCACACGCTCTTGGCCTGTATGATGACATATGCACCCTGCGCACGGATTTTATCCAGGACTTTTGCAAGAGAGAATTCGAGCCTCTCAGACCATCACTAATTTGAAGTTTGATGATAATGACGATGGTAGTGATTGGTTTAATTATTATTATTGTTATTATTGGAGACGTGGTGGCTAAGTGGCAAAGCATTCCGGTGAAGACAGGGGGTTTTTACTTTCGGGATCGTTAGGACGCTTCTAAGTGCACCCAGCTCTAATGGGTACCTGACATAATTTGATCGTTGTGCTAACCACGTGGGCCACAGAAACAGATGACCTTTACATGATCTGCCCCGTAGATCACAAGGTCTGTAAAGGGAACTCTGCTTACCTTTTTTACCTTTACCTATCCCTTAGGCTGTTGGGGCACCATGCAAGATTTGTCGACCGTCTTCCTCCATTCCTCTCTGTCTTTCGTCTTTGTTAGAACCTATTTCATTCTTTGATGTTGTCTTCCCATCGCTTTCTCTGTCTGCCTCTTCTTCTTTTTCCTGGTACTGTTCCCTGAAGGAAGGTCTTTGCGAGCCCCGAAGACCTTGTAATATGGCCATAGAACTTTACTTATTTACTTTTATTGTTATTATTTTTATTTGTTTTTATGTTTTTAACTCTGTAAGACATTTTGTTTCCAGGTGTCCTGATTGAAGTCACTGGCAATTTCACTGCCTCATTTTATTGGATAGGTGGCACTTTCATATTAAGTTCTCTGTATCTGTTCGTGGAGCCGTGGGTCAGGAAACTGCAAGATAAGAAACCTTCTTCAAAGTCACTGGGGAACTAATTATTAATTGTATTAACGAACATTGTATCGCTTCAATTCCTACAAGCATACTGATCGGGATAGAACCCAGTAAAATATTCCATTAATATGTTAATGTGTAGTGTGTTTATTAATTTTTACATAATGAATACATCTATAAAGATTATTAATGAAAAATAACGAGAGAGAGAGAGAGAGAGTGAGAGAAAGAGAGAGGTAGAAAAGGACGACAAACGTGAAAGATAAAAAGGAATCATGACAAAAGGAAATAGATTGAGACTTATATTTAGGTCAAGGGAGAGCATTGACAAAAAGTGTGCGTATTATTTTTTCTTTAAAAGTTATGATAAATGTTTTTGCAACACAACATAAAAAATGACAATCTTACAATGAAACTTTTAGTGTGTTGTTTTTTTTTAGTACATTTTTATTTCCACTAATTATCTCTTTAAATCTAAGCAC
This sequence comes from Biomphalaria sudanica, assembly GCA_036873155.1. Taxonomy (NCBI): domain Eukaryota; kingdom Metazoa; phylum Mollusca; class Gastropoda; family Planorbidae; genus Biomphalaria; species Biomphalaria sudanica. Next base: position 2,601,897 of record JAZGLO010004016.1, read on the forward strand.
CTCAGCCAGTGATTCTCTCCCCTCTCTAAGTCCAGATTGTGGACGTAAATGTTTGTACCAGGGATTCTTCAAATGTTAACAACGATTCTCATGAGCGTTGATTGACGATTTACCAGGGGTCGCCTAAAAAACATAAAAAATACGGATTTTTTTTTCTCTATTCCGTAATTATATACTCTATCGTTTTATAGACCAATTTATTGAAGGTGTTGGAATTATGGGAAAAACATGAACATGGATCTTGAACAAAAAAAACGTTGAGAAAATAAGCATTTTTAATGTCGAATTTTACAATATGGTTTCTAGGAAATGAAAACCCCCAAATGCGTCATTTTTAAACGAAGTTCTATAAGCCAAATCTATGAAGCCAAGAAAATTATTGTATAAGTTTGTGTAGTGTCAATGCGGATACTAAATTTTTAAAGCAAACTAATGCAAGTCTTTCTAATAATGGATGCTGCATTTGTAATTTCATTATAACGAGAAGTATATATTAATCGAAATATAATAGCATATGGTTACGTGATTTGACAGAAATCTTTGGCAATGCATATATTAAATATTTACATTACGATTTATGACATTAGCACTTACTTATGCTTTTAAACGAAAATAATTTGACGGTTGTGGGTCGTCGCATAGTGGAGAATTGTAAAAAGGGGGTCGCCGATCTAAAAAGGTTAAGAACCGTTGGTCCATAACTAAACATGCAGTAAGACTTTTAAAAAAAAAAGACTTTTGACCAAAGAACCGTAAATGCTGTGTTACTACACAACTCATCGTTGTCTAGGTATGTTCCATATTTATAAATGAATAAACATTTTAAACAGAGGGTGGGGCAGGGAGGGGAGAATTTGAAAATCCCCCCGGCTTCCACTTGAGTCCCCCAAATTATTTTTTTCACATTAAATATTACACAAAATGCAGGGGCAACAAGCAGGTTAAGCCACCCCCCCCCCGGGCCCCAACATGATCGCAAATTCCTAGCTACGCCACTGAATTTTTCTATTTGTACACATAAAATAAAGTCCTGAAATTTAGAAGCAGACAATGAAAGAGGGACAGAGAGAGAGATGTTAATATATTTACTCTTTAAAAGTTATGGATCATTCTAAAAAATCTTTAAGACAACACTCAAAAGTTTAGAACCGCTAACAATATGTAATGAATCACTCTGTAAATGACCATACAAATTGTGTTTTTTTTTTTTGTTTTTTTCATTTTAATTCCACTTTTAAAACTAAACACGTGTACTTTTAGTCTGCAATATATGAATCACTCTCAATAAGCTCGGACTTAAAGAAAGTGTGAATCGCTCTCTGTTAGGAATCACTCTCAATAAGAAATGAATCACTGAATCACTGTCCTATAGTTACGAATCACTCTCAGTAAGTTGGAAGCTGTTGCTATTTGTTTGTTTTCTTCCTTGCGCCGTAAGTTCTATTTATAGAAAGATTTGACCTATTTTAAAGCCTTCAACCCCTGGGAGCGGCGAGACTCCTGATTTCTACAATGTATTATCTCCCTTCTTTCTCTCTCTCTCTCTCTCTCTCTCTCTCTCTCTCTCTCTCTCAGCATCACCGGAACACATTATGTACACCTTGTGATACAAAGTCTGGTATATGAGTGAGCACACTATGCTACAGAATCACTACTCACTAGGACTTGTTACCTTTGGCTTAGTCTAAAGTTAAGGTGAGCGTAGTCTTGTAACTGTACTGATCTAAAAAGTAGTAGTAATAGTATATATTTAACAATTTCTTTTGACTCTACATAGTAACATTGCTGATATTAAAATGTATGTGTTACTATAGACAACTAACTATATTTCCAGTGAGGTCACTATTTAGGAAACCTCAGAATTTGCGCTATTCAATTTTAGCTCTATCATCATAGGAATCCTTGTGCATTAGGCCTCTTTTTGGGGGGGCTTTATATGCCTCTTTTTGGGAGCTCCAGCCTCTTTTGTGGGCTTTTTATTTTTTTGTTTTTATTTAATTTTGATTTGTAAGATCTCACATTTCACAAATATTAAATCATAAAGAATTAAACAGAAAATTTTAAACTTGATTTACCTATACTTAATTACTTCACATCACAGTAATGAAAATGTTATCTGGTTGTGTGTGTATACTGCATACCTATTGAAACCATTATATGTTTGTAGCAATTTCGTTATAATTTTGTGTAATCTAAATTTGAATAAACTTATAGGAGTAAAAAGAAAATACAACCAACAGGTACTTTCAGTACACTTAATATATAGTCTAGTGTTCCGTAAAACATTAGTAACAAAATAAAATATTCATTCAAGTTATTAAATAGTGTAGCCGTACTGAGCTGTTGGCGTTGGATTATTTTTGGAACTCTTTGTTAAGAAAAGGTAAGGAGGCGTGCTCTTACTTTAAAGTTTAGCAAAACATCACTGACATATATCTATCATCTGACAGCAGCAGAGGAGATAAGCTTTTGATTGGGGGGGGGGGGGGTCACAAGAATCGTGTAGTCAACTTGTGATGTGTTTCTTAGTGAAACGCCTTTTTAGCTGCATATTTAATTGCTAAATAAATAATATAGGACTATTAAATTTAAGGGCTGCGTTGTATGATTAATGGTGGTATAACTGTTGATGAATCAGTTATCGGTAGTAGTAGTTTGCTCTTTACAAAACTTTTATCAACTCTGTCTGTCTGTCTGTCTGTCTGGGTGGATTCTTGTACACGTCTTTTCTCCTACTTCCCATACTCGGGGATCATATTCACTGTGGCGTAGCTAGGGTGGGGGAGGAGGGGGGATAATTTGAAAATCCCCCCCGGAACCCACATGAGAGGGCCCCCAAATGTGTGGGTTTTTTTACATTAAAAATTAAATATTACGCAAAATGCAGGGGCCACCAAAGAGGTCAAGTCCCCGAGCCCCGAAACGATGGAAAATTCCTAGCTACGCCACTGCTGTCGATGACAACACATGAATCCATCATAAAATGTACCAATTAGTACATCAATTAGTGGTAATTAATTACTATTGTTTTTGTATACAAAAAATGGGAGTTAAAACGTACAATTTTGAGAGACACTGACTCATTGTGACGGTCCTCTTCCTTTGTTGTTTTTTTCAAGTATTTTTAAAATTGTGTTTCATTTTAGGTTAATAAATTATTGTTTACATCATAAGGCTTTATCTGCGAGTCCAAGAATTAGCGTACACAGAATACATTACTAAAATTAAAACTCATTTCATAACGCATGGACATATTTGGATCTGTGCAGATCGTGTGACCTTCTGGGGACTGACCCTTAAAGGGAGACCTCCATACACACAAAATATTTTTTTTTAAAGTATTTATGTAAAACATACAAAAGAAACAAAATTATTTTAAATTTCATTGTGCGCTATTTCTTTAACAGTATGAAAAGTTTTGGGGCAATTTGTTTGAGCATTCGAGAAATGATTATTGTTTTTACAAAGACCCTGCCCATGGCCTCCAATTATTTATATCCGGCCCTGGTATCTTTCGGATTGAATTTAAATCAGCTCTAAAAAAAAAAGAAAGAAAGATCGTGGGAATATATATGTCGGTGTGAGCAAGTAAGACTCTCTTCTACTTCCGCTCAGAGGCCTTTGCAGCTAGTATAACAGGAGATATATTAGTTGACTCCTTCTTATAAAACAAGATTCTATTCTAACTACACATAGACATGGTAATGACGTGGCAGTTATGTTGTGTTCTAAGGAGAAATGTATTACAATGAACTAGGCCTATTTGGTCAGCACGTCAACAGTATTTAAAAATAGTAACAACCACGTGGCAAGAATATGGGGAACTATGCGTCAAGGGAAGTAAACCGTTCGCTTCTTTTTGTTTTGTTCCCCTCCAGCACAGAAACATGCACCAACCTATATACACTCGCTATATGTAGGGAGATTTTTTTAGGATCTCATATTCTTTGTTATCATTTTATCTCACTTTATTACATTGTTATTGTCTAGCGTACTAATCTCACTTTATGCTATTCCTGTCCTCTCTCTTTCTCCATCTCTCTCTCTCTCTCTTCTTTTTTTGGTCTGTCTCTACTTCTCTATTTCCTTACCACGCCTTCTTTCACATGTCTCTCTCGATTCTTTTTTCTTTCGTAATCTCTCTTTCTCTCTCTTGCTTTCTCACCCTTTTTGACGATTCCTTTCTCGGTCTCTTTCTCTGTCTCTCTGTCTTTATCTCTTTCTCCCTCTCTCATTCCTCATTCTCTCTCTCTTTTTCCCTCTCTCTCCCTCTTTATCTCTGCTTCTGCCTCTCTCCCTCCCTCTCTCCATCCCTCTCTCTCTCTCCCTCTCTCCCTCCCTCTCTCTCTCCCTCCCTCCCTCCCTCCCTCTCTCCCACCCTCTCTCTCTCTCTCTCTCTCTCTCTGTGTGATGCAGTTCCATTTTTTTTTCTCAAAATTCTTTGTTATTCGATCATGTTTGTTCTATCAGTGGCTGCAACCTTTTGTCTTGACGTTAGCTAGTTGTTGTTTTTTTTTGCTCAAAATGTCCAACACCTCCTCCTCTCTATCCCCTCCTCCTCTCTATCCCCTCCGCCTCTCTATCCCCTCCACCTCTCTATCCCCTCCTCCTCTCTATCCCCTCCTCCTCTCTATCCCCTCCTCCTCTCTATCCCCTCCACCTCTCTATCCCCTCCTCCTCTCTATCCCCTCCTCCTCTCTATCCCCTCCTCCTCTCTATCCCCTCCACCTCTCTATCCCCTCCACCTCTCTATCCCCTCCACCTATCTATCCCCTCCTCCTCTCTATCCCCCTCCACCTATCTATCCCCTCCTCCTCTCTATCCCCTCCTCCTCTCTATCCCCTCCACCTCTCTATACCCTCCTCCTCTCTATCCCCTCCTCCTCTCTATCCCCTCCTCCTCTCTATCCCCTCCTCCTCTCTATCCCCTCCACCTCTCTATCCCCTCCACCTCTCTATCCCCTCCACCTCTCTATCCCCTCCTCCTCTCTTTCCCCTCCACCTCTCTATTCCCCTCCACCTCTCTATCCCCTCCACCTCTCTATCCCCTCCACCTCTCTATCCCCTCCACCTCTCTATCCCCTCCACCTCTCTATCCCCTCCTCCTCTCTGTCCCCTCCTTCCCTCTACATCCTCTCCTCTCTATCCCTCCTCCTCTCTGTCCCCTCCTCCTCTCTACATCCTCTCCTCTCTATCCCTCCTCCTCTCTGTCCCCTCCTCCTCTCTACATCCTGTCCTCTCTAGTCTCTCTTTCTCATCCAATCCACTTTCAGAAAATATATTTTATATACTTTATATATATATATACCCCGACAAAGATAAATGGATTACAGATAAAAATAGCAGCACGAAATTAAATACTTTTAACAAAATAATTGGCTGGTCTGTGAAGGTAGAAAGATCGCTGGGGAAAGAGAGACAGACAGAGACAGACATAGAGTGAGAGAAACAGAGAGAGACAGAGATAAAGAGAGAGAGAGAGACAGAGACCGTGAGACAGCGAGAGAGATAGACAGAGAGAGACAGAGAGAGACACAGAGAGAGAGACAGAAAAAGAGAGAGAGAAAGACACAGAGAGACAGAGAGAGACAGCAGAGAGAGACACAGAGAGAGACAGAAAGAGAGACAGAAAAAGAGAGAGACACAGAGAGAGACAGAAAAAGAGAGACAGAAAGAGAGACAAATAGAGAGAAAGACACAGAGAGACAGAGACAGAGAGAGAAAGAGAGACAGAGAGAGACACACAGAGAGACAGAAAAAGAGAGAGAGAAAGAGAGACAGAAAAAGAGAGACAGAAAGAGAGAGACAGAAAGTGACAGAGAGAGACAGAGAGAGAGACAGAGAGAGAGAGAGAGACAGAAAAAGAGAGAGAGAAAGAGAGAGAAAGACACAGAGAGACAGAGAGAGACACACAGAGAGAGACAACAGAGAGAGACAGAGAAAGAGACAGAAAGAGAGACAGAAAAAGAGAGAGACACAGAGAGAGACAGAAAAAGAGAGACAGAAAGAGAGACAAATAGAGAGAAAGACACAGAGAGACAGAGAGAAAGAGAGACAGAGAGAGACACACAGAGAGACAGAAAAAGAGAGAGAGAAAGAGAGACAGAAAAAGAGAGACAGAAAGAGAGAGAAATAAAAAGAGACAAAGAGAGAGAAAGACACACAGAGAGACAGAAACAGAGAGACAAAAAGAGAGAGACAGAAAGAAAGACAAAGAGAAAGACAAACAGACAGAGACAGAAAAAGAGAGACAGAAAGAGAGGCAGAAAAAGAGAAACAGAAAAAGAGAGACAGAAAGAGAGACAAAGAGAGAGAAAGACACAGAGAGACAGAGACAGAGAGAGACAGAGAGACAGAGAGAGACACAGAGAGAGACAGAAAAAGAGAGACAGAAAGAGAGACAGAAAAAGAGAGACAAAAAGAGAGAGACAGAAAGAGAGACAAAGAGAAAGAAAGACACACAGAGAGACAGAAAAGGAGAGACAGAAAGAGAGACTGAAAAAGAGAGACAGAAAAAGAGAGACAGAAAGAGAGACAGAAAAAGAGAGACAGAAAGAGAGACCAAGAGAGAGAAAGACACACAGAGAGACAGAAAAAGAGAGACAGAAAGAGAGACAGAAAAAGAGAGACAGAAAGAGAGACTAAGAGAGAGAAAGACACAAAGAGACAGAGAGAGAAAGAGAGACAGAGAGAGACAGAGACAGAGAGAGAAAGAGAGACAGAGAGAGACACACAGAGAGACAGAAAAAGAGAGACAGAAAGAGAGACAGAAAAAGAGAGACAGAAAGAGAGACAGAAAAGAGAGAGAGAGAAAGACAAAGAGAGAGAAAGACACAAAGAGACAGAGACAGAGAGAGAGAAAGAGAGACAAAGAGAGAGAAAGAGAGACAGAGAGAGACACACAGAGAGACAGGGAAAAGACAGACAGAAAAGGAGAGACAGAAAGAGAGAGACAGAAAGAGAGACCAAGAGAGAGAAAGACACAAAGAGAGAGAAAAAGAGAGACAGAAAGAGAGACAGAAAAAGAGAGACAGAAATAGAGAGAGAGAAAGACAAAGAGAGAGAAAGACACAGAGAGACAGAGACAGAGAAAGAAAGAGAGACAGAGAGAGACACACAGAGAGACAGAAAAAGAGAGACAGAAAAAGAGAGACAGAAAGAGAGACAGAAAAAGAGAGACAGAAAGAGATAGACAGAAAGAGAGACATAAAAGAGAGACAGAAAAAGAGAGAGAGAAAGAGAGAGAAAGACACAGAGAGACAGAGAGAGAGAGACAACAGAGAGAGACACAGAGAGAGACAGAAAGAGAGACAGAAAAAGAGAGAGACACAGAGAGAGACAGAAAAAGAGAGACAGAAAGAGAGAAATGAACAAGAAAGATGTCACGTCAGTTGGGGGAGAAAGAAAGTGAATGGAATGAAAAGAAAATAAAAACTTACGATATATGGAGGCGCCACGTGTTCTTGAGTCTCAGAGATTTATGGTTGTCATGGTTCCGCAGTATTCACTGTGAACGTGTAAAATTATTTCATGGTTGTCCCCCTTGCTAGAACTGAGAGGCCGCTTCACAGAAGAGCGCATTATAATTTTACTATACAGTACTCAATGTACGAAGTTGCCAAGTTGCTCACAACACTGCATTTTTAACAAGCAAAATACAAGAATTACTTTTTTTTTAAAACAAAGCTTATGTTTAGTCTAGCTGTATCAATTAGTTGGGATCAGCCATATCATTGAAAATGAAGAGAAGATGTCTGATCCGGTTCTTTATAATTTGTACTGGTCAGAAGATAGGTTACGTGTTGATGTATTAGTGAGTTCGTGTCCACAAGCGTTCAGATCAAGACACCCCCACAAGAAAGTAAATAACAAGTATATGTAAGAATACAACGGCTTAATTCTTTCTCTCCTAACTGACGATACCAACGTTGATTCCACCAGAATGTGGTAAATAATTAAGGAGAGAAAGAGTTAATCCAGTACGGGAACAGTGAAATCTCAGTCAGTCTAATAAGCGATGTTACCTCAATAAAAGCCTACACTCAACTGTCCGTTTATCTAATCTACAGTCTCACTTTGGAGTCATAATTGTGCGTTCACCAGCTGTCACCTAAAGTGCGTCTCTACGCTACCAGCTACTTGGGGCTACAAGTCAACAACCGACGACAGCAAAGATGTCAAAGGTAGCTTTAGATAACAAAGACCAACCAAATGATACACCGAGATACAAGAAGATACAAGAAGATACAACTAGAAACAAGATAAAATACGAGTAAGGAACGAACGAGTTTTTGTACCGTGTGGTTCTAGTCTTGATTGAAAGAAGTCGCCCAATTCGTGGCTGTTTTCTAAGATTTGTCCCCTGTCCTGCTGTGACATTTGTGTTCAAAGCGTTGATACTGCTGTCTAGATGTGTGGTGCGCAAAGTAAATCCTGCGGGTCATATCTGACCCGTAACGTGATGCCTTTCATCTTCTCAAAACGTCCTACTGAGAATCGGTTCCATTGCACTTGACGATTTTTAAGTTGTTTATTTTATTTTTTTTTTTTTCAGTGATACAGCACGTGTCAAGTGTCACGTGTTTCGGAAATGCATTTGGACACGAGGCCAAAAAAAAAATAATTTTTATCATGACTTTCTGTAATTAGATAAAGTTCTATTTAAAGATCTAGCCTTGACATATCTAGTCACGTGCAATTCACACCAAGTCAAACTAACAACACTTTACAAAACCCCCGAAGGAAGAGTCTAATTAAAGGTTGGCCTGTTCGTATTTTCACTTTCTGATCAGCTCGACAGGTCACCGCCACCGTGTCCTGAGAGAGATTTCCCTAGAAGTCACCTAAGCCGGTTATTTGCTGCATTCAACGAAAAAAAAAAAGAACCTAAATGCAATATTTAACTGCGTGTAAAACAACCAATCATATTTTTTGGTTTAGGAAAATGCGAGACAAGCAGTTCAAAGGTCAAAGCTTCAGCAAACTCAGAAGGCGATGTCTCAGAAAGCGGAAGTTATTTGTGGACGGGGAATTCCCTCCCACTGGATCCTCGCTGTTTTTTAGCAGACCCGCCCCTTCAGATATTGTCTGGAAACGTCCAAAGGTACTTTGAATAGCAGCTAGACAATTTAACTCTTTCTCTCCTAATTAAGGATATCATCCTTGATTTGACCCCATTAAATTCAATTAATTTTTTGATTTTATAAACTTTAATTTTGTGTTTTATAAAAAGAGCATGCATTCTTCTATAATTCTATACCAAAAGTAATGTGTCCTGATAGCAAACAAAGATGTTATTGACGTTTGATCATAACAGGGTAGAATGTACAAATGTAAAAAAAAAAGAACTTTTCTGTTAGATTGTGGAAAATAATTTTGGAGATAAAGAGTTAAAACTGTAATGTAGAGAACTACTCAATACATAGCAACAATATAAACGACTTTGGTGTGTCTGTAATTTAATTAGGATAATATAATTATTATCATAAACATAAATTAATAGTCATTTTCTGGCATTGATTCATTTGCTTATTTTTATAGACGAGCTCAACATGCTCGTTCACTCATCAATGGACCTCCTTCACCAATAGTAAACAAACAACATTTAGCCACGTGGCGCTCTATCTCTTCTATATAATTTACGATCTCATGTTTAATTCATGATGGTTGTCACGTGACAGTTTTTTTTCCCCATTGTTTTATCAATAAGATCACATGACTAAATGTTGTTTGTTTACGATTGGTGAATGAGGTCCATTCCTATAAGATAAATTAAATATAATTAATTTGACCGCAGGACATTGTCAAAGATCCAAAGTTCTTCATTGACAAAGCCAGCGCTGATGATTTTTCCCAAGGAATTCTGGGAAATTGTTGGTTTGTCGCTGCCTGTGCTTGTATAGCCGAGGACAGCAACTTGTGGAAGAAGGTAGCCGACATTTTAGTTCACTTGAATGAAGGAAACAAGGGACGTAATGTCTTGACATTAACTTATTTTCTAGCATTAATATTTTTCATTGACATTAACTCTTTTACATATTTCGAATGTTTCTTTAGAGTAGAAGATAATCTAATTCCTAGTCCCAACCTCCCGCACGAATATGGGGGATAGCAGTTGGCAAGGTGTAAATCCGGGACATCTAAATGGCGGAACGACAATCCAGCGTGCAAACCGCACGTCCAGGCAGTCATCCATAAATTATAATTTACTTAATTAGACCCGATTAAAAAAAAACTGCTTCTAAAGTAAAATAAAAGATGGATGTCTAATTTTCTTTTTATTTCTCTCTCGGGTTCTTTCCGTAGCAGGTCACGTTCTTACTACATTAGTTCCAAAAGTCTTCCATGGAGTAAACAGAGTTGTCTTACTTGTTACATTAAATACTAAAAATAGCTGTAGATGTCAACAGTGATGTTTTTCTAAAGATTATCATGAACCAAAAAGTTTCTTTTTCCACTTCCGTTTCACACTTTCTTCATAGTCCAAAAAAAAAAAAAAGGGGGGGGTGGAAGTCAGAAGGGGGTGGGGGGGACGTTGGATGGCTGCATAGTCGTGGTGGTATGAGCGCTGCACTGACGTTCGGACTTCACGATGGTCCCGAGTTCATACCCTGCCCGCTGCCATAGCCCGTCATCCTGCGGGGGGAAGGGGGGGGGGGGTTGGACCAGAAAGGAAATTATTTTCAACTCTGAAGGAACATCCCAAACAAGTCAAACATTTTACAAAAGTGGTCAAAAGCATATAAAAAAAAATTGCTTGATTTAAACTAAAATTGCGCTCATGGTAGTATAGCTGGATAGTTTAGGTGAGAGAGAGAGTGTCGCACATTTAACGATAATTCTGTGGCCATTTAGTTTCACATTTGTTTTTCAAAGAAAAAATGAAATTTGAATGTTTAGTTATATACCATTTAATTGAAAAAAAAATAATTAACATAGTCCCTGAACAATAAAATAATTGTAAAGATATAATTAGAAGCACGTATATTAAAAGCAAGGGGAAACATTAATTATTATGAATTAATTATTAAAAGTTGAAAGTCTTCATTGATTGAAAAACTAAAATTTTGATAACCTCAAGCAAAAACGTATATTTACTTGGCAGGTCGTTCCAGAGTACAGGGAGCAGGTATTTGTTCCGGAGTCAAGATATGCAGGTAAACAAACAGTTAAATTTTGTTGAATCGAGCAAGTATGTTTGGAAGTAAATTTTTTAACTCTATAGAACATTATGGAATATGTGCAGCAAATTAACGTACCAAAAAAAAAAAAAATCATAAATTATGAACAACTTTGGATCTCTCTTTGTAATGGTCATGGAAAGACACGCCTTTGGTCTTATATTTAGGAACATGAGGAAAATCAGTGGAGGTAATGGGGCAGTTGATGCGGATTTCTTAACTGGATAAGTGGGCTGTGTGGTCGATGAGCAGTTAGAATTGTGATTCTATATTGAACTCCAGCCGAGTTATGCTTGCTATGCTTCGAAAGATCCATGAAAGCATTCTTCAAGATATCCCCCTACCCATATGCTCACAAAAAGAGAGAGAAAAAAAAATTGGACCACCCTACATTGAGCATACAAAAGTAACATGGATCCTATTAAGTAAAATTTCCAGATTACAAACAAATATTTAAATGTTACAGTGTTCCGTGGTCTTCCACTCATTATGTTTTGCATACCCAGGTTTAATTACCTCCATTGAGTTTATTAATTGACGGTACATTATCTCCCCTCCTCTTCTTCTTCGTTCTCATTGATTATGTTGGAGTGTTCAGATGAGTAGACCAATACATGAGATGAAATGCGCAGTGGTTTCCAGATCAGGGAGCTCTCCATATCGAGGCGGAGAGCCCGGCCCCCTACCTGCGCGGCGGGATTCCACAGGCAGGACGCCACATCTATTAGAATCGTTACTGAACTCCAACATAAATGAGGTTGCGTGTCAATATGTTTTGCGCCAGGAGGCCCATTGACTCCGACTTCAGCCTGCTTTTCTTTCTGGGTGTGCTCCCATAGCCTTTGATCATCCAAGATCATCTGCAAGGCAGCAGGTGTTTATTTTCGGAGTTTTCTCTCCTAGATGAACTGCTATCCCTAGCTAACGAGTTTCATCTACCCGGGTTAAGGGTTAGAGCGCCCTATACTCGCTTTTTGCAATCATTTCCCTGGATTTCTGAGATGTTTTTAGTAAATATTCTAACCACTGGAATACTTCACCTCATCCTCCATGACTGCAAACCAGTTGGTCCGCGGCTGTTTATTTGCTATTCACAGCTAGCCCTTATATCTAAGGGTCTTTCCCCTATCCGCCACCTGGGGACGCGCTTGGTAGAAGGTGGTAGCTCCCCCAAGTCCCCTCCTCTAATTCTTGAAATTACTACAGTTTCCACATGTTATGGACTGTGGCGTGTGCTTTTGGCACTTAACAGTTGGTAGAGAACTAAATATATCTTAACTTGTAAAACTTAAAATAGCCTCTTTTGTGTACAATAGTTACACTACTAAATATTACTTTTATTATATTATAGACAAAATCAACTTGTGATAAAATGAAATAAATGTACTAGAGTTTAGAAATAATATTCTTTAACAAAATCTGACTCACTATAATAACACAACCTTTCAGTCTCACGTTCTGGAATCGTCTGTCCTTAAAAAGACTGCTGAAAACACCTAGACCTATCTTGCATCGTTCAGAAACACACAAACACACTCACACATTCACCACATTCACACACACACACAAACTCCATAACAACCCGCTCTCTATGGAACATGCATCTCAATTAATAAAAAAAAAAAAGATTATCATTAGACACTATACTAAGATGGAAGGATAAAATAATGTACATTCTTGGGGGGGTAATCTACTTCTTTGAACATTTCATAACTGTATCTTATCTTAACTTTAAAATTGGAATCGCGGTGGCTGAGTGGCACAGCGCTTGGCTTCCAAACCGACGTGTCCTGGGTTCGTATTAGTCAGGGAAAAGTAAAGGCGATTTGTCGTTGTGCTGGCCACATGACACTCTTGTTAACCGTGGGTACAGAAACAGGTGACCTGAAAGAGGAACTTTACTTTCTTTATCTTTAAAATTTGCAAATGCTTCTTCAGTAAACAAAAGTTGAACATTTTACACATATTTTTGTCCTACTCTAGACTGCTCGTTTATATTGATAACGGACCCAGTGACCTACTTTCAATACTTAGGCTTAATGAGGGTATCTTCAGCTCGAAGAGGTTACTAGTGTGCAGGCATCGTAATAGTTTGATCACTTTTGTATGTTATGAATTTCTAGTGTTTACTAATTATTTGTTTAGTTATAAGATGGCCGGCTAGTAAATGTTACTTTTTTGTTCACAACTGGTATTTGAAGTCACTCTGTGTGTTTGGATTTTTCGCAATCCAATTTCTCATACACGTCTACTCATCGTCATCGAATTTTCGCATACAACACAGGAATCAATAACAAATCAATCAAATTAATTAATCGATTAGTCGTAATTAGTTAATTTTGTTGTTATATAAAAAATATATATATATAAAATTAAGGGGAGATAACACTAGATGCCTGGGTGAATGCTCTTGGCGAATGGTAAGGCCTTTGGGGCTTAGGGTGGCACGCAGTTCAATGTTTGGGTCCCAAATCTTAAGTACCATTTTCAGGAATACTTTTTTTTCTAGTTAAAAAACAACAACTATTAAATAGACTCATTGACTTATACATAAACGTTGCGTAGATTTAAGAAAAAAGGGCGAGAATAATTAGAAGGTAAAAATGATATATAAACACTTATAGTTCAAAGCTTTGTGTGTGTGTGTGTGTTAGTATGAGCTACAGGGAAATTCCCAACGCTTTGATTTTTCGCTACCAAAATTATTTTCCATTTTCTAGTGCGTTTTAATATTAATATAAGTTTTTATACATAGTTTTGTGTTTATTTGTTATTATTGCATTTAATTATCATCCGGTTTCGTGTTCTCATCTTGTTGCTACAACCCTATTTGTGTTTATTTGTCTCGGCATTTTCCACTTAAGTCCTGGCGTTGATTACTAGTTGCCTGTGTTTATTTCCCTAGGTATTTTCCACTTCAAGTTCTGGCGCTGTGGTACCTGGTTTGATGTGGTGATTGACGACTACCTGCCCACGAGGAACGGAAGACTTATCTTTACACACTCCAAGTCGAGGGATGAGTTCTGGTCAGCACTCCTGGAGAAGGCTTACGCCAAGTAAGTGTGTGGCAGCACGGTGCGCTGCGCGTGAGGGTCTACAGTGTTTGTTGCTCTATTTACTCACGCCTCTTAACTTAACACAATAAAGAGAAGTCAATGAAATGTGCGTTAGGCACGTCTTGTCTTTGAATGATAACAGGAGAGAGAGGGGGCTGGAGTGAGGGAGAGCTAAGTAGACAGAGGGGAGAAGGAGATAGAGAACAGGTATAGGGAAAGAGAGAACGGAGTGAAGAAGAAAGAGGGAAAGAGAGAACGGAGTGAAGAAGAAAGAGGGAAAGAGAGAACGGAGTGAAGAAGAAAGAGGGAAAGAGAGAACGGAGTGAAGAAGAAAGAGGGAAAGAGGGAGAGGAATGAAGGAGAAAGAGGGAGAGAGAGAGGAGTGAAGGAGACAGAGGAAGAGAGTGAGGGGAGTGAATGAGAAAGAGGGAGAGAGGGAGAGGAGTGAAGGAGACAGAGGGAGAGAGTGAGGGAAGTGAAGGAGAATGAGGGAGAGAGTGAGACAAGGAGAAAGAGGGAGAGAGTGAGGGGAGTGAACGAGAAAGAAAGAGAGAGTGAGGGGAGTGAAGGACACAGAGGGAGAGAGTGAGGGGAGTGAACGAGAAAGAAAGAGAGAGTGAGGGGAGTGAAGGAGAAAGAGGGAGAGAGTGAGGGGAGTGAAAGAGAAAGAGGGAGAGAGTGAGAGGAGTGAAGGAGAAAGAGGGAGACGGAGAGAAGTGAAAGAGAAAGAGGGAGACAGGGAGATGAGTGAAGGACACAGAGGGAGAGAGTGAGGGGAGTGAAGGAGAAAGAGTGAGACAGGGAGATGAGTGAAGGACACAGAGGGAGAGAGTGAGAGGAGTGAAGGAGAAAGAGGGAGACGGAGAAGAGTGAAAGAGAAAGAGGGAGACAGGGAGATGAGTGAAGGACAAAGAGGGAGAGAGTGAGGGGAGTGAAGTAGAAAGAGGGAGACGGAGAGGAGTGAAAGAGAAAGAGGGAGACAGAGAGATGAGTGAAGGACAAAGAGGGAGAGAGTGAGGGGAGTGAAGGAGAAAGAGGGAGAGAGTGAGGGGAGTGAAAGAGAAAGAGGGAGAGAGTGAGAGGAGTGAAGGAGAAAGAGGGAGACGGAGAGAAGTGAAAGAGAAAGAGGGAGACAGGGAGATGAGTGAAGGACACAGAGGGAGAGAGTGAGGGGAGTGAAGGAGAAAGAGGGAGACAGGGAGATGAGTGAAGGACACAGAGGGAGAGAGGGAGAGGAGTGAAGGAGAAAGAGGGAGACGGAGAAGAGTGAAAGAGAAAGAGGGAGACAGGGAGATGAGTGAAGGACACAGAGGGAGAGAGTGAGGGGAGTGAAGGAGAAAGAGGGAGACGGAGAGGAGTGAAAGAGAAAGAGGGAGACAGGGAGAGGAGTGAAGGAGAAAGAGAAAGGCCTTTGAACTTTGAACTTTTATCTAGCTGAGTTAAAGTACAAATCCTCCACCAATCCTGCTCATCCCCGTAATAAAATGTTATTAGGGCGAAAGAAAAGAAAATAAAGAATCAAGACTTCAATTGTTAGTTAGTATCAGATCTACCTGTATATGTTGACCTACATTTAGTATCACTATTGCTTTTAAGGTGTTAGACTTAACTAGACCTACATAGGGGAAAATAATAGTCATTTTCCGCAACAGACAGCTGGAGAACAAGCTCTTACAAAGGTCAAAGGTCACGGACACACACACACACACACACACACTTGATACAGAAATGAAGATCAGACGGCGAGAATATGAATCGACTTCCGTTTGTGCTGGAAAGACCAACAATGAAGCTAAGACAACGTAGGCCTACTCATGTGAACTGCTGCACTGTTTCATATCTTGAAAACAATCTTAAGAGAAATGGTTAATTAGTTTTCGTCAGGAAACAGAAATCTTGCAATAAAGAAGTGTTAATAAGCTCTAGGTTTGAGTTGCGATTAAATAGGTCTAACAATTTGTTTGTAAAATGTTTGACATGTTTCGGATGTTCCTTCAGAGTTCAAGATAATTTATTTCCTAGTCCAAACCTCCAGCCGGACGACGGGGAATTGAAGCAGGGAGGAAATGAACCCGGTACCATCGACAATCCAGCGCGCATACCGCACCACCAGGCACACACCCCCCCTCTCACAAACGAAGAGTATATAAACCGTAACACATCACCCTAACGCGCTTATTGTTATAAAACATAGTACCTTACGTAGGTGCTGTACTATTGGCCGTTCGGCTACGTTCACCACTTCATTAACTATATTGTAACAGTACTGCATATAAGATTTTACTGGTAAACTTGTGTCACCAGTCCTCTAATCTTGATTTTAGTGGCCTTTAATCAACGCTACTTATGATTCAGAAACATATTGCTTGAAAAATCAAACTAGATTATAATAACTTCGGCTATCACGGAGCCCTCCTCAGGTGCGGGGCATGGGGCGGTTGCCCCACTTAACACCACCCTACACCCGCCTCAGCCCACAAGTGTCTGATCTGAGCTCTCAACACTGATGGCAATGCTGTCAGCTTTGGGGGGGGGGGGGGGGGGCTCACAAAACAAAACCCAAGTGGAGAAAATCGCATGTCAAATGTTTACCGACTGCTGCCACAATTTCACAAGATCACGTGAGAAACGCTGACATCTGCAGGGTACCTGGTACCAGACAGCCATCCCTTAATGTGCAGGCGGAAGTGAGGCTCCCACTTCTTGTCTGACTCCCATGGTCATCCAGGGGCAGCCCTAGGGGGCTGGCGAGAAGGGCAAGCATCTTAGGCCACACGCCTTTGGGGGGGGGGGCACGCGATAGAGGGACTCTGTTGTTCCCGTCAGCCCATCGTACAAACGTTCGTGGCCGTGATATCACACTAGAAGAGGGGTGGGCAAATTACGTCCCGCGGGCAACATACGGCCCGCCGAAGAGTTTTATGCGGCCTTCCTGTCCCCAATTTTTTTTTTAATGCGGCCCTCGGTAGAAAAAGGTTGCCCACCCCTGCACTAGAACCAGAGTCCCGCTGGCTTTTAGGGCCACTTCTGGTTAATGTCTCAGCTTTTACTTACTTGTGGGCCTAATATTCTCAATTTTGGTATATTTTACCATCAAAGCCAGGCTTTACACATTTATTTATATTTTTTTTTTTTGCATTTATTCTCCCTTTTTCAATATCATTAAACCATTGTTGTCTTTAGGCTGTTTGGATGTTACGAAGCTTTGGTTGCTGGCAAGGCCAGAGATGCCATGGTGGACATGACAGGAGGTATAGGAGAGGGCCTGGAGATGTCGGATTTTAGGACAGAGCAACTCAAAGACCGGCTCTTTGAACTTCTGCACCAAGCCAAGTCGAATCTGTCTCTGATGTGTGCAAGTATTCAGGTCAGTCGATTTGGGTCTGTGCTGTTTATAAGTAGTACAATTCATCTAGTCATTAGGCAAATCTATTTATGAACAATTAACGAATAATTAACGAACGATGTCATTTAAGATCTACCCTTCTAGATCTAGGTTCTATACAATATTCTCCAGTCTGGCTTTGTAACATGTTTGTAACATGCTTGTAACATGTTTGTAACATGTTTGTAACATGTTTGTAACATGTTTTACGTGGTTCGGATGTTCCTTCACATTTTTTTTTTTGTGATGCGTTTCTTTGTAGGTGATACCTGGGATTCTTATGTAGTATTTCGATTTTGTTGTTAGGTCCTCTTCTTTAATTCTGTAGTTAGCGTCCACGATAGGTAAACATACAAGAATGTGGCCATGTACGCGTCATATTTTTTTAAGGATAAGTTTTTTATAGCTCAACTTTTAAGCTTATAGCATGCTCTGGGCGCTATGCTCTAATCTCATTTGTGGACCAATAGGATGAGGGGGTATCTGGGAGAATGTTTGTCATGTTAGGTAGTCAAGCCAAGTTCAAGGGTACCTAACCCTTAGTCTGTTGAATCTTTGGGGCACAACACACGATTAGTTGAACGTATTTCTCCATTCCTCTCTGTCTTTGCCTTGGGTAGATCTCATTCAATGACAGGCCTGTCCATTCTTTTATATTGCTTTCTCAGTCTGCCTCTTATTCCTGGTGCTGTTCCCTGAAGGAAGGTCTTTGCGAGCCCTGAGGACATTGCGATATGGCCATAAAATTTTAGTTTGCGTTTTTTTACAGTGTTGATACAATAGATGTCTAGCATTGCCTAAATTCAAATGTCACAATACTATGCTCTTTACAAACAAATGTTTTTGTATAGGCCAAGAATTCAAGCGAAATGGAGACCAAATTAAGCGTAGGTTTGGTTCGTGGACACGCCTACAGTTTGACTGATGTCCGGAAGATTCCATTGAAAGGCACGGGGTTGTTCAGCTTTTTCAACCGGGAGAAAATTCACATGATACGACTCCGGAACCCCTGGGGAGGGGTAGAATGGAAAGGTCCTTGGAGCGATGGGTAAGAATCAATTGTTTATATTTTAAGTAGGGTTTTTTTCTTCCAACATTGAAACAGCCTTGTCTTGCTACTAGACTCGACAGTCGCCGGCCGATGCCTTGAACCTAAAGTTTTGATTTAGAACTCTTAAGATCTAGTCTAGATCTACGTCTGCATGTAAGTCTAGAATCTAGATGTAATCTCAATTAGATTTACCTAAACATGCAAGTAATGCATATAAACGTCAATAAAATTGAAGCAACTTTAAATTTACTGTTATTGCATACGGCTGACTACGTCATGGGAAAGGGCATAGTTAGGCAACCCTGAGGAAAAATCAGGAACAGGCAACCCCTTAGGCCAGTGATGCCCAACCTAATTCGACCCACGGGCCATTTTAATTTCCATTACACGTCTCGCGGGCCACATGACCGAAAATTTGCAAAAAACTAAATGAAATTATTCTGAAACTAGAAACTATTTTGTTAGAAACCTGTTATTTTAATACTTGATTAATAGATTATTTGACAATTATATATTTTACGAGTCAAAAAATAGCCTCATTCCGCTTCTTGAAATGTGAGCAACAGTGTAGCTAGCTTGACCAACGACTCATTTTGTGGTCTCTTTTTGGTCAATATTCCCATCAATCTTCCAATCTCTAGGAATAGTTTAACAATCTTTTATTCGCGACTTAAACTAAGAATGCTGTCATATTCATTTAATGTTGTTGTTTTATTATATATTGGCTTATTACCATGTTCAACAAAAAAGTCAAAATATGTTCACTTATCCTGGTAGATTGTACATTCAGACTCCCATTTCATAAAAACACAAATGTTAAGGGTTATGGTATCAATCCATCGGAGAAAAAGTGAGGGCCCAAAAGTAGGTAAAGATACATTTTTTTCAAAATGTTTTTGTTGTTTGGAAGGGAGATTTCTATACTTTGCGCCGATGTTTCGGCGGGCCGGATGGAACCACGTCGCGGGCCGGATCTGGGCCGCGGGCCGTATTTTTGGGCATCACTGCCTTAGGCAGTTTGCAGCTCTCAGTACTTCACCCTGGTAGAGTCAACGACGCCGCTGATCACAAACAGTATGGATACGTCAGCAGCGTGGAGAGGAGGGAACTGGTGTGTGGGTTAGATCACCCTGACCACAAGTAACGCCCAGGCCTTCATCTCCTTTTCATGAGATAATTAATAGACGCTTCGCGATTGAAGGAGGTCATGACTATTACCTTAAAAAATTATCAATTCATGTCTCTCTCTTATCCCAGAATTCACAAAGATCTCGTTTGATCACGTGACCTTAACTTTAAGTTTTTGTTTAAGCAAAACGGCCCCTGAAAATAAAATAAATATTATGTCATATATGCCATTTCATGGCAGCCACACATCTCGAAGCACCAAGCACGTACTTACAAGCAACGGCACAAATCCGAGCACTCATTCATGAGAAGTGGTTAAAGTCCTGGGAGGAATCCGACAGAGCACGTGGTGTCTGGCAGCACATGCGTCACCCAGATCGCGACGATCCATGGTGGCGACTGAAGAGGTCAGAGCAATCGATCATTGCACAATGCAGAACAGAACACTGTCCTATAGGGGCATATTTTGCCCGGTTCCGCACGAACTTTGACTCCCGATGCCGCCACTGTGGAGATAGCGCTGAAACAGTGGCGCATGTCTTGTACGAGCTAAGGGGGGACCTGTCTGTGCAGTCACTCGACTTGTATGGTAGCTATGAGGCACTACGCCGGACGGCTAAGTTTCTTGCCAGAGCACTACGGGAGGACTAGTCCTTCCTGCTCTGATTTTTCAATAGGAGTTCATCTCAGGTGTGTGGGTTAGATCACCCTGACCACAAGTAACGCCCAGGCCTTCATCTCCTTTTCATGAGATAATTAATAGACGCTTCGCGATTGAAGGAGGTCATGACTATTACCTTAAAAAAATATCAATTCATGTCACTCTCTTATCCCAGAATTCACAAAGATCTCGTTTGATCACGTGACCTTAACTTTAAGTTTTTGTTTAAGCAAAACGGCCCCTGAAAATAAAATAAATATTATGTCATATATGCCATTTCATTAGGTCACATGAATGGACCAAAGTCAGTGAATCTGAAAAGAAAGATTTGGGTTTAACTTTTGACGAGAATGGTGAATTTTGGTGAGTCTTAGAATTTTGGTAAAACATCTACACATTTTGCTGTTTATTATGTACAACTTGATATTGAAATAGAAATCAGTTTAATAACATATACTGACATGCGTCCGATTCTTGAACGGAGCGTTCATTTTAGGTCAAAGTACACAGATTTTTATAAGACGATTCTTTGGGATAAATTGGTTACTATTTTTTTATTCCTTTTTAATTGGAGATTTTCATGCATAGCCGATAACTTATAAATAGCCAGATTTTTGGTGTATCCGGTGTACAAACTGTAGGATGTGTTGATCAGCAATATTTTTTTTAAAGTCACGTGATATTATCGGTGCAGAATACATTTTTATTAAGCTTTTCTATTTGTAACTCTTAATTACTAAGAACTTTTGAAGTTCAATTCAGTGTCCTTGACATTAATGGAGAAAATCTTCCAATAGTTTTTATTTTTTTTTTCCCTTTTTGCCGACATTAAAATATGTGTTTACCTGAAACATTGTTATCATGTGCTCCGTCCCTAAGGATGTCATTTGATGACTTCTGCCGTTACTTCACGCACATTGACATCTGTCACATGATGAACACATCCTTCTTCACGCTCAAGAGATCTTGGAAAGAATCTGTAGCGGTGGGGGTGTGGAGAAGAGGGACCAGAGCAGGTGGCTGCGGCAACCACTCAACCTTCCTGGACAACCCACAGGTTTGTAGCAGAATGCTTACACTTTGGCTTTTTTCGACTATCCCCGGCGGCGCCTGGTTGTAACCCAAAAGACACAAGGCCTAATTTAGTTTTATTATTATTTATGTTAAATTGGTGTATTGTATAGCGCATATTTTATGCTTATGGTATGCTCAGTAACTCTATGATCCGATTCTATTGTGAAGCAGTGGGAGAGATGGGAGTATCTGAGAGAAGGTTTCCGTGCTGCCTTTAGGCGCTCAGCAAAAGTATCTCTGCTCAAGTCGAGATTCGAAATCGAGCCCCTCAATAGGTAGCTATCAGTTTTAGACACTCATCTACACATCACACTGGGGGTTGGGGTGTTGTCGTTGTAACTACCACTTAATACCCGTGCTTCAGGGCAGTTTACTTAACATCTAATGTCCAAATGTCCCGCTCTGCATGTCAGTTCCAGGTCCTGCGCACTCTTTCTGAACGGAGTTTAGGATCTAACAACGAGCAAAATAAGTAGAAAAAATGTTAAATTTATTTAAATTACTCTTTTTTTTTTAAACTTAGAATATTTTTTTTTGTTCAGTAAATTGCATCTCGTTGGTTATATTAGTTAACTTATTTTATCTCATAATATACATAATATTCCTCAAGTAGAATTTGCATAATATTTCAAACTGAAAAATTTTTTTTAGCAGAGCTACTTTTTTTTACCCATTGAACTAATTTTGTTTGTTGATTAGTTTAATAATTCGCTGTATTGCCAGTTCTATATTCAGGTCCTTTCGTCTCTGTTCTAATGATAAAATTCATATTTACCATTCGGTTGGCTAATCACTTACATAATACCCTTGCTTTAAATGTCACCTATTAAGCAGGAAACACATTTCATTGCTATTATTACTATATTTGACACATTTATGTCTATTACCCGAACAAGGAGATCGCCTCAATTTTTTTTTTTTTAATTTATTTAAAAGCCTGTTCACATGGTTCATGATAAATGATAAATATACATGACAAAGGTTACAAACAAACCTCACATATGGAAGTACAATTACAAAGAGAAGGACAGTAGCTGTAGCAGCCATGAATCTGATGGTATTAAAGAAATAGTTTTTATCAAACTTTTTGTTCTTGTTTTTTTTTACCATGCTATAGCTTTCGGCTTTTATCAATCAATATTTAGTCCAGACTCTACTTCACTAAAGTAACTTTGCATTTGTAAACTATATATTAGATATTAATTGGATAGATCTACTGATGTATTGAATGTCAAATGTTTATTCTTTGTGTTCAGTACTTGCTAGATGTGATCACGGATGAGAAGGAACTGTTGGTGTCGCTGGAACAGGAAGACCGCAGATCTTCCAACTTCAGGACTAGGGGAGAAAACTACACTATTGGTTTCACCATCATTAAGGTTATATTGAGTTATCTAACTTTGACTAAAGGTATTTTAATGTATTTTCTTCTCAAAGCCCATTCACACTCCGTTATGTGCCAACCTCAATAGAACTGGACT
Organism: Biomphalaria sudanica; assembly: GCA_036873155.1. Taxonomy (NCBI): domain Eukaryota; kingdom Metazoa; phylum Mollusca; class Gastropoda; family Planorbidae; genus Biomphalaria; species Biomphalaria sudanica. The sequence goes on from JAZGLO010004016.1 coordinate 2,624,912, forward strand.
TAAAGAATTCCGAAACTTAATTAATCACCGTAAAAGTAGACAAAATAAAGAAAATTTCCCTTTTCAGACCTTGCGATCTATAGGGCAGATGATGTAAAGCTCATCTGTTTCTGTGGCCTACAGTTCATGTGGATATTATATGGCTAGCTCAACGATCAACTGCCTTTACTGTTCTTCAACTTATATCAGGTACCCATAAGTGTTAGATAGACTTTTGAAGTGCTCTAAAAATTTCGAAATTCAAAATCTCAGTATTCACTGGGCTCGGAGGCCACAAAGTTACCACCACATATTAGGTACCAAAGCACTAAAGTTACCACCACATATTAGGTACCAAAGCACTAAAGTTACCACCACATATTAGGTACCAAAGCACTAAAGTTACCACCACATATTAGGTACCAAAGCACTAAAGTTACCACCACATATTAGGTACCAAAGCACTAAAGTTACCACCACATATTAGGTACCAAAGCACTAAAGTTACCACCACATATTAGGTACCAAAGCACTAAAGTTACCACCACATATTAGGTACCAAAGCACTAAAGTTACCACCACATATTAGGTACCAAAGCACTAAAGTTACCACCACATATTAGGTACCAAAGCACTAAAGTTACCACCACATATTAGGTACCAAAGCACTAAAGTTACCACCACATATTAGGTACCAAAGCACTAAAGTTACCACCACATATTAGGTACCAAAGCACTAAAGTTACCACCACATATTAGGTACCAAAGCACTAAAGTTACCACCACATATTAGGTACCAAAGCACTAAAGTTACCACCACATATTAGGTACCAAAGCACTAAAGTTACCACCACATATTAGGTACCAAAGCACTAAAGTTACCACCACATATTAGGTACCAAAGCACTAAAGTTACCACCACATATTAGGTACCAAAGCACTAAAGTTACCACCACATATTAGGTACCAAAGCACTAAAGTTACCACCACATATTAGGTACCAAAGCACTAAAGTTACCACCACATATTAGGTACCAAAGCACTAAAGTTACCACCACATATTAGGTACCAAAGCACTAAAGTTACCACCACATATTAGGTACCAAAGCACTAAAGTTACCACCACATATTAGGTACCAAAGCACTAAAGTTACCACCACATATTAGGTACCAAAGCACTAAAGTTGCCACCACTTATTAGATCCCACAGCACTAAAGTTAACATCAGTTTTTGGTACTTCAGCGCTATGGTTACTATAACTTCTTGAAATGGCAATTAAACAGAGATGATGGGCTCTAGGTGCGCGCGTAACCACATGACCGTCGGTGATGATGCGGATCCAGAAAGCTCCACTCACTTACAATATTGTTGGTGCCTGGATTTTAAACACCCTTGAGTCAACTTACTAGTTAACATGTTTACGTGTAGGACGTAATCATCTTCTTATAAAGAAACGTCTATATAAGATAAGATAAGTATATATATAAAGAAAACATTTTTTGTCCAATCTAGACAGATTTGAACAGAAAGTACAGGATGCACGACAAGCTGGACAGGGTCCACGCAGGTCCGTTTGTTCAAGCCAGGAGCATCCTGACCCGCCTTCCTTTGAAAAAAGGCCGGTATTGCCTTATACCTTCAACCTTTGACCCCGGTCAAGAGGGAGAGTACATTTTACGAATTTATAGCAGTGGAGGAATTGTGTTGAAGTGAGTCGTATAAATAAATTGATTTGAAGGGTTTTATTCTTTGGAATTTCTTCGAGAAATGAGGACATGTCTTTTTAGACCAAACCTCTTGCAAGACGCGGGCAACTGGAAGTCCACAGGACCAGGCAACTCTTGAAATCTGTAGTATCAACTTTTAGGCACATCTTTAGTTCAACTAGACTAGTGTCTACTGAAGTTGTCTAGTTACATTGTACAAAATAAATATAATTACTTTTTTTTTTAGTCTTTATACCAACTTTGACATGTTCACTGTGATTTGGTCGTTCCGTAATGCTTTTATTTTCTTTAGTAATAATTTGTGTTTAACATTTAGAGAGCTAAAGAAAGAGTTACCAAGTCCGCCAAAGTTCTTCAGAAAGCCTAAGGTGGCAGCTACCTCAGTGTGTGTCAGTTCAGTTGAAGGATTTAAACTCCCTGAAGGCGAAACAGGTAACCAAAAAAAAAAAAAAATCTAGTTTCATGAGTTACCATAGTAGCTCTCTTTCGGAGAAGTAAAAGAGCTTATCTAAGGGGGGAAACTCATTTTTACATCCGTTTCTCCCAATAATGTAGAATGTATTTCTCTTATTTAATATCAAACAATCCTGGTGAAGACTGGGATTTTGAATCTGGGGATCTTTAGTGCGCCCCTGAGTCCCACCAGCTTTTATGGGTACCTGGCATTAACTGGGGAAAGTAAAGGCGGTTGGTCATTTGTTCTATTGTTTTATCAGATAGATCGATACATTGGTTCTAGTAGGAATCGAAGCTTACTGTATTATTAAATTGATCTATACATTTGTTCATAGAAGGAATCGAAGCTTACTGTATTATTAAATAGATCGATATAATTGTTTCTAGGAGGAATCGAAGCTTACTGTATTATTAAATAGATCGATAAAATTGTTTCTAGGAGGAATCGAAGCTTACTGTATTATTAAAAAGATCGATAAAATTGTTTCTAGGAGGAATCAAAGCTTACTGTATTATTAAATAGATCGATAAAATTGTTTCTAGGAGGAATCAAAGCTTACTGTATTATTAAATAGATCGATAAAATTGTTTCTAGGAGGAATCGAAGCTTACTGTATTATTAAATAGATCGATAAAATTGTTTCTAGGAGGAATCGAAGCTTACTGTATTATTAAATAGATCGATAAAATTGTTTCTAGGAGGAATCAAAGCTTACTGTATTATTAAATAGATCGATACAATTGTTTCTAGGAGGAATCGAAGCTTACTGTATTATCAAATTGATCTATACATTTTTTTCATAGGAGGAATCGAAGCTTACTGTATTATTAAATAGATCGATACAATTGTTTCTAGGAGAAATCGAAACTTACTGTATTATTAAATAGATCGATACAATTGTTTCTAGGAGAAATCGAAACTTACTGTATTATTAAATAGATCGATACAATTGTTTCTAGGAGGAATCGAGGCTTACTGTATTATCAAATGTGAAGGACGAGAAGTGCGCCTGCCAACTACGGAGAAGTCAATGAAGCCAGAGTGGAAAGATCGTGTGACGTTCTACAGGCGGAAACCAATGGAAGACGTTGTAGTCGAGGTAAGATCATCTCAAAGCCCAGCAGACCTAACATGGGAAGAAACAGCCTAGTTCGGCAGTGTTAATTGAAAGTTGTCTATAGTCGAAACTTATTGAACTAAAACTAACAACTGTTTATACGGTGTTGTAGGTCTGGGACAGTAATATGTTGAAGGATTACCTGGTCGGTACACTGACACTACCAATGTCTAAGGCTCACGAATACACGGGAGGTAACATCATCCGTAGGTAAGTTCCTAATTAACCATATTGAGTTAATTAATTTTAAATATAGACGGGAATGACAACCGAGATCGGTATCAACGTAAGTTTGAGTTCCTTGTCCAATGATGTCTGTCTTCTTCAGTTATACATATAATATTTTAATGATTATTGCCCTTTTGCGCATCAAGCGGTGATTTAAGCTTTCTAAAATCACGACAATCACTGCTTTAAATTTAATTTGTATTTTATTCATTAGTTTATTCAAACTTACTGTCATTATAGTGTTACAGCATACACAATTATTTGATGGCTGTCTGAAAGTACGTCGTATCAACTTGTTCCACGCTGTCGAAATGTTCCAGATAGTGGACATTGGGCAGAGGATGTTGAAAGAGAATGTTCTAGAGATCGCTCCTAAACATCATGGCTGGTTAAGATTTTGAGTTGCGTCTCGCGGTAGACACAGCGCCGTATTTAGACTTGAAGGGGCCCTAAGGTTTTGAGACATGGGGCCATCTTTCAGCCCTTTATAAGTCCAGATATGTCCGTGCTAAATATTTCTTGGGTGCCCTAAGCTATAGCGTGCCTGGAAGTGAATCCGGCTCTGCAGACAAACGAACACTATTTTTGTTTCAGATTTACCCGAACATGGACTCATAATGTAAGCCTATCTATACTAATGACTAAATGCATGACGCGTAGGACGTAATCATCTCCTGTTTTAAATTAACGTCTGTATCATATAAGATAAGATAAGAAGAAGAAGATAAAACCTTACGATTAATATTCTGCGAACATAAGATAACATGTATTTTTTTTAAGTGAATCAAATTCTGGTTGACAGAATCACGTGATTTTCATGTATTATTATCGTTTATTGTTCCGCACCTTTTTTCTTTGTTCTGCTACATTTTAAGTCTTCTGTCCTGAAGTGTCTCCAAATATCATGTTTATAAAATACCAGTTAAAGCAGCAGTACAAAAATCTCTTCTTAGTTGTGCCAATGAGGCAAGTTAGGTCAAGTCTAGTCTACATAGCAAGTAACATAAGAAAAAAAAATGTGGATTTTTAAAAATCATTTCCAACTTTCTGAGGCAGATAATGGTCTGTCATTTCTCATTCTATTTATTTCTTGAAATGGTTCACTATTGCATGGAGTCTTTCCAGTCAGCTTTACGTCGAGTGCGGTAATTCCCGCTGATGCCGTGTTTAAGACAAGGATGTACGCCACATTAAATTTAAGGAGGATTGTATTTTGAACAATTATAACGGTCGAACCAGAGTTTTCACTGTGTGGCCGATTGGATAGTTCTTTTTTTTTTACAAAAAGATATTCATAAACTGTCAATTTAAAAAAAAACATCGAGTAGTTTTCGATATCCCCCTTCCACTCATTTGACTCTTGAACCTGACATGAGTTTACAAGCTGATAGGAGAAATTTCAATCAATTCATGTTATTAACCTTTTTGACTGCGATAATATAACCTGTTCTTTCATTTTGGTTGTTTATGTAAGTTAAAATCAATGATTAATGTTGGTGCAGTACTTAATACATATTTTACTCAATTTTTCTTTATACAGTTCCCAATTTTAATAGTGGCAACTTTTTTTAGGCTGATATCCTTTAAATAGGCCTACTAACTTTGCATTTCCAGTTTAGACTATTCTTACTGTATTGCAGATATGAGCTGGTCAAACCAGACTCGGACGGGAAGGACCAGCACAGAGGATTTATTTGGGTGAAGGTGAAGCATACTACAAACCTTCGAGAAGTTTGAGTTGTGTCCCTTTCAGCAGGACTGTCACGGTCATCAAGTCTAGCCAATCATTGTACATAATATTTATGTAAGCATGTATGTGTATCTGCACCTCTGTGATTCGCAAACGTGGATCATGTGATATCTATTTTTAAACACCTAAAGTTGTTAAATTATCAATGCTGAGAAGAGATCGTGTAGAAGCGAGACCAATCTTTATAGTAGACCTCAACACTGACCTGCAATGTCGCAACCTGTGGGTAATGATGACCAATAGCTAGTTCTTTTTTTTTATTATTTTGCTTGTAAAGATATAGCACCAGTCAGTGGCGTTGGCGTACCTAGCAATGTGCGGGTGGTAATTTGTTATGTCCAATATTCTTTCTTAAATAAATGTAAGCTGTCGACCAGCTTGAACCAAATGCTGCCAGATTTATATAAATCTCTGAAGGAAACGCACTTATATACTTTTTTTTTTAAAGCCTTACATGATGTCACTTCATTGTTCAATGCACTGGTTATGGACAAGTTTAGAATGTTGTTTTTCTTAATTACCAATTAGTAATGGTCCAATCTCTTTTGTGAGCTAGTGGGGGAAGGTTTTCCAACCGCTCAGCAAACACAACCCTGCTGGAGTCAGGATTCGAACTCAAGCCCCTTGTAAGGTGGCCAAGTCGTACCAGCGGTTTTAGCCACTCAGCTACACGCCACTTGCTTGGAGGGAACTTGAAGTTTGTCTGTGACTAGGCAACAATAATAACAGCAAGGCTCAAGATTTAAATAAGCAAGAAGGAAAAATGTGGAGACATTATCTGTTGGGAATCTTGGACATCATGCGTTTTCTCTTAAAGCAGAATCTGGCACCTCCGTGAGCATCACGAACGAGTTGAAGAAGAATTGGCAGTACAAAATCAAAGAAATATCCTGGAGGGAAGTTACTATCCAAGTACGATCCATTCCTGAGAGACCGAATACGTACATGTCCCAACAAAATAAAAACAAATTTATTGCAATATAAGTGCTCACGAAAACACACACAAAAATCATACAGATAGTATAAAAGCAAATGTTTCTCAATTATTTCCCACAGTACACATAAAATCTGGATCAAAATTGTATGGTACATTGTCATGCAGAGCCTCGAAGACGTATTGACCAAAAGAAAAAAAAATTGCCAGGCCAAAAAAAGATGGAGATAGATTTTCTATCGACACACAAGAAAGAGCTACTGGTGGAAATACCTCCCTGGACTGCATTGCTCATGAAATAATAACCCCATTAGAACAATATCATGATATGGCTGATAAATATGGAATTTAGTCGACATTATTGAATCCTCGGATGGAAATCAAACTAGATGGTTCTCCCTGCGACATTGACAAAAATGAACTTTGTCTGGAGCTTCAGGTAATTGTCTCAGTTTCTCCAGAATCTATTAAGCTTTAGAGTTTAAATATATATATATATCAGTCCCCGAAAATTGCCATCTTGATTCACATTTTTTTTTCACTATTGTGGTAGGCCTAAGTGTGGCTACATTAAGCGAAGTTTTTCCAATCTTACTTTGATGAAGAATTACTTACAATCAACGATGACGATTTTACGACTCTCTAATTTGGCAATTTCGTCTGTTGAACAAGACATAGTGGAAAAAACTGATTTCGATAAAGTATCGATAGTTTGCATGCGAGAAAGCACGTGAGATCCATTATTATCTTTTGTTTGTAAAATCGATTCTTTGCGAAATGGCAGTACATACACAATGAATTTACTTTATTTGGAAATTAGAAACTTTTCGCTGTTTTAAAACTTTGTATTTTGGAAGGACATCATGAGGAACTGCCGCAAAGGGCATCAAATACCCTAGCTCCGCCACTGGCACCAGTACAGCAATGATCTTAATGATGACAATATTGCAAGTTACTTAGTGTCAAATACATTCATTTAAATGAAGAGCATTTGTAAAAGATGACAGTTATTTTGTCCAATGCACTGTAATAAATTCAACTCTGTACACATTTCACTGTTTATGTAAATAGATATTGATGGCCAAACGTTTTGTCATGTTTTTGTATATCTGTTTGCACAGCTTCATCTTGTAAACAAAGACTAAAACACTTGAAATAAAACATACATTTTTAATTTAAACTTCGCTTTGAACTTGACCAATGATATCTACACAACGTAGTTTGTTTATAATGAAATATCCACTTTCTAATAAGAAGGAGACATTAAGTATGGTGTAAATAAAAAAAATATTTTGTTTATGTTGTATTTACAGACTGACCTAGGTCAAAGGTCAGGCAGAAGTCCTAAGTGTCTTTTTACAAAACAAAAACAGTAGACTAAACTACATTAGCAAGCATTTCATTGGTGGAAAAAAAATACACCTTGCCAGGTTTTTAAAAAGATGTAGGTAAACTTTCATAAAAGTGATAAATGGAAACAAGTTTTGGTTACAAGGACGGGACACTGGAAACATTTGTTTTTCTTCTGGATGTTGTTGGGTTGTTTTTTTGTTCCAAAATATTTATTTAGTAAAATAATGTAAATAACAAAATGTTGATATATTAAAGAAATGTTACCAATTTGCATCATTACACTATAAAGAAAAGTATTGGGGGTAAAAAAGATCTTGAATTTTATTTTGTCAATATGCATTAAAGTAAAAGTTTCCCTTTCAGACCTTGCGATCTAGATGGCAGATAAACTTAAGGTCATCTGTTTGGGGGCACGGCGGCTGAGCGGTTAAGCGCTCGGCTCACGAATCTCTGGTCCTGGGTTCGAATCTCGGTGAAGACTGGGATTTTGCATTTAGGGATTTTTAGGGTGCCCCTGAGTCTACCCAACTCTAATGGGCACCTTACTTTAGTTTGGGAAAATAAAGGCGGTTGGCCGTTGTGCTGGCCACATAACGCTCTTCTCCTTAATCTTTGGCTATAGAAACTGATGACCAATATACATTAACTCTTCCTCTCCGTAATTACTTACCAAATTCTGGTGGAATCAACGTTGGTAACGTCAGTTAGGAGAGAAAGAGTTAATTAATCAGATAGTTATTAAAACAACTTAAAAGAGTTATTTGACTATTTTATTGTTGCTTCCATGCGCAGACTTGTCCTCTTGGTATCTTCATTGTGCAAGTTCACAAAGATCTTGGCAGAATTGAAGTCATTGGTTAATATGCATGACTGAATGCATGACGCGTAGGACGTAATCATCTTCTTTTTTGAAGTAACGTCTGTATTACATAAAAAATAAGAAGAACAGCCTGAGAGGAACGCACAATTTTAGAATCCCTTGACATACTTCTTCAGCCCTTTCTAATTTAGAAGAGTTTAAACAGACCTATAGGTTTGTATAAAGTCTACCCTCTATGCTTGTCTGTATGGTTGAGATGTACATGTGTTCTGCATGCGGCTGTGTATTGGTGCATAACAGTGTGTGGCAGTGCATGTTGGTGGCTGTGTATGGTAGGACAAGGCTGTGTAAGTGATATAAAATCCGAACGTCGGCTAGCTGTCAGCTACAGATGACATGCACTGTCATATGTCAGGTCGTGATACCCTTTAAATAACGTAGAGTCCCCTACTAAGCACACACCGTCAGTGCTTCATTGAAATATCTTTTGCTTAAAGCAGACGCCAGAAAGATAAAAGAGACTTACCTTCATGGCTCCAAATCGGTGGCGTCTCTAGATTTGAAGGGTGCGGACCTTTAAGATCACTTAATGAAATTTTTATTTTAAAAGGCACATTTTACAGGTGTGCATCAATTAACTTATGTACGTAATTAGCTTTTCGTGCCATGTTTGAACAAGAATTAAAAAAATAATAACTGATTTTAAAGGGAGAATTTATTTATAGGAAGAGTTGATGGTGACATCATCATTAGCTGATCGCACCAGGAGACACCAACCCAAGCCCCCTTCTGCTCCTAATGTAACACAATTTTAATATATTCCTATATACCTGATGGGGCCGAGGGGTAAAGCGCTCAGCTTCTGAACCGAGGGGTCACGGGTTCGAACCTCAGTGAAGACTTTAGTGGGTACATGACTTTAGTTGGAAAAAGTGAAGCGGTCGGTCGTTGTGCTGGTCGTTATATTGGATATTGTTGTGTGTTTATGTTCTTGTTGTGTGTGTGTTTATGTTCTTGTTGTGTGTTTATGTTCTTGTTGTGTGTTTATGTTCTTGTTGTGTGTTTATGTTCTTGTTGTGTGTGTGTTTATGTTCTTGTTGTGTGTTTATGTTCTTGTTGTGTGTTTATGTTCTTGTTGTGTGTTTATGTTCTTGTTGTGTGTTTATGTTCTTGTTGTGTGTTTATGTTCTTGTTGTGTGTTTATGTTCTTGTTGTGTGTTTATGTTCTTGTTGTGTGTTTATGTTCTTGTTGTGTGTTTATGTTATTGTTGTGTGTTTATGTTCTTGTTGTGTGTTTATGTTCTTGTTGTGTGTTTATGTTCTTGTTTTGTGTGTTTATGTTCTTGTTGTGTGTTTATGTTCTTGTTTTGTGTGTTTATGTTCTTGTTGTGTGTTTAAGTTCTTGTTGTGTGTTTATGTTCTTGTTGTGTGTTTATGTTCTTGTTGTGTGTTTATGTTCTTGTTGTGTGTTTATGTTCTTGTTGTGTGTTTATGTTCTTGTTGTGTGTTTATGTATGTTCTTGTTGTGTGTTTATGTTCTTGTTGTGTGTTTATGTTCTTGTTGTGTGTTTATGTTCTTGTTGTGTGTTTATGTTCTTGTTGTGTGTTTATGTTCTTGTTGTGTGTTTATGTTCTTGTTGTGTGTTTATGTTCTTGTTGTGTGTTTATGTTCTTGTTGTGTGTTTATGTTCTTGTTGTGTGTTTATGTTCTTGTTGTGTGTTTATGTTCTTGTTGTGTGTTTATGTTCTTGTTGTGTGTTTATGTTCTTGTTGTGTGTTATTGTTCTTGTTGTGTGTTTATGTTCTTGTTTTGTGTGTTTATGTTCTTGTTGTGTGTTTATGTTCTTGTTGTGTGTTATTGTTCTTGTTGTGTGTTTATGTTCTTGTTTTGTGTGTTTATGTTCTTGTTGTGTGTTTATGTTCTTGTTGTGTGTTGTGAACTTATCTGTTCTTATGTGTCAAAATGTCTTGGTGTCCAGGTCAGCTTGTGTGTGTGTGTGTACTGTGTTATCGTGAGCTGTTTTGACATTCTTGTTCCATTAAGCCTAAGATCAAGACATGTCATCTGCAGTGTTTCATTAGGTTACTACAGATATATATTGTAGATATACAAATATTACTAATCTTTCTTTCATCATTTTTTGTTCATAAATAGATTATATATTTCAATGAAGTGGAGTTGTTAATTCTACAAGTGAGAACGATTGCACTAAAACATTACCCAATGATAAAGTACTTTACAATCCGCTTGGTAGATGGTCATTTTAAGACTAAGACTAAGACTGCTTTATTGATCCTTATGGTAATTTGTTGTAATTACAAAGACTCATTTGTCAAAAAAAAAAACAATGACAAAAACACTCACAAAATAGAACAGACCTAACATTCACAGGGTGACCACACACATACGTCTTGATTCCCTCCCCAGCGTACCCCCACACAACCTCCCCAGCCAACGCTAGCTCAGGTAAACTAGATCTCTACGTAACAATGAAATTGCTAGTGCATCATTTCAGGTAACTCTAATGGAATGTTTTCAATCTGTTGCAAATGAACAAAAAAAAAATAGACCTTGAGATAAACTGATAATTCCAATCAATGAAACCATCTTTCTTTCTTCATTATAAGTATTAATCTTCACTCTTATATCTTCAGAAAAAAAGATTATTACTGTCAACGCGTTTTCTAGCCTTGATGTCATTTTAATAACAACTAACAGATAAATATTGTACTAATAAATAAGATTCAGTAGTATGCAATTAAACATTGCAAATGCATACAAAAACAATGTATTAGGCATAAAATGTAAATAGTAACCAATCGTTCCAGCATCTTAGTACTATAAGTTATAATGTACAACATTTTTGTTATCATTTTCTCCCAAACAGAGTTGTTTAAAAAAATAGTCTATGAACCTTTGGTTCATAGACAAAAAAATAAATCCTCTCAGAATCGTGGGAAGCGTGGTCGAGAGGCTAAGCACAACTTGGCTTGGCTTGGCTACATATGAAGGGGGCTCGAGGTTCCGACACCCGAATAGAGAAGAGTTGTGTTTACTGAGCGCCTAAAGGCAACACGGAAAGCCTTCTCTTTGAGCATGCTATAAGTATGAAAGTAGCGCCATATAAAAGCTATATATATATTTTTTTTATGTTAATCAGTCTAGTTTCCCGTTTTAAATACTATTTTAGACACCTAGAGAGCTGACTTAGATGCTTCCTCTTCTATGCCTACCTTAATATCACCTCTTAATGAGGTCTGATCCATCTGCATTGGAGTGGATCAGTTCTTGACGTCTAATACTATAGGATATATATATATATGAAAAAAAAAGTTGGAACGAACTGAATTAAACCTATTTAAGCCCCCACAAGTTCCAATACTAGCCACTCTACCAGGGAAGTGCTTACTAAAATAGAAAGTTTTATAGCAATCTATTGTTAGTTTTAAACTTTAAAGCGGCCATCTATTTCTTTCTGCATAGTTTATCGGGGACTATTTCAACGTATTATTAGACGTCACATCAGTCAAATACCATTTCTTTCCCTTGTTTAAAAAAAAACAAACTATTTGATGCGAAAATTGGTGTGGGAGAAATAGCGTTTACAAAGTTTTTACCAGACAGACAGTGAGTTGAGGGAAGAATTTTTACAAAGCTTATAACAACTCAATCTGCCTGTCACTTTGTCTGTCTGGTAAAATGTTTAAATGTGTTATTTTTCCCACACTCATTCTCTAATCACGTTGAAAATGTGCTAACTTATTAATTGGTGTAAACAATACATGAATCAATTTTAAAAAATTAACCAATTAGTCAGATAATTATTGTTTATTAGCTATTTTGTTTGATACCAACAAGGGAAACGAATCATTTTGTATTCACAGATATGGTTAAATATGTCGGGCTCTGACCACTTAATTAACTGTACACGCTCATTCTCGAGATCAAGTTGAAACTTAAAACAATTATTTATTGTACCTAAGAAAACTTGAATCTATACAAAAATTAACCAATTAATCACTTAATTATTGGTAATTAATTCATTTGTTATATATCGAATAAGGGAAATAACGTTTACACTATAGAGTGATATAGTTGAAAGTGCGGAGTTTTCTCCCTTAGATAAGTTTTGTTGTTGTTGTTGTAAATATAGCTTATTTTGCTTGTTTTAGGGATATAGTTAAAATTAATTCACGATTTGAACTAAGCTACCTTAGATTTGTCGTTTAAAATCAACAGAACAGAAGAACAAGCTCTGAACGGAGATGAATCTCGGATGTCGTAAAATGACCCAGTTTTAGCGTGACATAAATGTCAAAGTAACATGGAATGAGTGGCACGCCTCTACGTGCTAACACTACAGATCACATGACTCAGAGACGAAACTTTTCTTTTTTATATAGCGCATAAGTTACCTGGCTTTTAGTAATATTTTAAAAACGACAGAGGTTTCGAAGCCTGGGAGGTTAGGCAAAGAGTTGCGGTCTCCACCCCAATGGCGTAGCTACCATTGCACCTTTGGGGGCACGTCAACTTCGCAGAGATGGGGAAACTGTTGTGTGGGCCATATAGTTCCGGCCACAGTTGTAATACCTAGGTTTTCATATCATTTCTGAGTTGATCCATAGCCGTTCTGCTAATTAAGGAGGTTATAAAGGGGGGCGCCATCAATTTCTTGAACCCGGGACCACGGGTACCTAGCTACGCTACTGCTTTCTTCCCTTTGTCCCCTCCCAAACTACTAACGCACCTGAAGACAATGTTTCTTGTTTTAAATTATAGAGAATCAAGGGACATGGCCACTTAACAAGGTGATGTATCTGCTGGTCTCTCTTTCCAACACAGCTTTCACCACACTTAATATCAAGGTCTACCTGTTCATATAGGTCAGTAAAACTGGGTCACTCTTGCTTATTAACGACTTTTGTTTGGGTCATTTGGATAGGTCACTCTTGGGAATGACTTTTGGTTGTGATTAGGTCACTTGGCTTCCAGTTCTTAAAGAGACAAATGGTCAATGTGCTTCTTTCACTTTTATAAGTAGTTTTGTATTATCAGATTTTCTAAATTAAAAGAATTTTTATGACTAGTCCACAATGAAAAAAAACCTATGTTTTTTTTAACCTAAGTTGGGTGCGAATTGTAAGAGTTTTTACATACACTTTGTTGTAGAATGTAGAGCTTGTCAATCCGATTTCTCTATGATTTTAGTGACTTCATGTAATAGATTCACCTTGCATTTAAATCTCTCTATACATGTTCCTAACTCCTATATCAAACTTATTTAGATCTTCAGATTACAATCAGAAATGAGTTCCCTGAGGCACGTTTTATGTTCCTCTGTAGTTTTTGAGCCACAGAGAAGGAAGTTCTGTGTTCCCTTTGTATTAGTTCTTTGTTCTTTATTACCTTTGTATCAGTTCTTTGTTCTGTATGTCCTTTGTATTAGCTCTTTGTTCTGTATGTCCTTTGTATTAGTTCTTTGTTCTTTATTACATTTGTATTGGCCCTTTGTATTAGTTCTTTGTTCTTTATTCCATTTGTATTGGTTCTTTGTATTAGTTCTTTGTGCCCTTTGTATTAGTTCTTCGTATTAGTTCTTTGTTCTTTATTCCATTTGTATTGGTTCTTTGTTTTAATTCTTTGTTCTTTATTCCCGTTGTATTAGTTCTTTGTATTAGTTCTTTGTTCTTTATTGATATGTATTAGTTCTTTTTATTAGTTCTTTATTGCCTTTGTATTAGTTCTTTGTTCTTTATGCCCTTTGTATTAGTTCTTTGTATTAGTTTTTTTTAATTACCTTTGTATTAGTTCTTTATGCCCTTTGTATTAGTTCTTTGTATTAGTTTTTTTATTACCTTTGTATTAGTTATTTGTTCTTTATGTCCTTAACATTAGTTCTTTGTATTAGTTCTTTGTTTTACTTCTGAAACATAGATGTACTTAAGGAGCATGTTTTGTTCTGTGTACTTCCGGAACACGTTCCTTCTTCTTCATCTTAAGATTGTGAGGGGCAGGGTATGGCGAGAGTGAATGAGTTATTTCTGTTGATATTTTGATATGAAAGAGTTATGTCCCTTTGTTTATATTTCCCCCCCCCCCCCCAGATATGATGGTAAACAGAATACACGTGTGGTTTTTTTAATGTGAGTTTTTCCTCGTATGATAGAGTGACATTTGCAAGCAGTTGCATCCTGGACTGGTGTTTGTGTATTCAGATTTCTTGAGAGTTGCTGTCATTGTGTGCTCAACTGGATATTAAAGCTATTATTATTTTCTCATGGATAGCTGGAGTTGAAGTAAGGGTTAGGGTTAGTTTATTTAGTATTAATTAATTGTTATTGAATATCCCCTAATGAGCCAAGCAAGAAAAGAACATGACCGAGATTACAAGCTGTAAAAAAAACAAAAAAACAAGCTTGGGGTAATCAACCAAGGTCTGTGGGAGTGGTGGTCGGGGGGGGGGGGGGGCTTTATTTAGAAATACGAATATTAACAGTAGCTCAAGTAAAACAGTAACACAACGCACGACTAACATGAGCTATTAGTCTAAGACTGGGTCAGACGAGCTGAGTTAAAAACAAACAAAAGATAAATACAATACTTCACACAAAAAAAAAAACAAAAAAAATCTTATCTCATCTTAAAGACATATCTCTCAGCACTGTAAGATGTATTTCCCTTTTTTGGCTAAGTAAATGTATTAATTACCACATTTTGGTTATATTTTTTTATTGGTTCGAGTTTTGTTAGGAAGAAAAGATAATTGTGCAGAGTTTCAGTTTCATTTGAGATGGGAAGTGGTAGACATAACGTGTCCAAACTGTGTACCAAACAGACAGAGGGAGTTCATTGAAGCTTTACATTAAGCAAGCTAAAATAGATATTTGCGACAAAAGGGAAGTAAGTCTGGTGATAATTTTGACACGCAGTCAGGAAGTGTTCCTTGTTGGCTATATCTTTTATGTTTCTTAAATATTTTTATGTTTCTTTTGAACCAAATATATTCTTCTTGTGTCTGTGTTTCATATATATATGTTTCTTATCTTTGTGTATCTGTGTTGTATATATGTTTCTTATCCGTGTGTGTGGGTTGTTTTTTTACTTCGTGTTACATAAAAGTGGTATTTTTGGTGAAAGTCATTTCATTCCCGGTCATTTCATCCTTGGTCACTTCATCCCCGGTCATTTCATTCCCAATTAAATATTTTTTATTTAGTTATTGTGAAATTGTACTGTTAAGACTTTGCCTTTAAGCCCTCATTGCATCTAATATATAAACATGTTTATTTAGAATACTTTTGTTGATATTTTGGACAAGTTATTATTGTGTATATAGTGTTCCCCCTACTCTCTTCAGACTTGTTGAGAGATGAAAGAATAGATCTCAATAAGTAAATATATTGTCATGCGGAGCTTGTATTTATTCATATATTAACTTGTTGTAGGGATGTCAATATTATCTTGCGCATATTGCGTGATGTAATGATCAAAGTCCAAGGTGTGGTGGAAGTAGTGGAAATCTTTTGAGAGATAGAAGTGCGATTACAATAATTACAACCACGCCGCTCTGCGCTCATAACTTATCACCAAAGTCCAAGGTGTGGTAGAAGTAGTGGAAATCTTTTGAGAGTTAGAAGTGCGATTACAATAATTACAACCACGCCGCTCTGCGCTCATAACTTATCACCAAAGTCCAAGGTGTGGTAGAAGTAGTGGAAATCTTTTGAGAGATAGAAGTGCGATTACAATAATTACAACCACGCCGCTCTGCGCTCAAAATTTATCATCAAAGTCCAAGGTGTGGTAGAAGTAGTGGAAATCTTTTGAGAGATAGAAGTGCGATTACAATAATTACAACCACGCCGCTCTGCGCTCATAACTTATCACCAAAGTCCAAGGTGTGGTAGAAGTAGTGGAAATCTTTTGAGAGTTAGTAGTGCGATTACAATAATTACAACCACGCCGCTCTGCGCTCATAACTTATCACCAAAGTCCAAGGTGTGGTAGAAGTAGTGGAAATCTTTTGAGAGATGAGAACGATGAGACTACTTATGATCATGCCGCTGAGAACTTATCTCCTGGCGGCCATTTTTCACTTTATTCGTCAAGTGCCAGTTCAAACCCTGATATAACGTTTTATTTATTTTAATAAACGTTGACTTCAAGAAATACGCAACACTGGCCTAGAAATTACAAATGATGTACAGCAATAGGAATCAAAGAATCATCTTCTGTACATACTAACAGTAGTCTATGTTATTGATTTCAATTAACACGCAAAAAACTACTCTATATCTATAGATGTTAATTTTTCATATTTTAAATTTTATTCTATTCTTATTTACTAATGTTAATTCTTTTTGTCATGTATATAAAAATAAATATATGCAATATTGTTAATTTTATACTTTTACAATTATTATTTGATGGATTAGAGGATGAAATGACCAGGGGATGAAATGACCAGGGGATGAAGTGACCAGGGGATGAAGTGACCAGGAGATGAAGTGACCGGGGATGAAGTGACCGGGAACCGTATTTTTATGGATGCATATTTCTTGTATTTACCTTGTGCAAATTTAATTTTTCATTATATTTTTAAGTAAGTTAAAAAAAATTTTCAGGAAATAAATCTAAAACAGCATTTCTGATCAAGTAACAAGATGAAATTAATAGTATAATCTGTGAACCTAATAACATAATTTAATATTCCTACAAGATTGGTAGCTGGTGACATTTTTTTTTTTGGTAAAAGCACTCCCATGGAATATTTTGTCAACGTACGTTACTAAATAAGTTTGCCAGGGTGGCCAGGTTTCAGCACGAACACAGGCCAACTTCCACAATACGTGAGAAGGAAATGAAATGGCTGACGTTTTGGCCAAATATGAGAGAATAAATAAGCAACCGAAAACTTCACTCCATCTGGAAGAGAGGAGGAAAAAGAAAGTTGAATAAACCAAAAAAAAATATATATATATATATAAAAATTTGAAAAATACTTTTAAAAAACAAAGCTTATATTAAGCGTACTTGGATCAATTAGTTTGGATCAGTCCCGTAATTACTTTTGTAGTACTAGATCAAAACTAACAATAAACAAAGAATAAGATAAGACTAAATGCATGACGCGTAGGACGTAATCATCTTCTTTTTTGAAGTAACGTCTGTATTATATAAGATAAGATAAGATTTATAAAAATAGGAAAAAGAGGAACGACCTGAATACAAATTCATGGCTCAAGCCTTCTCAGCTTATACCACAACCTTAGTCAATTACAATTTCTTTTCCTTGTTTGAGATACCAAACAAATTAATTTATTACCAATAGTTTATTAACTAATTGATAAATTTACTTTTTTTTATTTATGTGTTGTCAGGTAAAACAGGTAAAAGAATTAATTGTGCAAAAGTTCAGCTTGATCCGTGATTGTTTTTTTTTTATATTTTGTTATATATAGACATTTATAGTATCATCATCTAGTCGCGTAAGTAAAATTTTTTGATGTCTAAGTAATGTTCGTAAAACAGCTCATCTGCAGAAGGTTTGGGTTTAGTCGTGACCACCAAGTCGACTTAACGTCACAGGCCTACAAATATATAGGTCATTGCTCAATAGTTTTACTAACGTTTCTTTAATTCTTCTTCTTCTTCTTCTTCTAGCCAGGTTTATTTGCTGCTGAGCTGTGAGCTCTTTTGCAGACTGTGCCAAGGAAAAATAGTGTGCTGTTTTCTTCAGTTGTTCAGCACTGCCGTACAGGGTGTTGGTTAAGTTGGGCTGTAGTGGAAGTAGGGTCTGTCTAAGGTGGATTAGGAAGGGGCATCAAGGAGGATATGGTTTACGGTTTCTTAAGGGTGGGCGCAGTGTCTACAAAGGGGGAGTTGTGTGGGATTTTTTTTTATTGAGACGGTAATTTATCAGAGGTGTGTGTCCTGTCCTTAGTTGGAAGATTGTAGGTTGCTCTTTGCGGGGGAGGAAGTTAATACTGTCCATTTTGTTAGGCATGTTCATTTCTCTGTGCATGGTTCTGCCTGTGTTTCCTGATGCCCATTGGTTGAGCCACTCCTCTTTGTGATTGTTGATTAACATTGACCTTAGGGTGAGGTAGTTAACAGTTGTTCCATAGATGATCCTGCCTTTAATTCAACAAGTTTGCTCCCATTGAGAGTAACACTAAAACGTTTCAGTTTCAGCAATAAAGCTCAGTAGCATCATGGATTAAAGTTTGTAACATTTTACAACATTGATTAACTTGATTTTTTAGCTAATAATTTTGGTTTTTGTTTTTGGTAATCATTTAGTTTTCTCTAATGTTTCAATAATTGTCTCGTTGTTGTTGCTGTTTTTTTTTTATGGGGAGGGGGGGGACATCATTTGTCATAATAATGATATATCAGGCAGAATCTAAAGTTAGCTTTTTTTTAAAAAAAAAAAAAAAAAAGATCCTCCCTTGTGTAAGCCATCATGACCTAAGGCAGATCAAGGTGTACCTGCCCTTGTAGAATATTACTAGTCTAGACATAGACTATTAATACATTTTCACAATATACACATTTAGATATATATACAGATAGATATATTATATATTACATTTCTATTTATATATGTCGGTTGAAACCAGTTTACTTTTTTAGCGATGAAATAAAGGCATATATGAATATGGCAGTCATGTTCATGACTTTAAAAAGAGGCTGGATGAAGGGGAGGTAAACCTGTTCTCTTGTGGAAATTCTCCATTGTCATGATTTCCGGTGAATCACTCATAAAGTAAAGATTTACATGAAAGCTCTAAAATTGGAGTAATTTAAAAAAAAACAAAACATTTTACTGCGTGCTTCGCGGCTATTTCCCTAACTTTGCTCATCAAATGTGCACCAAATAATTAACCTCAGTTTGCAATTCAGTTATCTCTTGGAGAGCTCTCACAGAGGTCTGCGGGACACACATTTGTGACCCAATGGAAAGCGCTTATTGAAGGCAGGCGTGAGAGGCGGAAAGAAAACTTAATTAGACAACAGTTTTGTCTGCGGGAAATATGCAGGTCGCCAAAGGGTTTGCGAAGTCATGTGAAACACTGCAGTCATCCTCAATCTTCCGAATCGAAGACATCGCCATTATCACTTTTTTTTTTTTTTTAATATTCTTTTGTTTCGTAAATTTATATATTTTTAAGAATTAAGAGTAAAAAAAAAAAAACAATGAACAAAAGAAACATTCTCTAATAGCACTAGGGAAGAAGGCGCATTTGTACATGTTTGTCCTAGCATTTGGAACAAGGAATGTGCCTTTATCTTTGTATTTTTCTGTGTGTTTTATTTGGTTGTAAATCAAAAACATTTATACATTTATTTTACCTTAACCTATCTCTTAGTCAGTTGGACCGTTGGGGCACCATGCATGATTTGTCGACCATCTTCCTCCATTCCTCTCTTCTTTGGCCTTAGTCAGAACCTCTTTCAATGGCAGGTACGTCCATTCTTTTATGTCTTCCAATTGTTTTCTCTGTTTGCCTTTTCTCCTTTTTCCTGGTACTGTTCCCTGAAGGAGGGTCTTTGCGAGCCTTAAAGACCTTGTAATATGGCCATAGATTTTCAGTTTCCTTTTTTTTATTTACGATAGTTAGCAGGTCATCATGGGGTCCAATCGCTGCAGTAACACTGTCTCTAATCTCTTGGTTTGTGATGCGGTATTTGAATGTGATACCTAGGATCCTTCTGTAGCATAATTTATAGGATCATCCTCTCTAGGTCTGCAGTCAGCTTCCAAGACTCACAAGCATACATGAATGTGGCCGTGACCAGGGAGTGTAGAGTTAGTAGTTAGGATGGAATATACATTTTTTTTTACTTTGCAAGTAATTGCCAGAGATTGGTTGGACTAAAAACTACAAACAAAGTGTTGTAATCGTGTGTGTGCTTATGTTTGTGTGAGTGTGTGTACGTGTGTGAGAGTGTGCTTATGTTTTAAAAGGGAAGGCGAATGTTGTAAATCAAAAATATGACACACACCACAGAATAAAGAACGAAATAAAACAAAATGAATTATAGTGTTGGTTGGCTTGTCTGATATACAAGTTGTCAAGAGAGAGCAGTTTTACATGATAGGGGATATCCAGGCTGTCTTACGTTGATCCTACAATCTCTCTCTCTCTCTTTCTCTTTCTGAGTCCCTCTCTCATTCTCTCTCTCCTTATACTATCTCTCTTAGTCAGTCCCTCTCTATCTCTTTCTCTCTCCTCAGACTCTCTCTCTCTTAGTCCCTCTCTCTCTCTCCTCAGACTTTCTCTCTCAGTCAGTCTTTCTCTCTCTAATTCTCTCTTTTCAGACTCTCTCTCTCTCTCTCTCTCTTTATCTTCCTCTCTTCTTTCGGTCGTTCTCAATTAATTGTTTCATTTTTTCATTCGCTTCCTATTTGTTATTCACTCTGTCATTCTGACTTTTTGTTTTATTGTATTAGAAACAAAGATAGAAGCACATTTCTTATTCCATATACTAGAACAAATTACAAGTGCTCCTTCTTTCCTAGTGCCATTTGAGAATGGAATGGGTTGCCTGAATCAGCCAGAAAAAAACAACGACTTAGCAGTTTAAGTCACCGATCAACATGCATGACTAGATAGGCACATGAAATGTGTTGGACGTAATTATCTTCCTTTTAAAGTAACGTCTGTAATATATAAGATAAGATAAATTTCTCTTCTTATCATCTTACAACATGACCCGAATAGTGCCGATGAGATTTCATTTCCTCTCTCTCTTTCTCTCTCTTCTTCTTCTTCTTCTTCTTCTTCATCAACCTCTCTTACTTCTCTATTTTACTTTCTTTTTTTTCTTAAAAAAGTCTATTTTAGCT
Source organism: Biomphalaria sudanica (assembly GCA_036873155.1). Lineage (NCBI taxonomy): Eukaryota > Metazoa > Mollusca > Gastropoda > Planorbidae > Biomphalaria > Biomphalaria sudanica. Next base: position 2,646,135 of record JAZGLO010004016.1, read on the forward strand.
TAGAGACAATGCCAGGTTTTTTGAAACCCTAGACCAAGGAGGTTATATTTAGATGGAGATGGCGTGACGTCACTAGGTTGAAGCCAAATCGCAGCCATCTTGGTCTACTCAAATTAAAACGTGTAGTCTGTTGTTGTTTTTTTTTAGAAATTTGTTCAATAGCTTGTTGCTGTTGTTTGATTTGCTGATTGCTTCTAAACGCTTTGCAATGAATTTCCTGTGTGCTTTTAAAGTAAGCCAGGATCACCTGGAATTATTTTTTGGTAAAATTCGGCGCTTGGGAGGCTGCAACAATAATCCATCTGCCCGTCAATTTATGGCAGCATATCGCAAGCTGCTCATACATAATGACCTACAAGAAGTGCTGAGAGGTAATTGTTTGCCACTGGAGTGTGTGCCTATTTTAACTGCATCAAGTGGATATATAAAACAGTTAAACAGTGATCCACCCTCCGTTGTAGTTTTAAATGCTTCGGCTTCTAGGAGTCGTATTATTGAGCCTGATTATAATGTTCTTGTTGATCATGATTATACATACATCCCCAATCCGGCACAGTTGTCAGCATGTTCTGAACAGATTGTAGCATACATAGCTAGTTTTGTTGTATATAAATTGAAAAACTCTCTTCATTGTGAAAAATGTGTTGCTGCTCTTTCTAACATTAATATCAATAACGAAATGTGCTCTTTAATTTAACTTAAAAGCAAAGGCGGGCTAATCTTTCCGTCACAGGATGTTATTGATATTTGTGTGATGTGTGAGAAGTTTTTCAGACGGAATGTCACCAAGGCATCTTTGACTTTGTCTGGAGTATCTTGTTTTCAGTTGGCTCAAGCTGTGCTATCATCTTACTTGCATAAGCCAATTTTCACTGGTTTATCTGAGCACATGTTTGAATGTGAGCCTACTGAAAACCATGTAATTTTACTCATCAAGGCAATAGCAGAGAAATATCTGCAAGTGCGGTATCACTACGCTGCAAAACATTACACTTTTAGGAATCATATGCAAAAAGGTGCTGTGAGCAGACAGGTGCATACAAAACTAATTCTCTTCAGTGGTAAATAATTAGTTATCTCCCACTAACTCATTGACTTCGTATACTCAGTATGGTTTATCAGTGTGTTCTTATATAATGTCTTCATGTTTGTATAAAAATGTATCTTCCCACATTTTACATACTAAACATTTTAGATGTAGGCCAGAGTTTAATTAGGGAAAGATTAGTTAGTATTACTGTAACATTAATATTAGTAGTAGGTAGTAGTACTCTTTTCACTTCAATTTTATCAATTTTGTGGTGATTTCAGTGCGGTAAAAAGTATCAAAAATATAACAAACCTCTTGCAAATCATTTTTGTGCTTTTTTCGGCCCACAATAGTGCTTAATTTCGATGTAATCATTATATTTCGGTTTTGTAGGCCTCGATCAGGTGATCGTATAAACACTTTACATGCTCTACAGCGCTTTGTAATTGGAATATCTATACCACCAGATATGAACTTGGGCCTTAGAGGAGTTTAGAAAAAAACATGATGACAAAATACGAGGCTAATTTGAGTCGTTACGAGAATTAGAAAACTGGTATCGCAATGAAAACGGATGGAATGTTTTGAGTAAACCAATATGGCGAATAGGCTCCGCCCACTGGCTTCAACCGATAATGAACATTTGATAGCCACCGCCATCTCCATCTAAATAGAACCTCCTTGGCCTAGACCACTGAGAATGAAGCAGACATTTAGCTGCCTTTTTGTCCAAATGTTTCTATATATGTTCGAGACGATTCTGACCACACCAGGCAGACAAGCGATGGGCACTTCAGCTTCTGGCCTTATAGTGTGATGCCTCCAACGCCCAACAGACTAAGCGATAGATGATGCTGGAAATACCGGGCACTTAGGGGGAATTGCTTGCACATGCCCATTATGTATACAACCACTCTAAATAACGATACAGTGATGACAGCCACTCACAAAGAACAGCGTTGGGATTTTATTTTTTTTTTGGACTGGGTTGTCGGATCTCTTTTGAATCACCACCGGGCAGCATCGGAGCCGTGAGTCTCTCAGAGCCATGAGGTCATCCACTGCTAGTTTACCTCTCATCGTCAAGAATGAAGTGGGAAGCGTGGTCGAGAGGTACGCTTGAACTTGGCTTGGCTAAGCTTGGCTTAGCTACCTATGAAGGGGGCTCGCAATTTGACACCCGACGCGGGCAGAGTTGTGTTTACTGAGCGTCTAAAGGCAGCACGAAAAACTAGATACCCCCCCCCCCACTTGTCCACAAATGAGATTGGACCAAAGCGCTCTGAGCATGCTATAAGCTACTATTTATTTATTTATTGTCAGCTAATCCATGTTCTATTCCACGGAATTCCTCTAGGAGGACGCTATATAGAGGCTGAAGGAACTGGCATGCCCTTGTCCTTTTCATGTCAGACTGCTTCAACTATTCAAGATATCTTATATGATGAGCTTGAGGAAGGATTCAGACTCAGGGGCCTCCCTAGGCTAAGCTATAGAGATGCCAGCAATCGAGACATGAGAGCCAAAGACATCAACGAAAGTATGCGGGAGGAAATAGCCCAAGACCGGAGTGCATGGAGACAGACTGTGCGTGCTTGTACAATAATCTCTGAGAGCAAAAGGAGGAAATCAAGGGGCTTTAGCCAAGAGAAAGAAAAAGAAAGCTGCCCTTTCAGCTAGCCCTAAAACAGATGCATACACATGCACGAGCTGTGGAAAAATCTGCCTCTCCAGAATTGGCTTGATTGGCCAAACCAGATTCTGCCCCTTCTCAAAGACGAAACCAAAGCCAGTGACTCATCTGGGCGCATCCATTGTCTTCCGAGACAGAAGGAGCCATATACTTCAACTATTCCGTTGTTTTTTTCTCTCTTCTCGGTTTTTCTTTCTTCCCGCTCTGTCGCTTTTCTTGTAGACTTTCTATATCCCTCTCTCTGCATCTCTTTTCATGTTATATCTCTTTTTTTCTCTCTTTCTCCATCCATGCACAGATGTGCATGTCCCAGACACTAAAATATGCCTTGGATTAGCGATGAGGCATATGCAGTAATGAGTTATGATCACTTTGCTCGGCTCTAGTTTCCCACAGGTGGGTCGCCACATAATTCTGGGAGGCCACTTGACATTTTTATCTAGACAATTTTTTTTAAATTTTTTTTTTGGAAATAGTTTTTTTGTTTAAAAGAGGAAGTCTCATCTTGAACACTGTCACTCAACACTAATTGATTTGTGTGTACGTGTGTGGGTGAGGGTGTTTGGTGAGCGTGTGTGTGTGTGTGTTAATGTGTGGATGTCTGCAAATTAGGATAAACCGATGTTGCGTAGATCTTATCTTATCTTATATAATACAGACGTTACTTCAAAAAAGAAGATGATTACGTCCTACGCGTCATGCATTCAGTCATGCATATTAACCAATGACTTAAATTCTGCCAAGTCACTGATTTTCCTGGCTAGCTCAGGCAACCCATTCCATGCTCTAATAGCGCTAGGGAAGAAGAAGTATTTGTACAAATTTTTCCTGGCATATGGGATGAGGAATGTGTGTGGGTGAGCGTGTTTGGATATAGAAGCTATAGAAATGAGATTGATAGACAACCAGAAAGTAGGCGCCATGTCTGACTAAACCGAAACCCCGTTCTTGAGTGCGTCGCGATTCAGTTTTGATTATTGTTGTTCTAAAATGATTTAATTCAAAATAATGTAAAAAAAATCTACAAAGAAAAACAAACAAATTTTTAAAAAATACTTTGAAAAACAAAGAACTGAATATTTACATTACGACACTCCTGACTCCTAGAGCTGGCAATGATTTCGTTTCGTACATAATAAATGGCAGTTGTTCCCCCCCCCCCCCCCCCGTAAGCATGGTAAAAAGCGAGATTTAAACAAACTCAGTTTCTTTGTAGAAAATACTATGCACATTTTATTGTTCATAAAAGTAGTGCAATAATTATTTACTACTAGCCATATCAAAGTGATGTCCAGGCTATGGCCCGTGGGACAGTTTCGGCCCGTGACAAAGTTCTATACTGCTCCTCGAAACGTCTGCCATCAATGCATTTTGAAGCCAAAGAGCCAAAGCGCCATTTTTTTTTTGAGTTGATGTGACCCGAGACACGAGTGTTGACAAATCGTATGACCCTCATTCCGACAAAGTTGGACACCACTGGCCTATATAACATGGCACGAAACAATTGGAAACATCAGGAAAATTTGTACAAATACTCCTTCTTCCCTAGTGCTATTAGAGCATGGAATGGGTTGCCTGAGCTAGCCAGGAAAATACCATTACTTCCTGCGTGTATCCAGTATCTATGTGTGTAGTCGTGCATGTTAATTACAGACTTACACTCTGTTAAGTTATTGTTTCCCTGTTTGGTTTAGGCAACCCATTCCATGCTCTAATGGCTTCAAGGAGCACTTGTAAGAATTTGTCCTAGCATATGGAATAACAAGTGCTTGATTTATTATTGCTACTTTACTTTTAGTGTTCTGTCCTTAAGTATCTATAGGTTTATGATTTCCTTCGTGGTGTTACTCAAATCAAATATGAATATTCATATGTACACAATGATGGTCTTTAAAAATCCGATTACATTCGGAGTTGTACTATTTAAACTTCACGTGACCCATTAATTACAAGTTCAACACGAGGCACTCAAGATTTAGATACTTTTATTCTTAAGAATAATGCTTTGTCAGGGTGCCCTTGACGACCTCCTATAATTATTTAATTTATATAGGGTTGTTACCAAACATAATAGTAATAATAAGGCTTGTCTTCGAGTCCGAAAATTAATGAGGAATGCAGTATTTCCCGTGGCTACGCAGCCCCAGCTGTGACCTACATATTTTGCCACATCCAAACATAATGTAGGATCCATATGCTTCAAGAAGATAGCATAAAGACGAGATTTAAAACGACAAACTTATCTAAATAAGTTTTGAAGAGACAGGTCTTAATGTTCTTCTTGAATGTAGTGAAGCATTATGTCTGTCTAAGATCAAAGGGGAGCGAGTTCCAAACCTTTGGACCATGCATTGGAAAAGCTCGCAAACAGAAACTTTGAACGTAAAACGCTGCACTCACAACTAGCAGAGTTGAGTTCATGGAATGCAAGTCTCTCTGAGGGACATATGGAGGTTTTGTGCCTCCTCATGTGGCTGGCGAGACCCAGAACATTCGGCTGTACTCTGGGCAAGTTATTCCAGCTGGAGCTAGTTAATTTGCTTTGCTTTTTTTTTCTCGCTGTTCTCTTTTCCTCTGCAATTTGTGCGCCAGTTTTCACAGCCATGATGTTCTGTCATGTGCTTCTGTCTCCCAGGTGGCTGGGTCAATGCTGAAGACTTTCAGAGAAGATTCGAGAGTGTCCCTGAAGCGTTTTCTTCGTCCACCTAGTGATCGCTTCACTTATCTTAGCTGACCATAAAGGAGTCGTTTAGGGATGCGGTACAAGTCTATCTGAGAAACATATGGAGTGATCAGGTCACTAAAATACGAGGGCTTTTGTTACGTGTTGATGCCTTTATGGCAAAGTGTCATCCTTGAGCCTCATATTACAGAAACATAATTAATATGGCTTCACAAATCTGAATTCCCCTTTCCCCAAAGTAGTCGTATTAGCCTTTTGTTTAAAGCACAAGGTCAATGTGGACTGTGTCTCTTTTTTAATGTTTTTTTTCTCTCTCCAAATGCTGATCTAACAATAGGTTTAAAGAAAAGTGATATAATTTTATGACGGAACACCGGAACTAACTAGAAACTAAGCATGCGTTCATATCTGAGACGAAACGGTGAATGTTAAATTTAGTGGCAGGGGAATTTCTTTTTGCAGGCCTTGGTCTGAACGCTTTCACAGACTGAACCGGTTTTAAGCTGATAAATGAGTCCTAAGGAAATGAGCTTTTAAATACACTGTCTTATAACCTCCACGTTCTTGTTCTTCCTATCTAAATCTCTCTATCTCTCTCTCTTTCATTCTTTGTCAATCCATTTTTCACACAGTACTTCTTAACCCCTCGGTTTTTACTCTCTACCTCTCTCCTTCTCTCGTCATTCCTCTTTCTTTACTCTCTACCTCTCTCCTTCTCTCTTCATTCCTCTTTCTTTACTCTCTACCTCTCTTCTTCTCTCTTCATTCCTCTTTCTTTACTCTCTACCTCTCTCCTTCTCTCTTCATTCCTCTTTCTTTACTCTCTACCTCTCTCCTTCTCTCTTCATTCCTCTTTCTTTACTCTCTACCTCTCTCTTTCTCTCTTCATTCCTCTTTCTTTACTCTCTACCTCTCTCCTTCTCTCGTCATTCCTCTTTCTTTACTCTCTACCTCTCTCCTTCTCTCTTCATTCCTCTTTCTTTACTCTCTACCTCTCTCCTTCTCTCGTCATTCCTCTTTCTTTACTCTCTACCTCTCTCCTTCTCTCTTCATTCCTCTTTCTTTACTCTCTACCTCTCTCCTTCTCTCGTCATTCCTCTTTCTTTACTCTCTACCTCTCTCCTTCTCTCTTCATTCCTCTTTCTTTACTCTCTACCTCTCTCCTTCTCTCTTCATTCCTCTTTCTTTACTCTCTACCTCTCTCCTTCTCTCTTCATTCCTCTTTCTTTACTCTCTACCTCTCTCCTTCTCTCTTCATTCCTCTTTCTTTACTCTCTACCTCTCTTCTTCTCTCTTCATTCCTCTTTCTTTACTCTCTACCTCTCTCCTTCTCTCTTCATTCCTCTTTCTTTACTCTCTACCTCTCTCCTTCTCTCTTCATTCCTCTTTCTTTACTCTCTACCTCTCTCCTTCTCTCTTCATTCCTCTTTCTTTACTCTCTACCTCTCTTGCGTGACGCAACTATAGTCACAATATACAAGAACGAAGGGGATCGGAGTGACTGCAACAATTACAGGGGTATCTCTCTCCTCAGTATAGTGGGCAAGATCTTTGCTAGAGTGGCACTATCCAGGCTGCAAGTGATAGCTTCTAGAGTCTACCCAGAGTCTCAGTGTGGATTCAGCAGTGGTAGATCCACTGTAGACATGATATCTTCTCTACGACTACTGCAGGAGAAATTCAGAGAGAGAGACAGACCCCTTTACATCGTTTTTGTTGATCTGACTAAAGCTTTTGACATGGTCAGCAGAAGTGGCCTTTTCAAACTCCTGGGGAAAATAGGTTGCCCTCCCAAACTACGGCAGTTCATTGAGTGTTTTCACGAGGAAACTAAATGCACTGTCAAATTCAATGGAGCCCAATCAGCACCTTTTGAGGTTTGCAGTGGTGTCAAGCAGGGATGTGTGCTCGCACCTACTCTGTTTGGCATATTCTTCTCCTGTCTACTGCATTATGCGTACAACGATATAAACGAAGGTGTGTTTCTCCATACAAGATCCTCTGGAAAACTATTTAATGTATCAAGGCTGCGGGCAAAAACCAAGGTTAGGAAGCTACTCGTCAGGGAACTCCTGTATGCTGATGATGCAGCTATTGTGGCTGATTCTGATATTCAGCTACAGTGCCTGGTTAACAAATTATCTGCTGCTTGCCAGAAGTTCGGCTTAAACATCAGTCAAAGCAAGACTAAGATACTTGTCCAAAACACAAACACTGCACCTCAAGTAAGCATTAATGGCCAACCACTAGAAATTGTTGATCACTTTTGTTACCTTGGCTCCATCATATCCAACAACACTCTACTGGATAAAGACATAAACAACAGGATAGCCAAGGCAATGGCCACCATGTCACGGCTGCAGAAAAGAGTCTGGGACAACATATTGCTGACTAATAGTACTAAAGCCCTAGTCTACCGGACCTGTGTGTTGAGCACCTTGCTGTACGGAAGTGAAACATGGTCAACCTACTCATGGCATGAAAAAAAGCTGAATGTTTTCCACCTCCGATGCCTAAGGCGGATCTTTAAAATAAGGTGGCAAGATAAGATAACCAATGAGGAAGTGCTACAAAGAGCAGGGTGCCAGGACATCCGCTCTGTTATCAGCAGCAGACGCCTTGGTTGGCTTGGCCACGTTCGTAGAATGCCAGAAGGTCGACTTCCACAGGACATCCTGTATGGCGATCTGATAGAAGGCAGGAGAGCCGCTGGTCGCCCACTTTTACGTTATACGGATGTATGCAAACGCGACATGAAGCTCTTCAAAATCGACACTGGCAACTGGGAAGAGGTGGCACTGAACAGATCCTCATGGAGAGAGAGCATAAAGGAAAGGTCAAAGATTGCAGATGCCATACACAACAGAAGCAGAAGGAAGGGTGAAAATGCAACGGCGCCTGGTGATTATATATGCCCAACCTGCGATCGCAGCTGTGTATCAAGGATTGGCCTCTTTAGTCACACAAGAAGTTGCAAAGGGAAAAGATCGTCTCTCGAGACGTAAAATGCCACAGACCTCTCTCCTTCTCTCTTCATTCCTCTTTCTTTACTCTCTACCTCTCTCCTTCTCTCTTCATTCCTCTTTCTTTACTCTCTACCTCTCTCCTTCTCTCTTCATTCCTCTTTCTTTACTCTCTACCTCTCTCCTTCTCTCTTCATTCCTGTTTCTTTACTCTCTACCTCTCTCCTTCTCTCTTCATTCCTCTTTCTTTACTCTCTACCTCTCTCCTTCTCTCTTCATTCCTATTTCTTTACTCTCTACCTCTCTCCTTCTCTCTTCATTCCTCTTTCTTTACTCTCTACCTCTCTCCTTCTCTCTTCATTCCTCTTTCTTTACTCTCTACCTCTCTCCTTCTCTCTTCATTCCTCTTTCTTTACTCTCTACCTCTCTCCTTCTCTCTTCATTCCTCTTTCTTTACTCTCTACCTCTCTCCTTCTGTCTTCATTCCTCTTTCTTTACTCTCTACCTCTCTCCTTCTGTCTTCTTTCCTCTTTCTTTACTCTCTACCTCTCTCCTTCTCTTTTCATTCCTCTTTCTTTACTCTCTACCTCTCTCCTTCTCTCTTCATTCCTCTTTCTTTACTCTCTACCTCTCTCCTTCTCTCTTCAATCCTCTTTCTTTACTCTCTACCTCTCTCCTTTTCTCTTCATTCCTCTTTCTTTATTCTCTACCTCTCTCCTTCTCTTCATTCCTCTTTCTTTACTCTCTACCTCTCTCCTTCTCTCTTCATTCCTCTTTCTTTACTCTCTACCTCTCTCCTTCTGTCTTCATTCCTCTTTCTTTACACTCTACCTCTCTCCTTCTGTCTTCATTCCTCTTTCTTCACTCTCTACCTCTCTCCTTCTGTCTTCATTCCTCTTTCTTTACTCTCTACCTCTCTCTTCATTCCTCTTTCTTTACTCTCTACCTCTCTCTTCATTCCTCTTTCTTTACTCTCTACCTCTCTCCTTCTCTATTCATTCCTCTTTCTTTACTCTCTACCTCTCTCCTTCTCTCTTCATTCCTCTTTCTTTACTCTCTACCTCTCTCCTTCTCTCTTCATTCCTCTTTCTTTACTCTCTACCTCTCTCCTTCTCTCTTCATTCCTCTTTCTTTACTCTCTACCTCTCTCCTTCTCTCGTCATTCCTCTTTCTTTACTCTCTATCTCTCTCCTTCTTTCTTCATTCCTCTTTCTTTACTCTCTACCTCTCTCCTTCTCTCTTCATTCCTCTTTCTTTACTCTCTACCTCTCTCCTTCTCTCTTCATTCCTCTTTCTTTACTCTCTACCTCTCTCCTTCTGTCTTCATTCCTCTTTCTTTACTCTCTACCTCTCTCCTTCTCTTCATTCCTCGTTCTTTACTCTCTACCTCTCTCCTTCTGTCTTCATTCCTCTTTCTTTACTCTCTACCTCTCTCCTTCTCTCTTCAATCCTCTTTCTTTACTCTCCACCTCTCTCCTTCTGTCTTCTTTCCTCTTTCTTTACTCTCTACCTCTCTCCTTCTCTCGTCATTCCTCTTTCTTTACTCTCTACCTCTCTCCTTCTCTCTTCATTCCTCTTTCTTTACTCTCTACCTCTCTCCTTCTGTCTTCATTCCTCTTTCTTTACTCTCTACCTCTCTCCTTCTGTCTTCTTTCCTCTTTCTTTACTCTCTACCTCTCTCCTTCTCTCTTCATTCCTCTTTCTTTACTCTCTACCTCTCTCCTTCTCTCTTCATTCCTCTTTCTTTACTCTCTACCTCTCTCCTTCTCTCTTCATTCCTCTTTCTTTACTCTCTACCTCTCTCCGTCTCTCTTCATTCCTCTTTCTTTACTCTCTACCTCTCTCCTTCTCTCTTCATTCCTCTTTCTTTACTCTCTACCTCTCTCCTTCTGTCTTCATTCCTCTTTCTTTACTCTCTACCTCTCTCCTTCTCTCTTCATTCCTCTTTCTTTACTCTCTACCTCTCTCCTTCTCTCTTCATTCCTCTTTCTTTACTCTCTACCTCTCTCTTTCTCTCTTCATTCCTCTTTCTTTACTCTCTACCGCTCTCCTTCTCTCTTCAATCCTCTTTCTTTACTCTCTACCTCTCTCCTTCTCTCTTCATTCCTCTTTCTTTACTCTCTACCTCTCTCCTTCTGTCTTCATTCCTCTTTCTTTACTCTCTACCTCTCTCATTCTGTCTTCTTTCCTCTTTCTTTACTCTCTACCACTCTCCTTCTCTCTTCATTCCTCTTTCTTTACTCTCTACCTCTCTCCTTCTCTCTTCATTCCTCTTTCTTTACTCTCTACCTCTCCTTCTGTCTTCTTTCCTATTTCTTTACTCTCTACCTCTCTCCTTCTCTCTTCATTCCTCTTTCTTTACTCTCTACCTCTCTCCTTCTCTCTTCAATCCTCTTTCTTTACTCTCTACCTCTCTCCTTCTCTCTTCATTCCTCTTTCTTTACTCTCTACCTCTCTCCTTCTCTCTTTATTCCTCTTTCTTTACTCTCTACCTCTCTCCTTCTCTCTTCATTCCTCTTTCTTTACTCTCTACCTCTCTCCTTCTCTCTTCATTCCTCTTGCTTTACTCTCTACCTCTCTCCTTCTCTCTTCATTCCTCTTTCTTTACTCTCTACCTCTCTCCTTCTCTCTTCATTCCTCTTTCTTTACTCTCTACCTCTCTCCTTCTCTCTTCATTCCTCTTTCTTTACTCTCTACCTCTCTCCTTGTCTCTTCATTCCTCTTTCTTTACTCTCTACCTCTCTCCTTCTCTCTTCATTCCTCTTTCTTTACTCTCTACCTCTCTCCTTCTCTCTTCATTCCTCTTTCTTTACTCTCTACCTCTCTCCTTCTCTCTTCATTCCTCTTTCTTTACTCTCTACCTCTCTCCTTCTCTCTTCATTCCTCTTTCTTTACTCTCTACCTCTCTCCTTCTGTCTTCATTCCTCTTTCTTTACTCTCTACCTCTCTCCTTCTTTCTTCTTTCCTCTTTCTTTACTCTCTACCTCTCTCCTTCTCTTTTCATTCCTCTTTCTTTACTCTCTACCTCTCTCCTTCTCTCTTCATTCCTCTTTCTTTACTCTCTACGTCTCTCCTTCTCTCTTCCTTCCTCTTTCTTTACTCTCTACCTCTCTCCTTCTCTCGTCATTCCTCTTTCTTTACTCTCTACCTCTCTCCTTCTCTCTTCATTCCTCTTTCTTTACTCTCTACCTCTCTCCTTCTCTCTTCATTCCTCTTTCTTTACTCTCTACCTCTCTGCTTCTCTCTTCATTCCTCTTTCTTTACTCTCTACCTCTCTCCTTCTCTCTTCATTCCTCTTTCTTTACTCTCTACCTCTCTTCTTCTCTCTTCATTCCTCTTTCTTTACTCTCTACCTCTCTCCTTCTCTCTTCATTCCTCTTTCTTTACTCTCTACCTCTCTCCTTCTCTCTTCATTCCTCTTTCTTTACTCTCTACCTCTCTCCTTCTCTCTTCATTCCTCTTTCTTTACTCTCTACCTCTCTTGCGTGACGCAACTATAGTCACAATATACAAGAACAAAGGGGATCGGAGTGACTGCAACAATTACAGGGGTATCTCTCTCCTCAGTATAGTGGGCAAGATCTTTGCTAGAGTGGCACTATCCAGGCTGCAAGTGATAGCTTCTAGAGTCTACCCAGAGTCTCAGTGTGGATTCAGCAGTGGTAGATCCACTGTAGACATGATATCTTCTCTACGACTACTGCAGGAGAAATTCAGAGAGAGAGACAGACCCCTTTACATCGTTTTTGTTGATCTGACTAAAGCTTTTGACATGGTCAGCAGAAGTGGCCTTTTCAAACTCCTGGGGAAAATAGGTTGCCCTCCCAAACTACGGCAGTTCATTGAGTGTTTTCACGAGGAAACTAAATGCACTGTCAAATTCAATGGAGCCCAATCAGCACCTTTTGAGGTTTGCAGTGGTGTCAAGCAGGGATGTGTGCTCGCACCTACTCTGTTTGGCATATTCTTCTCCTGTCTACTGCATTATGCGTACAACGATATAAACGAAGGTGTGTTTCTCCATACAAGATCCTCTGGAAAACTATTTAATGTATCAAGGCTGCGGGCAAAAACCAAGGTTAGGAAGCTACTCGTCAGGGAACTCCTGTATGCTGATGATGCAGCTATTGTGGCTGATTCTGATATTCAGCTACAGTGCCTGGTTAACAAATTATCTGCTGCTTGCCAGAAGTTCGGCTTAAACATCAGTCAAAGCAAGACTAAGATACTTGTCCAAAACACAAACACTGCACCTCAAGTAAGCATTAATGGCCAACCACTAGAAATTGTTGATCACTTTTGTTACCTTGGCTCCATCATATCCAACAACACTCTACTGGATAAAGACATAAACAACAGGATAGCCAAGGCAATGGCCACCATGTCACGGCTGCAGAAAAGAGTCTGGGACAACATATTGCTGACTAACAGTACTAAAGCCCTAGTCTACCGGACCTGTGTGTTGAGCACCTTGCTGTACGGAAGTGAAACATGGTCAACCTACTCATGGCATGAAAAAAAGCTGAATGTTTTCCACCTCCGATGCCTAAGGCGGATCTTTAAAATAAGGTGGCAAGATAAGATAACCAATGAGGAAGTGCTACAAAGTGCAGGGTGCCAGGACATCCGCTCTGTTATCAGCAGCAGACGCCTTGGCTGGCTTGGCCACGTTCGTAGAATGCCAGAAGGTCGACTTCCACAGGACATCCTGTATGGCGATCTGATAGAAGGCAGGAGAGCCGCTGGTCGCCCACTTTTACGTTATACGGATGTATGCAAACGCGACATGAAGCTCTTCAAAATCGACACTGGCAACTGGGAAGAGGTGGCACTGAACAGATCCTCATGGAGAGAGAGCATAAAGGAAAGGTCAAAGATTGCAGATGCCATACACAACAGAAGCAGAAGGAAGGGTGAAAATGCAACGGCGCCTGGTGATTATATATGCCCAACCTGCGATCGCAGCTGTGTATCAAGGATTGGCCTCTTTAGTCACACAAGAAGTTGCAAAGGGAAAAGATCGTCTCTCGAGACGTAAAATGCCACAGACCTCTCTCCTTCTCTCTTCATTCCTCTTTCTTTACTCTCTACCTCTCTCCTTCTCTCTTCATTCCTCTTTCTTTACTCTCTACCTCTCTCCTTCTCTCTTCATTCCTCTTTCTTTACTCTCTACCTCTCTCCTTCTCTCTTCATTCCTGTTTCTTTACTCTCTACCTCTCTCCTTCTCTCTTCATTCCTCTTTCTTTACTCTCTACCTCTCTCCTTCTCTCTTCATTCCTATTTCTTTACTCTCTACCTCTCTCCTTCTCTCTTCATTCCTCTTTCTTTACTCTCTACCTCTCTCCTTCTCTCTTCATTCCTATTTCTTTACTCTCTACCTCTCTCCTTCTCTCTTCATTCCTCTTTCTTTACTCTCTACCTCTCTCCTTCTCTCTTCATTCCTCTTTCTTTACTCTCTACCTCTCTCCTTCTGTCTTCATTCCTCTTTCTTTACTCTCTACCTCTCTCCTTCTGTCTTCTTTCCTCTTTCTTTACTCTCTACCTCTCTCCTTCTCTTTTCATTCCTCTTTCTTTACTCTCTACCTCTCTCCTTCTCTCTTCATTCCTCTTTCTTTACTCTCTACCTCTCTCCTTCTCTCTTCAATCCTCTTTCTTTACTCTCTACCTCTCTCCTTTTCTCTTCATTCCTCTTTCTTTATTCTCTACCTCTCTCCTTCTCTTCATTCCTCTTTCTTTACTCTCTACCTCTCTCCTTCTCTCTTCATTCCTATTTCTTTACTCTCTACCTCTCTCCTTCTGTCTTCATTCCTCTTTCTTTACTCTCTATCTCTCTCCTTCTTTCTTCATTCCTCTTTCTTTACTCTCTACCTCTCTCCTTCTCTCTTCATTCCTCTTTCTTTACTCTCTACCTCTCTCCTTCTCTCTTCATTCCTCTTTCTTTACTCTCTACCTCTCTCCTTCTCTCTTCATTCCTCTTTCTTTACTCTCTACCTCTCTCCTTCTCTCTTCATTCCTCTTTCTTTACTCTCTACCTCTCTCCTTCTGTCTTCATTCCTCTTTCTTCACTCTCTACCTCTCTCCTTCTGTCTTCATTCCTCTTTCTTTACTCTCTACCTCTCTCTTCATTCCTCTTTCTTTACTCTCTACCTCTCTCCTTCTCTATTTATTCCTCTTTCTTTACTCTCTACCTCTCTCCTTCTCTCTTCATTCCTCTTTCTTTACTCTCTACCTCTCTCCTTCTCTCTTCATTCCTCTTTCTTTACTCTCTACCTCTCTCCTTCTCTCTTCATTCCTCTTTCTTTACTCTCTACCTCTCTCCTTCTCTCGTCATTCCTCTTTCTTTACTCTCTATCTCTCTCCTTCTTTCTTCATTCCTCTTTCTTTACTCTCTACCTCTCTCCTTCTCTCTTCATTCCTCTTTCTTTACTCTCTACCTCTCTCCTTCTCTCTTCATTCCTCTTTCTTTACTCTCTACCTCTCTCCTTCTGTCTTCATTCCTCTTTCTTTACTCTCTACCTCTCTCCTTTTCTTCATTCCTCGTTCTTTACTCTCTACCTCTCTCCTTTTGTCTTCATTCCTCTTTCTTTACTCTCTACCTCTCTCCTTCTCTCTTCAATCCTCTTTCTTTACTCTCCACCTCTCTCCTTCTCTCTTCAATCCTCTTTCTTTACTCTCTACCTCTCTCCTTCTCTCGTCATTCCTCTTTCTTTACTCTCTACCTCTCTCCCTTCTCTCTTCATTCCTCTTTCTTTACTCTCTACCTCTCTCCTTCTCTCTTCATTCCTCTTGCTTTACTCTCTACCTCTCTCCTTCTCTCTTCATTCCTCTTTCTTTACTCTCTACCTCTCTCCTTCTCTCTTCATTCCTCTTTCTTTACTCTCTACCTCTCTCCTTCTCTCTTCATTCCCTCTTTCTTTACTCTCTACCTCTCTCCTTGTCTCTTCATTCCTCTTTCTTTACTCTCTACCTCTCTCCTTCTCTCTTCATTCCTCTTTCTTTACTCTCTACCTCTCTCCTTCTCTCTTCATTCCTCTTTCTTTACTCTCTACCTCTCTCCTTCTCTCTTCATTCCTCTTTCTTTACTCTCTACCTCTCTCCTTCTCTCTTCATTCCTCTTTCTTTACTCTCTACCTCTCTCCTTCTGTCTTCATTCCTCTTTCTTTACTCTCTACCTCTCTCCTTCTTTCTTCTTTCCTCTTTCTTTACTCTCTACCTCTCTCCTTCTCTTTTCATTCCTCTTTCTTTACTCTCTACCTCTCTCCTTCTCTCTTCATTCCTCTTTCTTTACTCTCTACGTCTCTCCTCTCTCTTCCTTCCTCTTTCTTTACTCTCTACCTCTCTCCTTCTCTCGTCATTCCTCTTTCTTTACTCTCTACCTCTCTCCTTCTCTCTTCATTCCTCTTTCTTTACTCTCTACCTCTCTCCTTCTCTCTTCATTCCTCTTTCTTTACTCTCTACCTCTCTGCTTCTCTCTTCATTCCTCTTTCTTTACTCTCTACCTCTCTCCTTCTCTCTTCATTCCTCTTTCTTTACTCTCTACCTCTCTTCTTCTCTCTTCATTCCTCTTTCTTTACTCTCTACCTCTCTCCTTCTCTCTTCATTCCTCTTTCTTTACTCTCTACCTCTCTCCTTCTCTCTTCATTCCTCTTTCTTTACTCTCTACCTCTCTCCTTCTCTCTTCATTCCTCTTTCTTTACTCTCTACCTCTCTTGCGTGACGCAACTATAGTCACAATATACAAGAACAAAGGGGATCGGAGTGACTGCAACAATTACAGGGGTATCTCTCTCCTCAGTATAGTGGGCAAGATCTTTGCTAGAGTGGCACTATCCAGGCTGCAAGTGATAGCTTCTAGAGTCTACCCAGAGTCTCAGTGTGGATTCAGCAGTGGTAGATCCACTGTAGACATGATATCTTCTCTACGACTACTGCAGGAGAAATTCAGAGAGAGAGACAGACCCCTTTACATCGTTTTTGTTGATCTGACTAAAGCTTTTGACATGGTCAGCAGAAGTGGCCTTTTCAAACTCCTGGGGAAAATAGGTTGCCCTCCCAAACTACGGCAGTTCATTGAGTGTTTTCACGAGGAAACTAAATGCACTGTCAAATTCAATGGAGCCCAATCAGCACCTTTTGAGGTTTGCAGTGGTGTCAAGCAGGGATGTGTGCTCGCACCTACTCTGTTTGGCATATTCTTCTCCTGTCTACTGCATTATGCGTACAACGATATAAACGAAGGTGTGTTTCTCCATACAAGATCCTCTGGAAAACTATTTAATGTATCAAGGCTGCGGGCAAAAACCAAGGTTAGGAAGCTACTCGTCAGGGAACTCCTGTATGCTGATGATGCAGCTATTGTGGCTGATTCTGATATTCAGCTACAGTGCCTGGTTAACAAATTATCTGCTGCTTGCCAGAAGTTCGGCTTAAACATCAGTCAAAGCAAGACTAAGATACTTGTCCAAAACACAAACACTGCACCTCAAGTAAGCATTAATGGCCAACCACTAGAAATTGTTGATCACTTTTGTTACCTTGGCTCCATCATATCCAACAACACTCTACTGGATAAAGACATAAACAACAGGATAGCCAAGGCAATGGCCACCATGTCACGGCTGCAGAAAAGAGTCTGGACAACATATTGCTGACTAACAGTACTAAAGCCCTAGTCTACCGGACCTGTGTGTTGAGCACCTTGCTGTACGGAAGTGAAACATGGTCAACCTACTCATGGCATGAAAAAAAGCTGAATGTTTTCCACCTCCGATGCCTAAGGCGGATCTTTAAAATAAGGTGGCAAGATAAGATAACCAATGAGGAAGTGCTACAAAGTGCAGGGTGCCAGGACATCCGCTCTGTTATCAGCAGCAGACGCCTTGGCTGGCTTGGCCACGTTCGTAGAATGCCAGAAGGTCGACTTCCACAGGACATCCTGTATGGCGATCTGATAGAAGGCAGGAGAGCCGCTGGTCGCCCACTTTTACGTTATACGGATGTATGCAAACGCGACATGAAGCTCTTCAAAATCGACACTGGCAACTGGGAAGAGGTGGCACTGAACAGATCCTCATGGAGAGAGAGCATAAGGAAAGGTCAAAGATTGCAGATGCCATACACAACAGAAGCAGAAGGAAGGGTGAAAATGCAACGGCGCCTGGTGATTATATATGCCCAACCTGCGATCGCAGCTGTGTATCAAGGATTGGCCTCTTTAGTCACACAAGAAGTTGCAAAGGGAAAAGATCGTCTCTCGAGACGTAAAATGCCACAGACCTCTCTCCTTCTCTCTTCATTCCTCTTTCTTTACTCTCTACCTCTCTCCTTCTCTCTTCATTCCTCTTTCTTTACTCTCTACCTCTCTCCTTCTCTCTTCATTCCTCTTTCTTTACTCTCTACCTCTCTCCTTCTCTCTTCATTCCTGTTTCTTTACTCTCTACCTCTCTCCTTCTCTCTTCATTCCTCTTTCTTTACTCTCTACCTCTCTCCTTCTCTCTCATTCCTATTTCTTTACTCTCTACCTCTCTCCTCTCTCTTCATTCCTCTTCTTACTCTCTACCTCTCTCTTCTCTCTTCATTCCTATTTCTTTACTCTCTACCTCTCTCCTCTCTTCATTCCTCTTTCTTTACTCTCTACTCTCTCCTTCTCTCTTCATTCTCTTTCTTTACTCTCTACCTCTCTCCTTCTGTCTTCATTCCTCTTTCTTTACTCTCTACCTCTCCTTCTGTCTTCTTTCCTCTTTCTTTACTCTCTACCTCTCTCCTTCTCTTTTCATTCCTCTTTCTTTACTCTCTACCTCTCTCCTTCTCTCTTCATTCCTCTTTCTTTACTCTCTACCTCTCTCCTTCTCTCTTCAATCCTCTTTCTTTACTCTCTACCTCTCTCCTTTTCTCTTCATTCCTCTTTCTTTATTCTCTACCTCTCTCCTTCTCTTCATTCCTCTTTCTTTACTCTCTACCTCTCTCCTTCTCTCTTCATTCCTATTTCTTTACTCTCTACCTCTCTCCTTCTGTCTTCATTCCTCTTTCTTTACTCTCTATCTCTCTCCTTCTTTCTTCATTCCTCTTTCTTTACTCTCTACCTCTCTCCTTCTCTCTTCATTCCTCTTTCTTTACTCTCTACCTCTCTCCTTCTCTCTTCATTCCTCTTTCTTTACTCTCTACCTCTCTCCTTCTCTCTTCATTCCTCTTTCTTTACTCTCTACCTCTCTCCTTCTCTCTTCATTCCTCTTTCTTTACTCTCTACCTCTCTCCTTCTGTCTTCATTCCTCTTTCTTCACTCTCTACCTCTCTCCTTCTGTCTTCATTCCTCTTTCTTTACTCTCTACCTCTCTCTTCATTCCTCTTTCTTTACTCTCTACCTCTCTCCTTCTCTATTTATTCCTCTTTCTTTACTCTCTACCTCTCTCCTTCTCTCTTCATTCCTCTTTCTTTACTCTCTACCTCTCTCCTTCTCTCTTCATTCCTCTTTCTTTACTCTCTACCTCTCTCCTTCTCTCTTCATTCCTCTTTCTTTACTCTCTACCTCTCTCCTTCTCTCGTCATTCCTCTTTCTTTACTCTCTATCTCTCTCCTTCTTTCTTCATTCCTCTTTCTTTACTCTCTACCTCTCTCCTTCTCTCTTCATTCCTCTTTCTTTACTCTCTACCTCTCTCCTTCTCTCTTCATTCCTCTTTCTTTACTCTCTACCTCTCTCCTTCTGTCTTCATTCCTCTTTCTTTACTCTCTACCTCTCTCCTTTTCTTCATTCCTCGTTCTTTACTCTCTACCTCTCTCCTTTTGTCTTCATTCCTCTTTCTTTACTCTCTACCTCTCTCCTTCTCTCTTCAATCCTCTTTCTTTACTCTCCACCTCTCTCCTTCTCTCTTCAATCCTCTTTCTTTACTCTCTACCTCTCTCCTTCTCTCGTCATTCCTCTTTCTTTACTCTCTACCTCTCTCCTTCTCTCTTCATTCCTCTTTCTTTACTCTCTACCTCTCTCCTTCTGTCTTCATTCCTCTTTCTTTACTCTCTACCTCTCTCCTTCTGTCTTCTTTCCTCTTTCTTTACTCTCTACCTCTCTCCTTCTGTCTTCATTCCTCTTTCTTTACTCTCTACCTCTCTCCTTCTCTCTTCATTCCTCTTTCTTTACTCTCTACCTCTCTCCGTCTCTCTTCATTCCTCTTTCTTTACTCTCTACCTTTCTCCTTCTCTCTTCATTCCTCTTTCTTTACTCTCTACCTCTCTCCTTCTGTCTTCATTCCTCTTTCTTTACTCTCTACCTCTCTCCTTCTCTCTTCATTCCTCTTTCTTTACTCTCTACCCTCTCTCCTTCTCTCTTCATTCCTCTTTCTTTACTCTCTACCTCTCTCCTTCTCTCTTCATTCCTCTTTCTTTACTCTCTACCTCTCTCCTTCTCTCTTCAATCCTCTTTCTTTACTCTCTACCTCTCTCTTTCTCTCTTCATTCCTCTTTCTTTACTCTCTACCTCTCTCCTTCTGTCTTCATTCCTCTTTCTTTACTCTCTACCTCTCTCCTTCTGTCTTCTTTCCTCTTTCTTTACTCTCTACCAATCTCCTTCTCTCTTCATTCCTCTTTCTTTACTCTCTACCTCTCTCCTTCTCTCTTCATTCCTCTTTCTTTACTCTCTACCTCTCCTTCTGTCTTCTTTCCTCTTTCTTTACTCTCTACCTCTCTCCTTCTCTCTTCATTCCTCTTTCTTTACTCTCTACCTCTCTCCTTCTCTCTTCAATCCTCTTTCTTTACTCTCTACCTCTCTCCTTCTCTCTTCATTCCTCTTTCTTTACTCTCTACCTCTCTCCTTCTCTCTTCATTCCTCTTTCTTTACTCTCTACCTCTCTCCTTCTCTCTTCATTCCTCTTTCTTTACTCTCTACCTCTCTCCTTCTCTCTTCATTCCTCTTTCTTTACTCTCTACCTCTCTCCTTCTCTCTTCATTCCTCTTTCTTTACTCTCTACCTCTCTCTCCTTCTCTCTTCATTCCTCTTTCTTTACTCTCTACCTCTCTCCTTGTCTCTTCATTCCTCTTTCTTTACTCTCTACCTCTCTCCTTCTCTCTTCATTCCTCTTTCTTTACTCTCTACCTCTCTCCTTCTCTCTTCATTCCTCTTTCTTTACTCTCTACCTCTCTCCTTCTCTCTTCATTCCTCTTTCTTTACTCTCTACCTCTCTCCTTCTCTTTTCATTCCTCTTTCTTTACTCTCTACCTCTCTCCTTCTCTCTTCATTCCTCTTTCTTGACTCTCTACGTCTCTCCTTCTCTCTTCCTTCCTCTTTCTTTACTCTCTACCTCTCTCCTTCTCTCGTCAATCCTCTTTCTTTACTCTCTACTTCTCTCCATTCCTCTTTCTTTACTCTCTACGTCTCTCCTTCTCTCTTCATTCCTCTTTCTTTACTCTCTACCTCTCTCCTTCTGTCTTTATTCCTCTTTCTTTACTCTCTACGTCTCTCCTTCTCTCTTCATTCCTCTTTCTTTACTCTCTACCTCTCTCCTTCTCTCTTCATTCCTCTTTCTTTACTCTCTACCTCTCTCCTTCTGTCTTCATTCCTCTTTCTTTACTCTCTACCTCTCTCCTTCTGTCTTCATTCCTCTTTCTTTACTCTCTACCTCTCTCCTTCTCTCTTCATTCCTCTTTCTTTACTCTCTACCTCTCTCCTTCTGTCTTCATTCCTCTTTCTTTACTCTCTACCTCTCTCCTTCTCTCTTCAATCCTCTTTCTTTACTCTCTACCTCTCTCCTTCTCTCTTCATTCCTCTTTCTTTACTCTCTACGTCTCTCCTTCTCTCTTCATTCCTCATCTTTACTCTCTACCTCTCTCCTTCTCTCTTCATTCCTCTTTCTTTACTCTCTACCTCTCTCCTTCTCTCTTCAATCCTCTTTCTTTACTCTCTACCTCTCTCCTTTTCTCTTCATTCCTCTTTCTTTATTCTCTACCTCTCTCCTTCTCTTCATTACTCTTTCTTTACTCTCTACCTCTCTCTCCTTCTCTCTTCATTCCTCTTTCTTTACTCTCTACCTCTCTCCTTCTCTCTTCATTCCTCTTTCTTTACTCTCTACCTCTCTCCTTCTGTCTTCATTCCTCTTTCTTTACTCTGTACCTCTCTCCTTCTGTCTTCATTCCTCTTTCTTTACTCTCTACCTCTCTCCTTCTCTCTTCAATCCTTTTTCTTTACTCTCTACCTCTCTCCTTTTCTCTTCATTCCTCTTTCTTTATTCTCTACCTCTCTCCTTCTCTTCATTCCTCTTTCTTTACTCTCTACCTCTCTCTCCTTCTCTCTTCATTCCTCTTTCTTTACTCTCTACCTCTCTCCTTCTCTCTTCATTCCTCTTTCTTTACTCTCTACCTCTCTCCTTCTCTCTTCATTCCTCTTTCTTTACTCTCTACCTCTCTCCTTCTGTCTTCATTCCTCTTTCTTCACTCTCTACCTCTCTCCTTCTGTCTTCATTCCTCTTTCTTTACTCTCTACCTCTCTCTTCATTCCTCTTTCTTTACTCTCTACCTCTCTCCTTCTCTATTTATTCCTCTTTCTTTACTCTCTACCTCTCTCCTTCTCTCTTCATTCCTCTTTCTTTACTCTCTACCTCTCTCCTTCTGTCTTCATTCCTCTTTCTTTACTCTCTACCTCTCTCCTTCTCTCTTCATTCCTCTTTCTTTACTCTCTACCTCTCTCCTTCTCTCGTCATTCCTCTTTCTTTACTCTCTATCTCTCTCCTTCTTTCTTCATTCCTCTTTCTTTACTCTCTACCTCTCTCCTTCTCTCTTCATTCCTCTTTCTTTACTCTCTACCTCTCTCCTTCTCTCTTCATTCCTCTTTCTTTACTCTCTACCTCTCTCCTTCTGTCTTCATTCCTCTTTCTTTACTCTCTACCTCTCTCCTTTTCTTCATTCCTCGTTCTTTACTCTCTACCTCTCTCCTTTTGTCTTCATTCCTCTTTCTTTACTCTCTACCTCTCTCCTTCTCTCTTCAATCCTCTTTCTTTACTCTCCACCTCTCTCCTTCTCTCTTCAATCCTCTTTCTTTACTCTCTAGCTCTCTCCTTCTCTCGTCATTCCTCTTTCTTTACTCTCTACCTCTCTCCTTCTCTCTTCATTCCTCTTTCTTTACTCTCTACCTCTCTCCTTCTGTCTTCATTCCTCTTTCTTTACTCTCTACCTCTCTCCTTCTGTCTTCTGTCCTCTTTCTTTACTCTCTACCTCTCTCCTTCTCTCTTCATTCCTCTTTCTTTACTCTCTACCTCTCTCCTTCTCTCTTCATTCCTCTTTCTTTACTCTCTACCTCTCTCCGTCTCTCTTCATTCCTCTATCTTTACTCTCTACCTTTCTCCTTCTCTCTTCATTCCTCTTTCTTTACTCTTTACCTCTCTCCTTCTGTCTTCATTCCTCTTTCTTTACTCTCTACCTCTCTCCTTCTCTCTTCATTCCTCTTTCTTTACTCTCTACCTCTCTCCTTCTCTCTTCATTCCTCTTTCTTTACTCTCTACCTCTCTCCTTCTCTCTTCATTCCTCTTTCTTTACTCTCTACCTCTCTCCTTCTCTCTTCAATCCTCTTTCTTTACTCTCTACCTTTCTCCTTCTCTCTTCATTCCTCTTTCTTTACTCTCTACCTCTCTCCTTCTGTCTTCATTCCTCTTTCTTTACTCTCTACCTCTCTCCTTCTGTCTTCTTTCCTCTTTCTTTACTCTCTACCTCTCTCCTTCTCTCTTCATTCCTCTTTCTTTACTCTCTACCTCTCTTCTTCTCTCTTCATTCCTCTTTCTTTACTCTCTACCTCTCCTTCTGTCTTCTTTCCTCTTTCTTTACTCTCTACCTCTCTCCTTCTCTCTTCATTCCTCTTTCTTTACTCTCTACCTCTCTCCTTCTCTCTTCATTCCTCTTTCTTTACTCTCTACCTCTCTCCTTCTGTCTTCATTCCTCTTTCTTTACTCTCTACCTCTCTCCTTCTGTCTTCTTTCCTCTTTCTTTACTCTCTACCTCTTTCCTTCTCTTTTCATTCCTCATTCTTTACTCTCTACCTCTCTCCTTCTCTCTTCATTCCTCTTTCTTTACTCTCTACGTCTCTCCTTCTCTCTTCCTTCCTCTTTCTTTACTCTCTACCTCTCTCCTTCTCTCGTCATTCCTCTTTCTTTACTCTCTACCTTTCTCCATTCCTCTTTCTTTACTCTCTACGTCTCTCCTTCTCTCTTCATTCCTCTTTCTTTACTCTCTACCTCTCTCCTTCTCTCTTCATTCCTCTTTCTTTACTCTCTACCTCTCTCCTTCTCTCTTCATTCCTCTTTCTTTACTCTCTACCTCTCTCCTTCTCTCTTCATTCCTCTTTCTTTACTCTCTACCTCTCTCCTTCTGTCTTCATGCCTCTTTCTTTACTCTCTACCTCTCTCCTTCTCTCTTCATTCCTCTTTCTTTACTCTCTACCTCTCTCCTTCTCTCTTCATTCCTCTTTCTTTACTCTCTACCTCTCTCCTTCTGTCTTCATTCCTCTTTCTTTACTCTCTACGTCTCTCCTTCTCTCTTCATTCCTCATCTTTACTCTCTACCTCTCTCCTTCTCTCTTCATTCCTCTTTCTTTACTCTCTACCTCTCTCCTTCTCTCTTCATTCCTCTTTCTTTATTCTCTACCTCTCTCCTTCTCTTCATTCCTCTTTCTTTACTCTCTACCTCTCTCTCCTTCTCTCTTCATTCCTCTTTCTTTACTCTCTACCTCTCTCCTTCTCTCTTCATTCCTCTTTCTTTACTCTCTACCTCTCTCCTTCTGTCTTCATTCCTCTTTCTTTACTCTGTACCTCTCTCCTTCTGTCTTCATTCCTCTTTCTTTACTCTCTACCTCTCTCCTTCTCTCTTCAATCCTCTTTCTTTACTCTCTACCTCTCTCCTTTTCTCTTCATTCCTCTTTCTTTATTCTCTACCTCTCTCCTTCTCTTCATTCCTCTTTCTTTACTCTCTACCTCTCTCTCCTTCTCTCTTCATTCCTCTTTCTTTACTCTCTACCTCTCTCCTTCTCTCTTCATTCCTCTTTCTTTACTCTCTACCTCTCTCCTTCTGTCTTCATTCCTCTTTCTTTACTCTCTACCTCTCTCCTTCTGTCTTCATTCCTCTTTCTTCACTCTCTACCTCTCTCCTTCTGTCTTCATTCCTCTTTCTTTACTCTCTACCTCTCTCTTCATTCCTCTTTCTTTACTCTCTACCTCTCTCCTTCTCTATTCATTCCTCTTTCTTTACTCTCTACCTCTCTCCTTCTCTCTTCATTCCTCTTTCTTTACTCTCTACCTCTCTCCTTCTCTCTTCATTCCTCTTTCTTTACTCTCTACCTCTCTCCTTTTCTCTTCATTCCTCTTTCTTTACTCTCTACCTCTCTCCTTCTCTCGTCATTCCTCTTTCTTTACTCTCTATCTTTCTCCTTCTTTCTTCATTCCTCTTTCTTTACTCTCTACCTCTCTCCTTCTCTCTTCATTCCTCTTTCTTTACTCTCTACCTCTCTCCTTCTCTCTTCATTCCTCTTTCTTTACTCTCTACCTCTCTCCTTCTGTCTTCATTCCTCTTTCTTTACTCTCTACCTCTCTCCTTCTCTTCATTCCTCGTTCTTTACTCTCTACCTCTCTCCTTCTGTCTTCATTCCTCTTTCTTTACTCTCTACCTCTCTCCTTCTCTCTTCATTCCTCTTTCTTTACTCTCTACCTTTCTCCTTCTCTCTTCATTCCTCTTTCTTTACTCTCTACCTCTCTCCTTCTGTCTTCATTCCTCTTTCTTTACTCTCTACCTCTCTCCTTCTCTCTTCTTTCCTCTTTCTTTACTCTCTACCTCTCTCCTTCTCTCGTCATTCCTCTTTCTTTACTCTCTACCTCTCTCCTTCTCTCTTCATTCCTCTTTCTTTACTCTCTACCTCTCTCCTTCTGTCTTCATTCCTCTTTCTTTACTCTCTACCTCTCTACTTCTGTCTTCTTTCCTCTTTCTTTACTCTCTACCTCTCTCCTTCTCTCTTTATTCCTCTTTCTTTACTCTCTACCTCTCTCCTTCTCTCTTCATTCCTCTTTCTTTACTCTCTACCTCTCTCCGTCTCTCTTCATTCCTCTTTCTTTACTCTCTACCTTTCTCCTTCTCTCTTCATTCCTCTTTCTTTACTCTCTACCTCTCTCCTTCTGTCTTCATTCCTCTTTCTTTACTCTCTACCTCTCTCCTTCTCTCTTCATTCCTCTTTCTTTACTCTCTACCTCTCTCCTTCTCTCTTCATTCCTCTTTCTTTACTCTCTACCTCTCTCCTTCTCTCTTCATTCCTCTTTCTTTACTCTCTACCTCTCTCCTTCTCTCTTCAATCCTCTTTCTTTACTCTCTACCTTTCTCCTTCTCTCTTCATTCCTCTTTCTTTACTCTCTACCTCTCTCCTTCTGTCTTCATTCCTCTTTCTTTACTCTCTACCTCTCTCCTTCTGTCTTCTTTCCTCTTTCTTTACTCTCTACCTCTCTCCTTCTCTCTTCATTCCTCTTTCTTTACTCTCTACCTCTCTCCTTCTCTCTTCATTCCTCTTTCTTTACTCTCTACCTCTCCTTCTGTCTTCTTTCCTCTTTCTTTACTCTCTACCTCTCTCCTTCTCTCTTCATTCCTCTTTCTTTACTCTCTACCTCTCTCCTTCTCTCTTCAATCCTCTTTCTTTACTCTCTACCTCTCTCCTTCTCTCTTCATTCCTCTTTCTTTACTCTCTACCTCTCTCCTTCTCTCTTCATTCCTCTTTCTTTACTCTCTACCTCTCTCCTTCTCTCTTCATTCCTCTTTCTTTACTCTCTACCTCTCTCCTTCTCTCTTCATTCCTCTTTCTTTACTCTCTACCTCTCTCCTTCTCTCTTCATTCCTCTTTCTTTACTCTCTACCTCTCTCCTTCTCTCTTCATTCCTCTTTCTTTACTCTCTACCTCTCTCCTTCTGTCTTCATTCCTCTTTCTTTACTCTCTACCTCTCTCCTTCTGTCTTCTTTCCTCTTTCTTTACTCTCTACCTCTCTCCTTCTCTTTTCATTCCTCATTCTTTACTCTGTACCTCTCTCCTTCTCTCTTCATTCCTCTTTCTTTACTCTCTACGTCTCTCCTTCTCTCTTCCTTCCTCTTTCTTTACTCTCTACCTCTCTCCATTCCTCTTTCTTTACTCTCTACGTCTCTCCTTCTCTCTTCATTCCTCTTTCTTTACTCTCTACCTCTCTCCTTCTCTCTTCATTCCTCTTTCTTTACTCTCTACCTCTCTCCTTCTCTCTTCATTCCTCTTTCTTTACTCTCTACCTCTCTCCTTCTCTCTTCATTCCTCTTTCTTTACTCTCTACCTCTCTCCTTCTGTCTTCATGCCTCTTTCTTTACTCTCTACCTCTCTCCTTCTCTCTTCATTCCTCTTTCTTTACTCTCTACCTCTCTCCTTCTCTCTTCATTCCTCTTTCTTTACTCTCTACCTCTCTCCTTCTGTCTTCATTCCTCTTTCTTTACTCTCTACCTCTCTCTTTCTCTCTTCAATCTTCTTTCTTTACTCTCTACCTCTCTCCTTCTCTCTTCATTCCTCTTTCTTTACTCTCTACGTCTCTTCTTCTCTCTTCATTCCTCATCTTTACTCTCTACCTCTCTCCTTCTCTCTTCATTCCTCTTTCTTTACTCTCTACCTCTCTCCTTCTCTCTTCAATCCTCTTTCTTTACTCTCTACCTCTCTCCTTTTCTCTTCATTCCTCTTTCTTTTATTCTCTACCTCTCTCCTTCTCTTCATTCCTCTTTCTTTACTCTCTACCTCTCTCTCCTTCTCTCTTCATTCCTCTTTCTTTACTCTCTACCTCTCTCCTTCTCTCTTCATTCCTCTTTCTTTACTCTCTACCTCTCTCCTTCTGTCTTCATTCCTCTTTCTTTACTCTCTACCTCTCTCCTTCTGTCTTCATTCCTCTTTCTTTACTCTCTACCTCTCTACTTCTCTCTTCATTCCTCTTTCTTTACTCTCTACCTCTCTCCTTCTCTATTCATTCCTCTTTCTTTACTCTCTACCTCTCTCCTTCTGTCTTCATTCCTCTTTCTTTACTCTCTACCTCTCTCCTTCTGTCTTCTTTCCTCTTTCTTTACTCTCTACCTCTCTCCTTCTGTCTTCATTCCTCTTTCTTTACTCTCTACCTGTCTCCTTCTCTCTTCATTCCTCTTTCTTTACTCTCTACCTCTCTCCTTCTATCTTCATTCCTCTTTCTTTACTCTCTACCTCTCTCCTTCTCTCTTCATTCCTCTTTCTTTACTCTCTACCTCTCTCCTTCTTTCGTCATTCCTCTTTCTTTACTCTCTATCTCTCTCCTTCTCTCTTCATTCCTCTTTCTTTACTCTCTACCTCTCTCCTTCTTTCTTCATTCCTCTTTCTTTACTCTCTACCTCTCTCCTTCTCTCTTCATTCCTCTTTCTTTACTCTCTACCTCTCTTCTTCTCTCTTCATTCCTCTTTCTTTACTCTCTACCTCTCTCCTTCTGTCTTCATTCCTCTTTCTTTACTCTCTACCTCTCTCCTTCTCTTCATTCCTCTTTCTTTACTCTCTACCTCTCTCCTTCTGTCTTCATTCCTCTTTCTTTACTCTCTACCTCTCTCCTTCTCTCTTCAATCCTCTTTCTTTACTCTCTACCTCTCTCCTTCTCTCTTCAATCCTCTTTCTTTACTCTCTACCTCTCTCCTTCTCTCGTCATTCCTCTTTCTTTACTCTCTACCTCTCTCCTTCTCTCTTTATTCCTCTTTCTTTACTCTTTACTTCTCTCCTTCTCTCTTCATTCCTCTTTCTTTACTCTCTACCTCTCTCCTTCTCTCTTCATTCCT
This sequence comes from Biomphalaria sudanica, assembly GCA_036873155.1. Lineage (NCBI taxonomy): Eukaryota > Metazoa > Mollusca > Gastropoda > Planorbidae > Biomphalaria > Biomphalaria sudanica. The sequence goes on from JAZGLO010004016.1 coordinate 2,674,301, forward strand.
CTTTCTTTACTCTCTACCTCTCTCCTTCTCTCTTCATTCCTCTTTCTTTACTCTCTACCTTTCTCCTTCTCTCTTCATTCCTCTTTCTTTACTCTCTACCTCTCTTCGTCTCTCTTCATTCCTCTTTCTTTACTCTCTACCTTTCTCCTTCTCTCTTCATTCCTCTTTCTTTACTCTCTACCTCTCTCCTTCTCTCTTCAATCCTCTTTCTTTACTCTCTACCTCTCTCCTTCTCTCTTCATTCCTCTTTCTTTACTCTCTACCTCTCTCCTTCTCTCTTCATTCCTCTTTCTTTACTCTCTACCTCTCTCCTTCTCTCTTCATTCCTCTTTCTTTACTCTCTACCTCTCTCCTTCTCTCTTCATTCCTCTTTCTTTACTCTCTACCTCTCTCCTTCTCTCTTCAATCCTCTTTCTTTACTCTCTACCTCTCTCCTTCTCTCTTCATTCCTCTTTCTTTACTCTCTACCTCTCTTCTTCTGTCTTCATTCCTCTTTCTTTACTCTCTACCTCTCTCCTTCTGTCTTCTTTCCTCTTTCTTTACTCTCTACCTCTCTCCTTCTCTCTTCATTCCTTTTTCTTTACTCTCTACCTCTCTCCTTCTCTCTTCATTCCTCTTTCTTTACTCTCTACCTCTCTCCTTCTGTCTTCTTTCCTCTTTCTTTACTCTCTACCTCTCTCCTTCTCTCTTCATTCCTCTTTCTTTACTCTCTACCTCTCTCCTTCTCTCTTCAATCCTCTTTCTTTACTCTCTACCTCTCTCCTTCTCTCTTTATTCCTCTTTCTTTACTCTCTACCTCTCTCCTTCTCTCTTTATTCCTCTTTCTTTACTCTCTACCTCTCTCCTTCTCTCTTCATTCCTCTTTCTTTACTCTCTACCTCTCTTCTTTTCTCTTCATTCCTCTTTCTTTACTCTCTACCTCTCTCCTTCTCTTTTCAATCCTCTTTCTTTACTCTCTACCTCTCTCCTTCTGTCTACCTCTAACCTTCTTTCTTCATTCCTTTATCTTACTCCTCTCTCGCTTTCTTTTGCTATCCTCATTTCTCCCCCCCCTCTCTCTCTTCTGTTCTGTGTGTGTTTCTCTCTCTTCTGTTCTGTGTGTCACTCTCTCTTCTGTTCTGTGTGTGTGTCTCTCTCTCTTCTGTTCTGTGTGTGTGTGTGTCTCTCTCTCTTCCTATTTCTAAATATAAGTTAATTAATTTAATGCTTCCTTTTGCGTACTCACTTTTTTATGCTATTTAACAATATACATCAATGTAGATTATTACAAAATAATAAAGTTATTGTTTCCTGAAAAATGCGACATGACAAGAGGACGTGTTGATGAAGTTATTTTAGTACGACATGTTTTGTTCTTTTCTGTCGCCTTTATTGATTGGTTACTTCCTGCTGTCAAGGAAACAATAGTACACGAGAATTTATGCATTTCCCGCCCCCTTTAACGTTGTAGTTTGAGTTATTTTGAGTCCAATTATTTTCAAATATCTTCAAAAAACATTACCGAATTATTGATCTTAGCATTTACCTTTAGGCCACACAGATTATAGCTTAGGGCCTTAAATATTTAGCACTGACATAATATCTGGACTTAAAAAGAGCCCCAAAAGGACCCCAAATCTCAAATAGCTTAGGGCCTTTTTAAGTCTTAATACTGTGCATAACCATCTTATTTCAGGATAGGCTCTATGGATATTGTAATCATAAGCTTTTCAAGAAAGGGTCATACAAAAGGTTCAGTTTGTTATTTGTCAATGTCATAAGTCCAATATTTGTCGGTCAATTATCTTCCGTTACTTTCTCTGTGTGAGTCTATGTTGAATCCTTAATGCAGTTTTCAGTGACCCACCAAATCTACTGAAACTTCTTTCAAACTTCAGCAATCCACCAGCGACGTGGTCTTCCTTTCATCCTAAAAGTCTATCCATCAATAATGAAAAAACTTATTACCAAAATAAAAAAGAAATTCTCGGATGTAGGAGGCGTGGTGGCTGGTAGGTTAAGATCTTGGCTTCCGAACCGATAGTCCCGGGTTCGAATCTTAATGAAGACTTGGATTTTTAATGTTGGTATTTTTAGGACGCCCCTGAGTCAACCCAACCCTGAAGGGTACCTGACTTTAGTTGCCGAAAGTAAAGGTGGTTGATCGCTGTGCTGTCCCTTTGACACCCTCGTTAACCGTTGGCCATGGAAATAGATGACCTATAGTTCGAAAGTTCGAAAGGGTTACTTTACTTACTTTTTGCTGAATAGATCAACTTCGCTTATATTCATGTTCGATTTTTTTTTATTTTTCAGGAAAAAAAAATCGAGTTCTGAAAAAAAAACACACAACTATTTAGTCTGTGTAATAATAGGCCTAATAATAATCGTCATCTTAATTATCTCTTTATTGTGTGTATGTAGGATCAGGACTTTCTAATGTGGTAGTAATGTGTAATAGACTTTGGCTGGTCGGGTTGAATACTTACATAATGAAAGAAAGATTAATTGCAGCCGTATGTACATGTTACCACGGGACTACTAGACACTTAGTGTTTTCTGTTTACACATGAGACAAACTATACAGTAAAAGTTAAAGTCTCTTACTGACGTCATAGTTAGACCGTGCAATGGTTCAGCCTTTCCCTCCCCCACTTTCGACACTAGGGCTACATCAGTGAGTCTCAAACTCAGGGGGTTGACAGTTCTTGTATGGGTAGGCCTAATTCTATTTGCCATGAAACGTGTTCGACTCAAATGTTTGCTTATTTTTAAAAACTGGAGGACATAGGTGTTTCTTGGCAGATGATTCCGGCAATTTGTGTTTTTTTTTATCTCCAATTCATCTTCTCCTCAATATGTTTTTCTTTCCAGTGGCGTAGCTAGGGATTTGGGGACCCGTAGGGCTTGATCTCTTTAGGGGCTTCTCCATTTTGACATCCGACATCATGACATAAGATAATCGCATAATATTTAATATTTCATGTAAAAACAAATTTCGGATACTCATTTGGGTGCCCACCTCAAGTGGGTGCCCGGTGGGATTTTCAAATTTGGACACCCTATCCTGTCGGGGTCCTTTATTACTTAGCTCGTTAGGTGGTTACTTAATTAACAATAAAGTAATAATTCAACTTGAACTCCAGATATCCATGGAAATATAATAATACTTTAATATCCGATAGAGCACAAAAATTACAGCCACTCTCAAGAAATATATGTACATAAGCATCAGCACAGGAAAAACAACTGACTACCAATTTCACTGTCATACAAGGAAATACTCTCATTCAAAACCATCCCGTGTAGACTAGTCACATTCATAACTAGGGAAAATAAACAAAGGATTATAACTCTTTCATACTTAAATATTAACAAAGAAATAACACATTCACTCTCACCATACCTGCCCCTGACACCTCCCACCCTAGCTACGCCACTGTCTCTTTGCCTAACTGCGTACAATTTTGATTTATGAATAACTTCGTAGCATAGAAATCCTGAGATCTTGCAACGATGGTGTTTTTTTTGGCGCGGGCCATTGGATGATAATTCATACCCTCCGTCATTTTTTTTACTCCGAAAGTTTTATTAAATTTTGACTATTTTATGACCGCATTTTCGAACTACGCATTACTGCCTCGCCGTGTGGTAAATGCTCGCGACATATCGTCTCGGTGGTCCCGGGATCAAACCTTACCCACCGCTAAGATGTAATACTCTTCGATTCTGAGGGGACATCCAAAATATGTAAAACATATAAAATATATAAAGGCCAGATTCCTACCTGAGACCATGGAATTGACATGTATGTTTGAATAGAGGCATAGAGGCACCCCCAAAATCAATTCCGTAACACAGCATCTACCGCCCCCAGAAATCAAAGGCAAGAAATGCGAAACGCACAGAACGAAATTCAGTTTCCTATTTTTCTTTTAATTGGAGGTAGTGTGGATTTAATAAATTATTTTCTCGCGACGAAATTGGAATTGAATTTTTTCCTACCATTGTCTGTTTTTGTTTTCGGACAATATTAAAACACACACACACACACATATATATACAATGTTAGTGACATAACAATAATTACATAACAAAATAAAATTCCAAAGCCTAATGTAAAAAAAACAACTTTTGTTCTTTATATAAAAAGATGACTCTAAAACACAAACACAGATACAAAACATAGATATGTATCATTCTTCTTAAAGACATGATAAAATAGACATACATAATGTGGCTTTCACTTTTTGCACCAAAATGTTCCGCGCCAATATCGCTGCGCCTAAACTAACCATTTAAAAAAAAAACAACGGCTACTGCTTTGGTCTGAGCAAGTAATTCCGGCTGGAATTTGCTTCAGTAGTTTTGACTTTTTTTTTCTTTGGCGTGTTTTGGTTTTATCTTCTTATGTTATATAATACAGACGTTACTTCTAAAAAGAAGATGATTACGTCCTACGCGTCATGCATTTAGTCATGCATATTAACCAATGACTTAAATTCTGCCAAGTCACTGGTTTTCCTGGCTAGCTCAGGCAACCCATTCCATGCTCTAATAGCACTAGGGAAGAAGGAGTATTTGTACAAATTTGTCCTAGCATATGGGACGAGGAATGTGCCTTTATTTTTGTGTCTTTCAAAGTATTTTATTAGATTTTGTTTTTGTATTTGAAGATTATGGTTCAGTGTTTTATGTATAATTGCTACTTTACTTTTGAGTCTTCTGTCCTGAAGGCTTTCTAAATTTAGTGATTTTAATATAGGTGTTACTCTAGTCAAATGTGAATATTCATTTGTTATGAATCTCACTGCTCTATTTTGTGTCTATTCCAGTTTCTTAATGTTTTCTTGAGTTGAGGGGTCCCAAATGGAGGATGCATATTCTATTATTGGCCTAACCAAGGTTAAATAACATTTTAGTTTTATGTTCTTATTTGATTTATAGAAATTTCTTTTAATAAATCCTAATGCTTTGTTTGATTTTTTTATAGTTTCATCAATATGTGGATTCCATGACAGTTTTTCATTTATTATAACACCTAGGTATTTTGCGTTTTTAGTCTGTGTTACTGGTTTGCATGAATATTTATAAGTGGAATTAATTTGTTTTAGTTTTTTTGTAACTCTTAACAACTGACATTTTCCAATTTCATTCCCATTTCTGTAATTCATCTAATTATCTTTGTAAAATATCTGTGTCTTGTGTTGTTTTTATTGTTCTATATATTATGCAATCGTCTGCAAATAATCTGACTTTTGTTCCTGTTATCGGTGTTGATTTAGAGCCATTTATTATTACAGTTTGTTCTCTCCCTATCAGAAAATCTTTAATCCAGACGCTTTATTTGGTGTGGGGTTGGCTAATAGTTTTTGAATTCCATTTTCTTGTACTACTATATCTTCTATGTTGTCTACTTGGTTCAAATTCAGTAATATGTCTTTGTCTCCAGAGGCTGAGAATGCTGATGCAAAGTATTTGTTTAGGATGTTTGCTTTTGTTTCATTATCATTATGTATTATGTTATGTTCATCTTTTAATGGCGCTATGCCTGTTGTTTCCATTTTCTTAGACTTAATGTATGAACATAGGTTTTTGTTGTTATCTTTAGATATTACATTGTTTATGTATTAACTCTGCAGCTGTCTGCTTACTTTTTGAGTTAAGTGTTTAATTTTTATATACTTTTTGTAAACTCTTTCTGCCTTAGTTTCTTTAAATTTTCTATATAGGTTTTCCTTCTGTTTACAAAGCTTCTTTAGTCTATTATTAAACCAGCATTTATTTATTTTGTTTGATGTGTATTTAGTTGGTATATGATTTTCTATAATGCTTTTAAGATGGTTTTTAATGAAATTCCAGAGGTCATCGACTGGTTGGTTAATGTCTTTTTCTAATAAGAATGTTTGTTGAAAGTTTAATGAAGCATTGGTGTAGTTGTGTTAGGTTACATTTATTCCAGAGTAAGATTTTTCTTTTGGGTTTTGTATTGGCTACTGCTTTTATCTGACTTGTATTTTTATGATCTCATGGTCTGATAGACTAGGGATAATATCATAATCAACTACTAATCCAGGTCTGTTGGTTAAGAAGAGATCTAATGTGTTGTTTAATCTAGTTGGCTTTTTAATGATTTGATCTAAACTTAGGTTGTGTAAAGTTTCTATGAAAAGCTCATTTATGTCCTTAAGGTTTTGGTGTTTATCTATGGTTAGTTTTTTCCAATTTATATTACGTAGGTTGAAATCACCCATAATACAAAAAACTGTTTTGTTTGTTTTGTGTGTGTGTGTGTTTTGTTCTGTTGCTTTTGCTGCCCTTGGTGATTTTTGCGCGTAGCCTTGACGTTAACAGTTGTTCCCAACCTTTTTTTTATTTAAAGGAACACTTCGTACATTTTGAGTAATTAGCGGAAAACTTTGCTTATTTTTTTTAGAGATATTAATTTACGTGTTGGCCTACTAGTTAATTAATGCAGTAGTTCGTGGACCACATATTCAAGCCTCGCCTAACACTAGGGTTCCGAGGAGCACAGTTTGGGAAACACTGTTCTATCATATTAACTGAAAATCACTTTGTTAATAAAACATTGCGTCTTAGAATTACTAAGGTTATGATCAATGCGTCTCTCTTTCAAATGCTCTTTAAGGTCCATAAGACTCTTACATCTTCTGTTGTATTTTGGTTTCTTTGTTTGCTTTTGTTTGTTTGTTGTTTGTTTGTTTGTTTGTTTGAAGTCATCCACAATGAATATTTGTTCAAGGTTTCCACTTGATACGAGAAAGGGAAGTGGGTGAAATAATGTGTAGGCCCCTACAAGATCTGATCTGTACCAGACAGATAAGCTTTTAAATACAAGTCTTGAAGTCTTACTGATGTGCACTAAAAATATGTTTTGAGAACCACTGACTGACCTGTGTTACCTTGGGAGGGATGCATCATACTGTCGACACGGAGAGGAACAAAAAAAAAACACTTTACCACGCGAGCCGTGTCGAAGAGAAAAAAACAACACTTTCTTTCTAATTTATGTTAGGTAAAAATGACCAGGCCGAGGCCTTGAAGAGGAGAGATTAACTATCTGGAATGCCATGTGACTGGGTCAGATTTTGATCTCTCGTATAGTCACAACAAACCGCTACTATAAATCCGTTAACACTTGATTGTAGTGACTTCGTAGACTTTAAAAATATTTTGTTGAATGTTCTCTGTTGTCATTGAGACGGCTAAAATAGTGCTATGAAACTTGAACCGACAAAGTAAGTATTAACATTCATTACATATATTTTAAAAGTTTTAATTTATTAGACAGTCAGAATCGATACCAAAAGATTACATTTCAGAAAGTGGTCTCTGCTTCTAGCATTGTAAAAACTAAAAAAATTTTGCGGCCTCGAAAGGGAATAAAAACGGCTTTGTGTGATTTGTCTGTCCATCTCGTTTACATCGCAATAATTAGAAAAAATAAATAAAATCCGATACTATGATATTTTTAGATCTTGCAAAATCTTATATTTTCAAGTATATTGTTATAAAAAAAATAAGTACATTACTAAATTAAGTGTTTTCTGTTATACAAAGTACTAACGCATTAAAGAAAGAGTTTAGGTTTGTTTTAAAAGGCATTAAATGCGTTAACCATGTTTTAAAACAAGATTTAATAAGCACTGTTTAGTTATATAGATGAAATGATAGATATATTAAAGAAGAGTGGGTGCTTCTATAGACACTTAACCGACTGTTAACCAAGTAAAGTTCCCCTTTCAGACCTTGCAATCTATGGGGCAGATGATGTTTAAGGTCATCTGTTTCTATGGCCAAAGGTTAACGAGCAAGGTGTCATGTGGCCAGCACAACAACCAACCGCTTTTACTTTCCCCAACTGAAGTCAGGTACCCATTAAAGTTGGGTCGACTCAGGGGCGCCCTAAAAATCCCGAAATTCAAAATCCAAGCCTTCACCGAGATTCGAACCCAAGACCTCAGGTTCGGAAGCCGAGCTCAGCCACCGCGCCCCAGACTGTTAACCAAAGGAAAAGGTTTCTTCCTTGAGCCATTTAATTATAGAGATCGACACAAAACGTTTGATTAGATGATCATTCATTAACTATCGTTAACGGTTAAGCCAGGCTTATACTAAATCATGTCATCTCAACAATCAGTTCATTGAATATATTTGAACATTAAAAATGTAATAATAATAGTAATAACCTTAATATACCTCCGTACCTTGTGGTATCATGCCGTCAGTTAGCCTAACAATACAAGAAATGTAGGAAACACTATCGACACCACACAGTTTGTTGTTGTTTTTGTTGTTGTTGTTGTTTTTTGTTGTTGTTGTTTTTTGTTGTTGTTGTTGTTTTTTGTTGTTGTTGTTGTTTTTTGTTGTTGTTGTTTTTTGTTGTTGTTGTTTTTTTTTTGTTGTTGTTGTTGTTGTTTTGGACGGAGATAGGGTTTAGGTTGTTGTGGTTGTTGATAGCTTGTAGTTTATACTTTCTGATATTATTTCTGAAAATATTGAAGCCTACCTGTTACCTGCCTGAGTGGACAACTGTTGTTTCCGGTCGTTTACTTGTAGCACCAAATAGCTGATGGACAGCTAAACCGTTGTAGGCGTAATATATCTTTTAACTAATAAATTTTGAAAAAACTTAACTTCTTTGTGAACAATACCAAATATAACTTTATTAATCATATAGACAAAATCAAGTTAATATGAAATAAAATAAATATAAAAGTAGTCTTTAGTAATAATATTTGTAAACAAAATATGACGTACTACAATAACACAGACTTTCAGTCTCACGTTCTGGAGTCGTGTCCACTAACTCAGACCAAAAGAAAACAACGCCAGCTATGTTGCATCATTCACAACCAATCGCTAACCTCTTACCACCGACAATAGAAACACACAGACACACTCCATAGCAACCACTTCGGAGGCCGATTCTGAGTTTGTATTTCCACACAAACTTACTTTGTAACCTTGTTAAAAATACTCTTTATTAAGTCAGCAATATTACCAAAATATTACGTAACCACAGGGCTTCAGAAAATGACAAATTTAACAGAAACTATTTTCTAAATACAACATTAGTTCAGCATACATAACTTCCATACCACAAAATAAGTTAATTAATACAACATGTGTTCATTAATTCATAACTTCAGTAAAGCAATATTAGTTCATTAATACAACATTACTTCAGAAATGGGAACTTGATGGGGTTTTTTTGGGTATGGCATGGCCTAAAATCAAAACCAATCGTCATAAAAGGCCTAAACACTGACCTGCAACGTCGCAGCCTATGAGTGGTGACAAGTAGCTCGTTGCCACGTCACAGGTCTATACGACCAGGAAAACTCACAGAGCATAGTTATTCATTGTGTGTGGATATCAAAAGATTATTTAACCCCAAACCTCTTCCTTCTTGAAAGTACGTAGTTTAAAAGGTTTAAAGGTATTTGAATATTTATAAGTTCAAACACTTATAATTTTTTTTTAAAATCAAAAGCTATTCCTTATTAAATTTAAAAAGAAATATATGGGTCTAAGATAACAAAGTACACAGAATCTTATTGCATAGTCACTTTTTAAATAGACTTACAAACGACTAAGAATAGAAAGGAGCCTACAAAGATCGTGTTGGGCGCTTTCAGAACTTCATTCAGAATTGACAAATTAGGAGCAAAAGTTGACCTCGTGCAACGCTGAACAGAATTATCGTTGCAAAAAAAAAAGAAAAAAATAATAATAAACCAGTGAGGAATAAAGAGACACGGTCGACAGATCATATGTGATGCCCCCAACGTGTGGTATGAGCTTTAGACTGTTGTCTCCAGGGCTCGAACTCCAGCCCAATACCATCACAACCCCACCCCCCTTGAGTCCATCCTACTGGAAGATTGGACTGAGGAGTACTCATCTTCAGTTCTGAAGTAACACTAAATAATGTCAAGGGCGCTAGATTAAACTTCACAGTTGCCAACTAAAAATACTAAACAAAGAAAGAAATGAGCTAGACACTAAACTTTCAAAATTACATCAACGCGTGGCAGTAGATCTTCGTATCAAAGCTCATTTATTACTGATAGTTAGTTCCCCATTAGTTTTTAAATATGACTTTAATTATAGAGTGGGAGGCAAGGTGGCGCCTCGAGTCCACCCAGTTCTAATGGGTACCTGACATTAGTTGGGGAAAAGTAAAGGCGGTTGGTCGTTGTGCTGGCCACATGACACCCTCGTTAACCGTATGCAATAGAATCAGATGACCTTTACATCATCTGCCCTAGAGACCACAAGGTATGAAAGGGTCATAGAGTGAAAGTGTGATACTTCCCCCTTATTGAAATTAGTTTGCGCTACAAAAGGAAGTGTACGAATCCTATTCTCATTTACTTTTTAAAAAAAAAACACACTAGCTTATCGGCACTTTAATGTATACACCGGATACACCAGAAAACTAGCTATGTATAGCAGTTCCGCCATGTATAAAAATCTGAAATGGTTATTTACTATTCACCGAAACTCAAATTAAGCTGAATGTAATTTCACTTCCTTGCTAAACTATTTGCCCCTCTGTGTGGTAAAAATTTACAGTAGTCTATGCGCAGGCTAGAAAATAAGATTTGTTTGTTTTCCCACATCAACACAAGCAAGACATTAATCTTAACGTGTTGACAATTGTATGAGACGAGTTATACATCCAGGATGGCTGCCTGGTCGTGCGGTTTGCGCGCTGGATTGTCGTTTGGATTTACCGAGGGTCCCGGGTTCAAACCCTGCCCGCTCCCATCCCCGTCGTCCTGCGGGAGGTTTGGGCTAGGAAGTAAACTATCTTCAATTCTGAAGAACATCCGAAAAATGTTAGACATTTTACAAACATCCTTTGTCACCGTGTGACGTCAACTTTTTTTGTAGTTTTTTAGTTCACTCTATTTAAACTTAGTCTCTGCATACCGGCAACACGGACACGGAATTTCTTTTAGACTTTTCATTCAATGGGAAGAATTTCTTTCAGACATTTCAATCCATGATTCGAATTTCTTTCTTTCAGACATTTCAATCCATGATTCGAATATATTTCTTTCAGATATTTCAATCCATGATTCGAATTTCTTTCTTTCAGACATTTCAATCCATGATTCGAATTTCTTTCTTTCAGACATTTCAATCCATGGGAAGAATTTCTTTCTTTCAGACATTTCAATCTATGATTCGAAATTCTTTCTTTCAGACATTTCAATCCATGGGAAGAATTTCTTTCTTTCAGACCATTCAATCCATGATTCGAATTTCTTTCTTTCAGATATTTCAACCCATGATTCGAATTTCTTTCTTTCAGACATTTCAATCCATGGGAAGAATTGATTTCTTTCAGACATTTCAATCCATTGGAAGAATTTCTTTCAGACATTTCGATCCATGGTGCACATGATCTGGTACTTTGGTTGACTTAACGAGATCGGCATGTGTCTAGGAGGCTCTAGCACAACCTTTAATTTTCAAAACTTTGAATTTGGGTGGATTTCACCACATTTCATAGTTATATATTCCTTAGTCTGTTGGACTGTTTGGGCACCACACATGATATGGTTGTAAACCTGGTGGTGACACAGATGGGGGTAGTGCTGTGTGTTTTTAGCCTACCCAAATCGCCACAGTCCAGCGCAGGACGAGCGGTCAACCGAGACCAGTGACAGTACACGCCTGTTCGGCAAGGACCAGTGTCGTAAATATTACGCACGCAAGTCACGGCCAAAGTGATTAACTGGAGTGGTCAAGAAGGTTCGAGGCCAGTAGAGACACTATATAAGAGCGAGTGTGTCAGAAAGACTTCACTTCACGTTACCTCGCAATGTGACCAGTACGAGGCGAGAACCAGCACGGTGTGTGTGAAGTCAGTGCGGAGCAGAGACAAGGTTTTTGAAAAGACAGTGTTAATGTTGTTGCCAATTGCGATGTATTTGAAATTAAACTGACTGATACTTTGGAGCCCTGAGTTGTGAGGTTCTTTAAGTTTGCTGTGTCGTGTGGTGCAGTTTGAAGATAGCCTGGATAGTAGGAGAGTCGTAACAATATGTTGACTGTTTCCCTCCATTTCTGTCTTTAGCCTTGAATAGAATTTCTTTCGCTGACAGGCCTGTCCATTCTTTGATGTCGTCTTCCCATCGTATTCTGCCTCTTCTACTTTTTCCTGCTACTTTTACTAATACGTTTACGCGAGCCCTAGTTATATGGCCATATATTATTAGTGTGCGTTTTTTTGACGGTGGATTTAGGACGTACAATGATCCCAAAGTTGACATTTGAACTCTTCATCTCCGTATGAAAACCAAGCGCTGTAACTCTCGCCAAAAGTTGTAAAAGTTTCATAATTATTATTTTTTTCTTCTTACATAATATCAAATATGTGAGGGACTGAACGAGAAATAAAGAAAGTGTACACAAAATAAAATGTTTGTTTAGTGCCGGAGTTTAATAAGTAGAGGCCCTGGGCAGGGTTTTGTTGTGGAGGCCTCTTATTTCTTCAAGCTTCTTTAATAATATAGTAATGTATTTATATTGTATTAATCATATGAAAGCGTCTAAAGGCATGGCATATTTTGTTCAGAAAATAATAGAGTACTTGTAAAAATAATACCATGTCCTTTATTTTCGTATATTTAATAAGTATATTTTGCCGGTATTATGGTAGAGGTCCCTATTAAGGGTGGTGTCTAGGATGGTTGCACAGTCTCGCACTGCAGTATAATCGGTTCAATACCGTGGTCTGAAATCATCATCATCATCATCATTCATTTGCGTCCCTAGTGGAACATATGGACACGCCACTCTCCACGGTCTCCTGCTAATTTGTTCATGACTTCCCAGCTCTTTCCTGTCCTCTCGGCATCATCTAGTACACTGCGTCGCCACGTTATTTTTGGTCTTCCTCTACAATACGTCTTGTGCCCTGAGGGTTTCATTCTAAGGCCTACCTAGCTAGGGGAATACAGACACGATTTGTGGATGTGGCAAAAAAAATTCTGAATTAAATACGTTTATTTCAAGAAAACTCTGCTGTCATTGAAAAGAAACTTCTCACCGTAAGCTTAATCCCAAAGTGTCATTGAAATGCATTTAATAAATGGGAAGAGGAAACCGATGTCAACATGTGAAGTCTATAAATGTGTCCCGGTAGAACTCGTTTGATGCCGAGATTTGGAGAGCATGTGGGAAGGACTAAACGTGATTTGAAAAGACCGCGCTTTTGCCAAACCTTCTACGCAGTGTTAAGTAACACTTGTACGTACGACGCTTCATTTGTCTTCTCTTGAGTAAGTCTGTAATTTATTTGTTATTTCCCTTTTCATATGTTCTTGCCTTCTTAGCATACTTTTGTTATTTCCCTCTTTGTTTTGTTATTTCCTTTGTTTGTTATTATTTTCTTTGTTATTTCAATTTTTCATTTGTTTGTGTGTTTCTTCCCTCCTTCCTTTGTTTTATTCATTTGCTCTTTCTTTTTTTTTTCCTCTTTACTTTGTTATTTTTTCTTTTCCTTTGTTATTTCCTTTTTTTACAGAGCTTATAACAACTCACTCCGTATGTCTGTCTGTCTGTCTGTCTGTCTACCTACAAATTTTGTACACGTCATTTCTCCCACATCCCATTGCGGCACAATTATTCAATGTCTCTTACAAAACATGAATCATTTAAAGCTTTGTTACTGGCTCTGAGCTTTGTTACTGGCTATGAGCTTTGTTACTGGGCCTGAGCTTTGTTACTGGCTCTGAGCTTTGTTACTGGGCCTGAGCTTTGTTACTGGCTCTTAGCTTTGTTACTGGGCCTGAGCTTTGTTACTGGCTCTTAGCTTTGTTACTGGGCCTGAGCTTTGTTACTGGCTCTTAGCTTTGTTACTGGGCCTGAGCTTTGTTACTGGCTCTTAGCTTTGTTACTGGGCCTGAGCTTTGTTACTGGCTCTTAGCTTTGTTACTGGCTCTGAGCTTTGTTACTGGGCCTGAGATTTGTTACTGGCTATGAGCTTTGTTACATTTTGTTTTATTTTGCTAGCGTGATGAAGAACACCAAACGATGTCTTGTTATGACCTGATTAGGAATTAGTTATTTGTTTCGGGAATAAGGGGAAAGTTTTACTTAACGACGATGACGTAAGGTTGGTTAAAAACAAGAACGCTCTAAGTGACGCTACAAAGAAGACGCTTCGTGTAGAGCAGTAGAATAGACATACTGATTTACGGAAAGACATTGGACGAATCCCTTTTGAGTATGAAAGTATTCATGATTGTTTTGATACTATTTATTGATTGTTTGGCCTGTCGACGGTGTTCCTGCTTTGGTTGAAGGTGACCTCATGGTCATTGCATTGATGACATTCAACACCGCGGAAGAGCTACAACAGTGTCCACTCTTTAAAATACTTTATCGTCTGCTAAATTGACAATTTGTAAACAATTTTCCTTTGATTACCAACAACCTTCTGCTCTTATAATCATCGAACGACTTTAGATTGAAAAGTATGTTTCATTTTTCTCAAGGTAATAACGTGTGCTGTTATTTTAACATCATGGGGCTTTTTTTTTATTGTCTTTTATTTCGCTATTTTCGTTCGCCATCAAACCGACAGCAGGAAAATGTCACCCCCAAACCCAAAGTTCAGGTCGACATGAAAACGAACCTTGATTAATGAAGTCATCTGTTCCACTGTGCTCCCAGTGACGTCAGCCCCTATCTAATGGCTTGATGCATAACATTCATTAAAGGGACCACCTTACGTCAAAAGTTCTATTTTAAAAACTTTTAGGTTAAAAATATCACCTTCACAAAGCACTCAACTAATAAATGTAACCTTAGTTCTGGCTAACGAGCGCCCATTGGAGGGTCCGAATCAAGAACAAATAAAATAAAAACTTGGAATACTGGACATGGAACAAAACACAGAACACGGGACATAGAACAGATAATATACCAGACCGGTGACATGTATGGTTGACACTAGTTGAGAGGCATAACCCACTTGGCTCTATATCAGGGGGGCTCGAGTGGAGTTGTGTTTGTTGAGCGGCAGCACGGAAACCTTCTCCCAGATATCCCCTTCCACAGAGGAGATTAGACCAGAGCGCGCTGAGCAAGCTATACGCATGAAATTTGTGCTATACAAAAGCACTGCGTCACGGGTCAGATGTGACCCGCAAGACGTGGTTTTGTCATCACTGTACAAGCGCATAATATTTAGACCTTAGACTTTTCGTCACTGTGGTGTAGTCCTCTAAATACGTGTGTGTGTGGGGGGGGGGCTAACGAAATCGAATGGTAGGGGCAGTGAAAGCGCTAATCGTGACCACAGTCCAAATCACATACTCACGACCATGAAGCCACCCATGTTGACAATTGTCTAAACTCATCGTGTCTAACGCCCAGACTGTTGTTAAATTGAAAACAGAAACTGCGTCTATAGATCTTCAAGTAATATAAATATAGCTTGGTCATCGTGCCTCTTGCTACTTATGGACCTCATTTTTTAAAGTATTTTTTAAATTCTTTATGCGCATACATATAAACTATTTCTGAAGCAAGAAGAAACAGGCTTTTTTTATTACGCATAGTTTGGCGAAATAAATCATCCGCCTGTCTACAAAAATCAGTGTTTACCAAGCAGTGGTTCTTATGGTCCGACAGTTACGCTGAGCAAGGCACGTATCCCCTATGGGGGACGAACGTATGCCAAAGGCAGTTTTTTTTTGGTGATCTGATTGGTGGTCGACGTAACAGAGGTGTCCCATTGAAACGCCCACCTTAGGCGACAACTTGCTTTTAACTGACATAGAAGAGAGCGCCTGGCTGCAGGCGGCTTCAGAACGAGATAGCAGGAGACTCGCGGGATACACATTTGAGATCCCAAAAAATCCCACTGCCGAGGACAGACGTAGACGGCGAAAAGAGAATCGAAATTGACCACCGGCGGACAACGGCTATGTCTGCGTTGGATGTGGCAAAATATGTAGGTCGCAGTCTAGAAGACAAGGCCAATAATATAATTTGATATGCAACACATACCATTGTGAATCTGATATGTTTCATTTTCAATGTGTTGAATAAGTCCATTACAAACCTTTCCATTGTGCTGGCCAATAAAAAAAAGGTTAATTTCAAAATGATTAATTCTTGTAGTTATAGCACATTGAATCATTAAATTGATTTAAATCTAAATATTTACTGTTTTGTAACCCATTTAAAATTCATGACTTTAATTAATTTTAGGAAACTTGTTTTTCATAATTAATATTTTTAGTTCGTTTTGATAAATAAGGACTTTGCACTTTATAGATATGTAACACGATGATAGAACTACACATTACAATGATATTACAATCATTCTTGTGTCAATTTGTTATTAATTGTAGTCATTTTTATTCAACAGGCAGACCTAAACAAACTATAAGGAAAGACTTCACTATAAGAAGTTTGTTAATAAATGAATTGTAATCAAATCTCATTTTGTGTACACGCTAAACAAGATCCAAGGCAGACAACTTAATTGGTTACTCTGTGCACATCTGAATTATCTAACATTTTGGCGCGGCATTGGTCATGTAAACTAGACTGGATGGAATGTCGTCTGCAAAGTCCTGTAACTGTGATTTAAGCCACCTCGAGACTTCTTGCACTGTTCTTAATACAAGGATGAAAAAATCACGTGACTTACTCTTGCAGAACATTTCTGGGATTACAGAAATCTGTACTGACAAGAATGTGAGCCTATTTAGATGGGATGCAGCGCCTGACGAGGCTGCCTCATCAAACATTGAAATCCTGAAACTGAGAGTTGACTCTGACGTCTCGTATCAAACAGTGTCTATGTTCTGTTGGTCGCGTTCTGACGACGAAGCGTCCTATAGCAGTTCTGTATTGGAACATGAGCCCCATGCTCAAAACGCTTGTAGCTGTGTGGGAACGCTGCAGAGCCAATCCCGCAATCCCGCGAGCCCATGCAGCGGGACTCTACCTTGCAAATTTACGCTTTCAACATTTCTACGCGCGTTTTTTGTTTTCTTGTACAGAGACATGGTCAGAAGGGTCTCAATGCCAACACATAGAAAGCGTCTGAACTTAATACACTTTCATCTGGCCCTGTTGCTGGCAACTTTTATTCCTTTTTCATTGTCACTACGAACAGGGGAATACCCTACCTACGATAGTCTCTGTGCGTCAACTGGGCCCCTGGTTCCGGTCATGTGGGATTGTAAAGGATACATACAGGTAAGTTGAAGGTTCATTTGATAGTGGTCACTTATTTTTCGATTACTTTTGTGTAATCAATCTTTCCTGCCATAGGAAGGGAGAGGGGGGGTACGGTATCTCGGAGAAATCATCTGCGATTCCTTTGATTGGTGGCCAGGTGGTGTATGCCCAACAGCAGAATATCTCAAAATTTAAAATTATGTTTGGTCTCTATGATAACTAATACTTTTAACATTCTTCTAGCGTAATACACAGAAGGCTCGCTATTAAAGAAACAGGATTTTTCATTAAAAATCTGGAAATTTCTTCCGCCACCTGCATTAATTTTGAAGTAAAACACTGTATTTCATTTTTTTGGGTTAGAAGAAAATTCGTGTCAGCGTGACCTGGCCATTCTAGTTTTACTAGCTTTAATGTGTAGGGTTTACGTATGCCCTCTGTACAAACTTACATCAATAATTTCCCACGAAATTTTTGTTCTACTATTGCAACAATTGATGGTTAAGAAATCCAATTTATTAAATTATACAATCGTGAATTAAAAATGGTTTATACGTATGTGCATATTTAATTTATAAAACCAAACACGTGCTTTTGTGGGACCCTACATTGCCTTACAGAATACTAACATTATAATTAGGAGTTTAAATAATACGTATGGAATGTATACCTTTGTCAAACACTACGAAATAGATGATTATATTTTCAAAAACTCTTTTACTCTTGGAGATCTTAACTTGGTGTAGTTAGAACAAAAATATAGGCTAATGTTTTTGTGTATAATGATTTAAATATTTTTCGAAATATAGACAGCAAAAGAGACTGAACAATGCCTTTAAGCCTACGTTCAGCACAGAATGTCTCTTGCATTCAGAGGTTCAGGTTTTAATTAGATTCACAGCGTCCAAGGAAATAATTACACGATTTAATTAAAATGAGTGTGTAGTAGCTGTGTGGAATTTCAGTTTTTTTATATTGGGTTTTTCAGGTACGCCTAAAAGTAAAGTAGCAATTATATATAAAACACTGAACCATAATCTTCATTTTAAAAGCAGAACTAAATAAAATACTCAGAAAGACACAAAGATAAAGGCACATTTCTCGTTCCATATGCTAGGACACATTTGTACAAATGCTCCTTCTTCCCAAGTGCTATTAGAGCATGGAATGGGCTTACTGAGCGGCCAGGAAAACCAGTGACTTGGCATAAATTAAGTCATCAGTTAACATGCATGACTAGATGCATGACACGTAGGACGTAAAATCTTTTTTTTTTTGAAGTAACGTCTGTATTTTATAAGATAAGATAAGATATAAAACATGATCTTCTTTAGTATTTTCACCAATGAACTGCTTTAGTATTTTCAACTCTGAACTGCTATACTGACCATTACTTCTGCTATTTTACGTCTGCGCAAGTTTCTTAACATAACCTATATAAATATAATAAAAAGAATATTCAATGTAATTAGCATACTTCAGTGAGAAGACACTGTACAGATGGTCGTAGGGCTGGTCGCTGCGGAACCTTCAGACAGGCATGTGAATAGCTCCAGATCCACGCCTGACCGTTGCATAAATACCTTTCTAATGGTCATCGAGATAATGGCTTGGCACCGATTCCCTACTGGACTTTACTGACGATAACAAGGGAGATAGTTTGGTTTAGAGGTTCCGGACTCATTTCCTTCCCTTTCGTGTTCTCGTGGAGCTGAAACCATAGTTTTAACTCATTAGCTGCAGTGCGTCTCTCTCGGCGACGTCCTGACCTAATTAGCATGGAACGTCTCTGGGAACTACGCTTTTACCCTTAGTTTCATTGCATTTTTTAATGAAACCAAAATCAGATTCGATAATGCTTGGAAGATTAAATTTTTTTAATAGGATATCCCTTTAAAAAAATGTAGATGCGCCAAGTTTGTGGGATGACATTCACCGCACCCGTTGACACCAGCCCAAGGGGCATTTCTTCTCCCATTCAATGTCTGCGTCATTCCAGCGATGACGCGCACAACTGCTCCATACTCCCGTCAACTTGGTCTTTAGGTCACTGAACTAGATACCTTTTATTACAGCATATCGGCTCATAGCCTTTGAAGCCTACCAACTAGGACGTAACAACATCCTTTCATTTTTTGTGTTCCTTTTTATGTTTCTTTTTCTTTTTTAATCTAACTTTTTTTTTACTGTCGTATTAGCATCTGACGTGTGGGCTATCACAAATTAGGATTATGGTTCTAAATCTTTATTCTTTATAGGCATGTAGGCCTACATGATTATGCCTACTATAGAGACCTCGGTGTCAACTTTTTTATTGTTATGTCAAAAATATACCGTAATAAAATAAATTTAGGCCCAATATTATTAATCATTACTAAATATCTACAGTATATTTATAAAGTCTTAATTCATACATTGAAACTTCTGAAACAAGGCACATTGATTGTTTTTATTCATATCGAAGCCTTCATTGTTCTATGTGTGAAGAAGCACAGACCTATATATATTATATACCGATACATAGATCTAGGTCTGTGGTAAGTCTTTTAGCTAAAGGTTTAAATTAGTTTCGAAAATGTCACAAGGTACCATGATAATAAATAATGACAATGTCTTTGATCTTAAGTTTAAGGATACTGGCAGTGTTTCACTTGACAATGCAAACCCAGTTGCTTCCTGCATATTTTCCCGCATCTCGTGCAGACAGAGCACTTGGTACCGTAGACTAATCTATATTAACAATATTATACAACTATCATTAGAGTTAGATCTAGTGATTCTAGTGAGTGGCGTAGGCGCTTTACTTAAACTAAACACATGATTTTATTTATAATTTTAATCATTTAAAATTTATGATTTTCAGATTTACATTAGCCATGATTTGATTAGCTAGGGATTCAATTCACTTGCCATTTTTTTGGTGCCCGGGGTCTTGACTGTGTGCCCCTGTATTTTGACATGAGATAATGTTCTTAATAAATAGATCTAGATCCAGTATAAGTATAAGCCTATTATAAATTCCAATTGGTACGGTATGCAAGTAAAATTTTAAAAAAAAATGAATGTTACCATTGTATATTATAATATTGGCGAGATAACAGCAGGAGTATCCCCATTAAAAGCCTTAAAGGTGAAGATAACTGACTTAACACATAACGATAATGACATTAATGCTAACAATAACATTCTTAATAAATATTTTGCATCAGCATTCTCAGCCCCAAAGACAAAGACATATTAATAAATCTAAACAAAGTAGAAAACATAGGACTTGATGGTATTCAAGCTAGATTACTCAAAGAACTAAGCCACGAGCTAGCAGGAGCAGCACCAGTGTTCGAAATACTTTTTCAGGTATCACTAAATCAGGGCAGGGTACCTAGAGACTGGAAAGAAGCTAATTTCAGTCCCCTATTTAAAAAAGGAGAAGAATCTGATCGATGTAACTACAGAGCAGTATCACTCACCAGCATCGCATGTACTAGAACACATGTAGCAACATCATGAATCACTTATAAAAACATAATGTCCTCACCTCATACCAACATGGCTTTAGGAAATATAGGTCATGTGAAACTCAACTAATAGGATTAATTGATGAATTTTCCAAGGGATTAGATAATTATTGTGAAAATAGATGCAATTTTATTAGACCTTTCTGAGTCATTTGATAAAGTTCACCACCATAGCCTTCTTAAAAAGCTAAAATTTTTCGGCATTAATGGTTTACTACATCAATGGATTCAGGATTTTCTAAAAGGGAGAGAACAAACTGTAATAATAAATGGCTCCAAATCAACACCAATAACTGTAAACTCAAGTGTACCTCAAGGAACAGTCTTGGGCCAGCTACTGTTTCTTTTACAAGTCAAATAAGAACATAAAACTAAAATGCTTTTTATCTTAGGTTATGCCAATATAAGAATATGCATCCTCTGTTTGGGATCCCTCAAAAGAAAACTTAAAGAAACTAGAACAAATACAAAATAGAGCACGGAGATTTAAAACAAACGAATATTCCAATTTTATTAAAGTAACACCTTTAGTAAAATCACTAAACCTAGAAACACTTTAGGACAGAAGTGTTAAAAGTGAAGTGTCTATAATGCTTAAAACACTAAACCATAATTTACAAATAGAAAAACAAAATCTAATAAAATACTTAGAAAGACACAAAATAGAGGCACATTTCTTATACCATACCCTAGAACAAATTTGTGCAAGTGTTCCTTCTTCCCTAGTGCCATTAGAGAATGGAATGGGTTGCCTAAGTCAGCCAGGAAGACCACAACTTAGGTTAAGTCATTGATTAACATGCATGACTAGAGTGACACATGAAATGCTTAGGCCCTAATTATCTTCTTTTTTAAAGTAACAACTCTAATATATAATAAGATAAGATAATGTGACAAATCTTAAATCATATTGCCTCACATTGTGCTTTCTGTGCAGCAAAGGCATAGACTATAACATCTTCTAATGCTGTCTAGTATATTTTACTCCATCTGAATAGCAAGATTACATGGCAGTGGCGTGTTATTTAATATTTAATGTAAAAACAATTTAGGATTTTCATTTGGGGCCCAGGTATTATACTTGTAGAAAATTAACAGATCTAGATGAGTGACAATTACTAGTCCCCTTAGCCAGGAAAATACACTACTTCTGCACTACTACTGCACCACACTGACTACAGCTCCATCAAGATGCAAGAAATTAGAAAACGCAAATGGAGTTGGATTGGGCATACATTATGAAAAACAACAGAAAGCATTGCAATACAGGCCAGAAACTGAAACCACAGGGGTAGGGAAAGACTGAAATACCAAATCAAACATGGAGAGTATTGGTAGATCACGAGGCAAAGACAGCAGGATGGACATGGACCCAGCTATGGGGAATAGCCCAGAACAGTCTGATGGCAAAGTGCTGTTGTGGCCCTAAGCTGCACTGAGAGTCAAAAGGATTAGTGCAGGCAATGTTCTAGACTAGTTTAAATGTAGGCCTAATTTCCTGATCTGGGAACCACTAGGCGTTTCCTTTCATATTAACATCTATATAGGACATGAATGTAGACCTAAATTCTAATCTAGGTCTCTTATCCATAGTAATTTGACTCCTTCAGTTTAGCCTATGAGAATGAAGAATAATATTATAATTTTGATTTGGTTTTAGCTCAGTAAATATATTTAGGAGACCTCCTAGAATCCCTCTCTACCCTGGAAGTTGAGTTTGTCCTTAGATTTATTAGCCATCACACTCAGTGTGAAAAAAAGAACAACATTTCAATGCTTAGTTATTTAATAAAATATATGATAAAAATTATAGATCTATGATTTAAAATATAAAAACAATCATAACAAGAAACAGTATATTTTGCAGTGTTTTTTTTAGAATTTATTATTATATCGTAACATTTTTAAAATCTGTCTTAATACTGAAACTACAAGTCTAGTATATCTTTACTGTTTCTGGCCACATCTTTTTCTCCTTCAGACTTTGCATTCCATGGGGCAGATGATATAAAGCTCATCTGTATCTATGGGAGATAGTTAATCAGCACATGATGTTACCATCACAATAATCAACTACCTTCACTATTCTTAACTATTGTCAGATACCCTTAGAGTTGGGTGGACTCTAGGAATTCTAAAAAATCTCATACTTTAAAATCACTGTCTTCATTTTTTATTTTCTTTAAGTTTGTGATAAAATGTTGCGTTTCTATTGCTTGATTTACAATCTTACTTGCACTCCACCTTAGAAATCTAAAAGTAATTTTTTTTTTTACTTTCACACTTTGTATTGTTTCATTCTTACAAGTCCTTTTATTTATTTTAATATTATGCTTGTCTTCAAGTCCAAAGATTAATGAGGAGTGCAGTATTTTGATTTAGATTCTCTTTTCAATATCTACACCTGTCCTGGGCAGTGGATTTTCTTATGATCTCATATGTGTATCCCACTGCCGTTGTAAGTGATCTTCAGCCGTCTCAATCCAAAGCCGCCTGCAGCCATGTGCATTCTTCCATGTCAACTATAGCAAGCTGGTCTTTAAAGCATTTCTGTGGGGCACCTCTGTTATGTTGACCACCTTTCAGCTCACCAGAAAGACTGCTTTTGGTATAACCTAAAGCATTATATAATTAACACAATTTTAAATAAAGATCACTTGTGTTACTAAACTTATTAAAGTATTCTCCTAAATAGGCATAAATGATTCCTTTGTTTTAAAACTGAAATAGGCCTATGCCTCATATTCTTTAGTCTTTCTGTTGTATTATTTTATTAGTTAATTCTAAACATTTAAACAGCATAGACAAACCTTATTACATCTAACACAGAAACATGAATGTCTTGACTAATTAAAGCTTTTTCAATGTGTCATGACAGGGTGTAATAATATTCTAATAAAGTAGCTTTTGTTTCTGTTTCTGTTTAATTTAGGATTTGATTGATCTAATATATTAAGTCTTATGACAGTCTCTTAATGTCCATTGTAATGATCTTTATTTATATATCTTTTTTAAATGTGACTCTAGTTTTATATGAGACTACTCAAGTTTCAGTTTTCTAATACTATATGTTACTACATATTTTCAAATACTGTATGTTATTGTATATTTTATTATACTATATATGGTATATATTTTCCTATACTCTATGTCACCAGTTGTTTGTAATACTAAGCTGTCATGTGTCAAATACTATATTTGGCTGTTTAATTTTCAGTGCATGCCCCTGGGCTATGGAACTTACAGAGCTGTTTGGACACAATGCAGTGGTGGCCGCTTTTATGACCCAGATCAGATGGCCTGTGTTGTTCAATACACAAAGTGTCCAGCCCCTAAAGGTCACTTTTACATTTTTATATTCATCTCTGAGTTATATAACTCTTTCCAGTACTTCTATCTGACATCCATATTTTAATTGTTTAAAAGTACAGTGTCAGTACTAAGCCTTAAGCTGGTAAATGTGGGGCATGTTGTTGCTTGTCTGAGCTTTTATGACCCAGATCAGATGGCCTGTGTTGTTCAATACACAAAGCGTCCAGCCCCTTAAGATTACTTTTACATTTTTATATTCATCTCTGAGTTATATAACTCTTTCCTGTACTTCTGTCTGACATCCATATTTTAATTGTTTAAAAGTACAGTGTCAGTACTAAGCCTTAAGCTGGTGAATGTGGGGCATGTTGTTGCTTGTCTGAGCTTTTATGACCCAGATCAGATGGCCTGTGTTGTTCAATACACAAAGCGTCCAGCCCCTTAAGATTACTTTTACATTTTTATATTCATCTCTGAGTTATATAACTCTTTCCTGTACTTCTGTCTGACATCCATATTTTAATTGTTTAAAAGTACAGTGTCAGTACTAAGCCTTAAGCTGGTGAATGTGGGGCATGTTGTTGCTTGTCTGAGCTTTTATGACCCAGATCAGATGGCCTGTGTTGTTCAATACACAAAGCGTCCAGCCCCTTAAGATTACTTTTACATTTTTATATTCATCTCTGAGTTATATAACTCTTTCCTGTACTTCTGTCTGACATCCATATTTTAATTGTTTAAAAGTACAGTGTCAGTACTAAGCCTTAAGCTGGTGAATGTGGGGCATGTTGTTGCTTGTCTGAGCTTTTATGACCCAGATCAGATGTCCTGTGTTGTTCAATACACAAAGCGTCCAGCCCCTTAAGATTACTGTTACATTTTTATATTCATCTCTGAGTTATATAACTCTTTCCTGTACTTCTGTCTGACATCCATATTTTAATTGTTTAAAAGTACAGTGTCAGTACTAAGCCTTAAGCTGGTGAATGTGGGGCATGTTGTTGCTTGTCTGAGCTCTTCTTACAGATTTATTATCTACAGCCATAGGAAGCTACATAATCTCATATTGCAGACATATTGTAGCATAAAACCCTCATCATATAATAGTCTTTTTCATTACTATTTCCTGAGTATAATGTCTTTATTTCTTATCAGATTGAATGCTATTATTTTTGCACTAAACTTGTTGATAAATATAGTGAAGTTACAGAATGCTTAAATAATGTTTAAAAAAAATGATAAAACAAGAAAGTTAAAGATTGAAGACTTGTTCAGCCTTGTTTTACTGCAGGTGACATAGACTTTCCTCATTGTCTATGTTAAGTTGTCTATGTTAAATATTTGCTAGACACATTAGCATAATGCACTGTCAGTAGCTTCAACCAAAACGGGAGTGCATTACTGCCAGAAATACAAGGCTGTGAACACTAATAAACTCTTAACTTACTCTCTAAAAACTACATGTTGAAGAATTTTACAGCCACCAGTTACTTGCAAAGATAAAATATTGAAAAAAACTTGTAAAACAAATTCTAAAAATATCTGCATGTAAATTAAAATAACTATTTAAAGCCAATAATTATTGCATTAATAATCATTTAATGAAAAGGATTTTAATGCGCTCTAGAATTGTGGCTAAATATAGTGTTATACCAATTGAAACTGTCTAAATAGAACAGAAACAGTCTCCCTTAATTTTTTTTAATAATATAATTTTAAAATAAATTTGAATCTGCATTCTAAAATTGTGCAGATGCTGCCATGAACATTTGTCCATCCAAACCTCATCTCAAATTTCCACATCCTGGTTCATGCGCCATGTTCTACGACTGTAGCCAACCCAGCAACCGGCAAGGACTGGGTCCCTGGGAGAATGAATGCCCTGACCCACTTTTGTTTGATGAGGCGACCTACACTTGCGTCAAGAGGAAAGATGGAGACACTCTGTTTTGTGGGACCCGGCCTGAACCTAATGGGAAATGTAAGTCCTTGAATGAATGCATAACTGTCAGGGGTGGTGAGCATCATTAAATAAAATCATGAAATATTTTTGTTTCACTTTGGTCATTGTGCTGGCCACATTACACCATAGTTAACCGTGGAGCACAGAAACAGATGACCTTTACATAACCTGCCCTATACATCGCAAGGTCTGAAAAGGAAACTAAACTAACTAAACTGTTCACTTTTAATGTTTATCTCCAAGGAAACTCTTTTCAAGTTTGTAATTAAAAGTCATTAGAGTAATTTGTCATTCATAATAAATGTACAGCATCTCTGATAGGATGTCTGGATCATTCTGTGTTGTTTTTTTTTTTGGTTCACAATTTGATTTGAATGTTTTTTAAGTTAGATTAATTTTACATGCATTTTTCTCAAGTAGAAACATTGTTTGTATTCTATTTCTGTTGTCTTAGAGGAAGCCATTGTAATGGCAGACACATTAATAGGGGAAATGCAATCAAAGATGACCTGTTAGTTCATAGTACAGGTAGACTACTATGATGTGGCTGCTTCCAAAGGCTGCACATTCTTCTATTTGACCAAGCAACATTGTTTCTCTTATAAAGACTTGAAGAAGAATAATTTTTTTAAATTAAAAAACCAGCAATAATTTTAATGTTTTTATAAATTTCATAGAGGTGCAGTGGCTGAGTGGTAAAGCACTTGGCTTCTGATCTGGGGGTCTAGGGTTCAAATCCTGGAATTTCAATTTTAGGATCTTAAGGGCGCCTCTGTGTCTACCCAGCTTTAATGAGTACCCTGACATTAATTGGGGAAAAGTAAAGGCGGTTGGTGTGGTGCTGGCCATGACATCCTCTTTAACTGTAGGCCATAGAAACATAAAACTTTTTTTATATGCTACATGTATTAGATTAGCTTGGTCTTTTTGTTTACTTTTGTTTTGTGTGCTGGTATTTGATGTTTCAAAAGTTATCAACTTTTTTTGAGTGTTTAAAGACTAACTCTATGTGTATGTCTCTCTGAATCAGGTGAATACAGGCTTGGTTGCACAGACAAGAACTGTACAGGACTCGTTGACGGCCCACACTATGATCCTGTGGCTCCCTTCACTGGTAGGTCAGTAGACAAATAGATCCACACAGGTAGTGGTTAATTATCTTTAACTGGTTAGGTTAAAAATAGGGCTTACTGGAGAAAATAATAATAATAATAAGGCTTGTCTTCGAGTCCAAAGATTAATGAGGAGTGTAGTGCTGGAGAAAATAAATAATAACAAAACAAATAAACTAAATCTCGATTACAATAAGTATATTCTGTGAGGCTTTCATTTGGAGCTGACCTTCAGCTAAATATTGTACAAAACGTTAATTTTTTTCAACACTTTTACTAAACAATTCCTATTTTATATACTTGCAGAGAAATTTTACGTCTGCAAAAACAGAACTGTAGTGGAAAAGAAACATTGTGAAGAAGAGGGTCATTTCTTTGACCCCATTAAAAGGGATTGTACTGATGCAATTAATGACGGTAGGAGATCAATGCAATCAATAAATCAAATCCTTTTTATCATTAGATAAATGTATTGTAAATAAACTCCCCCTAAATGTAAACAATATAGAATCTTTAAAAAATGTATATACCCTAAAATTAAATAACAGTGTAGGACTAAAATTTCAGTTATGGGAAAGTATTTTTTACTACCATTTTTTATAGTAATTGAAAACACTGGGTGTAAAATTATTTTTTAGAATCAACAATAAGTTAATAACTTACCTGATTCTCTGTATTGAAAGGTTATTTTTATCATAGTAAAAAATGACATTTTCTGACAAAGCTCTTTTTGGAAATAGTTTATTTAAGTCTTATAAGTTCTTCAATGCAAAACTAAGAAATGATTTTTATTCTGTAAGTTTATCACTGGATATTGCTGACTGCCCTAAGCCAATTAACGTATTTATTAATTACACAAATGCAAATAATATATTTCAGAATCTGTTCAGAATTTCTGCAAAAAAAATCCAACAGCAGTGTTTCCAGACCCCAGCAAGTGTTCATTGTTTTATGATTGCTCACAAGACAGCTGGCATCCTTTGTTAAAGGTAAGCTGTAACAATAAAAATAATTATTTAGTTTGTAAACTGCTGTTAACAGACATAATGTAGGGCTCAAAGCGCTTCAATAACATAACAGACATAAACACAAGAGTTAAAATGACAAACTAATCTAAAAAAAAAGTTTGAACAGATAGGTCTTAATGTACTTCTTGAATGTAGTGTTTTTCTGAAGTCAAGCTGTAACTTTTGAGGGTGAAATGTGGCACAACTTGAAGCATTGAATCCATGGAGCACAGGTCTCTTTGATGGACATTATGGAGTGATCAGAGACTAAGGTACAAGGGAATATTTTTTGTTGTAGATGCAGTGATGACAAAGTGTGTGGCCACCTTGAAGTTGATTCTTGCATTCAGTGGGAGCCAATGGAGTGTGCGCAAGAGAGCAGTAGCAACCTGTATAATAATGTTTTACATATTTTGAATGTTTCTTCAGAGTTGAAGATAATCAACATCCTAGTCCAACCCTTCTGCAGGAAGACGGGGGATGGCAGCGGTGGGGTATGAACCCTGGACCATCAAGACAACCAAATGACAGTCCAGCGCACATACCCCTCAACCAGGCAGCCATACGACTTTAACCGAGATCTCTAGTCTTTTTTTTTTAAATCCTTCTCTCTTTCCACTAGTCCAGAGACAGTGATTCAGTTTTGCTTCATCATAATGATTCTCTCACATCTCATGTTTTGATACAAACGTAACTTTACATGCTCTAGTAAATTATAAAATATTTGGTTAAGTGTACATTTGAGCTCAATTTGGTGTGAAATTATTATTACATACTCAAAAAATGACTAAGTAGGATATTATTAATGTTTATTTTTTTTATCCTGCATATTCCAGCCTTACCAATCAGAATGTGCATACCCAAGGTTATTTGACCAACAGACATCATCCTGTGCCAGTTTTCTGGATGTTACATGTGGCAGACGCAGGGAGACAATACAACCATGTTAGCATAAATATCTTCACCTTCATCTATCCCTTAGTCTGTTTAACCATTGGGGCACCATACAAGAACTGTCAACTTTCTTTCTCCATTCCTCTCTGTCCTCTGCCTTGGATAGAATTTCATTCACAGGCCTGTCTATTCTTTGATGTTGTCTTCCCATTGCTTTCTCTGTCTTCATCTTCCTGGTACTGTTCCCTGAAGGAAGGTCTTTGCAAACCCTGAAGACCTGTTGTTTTCTTTAAATGATGTGGTTAAAGGCTGCATATAAACATATTAAGTACCCTTACTATTGTTAGCTACTACGTAAGTGAGAATTCAGGCTATAGCAAATCACAAGTGGGAGCTTATTATATAATGTATAATATAGCTTGACTAATAAACTCACTTACTTTTGGCTCCATCTCTCCACCTGTGAGAATTGCTAACAAGACTACTTATACCACAGATATACTGAGTCTTTTTTTTTTGTTTTCTATATCTTTAAAACTTAAGCAAATAAATTTATTTTTTTTTTTTTAATGAGGCATTTAAATTGTTAAGAATAATCAATGCCAACAATAGGCTAGGCCGTGCTTTTGTATTTTAGCTCAGAATAAATGGGAAAGACTTTCTTCAAAGTAAGTTTTAGGAAAACTTGTATTTGAAACTAATCTGAAATCAATTCTTAGCATTTAAACATTTCCATGGCTAACTTTTTTTTGCCAATTTGGTTTATACCTCTAGCTTGATGTCTTTATCCATATTTTTTCAGATTTGTACACCATTTTCTCCATTTTTTTTTTTTTTTTTTTAATTTAATTGATAAAATGTCCGAAAATGATTTTTCTTTTATTTTACACTTTTATAATTCTCTTAGTTGCATTGAATGTTTGTTGTTTTTTTTTTAAGGTGACTATGTTGTCGGTCACTGTGTTGATGCTGGATGTATCCCTTGTGTTGCCTCCTGCCTGGGGCTGAGGGATGGATCCAATGCTTACCCTGGTCGTGTCCTCACCAGCTTCTACTTGGTCTGTCAGCGAGAGAGGACCATAGACATTAGGACTTGTGCTGAAGGCTCCATCTTTGATCCCCAGATGAGAACTTGTTTGATGGAGATCAGTTCACGTGAGTAGGTTTTCTTTTCTGGTTTATAAGACTACATTTTATTTTATTGTAATCCTTAGAATAATATAATTTAAAAATAATAATTTTCGGATCATTTATGAATACTAACTGTTCTCTAGGTAAAGTACCCCTTTCAGCCATTCCAATTTATTTAGTAGATGAATACTAACTGTTCTCTTAGTAAAGTGGTAAAGTACCCCTTTCAGCCATTCCAATCTATTTAGTAGATGAATACTAACTGTTCTGTAAGTAAAGTGGTAAAGTACCCCTTTCAGCCATTCCAATCTATTTAGTAGATGATGTAAAGGTCATCTATTTCAGACTTAGTTGGGGAAAAGTCAAGGAGTTAGGTTGTTGTGTTGGTCATATGACACCTTCATTAGCCCAGGCCACAAAAACAGACTTCTCTTGCTTTTTATAAAATTCTGAATTTGCAATATAGTTGTTACTAGGAAAGCATAACAGTAAAACTCACTCAAAGGCACTGGGCAGTGACCTAGCTATGGACCTTATTTGCTACCAAAAAAAAAACAACTGCATGAGTAAGAAAGAAAAATAAATTACGTTGTTGCATCACATCCAGATTTTGAATTATCAAATTATCAAGGACAGACAATTCTCTAGAAATGCTATGCTGTTGAGTTTCATTTGGTTGATTAGTTCAGTTGAAAGAAGTAAAGTACTCCTTTCAGACCTTAAAGTCTTTTTTAGGGCAGATTATGTAAAGGTCATCTGTTTCTATGGCCGATGGTTAACGAGGGGATCAAGTGACAAACACAACCCCCAAACACCTTTGCCTTCCCAACTATCATGGTACCTATTTGAGTTGGGTGGGCTCAGGGATGTCCTAAAAATCCACATGCTAAAAATCTGTTTTTTTTTTTTACATTTCCCAAAAAACGTTGTAATATCTTTTTTAAAAATTTCAGATTTATAATCTTTCATGTCATATAGCATCATGACCTTTGACCTTATCACATTGACCAGTCGGCTTTGGAGAGTTTTGATTCAATACTTAAAATATATTAATGTATTAATCTTCTGAGTCATAAACCAATTACAATACTTTTATTTGTTTGTACTGCGTGTGATGTTGTTTTAACAATAATCTCCAGACTGCTATTAAAAACTTTTAGTTACAGAGTTCGATTTTGTAACTCTTGACTCCTTGTATATTGCTTCTATATTTGTTTTTCATTAGAAACTTTGGACATTTACTGTGCCAATAATCCAGACGGTCGACTCCTCCATCCCAGTGAGTGTTCAATGTTCTACAGCTGTACACAACAAAACAATTCACAGGTAGTGTTGGTTCAACTGTTTCTTTTAACAATACATCAAAGAACTCTTGGGCCATGATCCAGAGGTTGATTCCCGCTACAAACTAAAATTTGAACCCTGCCTTACTGCAGGAAGTTTTAGGACATAATATGCTATTAGAGCATGGAATGGGTTGCCTGAGCTAGCCAGGAAAACCAGTGACTTGGCAGAATTTAAGTCATTGGTTAATATGCATAACTGAATGCATGACGCGTAGGACGTAATCATCTTCTTTTTTGAAGTAACGTCTGTATTATATAAGAAGGAATATAAGAGTGGTATAAAAACAAAAGACATTATCATACTCTTGCCTTAGAGAAGTGATTGGCAAACTATGGCCGCTGGGCCAAATACCGCCCACTGAAATGTTTGCTCCAACCTGCCACTTGGTTTGCAGTAATGAATTAAAAATAATAATTTCAAACACAATGTAAACCTTCAAGCTTTGAACACGAATGTTTGTTTGCTTCTTTCACTTCAGTTTGCTAGTTTGTAAAACATTGGAACTCTAAATCGATGAATAAAATAAGTAGAGCCGCTTTTAAATGTTTATTTTAAGAAGAGTAGAGGTGAGAGTACTTTTTATAAAGTACACAAAAAACATTTGAGAAGGTTCAATGCGCTGACTGCAGGAAGACAGGAATTATGATGAAAACTTGTAATATTGAAGTAATTTAAAAGGAGATTTCAATGTTCTTAATAAAATCCAGTTTACCAAATTTAGTATCAGAATTTGTGCATTGTTTACATTTTCTTGTAGATCTATATGATAGTGCTTAAGAAATGAATAGCTTATGAAAGTGGATCATTTCAATAAGAAAACTGTCTATAAATTGATTCAAAGATGAACATTTTAGTTCACTCTTAAGAATAACTACATAGTAATTTGAACCGAATTCATTAAATCTAAAAATGAAATTTCTGTATAATTTTTTGGAAATATTTTGGCCCGGCCAAAAAATTTTCTTTAAGTTTTTGTCCGCTCCCTCAAAAGTTTGCCCATCACTGCCTTAAAGCAAGAAATACTTTTGATTAGAAAACTGTTCAACAAGACTCAATCAAAAAATGTTTTGTTTTATTTAAAAGGATGGAGTGAAACAACTTTTTAACATTTCTTGAGTCCTCTGAATCTTGTCCTATTATGTTGTGCATCTGAAGGCATAGCAAGTGAACCAGTAACATAAAAGCTAAAATGCTATTTGTTTTATGTTACACTTAAGTTTTCAATCTTTAAAAGGTCTTCTGTCATCTTAGGTCAACCCGAATCTACCTGCTAGAGCTGTAGAGTGTAAATATCCATACCTGGTGGATGCAGGCACCGTGACATGTAAGCCTCACACCTTGGTCAAGTGTGGGGGAAGGAGAGAACCTTACTCGCCTTGTAAGTTGAAATAACATTTTACTTTCCTTGAAGGCCAGCATGAAAATTTTGTTCATAATGAATTATTTTGACATTTGAACTTCTGTTTCTACAAGACTAACAACTTTAGTATGTGGATAATGTACGTTATATTTTGCAAACAGTGTCATCATGTGATTAGATCTAAGCTACTTCATGGTTATTATTCTTATTTATCTACTAAAAAGAAAGATGCCTCTAATTTTCTGAACAGGTGATTATGTCAGTAACCGATGTACAAGCAAAGCCTGTACTAAATGTGAACTTATAATGCCTTCTTGTTACGGCAAAGCTGATAATTACTATCCAGCTATTAATCAGGTATGAAAGCAAATCTTAGTTGTGTAATTAACATTAAATTCAGAACCTGGTGTTTAAAATTTTTTGTAATTACTATTACGCTGTAAAGCCAAGTGTTAAGAAATGAGTAAAAAAAAGATTAAGCCTACTTCCTAGATATGTGGGATGTGTGGCTGATGGACATAAATTGCTTGGCTACAGCTACATAATTCCATAAAAAGTTCGGTCAGTCATTATAAAATAGGCTTCATAATACAAATTCTAATTGTGACTTAAAGTGTCTACTTTTAAAAATATAGCACATTGTGCTAAAAAATCTACTTAAATATATCATATAATACTAGGAAATCTTTTTTTTTTTTATTGCAAAGGTTATTGCTTATACATTTGTTTAATATCATGCTAAATATATATGATTTCATTCTGTCTTATCTAGGAAATGACTGCCCATTACATTATTTGTAAAGACCAGAGGGTTATGGGAGCAGGGAGTTGCCCCAATGGAACTATTTTTGACATTCGAACTTTGACCTGTACAGACGTTGTGTATCCTTGTGAGTAAACAGAAGCAATGTATTTAATTGAGTGATACCACATCCTGCAAGAAACATTTGACCAGCAGAAGACAAATCTTTGTCAGAGCATCAAGAGTGAGATTAGACTGACAAAAACATTAAAAACTTGGATTGACACTTTTTTTTTAAAGGATTGTGTTTATCTTGAGAGCCAAAATTTTACTTTTAAAAAATTTATCTTTTTATAATTATTTTTTTAACACAGCCAAAGTTATTTACCGTTTTTATTAGAAAATTGAAACTAACCACATTATTATATGATTTAAACATGACTCAGACATTTTTCTAGAATAAATTCATCTGACATTTTCCAGAAGAAATCAAATGAGCTAATTATTTACTTCATGTTTTCTGTTTCATAGATACTTTTTTAGATCCTAAAAATTCATTTTGAAAATGAGGACCAGTAACCTTAAAGCCCATTGAACATTTGTTCATAAAACTATGTCTTTGATTATGAGTCTTTGTTATTTAAAAGATAAACATCAGTTTTGTGCTAATAGTTTCTTTTGTAATCTTCAGTGTCACTTTTAGAGTTCTGCACCAATTACCACACAGGGCGAGTTCAGAACCCTGCCAACTGTGCCCAGTACTACGACTGTGCCATGTCACTGACTGAGGTCACAGAGTGCACATACCCTGACCTCTATGATGTGACCTCTCACCTTTGTTTACCTTATAATCAAGTCACTTGTGCAGGTCGACCAGTCTTCCTTGACCCATGTAAGGAAATAAATAGACATCAAATTTAATTTAGTATTTTTTTATCAGCTCATACACTAACCAGGAGATATATTGACTCTATAAAGGCCCATCTATAGTGGGGGAAATAAAAAAAAAGAACAGACTTCGCTGGGCAGGCTGCCTCAACAGAATGTCAGAGAACAGAGGAGCAAAAATAGTATACCAGCCAAATCCAAAAGGCAGGCTTCCTAAGGTAGACTCCATTAATACAATAGCTTGATGCTGTTGAGGCAAAGTTATAACAACTAAAGAGTTTGTGCAATGAGACAAAAGGTTCAAGAGAGATCTGAATGGAAGGATGTGTTGAAGCAGGCCAGAGACCTTCATGATGGGCTGTATTACCACTGTGATGAATGGAAGGATGTGTTGAAGCAGACCTTCATGATGGGCTGTATTACCACTGTGATGAATGGAAGGATGTGTTGAAACAGGCTAGAGACCTTCATGATGGGCTGTATTACCACTGTGATGATTGGATGGATGTGTTGAAGCAGCTCAGAGACCTTCATGATGGGCTGTATTACCACTGTGATGAATGGATAGATGTGTTGAAGCAGCTCAGAGACCTTCATGATGGGCTGTATTACCACTGTGATGAATGGATAGATGTGTTGAAGCAGCTCAGAGACCTTCATGATGGGCTGTATTACCACTGTGAGGAATGGATGGATGGTTTCTTCTTAGTTTACTTGTGCACACTGATAATTTGTATGCTCTTTTCTGAATTCATTATATGTTAGCTAATACTTCATCTTGTATTAATGTCCATCTGTCCACCAGGTGACAGTTTCACCTTCTGTCCTGTCCAGCCATGTCCATACTGTAACTCTGCCTACCCCTCTTGTGTGGGGAGGAATGGTGCAGTAGGTGGTTTCCGATTTGAGCCTTCAATGTACTATCAGTGTGTGAATGACCGTCTAGTATTAAAGTATTGTCAGACTACATTCAACTGGACAGCCAAAACTTGTAATGAGCTGATTAACCCAGGTACACACCTCAGAAGTTTAAATCCATGACTTAAATTTGTTTTAGCAAACTAGGTGGTAGTCTTAAAAGTTTTAAATGTTTTTTTTCTCTATCACATGACATCAAAAATTAATATTATGGACGATTTGTTAGTTGCTAACTGTTTAATTGTTTTATAAACAATGATCAAAGACTTTGCTGAATGAGGGCATTACTTTGACGTGAAATTATTTTTTGCTGAATGAGGGCATTACTTTGAAGTGAAATTATTTTTGCTTAATTTAAGTTTCAATCAAACTTAATCTGTCACTTCCTGAACAGGTCAAACAGATCAGAGTTCATCAACATCTACTACAACAGTCAGGCCTAGCAACACAACCTTGGCTTCCAATGATCTGAAAGGTGGTTTTTTTTTTTTAATTCTCAGTTTATTCATGTGTGTAATAAGTAAACTTCTTTTAATAAAAAAATGTTACTAGAACACTAGAGAGAATTTTGTGAGAGCCTCCATTGTTAGAGGCAAACAAATGTTACTTGAACACTAGAGAGAATTTTGTGAGAGCCTCCATTGTTAGAGGCAAACAAATGTTACTTGAACACTAGAGAGACAATTTTGTGAGCCTCCATTGTAAGAGGCAAAGTTGGACAACTAGAAACGAATGCACTGATGTTCACAGAAAGAAAGAAAAAACAGTGAATCAGAATGGCGCAAATCAAAGATCAAAATAACTGACATATGTTGAAACTAAGTTTGTGTGGGTTAAATTGGACGCGCACTTCTTGACAGAGCACTGCATAGGATTAATTCAGTGAAACAAAAAAACTGTAAACACAACATTATAGTTTCCAATATTTCTTGCCATTTTTAACTGTTTATAATTTTCCAAAGTCATTTCTGCATTAATTGTAACAGTAAGTGAAGAGTCCTATAGAACCAAGCCTATGCAACTTCATCATACACTTTAAGCAGAAGTTGAACTGCCTCGTGGCACTTTCAGGCCATATCACTGCCAAATTTTACTAATTCCAATGAAATCAAAGCTATGCAGCTTCATTATGCATTCTAGGCAGAAATTAAAGCTGCCAGTTGGGACCATCTTGAGACATAAAATGGGTATCATTGATGTAAATAATAGAAAAAATGTACAAGAGATAAAAAGTGAGCTGTTTACAATAGTGTACAAACCCTAGGCTTAGTTTCAAATACTACTAATCTCCCTTGGTAGCTAATTCAATACATTTTCTTTTATTTATAAATCCTCTTAGTACATTAAACAAAATGCACATGTAGCTAACTTATGGCTTATCTCTATGTCAGCCAATATAGTGAACACCTGCAAAGCCTGGGCTGGTCTGATTATGTACAAGGAACATAACTGTGCTCAGTTTTTCAACTGTTCTAACCCAACCAGCCCTCTGGGGGCCTACATTGACGAGTGTCCAGTGGGCTACTTGTTCAACATCTTCACCAACAACTGTCACCCTTACAATGAGGTCATGTGTCAAGGACGTTATGAACCTGAACAAGTGTGTAAGTAGCATTTAGTGAATATTCAGATTTTTTTTTTGTTAGTTCTACAAAGCTAATATTTTAAATTTAATGATCGATAGAAGTACTGTAAATATCTTTCCTCAGAATAACTAATGCATTTGTTTCAGAGGATTTGTTCTACTTTTTAGTGACTTTATCAGTCAAATATTTATTTCAGTTGTTGTTACAAAGCTAATATCAACTCACTCTGTCGGGTAAAAATTTAGAACACGTTAGTTCTCCCACACCTAATCTTAGATCAAGTTAAAACGTTCAACAATTTGTGAACCTAAAAATGTCTGCAAAAGAGCTCGTCACAGTTAAGCAGCAAACAGCTGGCTAGAAGAAGAAGAAGAAGTACCTAAAAAACATTTATCAATAAAAAAAATTTACCAATTAGTCAATTAATTATTGGTAATTAATTATTTTGTTTCGCATCAAAAAGGGAAATAAATTCTGCATCACTGAGATATATAGTTTTTATTCCCCTTAGATAAGCTTTTTTTAAATGTATTTTTTGTTTATTTTGCTTGTTTTGTTTGTTACACTTTATTTTCAAATCATCTTACCTACATGTTTTGTGACAAGTATAATACTGGAGACTAGGGCCTCGAGGACATGGTATAACTCTTGTATTTAGATTATAGAGAAAAGCAACCTTAGATATAAAGACAATGCCACATTACAACAAAGCTCCAAACTTTTAGATCACTTTACAGGAAACTAATCATCCAAAGGGATGTCTTGTTTGTTCAACTGATTTGTTAGAGATTAAATGGAAGTTGTATTCTGGGTTGTTTTGGTTTTTTTTTTCCATATTCTGTTTGGAAAATAGTAGTATCAACTCATTCTTACATTTTTTAAGAAGTTTACACCATCAATGAGATCCACTGTATTTTTGTTATTTGAAGATATTTGATTTATTTTTAGTTTTACAGATGACATTTTCATTTTTTGAATGTTTTTCTTATTGAAGTTTAAGCTTAATTTAAATTTTAAAGGCATTTTAGAATCTTTCTTCAAGTCTTTTTAAAACCATCATCAGAATTTTGAGTCTCTTATTTCTTTCATTTATAATGTGGTTTTGTCTTTGTTGTTTAGCATTTTGTATTGAAATGATTTATAGTTTCTTTAAAGATCTTACCAATTTTTTAGCTTGTATGTTTCATTCAATAGTGACATTATAAATTCTGTTTAATGTTTATCAGATTTTTTGTGTAAAATGTTAAATGAGGACAATGATATTCCAGGTGATTATCAAAGATATTGTCAAAACAAGTCCAACGATGGTTGCAGCGAATGTAAAAAGATCTACCCCTCATGTCAGAATGTCAGTAATGGCATGGCACCAGCACAAGGTGGATTCTACTACTCTGCTGTCATTTGTCGGTCTGGCCGTGCAGTTAATGTGTCCACATGTCCAGCTGGTCAGTTCTATGATGCAGTCATGAAAAAGTGTTCTCCCATTATGAGTGATGGTAAGTGGCTTGTCATGTAATTAGTAAGATTTGGTAGCATTCAAGAGTTTTCGACATTATTACATTTACATGTACATTTTTTTCTCTAAATTTACTCAGTGTCTTATTATCAAGAGGAGTTTTTTAACATTACAAATTGAAAGGCACATAGTGGCAGAGAGGTTAAGGGCTTCTGAACCAAGATGTACCAAGCTAAAATCCTGATAAATACTAGGATTTCAAACTTAATTTTTTGGGGAATGTAAAAGCAGTTGATAATTGTGCTAGCCAAGTGATAATAACAACAATAATAGTAATATATTTATTTACCTCGAGGAAATGTGTGCATTTCACATAAAAAAACAACATAATAATAATAAGCGTTCATTCCAGTTTCACTCAAACATTAAATATGAAGTTGACATCAGAAATTTGGATTGTATTTGTTAACTTTAGCCTCCCCCCAAAAAAAAATATAGCACTACATCATCTGCCACCACAGACTTCAGGTCTGAAGGGAAATGTTACTTTATTTAAGTAACCAACAGAAGTTTCAGTAACTTTTCTCACTTTTTATATGTTCCTAATAGAAATGGATGCCATCTATTTCAGAGAGTGCAAAAGTGATCTGTAAGGAGCTTCCTAAACAGATCATCCCACACCCTATCTACTGCAACAAGTACATTCTATGTGGTGAGAATATCCAAGGGAATCCCAATCATGCCAGCTATACTATTAAGGAATGTCCTTACCCTTTATTGTTTAGCAATGGTCTGTGCAGGAACTTCAAGACAGTTAGTTGTGGTCAGAGAAAGACGGCTATTTCACCTTGTAAGTCGAGGCATGAGTGACTGAATGAAATAACATCTCAATTACTTTTTTATTTTAACTATTAGTAATTTTTGTGTCAATACATTTTGATGCGTAATAACTTTGGTCCAGTCAGATTAGTTATAGTCGTAAGTGGATGACTTGTAACATAAATAACAAGTTTTACCTTTGTAAGAGCAATTATATTGCTTTTAATATAGCTAATGAGTTATTGATTTAAAAAAAAAAGGAATACTTTTTAACCCCGCCCCTCTTCTTCACTTCCCAGCCTAAAAAAAATTCCTGTATAAATATATAAATGTACTAAAGAGTATATAAAATGATAATGATAGGCCTGTAGATCTTTAAACATAAGGTGATGTACAAAATGACCATCTATTATTTGACAAATTTGTACAAATACTCTTTCTTCCCTAGTGCTATTAGAGCATGGAATGGGTTGCCTGAGCTAGCCAGGAAAACCAGTGACTTGGCAGAATTTAAGTCATTGGTTAATATGCATGACTAAATGCATAACGCGTAGAACGTAATCATCTTCTTTTTTTAAGTAATGTCTGTATTATATAAGATAAGATAACTCGCTGATGTGTGTGTGTTCAAGATATAGAATGTCTTGAACTCCACACCAAATTTAATTTTCACATTATTATATTATTTAAAAAATCATAACAGATAAACCAGAGTTTTCCATGAGGCCAATTAGATAGTAAATTTTTTCTCATAGATATATATAAACTGACAAATTTCTAGGAACATTATTGAAGCTGTTCTCAAGATCTGTGTTGATTCCATTTTCCATGAAGAGTTTACAAGCTGAATAGAGGAATTGTAAAACATAGACTTCTGTTAATCTTCTCAGTTTAAATTGCTTGAAAAAATTATTCAAAACGGAGTTGTTGTTTCTATAAGCACAAATTATAAATCATTAGGATTATATTTTTCAAGATGTTTTGGCCTCTAGTTTTGTTGAATTTCATTTAGTACTACAACCAAAATTGTTTCTTATGGCTGTTTTCTGCACTCAAAGATTAATTGTAATTGGCTTTTCACTTTTTTAAAGCTAAAAATAAACAATACTTTATTGCAATTTGAAAAACACAAGTTGACTAATATATGAAGTCTACAAGTAAATAATATTAATTGAATCAAATAATAACATTGTTCTTCTAAACTAAGAAATGATTTAGTAACATTTTGTTACCAACAGGATCTTCTTGTAATGCTCCTCAATCAAAATAATTTTTTCTGAAATATTTTAGCCCTTGTATAAAAAGAGGTTAAAGTCAATTAAAAATTTCCAATTTATGTGAGTTGAGACAATTGATATTTAGTGAAAGGCTCTGTAGTAGATACAAGTATAGCAATGTAGAACTTATAGAGATGGGAATCGAACCCAACTTTTAAAGTTCGGTTTCTGTCAGATTTAAGTTCGAGTTTGGTTCGATGACGAGTATAGTTCGGGTTCGGTTCGGTCAGGTCTAAAGTTCGGGTTCGACTTGGTTCGATGTTATGAAATTATGTAATAGCAAAATTAAGTTATAAGGTTTAATACAATTTATCAGATAAAACACTTTAAGTTTAATTTTTACATAAAACAAATACTTTGCAACATATAATGGGCCTATGGGCAATACTTTTTCCAAAATAATGTTGTCTACATACATTTTAAGCATTGTAAAAATTTCTTATTGGAGATAGAATTGAAGATGCGGCAGGTTTTCGCTCAAGTCGGCAAGTGGTTTAATTCTGGGCATGACTCGGCGCTAAGCGTATTCTAACCTTTTTCTCTTAGTAAGAAGAGATTTTTTTTTTAAAAGGCTAATATCGATGTGCTTTCTTTCAGAACGTACCATTCACCATAATAAAAAAACAAATATTCTTCGTGTAAAGACGTCTCTATCGAGGATTTTGTTTTTTACACATAAGTCATCACTATAATAAATTACAATATATGGAAGAAATTCGATTATTCTGAGACAAAAAATGCAGAAGATGTTTTAAAATGTTTTCTTCAAAACATTTTGACCCATATTGTGCATGCGCGCATAGCAAAAAGCAGTCTACAGTTGACAAGGTCTTATTAGAAGATAAAATGACATCTCCTACTTAATTTTAATTTTTAAACATGTAATTATACTAATATTCAGATAAATTAAACTGAAAATAAAACTTTTTTTTTACGCCCCCTCTCCTTGTTAGTTGGTCGTTGGTTTGTCGCTTACAAACAGCTAGTACAATTTAACCAATAAAGCCGCTTTATATTTTTACCGGTAAGGATAGTATAGAGAGACTTCTTTTGGTCCGTCAGTTACGCTTGGCAGGGCACGTATCCCGTTTGGGAGACGAACGTATGCCAAAGACAGTCTTTTTTTTTTTTTGTGAGCTTAAAGGTGGCCGCCATAACAGAGGCGCCCCACGGAAACGCTTTAAAGACCAGCTTAGGCGTCAACTTTGCTTAGCTGACATAAAAGAGAGCACCTGGTTACATGCGGCTTCAGAACGAGTCAGTTGGAGTTCACTTACGAAGGCTGGGGGATACACATTTGAGACCAACAGAAAATCCGCTGCTGAGGACAAACGCAGACGCGAAAAGAAAAACTAAATGGACCACCTACGGACAGTGGTTATGCTTGCCCTGGATGTGGCAAAATATGTAGGTCACATCTGGGACTGCGCAGCCATGGGAAAAACTGCATTCCTCACTAATCTTCGGACTCAAAGACAAGCCTTATAATAACATATAAACTTTAAAATAAAGTTCTTATGTGAACAACTCAATATAGCCTAACTGTTATTACAATATTCACATATTTAACTTTTGATAGAGATGTAATATTTATGAAATATACTGATATTTAAACGAAATCTAGGTCACCACAAAAGAACATCTTCATCTTTCATGTCTCAAGATTGTCTGCCGTTTCACTTTTGCATTACGCTAATTTCATCATACTCAATGCATAAACACAGATCAGTCGCTTAACCTCTTCTTATCGCCACCAGACAACACACACACACACTCTATGACACCCCTTTTTGTCAGGAAGTTGTGTCTCCCCATCCCCTAATTCAAGGTACTCGCCATCCCCACCCACGGGGAAGGACCTAAAGTTTGAGAAACGCTGCATTAAAAATACTGATGATCAGTAATGCAAAACAAAATAATAGTAAAAATATTCAGGGGCGTTGCTAGGAATTTTTCATCATTTTGGGGGCCCGGGAGGGGCTGGACCTCTCTGGGGGCCCCTGCATTTTGCGTAATATTGAATATTGTAAAAAACACTCATTTGGGGCCCCTCTCAAGTGGGGGCCCGGGGAGATTTTCCATTTCTCCCTCTTCTCCCTCACCCTTGCTATGCCACTGATAATATTCCAATATGGAATACTTCAAAATTTTGTAAAAATAAATCACTTAATAGAAGATAATTAAAATTTATTTTAAACTAGAACACAAATGAATTTATTGTAGACTTATATCTACACTCTATAATCGGCAAAAACTATTCTACTCTCAACTAACAGCCATCTGAAATAAAAGGGACAATATTTTAATGTTGACTTTCTACTTACTAGGAACTAGAGTCTAGATCTAATTAGAGGGCGCCTATTCAACTCAAAACCAATATTGCAAACAGCCCGCCAAAATTCAAGGCCAGGGGGGAGTCAGCACATACCGAAAAACCCATGGGAACCCCAGCGCACCGCTTTTTTTTTCTTTTTAAAGTTTTCAAAATACCCCCCCCCCCCAAATTTTCAAAGTATAATGGAATCATTAGAATTTAAATAAAATAATAAAATTATTTATTTTTTTTTAAACCAAAAATAAAAAAAAGGATGTACAAATTGCAAAATTAGTTCGGTAAAGAAAAGGAGGGTTCGTTCGGTTCGGTTCGTACCAAGCAGTTTCTAAGTTCTGGTTCGGTCATAAGGGAGGTTCGAGTTCGGTTCGTTTCCCATCTCTAGAACTTATAATATTCTGATTTTGTCTGGATACATCTGCAGGTGATTATGAGGAGCTGAGAAAGTGTCCAGAAAGTAGCACCACCTGTAAAGTTGGGACAGCTGATACATGCCCTGATAAAACTGACCACATCTGTGCTCCGTGTGAGAAGCGATATCCTTCTTGCATAGGTAATGTCCTGAATGTTTTATGACCAGTTAGGTCATGCACTTACAGAAGTCTTAGTAAATTGATGGCTGGCTGAAAAATGACCTGCACTTAAAAAAATTTGCAGTAAACTGTTTGCTAACTGACTTATGTTCTGTACTTACAGAAGTATTAGTAGCGAACTGACTTATGTCCTGCACTTAACTCTTTCTCTCCTAATTGACGATGCCAACGTTGATTTAGCCCCATTAAACTAAATTGTTTTTTTTGTATTTATAAACTTTAATTTGTGTTGTGTAAAAAGAGAATGCATTTCCCTATCATTCGATACCAACTAGAACATTTCAAACACAAATGTTATTAAAGTATAGTGAAATACAAATACAAAATGAATAGTGCTAAAAATAATTACAGAAAGAAAATTAAATAAGCCTTTGTAAACTA
This sequence comes from Biomphalaria sudanica, assembly GCA_036873155.1. NCBI lineage: Eukaryota > Metazoa > Mollusca > Gastropoda > Planorbidae > Biomphalaria > Biomphalaria sudanica. The sequence continues at coordinate 2,718,157 of JAZGLO010004016.1, forward strand.
ATAGCTAACTGGATATTGACCATGCTATTGCAGATAAACCAGATGGCTTTGTTCCATACCCTGGACGTTTGTTTACTCGTGATTTTGTTAGATGTGACTCAGGCAGGACACTGGCTATACTGAAATGTGTACAGTCAGTATTTGATCCAAACACAAGAAGTTGTGGACTGAAACTAGATCAAGGTTAGTTTTGCTTCAAAAGTGAGGTCTTATTCTCTTCAATCAAAAAAAAGTAACTGACTTTTGTAAAACCAAAACCTTCAACTCTTTTATTCATTACACTGTCTGTCTTTGATCATCAATCACTAAAGACAAAAAAAGACACAAAAACTCTTTTGTTCTCTGACTGTTATATTATTGAATAAAAGCCAATGTTCTTCTGTAAACTCCACATGTAATGTTAGATTGTTATAAGAATGTATATTTCTTTTGCATTGTTGTAATATTTTGTTCTATGTAATGTTCTATTAAAAATAATTTCTTTAAAACCTTTCCATTCAGTTAAATCTTTTAGCTAAACTCATCTAAATTATTCATTTTTAACAGTTATTGCTGAACTTAAGACTGACCCCATAAGCTTCTGCAAACGCTACCCATCAGCCTTGATACCAGACAGTACTCACTGTGCCCGTTTCTACAACTGCAGCGGATCCTCCAGCAGCGGTATTGATGTAGCACACCTGCAGGAGTGCAGGCACCCAAAGCTTTTTGATACCAACAAGAGGATCTGTGATAACTTCATTGAAGTTCTGAACACTGCTGGATGTGAAGAGAAATTTCAACCAAAGCATTACTGTAAGTCATAGAGCAGCATTACTGTAAGTCATAAAGCAGCATTACTGTAAGTCATAGAGCAGCATTACTGTAAGTCATAGAGCAGCATTACTGTAAGTCATAGAGCAGCATTACTGTAAGTCATAGAGCAGCATTACTGTAAGTCATAAAAACTAGAATTGTCAGTCATAACATAGAAAATATGCTTTAATCATTGAAATCAAAGTTTACTATTTCTAAGGGAAGCGTGGTCGAGAGGCTAAGTGCGCTTAACTTGGCTTGTCTTGGCTACCTAGAAGGGGGCTCGAGGTTCGACACCCGACTCGGGCAGAGCTGTGTTTACTGAGCGCCTAAAGGCAGCACGGAAAACCAACTCCTAGATAAACCCCACTGGTCCCAAATGAGATTGGACAAAAGCGCTCTGAGCATGCTATAAGCATGAAAGTAGCGCTATATAAAAGCTATACTAATATTGTAGTCTTTCTTTGGGTAACCTGCCTTTTGTTTTTTTGCTGGTATACAATTTTTTGCTCCTCTCTTCTATGACTTTCTTTCAAGATAACCTGCCGAAGAAAATTTTTTTTTTTTTCCTTTATTTCTGTCTCTATAGATGGGTCTTCATGGTTAGTGCATGTCCTCCACCCAGTCTCTTGTATAGCATTATAGTTTTTTCTAGATATTTTCCGTTCCCAAGTCTTCAGTAGAATTTTTTATTTTGTTTGTCAATGTTCAGGTCTGACATTATGGTTCCATCTATAGTTTCATTATTTTCCTTGATACTGTTTGGCTAGTTGGTAGGTGCTATGAAATGCTCTGCTGCCTTCTGCTTGTTGTTCCTTTTACATTTCTCAGTAAGTCGATTTTGGAATCCATTGTGCTACCTAGATATTTGAATGTTTCAACATGTTTTTATTTGTGGTCAGTAATTTTATTATACTGTTCTTCTGTCTGATTGTCTCTTGTTATTATGATATATTTGTTTTGACTGTCATCGACCTCCAGCTGGTCGAGATACTTCTTCCATTTGTGTGTAGTAAAGTAAAGTTTCTCTTTCAGACCTTGCAATAATGTTAAGGCCATCTGTTTCTTTGGCCAATGATTAACAAGCGGGATGTCATGTGGCCAGCACAAAGAGTTGGGTGGACTCAGGGTTACCCTAAAAATCGCGAAATTCAAAATCCCAGTCTTCGCTGAGATTTGAACCCAGGACCCCAGGTTTGGAAGCCAAGCCCTTAAACCACTGAAGCCACTGCCCCCCCCCCTCCCAGTTGTTTGAAATCTCTAGCTATTTCAGGTGTCTTAACCCAATAGGGCAATGTCAGTGGCATTAGTCAGGTATTGTAGAGGTTGGTTGGTTGTGGACCTATGTTTTCTCTCCTGAAGTAGTCAGTAGTTGTTCCATTTGTGTTTATGTCTACATTCCTTGTGACCCTCAATATTGTCAACTTGAAGAGCATGCATGAAAGTGTGTCTCCTTGTCGTTATCCTCATTTAATTCTAAAATACAGTCAGTTGTTACTTGTGAACTAGGTGTAGTAACAAATTGTTGCATTATTGTTTTAGTTGTTATTCTTATATGTTATATTATTTCAAATATTTTGTTACTATTTGCATTTATTTGCATTTATGAATGACTAGCCTTTACCTACTAGCTGCACCAGTTTTTTAATCCTAGTTTATATAACATTTATAAATATTTTGGGGAATTTGATACATTATAAATAAATTTTAAAATCCTAACTTCATGTGAGACACAAACCTGAACCACATCTCAGAATCACCTGGCCTGCTGTTCCCCTTTGCTACATATCTTGATATTTACAGATGTTTCTTAGAAGAACTGATTTGTTCATATTAATATGATAATGTATTGGCTACTCCTAAGTCATTTCACGTCAGCTACAATTGTAAAAGTCTAGTTTTTTACGAAGCTTATATCATCTCACTTTGTCTGTCTGTCTGTTTGGTAAAAAGTTTGAACATGTTTGTTTTTTTTTATCCCTTTTCCCATTCTCAGATCTAATTAAAACTTTTTCATTAAACCTGTCTAGACATTGATCATTCGAAAAATAACCAATTAGTTAATTAATTGTTGGTGATTAATTATTTTGTTTGATATAGAAATAAGGGAAATAAATGCTACTTAATGAGAGATGAGGATGTATGTATGGATTAATCACTTTATTAGGTTTTGACAAGTTTTTTCTCCCACTTCCCATTCTTGAATCAAGTTGAAATATCCCATCATTATTCATAGTCGATGTTAATACACGAATGAATCCGAAAATTAACCCTTTAGTTAATCATATAGTAACAGTTAATTAATTTTGTTTTATATAGCAAAAAGGGAACTAAACCCTGTAATTTTCAGATAAATGTAAGTAATTAGCAGTTCTTTCCCTTACAGAAGCTTTGTTTTTAAAAAGTATTGTTTTTTCTATTGCTTGTTTTAAATATATACTAAATTTAAGTTTAAATATACTTGATAATAAGTCATGTACCAATTTGATCCATTGATGCAATAGATATTTGGTTTCGTGATCTTTTTAAAAAAAAAAAGGTTTTTAAAGTACCCCTTTCATAAAAAACCTACAGTTCAGCAGCTGGCCTTTATGCAAAAAAATTCTTTACTTTTTTTGTGACTAGTTTTTTTTTTTGTCCTTTTTTATGTTTTTTTTTTTTAGTTTTATCTTATTACTATTGTACAGTGTACTCATATATTTTGCATTGAGTTTTATCGTGTTTGATGTTGTGATTTGGTGTTATGTCTTCTCTTCGTCAGGTGACTATGTGTCCATCTGCCCAAGTCAAAGATTTAAGACCTGCAACGACTGCAGGAAGGCACTACCTAGTTGTATCAACCAGGTCAACGGTATCCATGGCAACCCGCCAGGCCAGGCAGTCACTGCTGGATTCATGTATTGCGTTGAGGGAAGAGTTCTGGCCACCTCCCCATGTCCACAGGGGACATCATTCCACCAGTCTGTCAAGGCGTGTGTCCAACAATCTAATGGCTGATTTGAAGAGTTACCTCTCCTAAAACCAATCATTCCTTGAATTATATACAAAACTACTTGAAGTATGTTCGGGGGAACAAACTCATGAGAGAGTGTGAACACTGAGATGAACAAGACTGTGATGGAGAAGTAAAACAGTACATTAGGATACTCAAAGGTGGACATTGCTTTAAATATGACAGACAATGCCCCATTATTCTGCCTCCAGTAGGTGATTCAAGCTGTTACAATGTGTTCATTGTTTGCATTGACTGGTGTTTGATAAAACATGTGTTTGTGCTTTATGCAAATAAAAGTGTATATAACAAATGAAAGATGGCGTTCTTGTATTCAATTCCTTTTGAAAGCTATGAATGATCAAACGTTGTCCATACCAATAGACATTATGTAATGCGACCAAACTGTTAATCCAACAGCCCCTGCCATGGTTGCACTCTAGTGTTTATAGTACACTCTATTTATGTCTTCTTTTCTGCTGTAATATTGGAATGAAACTGGGAACAGTACCAGGCAAAAGAAGGGACTGCCAGTGAAAGAGGTGCTATCCAAGGCAAAAAACAGAATGGAGAAAGATGGCTGACAAATCTTGTGTGGTGCCCCAATAGTCCAAAAGATTAAGGGATAGGTGAAGGCTGTTATATAACTGCACATTTTGTTCGTATTTTAATATTTTATGTATAATGCATTATTGTTAAACGAATTTCCTCCAAGACTACCAAGATAGTATTATTAAAAGGAACAAAATAAAATAAGTTTTCAAGTAGATGTGCCAATTGGAAAAAAATGACATTTAAGAAATTATTAAGTGCAACGATGTGCAACAATACATTTAATTTTACAAACTTAAGTTTAAAAATCTTCATAGTTCAAGTTAATAATGGAGCAACCAAATTGATGATGATATATATATATATATATATATTATTGCACTGCAGTAGAATTTTGTAGACAAAACAGTGCCATAAGCCCTGAACACAGTCGCTCATAATCTCTTTGCCAAAACTATATCACCTATATGTGCTACAATTATTGCTTTTGTCAGTCTCGTAAACCAGGATTGGAAAGTTATCTTATTGCTCTAAAGGTTAAAGCCTTAGCTCGTTTGCCCGGGCCCTGACATTCAACATGCACCTTCGTGCTTGCAATAAAGTCAACGAGATATTAACAATATAAATTTTAATGACATGAAAAGACTTTATGATGACAAGGTGATGAAGTAATATCCTTGTAGTTACACGTTTTACAACATAAGTGTTATATTACTTAAATAATTAATCATTCTACACCTTGCTGTCCCACTACGTAGCATATTAATGTTCACAATCACAACACAGTGATGACTCGTATCTAGTGTAGACTTCGAATCCCATACTAACTCCCTGTAGAGACATAAGAAAAGACAAATTGAAAGTTCTAGTCCAAAAACGCTAATGCAGCGAAACAACTGCCAAATGCAGTAATGCCTTAAATACTCTTAAAAATGGGAACACAAGAATCTCAAACCCACGTTCTCAAAACTGCCTCTTGTACAGGCGCAGATGATACAAATAAAACTCCCAGGTAGACAACAGCTTCCTCTGTATAAGTTATAATAAAATATGTAGGTCACAGACTTATGCACACACCTTTTGTCTTCGCGTTTGAATTGAATGCGTATGTTTAGGAAACAATGTGCTATGTCTGTATCTAGTTTTAAAATAGTCTTGAGGTCACTTTTACTATAATTGTGAGAATAGTACAACGCACTATTTCTCCTAGTTAGCGCAGGTTTTTCTTCTTCTTCTAACCAGCTTTTTGCTGCTGAGCTGTGAGCTATTTTGCAGACTGTGCCAAGGAAAAAATAGTGTGCTGTTTTCTCCAGTTGTTCAGCACTGCCGTACAGGGTGTTGGTTATGTTGGGCTGTAGTGGAAGTAGGGTCTGCATAAGGAGGGTTAGGAAGGGGCTTTCAAAGAGAATATGGCTTACTCTGTTACGGTTTCATAAGGGTGGGCGCAATGTCTACAAAGGGGCAGTTGTGTGGAATGTATTTTGTTCAGATGGTAATTTGATAGAGCTGTGTGTCCTGTTCTTAGTTTGAACATTGTAGATTGCTCTTTGCGGGTGAGGAAATTAATACTGTCCAGTTTGTTAGGCACAGTCATTTCTTTGTACATGGCTCTGCCTGTGTTTCCTGATGCCCATTGGTTGAGCCACTCCTCTTTGTGATTGTTGACTAACATTGACCTTAGGGCGAGGTAGTTAACGGGTCTATCTGGTTGTTCCGTAGATGATCCTGCCTTTGATAGTTTATCTGCCTTTTCATTTCCCAAGATGCCAATGTGTCCAGGGATCCACTGTAGTGTGATATTGATATTTAATTTTGATATCATCTGGTGGATTATCACAATGAGTGTTGTCAACTCTCTTGGGTGCTACTGTTAAGCGCTTGCAGAGTGTATTAAGAGTCTGTAAAAAGAGACAACAATATCTGATGGTGATTGCACTCCGTCGTATAATTTGTTTTCCATTTGTCTGTAATGCTATGGTAATTGCCTCAATTTCGGCTTGGAAGTTTGAGCAGCAACTGTCTTAAGGTTTTCTTTTCAGCTTTCCAAGATGTTCCTGCTAGGTGTTTTATTATGTTGAATCTTTGTGATGCCTTTTCTTTTAAATCTGCCATAAAGTGTTTTAGAGACAGTCTTTAGTCTAATTTTACACCAAGATATGTTGGATTTTCTTTTCTTATTTATTGGTTGTGAGTCTATTTTTAGGATGCAGTTTCATTTTGCTGTTTTGTTGCTGTGAATAAACTGACTTTTCTTTGTTTGTTTTCATTTTCTATAATTTTGAATACGTGAAGATAGTTGTGAGGGCTCTGTTTAAATTGGATCTAGTCAGCATTGGATATTTCTCACTAGTCGAAATAAAAAGTGCATCAATGAGGTCCGGGAGGTCACCCATGAAGATAAGAAAGAGAGAGCAGCTAAGGGCTGAACCTTTTGGTAATTCTTCTTCCAAACTTTTTTTTTTTACTAGAGATGGTACCTTCGAATCGGGTTTGGATGGTTCTCTTTTTTAAGAATGCCCAGATTCAGCTATACATTCTTCCATGGATGCCCATTTGTTGTCATCTTCAAAAATAGACCTTTTCTCCACACTCTATCATAGGCTTGTTGCAAATCTATAAATACTGCATAAAATGGCAGAAAAAAAAAAGATCAATAACCGACTTTATTGATGGCTAGAAAGTACTTGCTCACTCCACAATGAACAAGCTGGCTTCAGGTAAGCAAGTAGAACAGAAGACCACCTCTTTCGTTTTATCCAGGACACAGTAGAAGGGTTTCATGAAAACAAACACACTATAGCAGTATTTATAGAAAAGGCAGGTAAAGGCCGAGGGGTAGAGGTGAATATTGAAGTGTAAGAGATGTCTTATCTTATATGATACAGACGTTACTTTAAAAAAGAAGTTGATTACGTTCTACGCGTCATGCATTTAGTCATGCATGTTAACGAATGTCTTAAATTCTGTCAAGTCACTGGTTTTCCTGGCTGGCTCAGGCAACCCATTCCATGCTCTAATGGCATAAATTCTGTCAAGTCACTGGTTTTCCTGGCTGGCTCAGGCAACCCATTCCATGCTCTAATGGCACTAGGGAAGAAGAAGTATTTGTACAAATTCGTCCTAGCACATGGAACAAAACGTATTTTTATCTTTTTGTCTTTCTGAGTATTTTTATTAAATTTTGTTTTTGTATTTGAAGATTATGGTTCAGTGTTTTATGTATAATTGCTACTTTACTTTTGAGTCTTCTATCCTGACGTGCTTCTAAATTTAGTGATTTTCCTAAAGGTGTTACTCTAGTCAAATGTGAATATTCGTTTGTTATGAATCTCATTGCTCTATTTTGTGTCTGTTCTAGTTTCTTAATGTTTTCTTGAGTTGAGGGGCGTCTTACACCAATAGCTTCTTGCCACGTCACAGGTCGGTACGACGTGCCAAAGAGTTATTGGTCTCCACTGCCTACAAGTTGCGACATTGCAGGTCAGTGTTGAGGCCTTCAATAACAATGGTCTCGGTTGTAGCGGGCCTGTTTTTTTTTTTTTTAATTTTGTAATATAAAAATGATACTTCCCACTTTAGAAAGACGGTAGATTTTAGAAAGTTTTGATTTGATCTTGTTGCAGTCGCCTCTCGAGAGAAATGTAGGTCTAAGATAGGTCCGACTTACACAATGAAACGACCTCATTTAATTTAACAGTCTTTTAAACATTACCAGGCCAGTAATGTTGTCATTACTTTATTAATACTATTAAAAAATGAGAATCTTCGCTCCCCATGTTGGTGACGCCACGTCTCCTAAAGAAACACTGTGTGTACAGTGCAGCCACGGGAAATACTGTATTCCTCACTAATCTTCGGACTCGAAGACAAGCCTTATATATAAGCAAATAAAACTTTATTTTTTTCATGTAGGGTTGTAGTTTTTAATGTAGTGGAATCGATCTAAAAACATGGATTTGTTTGAATACGTAAAATTGTTACATCGATTAGTGTAGATCCCATAGATAGTCCAGAGGTACCTAGTTGCCTAGATAAGGTAAAACTTGATTATGTTTTTTTATTTCATGGTAAACAGTCCCGGCATTTTAAATATAAATATAGAAATGAAAATACAAAGAAAACATGTTAGACCAAATTTTCCAATCACAAGCCTCAAAATGTAGCCATAGGTTTTACTTGTTGGTCAAATATTTGTAGCTTCAAGCTTGTATGACACCAACAGCACTAAATGCAGTCTTCCTTAATCTTTGGATCTTTATTTACTTACTATCACAGATGTATCTGTGTCCAAAGTGTTTTGTTTGATTGTCAGAAAGTGGAAAGAAATGACACCCTTCAGTCGCAAAGTGACAATGGATCATTCGAAAGCCTGGGCAGTAGCTATTGTCGGAACGATGTCGCCCATACCGCAGTTGCCTAAGGGTATTTGGCTCCTGATTTTTCCTCTGGGTTGACTCCCGAACCCCTACCCTCCCCCTTGCCATGTTTGACTCACTTTGCCCCTTCTCCTGTTAGTGTTAACTGTTCCGCCGGACTCAATATTTGAGCCACAAGTGAAGGCCAGAAGTTGTACTGGTTGTCAGAGTCTATTTGAGACGCATGTCAATAGAGGCATTCTATAGATAGTGGAGTGCTTATATCTACCATAAAATTGTTGGTTCATATGCCACGAGAAATGAACACAAAAACTCGTGCAGACATGCTTGAGTTTCAAGCTATTTAGCTTTTTATGGTTTGCTGTTTATAAGACAAGCTCATAGCGCAAGTATCAAGTAGAAGATTTTAAATACCGGTATGTCCGAAGTGTTGATTGGTTGATTGTTGGTTAGTAAATCCAGACCGCTAGTCCATCTGAATATTTGCAGCTATATTATTTTCTTAATTCGCAACTTAAATCAAATTTGATCACACTACTTTTTAAAACTTAAACCTAACCCTTTTTAAAAAAAAAAACTTCCTTTTTTTTGACAATTCGTGCAGTTTTCGACAACAGAGTACATGTATGTAATATGTTGTAAGATGTTTTACATGTTTCGGATGTTTCTTCAGAGTTGAAGATAATCTATTTCCTAGTCCAAACCTCCGCAGGACGACGGAAGGTGGCAGCGGGCAGGGTATGTATCCTGGCCCATCGAGATAACCCAACGACAGTCCAGCGTGCATACCACACCACCAGGCAGCCATCCCCATGAAAATACAAGTGTAATAATAAGATGTTTAACAATTTTAAAAAATATAACCCACTTAAAAGTAAAACACGTGTCTTTTGGTCTCTACTACTTCAACTCCACCTTAACTGAGTTTCATAAGTTGTTCAACTTTATAACCTCGTATGCCATAGTCTCACTTATGATTACATTAGAGCTTATCAACCAATACAAACACAAGAAAGCACACTCCATAACATGAGGATATGTCATGATTATCTGTCTTTTTTAACAATATCAACAATTAAATTTGAAGAAGTTTTTTACGTTGACACACAATGATTAATGGTTTACTGCTTTTGTTTTCTACTGTTAGGTTTGAGACTTGTGCATGGCATCACCGTTAGTTCTGAAGGAGAATTTCTCCGGAGATATTCTGAGCAATATCTTCAAAGTGTCCACAAATGAGCAGCTCCAGGACTACAAAGTGCAGGTGGAAAACACTGTCTACGGCTGCCACAAACTTATGCTCTGTGCGGTCTCCGAGTTCTTCCAGTGCCTGATACGATCCGACATGATAGAATCAAGGACTAACTTCGTACAGCTGAAGGACATCAGTTCCTCGACCTTTGCGTTGATCTTGAAACTTGTTTACACCGGGCAGGATGTCATTACTAAAGACAACTGTATAGATTTATGGTACGCCTCGGATCGCCTCGGAATAGCTTTTCTTACGGAAAGGTGTCAAGAAATGGCTATATCTTGCATTACCGTGCAGAATTGTGGGCAAATGTACCAGGCAGCAAAACAATTGGAATCGAAACCTGTGCTTGAAAAGATTTATGCATTAACACTATCCAAGTTCAAGCGAACAAAAGAGAACGGAGCAATCTTATTGCTAGAGTTTGAGGAGTTCCTTAAAATTATCTCAAGTGACAGATTAGTTGTACATTCTGAAGACTTTGTGATTTTTTCAGTCATTGACTGGGTGATGAATGCAGATCTAGGGGCCCCTACTACGAATAACGTCAACAAACTAAACTATAGCTCTAAAGGCCAGTCAGTGCCCCTAGACAATGTTGACGATGAAATAAAAGAACAAAGTGGTGCTATGGGCTCTGATTCTGAAGACTCATGTCGTAAAGTCTCTGTTCATAGTTCTAACTCTTCTGAAAATAAAGTTACATTGTTGAAGACGTCACATGGCAGAAACGCCTATCTGCCGAAATTACTGCATGCCTGCAGATTCCACCTGGCCAGTCCACAATGTCTCTCTCAAGTGTTCCTCCACCCACTCATTCAGCAAGACCCCGAAGCCAGGAAAATAATCTTCTTGGCTGTTCTAGACAAGGTGCGGTGTGTCAAGAGGAGGCACCATGAGACCGACAAGCGGACCCCATGCGCCTGTAATTTCGATACAATTTTCTTTAGAGTTCTTATGTGTTTTGCACTGATAACTCTTGCAATGCTTCTGGCCTTGACAAATGAATAGTTAACTGTTAGATCATTGAATGATGCTGTGTTACAGTCAACTGACAAAAACAAGCCGTCGCTACACCATCATTTGACTTCGCTTATAGATCTATCATCTATCATCTTAAGTGGGGTTTTGTAATGTGAAAAACCCTGAAAGAAGGATTTTACGAATTGAAAAGTATTTTATGTTGTTACCATCTATGCAGTATTATTTTAAAAAAAAAACTGAGATCTATACATATTTTCACTAACAATTCAAGAATGGAATGAAAAATAACATTTATACTTTATACAAACTTTGTGCGTATTTTTCTGTCTTTATTTACAAATATAAAATACAGCCAAATCTAATAAATACAACTATCAGTCATTGTCGACTTGTTTCATGAATTAATGCGTAAATGGACTTTGTATTAAAAATTTGAATAGGCCTATAAATGTGTATTAAAAATGTGGATAGGCCTATAAATGTGTATTAAAAATGTGGATAGGCCTATAAATGACCGGGTTAGAAGAGCATTAGTAAGTGTATGTTTTTATCTTAGACTGATGGCTTGTTTTATGGAGGCACAGTGGCTGAATGGTAAAGCGCTTGGCTTCCGGATCCGCGGTCCCGGGTTCGAATCCTGGTGAAGACAGTGATTTTTAATTTCAGAATCTTCGGACGCCTCTGAGAGTCCACCCAGCTCTAAGGGTACCTAACATTAGTTGGGCGGTTGGTAGTTGTGCTGGTCACATGACACCCTCGTTAACCGTGGGTCACAGAAAATGATGACCTTTACATCATCTGCCATATAGATCGCAAGGTCTGAAAGGGGAACTTTTTACTATCCTGTTGTTATGGTCAAACTAGATATAAGTTATCTAGACTAGAGTTTAAAAAATGTACAACTCCCCTATTTCGGAATTTCGCTTACATTTGTAATGAGATTGCTATTAAACACAGACCCAGATATTTAGATCTGTCCGTAGTAATCAATGTTTAATTAATAATAAAAAAATGTGCATTCAGATATTTTCTTTCAGTCTGATTGGATTTGTGTTTTAAAAACCTAGGCCAATTTTAAATCAGTAATCTAGAATTCTACACACACGTACATCTATATTTCTACCCCGCTCATATTGACTTAAATATTGATCAATACGCTTTGGCGCCGGCGTTTTGGGCGCCAGAACGCCTGCTGCTAGCACAGAAAACACAAAACATTTTATAATCAACATTTGTTATTTTAATATCATGATCTACTTGTCTATCGCCTTTGTTTAACAAACCACGTGATTCACCAGACATGTCACGTGATGTATTACATCACAACAAGAAGGCTCTGTTGTTTATAATTTATAAAATGATAAATAAATACATGTAGAGAGAGAGAGAGGAGGGGGGAAGGAGGCCCGGTGTTCGAGTGGGTCCCGGGTTCGAATCCTGGTGAAGACTTTGATTTCTTATTTCGGGATCTTTAGGCCGCCTGAGAGTCCACCCAGCTCTAATGGGTACCTGGCATTAGTTGGGGAAAAGTAAAGGCGGTTGGTCGTTGTGCTGGCCACATGACACAATTTTTTTTTTCTTTGAAAAATTATAACGGTCAAACTAGAGTTTTCCCGGTGTGGCCAACAATCTAGTAATTGTTTTCTCAACGATTTATAGCAACTTTTAAATTTCTAGGAAAATCGTTAGAGCCCATTTTGAGATCAATGTCCACCCACCCAGGTTTTAGATTTTTAAGTTTCCACGAAGTAGCTTTGTGAAAATTGTTTTTAACTTATTAAAAGATTAGCTGTTAAAGTTTTGTGAATAGTAGATAGACTTTGTAGGACGACGCTTACTAATGTAAACATAATTTTCACGACAGATATCGCGATGTGAATGAAACCAAACAGAAACATTATTTTAACATTTACAAGAAAATATTTTATTTAGGAAGGGGAGATTACCATGGCTTTTTGAGATGCACTATTCTCATGGCATGACTTCACAAGTTTATGTAATGAATATTGTTATAAACCTGGTGGTGGCACAGATGGGGGTAGTGGTGTGAGTGTAGTAAGCCGACGCAAATCGCCCCAGGCCAGCGCTAGACGAGCGGTCAACCGTGACGAGTTACGACGGTCAGCCGAGTCGAGTGTCAACAGGACGGTTCGGGAAGAGCTCTGGGGCGTCACGAGGGTTGTAGTCATGTGACGAAGCTAGAAACGTCGAGCGATGTTCCGTCCGGTTCTAGAAGGCCAGTAGGGACCCTATATAAAGAGCGGAGGTGTCCAGTCAAGACGGTTCACGGCAGGGGTTCAGAACACGGTCGACTACAGCACAGTTCAACGGTGTGGTTCTGTACGGAGCATTACGATGGTTTAGTGCGGAGTACTGTAAAGTACAGTTGAGACGACTGGCGTCTTGATCTTGGTCTGTGATCGAGTCCGACACAACGAGCCCAGTGTGTGAAGTCAGTTGAACTGTTGAACTCAGTGCAAGCCGGAACGAGACGGAGAGGCCAGTGCAAGAATTGATACGGCGGTACGGTGTTATCGGAGATATTTGTATAGTGTACGTGTTGCCAATTGTACAGCATTGGCTGTTATTTATTCAACTATTAAAGTGTTACGTTACTCTGGAGCCCTGAGTTGTCAAGTTCTTTAAGTTGGAGGTGTATGGTGCAGTTTGCAGAGAGCCTGGATATTGAGATTCGTAACAATATTTACACAAAACAAGTGGACAAGATATTTCACCGAGAGATAAAATGAAAAGCAAAATAAATAGAATTTCGAAAAAAAAAAAAGTAACAAATAATATATTTCTTCTTTGCTTTTTTAGTAAATCTTCTTTTTCTTTGACATCTCTTTCATAAAAATGATTTATTATTTTTTTTGGCTTTCCTCTGTCACATTTTGGTCTTTTCTTTAAATCATATCCTGGCATAATCACCATATCACTTTTGCAACTCATTCTAATTATCCATTTTGGCATTTAGTAGTGGAATATGTATGTCGTGACGTTGGCCAGATTTCTGCTGTTCCACAAGCCATAATAGAGACCTAAATTTAGTACGAGCCCATGTCTGCAACAATTCATCGTAAGCAGCTGCAGGTATGCTCAATCTGGTCAAATCTTTTCTTGGTTTTAAAGCAACTTTACTTCAGGGAGTTGAGTTGTCGGTTCTCAAGACTCTTCAAACACTTCGTCCTCGTGGTTCCGGAGTCTATACTCCGCCAGAACGTAAAACATGATGGCAATGACCAGCAATGTCATGAGGATGTACAGTTTGGTGGAGACGCAGATGTAGGTACCGGAACCAAACATAAAGGCCAGGCCCAGGCTCTGTACAAGTCTGTGGTTGGTGAAAGCCACATCCGGGGCATCGGTACATGTCAAACAAATCAAAGCTGTAGGAGAAGAGAAAATGAAACAACGGTTAGAGCTGTTAGCTATTCTGCTTTTTCATGGGAGATTTTGACAAATGGAGACTATGGTGTATCCGGTGTACGGGAAAAGGAAATACTGGTAAGCTAAGTATTTTTAAACGTAAATAAGAATGGGCTAAATAATGTGTGCGTACGTCTTAGCACTTCAGAACAGTTAGGGATTTGGGGGCCGGGGGTGACCTCTACAGGGGCCCCTGCATTTTGACATTCAACATCATGACATGAGATAGTGGCATAATATTCAATGTCAAAACATATTTCGGACACTCGAGTGGTTGCCCGGCCGGTGGGGGGGGGGATTTCACATTTGGACCCCCTTCCCACCCCCACCTTGCTTCAGAATCCAATTTTTAAACTCTTCAGCTTATTAAAAGTCTATTCTTTTGTTGACATTAATAAGATTCTCTCATTTATTTAACATTTCCTACTTTTTCTTTTTCATTTTGATTCATTTTTCTTTACATCGCCTCATATTTCTTCATTTCTCTTTCTTTTCTTTTCCTCTCTGTATTTTATTGCTTATAGAATATACACCGGACCTTTCCAATCAAAACGCAAATAAAGAGAAGATTACTCTGATTAACTTTGATATGAAAATCTTATTTTAAAACAACATGGACTAGAAAGTGACTAAATCGTCTGCAATAGTTTTCCATTACGCTCCTAGACTGATATTATTTTAATAGGCCTCTAAAATTTACATTATCCTCTTTTTCACGACTAACCTTTGGAAGATTATTTGAATAGATTAATTTAGTGTATTAAAAATAATCTTGATTTAAAAAGAACGAACAGCATAAAAAACTTAATTTAAAAAAATGTAATGCAATGAGCAAAAACCTTCTTTTTTTTTTTCCTTTTCTAAAAATTCAAAATGGGAGGGAACTAAGAAGGATTTAATCACAGCACGTAGTCAGCGAGTGAATTTATTGGGATATGAGAGAATATGAATTTTTTAAATTTATTG
This sequence comes from Biomphalaria sudanica, assembly GCA_036873155.1. Taxonomy (NCBI): domain Eukaryota; kingdom Metazoa; phylum Mollusca; class Gastropoda; family Planorbidae; genus Biomphalaria; species Biomphalaria sudanica. Next base: position 2,733,503 of record JAZGLO010004016.1, read on the forward strand.
ATACATAATCCTGCTGATCTTTCCTTGGTATCTCGTGGGTTCAATTTTTGTTTCCAAACAAGTTTCTTTCAGTCCATTAATGCTCCATATTTGTCATAAAATAATAAAACAACACAAAAAAACTACTTTTCCTTTCTAATAACATCAAACAAAAAATTTACTTTATTAGATATTTACTACTCTACTTATCAACTGAGCCGTTAGATTATTTGATATTTAATACAATCGACACAAAAAAAAAAGCCAATAAATATATAGGTATTGCCCTTACTATTGCATTGTGTTTGCCACACAGAATCACATACTCCCCAGGCTGCGGCTAAAATGAAGAAGAGCGCTGGTTTGGGTTCTGGAATCCATATCAAATATCTGCAAGCAAAACGCATGAAATTACGATTGTCTTATTATTGGTAGGATTTCTCGAGACGCGCACTAACAACCTCTTTCTCTAGACAAACCCACACAAACATTCGCACACACACACCAGGCACTAGCTGACATATACCTTACAAATCTCACGACCAGTCGCATCTTTAAAACTGAGACAGACGTACACATCAAAGCACGCCTTCTTTCAGAAAAAAAAAAGATTTCAGAAACATTTCAACTTTCAAAACACGCCTACTTTTCAAAAACTCCCCCAACTTTCAAAACACGCCTACTTTCACAAACTCCCCCAACTTTCAAAACACGCCTACTTTTCAAAAACTCCCCCAACTTTCAAAACACGCCTACTTTCACAAACTCCCCCAACTTTCAAAAACGCCTACTTTCACAAACTCCCCCAACTTTCAAAACACGCCTACTTTCAGAAACATTTCAACTTTCAAAACGCGCCTACTTTCACAAACTCCCACAACTTTCAAAACACGCCTACTTTCAGAAACTCCCCCAACTTTCAAAAACGCCTACTTTCACAAACTCCCCCAACTTTCAAAACACGCCTACTTTCACAAACTCCCCCAACTTTCAAAACACGCCTACTTTAAGAAACTCCCCCAACTTTCAAAACACGCCTACTTTCACAAACTCCCCCAACTTTCAAAACACGCCTACTTTAAGAAACTCCCCCAACTTTCAAAACACGCCTACTTTCACAAACTCCCCCAACTTTCAAAACACGCCTACTTTCACAAACTCCCCCAACTTTCAAAACACGCCTACTTTCACAAACTCCCCCAACTTTCAAAACACGCCTACTTTCAGAAACTTCCCCAACTTTCAAAACACGCCTACTTTCACAAACTCCCCAACTTTCAAAAAACGCCTACTTTCACAAACTCCCCCAACTTTCAAAACACGCCTACTTTCACACACTCCCCCAACTTTGAAAACACGCCTTTTTTTCACAAACATTACAATTTTCACAATCTTGTCAATTGTCGTATAGACATCCAAAGACTCGCAGTCACTCATACTTTTAACCGAATTCGTATACTCCGCCTTGCGAATACTCACACAACAACACATATACTCACATGCTACGCCCAACCTCACACAGTTACGCCTTTATTCACAATACAACCAAGCCACGCCTAGATTCACACAACACGCCTTTATTCACTTTACACCAGAGCCCCGCCTATAATCACACAGTCTCGCATGCCTTTATTCACTATATACCCAAATCACGCCTATATTCACACCCAAGCCACGCTTATATTCACACAGTCACGTCTTTATTCACACCCAAGCCACACTTATATTCATGCAGTCACGCCTTTATTCAAACCCAAGCCACGCCTATATTCACACAGTCACGCCTTTATTCACACCCAAGCCACGCTTATATTCATACAGTCTCGCCAATACTGAATATTCTCCCACTACCACGACTACACTGCCTCTTATCAGCTACACTTGTACTCACCCTATCATCAAGGCAATGTGTACGATTCCTCCAAACCCCAGCACGACTTCTCGCGGGATTTTGTGAGAGAAGATAGCCACAAATATTGCGCCAAACACCGTAGAGCCGCCTAAAGTAATCATACAATATCCAACATAGTTGACACCTAGACTACAAGTCACGAAGTACTGCGATAATTGGAAAAGGTTAAAGAGTACATTAAAATCAACACATGACTCTTGTAAACAGCACACAATATAATATCATTTATCGTCTTTACGGCAATGCGAATTGATAACAGCTTTGAAGTTTTTGGTTTGGTATAATCTTTATATTTAAATATTTTATATTTTTCAATGGATCATGTATGCCACTATGATTTAGTATGAAATACTGTAGATGTATATTTAAAAGGTAGAGAATGCTTATGATTTCATCTATGCATCGATAAAGCACTCTAATGTGTTGGCCTATGCACTTATAGTGCTTAAAGTACATGGTGTATTTTTTTTTGAAAGAAATTAGAAATTTTTTAATGAGTTGGAAATCTAACACTTTGACATTTCTTATAAACTAAGAAATAATAAAAAGTTACCTGATTGTAGTCTGAATAAATAAAGCCCTGTTGCATACCATTAAACATTAACAGTGGAATCAGCAGACGTAGAGTTGGGTGTCGAACAAGTTGGCTTACATGTTGCTCGATTATCTGGCCAAAAAAAAAAAAGGTTGATATCATCTTACAATATGTTAAGATCTAGTAACAGATATTCCTTCAAATTAGTTTTTACAAGTTTTGGACTTGAATTTTAGCGTTCATGTTAATTAAAGACTAAAACTCTACACTCTACTTAGTCATTGGGTGTGTTTTTATGGTGACGTTTGGAAGAGGTTAGTGAATGGTTTTGAATGATGCAACATAGGTGGCGCTGTGGTCACTTTTGAGACGACGCGATTTCGCGATAGTCGTCTGCAACGAAACTGATTCAAAACTCTAAAAAAAACAACAACATTTCAACATGCGATTCTTCTCGACTATCCAATGTCAAAATGGTTGAACACCTTCAGACATTCCTACATCATTACATTGACAACTTTTGTGCAACACAAAAAAAGGTCCTCGCATAATAGTACAGGCCAGTTCTTGCTACTTCTTTAGAAGACTCAATTTGACATGCCTATTGGCCCGTCACATTTTTTTAAATTCATTGTTTTTTGTTTTGTTTTTTGTTTTGTTATGGAATCCACATCAAACTTCTAACAATACTGTCTAACAGAAAAGGACTGTAATCAACCAGATGATAACCTCTTTTATGACATTAAAAGCTATCTTAAAAACATTATGAACATCCTAAGAGAAACGGAAGGAGGTTCACACAGTTAAATGAATACTGGTTTATTACTTTATTAAAGAAACTATGCTAACAGAAAAAAAAAATCATGGAATATAAAAACACTGATGCAGTCTATACAAAGTATCTTAAAATTAAATATCCTCCCCAAAAACTAAAATTGTACATTTTTGTTACTAAAATATGCATATTAAATATTAATTTAAAGATGGAAAATTTAATTTAATTTACAAGTACTCTCTTTAATTCACAATATGGCAGGCTTTAAGATATTAATTTTTTTTTTAAATTTAACAAATGGATTTTTTATTTTAGCTTTCGAAAAAGTGTAGGGGCCTACACACACAAAATATGCTCCGGGGCCTCCGCAAACTTAAATCCGGCCTTGGTATCAAGACTGAGTAACGAGCTAATAATTATAGGGAAAACAGAATATATATGAAATAGACAAGGCGCGAGAGAAAGAAAGAGACTGGAGAGAGAGACAAAGAGCGAGAGAGAGAGACTGTGAGAGAGAGAGAGACAAAAAGAGAGAAGCTGTGAGAGAGAGACTGGGAGAGAGAGACAAAGAGAGAGACTGGGAGAGAGAGAGAGACAAAAAGAGAGAAGCTGTGAGAGAGAGACTGGGAGAGAGACTGGGAGAGAGAGAGACAAAGAGAGGGACTGGGAGAGAGAGAGAGAGAGACAAAGAGAGACTGGGAGAGAGATAGACAAAGAGAGAGACTGAGAGAGAGAAAGAGAGAGAGAGTGAGACTGGGAGAGAGAGAGACAAAGAGAGAGAGACTGAGATAGAGAGAGACTGGGAGAGAGAGAGAGACAAAGAGAGAGACTGGGAGAGAGAGAGACAGAGAGAGAGACTGGGAGAGAGAGAGACAAAGAGAGAGAGACTGAGAGAGAGAGAGAGACAGAGAGAGAGAGAGACTGAGAGAGAGACAAAGAGAGAGAGACAGACAAGAGAGAGCTGAAGTAGTTTAACAGGACAGAAAGTAAAACAAAACTAACACAAAGCCGCCCCCCCCCCAAAAAAAAACAACACCACCACCAAACTGAAACCCGATTTCCGGGTTTTAAGTATCCAATAAAATCAGACCGGGTCATCGTCTGCCCAGCTATGGCGGACAGCTAAAAGCTGTTTACACAGCCTGAAGGGAAGGACAGCCGAGAAGGAGGAAATGACTTTGAGAAATGGAGAAATCGTGTTTCACGGTGGGCGGCCACTGGTCCAGAGACAATATCGTCTTGGGTTACAAACTAACTACCATTGATTAGTGGACAGTATTGTCTCGTGGATGAGCCTTACTTCACGAGACTTGAACGAGAGCTGGAAGAATGGGATAGAACGCATAACGAATCAAATAAAAAGCTATAAAGTGTATAAAGTCTACGACTAGTTATTACGATTTAACTTAGCTCATTGTACATATTGTTATGACTCTACATTGCGCACTGTCATTTGGCGCGACATTGTGTACCAGAGGACACGATATAACTGTGGCATAATGTATGAAATTCGTTTTTCGTTGTTTCTGCAATTTTTTAAAAAATATACTGACACCTAAATTGATTAAAAATTATTTATCAGAGCCTCGAATATTTATTTTTATGATGGGTTGGCGTAGACAAGAGATTCTCTTTATCGTGTAGCACCCCTTAAGGCCGCCTCTGATTGCAGAATTGATAAAAAACATTCTTGTCCAGTCTAATTTTTTTAAAATCTACATCTGTGTTCACAAAATTAAATATATCTTTTGACACTTAGTCACCAAACTATACATAACACACACGTAATCACTGACCTATATATAACACACACACTTATTCACTGAACTATATATATCACACACACTTAATCACTGAACTATATATAACACTCATTATATCACTGAAAATCAACAGGAAGATCTAAAAGTATTGCCTTACCAACAGAACATACATACCTGTCAAATGTTATTATTTAAGGCATGGGATTACTTCTGCTACCCTACTCACCTGTTTCGGGGACTTGTCTGGGTCAGATCTTGCTCCGATCCTGTCTAAAAGAAGGAAGATACATCCAAACGAGACTACGCCCAAAACCAGGTAGGACGTCATCAGCTTCCATAGAACGGAACTGAGTACTTTCTGATCTGTGCAGACCAAAAAAAAAGAATTTTACATTGTGTGAAACACAGGTTTGACAATCGTAAATCTTTGATAAGAATTCAATAGTATGTCGATTGAATCTTATTCACAAATATAAATAAACTTTTGTTTTTGGTTTCATTATTAAATCTATATGTTCAGTTAACCCAAGTTCACATCTAGTCATTGAACAAAGTGTTCATATTCTTACTCTCTTTGAGCGAAATGTTTTCAAGATGAGAGGGTTCATGATTGAACATGAATAAAATCTTTGAATCGGATTACTTTTTTTTTTTTTTTTTTTACGATTCGTAAATCTTTGAACGCTTCTGTATCTGGCGGGTACCTAACCAGAGAGTCAAGGTCGTTTGTGAGGAGCGCAATGTTCGTATGGAAAACATTTCACCTTAGGTTATTTTTGGTCAACTTGATAAAGCTGAATAATAAACCTTAAAGTCGTAAAGGAAAATAATTTTATACCAAATAATGTTTTCACTGAATACGTTTCGAAACCTTTGACCTTTTCTCTTTATCTTTTGTTTTACTGGAAGCAGACGTCAAGCAAACCTGCATGGAAAACGATTTCTTCTACCGCAGTAAATAATGGATATAGTGACATTTCAAGTAAGCTCAATTTCTAAGAAAAAAAATGTTTTCCATGTTTCGGATGTTCCTTCAGAGTTGAAGATAATTTACTGCCTATTCCAAACCTCCCGCAGGACGACGGGGGATGGGAGCGGGCAGGGTTTGAAGCCGGGACCACCAATAGGTCCGAACGAAAGTCCAGCGCGCAACCTGCTTAACCAGGCAGCAATATAATTGACATAGTTGGCGCAAAAGCATTATTTTGATACTTTAAAAAAAAAAATAGATTAATGTCGAATTAAGTCGTGACGTGACGTAGATAATCTATGAAGGATAAACAGTTGCTGTTTAAGGCGTTTATAAACCATACGTCATTAGTTGCATTTTGGGATGTGCGCCCACTGGTCCTGAGACAGGATCGTCTTGGGTCACAAACTAGCATTGATTAGTGGACAACATTGTCTCGTGTACGCGACTTACGAGACTTGAACGAGAGCTGGAAGAATGGTCAAGGAAGCTAGTGGAGTTATATCAAGTCTGAAAAACTACCTCTCCCCCCCCCCTTTATGATCTTGCTTCGTGTAGTTAGACATCTAGTTTCTCTTTGCTTCGCGGAATTTAATACTTCTTTTATAAATGTAACAAAGAATAACATTTGTTAACTTTTTTTTTTTTGGGGGGGGGGAGGGGATTAGTGTTATATTTCATAAGTTGAATATAAAAAAAAAGTTTCCCTTTCACACCTTGCGATCTGTCGTTTGTATATAGTCTGGACAACGTCCATTAGTTGTATGTTGTTTTATTTAGTAGTTGCAACTGCTCCATTCTCTATCGTAACAGACTGGAAACACAAGTACATTTAATGTTGTTGTCCATTGAGAACCCCCCCCCCCCCCAGTCCTTAGCCGAGATGGGAAGCTAGCAATCGGTATTGGGCCACGGGGGAGTCTCGGGCCGCAGACGACTATCTGGCCACACATGGCTAACTGATCGAAAGACGCAGACCTTTATTCGTGACACTAATCCAATGAAACTTCTCTATCCAGCACGATGGATCGTTGGAATGTTCCATGCGTCATGGTGTCTCAAACTAACAACTTTTAAAAACAAGGTCACAAAGATAATTTGTGTGGAAATTACTGGAAATGCAACTCAGAATCGGCCCACGAAGTGGTCCACCCAAGCAGGTAAAATATATATATATATATATATATATATATATATATATATATATATATATATATATATATATATATATATATATATATATATATATATATATATATTGTAAATATTCATGTGTATTTAATATATCGACTATTATGAAACCCTTTGTACCTGGCCTAAATGATGTTATTGAATGATTATCTATTGAATGGTGTTGTAATGGGCCAATCACGTATTCTAGGTCTCAGTTTAAAACAATTGTATTACCTCCAGTGAATAATAATAAAAATGCTTATTTTATGCAAAAAAAAAAAAGGCTGAATATTTATTCTAAAAAAATTAAACGTTTCGCTTTCAGAAAAGTAGCCGTTGCACCAGAAATTTTAAACATCTAGAGTATCATTATATATTTTCTAGTTTTTGCGATTGAAACGGGACGGACGGACAGTCAGACAAAACAGAAGTTATTCCCCTTCCGGGGCCGCTAAAAAACATTGTTTATTAACCTTTCCTTTATTCTGAAACACACACAAAAAGTTATCTAGTTATAGTTTCCGCCATAGATGAAAATATCTAATATAAAATAAATATATTTCTAACTTTTTTAACATTTAGAATTCAAATGACTCGTTTTTACAATTTGCATAAATGTTAGCTTTATGAAGTGCCGACCAGCCGGTGAAATTACGAAAGAAGTTTGGTCACGATGTGACAAGAAAATAAATAAAAAGTTTTTAAAAAAAAACTAGGATTTTGTTTTTTACGAAACAAAAGATTAGAACTGCTTGTATTCTTTCCTGTTTTGACCTTCAAACTAAATACAAACGATTCGGACAAGTAGACAGAGGCTGTTCAGTTGTCCAAGCTTATCAGATATTTATAGGACGTCTGAGAGATGCAGACGATAAAGGATGAGAGGAGAACTTGAGATGAAACGCTGATCAAACAAGCAGACGTCACGTTGATAGGCGGCAATGAGTTGATCCTATGCGATCTAAGTGATGGCTGGAGTGTCAGTGTGCAAGAATTATAGGGGGGGACACCATTTCGAGAAGACACAACTCTCTTTCCATGTTGATCATCTTTTGGGTTATTTTTATCTCTTCCTCCTTCACTCTCTTTTCTTTCTTTTATTTTGGAAATGTAGCACTTAGTATCAATATTGTCTTCGGTGATATCTGTTCACTTCTGACTATTTACGTGTTTCTTTTTCTTTCTCTCTCTCTCTCTCTCTGTCTTTCTCTCTCTCTTTCTCTATCTCTCTCTTTCTCTCTCTCTCTCTCTCTGTCTCTCTCCCTCAATCTGTCGTGTCCTGTTTTTTTCCCCATATTTTTATCTCTGACAATCCCTAACAATCTCTGACAATCCCTAACAATCTCTGACAATCACTAACAATCTCTGACAATCACTAACAATGTCTCTGACAATCACTAATAATCTCTAACAATCACTAACAATCTCTAACAATCACTAACAGTCAATCAATAAAAATCTCTGACTATCACTAACAATCTCTCTGACAATTACAATCTGTGACAATCACTAACCATCTTTCTGACAATCACTAACCATTTTTCTGACAATCACTAACCATTTTTCTGACAATCACTAACCATTTTTCTGACAATCACTAACCATTTTTCTGACAATCACTAACCATTTTTCTGACAATCACTAACCATTTTTCTGACAATGACTAATAATCTCTCTAACAATCTCTGACCTCTGACATTCACTTACAATCTCTGACAATCGAAAACGCTCTCTCTGACAATTTCTAACAATCTCTGACAATCACTAACGATCTTTGACAATCTCTAAAATATTTTCCAATCTTTAACAATCTCTCTAACAATCTTTAACAATCTCTTTAAAAATCTTTAACAATCTCTCTAACAATCTTTAACAATCTCTCTAACAATCTTTATCAATCTCTTTAAAAATCTTTAACAATCTCTCTAACAATCTTTAACAATCTCTCTAACAATCTCTCTAACAATCTCTCTAACAATCTTTAACAATCTCCATGTTAACCCCCCGCCCGTTGCACAATGTCTATTAGCATCTTCTTACTGTATAAAAAAAAAGGTTCAAATTTTCGACTCTGTACAATAACATCTTGAGAAGATCAAAGTTGAAAGGTCATATAATCATTGAGAGGCTATATGCAATTGACAACTGATGTCAAGGAAGTAAAGGCTAGATCCGTTGCCAGGGCACCCTGACCAAGTGCCCTCGGCGTCACTGAGGCTCTCGCTCGGAGCTGAGCTTCGACCAGGAAGTGGACTTGGGTCACTAATTGACCAGCCGTTAACAGATTCAACACGTCCAGTCCAGTTGTTCAGCAACCCCCACCGCCACCCACCTCGCTTTGTTCTAACGCCACGTCCTAAATAGTTCAATCCCTAGCCAAGACTAACGGTCAGCTAATTAGCACTTGTGGTCACTTTACGTTGAGAAGTTAACGATCGCCTGACCAGACAATCAGTAGAAGATTAACACATTTACGTGTAAAGCCTTTCGCACTTACTCAAATTACGAATTTACTAAAGGTTCCAAGAGTATTTTTTTAAGACCCTATATTATTCGTTTTTTAACTGATATGAGACTAATAGAAAAACGACCTTAAGATTTAGTTAAAGTTCTTAAATAAAGAGAGAAAGACGTCAGAAATGTTTAGCTCAGTTGTCCATAAAAGTAAAGAAAACAATCTTTTCCTTCATTAGCTTCTTCTTACCACGCCTCTTGACCCACTTTAGCAAACCACGCCTCATGACCCACTTTAGCAAACCACGCCTCATGACCCACTTTAGCAAACCACGCCTCTTGACCCACTTTAGCAAATCACGCCTCTTGACCCACTTTAGAAAAATAGAATTTGTGTACAGTTTACATTAAGTCGGTGTATATATCCTAAAAATATGGTCACCAGGGTTCCTTCTCCGATCATACAAATATTTGCACTGACCACCATATTTTTTCAAGTTTAAAGACCAACTGAAGAGGTTTTTTTCGAAATTGAGATTTGGATAATAGATGGCATTAAAGTTAGTTCCTAAAATTTGAGATTTTAGAAAAGCGCATTTATATTAGAAAAAGGTAATTTGAAAGTGTAAAAATTAACTAGATTTGAAATTCAGCTTGAATGACCGAAAGCGGAAGTGATGTCGGCTTAGGGACGAGAAAAATGTAAATAAAAAATTGACATGGCTGGATACGTTATTGATAGCGATTCAAAGGATAGATCTAGATCTAGCAGTCAAACAATTTTATATGATACTTATGGGATGGAGTAAAATGATCATGAAAATAACTTATAATAATCTATTTTTGTATCTTGTAATATAGAGAAGGGTCTAGACTATTATAATTATAGATAGACAGATCTAAAAATCTTATCTTATATAATACAGACGTAACTTCAAAAAAAGGATGATTACGTCCTACGCGTCATGCATTTAGCCATGCATATTAACCAATGACTTAAATTCTGCCAAGTCACTGGTTTTCCTGACTAGCTCAGGCAACCCATTCCATGCTCTAATAGCACTAGGGAAGAATTATTATTTGTACAAATTTGTCCTAGCATATGGGACGAGGAATGTGCCTTTATCTTTGTGTCTTTCACAGTATTTTATTAAAATTTGGTTTTGTATTTGAAGATTATGGTTCAGTGTTTTATGCATAGTTGATGCTTTACTTTTGAGTCTTCTGTCCTGAAGGCTTTCTAAATTTAGTGATTTTACTATAGGTGTTACTCTGGTTAAGTGTGAATATTCGTTTGTTATGAATCTCACTGCTCTATTTTGTGTCTGTTCCACTTTCTTAATGTTTTCTTGAGTTGAGGGGTCCCAAACGGTGGATGCATATTCTATTATTGGCCTAACCAAGGTTAAATAACATTTTAGTTTTATGTTCTTTTTTGATTTATAGAAATTTCTTTTAATAAATCCTAATGCTTTGTTTGATTTTTTTATAATTTCATCAATATGTGGATTCCATGACAGTTTTTCATTTATTATAACACCTAGGTATTTTGCGTTTTTAGTCTGTGTTACTGGTTTGCCATGAGCTAGCCAGAAAAACCAGTGACTTGGAAGAATTTATGTCATTGGTTAATATGCATGACTAAATGCATGACGCGTAGGACGTAATCATCTTCTTTTTTGAAGTAACGTCTGTATTATATAAGATAAGAAGAATAAGATAAGTGCAATTAATTTGTTATAGTTTTTTTGTTACTCTTAACAACTGACATTTTTCTGGGTGGAAAGACATGCTCCAATTTGATTCCCATTTCTGTAATTCATCTAATTCTCTTTGTCAAATATCTGTGTCTTGTGTTGTTTTTATTGTTCTATATATTATGCAATCATCTGCAAATAATCTGACTTTTGTTCCTGAACTAATGCGATTTGGTAAATCATTTATGTAAATTAAGAATAGTAGTGGACCCAAGACTGTTCCTTGAGGTACACCTGAGTTTACTGTTATCGGTGTTGATTTAGAGCCATTTATTATTACAGTTTGTTCTCTCCCTATCAGAAAATCTTTAATCCACTGATGCAATGGACCATTAATGCCGAAAAGTTTTAATTTTTTAAGCAAACTATGGTGGTGAACTTTGTCAAAAGCCTTGGAAAAATCTAGTAAGATAGCATCTATTTGTTCACATATACGAGCACAAACACAGACACACTAAATCACATGAACCTTGGAGCCCTCAATCAAATATGTTATGAAGAGAAAGTTTAAAGCAGTAGTTCCTTTGGAACGATAGCATGGTGAGACCAGGCCAACGACCCTTAACTCTTTGACTTGCTAAGCCAAAGTTAATCTCACGACATGGCAACAGGGGCGGACTGGCTATATGGGCATTCGGGCTAATGCCCGGTGGGCCGGTAGGACCACAGTAATCATTTTCTTTTTTGAAATCACGTCTGTATTTTTTAAGAAAAGGGCGGCATGGATGTCACTTAGGCACGTATCAAATTGTTGAAGGTTTTATTACATTCTCGTACATAAGGGTCCCTCTGAGCGAGGTATTTATATTCACTATATCTTATCTTCTTCTTATATAATACAGACGTTACTTCAAAAAAGAAGATGATTACGTCCTACGCGTCATGCTTTTAGTCATGCATATTAACCAATGACTTAAATTCTGCCAAGTCACTGGTTTTCCTGGCTAGCTCAGGCAACCCATTCCATGCTCTAATAGCACTAGGGAAGAAGGAGTATTTGTACAAATTTGTCCTAGCATATGGGACGAGGAATGTGCCTTTATCTTTGTGTCTTTCAGAGTATTTTATTAGATTTCGTTTTTGTATTTGAAGATTATGGTTCAGTGTTTTATGTATAATTGCTACTTTACTTTTAAGTCTTCTATCCTGAAGGCTTTCTAAATTTAGTGATTTTACTAAAGGTGTTACTCTAGTCAAATGTGAATATTCGTTAGTTATGAATCTCACTGCTGTATTTTGTGTCTGTTCCAGTTTCTTATGTTATCTTGAGTTAAGGGGTCTCAAACGGAGGATGCATATTCTATTATTGGCCTAACCAAGGTTAAGTAACATTTTAGTTTTATGTTCTTATTTGATTTATAGAAATTTCTTTTATAAACCCTAATGCTAGATATAGGACTATAGTATCATTCGTGACCTCATGAAATTCCTACAAAATAAAAGGGACCGACTCCAAATGTCTGCTCTTTGAGTCTGGCATAAATACACTCATAAAATCACATGAGTCTTATCCAAGTAATTTTTTTTTTAATTGTATTTTAAACAAAAGTTATAATCTCAATAAATAATCCTTAACTTAATTTTATTTATTTTTTACTTATATAATATGGGAAGCGTGGTCGAGAGGCCAAGTGCGCTTGGAAGGTTCGACACCCGACTCGGGCAGAGTTGTGTTTACTGAGCGCCTAAAAGCAGCACGGAAAACCAACTCCTTCCCCCCACTGGTCCACAAATGAGATTGGACCAAAAGCGCTCTGAGCATACTGTAAGCATGAAAATAGCGCTATATAAAAGTTATAATAATAATAATAATAATAATAATTAATGTAACTTTTCCATTTAGAGGTGCGTGGGTACGTTTTGACTACATAAAGGGGTTTCCAGGTCAAAAAAGTTTGAGAACCTCTGACCTAGCACATCGACAAAAGAAACAAAACGATTGTAAAACAGAAAGATCGAAAACAAAATGGTGTTTTACTTGCAGACGAAGAGGCTGTCACGTGTTCTCTTATTTATATTTCATAAGCTAAATGTGCAGGAAAAGGTGAAACTTCAGCACTTGTTGGTCATGTCAGTTATATTATCTTATCTTATCAATTAAAGACGTTCCTTCGGATTATACAGTGATAATCCTTCACCTATCCATGTGTTAGTCTAAAACGTTCGGGTAACCAGTTAAAGGTTCCAGTGGTACTAAAGATGAAATTCTTCCTGGCATATAAAATAAGTAAAGTCCTCATCTTTGAGTCTCCCTGAGTATTTCACTAGGTTGTGTGTATTTGTAATATATTTGTATATGGTTCAGTGTTTTATGTATTATTGCTACTTAACTTCTTAGTGTTCTGTCTTGAATATTCAAAGTGTTAATCATCTATGTCTTTGAATGAAAAAGATTTACGATCATTTTTTGCTCCTTTTAGCAATGAAAAATCAAACTTCTACAAGCTATTTCGCTTCTTACTGGGTTGTAGCACAAACTAAGTGTGACTATATAATTGGCAACAGTGCTGTTTCAATAAGGCGTCCTTGACATTGTTTCGTTTCTATATTTATTTTAAAATCTTTCCCAATGTTCCATTTTTAACTTTTTCCTTTATGTGTCCGAATGTCACCCTCCACATTCCATATCAAATTCTCTCTTTCTATTGTTTATTGTTTTCCCTTCTTCTATATATAAAACTTAATTAATTAATGACCATAATAATTAGTAAACTAACTGATTAATTTTTTTTTTATTGATTTATGAGTTGTCATCGACAATAAATAATTGTTCAAAGTTTCAACTTAATCCGAGATGGGGCATGGGAGAAAAAACAAGTAAAAGAATCCTTCCAGACAGACAGACAGAAAGACAGACAGACGGAGTGAATAATATAAGCTTTGTAAAAATCAAAAAGCTAAACAAGAGGATATTACTGAGTTTGAAGTTTATCGTGAAAACCTCCAATAGGAATGTGAATTTCAGACAAGTTCTGGCAGCTTAGACGACCTTCACCTTAAAAGTTATTCAGTGGAAGAGATGCAGACGATAAACTTAGTAACTTTACGATCCACATTTTGTAAAGCATAGATCTAGAAAAAACATGAAGAGTTGAGACTGATAAGAAGCAATAGTAATTAGGGTTGAACATGAAAGGGAGTTAATACGAATATATAATGTTTCAGTGCATACAGAGTTATCTCTTGGCCCAGCCAAACAGACACAATCTGGAAATCTACATTTGCTACGATCCTAGAAAATGGTAATAACAGAAACATTCTTAATAAGAAAAATTTGCTGAGCGATCTAATCAAAACACCAAGGAACCAACAATGTCCGAGAGTGTACGACATCATTTATCATATTCTCTGTATGTATATATGTCATTTTTTGCTTTACCTCTCCTTTTTACCACTCGCTTTACCTCTCCGCTTTACCACTCAATTTTACCACTCCACTTTACCACTCGCTTTACCGCTCGCTTTACCACTCGCTTTACCATTCACTTTGCCACTCGCTTTACCACTCACTTTGCCACTCGCTTTACCACTCACTTTGTCACTCGCTTTACCACTCTGCTTTACTACTCGCTTGACCACTCGCTTTACCACTCTGCTTTACTACTCTCTTTACCACTCACTTTGCCACTCTCTTTACCACTCTACTCCGCTTTACCACTCACTTTGCCACTCGCTTTGCCACTCTACTCCGCTTTACCACTCCGCTTTACCACTCGCTTTACCACTCTACTCCGCTTTACCACTCGCATTACCACACTTCTCCGCTTTACCACTCGCTTTACCACTTACTTTACCACTCTACTCCGCTTTACCACTCACTTTGCCAATTGCTTTACCACTCTACTCCGCTTAACCACTCACTTTGCCACTCGCTTTACCACTCTACTCCGCTTTACCACTCGCTTTGCCACTCGCTTTACCACTCTACTCCGCTTTACCACTCACTTTGCCACTCGCTTTACCCCTCGCTTTACCACTCTACTCCGCTTTACCACTCACTTTGCCACTCTTCTCCGCTTTACCACTCCGATTTACCACTCGATTTACCACTCGCTTTACCACTCTACTCCGCTTTACCACTCGCTTTACCACTCTACTCCGCTTTACCACTCACTTTGCCACTCTTCTCCGCTTTACCACTCCGCTTTACCACTCGCTTTACCACTCTACTCCGCTTTACCACTCGCTTTGCCACTCTTCTCCGCTTTACCACTCCGATTTACCACTCGATTTACCACTCTTCTCCGCTTTACCACTCCGATTTACCACTCGATTTACCACTCTACTCCGCTTTACCACTCGCTTTACCACTTGCTTTACCACTCTACTCCGCTTTACCACTCCGCTTTACCACTCGCTTTACCACTCTACTCCGCTTTACCACTCGCTTTACCACTTGCTTTACCACTCTACTCCGCTTTACCACTCACTTTGCCAATTGCTTTACCGCTCTACTCCGCTTTACCACTCCGCTTTACCACTCGCTTTACCACTCTACTCCGCTTTACCACTCGCTTTACCACTTGCTTTACCACTCTACTCCGCTTTACCACTCACTTTGCCAATTGCTTTACCACTCTACTCCGCTTTACCACTCCGCTTTACCACTCGCTTTACCACTCTACTCCGCTTTACCACTCGCTTTGCCACTCTTCTCCGCTTTACCACTCCGATTTACCACTCGCTTTACCACTCTACTCCGCTTTACCACTCGCTTTACCACTTGCTTTACCACTCTACTCCGCTTTACCACTCACTTTGCCAATTGCTTTACCACTCTACTCCGCTTTACCACTCACTTTGCCACTCGCTTTACCACTTGCTTTACCACTCTACTCCGCTTTACCACTCACTTTGCCAATTGCTTTACCACTCTACTCCGCTTTACCACTCACTTTGCCAATTGCTTTACCACTCTACTCCGCTTTACCACTCGCATTACCACACTTCTCCGCTTTACCACTCGCTTTACCACTTGCTTTATCACTCTACTTCGCTTTACCACTCACTTTGCCAATTGCTTTACCACTCTACTCCGCTTTACCACTCACTTTGCCACTCGCTTTACCACTCTACTCCGCTTTACCACTCACTTTGCCACTCTTCTCCGCTTTACCACTCCGCTTTACCACTCGCTTTACCACTCCGCTTTACCACTCGCTTTACCACTCTACTCCGCTTTACCACTCGCTTTGCCACTCTTATCCGCTTTACCACTCCGATTTACCACTCGATTTACCACTCTACTCCGCTTTACCACTCACTTTGCCACTCGCTTTACCACTCTACTCCGCTTTACCACTCACTTTGCCACTCTTCTCCGCTTTACCACTCCGCTTTACCACTCGCTTTACCACTCTACTCCGCTTTACCACTCGCTTTGCCACTCTTCTCCGCTTTACCACTCCGATTTACCACTCGATTTACCACTCTACTCCGCTTTACCACTTGCTTTACCACTTGCTTTACCACTCTACTCCGTTTTACCACTCCGCTTTACCCCTCGCTTTACCACTCTACTCCGCTTCACCACTCGCTTTGCCACTCTTCTCCGCTTTACCACTCCGCTTTACCACTCGCTTTACCACTCTACTCCGCTTTACCACTCGCTTTACCACTCTTCTCCGCTTTACCACTCGCTTTGCCACTCTTCTCCGCTTTACCACTCCGATTTACCACTCGCTTTACCACTCTACTCCGCTTTACCACTCGCTTTACCACTCGATTTACCACTCTACTCCGCTTTACCACTCACTTTGCCAATTGCTTTACCACTCTACTCCGCTTTACCACTCACTTTGCCACTCGCTTTACCACTTGCTTTACCACTCTACTCCGCTTTACCACTCACTTTGCCAATTGCTTTACCACTCTACTCCGCTTTACCACTCACTTTGCCAATTGCTTTACCACTCTACTCCGCTTTACCACTCGCTTTACCACTCTACTCCGCTTTACCACTCGCTTTGCCACTCTTCTCCGCTTTACCACTCCGATTTACCACTCGCTTTACCACTCTACTCCGCTTTACCTCTCGCTTTACCACTCGATTTACCACTCTACTCCGCTTTACCACTCACTTTGCCAATTGCTTTACCACTCTACTCCGCTTTACCACTCACTTTGCCACTCGCTTTACCACTTGCTTTACCACTCTACTCCGCTTTACCACTCACTTTGCCAATTGCTTTACCACTCTACTCCGCTTTACCACTCACTTTGCCAATTGCTTTACCACTCTACTCCGCTTTACCACTCACTTTGCCACTCGCTTTACCACTTGCTTTACCACTCTACTCCGCTTTACCACTCACTTTGCCAATTGCTTTACCACTCTACTCCGCTTTACCACTCGCATTACCACACTTCTCCGCTTTACCACTCACTTTACCACTTGCTTTACCACTCTACTTCGCTTTACTACTCGCTTTACCACTTGCTTTACCACTCTACTCCGCTTTACCACTCACTTTGCCAATTGCTTTACCACTCTACTCCGCTTTACCACTCACTTTGCCACTCTACTCCGCTTTAATACTCACTTCACCACTCACTTTGCCACTCGCTTTACCACTCTACTCCGCTTTACCACTCACTTTGCCACTCGCTTTACCACTCTTCTCCGCTTTACCACTCCGGTTTACCACTCATCCACCGTATAAGATAATTTTAGAGCACTTAATAGCCCTACAAATTCAAATCAAATATAAAGAGAGCATTAGACCTTAACGGTGATGTAACTTTAAACAAATGAGTAACACCCGTATACATGTGATCATTTAAATAAATTTTAGTTCAGGGCATTCATTAAGAAACTGGAACAGACACAAAATAGAGCAGTGAGATTCATAATAAACGAATATTCACACTTGACTAGAGTAACACCTTTAGTAAAATCACTAAATTTAGAAAGCCTTCAGGAGACTTAAAAGTAAAGTAAAACACTGGACCATAATGTTCAAATACAAAAACAGTTAACTCAGGTTTGCCTCAAGGAACAGTCTTAGGTTCACTGCTATTTTTAATTTACATAAATGATTTACCAAATTGCATTACTTCAGGAACAAAAGTCAGATTATTCGCAGACGATTAGATAATATATAGAACAATAAAAACAACACAAGATGCAGAAATTTTACAAAGAAAATTACATGAATTACAGAAATGGGAATCAAATTGAAGCATGTCTTTTCACCCAGAAAAACAACATCAGTTATTAAGAGTAACAAAAAAACTAAAACAAATTAATTGCACTTATCTTATTCATGGCAAACCAGTAACACAGACTAAAAACGCAAAATACCTAGGTGTTATAATAAATGAAAAACTGTCTTAGAATCCACATATTGATGAAGCTATCCAAAAAAAATCAAACAAAGCATTAGGATTTATTAAAAGAAATTTTTACTGATCAAATAAGAACATAAAACTAAAATGTTATTTAACCTTGGTTAGGCCAATAATGGAATATGCATCCTCTGTTTGGGACCCCTCAACTCTAAAAAACATTAAGAAACTTGAACAGACACAAAATAGAGCAGTGAGATTCATAACAAATGAATATTCACATTTGACTAGAGTAACACCTTTTGTAAAATCGCTAAATTTAGAAAGCCTTCATGACAAAAGACTCAAAAGTAAAGTAGCAATTATACATAAAACACTGAACCATAATCTTCAGATACAATAACAAAATTTAATAAAATACTCAGAAAGACACAAAGATAAAGGCACATTCATTGTCCCATATGCTAGGACAAATTTGTACAAATACTCCTTCTTCCCTAGTGCAATTAGAGCATGGAATGGGTTGCCTGAGCTAGCCAGAAAAACCAGTGACTCGGCAGAATTTAAGTCATTGGTTAATATGCATGACTAAATGCATGACGCGTAGGACGTAATCATCTTCTTTTTTGAAGTAACGTCTGTATTATATAAGATAAGATAAGATAAGAGATGTGTTCCTTTTTAAGTCAAACTCTATCTTTATAAAACAATACAAAGGAAAAAGATTATTGGGGGGGGGGGGGGGTTTGAATAAAAACTTTTTTTAAGAAGGTCACAAGAAAAACAAGAGCCCACTCTCTTCTCGGGAGGTTGTTGTCTGTATCGATCAGACGTCTTGTCTGTCCAAAGAAATATAACCAGACAAACCGATAGACCAGCAGAAAAAAAAAATAGATTCTGCTAATTATACAGTCGAGCCGATGGTTTAAGTAGCTTTTTGGATTTGCGGCTTAGCTCATATAGTAATCCAAGGATTTCAACTTTGAATTTCATTGTTACATTTTTAATTCGAGATAACTTCGGATGGTCTTTTTATTTCAAGTTATTTATACTACATGCATAATGTTATTGTAATTTTTACATCATTTGACTATACAGTATTGTGTCATACAACATCATACAAACATGACATATCGCATTAGCATTCTGTGAGAGAGAGTGGAGTGGTCATGACAAAGCCGTATGATTATGTGACATATACGTATTTCATATCAGTACTGTGATAAGCCATAACCAAGCTTATAGTCCAGAGCCAGGTTGAAAAGGCACAAAGGCTAGAAAGCTTAGACTGCAATACAATTCTTACATATAGACTACATTAAAAAGCTTATATTATTTAGACTACAATACACAGCTAATCTTACACATAGACTACTGTACACAGCTTATCTTACACATAGACTACAATACACCGCTTTACCTTACACATAGACTACAGTACATAGCTTATCTTACACATAGACTACAGTACAAAACTTATCTTACACATAGACTACAGTACAAAGCTTATCTTTCACATACAGTACAAAGCTGTCTTACAGACTTCAGTACAAATCTGTCTTTTAGAACAAAGCAGTCTTATACAAACCACAAAGTTGCCTTATATAGTTCAAATCTATCTTTAGGGCAAAGTTGTCTTACATAGTTCAAATCTATCTTTAGTACAAAGCTGTCTTACATAGTTGAAATCTATCTTTAGTATAAAGTTGTCTTACATAATTGAAATCTATCTTTAGTACAAAGTTGTCTTACATAGTTGAAATCTATCTTTAGTAGAAAGTTGTCTTAAATAGTTGAAATCTATTTTTAGTACAAAGTTGTCTTACATAATTGAAATCTATCTTTAGTAGAAAGTTGTCTTACATAGTTGAAATCTATCTTTAGTACAAAGTTGTCTTACATAGTTGAAATCTATCTTTAGTAGAAAGTTGTCTTACATAGTTGAAATCTATCTTTAGTACAAAGTTGTCTTACATAGTTGAAATCTATCTTTAGTAGAAAGTTGTCTTACATAGTTGAAATCTATCTTAGTACAAAGTTGTCTTACATAGTTGAAATCTATCGTTAGTAGAAAGTTGTCTTACATAGTTGAAATCTATCTTTAGTACAAAGTTGTCTTACATAGTTGAAATCTATCTTTAGTAGAAAGTTGTCTTACATAGTTGAAATCTATCTTAGTACAAAGTTGTCTTACATAGTTGAAATCTATCGTTAGTAGAAAGTTGTCTTACATAGTTGAAATCTATCTTTAGTAGAAAGTTGTCTTACATAATTGAAATCTATCTTTAGTAGAAAGTTGTCTTACATAGTTGAAATCTATCTTTAGTACAAAGTTGTCTTACATAGTTGAAATCTATCTTTAGTAGAAAGTTGTCTTAAATAGTTGAAATCTATTTTTAGTACAAAGTTGTCTTACATAATTGAAATCTATCTTTAGTAGAAAGTTGTCTTACATAGTTGAAATCTATCTTTAGTACAAAGTTGTCTTACACAAACCACAAAACTGTCTTTCATAGACTACAATTCAAATCTTTTAGTTCAAAGCTGTCTTACACATAGACAACAAAGCTGTCTTACACACAGACTACACTACACGTAGATTACAGTACTTTGAGTACAAAGCTGTCTTACACATAGACAACAAAGCTGTCTTACACACAGACTACACTACACGTAGATTACAGTACTATGAGTACAAAGCTGTCTTACACATAGACTGCAGCACAAAGTTATGTTACACATGGACTACAGTGCAAGACTGTGTGCGAAGTTCTTTGAGGAACAAAATATACAGTCCGGCCTTAACCGTTTCCTAATGATACATTGAACCAATCAATACTGCTGGGGAAATCTAAAGGAAATGGGATTGTGATGGGGAGAGTTTTTTTTTTACTGACCCGTTGGTCCGTTGCTTGAGAAGGGTAGGATTGTAAAAGAGAAAAAACAAATGGGCATGACTGTCTTACTGACCTGTTGGTAAAAAGGGAATGTAGAGGCCAGTAGTGGGGAGGGGGGACTATCTTACTGTCACATTGGTAAATTCGTTGCCCGAATGTTGAGTAAGTATCTTATCTTAGAGCAGAGGATTATCTTATCATCGGACTGTCTCTTAACTGGAACACGAGAGAAAGTGTAGGAGACAACTCAGTGGACATTATGGACAGTTAAGGTCATTACTAGTGTTGGTGAAGAGTGACTTAACTGACCAGAAGTATGGTTGAAATAGTTCGTAGATGCAAGATACCTTATTGATGCATTGGGCTGTTAATTACTCGGACTAGGTTTGGTCCAATTTAGTTTTTTAATTTTTAGATCGGGTTTTCTGCAAGAAGGTGGATTCTGGGACCTGACAGTAAGGATAGTTTAGTAAATTTTTAAAAAAATGGTTTCTCTCCCTCTTTGATTAGCTCCCTTTCTTTCACTATTTCGTTCTTTCTTTCCACCTCTTCTCCTTAGTCTCTCTTTTAGTCTTTTTGTTTCCATCTCTCTCTCTCTCTTTTAGTCTTTTTGTTTCAATCTCTCTCTCTCTTTTTAGTCTCTTTGTTTCAATATCTCTCTCTTTTAGTCTCTTTGTTTCAATCTTTCTCTCTCTCTTTTAGTCTCTTTGTTTCAATCTCCCTCTTTCAGTCTCTTTGTTTCAATCTCTGTCTCTCTTTTAGTCTCTTTGTTTCAATCTCTCTCTTTAGTCTCTTTGTTTCAATTTCTCTCTTTTAGTCTCTTTGTTTCAATCTCCCTCTTTCAGTCTCTTTGTTTCAATTTCTCTCTTTAGTCTCGTTGTTTCAATCTCTCTCTTTTAGTCTCTTTGTTTCAATCTCTCTCTCTTTTAGTCTCTTTGTTTCAGTCTATCTCTTTTAGTCTTTTTGTTTCAATCTCTCTCTTTTAGTCTCTTTGTTTCAATCTCCCTCTTTCAGTCTCTTTGTTTCAATCACTGTCTCTCTTTTAGTCTCTTTGTTTCAATCTCTCTCTTTAGTCTCTTTGTTTCAATTTCTCTCTTTAGTCTCGTTGTTTCAATCTCTCTCTTGAGATGTCACGGTTCTTGATTCTAAAGAAAGATATAAAAGGCGGAGTGTTAGCTTGAGACGAGAGAGAGAGAGCTAGAAAGTTAGGCTTAGAAGTCGCTAAGTTTTAAAGTAAATATTTACTCATTTTATTGAACATTTTCATTGAAGCCTGTATCTCTTTTATATATCTTTGTACCTACATTTATTGTTTCAAGTTCAAGTTTTAAATAATTAAAACTCAAGAAAACCTATCAGCACTTTGTTACTTCATTGATTATTAAAGTGTTTGAACTATAATCAAGGCACCTCCGAACCCACATATGTCACAAGTTTATAGCATCAAGAACTCCAAGTCAAATAAACACAATAAACACGTGACAAACAGAACCTCTTTGTTTTTGTCCAGGTTTCTATAGGATCAACAAAAAACAACTCTACTAGGCGAAAAGGAACATAAAAAAAGGCTTCTTCTTAAAGATTGTTTATTATAAAACAAAAATATCTCGATGGCATTCTCTTTCAGATCTCATGCTATCAATAATAATTTCTTGATATCAACGTAGGGTCATGAACTCGAAACATCAAATGATATTCTTCAAAGATGATTCGCAAGGAAATTTGATTATCAAAAACTTAATAATATGAGGAGTAATTGTAACCTTATCAGAATCTCTCTCGTAGATTTATATCCATTGTCTCTGGACCGTTGATTGATTAGCTTTCATCATGTGTACCATCGCACACATAACCACACACACGCTTACACTCCCCCCCCCGCACAATCACCTCACTTTTTGTCTGACGTATAAAAAAAATTATATTGATACTCGCACACTTCCAGTCCCCAGGCACGGACATTGAGAGGTGTCACGTGGCAAAGAAAAACAAAATACTTTTGTGACCTATTTTGGTTTACATAGGAGCTTTTAACGATGAATTAAACATTGTCAAGGACGCTGAATTGAATGTCACTGTTGCCAGCTGCTACAAAATTCAGGCTTGAGCTACATTTTAAACCAGTGATGCCCAAAATACGGCCCGCGTGCCACATCCGGCCCTCGACGTGATTCAATCCGGCCCGCCGAAACGTCGTCATAAAGTGTCGAAAAGTTTGAAAAAAAAATTTTCCCCTACGTCAAGGTAAATGGATTTGTACTGTTCAGCCAACATATTTGTTTTCTAAAGAAAGAGTGGCTCTTTTTATAGAACATTACACAGCCTAATGAGACCCATAAATTAATGTACGCACTAGATTAACGAGTTTCTAATAAAAATTGTTCATTGTCTATTTCCTTTTTTGTTCATGAGGCCCACGACACGAGTGTCGGAAATTAAGATGGGCCGCCGGCCGAATAAATGTAAGTATCACTGGTGTAAACTACATCTTAATACTATTACTGCTTAATTAGTTGCCCATATGTCTTAAAAGAAGTATTAAGTCGTTTGAATATTTAAATAAATGTTTGCCATAAACGGAAGTGCTTGGAACACGCGATTCTGTGGTGCTAAATAAGTGCTCGAGAAATGATCCTACACTTTTTAAAGAGCAACGTTTATCACCACTTCCGTTATTTTGTACACCGGATACACCAAAAAAAAAAGGTATTAATAGTTTTTCCGCATTTAATGAACATGTCCAATGTCAACAAAACTAAAGATGTAAATATATAAATTCTGACGTTAAAACGTCTTGGTAAAACGCTTTATTTGGTTGGTTAGTTTTGCTAACTTTTCATTGGTTCAAAATGAAAACAGGAACCTGGACAAGGATCTCGATAGCGGCTCTAACGATTTTTTCTACAAATCTGACAATTTGTGTATATTATATTTTGGGTAAAAATAATTAATCGCTAATTGGTCAGACAGGGAAAATTGTTTTGAACTTTATTCTTTTTCAAAATATAATCATTCAAATAAAAATAATAAATAATAAATGTGGTCTAGACTCTACAGAGATCTATATCTTGAATAAAGTAATACCCGCTTATATTCACTAAAGCATTATCTAAAGCAATGGACAATTAGGAATACTATCGCATCGTCTTATTTAGAATTCAGTCTATAATGCTTTCTTTTTATATTTGTAAGTCTGGATCTGTATTACCAAACAAGAACATTTTTTTCGGTGGGGGAGGGGGAATATGGGGCTGTTTAGTTGTTGTTTTTTAAATCAATCGTACAATAGTTATTAAGAACAAAGTAATCGCTCTTACAAAATGTCATCAGCTTCATCAAGAAAGAGTTGTCTTTGAATGTTCCTCGTTTTCGATCATTAGGGCCTACTGTAACAGCACCCCTACGAACTGTCACAGCACCGCTACGAGCTGTCACAGCACCCCTACGAACTGTCACAGCTCCCTACAAACTGTTACAGCGCCCCTACGAACTGTCACAGCACGCCTACAAACTGTCACAGCACCCCGACGAACTGTCACACCTCCCTACAAACTGTCACAGCACCCCGACGAACTGTCACACCTCCCTACAAACTGTCACAGCGCCCCTACGAACTGTCAGAGCACCTCTAAGAACTGTCACAGCACCCCTACGAACTGTCACAGCACCCTTACGAACTGTCACACCTCCCTACAAACTGTCACAGCGCCCCTACGAACTGTCACAGCACCCCTACGAACTGTCACGGCACCCCTACGAACTGAAAATGAAATAATTGTAGTAGACTTTCGTAATAATAATATAAAATGGTAGTCTGAACAAAATCCAACTCACTACAATAACACTTCCTTTCAGTCTGGCGTTCTGGAGTCATCTGTTGTACCTAGGACCAAGTGACGACAATGCCGTTTATCTTGCCTCAATCACAACCAATCGCAAACCTCTTACCACCGTCACCATAGAAACACAAACACACACACACACTCCATAACACTGCGACGTTGCAATCTGCGGAGACCAAAAGCCACGTCACAGGTCTGTTGCCACGTCACGTGTCGGTGTTCAGGCCTACTATGTCAATTGGTCTCGATCCAAAGGAACCGATCTTTCGCGGCGTCATACTGCACTGTGAGCTGAAATTTCTTGGATCCTGATGGCATCGCGTCACGGGGTCAGATATGGCCCACGGGCATAGTTTGGACATCATAGATCAAAATGTTTTGCAGCCCCGGGTCCACTCTGCTTCCACCTCGACTCCTTCCTATAGTTGTTAGTACACCATAGCGTTTAGTGATAAAGCCAAGAGTTGGATATTAAAAGAGTACAACTTTGTTTCCCCTATAAAGCAAAACATAAGAAGACAACTAAAAGACAGTATTTGTTTTAGTGTTGAATTCAAATACAAGATTTTTTTTTGGTCAAAATCCCCAATGACTTCTGAAGCAACGGGGGTGATGTTTGGTACACAGAAAACAAGGGAAGGGAGAGGGGGGGGGGGGGAGAGAGGGAGAACCAAATAGAAAAGGGAAAAAAAAACCATAAAAATCAAGGGAAACAAATCCGGTAGAAGAGGTGGGGGGTATTAGAGAAAACTTTATGTTCTTTTGGAAAAACAAATTGATGGGAATAAAAATGAAGAAATATGTGAAAAGGGCCGGGGGGGGGGGGGGAGCTTGGTAAGACAGTCTGAGAGACCCAAATTAGTATCATTAATTTTTTATCTAGGGCTCTTAAACAGTCACACATACTTCAGCATACAGCTACACTCACACACACAAACACACACAGCATACATATACGAGCCCAAACACACACACAGCATACATATACGAGCCCATACACACACACAGCATACATATACGAGCCCATACACACACACAGCATACATATACGAGCTACAACACACACATAGCATACATATACGAGCCTAAACACAGAAACAGCATATATATTTTATCTTATCTTATTTAATACAGACGTTACTTCAAAAAAGAAGATGATTACGTCCTACGCGTCATGGATTTAGTCATGCATATTAACCAATGACTTAAATTCTGCCAAGTCACTGGTTTTCCTGGCTAGCTCAGGCAACCCATTCCATGCTCTAATAGCACTAGGGAAGAAGGAGTATTTGTACACATTTGTCCTAGCATATGAGACGAGGAATGTGCCTTTATCTTTGTGTCTTTCACAGTATTTTATTAAAATTTGGTTTTGTATTTGAAGATTATGGTTCAGTGTTTTATGTATAATTGCTACTTTACTTTTGAGTCTTCTGTCCTGAAGGCTTTCTAAATTTAGTGATTTTACTATAGGTGTTACTCTAGTCAAATGTGAATATTTATTTGTTATGAATCTCACTGCTTTATTTTGTGTCTGTTCCAGTTTCTTAATGTTTTCTTGAGTTGAGGGGTCCCACACGGAGGATGCATATTATATTATTGGCCTAACCAAGGTTAAATAACATTTTAGTTTTATGTTCTTTTTTGATTTATAGAAATTTCTTTTAATAAATCCTAATGCTTTGTTTGATTTTTTTTATAGTTTCACCAATATGTGGATTCCATGACAGTTTTTCATTTATTATAACACCTAGGTATTTTGCGTTTTTAGTCTGTGTTACTGGTTTGCCATGAATAAGATAAGTGGAATTAATTTGTTTTAGTTTTTTTGTTACTCTTAACAACTGACATTTTTCTGGGTGGAAAGACATGCTCCAATTTGATTCCCATTTCTGTAATTCATCTAATTCTCTTTGTAAAATATCTGTGTCTTGTGTTGTTTTTATTGTTCTATATATTATGCAATCATCTGCAAATAATCTGACTTTTGTTCCTGAAGTAATGCAATTTGGTAAATCATTTATGTAAATTAAAAATAGTAGTGGACCCAAGACTGTTCCTTGAGGTACACCTGAGTTTGCTGTTATCGGTGTTGATTTAGAGCCATTTATTATTACAGTTTGTTCTCTCCCTATCAGAAAATCTTTAATCCACTGATGCAGTGGACCATTAATGCAGAAAATATTTTAATTTTTTAAGCAAACTATGGTGGTGAACTTTGTCAAAAGCCTTAGAAAAATCTAGTAAGATAGCATCTATTTGTTCACTATTATCTAAACCTTTAGAAAAATCATCAATTAGTCCTATTAGTTGTGTTTCACATGATCTATAGTTCCTAAAGCCATATTGGTATGGTGTGAGGACATTTTGTTTGTCTAAGTGGTTTATGATGTTGCTACATATTATGTGTTCTAGGATTTTACATGTGATGCTGGTAAGTGATACTGGTCTGAAGTTTCCTGGGTCAGATTTTTCTCCTTTTTTATATGCATGTTTCCATACATTATCAAACTTAACATAGTGATTTTGAGGACAGGTAGACCTAGAATTGGATGTCTATCATACCGGTACAATTTACGGGCCGGATGAAGTAGAAATGCCCGGGCTCATCATGACACCCAGTCCGCCCTTGAATTTCTTGTGGCCTTCCACACAGGGCGTTCTAGGAAGGGGACTCTGATGAAGTTACACGATTGGTGGAAGAATTTTAAGACACACACTAAGACACTACACTGGAAGTCTTCAAAAACACACACGGAGACAACGATGAAAAATTGAAAGACACAAAACTAAGACACCGAAATGGAAGACGTCAAAAATTCACAGAGACTTAGGAGAATCCAGAAATAAAAGTGCTATGATCTCTTACAATCAAAGTGTTGTTTTGTGTGCTCAGTAACTGGTGAATCATTACTGACAGTAGCTAGGTTTTAAGACATTTGTGCCTAAGAAAGTGACACACAATATGTAAAATCTAAAACACTTTTAAATTTTATTTCGCTAAAGTTGAAAAAAAAATTAAGAAAAGACTTAATGTGGCTCAACAAAAATGGCTGAGACGGATTTCGGGAGTCAGTTATATAGATCGTGTCTCAAACAATGAAATCCTTAGCCGTACTGGCAGTCGAACACTTAGTGAGAATGTGACAGAGCGTCGCATGAGGTTTGCGGAACATGTCCTCCTACAAATTGAACTATGCACACCAAGAGTTGCGATGACATGGAGGCCAATACGAGGAAAGCGCAAACAGGGACGTCCTCGTACAACTTGGCGCCACACTTTCATCAGAACAGTGGACAACAGGTGGGAGGAGGTTTCAGACATTGCCATCGACAGATCTTTGTGGAGACAGCTTGCTGCCCAATGCGCCGAACGGCACGGGAGGACCTAAGTCCTAAGTAAGTAAAGTTGAAAGAAACGGTTGTTTAAAAAAACAAAAGTTTGAATGATATTCTGCTCAGAACAGCTGCTGACTAAAAAAAAAAAAAAAAATGGATGGATCTGATTACGCAAAGTGTCACAGCACCCATATGACGTCAGTCAAGGGACAGAGAGCAATTATAATGATGAAGATGATGAATTTCTTTTTTTTAAATGTACTAAGTATGTCTGTGCACGTGTGTGTATACAAGTGTTTGTGTGAATGTGTGTGTAGTAAGGTTCCCCTATCAAACCTTGCGATCTATAGCGCAGATGATGTTAAAGTCAACTGTCTCTTTGAACAACGGTTAACGAGGTTGTCATGTGGCCAGCACAACGGCCAACCACCTTTACTTTCCCCAACTAAAGTCAGGTACCCATTAGACTCAGGGGCGCTCGGAAAATCCCGAAATTCAAAATCCCAGGCTTCATCGAGATTTGAACCCAGGATCCCCAGGTTCGGAAGCAAAGCGCTTAACCGCTCAGCCACCGCACACACCCTCGTATGTGTGTGTGTCTATGTCTGAATGTGTGTATGTGTGGATATCTGTATGGGTTTGTGTGTGAATGTGCGTATGTGGAAGTGTGTTTTAGATAACTTCAAACAACGCTAATTCACATAGTACGCACAAAACTCGCGCTATTGGAGTTATGACTTGTCAGGGCTGAATTAGAACTAATGGAAGTTTTGCGAAGACCAAGGAATAAAAAAAAAATTCGCAGATGTGCAAAGACTGCATTCTTTTTTTAATCCAATGGACATTCAATTCACTTAGTGTGCTTACAATGAGTGCAATTCCTTTACTGATTACCGCGGACTTCTGCAGACCATGTGTGACAGGGATGTCATTAAATCTGTTCCATTGTGTCCCTTGTCCCAGTGGAATTCCAAACAAATACATCATTAAAACAGTCTTACCATCCATCAGGACACCGTGCCCTAGTGTGCAATGATTGGTCGAAAGGATAAGAAAATTACAAGAACAAAACGTATCAATTCGCAGTGTTGGTTTGGCTTTCAACCAGTCGGCCCGGGCTCGATGCAGGGCAAGGACATTTTCTAAATAAATACATTTACATGGGGGCGGGGTGGTTGAGTGGTTAAGCGCGTGCATTCTGAACCTGGGGTCCTGGGTTCGAAACTCTGTGAAAACTGATTTTGAAATCCGGGATTTTTAGGGCGCCCCTGAGTCCACCCAACTCTAATGGGTACCTGACTTTAGTTGGGGAAAGTACATGCAGTTGGTCGTTGTGCTGGCCACATAACACCCTGCTCGTTAACTGTTGGCCAAATAAACAGATCATCTTAACATCATCTGCCCTTTACATCACAAGATCTGAAAGGGATACATGACTTTACTTTTATACATTTAGGCTCGAAAATATTGTTGAAGACTTGGAATTCGAATTTCGGGATTTTGAGGGCGCCTTTGAGTACACCCTACTATAATGAGTACCTAACTTTAGTTAGGGAAAGTTAAGGCAGTTGGTCGTTGTGTCAAAGAAACAGATGAGTTTAACATCATCTGCCTTATAAATCGCAAAGTCTGAAAGGGGAGCATATCTTCAAATATCATTATGTACTCGGTACACAAAACAGTTCCTTGGCTCGGTATCACTTGACGAAATCGTCTTATGAAATAAGTCACTTGGTAACAGTTTATGGTACATTTAGTTTATAAACTGTATCGTTTTGTTTTTTCTGGTCAGACAAAATTACGTATATTGTCCAGCGTTCCATAAATTGTGTTATGACCAAAGGTCTGGTCACTTCACCAAGACACTAATTCGGACCAGGACGAAGAGTTAAATAAATAATAATACCAGGCATTCAGAATAACGAGAGGGGATTTTATTTATGCGTTGACCATCGAGAGGCTGGAGCTCGGACTAATACAGTGACCAATTTGTCTGCTGGCCATTCGGTCAGTTAGCCACGGACAACGTTAATACAATAGTACCGGGACTAATCCACTTACTGGTCAGTTCAAGACCTGTCTGTGGACTCTGATGAGCACATTCGCCACCCAGTTCATCCTGCCCTAACTTAACACAAGAGAGAGCTGGGGAGGGAGTCTGACCTTAGTGGTTATATATTGATTTATATTTTCTGGGGTAATTTTTTTAAAAACTTGTATGTAAGCTACTGTTCTGTATGTTAAGTGAGTGCGATGTTATCTGTCATTTTTATCACCCATTGGGGAGAACCTTTTGTTCAAGTGTTGTCTTTCTATAGATAGATAGATAGATAGATAGATAGATAGATAGATAGATAGATAGATAGATAGATAGATAGATAGATAGATAGATAGATAGATAGATAGATAGATAGATAGATAGATAGACAAACTGACGGATCGTCTGATTTATGACGGACAGAATGACAGACGAACGGACATACGGATTGATGGATGGAAGGATAGTTAGAGTGAGCAATTGTATCAGAACATCTTTCCATAAGGCTATTTCCAGAGTTTTTGGTTCTAACTCAAATCTATTTCGAGATCTCCGCATTATCAATCCATTGTATTTGTGGTCTCCAGTCTCGCGATTTCCGCCGCTAATACGTCTTTCGAGGTTAAATGTTAAAAGTAGTCGTCTGTTCTTTCAATTTCCTTCACGTAGATTGGTTGTCATCTAGAGTTGGTTAGGCTCCTGGTTGCGCGTGACAGCCATCCAGCGTCATCGTGTAATCACTTCACTCGTCTTCATAATGAGAGTCAGTGAGTCACTGAGGGAAAGTATGAGAGAAAAAGATTGTTCAGTGCTAAAAGTGCTAACAAAGTCGTTATGGAAGAATCCTTAAAGACATCCTTGCAGAGGGAGTCAGACCCTAGGGCCGCCCAAGACTAACCTACAGAGATGTCTGCAAGCGAGACATGAGAGCCACCTGCATCGACCAGAGTATGTGGGAGGAGATAGCCCAAGACCGGACAGCATGGAGACAGACTATACGTGCTGGTTGTCACGTCCCTAGTGACACCTCATTGTTTACAAAATGAGGACATTGTACCTATGTCAAATCAGGTCAGCGTACCCACGCTTAAATGCCAGAAAAACACAGATTAAAACTTAGTTCAAGACTACAGCAGGGAAACAAAATTAACATAGCTTAAATTACAAAAAACAGTTCCTAGTGACACCTCGTTGTTCACAGAATGGGACATTGTACCTATCTCAAATCGGGTCAGCGCGCTCGCGCTTTAATGCCAGAAGGACGCCGATTAAAACTTGGTTCAAGGCTACAGCAGGGAGACATAATTGGCGTAGGTTAAATTACAGAAACAATTGAGGGGAAAATGAAATGTAAACGGGTCAAGGAGTCAAGGATGGGTATTGAGATGTCACGGTTCTTGATTCTAAAGAAAGATATAAAAGGCGGAGTGTTAGCTTGAGACGAGAGAGAGAGAGCTAGAAAGTTAGGCTTAGAAGTCGCTAAGTTTTAAAGTAAATATTTACTCATTTTATTGAACATTTTCACTGAATCCTGTATCTGTTTTATATATCTTTGTACATACATTTATTGTTTCAAGTTCAAGTTTTAAATAATTAAAGCTCAAGAAAACCTATCAGCACTTTGTTACTTCATTGATTATTAAAGTGTTTGAACTATAATCAAGGCACCTCCGAACCCGCATATGTCACAAGTTTATAGCATCAAGAACTCCAAGTTAAATAAACACAATAAACACGTGACACTGGTACGAACTTCGCCGAGTGCAAAAGAAACGAGGCTGCGTCAGCCAAGAAAAAGAAAAATAAAGCTGCCCGTCCGCTAGCCCTAAGACAGATACATATACATGCACGAACTGTGGCAAACTCTGCCGCTCCAGAATTGGCTTGATCAGTCCAGATTCTGCCCCATCTCAAGACTTTTGCCAGTGACTCATCTGGGCGCATCCATTGTCTTCCGAGATAGAAGGAGCCATTTATCCGTATCTGTATATATAATATAATTTCGGTTGAATCAAAGATCCAGTCAAATAAAAGATTCTATCTGAGGTGAAGTGGTATTTGAATATTAACGAGTTTATCAGACTGGAAGACAAACTATAAATTGTTCTGTATGACGTTTCATCTAACGAGGTTTGACATCTTCAACTGGACTGGTCAGAACTGCAACAAAACTGAACAGACTAACCGTTACGTTCAACTCAGTGACTCCTAACGATAGTGGACATTATCTATAGGTATCATACTACAGTACTAGAACTCGGGGCTTTGTCTCATTGTTATATATGCCAGTGAGAATAACAATCGATAACAGACAGAAACAAACTGAGAAAGAAAAAAAAACACTACTCTTTTGCGTTTAAAAAAACAACTAAATTCTTTTCACTCAACGCTCCCCACAGTCATGTCTATCCCTCCTTCTCTCCTTTCCTCTCTCTATCTCCTCCTCTCCTTCTCTCTCTCTCTCTCTCTCTCTCTCTCTCTCTTTAACTCTCTAACCTAGCCATCACACTTATTCTCTCTCTTTCCCCTACTCTTTTTCTACCCCCCCTCTCCGTTTTGTTTCTCTCCGGGTCTCTGGATGTCCCAAGGTCAGTAAAGACCTCTATCACGTGATCAGGGGACAATTTGATTCCCTGGCCATTCTCTACGCTAGTCACTGGCCATTCCCAACTGAGCCCCCCTAGAGTGCCTCCCGCCATTACCTTCCCAGAAACTTATTATTGCTGGCGAGGTCTTGAGTTTCTGGAGCAGACTTGGAAAGACATTGGGGGGAGGGGTGGGGAGGACATGACAGTGGAGGGGGACGGGCAGGGGGGGGGGCTAAATAATTCCAAAATGGTTATCGGTAAATGAGGGAGTCGTTCCCCGGGCGGCGGCCAGTAGAGGGAGGAAATGAAATCAATTCATGTAATGACTCCGACAATAATGCCTTGTTATCTGGATGCGGTCTGGAAAACATTAAGGTATGGGCGGGGAGGGATCAGGCGAACTATAAAACAATTATATAAGTGAAGAGATTCTTATAGCATAGAAGTAAGTATAGAGACAGAGCATAGAGGCAGTAGTCAGTAAGTATATGAGAATAGTATGAGAGTGCATCTCGGCATCAATACATTATGAAATATGTTGTTTTGATATCCAGCCAGTGTGTGAGTCGTAATGTTTGCAGTAATGCCCGGGTGTTTCCTATACAGTTGTGTGTATTTCAAAACCAGCATCAAGAGATCAGCATCTAGGTTCAATCCTGTTCAGTGCACATTAACTTAGTAGGAACCCAAAACTGATTTTTATATACGGTCACGTAGTCTTTTTGTTTTCGAATAAAACTCTTGATTCTAAAGTCGAGGATACCAAATGTATGCCTAAAGCCTCAAATGTTTTCAATGTTACAAATTTTGGAACAATTGCATTTTTAGTACCCTGAAAACACTTTGTTGTCGTTGTTGGGTTTTTTTGTACCCTCAAAACACGTGTTTTGTTTTGTTTTTTTAAGATTAGTTTTAAAGGAAAAAAAACTATAACACTTCCACAAGTGAAGATATTGGCCTATACACTGACAAAACACGCTCAATTTTTCTGTTTGAAAGTTGACAAATAATTATGAGATTTTATTTCCTTCTACTGAAAGGCATTTTATCATATTTTATTTTTCACAATTGAAAATTCGAATTTTGAATTTCGGGATTGTTAGGGCGCCCCTGAGTCCACCCCAACTCTAATGTAGTTGGGGAAAGTAAAGTCGGTTGGTCGTTGTGCTGGCCACTTGACACCCTGATCGTTAGCCGTTGGCCAAAGAAACGGATGACCTTAGACGCCCTATAGATCGCAAGGTCTGGAAGGGGAACTTTGTTTTAAAAATGTAAATTGGATATTGCTTCCATAGTAAGAAAATTCAATATAATTGTTAGTTCCCCAGTGGCTTTTAACGTTAGATGTTTACATTGAATGAATGAAATAAGAGATGAAGCAATCTTTCTGACATTTTAATCCAATGTGTCAACACGCAGCACAATATGTTCATAAAAAGTTGTCGAAAGAGATTATTCTGATTATTTTTTATTGACAATGTTTCGATTATTAGTTGGAATTGAAAATATTTGTATGTGGAGAGATAAGGTCTAGTGTCAAACTAGAGCTCTAACAGGGCCGGCCTTATGCGTAGGCGAACTAGGTAGCCACTTTCGGCCTCCAATTGGTGGGGGCCTCCCACAGGACTGAAAAAAAAACAATTAGGGAAAAAATTTCAAAACTTGGATCAGATCTCAAACATAGTAGAGCACTGTGTTTACAAGTCGAACTGAGTTATATGAATTTCAGTTATTTGTCGATTTAGCTCCAGATGGGCAGGCTTTTATAAATTGTGTAATTCAATTCAAATTCACTAGGGCCTCCAAATATCTAAGGCCGGCCCTGGTTGTATGGGAACTATTTTATGCGTAGGCAAGGTTAGGGTTATGGTATTTTGATCAGTGTAGCCATGATAATGATAGATAATAATAAGGCTTGTCTTAGTGTGCGAAGATTAATCACTAGTGCAGTATTTCACGCGGCTACGCTGTTCTGTGAAATAAAGTGGCAATTATACATAAAGCACTGAATCATAATCTTCAAATACAAAAACAAAATCTAATAAAATACTCAGAAAGACACAAAGATAAAGACACAAAGATAAAGACACAAAGATAAAGACACAAAGATAAAGACACAAAGATAAAGACACAAAGATAAAGGCACAAAGATAAAGACACAAAGATAAAGACACAAAGATAAAGACACACATTCCTCGTTACTTCAAAAAAGAAGATAATTACGTCCTTCGTAATCTAGTTATATCTGTTAATCAGTGACTTAAACTCTGCTAAGTTGTTGATTTTTCTGGCTGATTCAGGCAGCCCATTCCATTCTCTAATGGCACTTGGGAAGAAGGAGCACTTGTACGAATATGCTCTAGCATATGGAGTAAGTATGTATGATCAGGATATAAAACTATTTACTATAATTATTCATTTATAGGCCTATACCACTCATAAAAATAATTATTCTTAAATTATGTTAATGTTTTTAGTTTGAAATCAATAAATTGACTCGGATGGCTGCCTGGTCGTATGGACTGTCATCACAGAGGCAGCCTTAGGAGTGTTTGTATTTGTACGTTTGGCTGAATTTCTATGTCGCGGGCCCCCCCCCCCCCCCCCCCGAGGCGCGGGGCCTAGGGAGATTACACCACTCGCCACCCCCTCAGGCTGCCTCTGCGATTTATCACGATGTTTGAAACCTGCAGCTTCCATAACCTGCTTTTTTTTGCAGGAGGTTTGAATTGAGGTTTCGAAGGAACATCTGAAATGTCTAAAAAGAAATAAAACACGTCTTCAGCGACACCTACCTATCAAGCTTAATGCTCATGGAATAAGCTAGGCAGTAGTTTAAACAAATCGATCGCAGAGTTAGTCACAATTCATCCACATACAGTAGAGCGTCGTTTATCCGACTCAATTGGGACCGGACACCGTTCGGATACGCGATTGTTCGGATAACCGAAAACCGAAGCGATCCATGCAGTATATGCAACCGGACACTATACGAATATTGAAAATCATCACATGCGGGACACGTGCGTGAAGAACGAGCAAAATAGGTGACAAATGTCGCAATTTTACCTTTATTGTGGAAAATAATCACTTATTTTTCGTATTCATACAGTATATGTGCATCACAGTACATGTGGTTGATAAAAAAAACAACTGGTCCGGATATTTGACGCTCCGGATAATAAACGTTCGGATAAACGACGTTCTACTGTATACAGGGACAGAAGTTCATAGCCGCAATCCAATCAACCAATCAAGAGGAGAGAAGTTTAATTACAAAACTAGAACTAAAAAAAAAAAACAAGGGCTGGAAACAATTATCTGGTCATCTACTTGAAATCGAGTCAGTGCAGTATTAAATGCTTTAAATTACTTTAAGTACAGTTCCATTCAAGAATGATCTAAAAAAAAAAACTTAATCAGAATCGGCTAAATAAACAAGGACTTGAATGAGGTCCGAGCTCGATTCGCCTAATGGGTGCAAGTCAATCATTTCAAAATATATCTTATGTTATTATATGTAATGTGCATTTATAATCTTCTCTTACAAAATACAGACGTCACTTTAAAAAAAGAAGATGATTACGTCCAACGCAAGTCCATAGGTCAATCTAGTAATAAAGATTATTATTCATATTATTTTAGATTTCTGAAACCAGATAGACCACAAAGTTTACACATTTACCTATTTGTAATCTTACCCTAAGCCTACAAAGTACTACATAGAGTGAAAATAGAAAGGTAGTCAGAAATGGTCACATATTCAGAAATCAGTTTGTTTGTTTAAAGATGATCTAAAAGCTTTCTAGGCCTATATAACTAGCGCTACACACCAGCTACGTCCGTTGATTATTTTCTTTTAACGATAAACCTAATATACTTTTTTAGCCCGTGAATTAGTGTAACTGTTACACTGAAATTTCATGGCCCGCTTTCTCTTTCCTTCTCTCTCTCTCTCTCTCTCTCTCTCTCTGGACCCCCCATTTTGATTTGTTTTTGTTTTTTCGTTTTGTTTTTTTTGTAATTTCTCCCACATAGACTTTTGACTTGACCCGCTTCATAATGTGCCCTGCACACATTCTCCTTCCCGTTTCTATAGTTCTCTTGGTATTTTGTTCTCGTAATAAAAAGAAATATCAATCCGGTTTCATTCATTATAAACGTTTATTTGAACACTTTTGAATGTAGCGAAATGACAATACATCTAGATTTATCTTTTTAATGCTTTTAAGATAAATTGTTGTTGCTTTTTTTTTTTACATTGTTACTAAGTACCATTACTTGCTCTCTCTCTCTCTCTTTCTCTCTCACTCTCTCTTTCTCTCTCTCTCTTTCTCTCTCTCTCACTCTCTCTCTCTCTCCTGAAAAAAAAAAGAAAAAGACTCTAGATCTATATCATTAATGCTATTAGGATTGTTTGTTGTTGTTTTTGAGACCGCGTCTAAAAGGAAGTGGGAATGACGTAAGACCTATTAAAAATAAGAAGACTTAGGCCAAAGGAAAAAAAATGCTTTAAAAATACGGAATTCGTTATGTTTTAAAATCCTTTTTTAATTAGACTGCTGGCCATTTGGGGGAAATACCGAAAATAAAATACAAATGTTTAATTGAGCTTGCGGTTTTTCGCGAATTGCGGAGGTCAGGCTGCGTATCTGTCAAAAAGCGTTCTAAGTAAGCACATAGGAGGTAAAATGAACCTGTGTACGAAATTTGATGCGGATACGTATGATTGTTTAAGAGATCTCGTGATAGATCAGTGGTATTTTCGCTTATACATAGTAGATAATATAATATATAATAAGAAGCAAGTGATGGGAAGACATCAGAGAATGGACGGGTTAATTATCGACAGAGATTCTACTCACAGCGAAAGACAGAGATGAATCGTGAAAGTCGGTCAACAGACAGATAGATAGGTAAAGTACCGTGATATAATACTAACACCTAAGTAAATAACTATTCAACTGTTCAACGCTGCAGGAATGAACAACTGTTAAGAAAATGGAAAGAAAACCCCTGCTTGATCAAATCGATGTTACTAAAAAGTAAACATTCACCCGTTCTTCAGTCTTTATAGGAAACTTTATCAAATTGTCTAGACATGTTTCGCTTGCAGAAGATCACAAAGTGTGTGCGTGCCTGTGTGCGTGGATTTGTTTGTCTCCTGTTTTTACTCTCAAACAAAGATAATTTGACACATGGGAAATCAACCTCACACACACGCGCGCACAGATCCACATCACCACACTGGACATCCAGAGGAGAAATTCGATTCCCCATAGTTGGCAATAATTTATTCACCGTTTCACGGTACGCACGAGAGGGGAGATAAATCTAAATCTAAGTGTCGCAGACGATTGAAGTACAAACGTGTACAAAAAGGAAAAATAAATAAAAAGTCAAGATCCCAAAACAACAAGACACAACATTTTGCACAAACAAATAATAATAATAATAATAATAGTAATAATAATAGGGGTAAAAACATGTTATCGAATGTACTCGATAAGCAAAGCAATGTTGTAATTGTTATATACACAACTTTGAAATATTTACATAAACATAAATTGAAAGACAGACACATTTTTGAATGCATCTATTACGCACACTTCAAAAATTTCTAGATGGGGGCGCGGTGGCAGAGCCCTTAACTTCCGAACCTGGGGTTCCGGGCTCGAATCCTGGTGAAGACTGGGACTCCTAATGTCGGGATCCCTAGGGCGCATTTGAGTCCACTCGGCTCTAATGGGTACCTGACATTACTTGCAGAAAAGTAAAAGCTGTTGGCCGTTGTTCTTGCCATATGACACCCTTGTTAACCGTAGGCCACAGAAACAGATGACCTTTACATCATCTACCCTATAGACCACAAGGACTGAAAGGGGAACTTCCCTTTTTTTTAACTTTATAATTGATAGATTAGAAAGATAAATAACTAGTTAGGTAGATTGGTAGGCAAGCGGGGTCGAGAGGCTTGAACTTGGCTACCTATGAAGGGAGCTCGAGGTTCGACACCCGACTCGAGCAGAGTTGTGTTTACTGAGCGCCTAAAGGCAGCATGGAAAACCTTCTCCCAGATACCCCTCCCCCCAACTGGTCCACAAATGAGATTGGACCATATTGCTCTGAGCATGCTATAAGCATGAAAGTCGCGCTATATAAAAGCTATCATTTAATTTAATTTAGAGAGAGAGGAGAGAGAGTTTTTTTATATCTAATTCTAAACCCTTATATTTTGGAAGAGTGTAAGACTATAAAGATGTGAAAGTAAATTTTATATACAGACTACAAGAGGCCTGTGATTTCTTTCAAAAATGAACATTGAATGGTAGTTGGACAATGGCATTGTGTTTATAGATGAGATGCTAATTGTTTAGAGTGGGTGGATCTTCTTTTGACAAACTATAAGACTCTTATATCGTCTAAATATCAGTATACATTATTTTTTAAGTCCCTTCTATGTAACACTTTCTACTATTTTACTTACCAGGTGGCGTGTTAAGGAAAATATTCACTGGCGCTCTGCATCGATTAAGGGCGCCACACGCCGACTGCACCACAACCACGGTACTCTGGTCTATACTTTCGTTGGACAGGACGCCCTCGTAGTCCAAACTGGCACTGAACACCACGGGCGGGGCCGCCACCGCCTCCAGAATTTCATTAGACTTCTGCGAGAGAACCAGTGAGGAAATCAGATTACCCCAAATGTGTGTCGTCTGGAAGCACGCGAGGAAGATCCCATGAAAACGAAACATCTCGCGATCCAGGTGACCTCTTGTGACCTTAGACGAGTCGAAGGCTAGCTTCAAAATGTAAGAGCTCTCAGCGTTCCAGAGAATGCCCTGCCCGAACCCGACCAGCAAAGAGGTGGGAACGAGGGTGTAAAAAGTAGGATGGAAATTGGCGCCAAACCAGATTAAGAAACAAAGGATTCCAATGCAAAGCCCCCATTTTGCAGTGAAAATGTTGACAATAATGGGGGCCAGGAAACATGCGAGACTCATAGATAAATGAACAACCATCATAGTCAAAATTCCGAGATTATTTTCAGTATTGATTGAAGATTGAAGATTCTGAATGGCGCGAAAGGAGGAGAAAATTAAAATGAAACTAATGCACAAAATGATTAGATTTTTGTTAAAGGAAACGGCGGGAATTGCGTTCTGGGAATGTTCACTTCCGGCAGACTTCCCTTGCGATGTCTTGGTCTGGGCCAGTGGCTTCGTCTGCTCCAAGGAGTCTTCACGACTTTTGCTGCGCTTCATTTTACGCGCTGCAGAAGTAGCGGAATGATTGGCGGACAGCTCGCGGTGGGCGGAGCATTTGTGATTGTCGTTTATATTAATTTGGGTGCAGGTGTCATCGTCACTGCTGGAGTACTGCAAGGTCGGGTGGCTGTGATTGTTTAGAGAGTTGAGCGAGACGTCTCGCTTGGAAGTGGAATGAAGAGAGAGATGGAGGTCTTCTGTCACGTAAAGGTCGTCTTCGTGGTCCACCTTTGCAGGAGCCACCTGGTCATCATCCGACAGCACGACCCCGACTTTCGGGGGTGACCCTTGCTCGTCGAGTCGCAGCGGCGTCGCCGTGGCCACCAAGTTGTTCCGCCTTGTTTTGTTGCGTAGCACACCCTCTATAA
The DNA here is from genome assembly GCA_036873155.1 of Biomphalaria sudanica. Taxonomy (NCBI): domain Eukaryota; kingdom Metazoa; phylum Mollusca; class Gastropoda; family Planorbidae; genus Biomphalaria; species Biomphalaria sudanica. Next base: position 2,774,451 of record JAZGLO010004016.1, read on the forward strand.
AGTCTTCGCCATTGCTGGCTTCCGATGTGGACTCTGGGTTCTCTCTGCGGGTGGCGTAGCGATAGCTCTCACTCCTTTGGCGGTTGTACTTGGTTGCAAACGTGTAGCTGGGACGCCGGGGCCTATAAAGACCGAACCCCATGCCCAAACCGTTAAGGTCAAAAGGGCTTAAGGTGTTACTCGTGGAGTTACTTCCGGACATTGTTAGTTGTCACACAGACTAATATTTTATGAATAATTCAGCAAAACCTGAGATCGTAATAATTTTTTTTTCTTTTTTATAATTGTTTCCTATTTGTTGATGCCTTCATTATATATCATTTTTTTAAGAAAATATATGTAAATTTTGGCAACTATAAATTTAGAAATAGCTTTGAATCGAAATAAAATCTTTTTTTTTTTTTTTGTCTGTACAAAAGAGTATGAAAATTAGAGTTTGAATACATCATTTAGAGGACTTTGACACAAATAGATTTATTATAATGTGATACATAAGAACATTTAAAAATTGGTTAATCTCCATTTATTGAATATGTCCTATACCGAGTCTAGCAACTGTAGAGAAACAATGTAAAGTATAATTATATTGAAATTTTTTTGTTTATGATAACCTAAACATTGTCAGAGACGCTAAAATAAACTTTGCTGTTGCCAACTAAATCAAAATGAATTGAGCTTTCATTTCAGCAATATCTTAATGCGTAACTGTTGATCTTTGTTTTAAATCTCATTTATTACCGCTAATTAGTTGCCCAATTGGTTTACATTAAGTTTTATGTCTAACTGTAAAAGTCCTCTTAAGTAACGTGTACTATAAACGAAATAACTTTAAAAAAATCATTTTGCAGTGCTTAAATGTGCACAAAAATTGATCATATACCTTTTAAAAAAACCTAGCTTAGCAACACTTCCTCTATTGTGTACACCGGGTACACCAAAAAGATCGCGGTGTTCGGCGGTGTATAGTTTTGTTTTGTTAATATTATTAAAGTATATCTCTTCCTTTCTATCTAAATATCAGTCTGTTACCTATCTATCTACTTATCGAGCTAGGTAGCTATCTACCTATCTTTGTCTATATGTGTATTTACCAGTATACACATCCGTTTATCCAACTGTCTATGGAGGCTACATATCTGTTTTTATTAACTATAGTTTGGAGAATGGTTACTGACTAACGGACTAATTATGAAATGCATTCTTCGGTGTCAATAGATGAAACAAATCTCATTATGAACTATTGCTTAAATCTAAACACAAAGGACATCAAACGTGTAACGGGATTTTCCGTGGTTATAAAGATGACTTACACACAATGAAAGTTGGAATATATAGAATCACTTCCTGTTTTTTTTTTCTTATAGAATTCCAAATTGCGCAATTATTAAAACGAAACTAAATATGGAATATCAGATCGTTGAGTTTGTTTCTAGACGCGAATAGACACACAATATCTCTCGTTAATTAGAATATGATCCATGAACAATGTTCAGTTATTTTTGTGCCATATTTTCAATGTTTCGTTTCTTTCAACAGCTCAACTTTTGTTTCTGATAGTCTTAAAAATCACGTGTATCGCAAAAGCAGCCATATTGGACTACTTTTGTTTTGTTTTATTTTTTGACGAAAAAAAAAGACTTTGAAATAACTCGATTAAAATACACTCACTATCGGATCTGACTTCTTAAACTATGATCTGAATATAGATGTAGAGCAAGCAAGACTCTCACATACAGCTATTTGAGATTATCAAAATAAGCCAGAGTGGGGGGAAAAACAGCATCGGAGTTTTTCCCGTATCGATTTTTCTTGTGGCAAGTCATTTCTGGAGAGCTCTGCTGGTTCCGTGGCGCTTCTCTTTTAATTGGTTTGGGAACGTCAAGGGCGGATATGCAGCCCCCGCCCCCCATAGCAGCACCTGTAAACAAAAACGATGAGAGAAAACATTAGAGTAGTATTCAAGTTTTTATATATCAGTGAAAATGACTTCTTTTAGTCACACGAAGATCTCATTCAAAATACACAGCGAAGAGTTACCGTGCGTGTATCGCTATCAAGGGAGAAGACATATGTGTAATCGATACCTTTAATACTCAGCAAGGAACTGTAAAGGGGGCTTAATTCTGGTCACTTCACGTGAAGTCTACGGCAATAATCGCCCCATAAATACGTAATAATAGAAATGAGGGCTTCCTTTTATATTTACAGGGTACACCCAAATGTGTACTTTCCCTCTGGCTGACCCGACTCGGAGAGGTAATGACCTATTTTTAAAAAACCGTGGAAAATCTTAAAAACGAGTTTTGAAAAAAAAAATAGTGAATTACATTTATTCTATTTTGTACAAAGCTTATATCAACTCACTCTGTCTGTCTGTATCTTGTCTGTATGGTAAAAAGCTTGTACACACCCAATCTCGGATTAAGCTGAAATTTTGCACAATTATTTCTTTTACCTGACAACACAAGAGTCAATTTAACAAATTATCCAATTAGTTAATTAACTATTGGTAACTAACTATTTTGTTTGGTATCTTGAACAAGTGAAAGAAATAGTACTTGACTAGTAGTGTGGTGGTATACGTTGAATTAGTCCCCTTGAGGACTCTTGAGCCCTGAGTGAATTTTTTTTATTTTACGCATTTAAAAACGATCATGTAAACATTCACCAAGATACCCCCCTTCTTCCCTTCTCCTTTAACATCTGGTCCAGACATGTAATAGGATCATAGCGCAGTGAGAAAGCTAAAGCTAAACAAAAATAGTTGGTAAAAATATTTTTAACCACACAGATTTATTATGTCTAGGTCAATCATCATCTATATATATAATTCTCTTCATGGCTCAACCATTCCGGAAACCACCAAAAAGTCATATAAAGATCACTCTTTTATTTCTGCAAGTCGGACTAGAGTTATTCCACGTAACTTTAGCGGCGAGAAAAAAAAAAGGGGGGGGGGGAGAGAACAAGTAGTATTCACCCGTCACTAAATAGCAGGGCCGGACTTAACCATTGTTGGGCCCTATGTGAAACTGATTTCGCAGGGCCCATTTTGGGTAGTCATCATCATCATCATCAAACTCCATTAGAGTGAGGGCTTGAGAGGCTCAAATCCTCTCTTGCAGAAGCCCTGGACAGAAACCCTGCTGCCTTGCGTAGTGCATAAATGTCGCCATACAGGTCGAGAATTTTGGGTTTCCCAGACCTGTCGAGACGGAGATCAGCAAGTCTGGGGCAGTCAAACAGAATATGAGGCACGGTTTCCTCTTCTTCCCCGCAGCGGGGGCATCGTGAATCAAAATTTGGCCATAGCCGCGAGAAATATGAGCCAACAGGACAGTGGCCTGTCCTGCACTGTGCTATAATAGCTTGCTCAGGCCTGGACAGCCTCCACCACGGGGAAGTGCGGTCAGGGCGCCTCATGCGCTCCCAGACTCCACGGGCTTTTTGGGACTTGTCCCAGCACTCAAACCACTTTTCCATTTCTGTTTTTTTTTGTATTAGTTTGGGTAGTGATACTGATAATAAGTGAAAATAAGAGTTTGTATTAGAAAATAAATTCGTCTTATTCATTCTTTACTACGTACAGAATTACTATATGAGCCTTGCGTGTAGCGAAGTCATACAGAATATCATAAAAATTTTATTTCCTACATAGATCACGCTCAATAGCAAAAATTACCAAAATGTTTCAATCTATCTACGAGTATTGTTGACCTCAAGTAATTCTTCATTCGTTTGAGGCGCGAGAAGCTTCTTTCACAAGATTCCACAATTACGGGTATTGTATAATGCCGTTTGTTTTTATCGCGCGTAGGATTATCTTATCTTATCTTATATAATACAGACGTTACTTCAAAAAAGAAGATGATTACGTCCTACGCGTCATGCATTTAGTCATGCATATTAACCAATGACTTAAATTCTGCCAAGTCACTGGTTTTCCCGGCTAGCTCAGGCAACCCATTCCATGCTCTAATAGCTCTAGGGAAGAAGGAGTATTTGTACAAATTTGTCCTAGCATATGGGACGAGGAATGTGCCTTTATTTTTGTGTCTTTCAGAGTATTTTATTAAATTTTGTTTTTGTAATTGAAGATTATGGTTCAGTGTTTTATGTATAATTGCTACTTTACTTTTGAGTCTTCTGTCCTGAAGGCTTTCTAAATTTAGTGATTAATGGTGTTACTCTAGTCAAATGTGAATATTCGTTTGTTATGAATCTCACTGCTCTATTTTGTGTTTGTTCCCGTTTCTTAATGTTTTCTTGAGTTGAGGGGTCCCAAACGGTGGATGCATATTATATTATTGGCCTAACCAAGGTCAAATAACATTTTAGTTTTATGTTCTTATTTGATTTATAGAAATTTCTTTTAATAAATCCTAATGCTTTGTTTGATTTTGTTTATAGTTTCATCAATATGTGGATTCCATGACAGTTTTTCATTTATTATAACACCTAGATATTTCGCGTTTTTAGTCTGTGTTACTGGTTTGCCATGAATAAGATAAGTGGAATTAATTTGTTTTAGTTTTTTTGTTACTCTTAACAACTGACATTTTTCTGGGTGGAAAGACATGCTCCAATTTGATTCCCATTTCTGTAATTTATCTGATTCTCTTTGTAAAATATCTGTGTCTTGTATTGTTTTTATTGTTCTATATATTATGCAATCGTCTGCAAATAATCTGACTTTTGTTCCTGAACTAATGCAATTTGGTAAATCATTTATGTAAATTAAAAATAGTAGTGGACCCAAGACTGTTCCTTGAGGAACACCTGAGTTTACTGTTATCGGTGTTGATTTAGAGCCATTTATTATTACAGTTTGTTCTCTCCCTATCAGAAAATCTTTAATCCACTGATGCAGTGGACCATTAATGCCGAAATATTTTAATTTTTTAAGATTGACGTTTTCCATTTTGAATTACACCCCATAGTGACAACTTGTCTATATTTCAAGAGATTTGTTTGAGTTTTCAAAAGATTTAAATAATTTCCGGAGTATTTCCAGGACTTTTTCGTATATTTTGCAATTTTAAGAGATTTCCAGGAGCTCCTTGTAAATTAGGAGGCCGCGGGAAATCTGTTATAAGTTATAAAGTTTTTTTTGATTTAATAATGTACACCTAGAATTAGGGCGGATCCTATGAAAGTGCGGGGCCCATCGCGGTCGCATAGGTTGCAGTGCCCTAAGGCTAGCCCTTCAAAATAGCGGCGTATGCGTATGGGTCGACTAGAGGACTAGTACATATAATTACATGACTGACCCAGAGTAATTGATACTATAAACACTTAATAAAAGCTTCTTTGGTGTTTTTTTATTGTGTTTTTCTTGTTATGTTTTTTTTTTTACAAATGTCCATTTTACCTAACATTAGTATTGAACACTGTAATGCTCACTAGTTCATTTCAACATGGATGGATGTTTAGTCCTGACAGATTATGCATGCTATTAACTTCGGTCTTAATTTTAGTCCATGTATGCATTACATCTGGGCTTAACTCTAAACCCAAGAACAACGTTAAGCATTGCATGCCAAGAATATTGGCTTAATTTGAGACTATGCTTGCAATGAACATTGAACTTAATTCCTTGCGAGCAATTTACATTGGCTTGACCGTTACGTTCCTTGCGAGCAATTTACATTGGCTTGACCTTTACGTTCCTTGCGAGCAATTTACATTGGCTTGACCTTTACGTTCCTTGCGAGCAATTTACATTGGCTTGACCTTTACGTTCCTTGCGAGCAATTTACATTGGCTTGACCTTTACGTTCCTTGCGAGCAATTTACATTGGCTTGACCTTTACGTACGTAAAGAACTCAATGTCGCCTCTCTCTCTCTCTCTCTCTCTCCCTCTCTCTCTCCCCCCTCTCTCTCTCTCTCCCTCTCTCTCTCTCTCTATCCCTCTCTCTCTCTCTCTCTCTCCCTCTCTCTCTTTCTTGTCTCTCTCTCTCTCTATCACTCTCTCTCCCTCTCTCTCTTTCTTCTCTCTCTCTCTCTATCACTCTCTCTCCCTCACTCTCTCTCCCTCTATCTCTTTTTCTCAATCAATCAAACCCATAACACACACACACACAAACACTCAATCTGTCTGGTTGGGAACATTGAAGTCTATTTACACACAATCTGATTTGTCACGTGTCTATGTTTACGTGCCTACCCTCCTCCCTCACACACCCCCCTGTCACCTCCTATGGATTGAGAACGGAGACTCCAACTATGTGGACCAACTATGTGGACCAACTATGTGGACCAACTATCGAAACGAGCCGAAACGGAAGACACTACAAGGCCACTGACCAAGTGACTTTTAAAAAAATGATCTAGAAAGTTCTTGTTCTCTCCGAGGTGACCAGTGCAGATCCGTATAAATACTTTGTTGTAGTATGTAAAAAGTTGATGACTATTTACAGGGCCGGTCTTAGGCCAATTCAACCTATGCGGCCGCAGTGGGCCCCGAAATTTCATCGGCCCCGCGTAAATTCTAGGTGTAAATTATTAAATTAAACAATGTTAACTTATCATTAAAGGGTTCCGGGAATTTACCTGAAATTGCAAAATATACGAAGACGTCATGAAAATCTCCTGAAATTATTAAAATGCAAATCTCCATTAAAAACAGACACAATTATCATTTCGGGGTGTTATTCAATATGAAAAACGCCAATCCTACTAGCAATTAAAAAAACGGCATTGTCAGCTTTCATTTCATAAAAATGTAATAATAAGGCGAATTTGAACCAAAACAAGACCTTCAAAGACTTAATTTACTTTAATAGTCACTGGCATACAAATATAGATCTAAATCTATCTCGACCTCTTTTAAAAAAAAGCGATATTTTGCTAGTCGATAGTAAATCTAAAAGGCAGATCTGAATGTTTATTGTCTTTTTGTTGAAAAACTACTATCTACTGTAGATGGCTCGTAAAGTTAATTTGACAGTGATTTTGTACTTTGTAAGGAATGAATAAAATGCAAAGACGAACTTTGTTTCTAATATCTTAATTTTCACTTATTATCATTTTCCCTACCCAGACTAGGCCCCGCGCAATCCGTTTCGCATAAGGCCCCGCAATCTGAAGGACCGGCCCTGACATTTTAGGTGTTTCAACAGTCGTGGTGGCTGAGATGTAACGCCTAATGCTGCAGACCAGAGAGTCTCGAGTTCACATTCCGGCTCGAAGGCGAAGGTTAAACCTTTCGGGATTTTCGGAGACACTTAACGGTACCCGACTGAAATAGATACTAAGCACCTATAGGGTAAAGATCACGAATGGTTCTCTAGTGGTGCTAGCCTACCCTTCTCGATAACAGTTTACCTCTAAGACTGGTAACTTTCTAAGCGGACTTTACCGGTACCTATTAAGCTGGTGTAATCACCGAAAAATAGCCTACATTCTAAAGAAGTAGAAATGTGGATCACACTTTAGTGTACCAGTAACCATACTGGTTGATCTGTCTATCTGCTTATCCTGTCTGTCTGTCTGTCTCTCTGTCTATCTTCTTCCTATCTGTTCAATTATCTATCTATGTATTTCTAAAACACCAACTGACTTGTATATATTTTAAAATGTTGGTGCTCGGTCTCATTTCTGCATGCAGACATGAAACTATGTGTGTGTTGTGTCTGTATGTGTGTGTGAGTTTCAATGTGTGTGTCAAAAGCAATTTTGTTTAGTTTTTTTGTTTTTCTTTGTTATATCTCAAGGTCAATGTAACCTTCGTGTAATAATATTTTCACCCCCAGGAAATTTCATAAACTTCTCCCAGTCTGAAGGAACTTACACGATCGTGTCTGATGGGCTAGGAGCGTTTTTTTTTTCTTTGGGGTGAGAAGGTCTAATGAGCTGCGAGGGTCCTTGGGAGTGAGGCAGTCTATGAAAGTAAGCGTCTATGTAAGTAAGCGTCTATGAAAGTAAGCGTCTATGAAAGTAAAAGTTTTATGATAGTAAAAGTGTTTTTTGTTTAGAGTCATGGAGTGAGAGAGACTTATTGGGACAATTACGTCCTATATATAGGGTGTGATATTTAGAGAGTCTAACGGGATAATATTTTATTTGAGTGAGAGTTTGTTTTTTATGGGATAATAACAATAATAATATTTTTATTTTTAAAGCGCTGTTAACAAACATTGAACATTAAGTAATAACATTATATTAGCACGGCGATGCAGTAGTCAAGGCAGGAGAGTAAGAATGCCACAGCTAGCTCTTTTTTTGTTGACTCCGTTGTTAAATATGGTCGGATAAAGACCCTTGCAGAGCTGACTTAAGTGTGGGTCGAAAGATAGTGTTGAGTCGAAGAAAACTCCAAGATTCCGCACTACATGGACATAAGTATGGATAATAATATACTGGAGAGAAAGAATTATGGTATGATAATATCTTTTAGTAAGAGGTCTTTACGGAATGATAGTTGTCCGTAGAAGATGACTCGCGACTAGCTCAAGAAAAACTGGTCGCCCACACCTCCGTTACATACATGTAATGAAACGGGACCTCAAATCAGTGAACATCAATACTGACCATTGGGAAGACATAGCTCTAGACCGCACCAGATGGAGAGAGACAGTGACCAAGAAAGCTATGGACAGTGAAAGAACATGGGCCTCAGCTCTGGAAGAAAAACGTACAATGCGAAAAATGGCCAGCACCTCTACCACCGAAGCGATATTTGTGTCTCTCCAAAATAGGGCTCCACAGCCACATGAAAAAGTGTTCGAGATGAACCAGAGTCGCCCTACGACCGAAGGAGGCCAACAGTATAACGGATGGAGAAGGATGATATCTATTGGAGTAAGAGTTATGGGATGCCAGCGAATTGAAGTGAGGGTTTCAAGGGATAATGGTGTCTTAGGGTAAGAAATTCTCATCAGAATATTAGAGCTAAAGTCTCAAGCGAAAGAATTATACCTGAGATTAGAAAGGTGACAAATAATGGCCTAAGAGAACAGATAACCTTTGACCGAATTCTACTTCACATAAACAAATTAATAAACATGCCCAATGTCATATACTTAATTTGAAATCAATAGTTGGTACGTAATAACAATTAACATAAAAAAATTATATACAATATAGGGCACATACCCTAGGAAGCCAAAAGCGGGTTATAATTTCTCATTCTATTTCTTTCTTGTAATGTTTCATTATTGTAAAGAGTCTTTCAAGTGAGCTCTGCACAAATTCAGTTCATCAATTCACGTTTCAGCTAATGACTCATGAACGTATAATTGTTTATTCAACTCTTTACTAACTGCAAAGAAACATTTCAGTCGAGTGCAGGAATCGGCGCTGAAAGCGGGTTTAAAATAATAGACCTAAGCCAAATTTAATTTTCAGGTAATTATTTTTTTGGCAATTATCACGGTCAAACCAACGTTTTCATTGTGTGGCCAGTGAGGTAGTGCCTGTAATTTCTCTCCCTAAGATATACATAAACTGCCAAAATCGTTAGAGCTGTTTTCGAACTTCCTGAACTCATAAAGAGTTTATAAGGTAATAGGAGGAAAAAAGGAATGAATTTGTGTTGTAGGTTTACATTACGTTTGGTTGTTGTGATTGTTTTCAGCGTCCTATAGCTTTCGCTAACACACACACACACACACGCAAACGCTAACGAACACGCGTCCTTTAAAAGTGATAAGCAGGTCTACATTGTCTCTCTAACTCTCTTATTATCTTATCTTATAAATTACAGACGTTCTTACAAAAAAAAAGATGATCATTACGTCCTCCGAGTGGATCTCTCCTGGTCGTCTGGTATGCGCTCTGGACTGTCGTTCGGGGGTCAAAATGTTCCTAGGTTCGAACCCTCCCCGCTGCCATCCCCTGTCGTCCTGCGGGAGATTTGGTCTAGGATGTAATGATCTTCAAATATGAAGGGACATCCTTGTGTCTCAATCTAATCGTAGATGCTTAATTACTAATAACAGACTTAAACTCTTCTATGTCATTGATTTTCCTGACTGATTCAGGCAAAATATTCTATGCTTTAATGGTTATAGGTAAGAATTTATCCCAGCATATGGAATAAGAAATAAGTTTTTATATTTGTGTCGCTCTGAGTATTTTATAAGGTTTTGCTTTTTTTTGTATTTGTAAGTTATAATTCAGTGTTTTATGTATGATTGCTACTTGACATTTTAGCAAATAGATTCACATCCTTCTTGGATTACTATAGTATGGCGCATCTCGCATGCTCCAAGCTAAATACGCTCTGGACCTGTCTCTTTTGGGAAGAGGGTGTCTGGCAAAATTCCGTGCTGTTTTTAGTCCAGATTCGAACTCTAGCCCCCTCGATAGACAGCCAGTCGATTTATGCAACACAGCCACACATTCCACTTCCTTACAAATATATATGTTTGTTTTAGATATTACAAAGCTTACATTAACTCACTCCCCGCTGTCTGGGGGGGATGCCTTTCATTAACTCACTCCCCGCTGTCTGGGGGATGCCTTTCATTAACTCACTTCCCGCTGTCTGGGGGGATGCCTTTCATTAACTCACTTCCTGCTGTCTGGGGGGGTTGCCTTTCATTAACTCACTCCCCGCTGTCTGGGGGGATGCCTTTTATTAACTCACTCCCCGCTGTCTGGGGCGTTGCCTTTCATTAACTCACTCTCCGCTGTCTGGGGTGATGCCTTTCATTAACTCACTCCCCGCTGTCTGGGATGATGCCTTTCATTAACTCACTCCCCGCTGTCTGGGATGATGCCTTTCATTAACTCACTTCCCGCTGTCTGGGGGGGTTGCCTTTCATTAACTCACTCCCCGCTGTCTGGGGGGATGCCTTTCATTAACTCACTTCCCGCTGTCTGGGGGGGGTTGCCTTTCATTAACTCACTCCCCGCTGTCTGGGATGATGCCTTTCATTAACTCACTCCCCGCTGTCTGGGATGATGCCTTTCATTAACTCACTCCCCGCTGTCTGGGGGGGTTGCCTTTCATTAACTCACTCCCCGCTGTCTGGGGGGATGCCTTTCATTAACTCACTTCCCGCTGTCTGGGGGGGTTGCCTTTCATTAACTCACTCCCCGCTGTCTGGGGGGATGCCTTTCATTAACTCACTTCCCGCTGTCTGGGGGGGTTACCTTTTATTAACTCACTCCCCGCTGTCTGGGGTGATGCCTTTCATTAACTCACTCCCCGCTGTCTGGGGTGATGCCTTTCATTAACTCACTCCCCGCTGTCTGGGATGATGCCTTTCATTAACTCACTCCCCGCTGTCTGGGATGATGCTTTCATTAACTCACTTCCCGCTGTCTGGGGGGGTTGCCTTTCATTAACTCACTCCCCGCTGTCTGGGGGGATGCCTTTCATTAACTCACTTCCCGCTGTCTGGGGGGGTTGCCTTTCATTAACTTACTCCCCGCTGTCTGGGGGGATGCCTTTTATTAACTCACTCCCCGCTGTCTGGGGCGATGCCTTTCATTAACTCACTCTCCGCTGTCTGGGGTGATGCCTTTCATTTACTCACTCCCCGCTGTCTGGGATGATGCCTTTCATTAACTCACTCCCCGCTGTCTGGGATGATGCCTTTCATTAACTAACTCCCCGCTGTCTGGGGTGATTCCTTTCATTAACTCACTCCCCGCTGTCTGGGGCGTTGCCTTTCATTAACTCACTACCCGCTGTCTGGGGTGATGCCTTTCATTAACTCACTCCCCGCTGACTGGGGTGATGCCTTTCATTAACTCACTCCCCGCTGTCTGGGGCGATGCCTTTCATTAACTCACTCCCCTGCTGTCTGGGGTGATGCCTTTCATTAACTCACTCCCCGCTGTCTGGGGTGATGCCTTTCATTAACTCACTCCCTGCTGTCTGGGGTGATGCCTTTCATTAACTCACTCCCTGCTGTCTGGGGTGATGCCTTTCATTAACTCACTCCCTTCTGTCTGGGGTGATGCCTTTCATTAACTCACTCCCTGCTGTCTGGGGTGATGCCTTTCATTAACTCACTCCCCGCTGTCTGGGGTGATGCCTTTTATTAACTAACTCCCTGCTGTCTGGGGTGATGCCTTTCATTAACTCACTCCCTGCTGTCTGGGGTGATGCCTTTCAATAACTCACTCCCTGCTGTCTGGGGTGATGCCTTTCATTAACTCACTCCCTGCTGTCTGGGGTGATGCCTTTCATTAACTCACTCCCTGCTGGCTGGGGTGATGCCTTTCATTAACTCACTCCCTGCTGTCTGGGGTGATGCCTTTCATTAACTCACTCCCTGCTGTCTGGGGTGATGCCTTTCATTAACTCACTCCCTGCTGTCTGGGGTGATGCCTTTCATTAACTCACTCCCTGCTGTCTGGGGTGATGCCTTTCATTAACTCACTCCCCGCTGTCTGGGGCGATGCCTTTCATTAACTCACTCCCCGCTGTCTGGGGCGATGCCTTTCATTAACTCACTCCCCGCTGTCTGGGGCGATGCCTTTCATTAACTCACTCCCCGCTGTCTGGGGCGATGCCTTTCATTAACTCACTCCCTGCTGTCTGGGGCGATGCCTTTCATTAACTCACTACCCGCTGTCTGGGGCGATGCCTTTCATTAACTCACTCCCCGCTGTCTGGGGTGCTGCCTTTCATTAACTCACTCCCTGCTGTCTGGGATGATGCCTTTCATTAACTCACTCCCTGCTGTCTGGGGTGATGCCTTTCATTAACTCACTCCCTGCTGTCTGGGGGTGATGCCTTTCATTAACTCACTCCCTGCTGTCTGGGGGTGATGCCTTTCATTAACTCACTCCCTGCTGTCTGGGGTGATGCCTTTCATTAACTCACTCCCTGCTGTCTGGGGTGATGCCTTTCATTAACTCACTCCCTGCTGTCTGGGGTGATGCCTTTCATTAACTTACTCCCTGCTGTCTGGGGTGATGCCTTTCATTAACTCACTCCCTGCTGTCTGGGGTGATGCCTTTCATTAACTCACTCCCTGCTGTCTGGGGGGATGCCTTTCCTTAACTCACTCCCTGCTGTCTGGGGTGATGCCTTTCATTAACTCACTCCCTGCTGTCTGGGGCCATTCCTTTCATTAACTCACTCCCTGCTGTCTGGGGGTGATGCCTTTCATTAACTCACTCCCTGCTGTCTGGGGTGATGCCTTTCATTAACTCACTCCCTGCTGTCTGGGGTGATGCCTTTCATTAACTAACTCCCCGCTGTCTGGGGTGATGCCTTTCATTAACTAACTCCCCGCTGTCTGGGGTGATGCCTTTCATTAACTCACACCCCGCTGTCTGGGGTGCTGCCTTTCATTAACTCACTCCCTGCTGTCTGGGGTGATGCCTTTCATTAACTCACTCCCTGCTGTTTGTTTTTCCCACTTCCAATGTTCCGATTAAGTTACAATTTTGCACAATTTTCCGCTGTCGTGGACAACGTACGAATCCATTAAAAAATAACCAATTAGATAATCAATTAATAGTAACTAATTAATTGTGTTTATATAGAAAAATGGGAGATACCACTTGCAATATTGAGATATATAGCAGAGATTGAACGGTGCTTTCCCTTCACTAACTATAAACTATTTTTTTTTATATTTTGATTGTTTATATTATTCAGTCTAAGGTTCTTCATGCATAAATATTTATTTATTGTATAAAAATGATATGTTCCCAGAAAAGGTTATCTCAGACATGCGCGATGTAAACCATTTGGATCAAGACAACCAGAAAGTCAATGACTTGATTATAACCACTCCAGCCTCCCCTCACCCTCCCTTATTTTTAAAAAAAATATTCTTCTCCTTCCCCACCCCAGGGGGTAGAGGATTTCCCGTGGTGCCTCTCTGTTTATCACAAAACGGATACGTCTGGGATAAAAGTCAAAGAAGGCCTGGTTAGTATACTATAAAACTATTTCTTTCAAAGCCATGCCAACTCTCAGTGGAGCTGCGATCAATACACACAGAAAGGACAAGTGTCTCAGTATCCCAATGATGAACGAGGTCAGTTCTACAGGAAATTGGCGGGGAAAATGACAAGGAAGAAATACCCAGAATTCCCTTATCCTCCTGTGTTCCACACTCATTATACGTCTGCACAACCATATATTATAACAATACTTTTTTGTGCTTTTTTTTTCCCGTAACTTAGTCCAACCGAAAATGAAGGCCAAAATGTTAAAATTAGGTCTAAACAAATGTACTAGAATTCAGAATTTAGATCTGAAGACGTTTGTATTTGTTTTATAAGTATCAGACGTTCTTTAAGGGATGGTGATCATTACGAGGTTTAAACCTCCTGCAGGATGGCAGTGGAGACGTCAGTCCGAAGCGCAGACAATTAGACCAGGCATCCTTGTGTTTTTGGGGTGATGCTCCTCCTCATCTTTACCTATCCTTCAGTCTGTTGAACCGTCGGGGCACCACACAAGATCTGTTGACCGTCTTTTTCCGTTCCTCTTTTGCCCTGGATAGAATTTCTTTCATTGACAGGCCTCTTTTATCCTCCCATTGCTTTCTCAGACGGCTTCTTCTTTCACCTGGTAATGTTTCTTTGAGGAATGTCTTTGCGATCCCTGAGGACATTGTGATGTGGCCATAGAGTTTGAGTGTACGGTGTTGTTGTTTTTTTTCATTTTTGTAAAATCTAACATTCATTAGTTAAGAAAAAAATAATTGCTCTATAAGATATAGAAGGTATTGCCTTTTTTTTAAAAATATGTTTAATGTTTTTCTTATTTTAGTATTACATATAACTTGACTTGATAGACGCGAGCCTCATATTGTAATACAAAGAGAGATGTTTTATAAAGCTCATTGTCCCGGAAAACAAAGAGAACGACTCGAAAACGCATGTCACGAGGAAACTATAGAGAAAGATAAAGTAAAAAAAAAAAAGGCTAATTTTTGTCCTCTTTAGTTTGTAAATGTAAAATAAAATCAGAAATTCTACTAATGGAACAAAAGTAGAAACTGACTTTTATAAATAGTTTACTTGTTTATTTTAAGCTTTTTTTTTTTTTTTTACAGTACCTCTATTCAAGTCACTCTTTCGTGGAAGGTGGGCGGACGCTGATCTCAAAAAATGGCTCTAACGAGTTGATGTATATCGCGGAGAAAAGAATTACTACCTCGTTGCCACACGGGGAAATCTCTAGTTTCACTGTTATAATTTTTCAAAATGAAATTATGTGCCCGTGATATGCGCATTGTCTTCAAAGTCTAGCTCTAAATGCTTATCATTGGGGTATTCAAAGGGGTTCAAGATCTTTACATTCTCACTCGGAGAGAAGAGGGAAGAGGGGCGGGTACAATGTGTTGTTGTTTTTTTAATCTAACATTTATTAATTTTTAAGAGAAAAAACAATCGCTCAATATGTTGCATAAAGTCGATACTGTCTTTTAAAAGTATTTTTAGTGTTTTTTTTTCTTGTTTTGAGAAATGAACTATTGATAAAGAATGTCAGAATTCGCCATCATTGGGGGGGGTGGGGGTGGCTTGACCTCTTTGAGGGCCCAGGGGGATTTTCAAATCTTCCCCCCTTCCTCCCCCCCCTCACCCGAGCTACGCCACTGATATTTTCTCTTATTTGTAATTGTTAGAAATTTAGGATTTATAAAAGCGTGAGGGCCGAATGGTAAGGCGCTTGGCTTCCCAGGCGAGAAGTCTCGAGTTCGAATACCGGTGAAGATTGGAATTTCCAATTATTGTGATTTATAAAAGTCCACCAGAGTTTTATTAAGTACCTGACATACTGCATTGAGGGGGGGGGGGGGGGGGAAACAAGTACGATTTAAGTTATATTCATTATTTATACTACATTATATCATTCATAGAAATTTGAATAAATTCATCACAGCTAAACACATCCTGAGAAGATCGATGCTGATAAAATGGAATCGCCCAATTTATGAGCACGTTTTTTGTTGAATATGCATAACATTATTTGCCATCTGTGAAGATTATCCAAAGCCTGCTCCGCAGTTAAAGTAATTAATTTAAAAAAACAAAAAAAAACATCCCATAGGGGTGTCTCATGTAGAGAAAGAGGAGGGGCGGGATGAAAAGAGAGGATGGGGAGCGAGACAATGGGAGGAAACTTTTCATCAAACCAGAAGGAATCGATTCACGGAGACAAAATCAAGGCCGGAATCGATTCGCGAGTAAAACTCAGTCCACTGGATGATCGCATGTTTAAACATCACGCTCTGTTGTGTCTCTGCTCAAAACGTAATGGATACAAACTTCTAAAACTTGGAATCATTTAAACAGTGGTTCCCAAACTGGTTCCGCGGAACCCTAGTGTACAGCCTACTACGAACTACTGAATTAATCAACTCTTAGGCCTACACGTGAATATATCTCTAAGTCACAGGAGTTCAGGTTCGAATCTTGGTTTATACTGGAATTTTGAATTTTTAGAATGTAGTTGGAGGTAACAGCGGTTGGTGCTGGCCAAATGACACTTTCTTTAACCATCAGTAATATAAACAGATTTGCTTTACATTATCTGCATAAAGTCTGAAAGGAGTACTTTGCTTTTGCTTCATATCATCCATAGCAACACATTAAACCAGTACACCAGTACACCCTAATGATAGATTATACAATACGAACACATAGAAACATAGGCTTATAGATAAAAAGTATTTAATAATAAAATAACACAAACAACACTTAGCATTTATTACCTAACTAAATATCTACAATAATTTTTGGCACCTCTCTGCGTGTGGTGCCCCCCTGAGGGTGGCGCCCGGGGCATCGTGCCCCCAATGCCCCCCCTCACTACGCCTCTGCTCCGACTAACACTTTTTTTGTACTACAGTCAAAAATGTTTGTGGGAGAGAGTTTTAATGCGTGCGACCCAAAAGAGAAATAAGAGATTTATCAAATAGTTTGATCTAAAACTGAGAAGTCGAAAGTAAGACATAGGAGAGGGGTGGAACTGGGAGGATAAATGATACTGCAATTCACGGGTAAAATGGATGTGTGAAGGAGCTTTAAAATAAGGGGGGGGGGGGGTTCTGTCGGAAGAGTAAAAAAAAAGGGGGGGAGGTAATAGGAAGTTCCGGTAAACATCAAACGGAATAAATCAACGAGCTGCGGAGTGAAGCCCTGAGTCCAGGGTGACAGAAGTGGTATTCTACAACTAGGATGAAGGAGAAACAGAAAGAGAAATCATGGAATGTGTTCTTCTTATGCTAAAGGCAATGTCAACATAAATGTATGAATGTTACGTTTACTGTGGTATTTAGATCTATAATAGTATGGCGTATTCAGTGCTATTGGACAAATGTTTAATAATAATAAAATAATAATTATAGCTTTTATATAGCGCGACTTTCATGCTTATAGCAAGCTCAGAGCGCAATGGTCCAGTCTCATGTGTGGACCAGTTGGGGGAGGGGGTATCTGGGAGATAGTTTTCCGTGCTGCCTTTAGGCGCTCTGTAAACACAGCTCTACCCGAGTTTGGTGTTGAACCTTGAGCCCCCTTCTTAGGTAGGCAAGCCAAGCCAAGTTCAAGCGTACTTAGCTTCTCGACCACACGTATAAAAATATCTATTATAGGTTTATAATGTTAATAAAGAAAATTTGCTTTAGTCAAGGTGAAATTCAATGATCTATGTCTTATAGCTTCCCGCGTTTTTTTGTTTTAACCTGCTCATTGCAGTCCCACAGAACACATGCATACAGCAGTGGGAGACAATCCAATTCATATTCAGTTGCCTCCCTTGCTTTTAATTCCCTCCATACCATCTCATTCCCTCCCTTTGCATTTCAGCCATGTTTATGTGCAGAGACATTCAAGCAGGCTCTTCAGACGTGATCTTCTAGCTAACATAAATAGAAAAGCCTCTTTGAGATACGACACACTCACACACACACACAAATACCCATCACACTCACACACTCACACAAATACCCATTACACACACACTCACACAAATACCCATCACGCACACACAAATACCCATCACACACACAAATACCCATCACACACACTCACACAAATACCCATCACACGCACACTCACACAAATACCCATCACACACACACTCACACAAATACCCATCAGACACACACTCACACAAATACCCATCTATCTTACTCTTTCTACCACAAGGGAGGATTCGTTCTCATGCCTTACGAGTGACAAGTTTGTGCTTGGAATTCATGCAGACCACTTGTTGATGAGATCATTTTAATTTCTCAGATTTGACCCCCCTTTTTTTTTCTTATCCATTCTTTCCGGTTTCCTCCCTCTGTTTCAGCCGCCATGTGAGAGGACATTAAGGATTTTCAGGTCATGTATGTATGTATGTATGTATGTATGTATGTATGTATGTATGAATGTATGTATGTATGTATGTATGTCTAAGAAACCGTTTTTAGAACCAACTCACACACATATTCATACCAACTCACATATATGGATACCAACTCATAGATATACACATAAACTCACACACATTTTAACACCAACTCACACACATATTCATACCAACTTCATAAATCTAACTCACTACAAAAACTCGTCTTTTTATTCTGGCAATCTGAAGTCGTATGTATGTATGGATAGACAGCTGACGGCTGACGATAATGCCTATTATCTTGCATCAATCACAACCAATGACTAACCTCTTCACATCATCACCATAGAAACAGAAGCACACAAACACTCCATAGCACGGCGTTTGCAGAGGTTTTATTTGAACTTAGTGATTGGAGGACACCATTTTATCATCGGTTCTTGAGTCAAAAAGTTGAGAGCTTCTAACTCTGTTTTTAAAACAAAAATCTTTACGCGCACAAACACACACACACACATACACATTTGTACGAGAGTCTGTCGTCTGTCAGAAAGCATTGGCAGAGTACTCTCTCCTGATCTCCCAGAGGGCGATTGGGCAACAAGCTCCCTACCTACCCACACACCCTCCAATTATCATTTTCTCCGTATTTTTCAAGAGTTGTCTAAATAACTGTTTAACTCGTCTAGTTGGAAGAGTTATGGGCCCACTTTTAATTTCTTGACTTTTCATATTGCTAGAACATAACAATCAACCTCTGGGCCAGAGGGAGGGTTGCCAGGAGGAGCCGAAAATGTTTTTAAAGAAGGAAAAGAACTGCATGTTTACAGCCATAAATCTCAATATTGTAAGATTTATTTCCCTCTTTTATGTATTAAACAATAAAAGTATTACCACTAATTATTTAATTGGCTATTTTCCTGATTAATCAATGTTTCGATAGTAACAATGAATAATTGTGCAAAGTTTCAATTTGATCCGAGAATGTGAAGTGGGAGAAACTTTGTGCCAGACAGTTTAAAGACTGTTCTGTATTTTATTATATACAAGAATCTGAAATGAACCACGCCCTTTCAGTTTTTGAAATAAAGAAACTTTATTGGTTGATAAAAATAAAAACGACCTTATCTATAATCTGTAAACATTGTAAAGCGATAAAAATGGCTTAACTTGGCCCAGACACAGCCAGTGTGTACTCGCAATGAGAAACATCTACAACATTATAGGCTAAATTTAATAAGCTTGAATAGCACCAGCTCGACTTTATGTCTTGGCTTTATCATTTATCACCTTCAATCAGAGGACACACTGTTTCTATGATGTACAAAACTTCAAACAAACAAGGTAGACAGACAGAAAGACAGACATACAGATAGATAGATAGATAGATAGATAGATAGATAGATAGATAGATAGATAGATAGATAGATAGATAGATAGATAGATAGATAGATAGATAGACCATCAATACGCAGTAAAAAAAAAAATCCTGTGTCACCTTCAAAACTTAAGTGTAACTACTATCCACTCAGCCATCCCATCTGCTGGAAGTAATTGGTTGCAAGATAGATGATATCATTCAAAATATTTGTGATTAATGAGCGTGTACTTTTGTTTGTTTGTTTGGGCGGTCAATGGCGGAGTGACATTTGCTTTGCGTCCGGACATAAGAAAGCAATTATGATTGATACATACAAAGTAATTAAATTCCATTATAATATTTTGTACAGAGATACATTGTATGTTATTCTATTGTATATATAAAAAGAATCTCCTTTTATTTATGTGTTTTTGTTAATTTCGTAAAGTTTAGTTCTTTTTTTTTTTAGTTTCCTTATTCTTAATCCTTACTGATTTGATATTTCTTTGTTACTTGAATTGTGTTAAAATGATATCAAAATTTAGCTTTGCTGAAAGAATTGTTATCAAGACTACAGATATATTAATGTTATGGAAACAACTGGAAAAACTGATTATTAAAAAGTTCATTATAATTAATTAAATTGAATATAAGAAGATAACAGCGCTGCTAACTCTTTTCTTCTTTCGTTTTAAATCTTGATTCATATTTTAATCTAAATGTATCTATTTTTAAAAAGAAACTTGTCATTTTGGTGTCTTTTCGTTGTCTATTCTTTTTTTATCTTCTTTTGTTTCGTTGTCTATTCCTTTTTTTTAATCTTCTTTTGTTTCGTTGTCTATTCCTTTTTTTAATCTTCTTTTGTTTCGTTGTCTATTCCTTTTTTTTTATATATATCTTCTTTTGTTATTTCTAAATGTTTGTTGGGGCTTCTTTTTTTTTTTTTTTAATTGTTTTATTCTCTCTTTAATCTTCGCTGGATGTTGTGATTTTTTAATGGCCCTATAAATTTCTAGCAATTAATTGATGGGAAACGCTTACAAGGCCCGAGGCCCATACATAGGAGAGCCAAAGTTAACGACCGCTTAAGATACAGATAGAGATGGGGGGGGGGGGGAATAAAGATAGAGAGAGTGTGGAAGAAGGAGCTAATGAAATAAAGAAAATCAGAGAAAGAGAGACTGAGAGAAAGATATATAGAGAGAAAGAGAGAGAGAGAGAAATTGATCAAGAGAAAGAAAAATAAAAAGAGTGAACGTCACAGAGGGAGGAGGAAGAGGGAGAAAAGAATAAGAGGATAAGGGAGGTAACAAATATATATCAAGTAATTAAATTTAATACAGCTATATAGACGTCAATGCGTTGTTTTATCTTCAGATTTACAGAAACTACTCTAGAGCTAAAAATAGCCCAGGGTAGATAATTTAATCAAACTATTCATTAACCGTAATTGGATATATCAGAACAAATAATATTATAATCTTTTATTTCAGGAGACAACATTTGTGAAACCAGAAGGTCCATAAGTTTTAAGCCAGTGATTCCGAAAAGTGGTCTATTTGTTCTGATATAGACCCGCAGGGGTTTACGAAGACTTCCAAGGGGTCTACGAAAGTGAAAAAATTAATTGGGGGTCTATGAGATATCCAAGAGGGTGTAGAATAATAGATTTCATTTAAGCAGGTCGTGACTTTAATTTTTATATCCTATCAATGTAATTATCTCATACACTACTATATGATTTCTATTTTAGTTAAACCTTTAAATATTTATCCTGCTATTTTTTAAATATTTATCCTACTACTCTCTGTGTGCTGCAAACTGCCTAAAGGTCGCCGGCTCCTTATTTTTTCCTCAGGGGTTGACCCACGAAACCCTTCCCATGTTTGGGTATATGCAGCAGAGTTTTGAATTCCGTTTTCCTTCTGCTAGATGGGTAGCAAGCCAAGGCTAATGAGCAATTCCTGCTCGAAGCTTGCTGGTTTATGCGGCAGTGACCCACCTTCGCCCCTTCTCCTGATAGTGAAAACAGTTCCACGGACTCTATATTTGAGCCACGCGTGAAAGATCCAGACACACAAGAGAAGCTGCTCATTGTGACAAACGTTGACAATGATACATAAGGCTAATTGATTCATTAAATAATATTTAATCTTTGAAGGTCTACTTTACAGAACAACAAATTCTTATATGAAGCATAGTATCCATAGCAACGGATGATAAAAAAAAATTCCAGTGCGTTTTATGATTCCAGCAATACATATGAATTGTTATTTTAATTTGTTAAAATGTGAATTTTATCAATAACAAATATGGATCTGTATACATTTTTTGTTAGGCTTTAAATTATTTTTTTCATTCTTCAACTCACTACAGTTAAAAATTAGTTTTAAAAAAATGTTGATGAATTTGAAAAAAATTGCAAGTTAAGCAGGGGTTCTACCAAAAATCAGAAAACATGACAAGGGGTCTACGAGACAAAAAAGTTTGGGAACCACTGATTTAAGCTAATGTTGAATTTATTTGTTTGGCTTTCGTCTTTAAATTCTTTTGTAGTGTGAAACTTGTGTGTGTGTGTGTGTTTGTGTGTATTATGATTTCAGTTTGGATTATTAAAATATTCTATTCTTTAAATAGGATTTCTGTTGGTATTTTACTAATTCAAATATTCCCGGCTACACTTACCAATGGTATCATTAGATTCTAGCCCAATAGTGTGGCTCTATACCAACTACGTAATTATGAAGCTAAATAACATACGCTACAACATAGTCTTTGTCTGGTTTGTACTTTTAAAGCTAAACACTCAGGAAGACAATAATATCATGTTCTAAGCAAGAAAATATTTTAAATCTTGACTAACAATAAAAAACATTTATAATTTTTTTTTTAAAGTGGGGAACGACCTGAATTCAAATTTATGGATCGAGCCTTCACGGGCTTCTCAGGCCAACACGGTAACCACTCTACTAGAGAATAGTCTTTGAACATGGAAGATTGTATAGTTATCTATTGTTTGTAGTTCATGTTTGTGTTCACTAAGCGACAGCTGCCTAATGTAAAGGGGACTAATTCAGCTTTATACCACCACTTCATTCAAGTACTATTTCTTTCCATTGTTTCAGATACCAAACAAAGTAATTTATTACCAATAGTTAATTAACTAATTGGTTGTTTTTTTAATGTAATCATTTGTTGTCAGGTAAAAGAAATAATTGTGTGAAAATTTCAGCTTGATCCGAGATTTGGTGTGGGAGAAATAACGTGTACAAACTTTTGGTCAGACACAGACAGACATAGTGAGTTGATATAAGCTTTGTAATAAAAAATAAATTCCATTCTAAACGATCGAAAATTGTACATGGAATTCTGGAACAGACAATACACAGAAAGTATCATAACATTAAAACCTTGTTTTTCGTCGGATTCAAACACTTAAATATCAATACACCAACGATATCTAACACCAAAATCCCATACTGCATTTGATCAAAGGTTGCAGACGTGAACCCGAAAGTCAGGAAGTTTCTAGAAATATTCTCGAGAGCGGCACTTCACGACATCCTGCTGCTGTCCCCTTCGCCCCAACCCCCACACCACACCATTCCCACCTCTTTCTCACACAAATATTGATGTGATGTTTTAGATACCACCGGTCTTGCTTCCTTCCTTTGCAGTTGAGAAATCGAATTTTTTTTTAATTTTTTTTTGTGTGGCTCAACATGGGAGAAAACTTATAGTGGGGGGGGGCGTTGTGAGGAGAAATTGGAATGGGAGTTAACAAGAGACACAGCAGTCTCATCGCTTTAATAGCTGTTAAAGCAACTCTGCACTCTAGGTGTTATTAGTTGTATTGTCTCCCCTGTCTGTCTTGGTGTAAAAAGAAGAATTTCAATGTGGTTCGATTCTTCTATGACGAGTAGCTGTTCCTGATGGAAGAATAGATAGATAGATAGATAGATAGATAGATAGATAGATAGATAGATAGATAGATAGATAGATAGATAGATAGATACATAGATAGATAGATAGATAGATAGACTGTTAGATAGATAGATAGATAGATAGATAGATTACATTAGATTACATTAGGTTACATTAGATTAGATAAGATAGATTAGATTAGATTAGATTAGATTAGATTAGATAGATAGATAGATAGATAGATAGATAGATAGATAGATAGATAGATAGATAGATAGATAGATAGATAGATAGATAGATAGATAGATAGATAGATAGATAGATAGCGGTGCAAGTGTACTCATGGGCATAGTCACTTCAGAGAACTAGCAGACGACAGTAACTATTTCATGTTGATTCTAGATTCATCAAGTTCTACTTCAATAATTCTGAAAACGCCAAGTTATTTATTGTTAATGTTTTGTTCCACATAGAATATCAGAATACTATTAACCCCACAGACCTATATATATTATATATAGGTCTGTGATTAACCCTTTTCATTTACATATCAGCAGATCTCTGAACGTGCAGTTACGTGCATGTTCTAATAACAAATCTCATTAGCCAGTTCACGATTCTCATTACAATAAAACGAGGTGCTTTTACTAATTGCTCGCCAACCGGAGAACCATGCAGAATTTCTAAAAAGCACTCAACAATAACGGGTTCATGTAACTAGGACTCAACATTACAATCAAACGCTTTGTTTATAATCAAATTAACTTATTTGATGTAATTGTGTTAGATAGAGAGCCAAATGCCCTTAACCCTTAAAACGCCTGTGGTAGTTTAGCCTCTAAACGTCAGAATTGTAATTCCATTTTGTATGCAATCATTGTAAAACGGCTCAGAACTTTAAGGGTTAAGCGTCAAGTAGCATGTAATGGAATTGTTTTTTCCAAAATGCGCAAAGTACGTAAAAGTATTTTTTAAAAGTTGTCCTTATATAATAAGTAAACTTTAAACCTGGCTAATGTATTATTGGTTGCAATATACTAATATATTGATTTATCAAACCAGTTGGTCACATAATGTGGATGGCTGCCAGGTTGTGCGGTATGTGTGCTAGACTGTCGTTTGGTCGCCTCGAAGGTCCCGGGTTCATACCCCGAACATTGTTTAGTTTATCATCAGACTCTCCAATATTAATGCTTACGTCGAATTAAAAATAAGCCTACATAGTAGTCAAAGTACAAAGTAGTCACTGGGGTAGCCACAAGGGTGTAAAAGACATACACCTTAAGGGACACATACTGTTAAGGGACAACAGTTCGTTTGTAACCTTTAAGAAAACGTGCAACGTTGAGTGTCCAAACATTGTTACCTGTAAGAATTTGTTACTGAAATGAGCATATGGACATTACTTGTAAAACAAACAAAAACTGGTGAGTAAATTGTAATCTCTTTTTTGGTGAGTGTTCTAATATACTGGACCACTTAATATGTTGTTGTTTTTTTGTGTCAAACTTAACCTTCTATGCCATAGTTGGGCCTTATAGTCATTGTGATCATGTTGATCTGCTGACCACTGTCTTAAAAAAAAGCAAACTTAAAATGTATGTCCGATTCACAAGGTCCTCAGGGCTCGTAGAGTGCCAGGAAAAAGAAAAAGAGCCAGAGAGGGCGATGGAAAGGCAGCATCTAGTGATGGATGGGTCAGTCATTGAAGAGAATCTAGACAAGGAAAAAGACAGAAGCATCAAGAAAGATGGTCGATAGATCATGTGTGGCGCCCCAACTGTGTGTGATGTGTGGCGCCCCAACTGTGTATGATGTGTGGCGCCCCAACTGTGTAACAGACGAAGGGTTAGTTGAAGGTGAAAGTGAAACTTCTAGGATCTTACGGAGGAAGGGGAGCACCATTGTTCGCCACTTTTATAAGTCACTCCCATTGTTGGTTACATTATGACTACTGATAAGACTACAGACTACATATTGGACCACTGATTGCACCATTGTTCGCCACTTTTATAAGTCACTCCCATTGTTGGTTACATTATGACTACTGATAAGACTACAGACTACATATTGGACCACTGATTGCAGAAACGCTACATAAATCGTATTCGGTGGCGTAGCGAAGATGCGATCCACAGTTTGAGAAACGCTGAAGTAAGTAATTCCTATTTGCAAAAGAACAGACGCCAGTAAGCACTACAAAATGTATATAAAATGTAAACCGCGTTATGGAGCCAACAGTTTTAAGCGATGGTCGCCATTTTCTCACAGAAGTACTTTTTGTGTTATTGCACTCGCAAAGTTGTCAATGACATCATCAACGTTTATTATTCCCTTAGTGATTCCAAGTCAGATAGCCGCTATTTAAGCTCTCCAATAGTTTAAAATGAAATTAAGTTGTTATGCGATGTAGTGTTTTGATTCCCATATTGGTGCCTCCCTACGCTCTGTCTCCTCTCGCTACGCCACTTATCGAATTTTGTCTACGATATCGATGGTTCGAATACCCATGTATGGATAACTTGGTTTTAAACTGAAACCTTTCTGGTGGTATGTATGTTATAGCTACACGTGTTCCTTGGGTTTTTCTACCCAGCCTGGAGACATAAGTCC
The DNA here is from genome assembly GCA_036873155.1 of Biomphalaria sudanica. NCBI lineage: Eukaryota > Metazoa > Mollusca > Gastropoda > Planorbidae > Biomphalaria > Biomphalaria sudanica. The sequence goes on from JAZGLO010004016.1 coordinate 2,800,614, forward strand.
GGTTAAAAAAAACAGTTGATAGATCAGTCAATAGCGTGACCTGTCTAGTCGGTCTGGCATGATAGACTCAGGATGGTCTTAGTCATCGTGTTATCAACCAGTATGTCATGTATTTGTTAAAGATGTCAATGTTAGACTTTGCTAATGGTATATCAACCAGTGTGTCATGTATTTGTTAAAGATGTCAATGTTAGACTTTGCTAATGGTATATCAACCAGTGTGTCATGTATTTGTTAAAGATGTCAATGTTAGACTTTGCTAATGGTATATCAACCAGTGTGTCATGTAATTGTTAAAGATGTCAATGTTAGACTTTGCTAATGGTATATCAACCAGTGTGTCATGTATTTGTTAAAGATGTCAATGTTAGACTTTGCTAATGGTATATCAACCAGTGTGTCATGTAATTGTTAAAGATGTCAATGTTAGACTTTGCTAATGGTATATCAACCAGTGTGTCATGTAATTGTTAAAGATGTCAATGTTAGACTTTGCTAATGGTATATCAACCAGTGTGTCATGTAATTGTTAAAGATGTCAATGTTAGACTTTGCTAATGGTATATTTCTGTAATGTAAAACTATAATGTTTCAACTGAAGGTTTCTGTTATATACGTAATAAAGTTATTCTTCTAAAGTAATGGCTTTATAAAGAATCTTCTAGCGCAGCGGTTCTCAATCTTTTAAGCTCGGCGACCCCTTTTTACTATCCCCCACTCTGCCGCGACCCCCCCCCCCGCCTTCATAACATACACAGCAATAGAATACACTCAATATAATCCATATTTTCGATGGTCTTAGGCAACCCCTGACAAATCGTCATTCGACCCCTCAAGGGGTCGCGACCCACAGGTTGAGAACCCCTGTTCTAGCGAATAGTACTGACGTCGTCTGTCTATTCATCCCAAAAGTTAATACATATTTCAATTATGTATAACATTTCACAATTTGATTTATTTTGTTATTCTGCGTATACTATAGAATGGCTGCCTGGTTGTGCATTGTGCCTACTGTCGTCTTGAACGTCCTGGGTTCAAACCCTGCCCGCTGCCATCCCCCGTCGTCCTGCGAGAGGTTTGGAAAAGGAAGTAGATTATCTTCAACTCAGAAGGAACATCCGAAAGGTGTAAAACATTAACAAACAAAACATTTTTTACCAGCAGGAAATTTAGAATATTTTAAATGAGGGCATCATTGAGCATAACACATGAAACATTAATCATATCACGTAGATGTAGGCCAAAAAGTCTGTAAGAGAAACTATCTGTCTTCTATCTGGGAGTCGGCTAAACTTGAATCATACAGATGATCTAGTTCTCTGAATCGACAAAAATAATCAAAAAAGACATCATTGTCCTTAGTACTCAGGTAGAGCGTGGTGGGGGGGGGGGTGCTTTCTGACTCGTTACTGGGTTTTGTTGGAATGTCCTGGCAATGGAATCGGGTGGTTAACATATTTTGATATTTTCAGAGACTAGACCTGAAAACCATGACCCAAAGCCCACTGTGTTGAGGGAGATACTTGCTAAGGTAAAAAAAAAAAAATACTGAAATAAGCTACGAATACTCGAGAGATAATCACATATTACGACACAATCTCTGCGCTGACAAAATAGCAACACTCATTCTGAAATATAGATTTTATAAAATATATCTTAAGTGTACCAGAAGAGATTGTGAGTTTTGGTTTCTAGGAACGCGCTTCTGTTCATGTCATTTTGCTTCCTTGCTATGCTTCTGTTGTGTGCTGAGGCTGGATCTCTTGTGGGAGTTTCTCTTCTGTGTTTTCTTCCCCAGTATTGGGTAAGTCAGTTCTTTACTTTATTAGTCTTCGTGGTGTAGCTCTAAATTCGTTGCTCCTATGATCGTGTGGACGGCGAGCTCAAGGAATGTGTATTATCTTAATAGGGACACAGGCTTAGGAGTCTGTTGGAGTCAAGCTTGATTGGTCGGAGGGCTGGGTTGTGCCTCCAATGGTTTTAGGTTGTGAGCTTCGAGTTGTGACACTGATATTAAGGTGTGCTATGTTATTTGCAATATAACTTTATACTAACCTTGTAAATGCACTATAGATATTTATTCATTATTTTTGTCTCATTATATCATTAATTCATTAAACCTCTGTTTGTCACATGACACCTGGTTATCCAATTGTATACCTTGCTAGTTGTTGTAGCTGCTATTGATACTCATTTAACAAATTACTTGTTATAATGTTAGGGGTGCCAAGGCAGACGAGCCACGGCTAAATTACAACCCCGGCAGAAAGTTAATAACCAACATTCAGGTGGGGACCCGGCATACCCTAGACCCGATAAACACCACCTGACAGTAACATCGTTCATGATACTGACTGAGACTAGACTGCTCCCGTTGTGAATTAAATAGTTTATATTCCATACGCCTGTTGATAAATATTTAATTTTAACTATCTATATTATAATAAATCATAGCCATAATTGATGTTCTATTAAATATTCCTAATTGCTTTTAATTATATCAGTTCCATGATTGCGTAAAAAATTAGTCTTAAGATTAAATTTTATTTCATCCTATAATCACAGTAAAATCAAATTATAAATTCTAGAATTAAAAAATATTTGATTCTTGACCTATTAAAGAATTGATTTTTAGCCTAGCATTCAAATAAAGCAAAATCGTCACGTCTGCTCTCGTTTTCCATTTAAATGTGTTCTATTCCAAATGCGTTTTCATTAGCTAGTTCACGATCACGTGCTCTTGTATGTTCTAAAAGCAGACGTCAGCTGAGCTGTCAAGTCCAGAGAATCTGACCAGCCGCCCTGCTAGAAATGTCAAACTGATTGCATGCCTCCATTTCCAATTGTTCAATATAAAAAAAAAACCTAGACCAAGCCTGAAAGATTAAGAGTTAATTCGCTTCAAACGCCTCGCATAATACAACTGGATTTTGTCATTAAGACAGATTGTTTTGTTTTTTTTTTCTTTCTCAAAATTTTAATAGCATTTTGGGCTGTGGTTTTTTGTTGTTGTTTTTTTTTGTTGTTGTTGTTGTTGTTTTTTTACTTAACTGGTTTCAACGATTAGAAAGAGATGTTGAAATTTTATCAAGAAAAGTGTTAATGTAGGCTATAATGTATACAATTAGAATGTAGTGTAGAATAAAATAATATGATATATATATCGGTTTAAAGTGGGCTGGTCGAGTAGGAAATCCCAGAGAACGCTGGGACTTTGGATTTCGAGAACATCCAACTTAAATATGTACATGACATTAGTTGGAAGAAAGTATATTTGAGGCTTGGTGCCTGAGGGGTAGAGCGCAGGCTTCCCATATTAGGTGTCTCAAGTTCGAACCTCGGTGAAGGCATTAATTTTGAACGTCGGGATTTTTATTCCACTACACCCGTTTAGTACCTGATATACGTTGGAGGAGAAACAATTGGTCGTTGTGCAGTCCACATGGCACCCCCGTTAACCGTCGGACATAGAAACAAATGAACTTTACATCATATGGGCCCATGATATATCTTTATATATCTTTATATTATTATATTCTATTAGGTCTTTATATTAATAAATAGATGGGTAGAAGGTGACAGGCTCAGAGGCCATTGTAATCACTTTCTGGATCTAGAACTCTGTAAGAGTCTTGAATAGATTTAGGCCTAACACATAAGAAAGACATTACAATGTCCGCTAAACATTTCCGACTACAAGCTTCAAACCTTTTAGTTTCTATAGAAATATTTCCCAAACTGTGTTCCTCGGAACCCTAGTGTTCCGCAATGCCTGAATACGTATTCCACGAACTTCTACGAACTTCCACGAATTACTGGAGTAATAATCTAGTAGGCCACAAAATGAATTAATCTCACTTTAAAAAATAAGCAAAGTGTTCCGCTAAATTCTCAAAATGTGCAAAGTGTTCCGTTATGGAAAAAGTTTGGGAACCACTGGTTTAATGCAAAGTTTTTTAGGCATTATTCTTCTGAGTTATTGCTCATTAAAAAAAATATATATATAAATATGAAATGTACCGATGGACTCACAGGTTACCATTACTGACTAAATGAGTTTTAGAGTGTTTACAAATATGGTTAAGGCTAAAATGAATGAAAAGTTAGTAGATTCTGATTCTTTGCTATTTGGAACATTTTGAAAGTAAATTCTTACAAAAAGGAGTGAGTGGTCGTTTGTGTGAAAGTCAACTCACGTAGGGGATTAAATGCGGGGAATCTGTCAAGCTTTCAGATCATAATAGTATGTCCGATTTTAAATACCATAAAATTGTGGCATCACTAGGATTGCGTGGGGTGCGGATCCTAAGAGTGACATCGAAACTAATGACGCCAATGCATTAGAACAGTGGCGTCAGTAGAAAATGCGAGGAGTGCGAGCCGAACGAATAACATCGACTTTTGTCACGTCGACCCTTGTAACGTCCATTCTAGTGACATCGAGCCTAGTGACATCTATCTTAGTGACATCAACCATATTGAGGTCTACCCTAGTGACATCGAGCCTAGTGACGTCTACCCTAGTGACATCGAGCCTAGTGACATCTATCTTAGTGACATCGACCCTATTGACGTCTACCCTAGTGACATTGACCCTATTGACGTCTATCTTAGTGACATTGAACCTATTGACGTCTACCTTAGTGACATTTACCCTATTGACGTCTACCTTAGTGACATTTACCCTATTGATGTCTACCTTAGTGACATCGACTCTGTTGATGTCTACGTTAGTGACATTGACCCTATTGACGTCTATCTTAGTGACATCGACCCTATTGACGTCTACCCTAGTGACATCGACCCTATTGACGTCTACCTTAGTGACATTGACCCTATTGACGTCTACCTTAGCGACATTTACCCTATTGACGTCTACCTTGGTGACATTTACCCTATTGACGTCTACCTTAGTGACATTTACCCTATTGACGTCTACCTTAGTGACATTGACCCTATTGATGTCTACCTTAGTGACATCGACTCTGTTGATGTCTACGTTAGTGACATTGACCATATTGACGTCTACCCTAGTGACATTGAGCCTATTGACATCTATCTTAGTGACATCGACCATTTTGACGTCTACCCTAGTGACATTGACCCTATTGACATCTATCTTAGTGACATCGACCATATTGAGGTCTACCCTAGTGACATTGACCCTTTTGACGTCTATCTTAGTGACATTGACCCTATTGACGTCTACCCTAGTGACATTGACCCTATTGACGTCTATCTTAGTGACATCGACCCTATTGACGTCTACCCTAGTGACATCGACCCTATTGACGTCTATCTTATTGACATTGACCATTTTGACGTCTACCCTAGTGACATTGACCCTATTGACATCTATCTTAGTGACATCGACCATATTGAGGTCTACCCTAGTGACATTGACCCTTTTGACGTCTATCTTAGTGACATTGACCCTATTGACGTCTACCCTAGTGACATTGACCCTATTGACGTCTATCTTAGTGACATCGACCCTATTGACGTCTACCTTAGTGACATTTACCCTATTGACGTCTACCCTAGTGACATTGACCCTATTGACGTCTATCTTAGTGACATTGAACCTATTGACGTCTACCTTAGTGACATTTACCCTATTGACGTCTATCTTTTTTACATTGACCCTATTAACGTCTACCTTAGTAATATCGACCCTAGTTACGTCGACATCAATCCCAGTAACGTCTACACGTGTCGTAGACTCAAATGACCTTGACCCTAGAAACATGCACTCTAGTGACATCGACCAAGTGACATCGACCCTATGTTATGGAGTGTATCAGTGTATGTGTGTGTCTATAAGGTAACCATGCTTTGCTTGTGTAGGTTCTATAGTTTCTGGCGAAACCACGAGATGGTCTGTCATAATACATGTGTCATAATACATGTGTCATAGTACATATGTCATAATACATGTGTCATAATACATGTGTAATAATACGTATGTCATAATACATATGTCATAATACATGTGTCATACTACATGACAGAAAGGACGAGTACATTTGTAGTGAGTTAGATTTTGTTTCAACATCATTTCCGTTTGTTACTATTAGATCCATATCGTATTGTAAGATTGAAGCTAAGTGTATTTATAAGTTAACACTAGATTCAAGTTTGTTTGAGAAAAAAAGTCAATTCAACCCTAACCTTATGCATAAACGTGCGTATAGCAGTGTTTCACAACCTTCGGCGAGAAAAAAAAAACAGTCATGTTGAGGCCTTTCTCTTGCAAGCTTGGGGGTCTGGGGGAACGCTGTATGCTTCTCCAGAGAGGTTCGGGGAGAAGCCCCGCCGCCAAAATCGTTTTCTTGCATTCTTCACTGAAGAAAAGTATTCTCCTGACATCTACAGCACATTATTAATCAATGGAGTTCGGGGCGAAGCCCCGACGCCAAAAATGTTTTCTTGCATTCTTCACTGTAGAAACGCATTCTCATGACATCTACAGCACATTACTCATCAGTGGAGTTCCGGGCAAAGCCCCGATGACATAAGTGTTTTCATGCATTCTTCACTGAAGAAACGCATTCTCCTGACCTAAAGCTCCCTATTAAAAAAAGTACCCTTTGAATAGTGTTGTAAACTATTCTAATATGAATTTATAGGCCCTTAATATATTGCAAATAAAACCGATTTGTTCCTGAAAAAGACAAGATACCCCACATATTTAGATTAAAGCTTTGAGGATCGCCGCCGAAGAAAAAATTATTCGATAAATAATATTCAATAAAGTTCAAGCGTAAATTGTGAGTTATAGTCCCAAATTTATGTAACTAGAAGATATCAGATTGAGTAAAGGTTGAAAAAGGCGACTAGGAAACTGTTATTTTGGTTTAGAAGTCATCTCAATCGTGACTCTTGTACTGAAAAATTTCGTTTGAATTCTAACTTTTCCAAAGCAAAGTCTTTCTTAAAAATAATTATGATAAATTCGTGTAAAATTACATAAACTCTGTCTGGAAAGGGGAGGGGCGATAGAGTGAAAACGATTAATCCTCGCTCCTTTTTATAATTTCTGCTAATGATTGCATTTAGCATTAAAGAATAGGGTTGGGGCGACCAGATATAAGAATTTAATTTATAGCATATATAAATTATATCAGTGACAGATTTTTTTTATTTTGTAATTTCTTAACTATAATACAAAAAGAAAAAGTATTTGTTTGTCCGATGGGGGAGGGGGGAGAAAGGCGATTGCATGTATCGCCCCTCCCACCTGGTACAACCCTTTTTCATTTTATATTTAATAATCATAAAATTTGAGATAAGAATGTGGTGCGACATAATATACAATGGATTCACATATCAATACGTAGTTTATATTATATAGATATTCAACTATTTGTGTTCACAAACTATGATTTCTCCATAAAAAATAGGACCGCCCCCCCCCACTAAGAGGGCTAGAGTGGGGAGAGCTGTACAGGCAATCGCATACCCCCCTAACCCACCGAATCGGCCAAAATACCAGAAGGGGAGCGACATAATATAAAATTTATATATTAACTCAACTAATTTTGTTCACAAACTATGATTTCTCCATAAAAGTAGGACCGCCCCCCTCCCCTCAAAGGGTTTAGGTGGGAAGGGCAAAAGAGGTATTCGCCCCCCCCCCCAATCGGTCAACAGGGGAAAGACATAATATAAAGATCGGTTAAAATATCAATAGCAAGTTTTAATCATATTGATATTTAATTGATTCTGTTAGCAAGCTGTGATTTCTACAAATAAATTGGACCGCCCCCCCCCACTCAAAAGTTTATTGGGGGGGGGGGGGCGGATTGATGCCATCGCCCCCTCTCGACCCCACCAAATCGGCCAACATACTAGGGGGGGGGGCGAAACAATCTAAAAATATGTTAAAAATATAAATAATTAGTATATATTATTAACATAAGTAATAAATTCGTATACAAATTGTGTGAATTCTAATCTAAAATTCGTCCACCACCCACCCTGTCGGGTGCGGGTCGGCCGAGTGGGGGGGGCGATCGCCCCTACCGCCCCCCCCCCTGGATCCGCCAGTGGTCTGGTTGTACTAGCAGACTGGAGCTTCAAACCAACGACGGAGCAACAACAACCTAGTGGCGTCAACTCTAAGGACATTGACCTTAGTGATGCCAATGCTATAGTTTGAATAGAAGAGTGATGCCTAACCTTTTTAGGGGTCCCTGAAAGGGGATAGCAACTATTAGTTTTGTGTGTTCTGCCTTTCCGTCCGTCCGTCCGTCCCGTTTAGATCGCAGAAACTAGAAAAATTATTGAAAATCCGACATAATCATAGCTAGACTTTTTAACGTTCTGATGCAAAGGCTACTTTTTTTTTTACTGAAAGTACTAAATATGCAAGCAGTTTTTTTTAAATAAATACACCATTTTTATAACTGTTCACTATTAATAGTTAAAAACTGGAGACTATATTACAAAGGGAGGTCATTACCCTGTATATTTTCAAAATATTTATTCAAACTTCTTTTTAAAAATGTTTTTAAAAATATTTTGTATTCCTAAATTAAGTGTGCTCTGCAATATCAGATAAAATGGTGGTTTTTTGTTGTTGTTTTTTTTTGTTTTTTCATAAGTGAAAGAATATATTTAATATGTATATTAGTCGAAAATAATTTAAAACACCATTTAATAAGCAGTTATTCGTATCATGCATACGCATATGCGTACATACTATTCATGTCAGTACTAGTATCATGAGGCTATCTATTTGTTACGTATTAATGTCGTCTTATTGCGTTTTATCAATAGAAAAATAAAACCTAATAAAATACTCAGACACGAATATAAAGGCGCATTTTTTATTCTATGTGCTAGGACAAATGTATACAAGTGCTCCCTCTTCCCTAGAGCAATTAGAAAAAGGAATTTGGCTGCATTAGCCGGGAAATCCAACGACTTAGCAAAGTAGCAGAGTTTAAGTCACTGGTTAACATGCATGACTAGATTGACACGTGAAATGCGTAGAACGTAATATCTTTTGAGGTAACGTCTGTAATCTATAAAATAATAATATAACTTAAGTATAAGCACTTACTAGATGTATAATAGACAATGTTAAAACAATTCAAACTTACCATACTGCTACTACACTGTTCTGTGAGAGGAATTTCCAAACGAGTAAAGTCTGGATCTATAGTCATGAGAACTGAATTGGTGGTACGCAGCACCAGAGAACTGATTTTTTTTATTTTTTTTTGACAATTGGATTTAACGTGGCGGTCGTAGACACACGCGGACAACGGGGGCTCTGGTTGGTCAGGACGAGTCCACTCTGAAGAGAGCGAGAGAGAAAGAGGAATAAAGGATGGACAGTACAAAAAAAAGCTGCATTTGAGATATGGTAAAGCACTTATTCCAATCTTATATTTTTGAGGCAAAAAAAAGTGTGATACCTACATAATAACTTCTATTGAAACTGTAAACTGGGTTGTTTGGGTTCATTTTGTAATACTTTGACTTAAAATATATCTAAATAAAGAGTAAAAACCCCCTTTCGGACCTTACGATTGATAGGGCAGGTGATGGTCATGAGTTTATGTGGCCACGGTTAACGAGGGTGTCGTGTGGCCAGCACAACTACAAAAGGCATTTATTTTCCCAAATTAATGTCAGGTACCCATCAAAGCTGGGTGGACTTAGATACGCCCTAAAGATCCCAAAATTAAAAATCCCAGTCTACCAGTTACAGAGATCGGATGTCAAACAAAGAAATCCTATGCCGAATTGGGAGTTGATCACTTAATGAGGTAGTGTTGATTGACTTTGTTGTATTTGATTAATGTTTCTGCACTTTTTTAGGAATACGGAATTAAATCTCAAGTTTGTAGCACAACATAACTTAAATATAGAAGAAGCATGAGACTTTTAAAGTTCCCTTTCAGGCCTTGTGATCTATAGTTTAAAAGAACATCTTTTTTGTGGCACACGATCAACGAGGATGTCGTGTGGCCAGCACAACGACCAACCGCCTTTATTTTTTACTCAACTAATGTCAGGTATCCATTAGAGCTGGGTGGACTCAGAGGCCTCTAAATATTCCGAAAGTAAACATCCCACTCTTCATTAGGATTCGAACTCGGAATCCCAGGTTCGGAAGCCAAGCGCTTTACCACTCAGCCACCGCACATCCCAATTACACTTTTACTCCATGATTAAAACTGATTTAAAAACAAATAGGCAACTAACTAGCGGTAATAACAGAGACTTGATTCGAAAATCAAGTGCAACGCATTTGGATTTTGTAAAAAAAAATAATTATGGATCATTTATTTTTCTTAGTTGGCAACGTGAAGTTTAATTTAGCGTCCTGGATAGTGTTTGATTAATAGTGAAAATCTCCAAGAGTTTGAATACTTGCTCAAGACTATTACTTTATTAGCCTATGCCCTATAGTTTTACATATTTTGGAAATAGGCCTGCATTGATAACTTCGACTGAAAGCAATCTTGTCTGTATCTTTCTTGTATGTTTGGATTTTCGCAATCGACTTTTCGACCACTTCTACTCATCCAATCATCATCAAATTTTGCATACAAGCTCATGATCGATGACAACACATGAATCATTAAAAAATTCAAACAATTAGATAATAAAGTAGTCGTAAATAATTAATTAATTTTGTTGTTATAGAGAAAATGGTCTTAGGCAAGGGGAGATAAGCCTTGTAAAGAGCATTAAGAGACAAGGAAGGAGGATTATAAAAATATTCTAAAAGTTTACGACTAAAAGGGCAAAAATAATAATAGTAAAAATTGTTTTACAAAAATCGCATATTTAAAAACGCAATAAAAAAATAATAATTTTTGGCAGGGTTTCATTACATATTTTAAGACATTTGGTCCAAAAACTTTAGCAGTATAAAATCAAAGCATTGTCTGTGAGCTTCAGGTTTACTCATACTAAACGGTTACATTTTATAAGATAAAAAGTAACCGTTGCAGCTAAACTTTGCAAGCTCTCAAATATCATGAGATTAGGGTTACCAGACACCTACATGCCCAAAGGATGACAATAAAGATGACAAAGCCTTACAAAGGAAGACACACACAAAAAGACAAAGTAAACTGGACATGTATTTGATTAAACATATATCGTAGGCTATAATGCAACTATGATTCATATTGTAGTGACCTAGTTTTAGTTTAGAGAGTATGTTCGTTTTGTAGATGAATATATTGTGCATTGTTTTTTAGCGACGGTAAAACGTAGTGATGTAGTCAGACAGACGAATGATTTAGCAGAATAGGCGTACAGGGAGAACAAGATGGCTGGAGCTTAGAGAAGAAAGGATAGTGAGAGAAACGGATAAGTTTACGACGGATAGGGAGACAAGACAAGCATCCCATTAGTAAATTAATACATACAAAAGTCTTGAGTACGTTTATCTTGTTAATTGTAATGTCCCTTGGCTAGTTTAGACTAGTTGGTGAAGTATTGTTGGAGTTGCATTGCACACAAGATCCTAGCCAGGACAACATAATATTTCTCAGATGATAGGTATTTTGGAGTCGTAGAATCTACATCGTTCGCGCTAAAGTACGCTTGGAACTCTGTGCAGGACATTTTCTTCAATATCCACAGATTGACTCTAGAAAACATTAAGAAACTGGAACAGACACAAAATAGAGCAGTGAGATTCATAACAAACGAATATTCACATTTGACTAGAGTAACACCTTTAGTAAAATCACTAAATTTAGAAAGCCTTCAGGACAGAAGACGCAAAAGTAAATTAGCAATTATACATAAAACACTGAACCATAATCTTCAAATACAAAAACAAAATTTAATAAAATACTCTGAAAGACACAAAGATAAAGGCACATTCCTCGTCCCATATGCTAGGACAAATTTGTACAAATACTCCTTCTTCCCTAGCACTATTAGAGCATGGAATGGGTGGCCTGAGCTAGCCAGGAAAACCATTGACTTGGCAGAATTTAAGTCATTGGTTAATATGCATGACGCGTAGGACGTAATCATCTTCTTTTTTGAAATAACGTCAGTATTATATAAGATAAGATAAGATCTAAGTCTTTCAGAACCTCCGTACGTACATACAAAAAGAAAAATAAACACTTTAGCCCTAAGCTTCAGCAGCTACTGGCAGCAGATCTGCTCTGTGCTGCATTCATTTGTGAAGAACGTGAGCTTGACACCAACAAGCGGCTTCTTATGTTCTTTTACTTTCTTTTACTTGTGTCCTGTTAATGCCTCCAAGAGTTTCAATTGCAGGAGAGGCACATGTTCTTATCGTGTTACGCTGTTTTTCTCTGGCAGCATGGCGTGCCTTTTTTTTTTCCGACAACACACATAGCTTTATTTTCTGTGCGCCTATCACCAAAACACGGAGAGGCCTACTTAGTTCACATGTTTCGGATGTCCCTTCAGAGTTGAAGACAATCTATTTCCTAGTCCAAACCTCCCGCAGGATGACGGGAGATGGGAGCGGGCACTGTCTCCTCACTTTTCTCCGAAAACAAAACACACTTGGATTATAAACTGTATTTCTCAAGAGTCTCTTTAAGTTGTGTTGATATGGTTAGAGAAGTTTCAATTACTGTGCTGTCCAGCGCTACTAATTTTGTCTGTTTTTTTCACAAGCTTAATAATCAAAGTACTGAAGTACTACTGGCAATAGTTTATCTGCATCATGGTTACTTGCATCTGTAGCGACTCTAAGAAAAGCAAATGCCAATTAGCTCCAGTAGTACTTCCCCCTGCTTTTGTTCTGGCACATGCAATGTTGTGATCAGTTTCTGACTAGACTAGCAATACAGCCCGTCGACTTATAAGACTGATGATGTGTGACAGTGTGAGGCCTATAAACAATGTTGTGATCAGTTTCTGACTAGACTAGCAATACAGCCCCTCGACTTATAAGACTGATGATGTGTGACAGTGTGAGGCCTATAAACAATGTTGTGATCAGTTTCTGACTAGACTAGCAATACAGCCCCTCGACTTATAGACTGATGATGTGTGACAGTGTGAGGCCTATAAACAATGTTGTGATCAGTTTCTGACTAGACTAGCAATACAGCCCCTCGACTTATAAGACTGATGATGTGTGACAGTGTGAGGCCTATAAACAATGTTGTGATCAGTTTCTGACTAGACTAGCAATACAGCCCCTCGACTTATAAGACTGATGATGTGTGACAGTGTGAGGCCTATAAACAATGTTGTGATCAGTTTCTGACTAGACTAGCAATACAGCCCCTCGACTTATAAGACTGATGATGTGTGACAGTGTGAGGCCTATAAACAATGTTGTGATCAGTTTCTGACTAGACTAGCAATACAGCCCCTCGACTTATAAGACTGATGATGTGTGACAGTGTGAGGCCTACAAACAATGTTGCTGCACGAGCTTTCATGTTTTTTCAAAGAGTTTCAATTGCAGGAGAGGCACATGTTCTTATCATGTTACGCTGTTTTTCTCTGGGAGCATGGCGTGACTTTTTTTTTCCGACGACACACATAGCTTTATTTTCTGTGCGCCCATCACCAAAACACGGAGAGGCCTACTTAGTTTTTTATTATTTTTTTATTTTTTTACATGTTTCGGTTGTCCCTTCAGAGTTGAAGACAATCTATTTCCTAGTCCAAACCTCCCGCAGGATGACGGGACATGGGAGCGGGCTGGGTTTAAACACGGGACCATCGATAAATCCGAACGACAGTCCAGTGCGCAAACCGCACGGCCAGGCAATCTTTCATTTGATCTGAGAATTGACTTTTACTCTTAATTTAGCAACGTTAGTCAACCTCTTAAATACAAATTCTAATTATTAAAACACAAACGTGACTTCTGCGTGTACCAACATTGACTGGTTGATTCTATGTGTTATTGTTCATTATCAAGTGCATTTATCACGCACTAATTATATAGATGTACAAAGCAGCACAGTCGCGTCTTGAAGGAAAACTTGACATCTTTGTTTATTAAGGGAATGTTTAGGCCTATATTTAAAACAGAATATAGTGTTACATTCGATTAATAAATTGTAAGGCATTACAGTAAAAAGCAGTGGAAAAAGCCGGACATTTTGAAACTTTAGGTTAACCTACTCGAGATAAGATTTTCAATATCTGACTAGTACCAGACATGCTAGTATGTTACACAAAACTAATTGCGGTTTTTCTAGTCCTTTGGTTGGTTAAAAAAAACGGCGCAGGAGTGACTCCTTTTGAAATAGATCTAGATATATACTATGTCAGCAAGGTAAGTTGGCGCCTAAGCTGTTCTTTAAAGTGTTTCCGTGTGGCACCTCTGTTACGTCGACCACCTTTTAGCTCACCAAAGAAAGACTGCCTTCGGCATACGTTCGTCCCCCAAACAGGATACGTGCCCTGCCTAGCGTAACTGTCGGACCATTAGAAATCCCTCTAAAGCCTACGGTCGATACCGGCGTTCGCAAGGACATCGCTGTTTTTTTGTGTGGTCTTGCCACAGTATGTCCATGATGGAGCGTAAGCATCTTTGGTGAAAGCGCTCAAGTAGTCTTAGTTGCTTTCTGTATTACACTCATATCTTAGATCCATTTAGAAGGGTTGAGAGAACCACCGCTTGGTAGAATAGAGCACCTGGTTGCATGCGGCCTCAGAACGAGACAGCTGGAGATCACTCACAAAGGCTGCGGGATAGGGCCTACACAATTGAGACCAAAAGAAAATCCGCTGCTGAGGACAGACGGAGACGGCGAAAAGAAAACCACTGTTACATAAGATCTGAACGAAGTGGTCGTCTCCTTTCCATTTGGACTAAAACAGAAAGATTTTAAAACTCCTTTATCCCACTTTCGGTCAGAGTGTTACAAGATCAGCTGTCGTCATCGAGAAGTACATAGAAGTCAAATTCATAAAGCGCTGGTTGTGAATGTGTAGGCCTATGTGTTTAGATCTATAATGACAACGTTCAGTCAGTCTAGATCTAAATCGATTCATGTTTCCACACACGAGAAATGTAATATAATTGTAACGTCTATAGGTCTAGATCTAGTCTAAATTTACATCATGGACATGGATCTTTATTTTATATTTTGTTATGTAGATCTATGTGACAGGAACACACAAAAAAAGGCGCTAAATCAAAGGATAGAGATTAGATCTAGTCCTAGAGTTAGAGCGACTTGTCTAGGACTAGTCTACACCTATTCTTCCTATTCCTATCAGAATTCTGACATTTGTCTTAGACTGACTGATAAATGAAAGTAGACTCTACGACCTAGATTATCATAGAATCTAGATCTGTGCCTAGTTTTAGATCAATCTAAAGTCATAAAGGGAAACTCCGATAGTTTTTCAAATTTGAGTTATTGACATATTTAAATTCTGCGTAAAAAGTTGTTATAGTAAACATTATATCATTTTTTATTTAAATGCTTAGAAAATTTTATATTTAATAAATTAGTCAGTAAATTCTTGACATCTTAAAAAAAACGGGATTCCTTGAGATTTTGTTTAAGTTATTTCATGCGTCACTTCCCTAAACAATACTGAAAGAGAAACTTGATTTAACCAATCGTATCGCTTCATTCTTACAGTAGCTGTTAGTCTTAGTGACGGCCTAGTCCAGAGCTATGATACAGTTATATATATAAACATGTATAGATAGATCCAAAAGCATTAGGATAACCAACTCGAGAAAAAAAGTAACATTTTCATCTAAGCCTCTCCCTATCCCAAGAAGAAAATAGATCGTGTGTCTGACTGATTCGAACAAACTGGTCAGTGTAAGGTGTGATGTGCTTGTTCAGACTGTCTTGAGGTCAACTAACGATGACTGTTGGATTTCATCCAATTACTCTGCAAGCGTTTGAGTCTTATTGTTCGGGTGTATTCAGTGTAGTTGCTCAATAGACAGAATAAACAAAGACATCGATTTAACTAGTGAAGAGATGTGATCAACACTGATGAACAATATAACAGATGTTTATTCCAAGAAAAGGCCGCAGTAAAAGTCTCTGTCAAAATAAATACGTCTTTACCCTAGAGAATTCTATTGCTAACTGATTTTCCGGTCTCTAACCCAACATATCCCAAACGTCACTAGTCCCGTTCAATATACGTCTTCTATGGTGCGTCGCTAAATAACTAATACTCTAAATAAGGTGTCTAACAGATTCCTCCCCCCTTTGAAAAAAAAATATTCAATATTTTTCTACTACTGTCAAGTCTTACAAGGGCATTTGCAATTCATGGGGAAGACAACAAACATAAAATCTTGACATCTTCATCTTGGCTTGACAGTGTATGATGTTCCTGCCAATGTTCGTATCATTCTACTTAGGTTAAGTTCCAAAATCATCTTTGTTCAATACACAGTTTATCATGTGGCATCTCATGGGCACGTCATAACATATCACCTCACAAATGTTCTCCACTGGCAGTAATCTGACAAAATATAACATTTCAAAACAATTATAAAATTTATTTCCACATTCAATAAACTTTTTTTTTTTTTTTTTCTTTCTTACCACCCTTTTATACGCTTTTCGTCCATTTTTCTTTTATACTCACCCTTTTCCATCGACCTAACTTTTGTCAATGATATATGAAATGATTCACAAAAATATATCCATACTTACTTTCAAATGCTTAACATCAAATTTACTTATCTCCCTTTTCCATAACATATTTACAGCATTATCTCATCTCATTTCAATGTCATTCTAGATAACAAATCAGCTACAATATTCATAGATCCACTAATAGCTTTCACTTCAAATTTATATTCCTGTAGTGCTAAGAACCATCTATATACACGACTGTTTTTCATATTCTTTTGCTGTATATACTGAATAGGTTTATGATCAGTTAATAATATGAATTTTCTCCCTATTAAGTAATTCTCTAGCTTAGTAATTACCCATATTACAGCTAATGCTTCCCTTTCAATGACACTATATTTTTTCTCTGCCTCTGATAATTTTCTACTTACATATAATATAGGATGTAAGTTATCATAGTTCTGCATTAAACAACCACCAATAGCATTACCAGATGCATCAGTTGTGACATAAAATATTTTGTCTTTATCTGGTAGTCTCAGTATTAATTCATGACTAAAAATATCTTTAATTCTGTCAATAGCTTTCACACATTCCTCATTACAGACTACTTTTTGAGGTTTTCCTTTTTTAAGTAAATCATTTAATGGATTCACTATTTCTGCTAAGTTCTTTATGAACTTTCTGTAATAATTTACTATTCCCAATATGCTTTTAATTTGTCTTTTTGTTGTAGGTATTTCAATATTAAGTACTTTCTTTATGTTATCTTCAATAGGGCTAATTATGTTGTTATTTACTTTATGTCCTAAGAAGATTATTTCTTCCAATCCTATTTCCACTTTTTCTGCCTGAATTGTAAGTCCACTTTCTTGTATTATTTTGAATACTTCTTTTACATCTACCAAATGTTCTTCCCAACTATTATTAAAAATACATATGTCATCCAAATAACAAATAACATTTTCTTTATTTCCAATTATCAAGTTCATCATTCTATTAAATGTTGCTGGTGCATTTACCAACCCAAAACTCATATAATTCCATTGAAAAATACCATATGGTGTTACAAATGCTGTGTAAGGTTTTGCATTTTCTGTTAATGGTATTTGCCAATAACCTTTAGTTAAATCCAATTTAGTAAAAAATTTTGCTCCATTTAATTTATGTAAAATATCCTCTATATTTGGCATTGGATATGGGTCAAATTCTGTGATGTTGTTAAGCTTCCTATAGTCAATACATAACCGTATATCTCCGTTTTTCTTTTTGGCTATCACAATTGGTGAAGCATAAGGTGATGTTGATGGTTCAATTATACCTGATTCTAGTAAATTGTCTATTTCTTTTTTTTTACTTTGTCTTGTAAATGTAGAGGTATTCTATATGGCTTAAGATTGATTGGTTTTGGATCTGTTACTTTAATGTCATGTTTAATAATATTTGTTTTTCCTGGTATGCTGGAAAAAATTTCTTTGTATTCCTGTATTATTTTAGTTATATCTTTTGACTTTTCCTTAGTTAAATTATTAAGATTAATCTTTTGCCAAGTTTGATTCTCTTTTGTTTCTATTACAGGTATTTCCTTAATGTCATTTTCATTGTGATTTTCATTTGTTATTATCATCAAGCACTCTTCTCTCTCTGAAAACTTATTTTCTATTTCCTCCTGAATGTTTTGTATCAACTCATCTTCTCTATCATGATACAGTTTCAAATTATTTATGTGATATGTTTTAATTTTCCCATTTATTTCAATTTGATAATTTACATCACTAATTTGTTTTATCACCTTAAATGGACCTTTCCATTGTTTACCAATCTTATTTTTCAGGTCATTTATTAATATTAATACATTGTTTCCTACTTCTAGTGTTTTCAATTGTCTTTTCTTATTTATATTCTCATGAGCACTTTGTTTGTACTTCTTATTGTTGTTATATGCTTGAGTCCATATTTCTTTCAATTCTGTTGTGATTGTTGTTTCATTGTCCTTAATTAATCTATTCTCATTGTCTATTAGATTTTCTTTGAAAACATCTAATTCATCTCTGGGTTTTCTTCCATGTATTATTTCAT
The DNA here is from genome assembly GCA_036873155.1 of Biomphalaria sudanica. NCBI lineage: Eukaryota > Metazoa > Mollusca > Gastropoda > Planorbidae > Biomphalaria > Biomphalaria sudanica. Next base: position 2,819,240 of record JAZGLO010004016.1, read on the forward strand.
ATGGTGAAAATTGTGTTGCTTCATGGATGTTATTTCTATGAGCAAATAGTACATAGTTAATGTAATGATCCCATTTATTCTGATTATTCTGAATTATTTTTGTCAGTGATCTTTTCAGTGAACCACCATAACGTTCACATAAACCGTTACTCTCTGGGTGGTAAACTGAAGAGTATATGTGTTGTATATTATATTGTTTAGTCCATTTCTCAAATTGTTCTGACTTAAACTGAGATCCCTGGTCACTCAATATAATTTTAGGTATACCATGTCTTGTGATTACTTTTTGAGTTATGGCATTAATGATATTTTCTGTACTTGTATTTGATAATGGAATTGCTTCTGGGTATCTACTAAACATGTCTATTACTGTTAAAATATATTTATTATTATTTTCAGTTTGAATCAAAGGACCTATTAAATCAATAGCTATTTTCTGAAATGGTTCTGTAGGTTCATCCATTTCTTGAATGGGTGCTTTATTCACTAAGCTTTTGTTAGATCTCTTCTGACATATGTCACATGAGTTTATGTATTTATTGATTGTTGCCTTCATTTTTGGCCAAAACACTTGTTTTGACAAATTCCTATAACATTTCTTTACTCCCCTATGTGCTGCTAAATTATTGTCATGTGTCATGATTAAAACATCTTTCCAATATTTCTGTGGTAAGACAAGTTGTTTTATTTTTCTTTTATCATTATTTGTTTGTCTAAATAATATTTTATTCTCTATACAAAACTTTTCCATTGGATTATTATTGTTTTTATCTGATATTCTTGAATATATTTTCCCAATAATATTGTCATTCATTTGTTCTAATGCAAGTTTGGGTAATGTTTCTTTTTCACTTTGAGAAATTTGTGTTTCAGGACTATTTTGTGTTTCATTTTCTATCTCGCTTTCCCTAACATCTGTATTTTCTATTTGTATTACATTACTGTTTTCTTTTTCTTCATCATTATTTATTACATTTACTGTATTTTCCTGTTTCTCATCTTGTTTATCCATTGATCTTGTTATTACCATACTTGTTATATTTTGTGTGTCTATGTTTTCATGATTACGTGTTATGTTTTTGTATTTGTTTTGCCAGTCTTCTAATTCTTTTCTTGAACATTCTTTTACTCCTCTTATGTTTCCTACTAACATATCATATCTCATTTCTGGTATTGCAATACCATCACAATAACCAGTGAAAAATGGAGTTTCAATGTATACCCTTATAGCTTTAAATTCCCTTATGGTGCCATCTGCTAATTCTACTTTCCTAGTAAACCCTTTATACCAATGAGGTTTGACAAATTTAGTTTTCACTGCCAAAGTGTTACAACCTGAATCTCTAATTAATTCCACTGGAATTCTATCTACAAACCCTGGGTACACTGCAAAATTGTTCCTATTTCCTTCCATGAAATATACTCTATCTGTACCTTTGTTTTTGTATTCCCTACTGTAACTCCTATTTCTATAATTTCCCCTGTCATTCCTATCTCTACTCCTATATCTACTGTTATTTTGTTCAGTGTATCTATTTCTACTTCCAAACCTACTATTCCCTCTTCTACAGTTAGCTGCTATGTGACCTTTTCCTTGACATTTAAAACAGGTTATTTCACCATATTTTCTATTTCCACTATTTGATCTGTTTCTATTTCTACTTCTATCCACATTTTCTTTGGTGTATCCTATTAAATCTACTTTGCTCTTATCCCTATCAGAAAATGGTTTATTTGGGTATGCATTTTTGTATATTCTCATTATCTCTGTTATTTCATCTATAGTTTTTGGGTTTCGTTCTCTAATAAAAGATTGTAATTGAGGATCACATTTATTCATAAAGTTATCTACTAGAATAAAATTTTTTAATCCCTCATAAGAATTTCCCACTTTTTCTAATTTTACCCATTTATTGAAAAAATCTTTCTCCATATTAATGGTAGTTTGAGGTTCTACTTCTAATGATGGTATATTGTCAAAGTATTTCTTTCTGAAAGTTGTAGCATTATGACCATAGGCATTCAACAACTCTCTTTTCAAAACTTGATAGCTATCATCAATATGATGGTCATGATTTTGGCATATTGTTAAAGCTTGACCATGAACAAAGTCTATCAGTATTTCAGACCATTCTTCTTCTGGCATATTAAATGTAGACATTTTTGCCTCATATCTTTTCAGAAAATCACCAATGTCATCCTTCTGTTCATCAAAACTGTGTATCTTCCTCTTTAGCCATGTTTGCGAATTAGGGTTGTCTCTTTGTGTGGTAGCATTATTTGAATTATTTGTGTTATTTTCTTGAGTTGTCTGTGCAGTTTGAGCTCTGGCTTGTGCTGCATCCAATCTCATCTTCTCCATTTTAGCCTCATGCTCTCTCTGCCTTTCTTGGTCGTCTTTTTGCTTCTCATATTCTTCCTTTCTGATCCTATCTTGTCTCTCTATCTCTTCCTTTTCCCTTCTTATTTTATCTTGACGTTCCATTTCTTCCCTCACAACTTGCTGTACATAAGCTGCCAAGTCCTTTCCTTTTAACTCCATGGCCTTTCCATCCTGCATAGCTGCTTCCTTAACCTCCTTAAGGTCCATATATGCGGATGTAGCCATTGTATTATATTTTCACCTCAAACTTATATATATTTTTACTTAGCCTATATTGGTTATGGCTATACTAAAAACTTATTTTAGTTTTTTCACAATTTTATACAAGTTTTACGTTTATGTCTCTATAGATTCAGTAAACGAGTAAATCTAGTCTGAGTTATATTCAAATCTGTATATTAATGTCACACAAATTTAGATCTAATATATTATATTATATATAATAGTACCATTTAGATCCAGAGTTACCAAGAACGCTATGACTATGATTATATATAACTGACCAATTTTAAATTTGATATGACTGAAGTGTCTAGAGTCTAGATTAGATAGATCTAGATCTAATCCAGAAATTATGGTTCTATTTAACCATATGAAATAAATATGCCCATACAATATGTATCAAATATATCTTTAATAAGATATATGTCTAGAATGTACTACCTTCATTTATCTTTGAAATTAATAATCAAAATCAGAGTCTAGATTAGTAAATGTAAATTTGTGGATCTAGATTAGCCAGACGACAATGTTTGACTATTATGCCAGTTTCGGCATTATTCTCATGGCAAAATCATATTTGATTTTAACCGCTCAAACTAAAAATGTATTTTAGTCTGATTCACAATAAAAGAATCGTACCTGCACTTTCTATCATTAAGTGAAAAATCAACAGATCTAATTAAAGTAATAAAAATAAATAATATAATATAATATACACAAATGAAATAATTAAATGAGACTATCGCTATGGGTTGGGATATGACAATATGGCACACATTGATAACGTCACGAAGTAACCAAGCAACAACGGATATGACGTTTACACAAACAAAAACAATCACTATCCTAAACGTATAATATAGCTTTTCATCTAAATTACGTCTTTTCCACGACGGTTTAAGGCGCACCACCTGATTTTACTCAGGCTAACGTACCAAATTTAGACGAAATCTATTTCTAAGGGCAATCTAAACATATACTAATAAGAAAAATGGCACTTAGCTTTGATAAGAAAGTTTCCTATGTTCCGAATCCCGAATATAATAGATCTACAGCAAATTCCACTGCCTCTCTTCCAGTTCTGACTCTGTTCTCCGGTACTGCCACTGGATACAATCCGTGTTGAGTATCCCACGTAATGCCCCAGATGTCTTGATATGCCACAGCAAAATGTTTCAGTTTCTTTGACGACTGTTGATGACCGTATGTAAAGTTCCGACGACTTTGTGTAAACAGTTACTAGCGAATATGTTAACGGTTCTCCTGACGACGACTTGATTTGCGTAGACGACTACTGGCAAATAACAGTCTCTTGACGACAACTTGATCTGGGCGACTGACGAATAACGAATTTCTTGACGATGACTTGATCTGGGCGAGCGAATAACGACTTTCTTGACGATGACTTGATCTGGGCTGACGAATAATGATTCTCCAAAATAGTTCACTGCTTCTGCTGTTAATATGGTAGTACGACGAAGTTTGCTGTTGTATGCTACTTCATTAGACCAAAATGTCCGTAGTGTCCAATGTAGACTAGGTGAGACCAAGGTCACCTCCGACGACGTTCCGTTATACGATTAACGGTTTCACAAAAAAAAACAAGTGGACGTAGCTGTTTCCACTACTTCAACACTAACAAGTCTCGATATGGTCTAGATCAACTTATAATCAATAGACCAACATTCAGCAACGAATAATGTGACTTCACTAACCTTCCAAAGGTTAAACGCAGTGACCGTTGACAAGTGGCAATCAACCGGTTCAATGAGCAAACTGCTCCACACGAATCTCTCAAAGGGTAAGACAGAGCGATTTAGTTAGCTAACAAACTTGTAGTACTCACAATACTTCTTACAGCGGGCAAACTGTCATTTCCAACTGCCTAGGTAAACTTGATATGCCTATGTGGCTCCTACGGCGAAGAAAAAATATGTCCAACAGGTTTACTGACAAACTCTCACCCGTTATGAATGAACGGTTCCTCTGGCTTCAGGTTGATACAGCATACGAAGATCAGGCGTTGGTGATACACTTGTTGAGTAGACCAGACGTTGAGATGGTCACTGTCCTGACGAAGGTCACCCTGAGTTAACGGCTCGTCGAACGTGCGATCGAGTAGGCGACGACTGCATGTGAAACTGACGACAAAGTCTAGACAAAGTCACTCTGCAACGATGCTGTGTTCAGCCGTACTCCGATGAAACTTTAGATCTTCGAGTGCACGACCCTCACCTGAGTAAACGTTCAGCTTCGAGGTCCGGTTCAAGGTTCGGTTTCGAGGTTCGGTTTCGAGGTTCGGGGTCGCCACTGTGATGTGCTTGTTCAGACTGTCTTGAGGTCAACTAACGATGACTGTTGGATTTCATCCAATTACTCTGCAAGCGTTTGAGTCTTATTGTTCGGGTGTATTCAGTGTAGTTGCTCAATAGACAGAATAAACAAAGACATCGATTTAACTAGTGAAGAGATGTGATCAACACTGATGAACAATATAACAGATGTTTATTCCAAGAAAAGGCCGCAGTAAAAGTCTCTGTCAAAATAAATACGTCTTTACCCTAGAGAATTCTATTGCTAACTGATTTTCCGGTCTCTAACCCAACATATCCCAAACGTCACTAGTCCCGTTCAATATACGTCTTCTATGGTGCGTCGCTAAATAACTAATACTCTAAATAAGGTGTCTAACAAAGGCTAGTCGAGACTACGTGCAGTCGGTCATGACAAGACAACCAAGCCATAGTGTTTGTTGTATGTTGAGTGGTCTTGCGAGACAATACAGACTGCCGTGGTTAGTCAAGCATGAAAATCTACTTTTTATACGCATTTTTGCTTTGCTTAAAGATCTAGATCAAACTGCATAGACCAAGATATATTTCTGGTAATCCTGTATATCAGCGTCCCGTGTTCATAAAGTTCCGATAATTAGCCTGGATAAAATTTAATACATGTAATTAGTGTTTTTAATAAATTTGGATTAAAAAAAAAGAACTTTTACATTTTGAAAGTCATGAATAAAGTACGTTAGCGACTTTTAATATTATCTGCACGCCGCCATTTTGTTTGTTGGTAATGTACAGTGGTGTTGCCAACTTGTAGTATTTTAAGGATCTTTTTTTTTCACATTTTGTTTACTAAAGGCTGTTGTAAGTGTACTAAAGATAAAGTAATTAATTATAGAAACTAAGGTAAATTTTGATGATGGATAGATGGGTGGATGGATGTTTGTGGTTGGTTATTTGCTTCAATTGATGGTTGTTTGCATGGTTTAGTTAGGGTGTTTGATGGTTGGTTGTTGTTGGTTTGCTGTGGTTGGTTGGATGGATTGTTATGTTTGATGGTTGGATGTTGTTATTTTGCTGTGGTTTTTTGGCTGGCAGTGGTTGGCTGGTGTTGGTAGGTTGATTGTGGTTGATTGGATGGATAGTTTGTTGGTTGATTTGATTGATGGTTGGTTGTGATTTTTTTGTTGGTTGGCAGTGTTTTTTTGGTTGTGGTTGAATGGATAGATGGTTGGCTGGAAGGTTGTGTTAAGGTGTCTGATGGTTGGATGTTGATTTTATGTGGTTTTGGTTGGTTGGATGAATGGTTTAATGGTTGTTAGTGGTTTGTTGTTTTTTGGTTGATTGGCAGTGGTTGGTTGGTTGGATGGTTTGATGGTGTTGCTAGGTTGGTTGTGGTTGGTTTGATGGTATTGGTAGGTTAGTTGAATATTGTTGGTTTGCTGTGGGTGGTTGGTTGGTTATTGTTGGTTGGATGGTTTGATGGGGTTGGTTGGTTGGATGTTTGATGGTGTTGGTTGGTTAGTTGTGGTTGGTTTGATGGTATTAGTAGGTTTGTTGGTTGGTTGGATGGTTTGATGGGGTTGGTAGGTTGGTTGGATATTGTTGGTTTGCTGTGTTTGGTTGGTTGGTTATTGTTGGTTGAATGGTTTGATGGGGTTGGTTGGTTTGATGGTATTGATAGGTTTGTTGGTTGGTTGGATATTGTCGGTTGGATGGTTTGATGGGGTTGGTTGGCAGTGGTTGGTTGAATGGTTTGATGGTGTTGGCAGGTTGGTTGGTTTGATGGTGTTCTTACGTTTGTTGGTTGGTTGGATATTGTAGATTTGCTGTGGATGGTTGGTTGGTTGGATGGTGTTGGTTGTTTCGTTGGCAGTGAATGGTTTGATGGTGTTGGTTGGTCAGTTGTGGTTGGTTTGATGGTGTTGGTTTGTTGGTTGGTATGATATTGTTGGTTTGCTGTGGATGGCTGGTTGACAATGGTTGGTTGTTTATGGTTGGTTGGTTGGTTGGTTTGATGATGCTGGTAGGTTTGTTGGTTGGATATTGTTGTTTTGCTGTGGATACTTGGTTGATAATGGTTGGTTGGTTATGGTTGGTTGGTTATGGTTGGTTGGATAATTTGATGGTGTTGTTAGGTATGTTGGTTGGTTGTGGTTGGTTGGTTTTGGTAGGTTTGTTAATCGTATTGATGGTTTGTTGGTTGATTTGATTGATGTTTGGTTGTGGTTTGTTGTTTTGGTTGGTTAGCAGTGGTTGGTTGGTTGTGGTTGGCTGGATGGTTCGGTTACAGTATTTGATGGTTGGATATTGTTTGTTTGCTGTGGATGGTTGGTTGACAGTGGTTGGTTATGGTTTGTTGGATGGTTGTGTTAGGGTGTTTGATGGTTGGATGTTGTTGGTTTGCTGTACTTGGTTAATTGGATGGTTCCGTTAGGCTATTTGATGGTTGGATATTGTTGGTTTAATGTGGATGGTTGGTTGTCAGTGGTTGGTTGGCTTTGGTTGGTTTGATGGTTATGTTAGGGTGTTTGATGGTTGGTTGTTTGATGTTTGGATGTTGTTGATTTGATGTGGATAGTTGGTTGTGGTTGGTTGGATGGTTTGATGGTGTTGGTAGGTTGGTTGTGGTTAGTTGGATGGTTTGATGGTGTTGGTTGGATGGATGGTTTCTGTGCATGATTGGTTGGTTGGATGGTGTTGGTAGGTTGGATGGATTGTTTGTTGGTTGATGGTGTTGGTTGGATGGATGGTTTCTGTGCATGATTGGTTGGTTGGATGGTGTTGGTAGGTTGGATGGATTGTTTGTTGGTTGATTTGATTGATGGTTGGTTGTGGGTTTTTTTTGTTGATTGTTGTGGTTGGCTGGATGGTTCTATTAGGCTATTTGATGGTTGGATATTGTGTTGTTGTTTTTTATTGGTTGGTTGTGGTTGGTTGGATGGTGTTGGTAGGTTGTTGGTTGTGGGTGGTTTGCTGTGGATTAGCAGTGGTTGGTTGGCTTAGGTTTGTTGGATGGTTTTGTTAGGGTGTTTTATGGTTGAATGTTGTAAGTTTGCTGTGGATGGTTGGTTGGCAGTTGTTTGATGGTGTTGGTTGGTTGGCTGAATGAATGGCTTATTAGTTGGTTTGATGGTGTTAGTAGTTAGTAAGTTGTGGTAGGATGGCAGGATGGTTGGTTGGTTAATTTGTTTGATGCTGGATGTGGTTAGTTGGTTGGTTGGCTGTTCAACAGTCTCCCGAATCGACAGGAATAACAAAGACACTAGTGTGACCATAACGAAACTAATAACCGATTCTCACTCCATCACAACTACGCTATTACACACCTGGCACTACTTGCTCTTATCGAGACCTAAACGGGGACTGGACTAGCCTCCCGTAAATCTATCTATCGTGACCCCAGCTACCCTTAATGACCTCCCCTAAATGTCTTCCCTCTAATGTTTGTCTCTATTGTATAGTTGTCTCCCAGCAGTCTGTATAAATAATGACTTCTGCTACATGAAATGTTTCTAACCGTTAACAATGGCAATAGCACCATTGTTTAGGCTTTTATAGCGGCCCCCGAAAAGGGGAATAAATAGCCGCCATTAGTTTTGTGTGGTCTGTCTGTCCGTTCGTCCATCCCATTTAGATCTCAGAAACTAGAAAAGAAAATGATAATTGAACATCATTTCTTTCTTTTCCGAAAATGAACCATTTAATTTTCAGAATTAACTATACAAGCAGATTTTTTAAAAAATACACCACTTTTAAGTGAAAAACTTCAAAGGAGGTAAGTATTTCTTAAAAAGGTCACAGACTAACTCTAGCTTCATTCATAGATTCATGATATTCTTATCAATCGATATACGACGATTAATATTTCAGGTTATAACGTCGTAAACCAAACCTCTGCAGGACGGTAAGAAATTTGGTAATTTAGCATGGGCATGTTGACTGTGGCTGCCGAAACTGTCACTAACTTTACTAACGAATTGCTTCTAGTCGCGATATTGGAACTATTTCATCTAGCCGCTTTCATCGATCGATCCCAGTCTATGGTATATAAATGTAAGAAAACACGCTGCATGTTTTTTCACGTTTTCATTGCGTTTTATTCTATTGATATCTGCGCTCTTTTTGTGTTTGACATTTGTGACGATACGAAGCTTGCATATAAAAATTCATTATTGTTTACCTAGCAGTCGAGAGAATTTTTTTTTAACAATACCTCTGTTCATGTCAGAACTTCATGAAACTTTCAGAAACCTGCATGGACGCTGATATCAAAACGGCTCAAATAATTTTCCCAAAAAAATTAATAGTTAATGTACATCGCTGAGAATTTTTTTTTTACTAGATCTAGCTCATAGGCCACATGGGAAAAATTGTAGTTTGACCGTTATAATTTTTCAAAGTAAATAATAAATAGGCTAAATGTAAATTTTCTTGACTACTAGATTTAGATCGCTTTTGAAAGGACTATCGCGTTTGGGAATTTCCGAAAGTAAGATTGTCAGTTAGAAACGTGTCCACCCAACTTGACCAAGACTGAATTCTTTCACAATTTATCTCCCCTCGCCCAGCCCCAAATTCCACCGGCTCTAATGTTGTAAACTTGGCATACGGGTATCACATAATAAACTACCTTGTTCATCCCTATTGTTAAGTTTTAATTGTTTACCGCTCCGAATGATGGGCAACATAATAGAAACTGTACCACCGCTAACCTGCAGGTAGGAAACACTAGCCCGTAAGAAAAGAATCGAAAAGAGTGGACAAAGTTGTACCTGGTTTGGTTACGTAGTCATACGATAGGGGACAATTCTATACACTAAATCTACACTGACGGTTGACATCTTTCGGCATTTAGATAAATGTGTGAAAATGAATTTTCTGAAATTAACATTCTTCCCCCACCAGTCAACCCAAAAAAAAAAAAAAAAAACAAGTCGAATCTATATAAGAGGGACTCACAACCATCTTAACATACTACGGTACTCTAGAATTCAAACAACAGTTTTTTTAAACAGTTGTTAGGCATTGTTATTTTGTACTTCTTTACGATCTGCTTTGTGCCTGTGATCTCATAAAAGTTCTTGTTTTAAGGTAACACATTATATAAGTGCACAATACAGAAATGGCCGTTAGACGTACTCAAATAGTAAATTTAGATCAAATCATGACTGATCAGCAGATAAAAGAGGAGAGGTGGACTTTAACAAGATTATCAGCAGCAATCAATACAAAAGAAAACTGCCGGGCCTGGTTAGCCAAACGTCGATTGATTAGAAATACATACGACTGTCATCAGCCAGCAACATTGGTCGCCTATGCTCAAGGAATCGACGGCTTCCGTTGGTCATGCCGGGGATGTGATTTTTGAAAATCAGTTCGAGATGATTCGTTCTTCAGTGGTAGTCACATAGCACTTGAACAGTTGTTACAGTTGATTTACTGTTGGTGTTATGACATGCCCCAGTTTAACATTATCCACGAAACAAATATTTCTTGCAAAACTATTATAGATTGGTGTAATTTTTGCAGAGGCGAATGTGAAAACTATATAGAAAGACACGGACTTTTGGAAATTGGTGGCATCGACGAAAATGGAGATCCAATTGTTGTTGAGATTGATGAGACAAAATACTTTCATCGAAAATGCCATAGAGGTCAGTGGAGAGAAGGCCACTGGGCGTTTGGAGGTGTTGAAAGACTTTCCAAAAAATGTTTTTTAGTTGAAGTGCCTGATCGCACTGCAGCAACGTTAACACAAGCTATAACACAACACATTTTGCCTGGTACGCACATAGTATCTGATGGATGGGCTGCTTATGCTAATATAGCAAACATAAATAATGGGGTCTACATTCATTCTGTAGTAATACATCAAGACAACTTCGTAGACTCCAACGACAGCAATACACACACTCAAAACATCGAGAATATGTGGATGAGAGCAAAACGAAAATTAAAACACCAATTCGGAACAACCAACGGACTCTTCCATTCATATTTAAATGAATTTATGTTCAGAACTGCCTTAGGGCATAAAACATATTTTCTGTGAACTATTGGTGGGAATTACTGAATCATATCCTATGCATTGATGCTAACGTCAGTAACTGTTTTTAAAATGTATATAAGTTTATGTATGTGTGGCATATGTGTTTTTATATGTGTTGGTGAAAAAGAGAGAGAATGAACTTTTTAAATTTTTTTAACATCAACTAAATAAGTTTGTGTATTGATATTATAATAAGGTAATAATTTTTTTGGTGACCTTTATAAACGTGTATTTTTGTATTTTATTTCAAAAAGTATTGTTATGGTAAAATAAATATTAACATTGCACATGGTTTACATTGTGTTTTAAGTGTTAGATTTTGTTTTTGTTGAATTTTTCTTGATTTAATTAAATCTAGCTTATTCTAAATCTAAATTATAACGAGATTCCAATTCTAGGTCTACCTGTCTTCAAAATCATTAGGTTAAGTTTGATAATGTATCGGTAACTGTACGCGTGCAAATATTGGACTCCTTATAATAAATATAGGCCTTATCTTAAACGCTCAGTGTGTAGGTCCTAAAAGGATTACGCCTATACTAGTAGCACTGTCTACGCATGTAGGCTATTACATTATTTCGAAAAATGTGTTAGAGCCTACATTAAATTAGTATTACACTCTAGAATAAGAAGCGTCCCTTTAAAACATTTTAACAATTTGATACATAAGTGGCATCCATTTCCTCCTTCCTGTGGTCCCACAGGTCCATTTTGGTGCCAGCCCACCGGGCATTTGCCCGAACGCCCATATAGCCAATCCGCCCCTGCATTTACAGCACCAAAGTTCGTAGTGCTCCTAAAAAAATGAAAAGTCTCATAAAATCCTCCAAAAAATTGCCCTCACCTAAAATCTAGGCCTACTTGTAGCAGTGGACAGTCCCTAGATCTACCTAGATCTACCTAGTGACAGTGTCTACCTTTAGATCTAAGATGTTGTAAAGATAACTCGCACCTTATCTGAAAACTCTTTGAATTATAATCAATTTAATGTTCTCGACATATTTAATGTCTTGATTTACGCTAAATCACTAGAATCTAGTGAATATAATTTGCACTAACGCACACCAATCTGATACATATTATGAAGGCATCTCTAAAAGAATGTTTCTTATTTAAAAAATATGGAATAGCGACATATTTGAGATGTTTAAAATATATCTTTGGAAAAAAAAGATAATATTGTTCTCTGTTCTGGCTGGGATGTTGGCAAGATATTTATTATTTCCACAATCAAGTACCAATAATTTATTTGAAAAATGCATAGTTTTGTGTATGTTTTACAATGCATCAAACAGGGCAGGACAAACTGAATATATAAATGTGTATATGTATATATATATGTTAATATATATGTATATATATCACACATAGGCCTACATATAGATCATACATTCCATCCTTAAAGTCTCCTAACATCTTGTCATGGTAAAGTTCTACTAACATTGACATCTCTATTTCTTATTTTGTCAATGGCTGTAAAATCTAATAATAATAATTATTATTATTTATCACAGTATTTTACTATTTGAAGTTTTTTAATTTCTGTGGTGTTCTGAAAAAAAATTCTGGAAAAAATGAGTAACAGGGCCTAAAGAAAAACATAAGACATAATAATTATTTATATCTAATAAATATGGACATAGATCTTAAACAATAATAGCATAAGAGCATATTTATATTGGCCTACAAATATATGTATTTTTGACATAGATCTAGATCAAAACTCTAAACAAACAATGTGCACTTGAAATTATTATTATATTATTATAGCTTTTATATAGCTTATAGCATGCACAGAGCGCTTTGGTCCAATCTCATTTGTGTACCTGTGGGGGGGAGTTGGTTTTCCGTGCTGGCTGCAACTCTGCCCGAGTCGGGTGTCGAACCTCGAGTCCCCTTCTAGGTAGCCGAGACAAGCCAAGTTCAAGCTCACTTAGCCTCTCGACCACGCTTCCCACAAATAAAAATACAAAAACAAAAAAATATATTTACAATAATTTATCAAATTGTTTTTTTTTTTATAGATCTGCATAAAATAAAATCGTTTTCTTATAAAAAAAAATAGTAGTTAGATTTGTAAAAGAAATGTTTATTTGTAGTTGGCAGCTTTCGAAATGACACGCCGCCCCCCCCCCCCCCCCCCCCCGCCAAAAACAAATCTAGCTAAGTTGCTGATCAAGCCTTGACAACAAAGAATGTCGTGAAAATGACGCGAGAATGTAAACTTTGCTGTATGGTCTCCTGTTATACAATAAGTCAATAGATTAAAACACCTTTGTGACGTCACATAGCAACATGGTGTATATATGTATTTATGTTTGCATACAGGAGACATAACAAATTTTAATAAATACAACTCTATATTTTCTTTTTTTTTTATTTCAGATCGTCCAGATATTATCAAGTCACAAAGTTTTTATAAACTATCAAAACACAATCAGAATGAATGTCAGTACTACACCAAGGGGCTCCTTGATTGTGTTTGAAGGCTGTGATAGATCTGGCAAAACCACACAGTGTGCAAAACTTGTAGAAAGCCTAAAGGCTCAAGGAGAAGAAGTGAAGCTAATAAAATTCCCAGGTAAAGAAATGAATAAAGGTTTTATTTTACTAACCTCAAAGAACAACTATTTCTAAACTTGTATGATGTCTTCAACCTCAACAATGGAATTTTCACTAAAATGACTTAAATATTAGTTATTATATTATTGAAAGAAAAAACAATTATATTAATTAACACACTGAATACTGAACAAGAACTATGAAATGCTAGAACCCCACCCTACCTTAGCCCATCCTATTTCAGTGACATATTTGACTGCCTGGTCATTCAGTATGCGCCCTGGACTGTCATTCTGTTGTCTCTGTGGTCCTGGTTTCATACATTGCCTGCTGCCATCCCCCATTGTATTGAAGAAGGTTTGGACTAGGAATTAGATAATCTTCAACTCTAAAGGAACATTCAAGACCTGTCAAATTTTTAACTATTCCCATCAGTTTAACATGGGGTACAGACCCTGCCAACCTCCACATACCTGTAGTGTCCATTTGGTAACTGGAGTAAGTTCACACTCTTGTGGTGTTCAGAAAATGGCTAACGTTGCTTCCTGATCTGCCTCTACAGAGCTCTGCTGGTCAGTGTTTGGGAAAAGCCCCAAGTCATGGCTTATGTGGTTTCTTGCATGATTGTCTGGTGTAATAACTTTGTCTGTCAATGGTTTTTAAGCGAATGCTAGAATTGATCTGTTGCATCGTTGAAGACTAGTGAAGGGTTGAGTCTTTCTCAAATGGCAGGTGTCACGTACACAGCCGTCCAAGGTAACCAGCCAGAACTAGTTAGCTCGGGGAATTCCACCATGTGGCAGAATAAATGTGATTGGTTTTGAAATATTAATTATTGTACATTGAGCTGCATTTATTGGTTGGCATTGCAACGAGGGGATGTTAGACACGTGACAACGCTATACCCGAGGAAAGATCCTAGGTTTTAGTTAGTGTTGTACGGAACGTGTTAGGATTTAGACGTATATTTTACATTATTGTGTAGATCATTTTATTCAGCAGAATTATATTTATTCTGTTCTATTCAAGTACATTTAACCATTGTAATTATTTGTGAATAGCTTTTCCAAGTTTGAATTAAAGCATTTGTTTTAGACAAAGAGAAGTTTCTTCATTGAATATAGTAACATACTTAGATCGACTTAGCGATTGGCAACTTCTAGATGATCCTCTTATTAACTGGCAACATTCTGAATGATCGTATATTCAACTAGATCTAGCTACTTTTATACGATCATCTTATTTAAAGACGATTTCAAGGTCCTCAGCAATAACGATCATTGATAGTGCAATGTAGCTCAAGTATAATCGTAACATCTGGCACCATCTTAGATTGCGACGTTAGCACTATTGATTGATTTGTGACAGCAGGCTCTAAACTGGTGGTATCAGAAAAGGTCTCCAGCCCCCACTCCACTTTTGTGGATTAAAGGCTTACTTTGTGCATTTTAGCACACTACTGCCATTAAGTCATCCTGCTGGATTTTCAAGGGAAACTTGTGTTTTTTCCCCCACTCGGCCGCGACACACACACAGCAAAAGAAGAATAAACAAAAACAATCCATATTTTCGATGGTCTTAGGCGACTTCTGGAAAATCGTCAATCAACCCCCAAGGGGGTCGCGACCCACAGGTTGAGAGCCCCTGGACTAGAAAGTTCTGAATAACAGTCTTTCGGTTAACAATAGATTTATTTTGTTTACTTTGTAACAGATAGGACCACATCCATCGGCACATTGATCAACAACTATTTGCAGATGTCACAGGAATTGGACGACAGAGCTGTTCATCTATTATTTTCAGCCAATAGATGGGAAGCAATGTAAGTATTTTGCTATTAACCTTTGTATTTGCTAACAGGTTTATCCAATAAATATGGCGTATATAAAGGCAGCACTAGGGACTAAAAAAAATTTTTGAGAGAGAAAAGGATGAATCAAATATAACGAAATAAGGGACTCCATTGACAAGGGCACAAACCAGTGACCCTCTTATTCAACAAACAGCTCACAATCATGCACAAACTGGACAATATGATTTGTAATCACTATCACTTATTATATTGCTATTTTTAAGTTCTAAGCAGAATTGCAGAGCAAGTTCTTCAATTCCATTGTGTTTTTTTTTTTTAAGAAATTGCAAATTGAAATTACAATTGAAATTAAAATAGTATTGCTGCTAGGCATCAACCAAAAAAAAAATACAAAAACACTGCACAGGAAAGCTATTACAGAGAAATTCCTGTGATATTGACGAATACGATCAAACATATAAAATACAAAATACCCTCATGTTTCAGGACTTGAATAACAAGGGAAAGAACTTTGTAAGAAATACATTTTATTTGGTTAATTTTAATGTTAAAGTGTAATTCCAACTCTTTTAATTAAAATCTCTTCCTGTTCTATGGCATTTTAAATTAAGCAGATTCCACTGTAATTAGAAAAAAAGTCTTAACTACACTAGTACTTAGGTGGTGAATTATAAAAATTTCCCTTCAGCTACCATCGTTAAATGATCTATAAATCTTCAATTAAGTTTATTTTCATTGGGAAGAACTATTAAGCAAATAGTAACTATGTTGGCCATACAACTTCCTTGTATTTCTTTTAAAAATTCAGTTGTTTACCTCAACATATTATTCATTACAGGAAAGCTACTAGATCTATTAGTACATAAAACAATGAATTTGGAGACATACCAAAAGATTTTCAGAAATTGAACACATTAGTGCTAAAAGTACTTGGCAAATGAAGCTTGATTAAAGTACTAAACACACAAAAACATGTTTTTTTATTTTATTTATCAAAATTTTCATGTTTGAAGCTGCTAATAATTTATTATTTTTTTTAAGTGACAATTTAAATTTTAAAATAAATTTAATAGTACCTTTTTTTTTTTCCCCTCAAAGTGAATCTATGAAAAAGACTTTAAAAGTAGGCACAACATTGATTGTTGATCGCTATGCTTTTTCAGGAATTGCATATTCTGCAGCTAAAGTGAGTGATTTTCTTTTTTAAAGTCATTGATAAAAAGAATTATGATTATGTTAATCTGTTTTAATTATAGAGGATTATTCTTAATCAGGAGCCAGTAACCCTAAGGCACATTACAGCACTCAGTTCTTCACCCTGGTAGAAGAACCTGCGATATTGTTCCAATCATCGATTATACTCAGGCTTTCATCTTATTACTGTGAGATGATTTATAGTTGCTCCGTGACTGGAAGAGGCCATAAATAGATTATAATAACTATTTATATTGTTTTAAAAATCATAAAATTGCTTTACAAATCTTAGAATTAAAAATGTAAGAATTTTGTTGTTGAACTTAAGATGTATTGATGTTTTTTCTCAGGGTTTGGACTTAGAATGGTGCAGAAATCCTGATATTGGTCTAATCAAACCAGACAAAGTCATTTATCTGTCTGTCAATGAACAAATCATGTCTGAAAGAGCCAACTATGGAAATGAACGTTATGAAAAAATTGATTTCCAGAAACGTGTTCATAATATTTTTCTTCAGTTGCAGGAACCATATTGGCAGGTTAATGAAAAATGTTTTATTTACTTAGCCACAATGTCTTAACATTCTTGTTGGTTTGTTAAAAAATAAAAACATGTGTTGTGTAGGTGTACGTTAAGATGTAACTAGATAAACTAATCCTTGTAGGCACATGTACTATATACAAATACAAAAAAAAATACTAATAAAACTACAGTACATTAAAAGATTCGTCCACTCATTCTAATCATTATACCTATTCAATATTCATAAAGTCTTTTTTTTTTTTTTTTAAACCCTGAAAATGCTTAAGTGGTGAGGGAATCACTGAATGTTCAGATATTTTATGTCAGTAGCTAAAGAATCCAACAATGGACGTTTATGTTGACAATATGAAGTTTATACCTCAACCAATCAGCTTCCCTTTTACTCAAGATGTTTTGTCCAAGTATTAAGTATGTTTTTATGTGTGTGAAGAATATTTTTGTATTCCTAGTAGTTATTAAAGCAAACATATATAGTTTTCTAATATTTTTGTTCTCAGAAAATCAGTGCAGATGGCAGTATTGATGTCATACACAAGGAAATCAACACATATGTCAGTGAGACAATAAGAGATTCTAAAGTGAAACCTTTATTAAAGTTATGGACTGAGGGAGAGATATTGTAATGTGTTCACTTTCCTGACAGTTGTAAAATATGAATAAATTGTACATAAAGGTATCAGACCTGAGTTCTTTTTGATTGTTTGGTCATTTGTATGTCTGATATAAATATATGTAACAGAGATGCTTCTGGGAAGCGTTATTTTTCGGACAGTGAAATATGAAGGAACCGTGGTCGAGAGGCTAAATACGCTTGAACTTGGCTTGGCTTCAAGGGGGCTCGAGCAGAGTTGTGTTTACTGCAAGAAAAACCTTCTCCCAGGTCCAGGAATGAGACTGGACCTTAGTTCTCTGAGCATGCTCTAAGCATGATAGTAGCGCTATATAAAAGCTATAAATTACTATTAATATGCAGGTTATCCTTATATTATTGTATCTACTATAATTTCACCTAAGGGTCAACTAGTCCATGACTTTGTGGAATTCATTGGCTTCTATATTTGATTAATTTTATCTAATGCTTTTGAGAGATCTCATAAGATGGCTTTTGTTTGACAATCATAAATCTTTTCAGCAAAAATCAGTTAAACCTACAAGTCACATTAATAAAGCTTTCTGAAACTTCCTTGTTTGGAGAACCAAGAACGTCTTTGGTGACCAGTGTGATTGCTACTGCACCAAGACCAAGCGGACTTAACAATCTTCAAATATCTGGTTGTCTTCCGTTCTACTATCACCCACGTGACTACTTAACATAAATTATGACAGACCTTGTTGTGGTTTCATCATACTTCAAGACCAAAAACTAATGCAACTTTTCTTCATTGTTACCTTGGAAACATGCACACATACACTCCATTATACTCTTGCATTCTGATATTTAGAAATGCTTATGAGATGCATTCTCATTGAGTCTACAACGCTCTATTCCTCAGTGTTGAAAAAAAGCAAAGCTTTCGTGATATAAAGTGGGAAGCGTGGTCGAGAGGGCAAGTGCGCTTGAACTTGGCTTGGCTACCTAGAAGGGGGCCTAAAGGCAGCACGGAAAACCAACTCATAGATACCCCCTCCACCCCACACAGTCCACAAATGAGATTGGACCAAAGCGCTATATAAAAGCTATAATAATATAATAAGTAATATACTTAAAAGAACACCTCAATTGGATCACGACAAATTTGAAAATTAAAAAACGTTCGTCTTCTTCAATAGGGTCACAAATTAATATATATGCCTAGTGAAATTAACATGAGATGAATTTGTTGTGATACCATAAAATTAGTGTTTTTTTTTTTTTTAATGCAATGTATCTTTTGGAAAGTGAATAAAAAAATAAAAAAAGGAGTGGGCAAATTACGTCACTCGGACACATGCAGATTTTAGGTGTGTCCTTACATTATATGTAGATTTATATTTATGTTCAAAATTTATATTTATGTTCAAAATAACTTTCAATATCTATATATACAAGATTACAAAGAGAGTTTGTATTACACAAACTCAGAGGCGGCCCCCGTCGAAGTCGGATCTGCCTATTCGCAAACAATATTCAAGAGGTTATTTACTTTTGATGGTCAAAAGTAATAATGTTTCAAAGATTCATTTGCCGTTGTAAAAAATGTTGTTTTTTTGTTTTACATGTTTCGGGTGTTTCTTCTAAGTTTAAAATAATTAACTTCACGATGGAGGATGGCAACAAGCAGGGTATGAACCTTGCCTGGTCGTTTAGTTTGCATGCTGGACTGTCGTTCGGATTTATCAATGGTCCCTGGTTCAAACCCTGCATGCTCCCATCCCCTGTCGTCCTACTGGAGGTTTGTAATTTAAAAAGAAAACAGATATATCGTGCTTTTACTTCAATGTCTCAGCACAGTTAGGCCTAACAACAGAGATATCAGCATTTTTATTTAAATGGAACTAGAATGAGGATGTAGATCTACCTAAATTAAACTTCTGATTTAGCACTCTTAAGATCCATATCTACTAGATCTAGAATATGAACTTTGAATAATGTAGCTGTAATTAAGATAAGATTTGTGTACACAAAAATATCCTAGATAATCTATCAATAGACTGAATGCAACATTAAATTTTAAAAAAAAATAGTATATTAGTTTTAGAATAGGCCCTATTATAACATTGCAATATTATCAAAACGTTTGGAAATCAAAATCTACACTTTAAGTCTAGAAATTGAAATTCTACATCTTAATCGTCTATTTTAGTCTAAACTAGATCTAGAAATTTTAATAAATCCAGATCTAGATATACTGTAATAAAAATCTAGATCTAGTTTAAACTTACGTGGGCCGCTAAAAATCTAGATTAGATCTAAATCAAGATATCATAATCATTCCTTTTTTTAAAATGTGAGTCACATAAACAATACTATACCGAGTTCTATTAGCATTTCATTTGAAGAATTATTTCCATATGACGTCAAAGGAAAAAAAACACTACGTCACACGGCCTAGTTAGACTAAAAATCGGCTTCATCAATACGTGCCATTTATCGAGTGTTCATAGACATTGGTGCACCGAGTGCGTTCTTTTAGCATTTCATTTAAAGAGCTCATTCCATGTGACGTCAAAAGAAAAAAACCACTACGTCACACGGCTTAGTTAGACTAAAATATGTTTTCATCAATACGAGCAATTTTTCGAGTGTTCATAGACATTGGTGCACCGAGTGCGTTCTTTTAGCATCATTGCATTTAAAGAGTCCATTCATATGACGTCAAAGAAAAAAAAATTCCATAACCTCACAATAGACTAGTACCGGTACCATAAAAAAATGTCTTTTTTCACACGAGATATTTAACGAGGGTTCATAGACATTGGTGCACTGAGTTCTAATAGAATTTATTTAAAGAGGATCAAAGCCGCATTGTTTTTGTGTTTTGTCTGTCAGTTGGACTGTCCGTCATCTTAATATTAAAAAACAAAAACAACTAAAAGCTAATACAAATTGATTAACCTTTATTTACGTTTCAAAAGATTGCAATAATTTTAGGTATGAACACAATTGATTTAAGTTTATATAATAGATTGTTCCGGATGTTTGTATAAATAGTAAAAGAAAAAGAGAATTCCAGATAAATCTAATACCGTTAATTAAATTTGTTGGATGGTCTCGTATAAAAATCAGAAGAACTACAGCCTTGTGGAGAGATATTCATACCTTACTTTGATGTTTGGATGTTGTTTTCCTTAAAAATCGGAACATAATATTAACGATAATTAGATTTGTTTATGGTTTAGGTAGAAAATTAATTGTACTGTAAGAGAAGTGAGTTAAAATATTTTTCAAAAAAATCCGGAATAACATTATTTCGTAAATGAGAAGATTATTTGTTTATTAATTAGAAGAGGGAGTTCAAACAGTTATTTGGCGTAAGAAGATTTTTTAATAAATTCGGAAATTTCTGGCGACGATTAGTAAGAAAATGTAAGTAATGTAAGTCCATTTCTTTTCAAAACAAAATCCAGAACATTCTTTATCGATTACTAAACTTTTATGCTATGTTTCAGCAAGATAATTAAATGTCTAAAAAGTGATTTTCAGTAATCAATTCTTGTAAATTACTTTTTTTTAAAGCCCTGAACAACCAATTGTCGATATTTTTATATTAGTTTAAAGATGAAAATACGGAACAATTTGATATCGATAATCAAATTATAGTGACGCATTGTCAATTAAATATACGTGTAATATTAGTCAATTATGCGATTTGTAAACAGAAGGAAAACCTATATAGAAAATTTAAAGAAACTAAGGCAGAAAGAGTTTACAAAAAGTATATAAAAATTAAACACTTAACCCAAAAAGTAAGCAGACAGCTGCAGAGTGAATACATAAACAATGTAATATCTAAAGATAACAACAAAAACCTATGGTCATACATTAAGTCTAAGAAAATGGAAACAAGAGGCATAGCGCCATTAAAAGATGAACATAACATAATAGATAATGATAATGAAACTAAAGCAAACATCCTAAACAAATACTTTGAATCAGCATTCTCAGCCCCAGGAGACAAAGACTTATTACTGAATTTGAACCAAGTAGACAATATAGAAGATATAGTAGTACAAGAAAATGGAATTCAAAAACTATTAGCCAACACCAAACCAAATAAAGCGTCTGGACCTGATGGTATTCCAGCTAGATTACTCAAAGAACTAAGCAATGAGCTAGCCCCAGTGTTCAAAATACTCTTTCAGGCTTCACTTAACCAGGGCAGAGTACCAAAGGACTGGAAAGAAGCTAATGTCACCCCCCTATTTAAAAAAGGAGAAAAATCTGACCCAGGAAACTACAGACCAGTATCACTTACCAGCATCACATGTAAAATCCTAGAACACATAAGATGTAGCAACATCATAAACCACTTAGACAAACAAAATGTCCTCACGCCATACCAACATGGCTTTAGGAAATATAGATCATGTGAAACACAACTAATAGGACTAATTGATAATTTTTCTAAAGGTTTAGATAATAGTGAACAAATGGATGCTATCTTACTAGATTTTTCTAAGGTTTTTGACAAAGTTCACCACCACAGTTTGCTTAAAAAATTAAAATATTTCGGCATTAATGGTCCACTGCATCAGTGGATTAAAGATTTTCTGATAAGGAGAAAACAAACTGTAATAATAAATGGCTCTAAATCAACACCGATAACAGTAAACTCAGGTGTACCTCAAGGAACAGTCTTGGGTCCACTACTATTTTTAATTTACATAAATGATTTACCAAATTGCATTACTTCAGGAACAAAAGTCAAATTATTTGCAGACGATTGCATAATATATAGAACAATAAAAACAACACAAGACACAGATATTTTACAAAGAGAATTTGATGAATTACAGAAATGGGAATCAAATTGGAGCATGTCTTTCCACCCAGAAAAATGTCAGTTGTTAAGAGTAACAAAAAAACTAAACAAATTAATTCCACTTATCTTATTTATGGCAAACCCAGTAACACAGACTAAAAACGCAAAATACCTAGGTGTTATAATAAATGAAAAACTGTCATGGAATCCACATATTGATGAAACTATAAAAAAAATCAAACAAAGCATTAGGATTTATTAAAATAAATTTCTATAAATCAAATAAGAACATAAAACTAAAATGTTATTTAACCTTGGTTAGGCCAATAATAGAATATGCATCCTCCATTTGGGACCCCCTCAACTCAAGAAAACATTAAGAAACTGGAACAGACACAAAATAGATTCATAACAAATGAATATTCACATTTGAGTAACACCTATAGTAAAATCACTAAATTTAGAAAGCCTTCAGGACAGAAGACTCAAAAGTAAATTAGCAATTATACATAAAACACTGAACCATAATCTTCAAATACAAAAACAAAATTTAATAAAATACTCTGATAGACACAAAGATAAAGGCACATTCCTCGTCCCATATGCTAGGACAAATTTGTACAAATACTCCTTCTTCCCTAGCGCTATTAGAGCATGGAATGGGTTGCCTGAGCTAGCCAGGAAAACCATTGACTTGGCAGAATTTAAGTCATTGGTTAATATGCATGACGCGTAGGACGTAATCATCTTCTTTTTTGAAATAATGTCAGTATTATATAAGATAAGATAAGATCTAAGTCTTTCAGAGCCTCCGTACGCACATACAAAAAGAAAAATAAACACTTTAGCCTTAAGCTTCAGCAGCTACTGGCAGCAGATCTGCTCTGTGCTGCATTCATTTGTGAAGAACGTGAGCTTGACACCAACAAGCGGCTTCTTTATGTTCTTTTACTTTCTTTTACTTGTGTCCTGTTAATGCCTCCAAAGTTTACATTGGCACTGTCTCCTCACTTTTCTGCGAACGCAACACACTTGGATTATAAACTGTATTTCTCAAGAGTCTCTTTAAGTTGTGTTGATATGGTTAGAGAAGTTTCAATTACTGTGCTGTCCAGCGCTACTAATTTTGTCTGGTTTTTTTTCACAAGCTTAATAATCAAAGTACTGAAGTACTACTGGCAATAGTTTATCTGCATCATGGTTACTTGCATCTGTAGCGACTCTAAGAAAAGCAAATGCCAATTAGCTCCAGTAGTACTTCCCCCTGCTTTTGTTCTGGCACATGCAATGTTGTGATCAGTTTCTGACTAGACTAGCAATACAGCCCCTCGACTTTTAAGACTGATGATGTGTGACAGTGTGAGGCCTATAAACAATGTTGTGATCAGTTTCTGACTAGACTAGCAATACAGCCCCTCGACTTATAAGACTGATGATGTGTGACAGTGTGAGGCCTATAAACAATGTTGTGATCAGTTTCTGACTAGACTAGCAATACAGCCCCTCGACTTATAAGACTGATGATGTGTGACAGTGTGAGGCCTATAAACAATGTTGTGATCAGTTTCTGACTAGACTAGCAATACAGCCCCTCGACTTATAAGACTGATGATGTGTGACAGTGTGAGGCCTATAAACAATGTTGCTGCACGAGCTTTCATGTTTTTTCAAAGAGTTTCAATTGCAGGAGAGGCACATGTTCTTATCATGTTACGCTGTTTTTCTCTGGGAGCATGGCGTGCCTTTTTTTTTCCGACGACACACATAGCTTCATTTTCTGTGCGCCCATCACCAAAACACGAGAGGCCTACTTATTTTTTTTATTTTTTTACATGTTTCGGATGTCCCTTCAGAGTGGAAGACAATCTATTTCCTAGTCCAAACCTAACGGGAGATGGGAGCGGGCTGGGTTTAAACACGGGACCATCGATAAATCCGAACAACAGTCCAGTGCGCAAACCGCACAGGCAGGCAATCTTTCACTTGATCTGAGAATTGACTTTTACTCTTAATTTAGTAACGTTAGTCAACCTCTTAAATACAAATTCTAATTATTAAAACACAAACGTGACTTCAGTGTGTACACAACATTGACTGGTTGATGCCATGTGTTATTGTTCATTATCAAGTGCATTTATCACGCACTAATTATATAGAGGTACAAAGCAGCACAGTCGCGTCTTGCAGGAAAACTTGACATCTTTGTTTATTAAGGGAATGTTTAGGCCTATATTTAAAGCAGAATATAGTGTTACATTCGATCAATAAATTGTAAGGCATTACAGTAAAAAGCAGTGGAAAAAGCCGGACATTTTGAAACTTTAGGTTAACCTACTCGAGATAAGATTTTCAATATCTGTCTAGTACCAGACATGCTAGTATGTTACACAAAACTAATTGCGGTTTTTCTAGTCCTTTGGTTGGTTTAAAAAAAAAAGGCGCAGGAGTGACTCCTTTTGAAATAGATCTAGATATATACTATGTCAGCAAGGTAAGTTGGCGCCTAAGCTGTTCTTTAAAGTGTTTCCGTGGGGCACCTCTGTTACGTCGACCACCTTTTAGCTCACCAAAGAAAGACTGCCTTCGGCATACGTTCGTCCTCCAAACGGGATACGTGCCCTGCCTAGCGTAACTGTCGGACCATTAGAAATCCCTCTAAAGCCTACTGTCGATACCGGCGTTCGCAAGGACATCGCTGTATTTTTTTTTTTTGTGCGGTCTTGCCACCGTATGTCCATGATGGAGCGTAAGCATCTTTGGTGAAAGCGCTCAAGTAGTCTTAGTTGCTTTCTGTATTACACTCATATCTCAGATCCATTTAGAAGGGTTGAGAGAACCACCGCTTGGTAGAATAGAGCACATGGTTGCATGCGGCCTCAGAACGAGACAGCTGGAGATCACTCACAAAGGCTGCGGGATAGGGCCTACACAATTGAGACCAAAAGAAAATCCGCTGCTGAGGACAGACGGAGACGGCGAAAAGAAAACCACTGTTACATAAGATCTGAACGAAGTGGTCGTCTCCTTTCCATTTGGACTAAAACAGAAAGATTTTAAAACTCCTTTATCCCACTTTCGGTCAGAGTGTTACAAGATCAGCTGTCGTCATCGAGAAGTACATAGAAGTCAAATTCATAAAGCGCTGGTTGTGAATGTGTAGGCCTATGTGTTTCGTGTGTGAATGTTGTTCGAATTTTTCATCTATACTGTTACTGTACAGTAGTTATGCTGGTATTGTCATTTTTAGTCAAACTGAATTTCAATTTGATTGGATCAATAAAATTATCTAATCTTATCTTAATCGACCACCGGCCGACAATGGTTATGCTTATGTGGCAAAATATGTAGGTCACAGCCGGGACTGCGTAGCCACGGGAAATGCTGCATTCCTCATTAATCTTCGCACTCGAAAACAAGCCTTATTATTATTAGATCTATTAGTATTACTAGTACTAGTTATCTACTAGCGTTTCTTGCGTAAACTTAAAATATACGGTTTAATTTAGCACGGGTCCCTGCGAATGTTTAATTTTGTTAAAATATAGGCTAGATTTCTAGATCAAAATAACAACAGTCCTAAGAATACTAAGATACAACTTAGACTTAGATCTATAATGACAACGTTCAGTCAGTCTAGATCTAAATCGATTCATGTTTCCACACACGAGAAATGTAATATAATTGTAACGTCTATAGGTCTAGATCTAGTCTAAATTTACATCATGGACATGGATCTTTATTTTATATTTTGTTATGTAGATCTATGTGACAGGAACACACACAAAAAAAGGCGCCAAATCAAAGGATAGAGATTAGATCTAGTCCTAGATCTAGAGTTAGAGCGACTTGTCTAGGACTAGAGAGTCTACACCTATTCTTCCTATAGTATTCCTATCAGAATTCTGACATTTGTCTTAGAGACTGACTGAAAAATGAAAGTAGACTCTCTACGACCTAGATTATCATAGAATCTAGATCTTTGCCTAGTTTTAGATCAATCTAAAGTCATTAAGTATTAATAATTAAGGCTAAGGGATCCAAGGGTAATTTAAATTACGTATATATACCTATAGCCTATACTCCTATAGATCTACAGTTTCTACTATATCTATAGTAGTACTAGATCTAGTATTACTCAATTACTTCAGTATTAGTACTATACTGAGTATACTTAACTATACTCTGACTCTAGGCCAGTCAGTCAGTCTAGGTAACTAGGTTTCTTTTAATGATTAGTAGATAGATTAGACCTGATTCTAGTATAGTAGGTCGACTAGTAGTAATCCTCTGCCTCAACTAGCTCTAGTAGCTATACTGTCTAGATCTATAGTGACCTGCCTTGGCTTAAGTCTGTACTCATAGATCTATCTATGTACTAATTTTTTCTAGTGTAGACAAGAGTAGATCATGTACTGAAGTAGATCTAGAATGTCTAGTAGAGATCTATCTATAGTCTCCTGCACAGTTGGGCGAGGTAGAGAATTATCTATTACTAGTCGACCCACTTCGTAGCATACGCCGCTATTTTGCAGGGCCGGCTTTAGACCACTGCAACCTGTGCGACCCGAGTGGGCCCTGTAAATGTAACGATGAATGCGAAT
This sequence comes from Biomphalaria sudanica, assembly GCA_036873155.1. Classification (NCBI taxonomy): domain Eukaryota; kingdom Metazoa; phylum Mollusca; class Gastropoda; family Planorbidae; genus Biomphalaria; species Biomphalaria sudanica. Next base: position 2,846,298 of record JAZGLO010004016.1, read on the forward strand.
GTCGTGGAATGCTGGGTTCGTGCTTCCTGGAGTACTCTTGACACGTGACAAACATATATACCACAAATTGACTTAAGTCAGTTTCAGCAGACATTATATTTAATAAAGTTTATTTGACAACAACAATAAATATACTGCACTCCTTGTCAGTGCTACAAGTCAAGAAACAATCTTATCCGCATAACAGCGGTATAAAAAATATCCAATACGTTAAACTCTCCAGAGTATATTACAAATCACGTCCGCATCTCAGCGGGTAAGACTGTACAGAATAATACAGATTAACTTCTAGAAATACATGTCTCAAAAAGAACACTGGCATCAACTGCCTAAAAGATACTTCTTAACTCAGAGTTACAACTCGACTAAAAAAGTAATAATACATAACTGCCGCGTACAGAGGATAACACTTGACTGCCTTGACTTGACTGAACTCAAAGTCAACTTTATTCATTCTTCTTCCTGTTTTCTACATCAGGAATTCCACGTGTCTTTTAACCTCTTAACATGAGCTGAACATTAAATCAGGCAATGTCAATTGAGACTGTGACAGACCCTGTACTTTTATTGGACCCTCGTTAATTCTAGGTGTAAATTATTGAATAAAACCATTATATAACTTATAACAGATTTCCTGATTTAAAAGGAGCTCCTGAAATTGCAGAATATATGAAAAAGTCCTGGAAATCTCCTAAATTATTAAAATCTTGTGAAAACTCTTACAAATCTCCAGAAATATAGACAAAAATTGTCATTTGGGGTGTCAATCAGTATACAAAACACAATCCTATGCGCGATAAAAAAAAACCGCATTATGCAAATCTGATGAAAGAAGCTTCTCGCACCTCAAACTAATGAAGAATTACTTGAGGTCAACAATTCTCGTAGATAGATTGAAACATTTGGTAATTCTTGCTATTGAGCGTGATCTTTGTAGGAAATAGAATTTTTATGATTTACTGTATGACTTCACTACATGCAAGGCTCGTAAAGTAATTCTGTACATAGTAAAGAATGAATAAAATGCAACAACGAATTTATTTTTAATTCAAACTCCTAATTTTCACTTATTATCCATATCCCTTCCAAACTTGGCCCCTGCTAAATCCGTTTCGCATAGGGCCCCATAATTGTTAAGTCTGGCCCTGCTAATTAGTGATGGGTTAATACAGAGTAGACTTTGATAGTCCTTTAGTTTCTTGATTAAATTTTATCATTATGTTGTATTGCTGGGTGTAAACGACATGTTTCTTGTCAATGTGTGTAATGTTGAAGAATGCTGGGTTCGTGCGTCCTGGAGCTTCACTTAATATGTAACAAACATAAATAGTACAGATTGTAAGTCCACCTAAAGCTGACAAATATATGATGTTTATTCAGTAATAACAATATAATGCAACGTCTTGGTAGTTACACAAATATAATCCAAATTGAAATATAATTACATCCGCCTCACATTGGTATCAATACAAATAACGTCCGCATCACAGCGGGTAACAGAATAACTTCAATAACATGTATCCAGCTCTTAAAAAAGCAACTACTAAAAATATGTGTACTGTCTCTATTGACTTCAAGTGACGACTCAACTCAACTGACCCAAAGTTACTACTGACTAAAAGTCAATTTAGTCATTCTTACTTCCTCTTTCTATGTTCGAAGTCTCTTGTGCTTTTCACCTTCTTGACCCAAGGAGAAGGAATAACGGTTAATGTCAAGCGAGACTGTGACACTGGGGTGGATGTTCCAATTTGAGTTTCCGTGATGGCTGTTTTATCATATTCTGCAACATTTCTTGTCTCTAACACGTGATTTGTCTAGAGCTAGCCCCTGACCACGATTTTGAGTGCTTGACAACTTGAATGGCAGTGTCACTATCATGTAACATACATTCTTAGTGTCATTCTGATGGCTGCCTGGATGTGCGGTTTGCGTGCTGGACTGTTGTTCAGATTTATCGATGGTCCCGGGTGCAAACCCTTCCCGCTCCCATCCCCTGTCGTCCTGCGAAGTAATTATCTTCAACTCTGAAGGAACATCCGGAACATGTAAAACATTTTACAAACAACAAAACCTGTATGTCTGTCATCAATACTTTTAAGATGCAGATTATTTTTTTTTATATTTTCACATTGTTTGTTTGTTGTACATGTTTTGGATGTGCCACAGATTTAATTGAAGATAATTACATCCTAGCCAAACCTCCTATAAGATGACCTGGCTGGGGGGGGGGGTAGTGGCTGGCAGGGTTCGAACCTGCAGCCATAGAGACCACCAAGCAACATTCCAGAGCACACGCCAGCAGCCATCCAATGTCACACTTCACATACTGTACAGTAATTCTACATATTTTTAAACAAAATTGTGTAACAAAAAGAGAAGAGATAGTATTAAAATTTGGGAGACAAGTTAAAATCTTTAGCACTTCATTGTTTTACATTTTCTCAATTTCGTCTATTATATAACACACGCATACTGCCTTGGAAATGTTTTCAGGAAAAAAAAGTACTTTTATGTGTACATACAATATGCACACTTTTAATTTTAAAACGAAAAGGCATGCTTGTGAAAGATGATAAGTCTAAATGTTGCATAGCTAGGAGTGACATTAGTGATGTCTTTGTACCATAGTACACCATGTAGATGAGATGAGACTGTGAGTAACATGAATTGACTTTGTGATCTTGTTTTAAAAATGGTTTAAATGTACGGTACGCAAAGTATTTATCCTTAGATCATTCCACGCCATTCAGTGCATTTGGCGGTTTTTGTAGGAACATAAATATCATTAGCACCTGTCCGAACACAATGAAGTTGATATTAAAATAGAACTAGAAATACCAAAACGTTTTCAAGAAAAGACTAGAAATCATACTACCTTTTAGTATTGTTTAATATGCAGGAGGGTGGTGGGCAGGAGGTATACAGTGATAAAAATAAAAAAGAGAAAACATGTATATATTTACTGCATTTATTATACAAACAAACTAATGTTGCATAAATATTTCCTTTCATTTATCCTTTAAAGTATATACTTTTAATCATTTCTTTGTATTGTAATAAATGCAATAAATATATACATGTTTTCTCCTCTTTTTTTTTTTTTCACTCTATACCTACTTTTGCTCCCCCTGTGTATATATATATATATGGTGTATATATATTTATGTTTGCATACAGGAGACATAACAAATTTTAATAAATACAACTCTATATTTTTTTATTTCAGGTCGTCCAGATATTATCAAGTCACAAAGTTTTTATAAACTATCAAAACACAATCAGAATGAAAGTCAGTACTACACCAAGGGGCTCCTTGATTGTGTTTGAAGGCTGTGATAGATCTGGCAAAACCACACAGTGTGCAAAACTTGTAGAAAGCCTACAGGCTCAAGGAGAAGAAGTGAAGCTAATAAAATTCCCAGGTAAAGAAATGAATAAAGGTTTTATTTTACTAACCTCAAAGAACAACTATTTCTAAACTGGTATGATGTCTTCAACCTCAACAATGGAATTTTCACTAAAATGACTTAAATATTAGTTATTATATTATTGAAAGAAAAAACAATTATATTAATTAACACTGCTAGAACCCCACCCTACCTTAGCCCATCCTATTTCAGTGACATATTTGACTGCCTGGTCATTCAGTATGCACGCTGGACTGTCATTCAGTTGTCTCTGTGGTCCTGGTTTCATACATTGCCTGCTGCCATCCCCCATTGTCTTGAAGAAGGTTTGGACTAGGAATTAGATAATCTTCAACTCTAAAGGAACATTCAAGACCTGTCAAATTTTTGACTATTCCCATCAGTTTAACATCGGTACAGACCCTGCCAACCTCCACATACCTGTAGTGTCCTTTTGGTAACTGGAGTAAGTTCACACTCTTGTGGTGTTCAGAAAATGGCTAACGTTGCTTCCTGATCTGCCTCTACAGAGCTCTGCTGGTCAGTGTTTGGGAAAAGCCCCGAGTCCTGGCTGATGTGGTTTCTTGCATGATTGTCTGGTGTAATAACTTTGTCTGTCAAGGGTTTTTAAGCTAATGCTAGAATTGATCTGTTGCATCGTTAAAGACTAGTGAAGGGTTGAGTCTTTCTCAGATGGCAGGTGTCACGTACACAGCCGTCCAAGGTTACCAGCCAGAACTAGTTAGCTCGGGGAATTCCATCACGCGGCAGGGCCATGTGGCAGAATAAATGTGATTGGTTTTGAAATATTAATTATTATACATTGAGCTGCATTTATTGGTTGGCATTGCAACGAGGGGATGTTAGACACGTGACAATGCTATACCCGGGGAAAGATCCTAGGTTTTAGTTAGTGTCGTACGGAACGTTTTAGGATTCAGACGTATATTTTACATTATTGTGTAGATCATTTATTCAGCAGAATTATATTTATTCTGTTCTATTCAAGTACATTTAACCATTGTAATTATTTGTGAATAGCTTTTCCAAGTTTTGAATTAAAGCATTTGTTTTAGACGAAGAGAAGTTTCTTCATTGAATATAGTAACATACTTAGATCGACTTAGTGATTGGCAACTTCTAGATGATCCTTTTATCAACTGGCAACATTCTGAATGATCGTATTATCAACTAGATCTAGCTACTTTTATACGATCATCTTATTAAAAGACGATTTCAAGATCCTCAGCAATCACGATCATTGATAGTGCAATGTAGCTCAAGTATAATCGTAACATCTGGCACCATCTTAGATTGCGACATTAGCACTATTGATTGATTTGTGACAGCAGGCTCTAAACTGGTGGTATCAGAAAAGGTCTCCAGCCCCCACTCCACTTTTGTGGATTAAAGGCTTACTTTGTGCATTTTAGCACACTACTGCCATTAAGTCATCCTGCTGGGTTTTCAAGGGAAACTTGTGTTTTTTCTTTTGTTGTTATTATTGTAATTTAGAGTATTATTATATACTGGACTAACATCTTTTAATGGGTAAATTTATTACCTATAGTTTGATTTTAAAAGAATTTACTTGCAGCTCTAACCAATAAAGTTGGGCACTTTTCGACTAGTAAGTTAATGTTGTTTCAGACTAGTAAGTTATGTTGTCTCGGAGTATGAATTATGTTCCTGTTAAAGGCTGGAATTTTTTATTTAGTATCGTGGGATGCCTTTGAGTCCAGCCAGCTTCAATGAATACTTGAAATGAGTTAGGGAAAGTGAAAGGGACTAATTGTTAGCAATTTAACATTCTCATTAACTGTTAGCAAAAAAACAACAGATGACCTATGACCTTTACACCATTTGTCTCAAAGACCTCTTGGTCTGAAGAAAAAAAGTTTACTATTGTATATAGTTCAGTTTATTAAAGGAAACCTACAATCATTGTCACACTATGTGATTAGTATTTAAAAAAGATGTTGATTGTGTTTAGACTTTGGACTAGAGCAGCGGTTCTCAACCTTTTAAGCTCGGCGACCCCTTTTTAGAATCCCCCACTCGACAGCGACCCCCCACACACACACACACACAGCAAAAGAAGAATAGACAAAAAAAATCCATATTTTCTATGGTCTTAGGCGACCCCTGGAAAATTGTCAATCAACCCCCCAAGGGGGTCGCGACCCACAGGTTGAGAACCCCTGGACTAGAGTGTTCTGAATAACAGTCTTTCGGTTAACAATAGATTTATTTCGTTTACTTTGTAACAGATAGGACCACAACCATCGGCACATTGATCAACAACTATTTGCAGATGTCACAGGAATTGGACGACAGAGTTGTCCATCTATTATTTTCAGCCAATAGATGGGAAGCAATGTAAGTATTTTGCTATTAACCTTTGTATTTGCTAACAGGTTTATCCAATAAATATGGCGTATAACTAGGGACTAAAAAAATTTTTGAGAGAGAAAAGGATGAATCAATTGCAGTGCAAGTTCTTCAATTCCATTGTGTTTTTTTTTTTTAAGAAATTGCAAATCTCTTACAATTGAAATTGAAATAGTATTGCTGCTAGGCATCAACCAAAAAAAATACAAAAACACTGCACAGGAAAACTATTACAGAGAAATTCCTGTGATATTGACAAATACGATCAAACATATAAAATACAAAATACCCTCATGTTTCAGGACTTGAATAACAAGGGAACAAACTTTGTAAGAAATCCATTTTATTTGGTTAATTTTAATGTTAAAGTGTAATTCCAACTCTTTTAATTAAAATCTCTTCCTGTTCTATGGCATTTCAAATTAAGCAGATTCCACTGTAATTAGAAAAAAAGTCCACCAATGCAATGATTTTTGTGGTTAACTTAACTACACTAGTATTTAGGTGGTGAATTATAAAAATTTCTCTTCAGCTACCATCGTTAAATGATCTATAAATCTTCAATTAAGTTTATTTTCATTGGGAAGAACTATTAAGCAAATAGTAACTATGTTGGCCACACAACTTCCTGGTATTTCTTTTGAAAATTCAGTTGTTTACCTCAACATATTATTCACTACAGGAAAGCTACTATATCGATTAGTACATAAAACAATGAATTTGGAGACATACCAAAAGATTTTCAGAAATTGAACACGTTAGTGCTAAAAGTACCTGGCAAATGAAGCTTGATATGAGTACTAAACACACAAAAACATGTTTTTTATTTTATTTATCAAAATTTTCATGTTTGAAGCTGCAAATAATTTATTTTTTTTAAGTGACAGAATTTAAATTTTAAAATAAATTTAATAGTACCTTCTTTTTTTTTCCTCAAAGTGAATCTATGAAAAAGACTTTAAAAGCAGGCACAACATTGATTGTTGATCGCTATGCTTTTTCAGGAATTGCATATTCTGCAGCTAAAGTGAGTGATTTTCTTTTTTAAAGTCATTGATAAAAAGAATTATGATTATGTTAATCTGTTTTAATTATAGAGGATTATTCTTAATCAGGAGCCAGTAACCCTTAGGCACATTACAGCACTCAGTTCTTCACCCTGGTAGAAGAACCTGCGATATTGTTCCAATCATAGATTATACTCAGGCTTTCATCTTATTACTATGAGATGATTTATAGTTGCTCTGTGACTGGAAGAGGCCATAAATAGATTATAATAACTATTTATATTGTTTTAAAAATCATAAAATTGCTTTACAAATCTTAGAATTAAAAAAGTAAGAATTTTGTTGTTGAAATTAAGATGTATTGATGTTTTTTCTCAGGGTTTGGACTTAGAATGGTGCAGAAGTCCTGATATTGGTCTGATCAAACCAGACAAAGTCATTTATCTGTCTGTCAATGAACAAATCATGTCTGAAAGAGCCAACTATGGAAATGAACGTTATGAAAAAATTGATTTCCAGAAACGTGTTCATAATAGTTTTCTTCAGTTGCAGGAACCATATTGGCAGGTTAATGAAAAATGTTTAGTTACTTAGCCACAATGTCTTAACATTCTTGTAGGTTTGTTAAAAAAATAAAAACATGTGTTGTGTAGGTGTACGTTAAGATGTAATTAGATAAACTAATCCAACTAATCCTTGTAGGCACATGTATTATATACAAATACAAAAAAAAAATACTAATAAAATTACAGTACATTAAAAGATTCTTCCACTCATTCTAATCATTATACCTATTCAATATTCATAAAGTCTTTTTTTTTTTTTTTTTTTTTTTTAAACCCTGAAAATGCTTAAGTGGTGAGTGAATCACTGAATGTTCAGATATTTTATGTCAGTAGCTAAAGAATCCAACAATGGACGTTTATGTTGACAATATGAAGTTTATACCTCAACCAATCAGCTTCCCTTTTACTCAAGATGTTTTGTCCAAGTATTAAGTATGTTTTTATGTGTGTGAAGAATATTTTTGTATTCCTAGTAGTTATCAAAGCAAACATATATAGTTTTCTAATATTTTTGTTCTCAGAATGTCAGTGCAGATGGCAGTATTGATGTCATACACAAGGAAATCAACACAATTGTCAGTGAGACAATAAGAGATTCTAAAGTGAAACCTTTATTAAAGTTATGGACTGATGGAGAGATATTGTAATGTGTTCACTTTCCTGACAGTTGTAAAATATGAATAAATTGTACATAAAGGTATCAGACCTGAGTTCTTTTTGTTTGTTTGGTCATTTGTATGTCTGATATAAATATATGTAACAGAGATGCTTCTGGGAAGCGTTATTTTTCGGACAGTGAAATATGAAGGAACCGTGGTCGAGAGGCTAAATACGCTTGAACTTGGCTTGGCTTCAAGGGGGCTCGAGCAGAGTTGTGTTTACTGCAAGAAAAACCTTCTCCCAGGTCCAGGAATGAGACTGGACCTTAGCGCTCTGAGCATGCTCTAAGCATGATAGTAGCGCTATATTAAAGCTATAAATTACTATTAATATGCAGGTTATCCTTATATTATTGTATCTACTATAATTTCACCTAAGGGTCAACTAGTCCATGACCTTGTGGAATTCATTGGCTTCTATATTTGATTAATTTTATCTAATGCTTTTGAGAGATCTGATAAGATGGCTTTTGTTTGACAATCATAAATCTTTTCAGCAAAAATCAGTTAAACCTACAAGTCACATTAATAAAGCTTTCTGAAACTTCCTTGTTTGGAGAACCAAGAACGTCTTTGATCCTACAAAACTGGTGACCAGTGTGATTGCTACTGCACCAAGACCAAGCGGACTTAACACTCTTCAAATATCTGGTTGTCTTCCGTTCTACTATCACCCACGTGACTACTTAACATAAATTATGACAGACCTTGTTGTGGTTTCATCATACTTCAATACCAAAAACTAATGCAACTTTTCTTCATTGTTACCTTGGAAACATGCACACATACACTCCATTATACTCCTGCATTCTGATATTTAGAAATGCTTATGAGATGCATTCTCACTGAGTCTACAACGCTCTATTCCTCAGTGTTAAAAAAAAGGGACTCGGACACATGCAGATTTTAGGTGTGCCCTTACATTATATGTAGATTTATATTTATGTTCAAAATAACTTTCAATATCTATATATACAAGATTACAAAGAGAGTTTGTATTACACAAACTCAGAGGCGGCCCCCGTCGAAGTCGGATCTGCCTATTCGCAAAGAATATTCAAGAGGTTATTTAATTTTGATGGTCAAAAGTAATAATGTTTCAAAGATTCATTTGCCGTTGTAAAAAATGTTTTTTTTGTTTTACATGTTTCGGGTGTTTCTTCTAAGTTTAAAATAATTAACTTCACGATGGAGGATGGCAACAAGCAGGGTATGAACCCTGCCTGGTCGTTTAGTTTGCGTGCTGGACTGTCGTTCGGATTTATCGATGGTCCCTGGTTCAAACCCTGCATGTTCCCATCCCCCGTCGTCCTACTGGAGGTTTGTAATTAAAAAAAAAAAGAAAACAGATATATCGTGCTTTTACTTCGATATCTCAGCACAGTTAGGCCTATCAACAGAGATATCGGCATTTTTATTTAAATGGAACTAGAATGAGGATGTAGATCTACCTAAATTAAACTTCTGATTTAGCACTCTTAAGATCCATATCTACTAGATCTAGATCTAAAATATGAACTTGGAATAATGTAGCTGTAATTAAGATAAGATTTGTGTAGAAAAAAATATCCTAGATAATCTATCAATAGACTGAATGCAACATTAAATTTTAAAAAAAATTAGTATATTAGTTTTAGTATAGGCCCTATTATAACAGTGCAATATTATCAAAACGTTTGGAAATCAAAATCTACACTTTAAGTCTAGAAATTGAAATTCTACATCTTAATCGTCTATTTTAGTCTAAACTAGATCTAGAAATTCTAGATCTAGACTCTAAAATAATTTTAATAAATCCAGATCTAGATATACTGTAATAAAAATCTAGATCTAGTTTAAACTTACGTGGGCCGCTAAAAATCTAGATTAGATCTAAATCAAGATATCATTCCTTTTTTTTAAATGTGAGTCACATAAACATTACTATACCGAGTTCTTTTAGCATTTCATTTGAAGAATTAATTCCATATGACGTCAAAGGAAAAAAAACACTACGTCACACGGCCTAGTTAGACTAAAAATCGGCTTCATCAATACGAGCCATTTATCGAGTGTTCATAGACATTGGTGCACCGAGTGCGTTCTTTTAGCATTTCCTTTAAAGAATTAATTCCATATGACGTCAAAGGAAAAAAAAACACTACGTCACACGGCCTAGCTATACTAAAAATCGGCTTCATCAATACGAGCCATTTATCGAGTGTTCATAGACATTGGTGCACCGAGTGCGTTCTTTTAGCATTTCATTTAAAGAGCTCATTTCATGTGACGTCAAGGGAAAAAAATACGTCACAAGGCTTAGTTAGACTAAAATATGTTTTCATTAATACGAGCAATTTTTCGAGTGTTCATAGACATTGGTGCATCGAGTGCGTTCTTTTAGCATTTCATTTAAAGAGCTCATTCCATGTGACGTCAAAGAAAAAAAAAATTCCATTACCTCACAATAAATATTTAACGAGGGTTCATAGACATTGGTGCACTGAGTTCTAATAGAATTTATTTAAAGAGGATCAAAGCCGCATTGTTTTTGCGTTTTGTCTGTCAGTTGGTCTGTCCATCATCTTAATATTAAAAAACAAAAACAACTAAAAGCTAATAAAAATTGATTAACCTTTATTTACGTTTCAAAACATTGCAATAATTTTAGGTATGAACACAATTGATTTAAGTTTATATAATAGATTGTTCCAGATGTTTGTATAAATAGTATAAGTAAAAGAGAATTCCAGATAAATGTGATACCGTTAATTGTTGGATGGTCTCGTATAAAAATTAGAAGAACTACAGCCTTGTGGAGAGATATTCATACCTTACTTTGGTGTTTGGATGTTGTTTCCCTTAAAAATCAGAACATAATATTAACGATAATTAGATTTTTTTATGTTAGGTAGAAAATTAATTCTACTGTAAGAGAGAAGTGAGTTAAAATATTTTTCGAAAAAATCCGGAATAACATTATTTCGTAAATGAGAAGATTATTTGTTTATTAATTAGAAGAGGGAGTTCAAACAGTTATTAGGCGTTAGTAGATTTTTAAATAAATTCGGAAATTTCTGGCGACTATTTGTAAGAAAATGTAAGTAATGTAAGTCGATTTCTTTTCAAAACAAAATCCGGAACATTCTTTATCGATTACTAAACTTTTATGTTATGTTTCAGCAAGATAATTAAATGTCTAAAAAGTGATTTTCAGTAATCAATTCTAGTAAATTACTTTTTTTAAAGCCCTGAACAACCAATTGTCGATATTTTTAAAATTTGTTTAAAGATGAAAATATGGAACAATTTGTTATCGATAATCAAATTATAGTGACGCATTGTCAAATAATATACGTGTAATATTAGTCAATTATGCGATTTGTAAACAGAAGGGAAACCTATATAGAAAATTTAAAGAAACTAAGGCAGAAAGAGTTTACAAAAAGTATATAAAAATTAAACACTTAACCCAAAAAGTAAGCAGACAGCTGCCGAGTGAATACATAAACAATGTAATATCAAAAGATAACAACAAAAACCTATGGTCATACATTAAGTCTAAGAAAATGGAAACAAGAGGCATAGCGCCATTAAAAGATGAACATAACATAATACATAATGATAATGAAACTAAAGCAAACATCCTAAACAAATACTTTGCATCAGCATTCTCAGCCCCAGGAGACAAAGACATATTACTGAATTTGAACCAAGTAGACAACATAGAAGATATAGTAGTACAAGAAAATGGAATTCAAAAACTATTAGTCAACACCAAACCAAGTTAAGCGTCTGGACCTGATGGTATTCCAGCTAAATTACTCAAAGAACTAAGCAATGAGCTAGCCCCAGTGTTCAAAATACTCTTTCAGGCTTCACTTAACCAGGGCAGAGTACCAAAGGACTGGAAAGAAGCTAATGTCACCCCCCTATTTAAAAAAGGAGAAAAATCTGACCCAGGAAACTACAGACCAGTACCACTTACCAGCATCACATGTAAAATCCTAGAACACATAATATGTAGCAACATCATAAACCACTTAGACAAACAAAATGTCCTCACACCATACCAACATGGCTTTAGGAAATATAGATCATGTGAAACACAACTAATTGGACTAATTGATAATTTTTCTAAAGGTTTAGATAATAGTGAACAAATAGATGCTATCTTACTAGATTTTTCTAAGGCTTTTGACAAAGTTCACCACCACAGTTTGCTTAAAAAAATAAAATATTTCGGCATTAATGGTCCACTGCATCAGTGGATTAAAGATTTTCTGATAGGGAGAGAACAAACTGTAATAATAAATGGCTCTAAATCAACACCGATAACAGTAAACTCAGGTATACCTCAAGGAACAGTCTTGGGTCCACTACTATTTTTAATTTACATAAATGATTTACCAAATTGCATTACTTCAGGAACAAAAATCAGATTATTTGCAGACGATTGTATAATATATAGAACAATAAAAACAACACAAGACACAGATATTTTACAAAGAGAATTAGATGAATTACAGAAATGGGAATCAAATTGGAGCATGTCTTTCCACCAAGAAAAATGTCAGTTGTTAAGAGTAACAAAAAAAACTAAAACAAATTAATTCCACTTATCTTATTCATGGCAAACCAGTAACACAGACTAAAAACGCAAAATACCTAGGTGTTATAATAAATGAAAAACTGTCATGGAATCCACATATTGATGAAACTATACAAAAAAAAAAAATCAAACAAAGCATTAGGATTTATTAAAAGAAATTTCCATAAATCAAATAAGAACATAAAACTAAAATGTTATTTAACCTTGGTTAGGCCAATAATAGAATATGCATCCTCCATTTGGGACCCCTCAACTCAAGAAAACATTAAGAAACTGGAACAGACACAAAATACAGCAGTGAGATTCATAACAAATGAATATTCACATTTGACTAGAGTAACACCTATAGTAAAATCACTAAATTTAGAAAGCCTTCAGGACAGAAGACGCAAAAGTAAATTAGCAATTATACATAAAACACTGAACCATAATCTTCAAATACAAAAACAAAATTTAATAAAATACTCTGAAAGACACAAAGATAAAGGCACATTCCTCATCCCATATGCTAGGACAAATTTGTACAAATACTCCTTCTTCCCTAGTGCTATTAGAGCATGGAATGGGTTGCCTGAGCTAGCCAGGAAACCATTGACTTTGCAGAATTTAAGTCATTGGTTAATATGCATGACTAAATGCATGACGCGTAGGACGTAATCATCTTCTTTTTTGAAGTAACATCTGTATTATATAAGATAAGATAAGATTTCAAACAATCATTAGGCATAATTCATTTTTTATAAAACAATATCCGGAACATTTTTACACTTAATGAAATATAAGTCAGTATAGAGATTTTGATTTAGCATTCATATGCTATTTACATAAAAAACGGAACAACATATTATTGATAATGTGTTTTTGCAACGTTTAAACATGGAAATTAAATGTTATATAAGTTAGAAGAGCAAACACACATTTGTTGGCGTTGATTAGTATTGCAAAAAAAAATCCGGAACAATCAATTTTAGATACTTAGAACTATTGAGATGTTACGGGAGGAACATTAAAGGGTAAATCAGATTTTCAATAGCTTTTAGAGTTATTGCTTTTTATCTAATCGTGATGGACAGACTTACCAACAGAAAAAACGCACAAAAATAAACCTTTTTTATTCTGATGAGGGCACTAAACAAAAAATAAATAAAATCTGATTTTTAAAAAAAGTTTAAGAAATTAGTTTAGCGCTATGTCAAGGCCGGGCTTTACGCTACTACACGAAAGTCGCGGCATAAAAAGTCCATTTTAAAAAATGTGCGTGATATTTACATACAAAGTGCATTTTTAGCCTTTGTAAACAAACATAAATGTTTTCTTTTAATTTTAACAGATAGTTGACCAGAAAAAACACCTTTAATTAATATTTATATTTATTGTAAACATTTCTAGTACATTTGACTTGGTGATACTGAAAATACGCAAAATTTGTCCATCTTTGTGAGCATATTGTAACATTGCCTCCCTTACATTTACGTTATTGTTTTAGAATATCTCTTCTAGTTTTCGAGATCTGAGTGTGACAGACGGACATTTTGCACAAACCTAATAGCGGCTTTTTCCCCTTACGGGGGCCGGTAAAAAAACAACAACATGAGATGAATTGCTGGGTGGAGCGTATGCGTTCTTGACGTGTGTAACAGACTGTGACATGTCCAGACAATTAAGTACAGAAACTACTTGCAGACGACACACATAATAAGCTAACTCTTCAATGTTGAATACCACATTTATTTTGTAAACTGACCTTTTTAACTTAACACTAATTCGCAAAGCTCTAAATTTAGTAGCGTGACCTAATTTCCATACTATGACGTCACGGACCGCTGTAGTTAGGGAGAAACACATCTCGAATGGCTACGAGAATAAGACTTTTTAGTGTCCCTAAAACCCACATTAAAATGCTAATATCTCATTAACGGCTGAAAGGTTATAAGAAATATTTTGCAGACACGTTTTTTAAGCATTATATTACAGAAAACAAGTATTGAAACGGTTTCTGTGATTGACCCCAAAACCTCTTCAGTTGGTCTGTAACTCTCTTTCACCCGTACATCCTGTCAACTAATGTTCACACTTTCAAGCTGTTATAAATTCATCTAAAATAGCATGCAGTACTATAAGGTTAATATTTTAACAGTATATTCAATCCTACAAAGACCGCACCACAAATGAGGAAATTCGAAATTGTATCACAATTGCAATTGGGACCCACGTGTAACTTGCTGTCGAAAAACGCAAGCTTAAACTATACTTTCATATCACGATCTCCTCACGGATCCCTAAGTCCTTCCTGTAGCAAAGGCACCAGGGTCATCAAAGTCAAAGAAAGAGATTCTATTAAATGCAAAAGACTCAAAGGAATTGAGAAAGACAGTCGACAGATCGTGTGTGGTGCGGAGCCCCAACAAACTAAGGAATAGTTGAAGATTAATCCAATTTCTAACATAACTCTCTAACCTAAATTGACTAAAAAAATACCTTTTTGATCTACATTTAAACATAACAATTTATAAAAATATATCCTATTCCTACTAGTTTTGCGGTAAAGCGATTGGCTTCCAAAACCGGTGTCCCGGGTTCGAATCCTAGTGATGACTGGGATTTTTAATTTCGGGATCTTTAGGCGCCTCTAAGTTTACCCGGCTTTAATTGGTACCTGACATTTGTTGGGGAAATGTAAAGGCGGTTGGTCGTTGTGCTGGCCACATGGCACCCTCACTAACCGTGGGTCATAGAAACAGATGACCTTTAGATCGCAAGACCTGAAAGGGGAACTTAACTAGCTTTGTACCCTGAGACTAGTTAAATAAAAAGTAAATTAAGTATGGGTAGAAAAGGCCGACGATGAAGTTTTAGAGACATTCGAGTCAAATTAGATGCAAGTGCGTTTGCTTTAACCGTTGTAATGTTACACGTTCGTCTTGTTTCGCCTGCTTTGTTCACGTCAAGGATCAACCGTTCTGATCTGAAATAAGTAGTGGTGTATTAAGTCTACTTAGAAGGGACGTTTTTAGCCGATCTTGTTGCAGACGTGATAGAAGTGCACTTTGAATGGACGCCTTTTGACACTGTAAAAGGGTAAACGTTTTGTTTCATAGTGTTATATCTTTTTCGAGTCTCAACTGTTACGGCTGTCCCGCGACCTACATGAGATCTCTCCAGCTGTCTCTTTCAAATGCCAACTACTTCCAGCTGATTTTCTCAAGTAAGGACAAAATGGCACCGTTTTTCTTGTTCCACGTGATGAAAAAGTCTTAAATCACGTGACTGACGTAGGCCTATAGTGAGTGGTCTACACATTCATTATAACTAACTTTTATTTTTAAATCTTAGTACTACTCCTCTATGTATTCCAGATCAGAGGCTGCCTTAGGAGGGGGGCGTGATAAAGAGATTCTTAAATTTTGTCACCATCAGCCCATCGTAGCCCAGTAGTGGCCCTGATTTGACACTCGCTCAGAGCCCCACGCACTGGTAAAGCTGCCTCTGTTCCAGACATTGTACATACATTATCGTATCCCGATGTCGTCATATCAACATAATCAAGATCATCCAATTCCACACTTTTTAAGATGAAGAACTGGTCTTATCAGCTCCCCCCCCCCTTTTTCTTAAAAGAAAACATCTTAAAGCATTCAATATGACTACGAAATGCCGAAACAATGAATCAATGCAACATCAACCAATGTGTGCTAGTTACTCAAGTTATCCCTGTGTCTTTCGCAGGTCCGACTTTCACTTACCACGGTGTTGTAAAAGGATTTCGGTGTATGTGTGTTTGTGGTGGATGATGAGTGTCCTGTCCTGTACCTGTCCAGTGGCTGAATGGTCAGCCTAGCGGGGGTAACGTGAGGTCAAGACTGCAGAACGACAGTTGAACGGCTAGGCCCGTCGGTGTAAGTTGTAGAGATAGAAACTAAGTATTGAATAAAGTGTTGCAGATTGATATTAAGTAAAGCTATACGAGTTTCTTGCTTTGATGAGATGATTGTTGTTCAATAACACACACGCGGCTTTTCAATAAATATTGAAGGAAACAAAATACTCCGTTTATTTTTAACACCACAGTTTTTTTCGAAGAATTATTCGGCTGCCGCCCGTTGTATATGTGCACTATTGTGAAAAAAATGAATACATCATCGAAGCGCCGATACTCTACCGGGGGGGGGGGTGAGGTTGTTGTTGTTTTTTTGTACTATTTGTTATAAAGGAAGGGAGGAGAAGTAAAAGTGCTTTTGTTGTTACGTAATATCCGAACGTTCCCTAAACTTTTCTGACCGTCAAAATTGGATTTTTAAAATCACTATTGTAGGGTCGGGCCCCACTTAGCTGTCACCCCTGAATTGGTGTCGCCTATAGTGTGTCTTATCGTATAAATTTAAATTACAGAAGTTATTTCGAAAAAGACGATAATTACTTAATACTAGGCTCGCCTAGCGCTGGCATGATTATCCCAACCCTATATCGAGGGTTCAGAACAAATGTCCCATAGAAACACTATATATATACCCGCTCAGGAAGTCAGCATTATATTTATCATAGACTGGCATTGAGGAGCCAGGCGAATGAGGGCAGTTAGAAACATCTTACAAAATTAAAATTGTACAGATGAGAAAAAAAGCTTTGTGTCAGAGATAAGAAAACCTGCTGTAGTCTTGCATAACCACAGATACTAATTAACCCTTTAAACGCATGTGGTAGCCTCTAAACATAAGAATTGTAATTCCACTTTGTATGCAATCATTGTAAAACAGCTCAGCACTTTAAGGCTTAAAACACTGAAGAACTGTGTCTGGAATAAATACCGCACAAACCTATATATATATATTAAATATATATTCTGTGAAATACCCTCAACTGCCATTATGCCAGGTCAGTTTGATAGGTATATGTCTAATGAGCTGTTTAAGAATTTAGAATTGTAAAACATTAATCGTCACTAAATTGCTTGTATGGAATTTATAAAAAGATTGATGTATATTTATTAAGTTTATCATTAAAAAAAGAAATATTTTTAGTTATATGGCCAAAACAATTACCCTAAAAATGTATGTGCAATATGGCAATAAGAAAAGTCCGTGAAATACTATCGGCATCCCCGTTTTTGTTCAGTATTCTATATAATCTCAAACATATTTCCGGAAGTTTCAGATTAACGCGTAGTTATTTAGCATGACTGACGGAGTTGGATGAGGAGAAGATTATTACTTCATTTCTGTCATGAACTGAATGAATTGTTTGTTTATATATACTGGATTTGATGACATAAGATCTAGATTAAATCTGAGGAATTTCCTTATTTGTGTTATCCCTAAGCGACTGACGCTTTAAAGCGTCTTTCGTTAGATTGCTGACAAAGCTAAAACTTTAAAAATGACGGTCGCAGCTGGATACACTGGAGACTCAAACGCCCCGTTAAGAGATGTGAAAAAGATTCAATTTGGAATACTGGGTCCAGAAGAAATAGTATGTTTTGCTCAAACAATGTTTCCTTTTTTATAATCAGACTACATAAGGCTAATCTAGACTAGAACTAGAGAAGCTAGTCTACATTCCATGTCGACCATGACTCCATGTCTTGTGATAAAATCTAAAACTTAATTTACTCTTAAACTCTTCTCATTTTCCGATTATCATGTCAATCAATGAATCATGATTATGAAAAAAATAAAATGACTTTCATTTATATTTATGGTAATAGGCGATATTATGCCGCCCATGACTGATCCGGTTCTTTCTGTGGTCTTACTGTAGACAGTAGGCTCATAAACCTTCCCTCCAAAGCTTTACCATCACAATTAATATTAAGCCAAAACAAATATTTAGTTTTCAAGTTCTTTTATCATTGTTGTAATGAAAAATATGCCATTTTGTTTATTACCTTCTTAAGAGGAGGTAACTCTCCATCCCAGAAGTTTAAAAAACAAAGAGCATCACTGAACTATATATTTTGATGCAATTTAGTATGATCAAAATTTAGATTTAGTGCTAGCTTTAGGGTTATGGTTAGAATTAGGGTTAGGGTTAGATTTAGGATTAGGTTTAGAATTATTGTTAGGTTTCGAATAGGTTTAGAATTGGGTAAAGTTTAGTGTTTGTCGAAACCCTAACCACTAAACCTAGCCCTAACCTTAAACGTAACCCTAAACCTAATTCCCTAACTCTAGCACTAAACCTAAATACTAACCCTAATTCTTATTCTAAACCTAGCAGTAAACTTATTATTTTGATCCTACTAATCCTAAACTATAATATAGTGCTCCAAACGATATATAGTTCAGTGACATTTGTTTCTTTACTACCTCTCCAGAACATCATAACAATATGGCGTCGCCTCTATTACAGCAATAATAAGAAACCGTAAAAACTGAAAAAAAAATTTTCGGCTTAATATTAATTTGCAATGGTACAGCTTTAGAGGGTAGGTTTATGAGTCTATTGTCTACGGTAAGACCACAGAAAGAACTGGATCAGGCGTGGGCAGCATAATATCGCCTATTACCTCATTTATCAATGATTTCATTTCTAAGAACTGAACTTTGTGATCTAGTTGTAATTCATAGATCTAGATCTATAATCTATATACCAATCATTGTTACACTTAAATTTAAAGCTCCTTTCGGATCTATCCTACGTCCCTACGATTAACAATGTAACATTCTAATAATCTAGACCTAGTTAATTCTAGTTGGTGTACACTGTACTCTGTAGTGAGGTTGAGTGCTCACTAGATCTAGAAATAGTAGAAAGTTCAAGAATCTTTCTAGATTACAATTAAACAGATCTAAAGTATGTGAAATCTGTAAATCTTACCATCAAAGATCCCCTTTGCCCTAGGCTTTGAAGAATGGTACATGCAAGAGGGATCTCAAGCTACTAAATTTTATAATTATAATAGAACCATATAATACAATCATAATACATTAATTATTTTGTCTATAAGTATTGTAGATCTAACCAAAGAACAATCCTTGAATTGAATCTATCCCTTTTGGATTGTTGGGGCACCATACAAAATTTGTCAACCATCTTTCTCCATTCCTCTGTCTTTTGCCTTAGATAGTAAGATAGAAACTCTTTCAATGGCAGGTCCATCCATTCTATTATTTTTATGTTGTCTTCCCATCACTTTCTCTGCCTCTTTTTTTTTTTTTCCTGGTACTGTTCCCTATAGTAAGAAAGGAAGGTCTTCACGAGCAAAGAAACTCTTGGTAGACCTATATAAAATGAATTCAAATACACTAAAATATAAATTATTATGCCAAACTAACTAGAACCTGAATTATTCTTAACCTTCTTTACATTTTTTTCCTTATGTTTTTTTAATCTAGTAGCATCAAGGAATTTCCTGACCTAGATCTATAATTAGCCATTCTAGATTGAGTTGCCAATGTCTAGAAATGACTGTAAAAAACTTAGCAGTGAAACACATTCAACATCTCCCCTGCAGAAAAATCTTTTCTCTTAACAGCTCAATACTTTCATCTTAAAGATCCCAAATAGATACTTTCAGCCTTGGCATATAACAAAATGTATGATTCAGTATGGGGGAAATTATTATTTATAACCCACTGTGCCGTATGAGCCTCTTAACACTGTATTTAATAATACTGTTTATATATATTATAATACATATATATATAAAAGTATGACTTTTACATTCAAGCATCACATCAAGCAAATCTTTTAATGTTTTTTAATACTTACAAAAAAATTACTTCACAAGAAAATCCAGACCATCTTCTCCCCTTTTTGTTTTAATAACCTAATATACACACATCTATGTGCAATTGTTTATCAGTAAGGATTATAGACCGTTGTTTTGATCAATACCATTAATTAAATTCCTAGACTATTTGACATTTTGATTAAATTTAATTTCAAAAATTTTTCAGCGTCGCATGTCTGTCACAGACAATGGAGGTATCAAATATCCAGAAACAATGGAAGGGGGACGCCCCAAACTTGGTGGCCTTATGGATCCCAGACAAGGTGTGGTAGATAGAACTTCCAGATGTCAGACCTGTGCTGGCAACATGACAGAATGCCCTGGTCACTTTGGGCACATCGAACTCGCCAAGCCAGTGTTTCATGTGGCATTCTTGACAAAAACAATAAAAATTCTCAGATGTGTTTGCTTTTTCTGTTCCAAACTGCTTATGGACCCAGTAATTATCCTATTTTTTAAAATTATTATTATATATATATAATTATATATATATATATATATATATATTCATAAGTATTAGTAACTTTAAAAAAATTATATATGCCATTTCTCTAGTTTTATAGTCTTAATTCTTTTTTATGTTTGCTTTTAGTCACATCCCAAAATGAAAGATGTTATCAGTAAATCCAAAGGTTACCCTCAGAAGCGTTTAGCACATGTTTACAATCTATGCCGAACACGAAAAGTTTGTGAAGGAGGAGATGAAATGGAAAAAAGGAAAGAGGAGGAGGATGGTGGAGCTGAAAACCAAGAAAATGAAGCCCCTAAGGTAAGTGATTATCTTTATATTGTAAACAAGAATTCAACACAGACTATGCCAGTTGATTTGTCTCGCGCCCCCCCCCCCCCCCACCCCCCTTTTTTTTTAAAAGTGTATTCTTCATATTTTTCTGTTTTCTATCAGTTTTTTGGCAGGAACACCATTTGTTTCTTCCCAATTTTTATATTTTTGGCTCGTAAATTTAAGTATTTGTTATCTGTTAAGTTCAATGAGTATGGCCCACTTTATATAGCACCCCCTTTACATACCCTATGTTGGGCCTGGGAATTCTAGTATATTTTTGTCAGATGTCGACTGTTGTCTAGATCTACATTTTAAAAAGGAATCAGGCTATGGAGCGAACAGGAAGTACAATTATTTTATTTAATAACAAAAGTGTACATTTGTGGTATGTCTGCTTTAAAAAAAAACATGGGTCAAAATAGCAGATACAAAATGTGTTTTTTTGTAAATTTAACGGCTGCGGTTACGATCATGAAAATATCTTAGTTGTTCTAGATCCAGAGGTGGTCCCACAGCAGGTGGGAGAATTAGTGATAAGTGAATGAATCAGTTAGGGCCATTAGGAACATAAGAATGTCAATCAAGGGTGTAGTGTGTTACTAAAGTAATATAAATTTAATATGTCAGAGACCATTTCCTCAGTTAATCAGGAACGTGGGCAGTTTTGAAGACCAGTTACTTTGAGATTTTAGAAATTTTTATATCATATTAATGTAAAAAAAAAATCTTGTAATTTTAGAGTCATGGAGGTTGTGGTCGTTATCAGCCCAACATCAGAAGAAATGGCCTGGAACTTATGGCTGAGTGGAAGCACACCAATGAAGAGTCCCAGGAAAAAAAAATCCAAGTCACTGCTGAGAGGGTGCTGGAAATCTTTAAGAGGATCACAGATGAGGAGTGCATAGTACTTGGCATGGACCCTAAGTATGCACGTCCTGACTGGATGATTGTCACAGTGTTTCCAGTGCCGCCTCTCCCTGTCAGGCCAGCAGTAGTTATGTTTGGCTCAGCAAGAAATCAGGTTTGTTCCATTTTTTATTTTTTTTCTAAATATCTTCTATAGTAAGTCCTTTTCACAAATTTCAAATTTGTATTTGGAAAACTTCTAAAAATAATGTCCTTAATTAAAAAATAGTTGAAAGTGTTTACGTTTAACTGTTTGCCTTTGATTTGCATCTAATGTAGGATGACTTGACGCACAAACTGTCTGATATTGTGAAAGCCAACAACCAACTAAGAAGAAATGAGCAGAATGGTGCAGCAGCTCATATTATTCAAGAAGATACAAAAATGTTACAGTATCATTGTGCCACTCTGGTTGACAATGAAATTCCTGGCCTGCCAAAGGTAGGGACATGGATGTGTACAAAAATAGTCAAACTTATTGATATATTTAGGGTGAGGGTTTTGGTAAATGTTAATAAGTAGCCTTACTGAAAGTTGTACTAAAACCTTTTTTACTAATGTGTTCTATTCTAGGCTGTGCAAAAGTCTGGTAGACCTCTAAAATCTGTCAAGCAAAGATTGAAAGGTAAAGAGGGCAGAGTTCGGGGAAATCTCATGGGGAAACGTGTGGATTTTTCAGCCAGAACTGTCATCACACCAGATCCTAACCTAAGAGTTGACCAGGTCGGTGTACCAAGAACAATTGCCCAAAACATGACATTTCCCGAGTTGGTCACTCCCTTTAACATTGACAGGTACATGTGTTAATAGAAGTAACTATTTCAAGCTCGTTGTTTATTATATATTACATGTTGGTTTTTTTTAAGCGTCTTTTTTGTCATCAATTTATTCTATGACTGTTTCAGTGATGACTTCTTGTTTGTGTTTCTATTACTTAGTTATCCTTTGATGACTTCTTGTTTGGCATACTGAATCATGGTGACCAACATTTACTCTAATTTTTTTCTCTGAGGATAACAAAAAGCCAAAGTTATCTAAGAATAGTTCGCTAATGTTGTATATTGATAAGGAATTCTATTATGTTTTCAGAATGCAGAATCTGGTCAGGAGGGGTGCCAATCAGTACCCTGGTGCCAAATACATTGTCCGAGACAATGGTGAGCGCATTGATTTGAGGTACCACCCCAAAGCTAGTGACATACACTTACAGATAGGCTACAAGGTTAGTGCACAATTTTGCCCATACATGTATTAATAGCATGAACCACCTGGATAGTTTAGAGTTAATTATAAACAGCATTTGACAGGGTGAGAAATAATGTCTTGTGTGTTTAGGTGGAAAGACACATGATAGACAATGATGTGGTGGTCTTCAACAGACAGCCCACCCTGCACAAGATGAGTATGATGTGTCATAGGGTGAAAGTATTACCCTGGTCTACCTTTAGGCTTAATCTCAGGTATTTTATTACTGCACTTTTACATAAAAATTATTTTTTTCAAATTAACGTACTTAATTTTTTTAGTATAGGATTTACAAAAGCATAATAGACTGAAGCAGGCCTTGTTGGTTCCCATGATGAAATTTGTATTTGAATTAATCATGATATATAGCAAGACACTCTAATTTTTTTCTGAGGACAAGGCTTGGATGTCTGACATGAATGTATTAGCTTGTATGGATAGTATCAGTAAATGTGTGAATATTTCATAACATGTCTTACTGTATTTATAAAGTGTAACAACACCATACAATGCTGACTTTGATGGAGATGAGATGAATCTGCATCTGCCACAGTCTTTGGAGACAAGAGCAGAAATTTACAACTTGGCTGCTGTTCCTCGTATGATCATCACACCACAGGCTAATAGACCTGTCATGGGTATTGTACAGGACACACTTTGTGCTGTCAGAAAAATGACCAAAAGAGATGTCTTCATAGACAGGGTGAGTTAATGCATTAGGAATTCTTTCCTTCAAGTTGAATATAATCTGGACATGATATTAAACAAAAGCAAAGATTAATAAAAAAAGTTATGAAAATTCTATTAGGAAAACATAGCTAATTGTGAAATCAAACTTGTTCAATTGAATCTTTCATATTAATTAGTTTAATTTGTTGTGCTAGAATAATGCATAGCTGAATTTGAAATAATGAAATATCACACTTAAATACTTTGTTATAAGTAACATTTTTAACAATAAAAGAAACATATTTAAAAAAAAAATGTATCATTTGTAGCCAGTTTTGAAATAAATAGTTTTGAAAAACTAATTTCTTGCAATTTCTGTGTAATTATTTTTTTTTTTTGTTTGTTTGTTTCCTTGGACCACATGTAAATGTAGATAAGCATTTTTTTTTTTACTTAAAGAATAAAGTTGATTGCAGTATGCGTGTATCAACAGGCCCAAATGATGAATCTGTTGATGTTTCTGCCCACTTGGGATGGACGCATGCCTCAGCCAGCCATTCTGAAACCTGTACCACTGTGGACAGGTAAACAGTTATTCTCCCTTATCATCCCAGGCCGTGTCAACTGTAACAGAACCCACTCTACACATCCAGACTCTGAGGACAATGGTCCTTACAAGTGGATCTCTCCAGGAGATACCAGGGTGTGTATAGCAGATCTCATTTCATTCTTAATAATGTTTCTTATTTTACTTGACATTAAGGGAGGCTGTAGTAAAATATATATATATATATATAATCTATGGTTCCTATATTTAGAATGTTAACACATGTCCAGTGATGAAATAACTATTTTGAAGTATTATGAAATATTAACAAGACACTCTAATTTTTTTCTGAGGACTTTTTTTTTTTTTTTAAATTTTATGTTGAGAAATCTACAAATATGTATTCCTTGTCATGTCCATCCTTCTTTAATGCTGATATGTATATTTGATCTTCTCAGGTGTTAATTGAAGATGCTGAACTCATCAGTGGCATCATTTGTAAAAAGGCTCTGGGTACTTCTGCTGGCTCATTGGTTCACATTGTATTCTTGGAGATGGGTCATGATATAGCTGGAGAGTTCTATGGCAACATTCAGACAGTGGTCAACAACTGGCTGCTTATAGAGGGCCACAGCATTGGTATTGGTGACACTATAGCTGACCAACAGACTTACCAAGATATTCAGGACACTATCAGGAATGCTAAGGTAACTTTAGTTTTCATATAAACTTCTCTTGCTGTTATACTTTATTAATATTCATTTAAGCTACTCACTGAAGAAACAGTGTGTTAATTTGATTGAATCCTTTTAAACTCAATCCAAAAAATAATATATATATATTTAATACATATATTGCAAAAAGTTTCAAAACACAAATGTTATCTATACATTACGCTGGTAGAATATTAGCATTTTTTTAAAAAGGTTCCTTTAGGTTGGCGAGTCTTACTTGTTTTTGTATGAACTGGATATGGTCAGCTTGTTGAAAAGTCTAGTAATTTTTAATTATTTAACCTCTGACCTAGGGTGTAAATGCTTGGTTGAGCATGGCAAATAAAAGATAAAATTGAAATGTAGAACAATAAAGTGTATATATATATATATATATATATTCAATAATGTAGAACAGAACAAAGCCTCATTAATACTCCAAGGTGTCTTCACTTTTATTTTAAAAATATCTTAAAATAAACAATAGCTAAAAAAAACATTATGTTTGTGTACTACAAAATATTCTTATTTCTGTTGTCAGAATGATGTGATAGACGTTATTGAAAAAGCACACAATGATGAACTTGAACCCACACCTGGTAATACTCTTCGACAGACTTTTGAAAATCAGGTTGGCTACTTTTTCACTTGAGTAGTCTTTAAGAATTTCAATGATGCAAGGCCAAAATAGAGTTTATGGTACTTTTTTTTTTATCCATTGAAGAAAAAAATGCTTAGTTTTTAGTAATGGTATAATTAGTAGTCTATTTGTTATTTCTATGCTAACTAGTTTTCTATAGGTTATATTTGATGAGTGTCAATAAGTTATGTGACATCAGAATCCACCATTTGCTCCCTTCGTATGGGGCAAAAAAGTAAAAAAAATTATTTGTTTGAATACAAAATTTCAGGTGAACAGAATTCTCAATGCTGCTCGTGACAAGACTGGTAGTAAAGCCCAACAGTCCTTGTCAGAATTCAACAACTTCAAGTCTATGGTCGTTTCTGGTTCCAAGGGATCAAAGAT
The DNA here is from genome assembly GCA_036873155.1 of Biomphalaria sudanica. NCBI lineage: Eukaryota > Metazoa > Mollusca > Gastropoda > Planorbidae > Biomphalaria > Biomphalaria sudanica. The sequence goes on from JAZGLO010004016.1 coordinate 2,872,542, forward strand.
TAACATCTCTCAGGTATTTTTTTTTCTTACGTAGTAACTTGTACTTTAGTGAAATTTCTTAATTGACCATTTTCTTAGGATCATGGCTGTTTTGTTGAGACGGCTTCAACAGTCTGTAGATGAAAGGCTCAGAGAAGAACAAGCAGGTTTCCGAAGAGGCAGATCATGTACAGAGCAGATTTTCATTCTACGAAATATCATAGAACAAAGTCTTGAGTACCAATAACGGGTAACGATCAGTTTCGTGGACTTCAAAAAAGCGTTTGATTGTGTCCACCGAGAATCACTATGGAAAATAGTTAGAGAATACGGTATCCCAGAAAAATTCGTCCAGATCCTACGACACCTTTACAGTCAATCTAGTTGCTGCATTAAAACAGAAGAGGGAACAACAGAATTTTTTACAATCGAGACAGGTGTGAGACAGGGGTGCATCTTATCTCCCTTCCTCTTCCTCCTAGCCATGGACTACATAATGAGGAGAGCAATGAACCAGACTGCCTTTGGTATTCCATAGCATGAACAGCTCCGATTGACGGACTTGGACTTTGCTGATGATGTTGCACTACTCGGGGCTACAAATAAATGCATTCAAGAAATGACGGAGAGCCTAGACAGAGAGGCACCCAAAATTAGCCTCCGCATAAACTAGGATAAGACTAAAATTATGCGAGTGGGATATAAGGCAAAGGGTGTCCCCGTCAGACTTGGCGAGTCAAAGCTTGAAGAGCTGGACAAGTTCACGTACCTTGGCAGCATCATAACAAATGATGGAGATGCTTACCATGATGTAGAGTGCCGAAAAGGGAAGGCAGGGAGCATTTTCCAAAGGCTGCAGCCTATTTGGACTAGCCAAGCAATTGGACTCGAGACAAAAATACACCTTTTCAACACAATCGTCATTCCAACTGCTACATATGCATGTGAGACGTGGAAGTCATCTGTCAAAATTGAGAAAAGACTAAATGTGGCTCAACAGAGATGGCTGAGACGGATTTTGGGAGTCAGTTACACAGATCGAGTCTCAAACAAGGAAATCCTATGCCGAACTGGGAGTTGAACACTTGGTGAGGTTGTGACTGAGCGTCGCATGAGGTTTGCGGGACATGTTCTACGTCAAAATGAATTACGCACACCAAGAGTTGCGATGACATGGAAGCCAAAACAAGGAAAGCGCAAACAGGGACCCCTCGTATTACTTGGCGACACACCTTCATGGAGGACCTCAGAACAGTGGACACCAGGTGGGAGGAGGCTTCAGACATTGCCAGTGACAGATCTTTATGGAGACAGCTTGCCGCCCAATGCGCCAAACGGCGCGGGAGGACCTAAGTCTAAGTAAGTCATGGCTGCTACAATTTGACTTGTGAAATCTATTGTTGTCTTTCTACACTAAACTGTGTTTGTATTCAGGTCATTGCTTGTGTGGGTCAGCAGAACGTTGAAGGAAAACGTATCCCATTTGGTTTTAAATATCGCACACTACCTCATTTCATCAAAGATGATTATGGTCCTGAGTCCAGAGGGTTTGTGGAGAACTCTTATCTAGCCGGTCTGACGCCTTCTGAGTTCTACTTCCATGCTATGGGAGGTCGTGAAGGTCTTATTGATACAGCTGTCAAGACTGCAGAAACTGGTCAGTTGTTGTTTTTTTTTTTGTTTTTTATTAAAGAAAATTAACTTTTGCTAGATTTAGTGATTGTCTAAAATTTACACTGGAACAGATAACTTAATATCAAACCATTTGAAAATCTTTGTCTATTCTATGATTGATTGAAAATATGCACAAACATATTGCAATTGTCTGATGATGATAGTTTATATTGATGCTCAAATGATATCAATATATTATTCACTCTAATTTTTTTCTGAAGACTTTGATATAATATTAAAAGTAATCTTTAACAACATATTGTATTTTAATTTTGCTCAACATTTGTATTTTAACAACTATTTTGTAGAATACATTTGCTATGAATCTGATAATGTAATAGTGTAACTTTACATTTTAGGCTACATTCAGCGTCGGTTGATCAAGGCCATGGAAAGTGTGATGGTCAAATATGACGGCACCGTAAGAAATCAAGTTGAACAACTGGTTCAGCTGAGGTACGGTGAGGATGGACTTGATGCATGCTGGGTAGAGTTCCAGTCTATTCCTACTCTTAAGCCATCAGATAAAGCATTTGAAAAAAGATTCCGTTTTGATGCTACAAATGAGAGGTAGGTTTTATTTCAAGAAGTTACTTTAAGTTATTTTCTTGTTTTTATTACGTTGAATGTCAAGTAATTACTTATGTTATAAGGTATAATATAAATACTATAAAAAGTACAAGTGTCTAATGATGATCATCAAGATTGATACAATATGATATCTTATTATTCACTCTAATTTTTTACTGAGGACATTTGATACTTTTAGCAACCTTTAACTGTCATTTTAAAAAGTACGACTTAGCTTTGACATAGATTGATTGGGGTATAAACTTTCATCTCAAAAGCTTCCAACATAAGCTTCCAAAATATTTCAATCTCTCTAAAATTAATATTCTCGTTCTGTACGAGACATAAACATACTTAGTAGACAATAGTTTAAAATCTTCTGGTAACTTCCTACAACATAGCAATGTATCGGGAGTTGACAGTAGAACACATTTTTTCGCAGTAGGAGTTAATGTGTTTACTGTCTATTTTGTTACTATAAGAAAGCACAAATCTAAACTAGTTAATTAATGTCAGGTCTATGAGGAAACATTTGAATGAAGAGGTGATCAAAGACATGATGGGAGATGCCAGTCTGATGGCTGAAATAGAAAGAGAATGGGAACAATTGAATGAAGACAGATCTAACATCCGACAAGTGTTTTCAACTGGTGATGCTCGCATTGTGTTGCCCTGTAACATGGACAGAATCATGTGGAATGCACAGAAAATATTTAGAATTGATAAACGCAAACCCTCTGATCTGCATCCTCTGAAAGTCATAGAAGGTTAGAAGTTTGGTTTACTCCTTTTGAAAGTTGTGACTCAAAAAATAATAATTGTAGATATTTGTTATAAAATTGTTAAACTAGAACATTTTCTATTTCTTTGTTTAATTTAAATGACTAGTTGTGACAAAAACATGTCCAGGCCTAGCATTGTCAAAATCTACCAATATAAATGCTCAATGATTGGCTAATGAAGTTTCACTTTGCATCTTTAGGTGTCAGAGACTTGTGCCGTAGGCTAGTAATTGTAGTGGGTGAGGACAGGATCTCTTACCAAGCTAATGAGAATGCCACTCTGTTGATGAAAGCTTTGATTAGATCAACATTGTGCACCAAGCGTGTGGCTGAAGAGCACTGTCTAACTTCTGAGGCATTTGAATGGGTGCTTGGTGAAATAGAAACCAAGTTCCAACAGGCAATGGTAAGGCACATTTGTATGGAGATGAGATAATTGAAGCCTTTCATAACTATTTAAGAATGTGCATGTATTATTTTTTTTGTTAGGTTTAGACCTAATTTTTATTTTTAGAAAATACTTGCATCATAGCTAGCTGTTTGTTTTTCTCTTGTTAAAATCCAATGCTGATTGGTTTGGTATAAGTCATTTGATTTATTGGATTGTTTTTTTATTTAAGAATTGACAATCACTGAAATAAAAATAAAAATGTGTAACATTAGATGGACATGTCTTGCCAATAAACTTTTATTCAATATTTTTTAGTATTTTGGCTATTAGGGTTTTTAATGATGAATATAATTTCTTAAAGAAAAAAAAATTCTAACAGATATAAATTTTTTTGTTTTTACTGGTAAATACATTTTTTTAAAATTTGATCAAAATGGCTAGTGTCAGTAAAATCTGATGAATTAAATTATATTGTAAATATGATTTTGCTGACATTGTTACTAAGGTTATTGTCATAAACTCTACAGTAACTACTATGGTTACAAACTATTAGAGGAAAAAAAAATTCACTGCCAGAATTATAGCTTAGTGCTTGGCTTTTAAAAAAAAAATGGAAACTATAAATTGTTTATTTTACACACACAATGATAGTAAGTTTGTTGCAAATAAATACTTTTTTTTAAAAATCAGTCATAACTTTGAAAATAGGTTAATGAAATGTGTTGATATACTTAAGGGTAATTATTGAGCTGTAAAAGAAAAATAAATCTTGCAGTCTGTGTTGATATACTTAAGGGTAATTATTGAGCTGTAAAAGAAAAAATAAATCTTGCAGTCTGAAAAAGGATACATCTATTTCTGTAAAGCAATATTTCTTTCATTTCTAGGCGCATCCTGGAGAAATGGTTGGCGCTCTGGCTGCCCAATCTCTTGGAGAACCTGCAACCCAGATGACACTGAACACTTTCCATTATGCTGGTGTATCTGCCAAAAACGTCACACTTGGTGTGCCTCGTTTGAAAGAGATTATAAATATCTCCAAGAAACCCAAAACCCCATCTCTCACTGTGTACCTTTTGGGTCAGGCTGCACGTGATGCAGAGAGATGCAAAGATGTCTTGTGTCGCCTGGAGCATACAACACTTCGTAGGGTCACAGCCAACACAGCTATTTATTATGACCCTGACCCAATGAACACTGTGATTGCTGAAGACCAAGAATGGGTAAGTTCTTAAGTTAACTATTTTGATCATTTTTTTGTTTACCATTTACTAGCTACATGAGTATTCTCTGGAGGTATTCAACTCCTCTCCCAGAAATTGTCTGCGTTAGTGTATTGACAAACTGCTCACTCCTTCATCTTGTCTTAGAAATTTTTTTTCTGGCTGCCTTATTTGCTTTTTGAGAAATGTCATCACCTTGTCCAGTGTTGCTGCTTGACAGAGCTGTCAAATCAAGAAGGTCTTTGGTTGGTGCCAGTGTCAGGACTGTCCATTATCTTTAATTCACATTTTCTCCTTCAAAAAAATAGTGCTTGCATTAGTTTAAATTTATCTTGCTTTCAACATATTTCTGAAAATTATGTTTTTTAGGTCAGTATCTATTATGAGATGCCAGATTTTGATGCCTCAAGAATATCTCCTTGGCTTCTGCGTATTGAACTTGACAGAAAGCGTATGACAGACAAAAAACTCACCATGGAACAGATCTCTGAGAAAATTCAATCTGGGTTTGGGGATGATCTGAACTGTATTTTCAATGATGATAATGCTGAGAAGTTGGTACTGAGAATAAGAATTATGAATTCAGACAATACCAAATACCAAGATGTAAGTATAACAAATGGTTGTGTATATTTAGCAGTTCAGATTTTTAAAGTCTTCACAATGATTTTTTGTTTTCATCTGCTTTTATTTGTATTTAGGAAGAAGAAGTGGTTGACAAAATGGAGGATGATGTTTTTCTGCGTTGTATTGAAGCCAACCTTTTGTCTGACATGTCTCTACAAGGCATTGAAACTATTGCTAAGGTAAGTCACTGTTCATTAATATTAGGGATACTTTTCTGCAAGGATTTTTAAGTTAGATTTGAAAAACATAAATTTACTAAGAGTAAGGTGGATGGTTCACTTTCTTTTTTTTCCAGGTTTACATGCATCTACCAAATACAGATGACAAAAGAAGAATTCATATTACTGAAGAGGGTGAGTTTAAAGCTGTGAGTGAGTGGATCTTAGAAACTGATGGTTCAAGTTTAACTAAGGTACTCAGCGAGAGAGATGTAGACCCTGTCAGGACCTACACAAATGACATTGTGGAAGTTTTTGATGTAAGTTTTAATGTAAATAAATATTTTGTTAGTACTGTCACCATTTGGAAGTGTGGTGGCTGAGTGGTAATGTGCTTGGCTTTCAAACCCAGTGTTCTTTGGGCGCCTTTGAGTCCATCCATCTCTAATTGTTGAGGGGCCACAGAAATAGATGACCTTTACATTAACTGCCCTATAGATCGCAAGGTTTGAAAGGGGAAACTTAACTTTTTACTGTCACCATAGACATTTTGAGTCAAATTTCAGATTTTTTTCAGATCGTTCCACAAATTATACACTATTATCCAGGCCTTGTTTTCAATGAGAACATTTGATAATTTAGCCATAGAAAATTTTATTATTTTTAAGCAAAAACCTTTTATTAAATTACATAGTGTATTCAGCATTCATACTAATTACAGTACACAAAAACTGACACAGAAATCTCTTCACAACATTTTAACAGATTTTCTCTAAACAGATTTTCATTTTGTTTTTAAATGTTTGCCCATACCTGGTGTTTAGTGTACACTTATAAAAGTGTACACTAATAATTATTTTCTTAAGTCTTAGAATCGTTCTAGACATGACATCCACAAACTGCCTCTCAAAATTTTTTACACTTTTGTAAAGAAAAGATTAGTTTTTTAAACTTAATATTTCTTTGCTGTACTTTCAGACCTTGGGTATTGAAGCTGTACGTAAAGCTATTGAACGTGAGATGAACCACGTCATCTCTTTTGATGGTTCTTATGTCAACTATCGCCATTTGGCCCTGCTTTGTGATGTTATGACCTCCAAGGGTCATTTGATGGCCATTACTCGTCACGGTATTAACAGACAGGAAACTGGTGCTCTGGCTAGGTGCTCTTTTGAAGAAACGGTAAGATCATTGTTTAGTTTACACTCGTTTTATTTTATTCCAAAACATTTAAAAATTCAAAGTAGTGTAAGTCTATATAATTTGACAGTTTATATTTAATGGTAATGTAATTTCTTTTTCAGGTTGATATTTTGATGGAGGCTGCTTCTCATGCTGAGATTGATCCAATGAAAGGTGTCTCTGAAAACATTATGTTGGGGCAGTTGGCTAAAATTGGAACTGGTTGTTTTGAATTGCTTCTTGATGCAGAGAAATGTAAATATGGTATGGAAATTCCATCTCAGCTTGGCCCTGGACAGTTAGCAGGTACGTTTTGGTCACTAATTTTCTAAAATCTTTCCAAGCTGATTTAATCAGTTTATAAAAGATCATTTAATGAAATATCAGTCTAGTTTTGAAAATTTTAAATATCAATTTAATAGCTATCTTCAAAAATATCATTTTATGAATAGTCCTGCTTAGTACTCTGAATATTTTAAATAGTATTTTATGAATTACCTGCTGTACAGAATAGACTTGTGATGAAAAATGGCTTTTTACTCATTTATTTTTTAGGTGGAGCTGGAACTGGTATGTTTTTCGGTGCTGCAGGATCACCAACAAGTTCAATGTCACCACAGATGACCCCATGGGGTCAAGTTGGCACACCAGGCTATGCTAGTGCCTGGTCTCCTGGAGTAGGCAGTGGCATGACACCAGGTGGTGCTGGATTCTCTCCCTCCGCTGCCAGTGAGGCTGGCTACTCTCCAGCCTATTCTCCTGGCTGGTCACCACAGCCTGGATCTCCTGGTTCTCCCAGCTCTCCTTACATTCCATCACCACGTGGAGCTTCCTCGCCTGGCTACTCACCATCATCGCCAGTCTACTTGCCAAGTTCCCCAGCCATCGCTACACCCCAGAGCCCAAGCTACTCTCCAACTTCCCCATCTTACTCCCCCTCCAGCCCTGGCTATTCACCAACCAGTCCAAAGTATTCACCAACTTCTCCCTCTTACTCTCCCACCAGCCCATCTTATTCCCCCACATCTCCTTCGTACTCACCAACATCACCCTCTTATTCCCCAACCTCCCCATCCTATTCACCTACCTCTCCAAGCTACAGCCCAACAAGCCCCTCGTACTCGCCTACATCCCCTTCCTATTCCCCAACCAGCCCATCTTACAGTCCTACAAGCCCATCTTATTCCCCTACAAGCCCATCTTATTCTCCAACTTCTCCTTCATACTCCCCAACCTCTCCTTCTTACTCTCCCACTTCCCCATCATACTCTCCCACTTCCCCATCTTATTCCCCAACTTCCCCATCTTATTCTCCCACCAGTCCTGGGTACAGTCCCACAAGTCCATCCTATTCTCCATCTTCACCCAATTATTCCCCAACTTCTCCTTCTTACTCTCCCACGTCTCCTTCATACTCCCCTACATCCCCATCCTATTCTCCCTCCTCCCCTTCATACTCACCATCTTCTCCATCTTACTCTCCCTCCTCGCCAAACTACTCTCCCTCATCCCCATCATACTCTCCTAGCTCTCCAAAGTACAGCCCATCTTCACCATCTTATTCTCCTACATCACCATCTTACTCTCCATCATCTCCGCAGTACTCTCCAAGCTCACCAAAGTATTCCCCATCTTCCCCTCAGTATTCCCCATCTTCCCCACAGTATTCCCCGTCTTCGCCATCTTACTCCCCCTCATCCCCCAAATATTCCCCAACCTCACCAAGGTACAGCCCTACCTCACCAGACTACTCCCCATCCTCCCCACACTACTCCCCAACCTCTCCCTCTTATTCCCCATCATCCCCCAACTACTCTCCAGCTTCACCAACCTACTCTCCATCATCACCCAAGTATTCTCCCACATCGCCCACCTCCTCCCCTGCATCGCCTGGCTACTCCCCAAGCAGTCCAGCTTACTCTCCCAACACTCCTCATTACAGCCCCACTAGCCCTCATTATGGCACTGATCTGGAAGATGATGACCAGCCTTAAGTGCCATGCCAACTGTTTTATTGTATGCCTATTCATATCATGCCAACTGTTTTATTGAATGTGTATGGTATTCATATGCCAACATTTTTTTTCTTGTGAATTGTGGTGAAGATTCTTCTTCTATTCTAGTGTATAAATAACAGTTTTGAAAAGTTTTCAACATTAAGTTTTTTTTTGTGTGTGTTTTATTTGCATTCATTCCTTTCAACTGGTTTATCAGACTATACTTTGTTCTAATGTATGTGGCTTTTGAATTTATTCATTATATCTCACTTAATGTTGGATCTTAGTTTCATGTATATAAAAGAATTACTTTGTAGATAGTTTCTAATGAGTTTCCTACAATTTGGATGGGAACAAATGAAAGCAAAACTGTTTTTATTGATTTTTTTTGTAATGACAAATAATGAAAAGTAATTGTGTTACTTGTTGAGATGTCAATAATAAATGATGGAAAAAGTATCTTGTTTATTTGACTACATTTGTTGACAGGCATACTATCACTTGTAGTTTTACCATCAAAGGTAGCTTAGGCACATTACTGATTTCATAATGGACCTCATTCACCAATTGTAAACAAACATTTAGCCATGTGATAATATTGATAAAACAATGAAAATTACTTATCACGAGAAGATATAGAGAACCACGCAGCAAAACTTTGTTTGTTTACAATTGGTGAATGAGGTCCATTGACCAAATGCAAAAAAAGTGACATTTCTTTTAAATATTTAAAAAAAAACTGCTCTTACCTAACAAAGCGCACCTGTATTAAGAGTAATTATGACGTAATATGATGTAGGCTACAAGACCAAAAAGTCAATGCACTAAATAGTTCACTGCCAAATGCCCCCCCCCCCTTCCCACACTTCCCATGAGATTAGGAGGCGCGGTAAAGCACTTGGCTTCCGAACCGGGGACCGGGGTTTGAAGACTGGGATTTTTAATTTCGGGATTTTCGGGCGCCTCTGAGTCCACCCAGCTCTAATGGGTACCTGACATTAGTTAGGGAAAAGTAAAGGCGGTTGGTCGTTGTGCTGGCCACATGACACCCTTGTTAACCGTAGGCCACAGAAACAGATGACCTTTACATCATCTGCCTTGTAGATCGCAAGGTCTGAAAGGTGAACTTTACTTTTTTTTTTTTTACCCCCCATGAGATATGGAGAAACGTACTTTTTGGCTGAAGTCCATTTTTGGTTACGTTTACTTTAAAAAAAAAAATAGGCCTATAGGGGCTAACTCTCTCAGAACTTCCCTTACGAACCATTGTCGATCTGGTTTCGTACTGAAATTGATGGTAACATCTGGTGTACCCTGTACTGTTTTCCTACCTTGGTAGAAACTTTTGTAAAATTACTGTAATAATGGCAATGTCTTCGATTAGAGTGCTGTATTTCACACGACTACGCAAACCCAGTTGTGAGCTGCATTGATTTCCATTTGACTTTCGAACTACAGAGTGCGTTACAGTTGGCACAGATGAAAGAAGGTTTCGCTAGCCTTTTACCTTCATCCCCCCCCCCCCCCCCCCCGGCGTGGGCAGCCGGGCAATGGCTCTAGGACCTCGCCAAACTAACGCAAATGAGCCTCTTATTCCTGGCATCTGGAAGAAATCTGTCCATTTGGTCACAGGTCCTGGCGGCATTTGGCACGATTCTATTCGTGTGTAGGCTGCCGAGTACACGAACCACTGCCTAGTAAATCTCTTGTTTTTTCACAACAAAACTCATGCAGGATGGCTGCCTGGTCGTGCGGTTTGCGCGCTGGACTCGTTCAGATTTATCGATGGTCGAGGGTTCAAACCCTCCCCGCTCCCATCCCCCGTCGTCCTGCGAGAGGTTTGAACTAGGAAGTAATTATCTTCGACTCTGAAGGAATATCCGAAACATGTAAAACATTTTCAAAACAAACATACAATACCCTATTCGTAATTTGTTCTAATTATGTTTTAAAAAAAAGTTTGCTATGAACTGCTAGTGTGAGGGCGGGGGTAAAGCGCAAGGCCATAAGAACCGAGGGGTGTCGCGTCAGGTTTGAATCTCGCTGAAGACAGATTTTGAATTTCGGGATTTTTAGGACTTGCCATGAGTCAACCCAACTCTGGGTACCTGACAATGGCTGGGAAAAGTAAAGGTCGTTCAGTGTCGGACATTTACATCATCTGCCTTATAGATCGCAAGGTCTAAAAATTGTAATTTTCTCGTTACTTGCAAAATATGGAGAAACTGGATTTGCAATAGCTCTTCTAGTTTTTGAAACATAACATAGAGGTCAAACAGACTACACAAAATTAATAGCTGGTTTTCCCGTAAAATGAGATTGAAAACATGATAAAAATAATTAATTAATTATTTAAACAAGATACATGTAAAAAATGCTTTTAAAAAATCATATTAATCTCAGTTGTAGGCCTATCAATTAGTCTGGAAAAGTCATGTAATTCAATTTGTAATACATCTTATTATTCTAGGCTAACAATAATAAAGCTGTACGATTAGAAATATTTGTACCGATTGTTTTTGTTAAGCGCAATTTCATGCTCTTAGGCTGAGCTTTCGCAGTCGTCCAGCGAGAGGTTTGAACTAGGAAGTAATTATCTTCGACTGTGAAGGAACATCCTATCACTTGTCTGGACCAGTTTGGTGTGGGAGAAAGATGGTGGTATTTTTGTGAATATTATTGTGATCAATTTTTAAAGGCATTTATACAACCAAAAAAAAAAAAAAGTTGAACTACCTGAATTCTAACTCGAGGGCTCTAGCCTCCGTAACCCAACACAATAACCACTGTAGACTAGATAGTGCTTATCAAAATAGAAAATTTTATATTTACGTATTGTTATTTTCAAACTTTAAAGCAAAGTATAAAGGGGACTTCTACACATTATACCACCACAATTTATTTCCCTGACCAAACAAAACAATTTCCTACCAATACTTAATTAACTAATTGTGTAAATAATTGTGCGAAATTTCAGCTTCATCCGAGATTGGGTGTATGAGAAATAACCTGTACAAACTTTTTACCAGACAGAGAGACTTTATATAAGCTTTCTAGAAACAAAACAATGCTTATTATAAGGAAAAGGATCACACAATAGGCCTAATTGCCATATCTCTCAATGCTGCAATGTTTATCTCCCCTTTCCTATTAAAAAACACTAATTGATTAGCTAATTGGTGGGTGGGGATAGTCAGTGGCGTAATTAGAGAGGAGGAACAATTTTAAAATCCCCACCGGACCCCCACTTGAGGGGTAACCCCAAATAAGTGTCCGAAAATTTTTACATCAAATATTAAGCCATTATCTCATGTCATGATGACAAATGTCAAAATGCAGGGGTCCATAATGAGGTCAATTAAGCCCCTCGTCCCCAAATCCCTGGCTACGCCACTGGGGATAGTAAAATTGATAGGCCTTCTAGAATTTACGGTGTGTATCGGAGGTGGGCTTTTCTAAAGCGGGTCGTTCCCATTCAAGCAAAAAGCCTGTCAGAAAACATAACGATTGGCAGGGGGGGGGGGGAAAGACAACAAAACAAAAAGGAGTTTCCAAAGACAGGAAAATAGGAAAAAGAGAGTGCGAAAAAGGGGAGAGGAGAGCGAGAAAGAAAGAGAATGGGTCTTTCCAATTCAGTGTAACAGATAGAATTAACGGCTAAAAAGTATGTTTGTGGGGAGGGGATCGTTAAATTGCGGACTGTTTATTGGGAAAAAAAATGTAGGTGGTGTTCCGGCCAAAACAGCCTGGGAACAAAAGTAGTTCGTGTTTCTTTGTGTGTGTGTTGCCTTCCTAATGCGTATATTAGATGGGATCTGCATGCATACGAGCACAGGGGTTGTAGTAGATTTAGTTCCGACATGCTTAAGTATCGCAGATTCGTTTTTAAATGGACAGGCGATATATATGGGCTTGGCCATCTAGTGTAACCACTAATTCATATGATGATAAACACATGCCAAACAAGTTATCATTGTAGGCCTACATCTGTTTGTCATTATTAATGTGCGTGTGTACTTTATATAGATCTATAGTCTTTAATAAATGTGTTTATTGCTCTGATTTTGTAATATAAGATCAGTTCTACTAAATGTGTGAATTATGAAATCTTGAATCGTTTATTTAAATAATTCACCGCAAGAAAATAGAAACACTGGATGTTCCTTTTTGAATGAAAAATATCATGGACTTTTAAAAATATGTGTCTTTAATTTACTTTTTAATAAACATTAATAATAATTATTGCAACATACGATATAAATATTTTAATAACACGGTTAGACTCTATAGATGACTGCAAATATTTCCTAGCATAAATAATGCTTTGACACCGCTTACTTCAGCCCACCCTAAAATGGCGTTTATTCTGTGATCGGGCTTCACTATGAGCACAGTCACAAGGATTAAGTGATGATTTTAGTCACATTAGTATGGAAATATATCTAAATTAGAGTGTAATTATGTTCGGAGTTTTCTTTTTGTAAAATTGTTAAGGTAATATGTCTTATCTAGATCTCCAGAGTTTATTTAAGATACGGTACTATTGTTATAATTGTTGTTATAATTATTAAGGTAAATTAAGGAAATTAGAAACTAAAGTTGTAAAGTCTAAGTAAGTAACTTAGAGTTAGACGACTTAGCAAGTACATATAGATGACTAGATCTCATCTAACTTAATCTAAGTTTTAAGAATCTTTTCTTTATCTTCTTCTTAAGTTAAATTACTTATAACTTAGTTATTTAAGTTAATATTATTAATTAAATTAATAACATAACATGAATGATACTTGATAGTCTTAAGACTTTAGAAGTGAAGTGACTCTTACTCTTAGAACTCTTAGTCTTATGAGTCTTTTGTTAGACTCAATCTAAAAAAATAACTTTAAATCTAAATTAGTAAAATACCAATACTTAATCAAAATAGTCTTAAACTTAAACTTACATAAACTAGAATCTAGATCTTGTCTACAATGATATAGAAATATAATATAGACTAAATTATATTTAAATAGTAGATTCTAATCTAATTAGATCTAATAATTATGACTAATTCTAGTAAATCTAAGATTAATGATTAAGTAGAATATATCAAGACATAGATTAAATACTATCTAGATCTAGCTAGGTCCCAGATTCCCAGGCTTTTTGCCTAGAATCTAGATTAGCCACTTTGGTTATATTTAAAAAATGTATATACTATATATCATATAATCATTATAATATGGGCTAAAATATAATAGTTTTAATAGTTATTAGATTTAAGTTCAATTTAATATATCTCAAGTCTAAATGTCAAAGATACTTATCTTTTTATTTTTGCCTTTACCTATACCTTTGCCCTTAGTCTGTTGGACCGTTGGGGCACCATGCAAGATTTGTCGACCATCTTTCTCCATTCCTCTCTGTCTTTTGCCTTAAATAGAACCTCTTTCACTGGCAGGACCGTCCGTTCTTTTATGATTTCTTCCCATTGCTTTCTCATCAATAGTATTTTTAAGTTAAATATATAATGATTAGAGGTACCCATACTATCAAAATCAGATCAGGAAACACACAGTATCAAGGCATGGCTGAAAACAAAATTACTGAAGAGTAATTATGCTTGAATTTTGATGGAAAAGAAATGATACGGACTGCAAAATTCTCTTGGGTTTTCACTTAAATTATTATCCAACTACATCATTACATGGTATACTATATGAATACATTTCATGGAGAAAAGTGGTGATTTTGCTAAACATCAGATACAGTTTATTGGTTGTCATTTCTACATTCTCTACATCTAGGTTTTCTTCCACTTACTGGCATTTCTTGTTTTCATCAGATTCTTGGTCACTTCATTTAAGATGTGCAATGAAAACTTATTTTTAAAAAGTTATTTTGCCAAATCTGTGCTTGTGTATCATAGGTGTAATGGCCTCAAATGCAACATTAGCTTCTCTCCCTTCATAGTGCTAGTTAGAATTCCTGGAGTTTACAATTAAACAAAATTAATGTCTTCTAGTTCTGTGATTTTCTGAGAAGTGAAGGCAAAGTTCATAATTTACGACAACAGTTTTTTTTAAATTTAAAAATAGTCATTTCTTTAGTGAAAATACTGTAAATGGTTCTGAATATAGTAGAGATTTAGTTGAGAAAAGAGATGACTAGATTCTTGTCTATTTACTTTTTGGGTTATGACATTTTCTTTTAAACATTTCTAAAAAAAGATACATAATGTCGACATTCTTCTCAGTCTAGTTTTAGAAAAATAAGAAATAGTTTTTTCTGTCTATTAGTCCCATTAATTTTTGTAGCATTTATTTATATATATTCAAATTTAAGTTAATCTTACTTTAACATCTGCAGTGTCTAAGTGTGTAGTTAAGGCCCTGTATCCAATATTTCTGACTAAATTATTCTGATCTGGCTTCTGTTTTACTTCATATTCTAGATCTCAAGGCAGCAATTTGAAATAATTCAGACCACAAAATGAAGGAATATAAAGTAGTTGTGTTGGGGAGTGGAGGAGTTGGCAAAAGTGCCTTGACGGTCAAATTTGTATCTGGGACTTTCATGGAAAAGTATGATCCTACTATAGAAGATTTTTATAGAAAAGAAATTGAAGTCGACTCTGCGCCATCTGTTTTGGAGATTCTTGATACTGCAGGAACAGAGCAGTTTGCTTCAATGAGAGATTTGTATATTAAAAATGGTCAGGGGTTTGTTATAGTGTACAGCATTACCAGTATACAAACATTTCAAGACATTAAAACCATGAAAGATCAAATACAGAGAGTGAAAGGGATTGACAGGATTCCCATGATCCTCGTAGGCAACAAGTCAGATTTAGACAGCCAGAGGGAGGTGTCCTCCTCTGAAGGGGCTTGTCTCGCTCAGCACTGGGGCTGTCCTTTCCTTGAAACCTCTGCTAAAAGTACAAATAATGTGAATGAGGTGTTTATAGAAATAGTGAGAGAAATGAACTCTACCCCCTTGAAAGATAACAAAGGCTGCTGCACAGTTCTTTAAAACTTGACTTGGATATTTTGTAGGGTAAGTTTTGTTTTGTTTTTACTTCTAATGGAATATATTTTTGCACTTTTAAACTTATGATATATATTGAATTAAAAAATCCTATGGTCTGGTAGACTGCATGCAGACATACTTATTTTCCTAAAGCTGACCAGCAATATTAAAATATATGTTTTTGCATCACCATTATCACATCCTCATCATTGGAAATTTCCATAAGGATCAATAAAGCAGTCTTAGTCTTAATAGGATGTCCTAGATCCCTTACTAAGTTGTCCTTAATCTCGTAACGAGCAATTCACTTAATGAATTGTTTTCACCACTGTTCTCCCATTGTACATTGTAGTCTCTCTTTTTAGCAACCCCCTAAAGGGGAAAAGACGCTATTAGTTTTGTGTGTCTGTCTGTCCATCCGTCCCGTTTAAATCTTGCAAACTAGAAAAGATAGTGAAAATCCGACATCATAATATTTTAGACCATTTTAAAGTTCTGATGCAAAGGCTACTTTTTTCTTTTCTGAAAGCGAAAAATCGAATCATATTTACTTTCACCTATCCCTTGGTATGCTGGACCGTTGGGATATCACACAGGATTTGTCAACCTTCTTTATCCATTCTTCTCTGTCATTTGCATTTGATAGAATTTCATTCTGATATTCTTTCTGATAATATTGAAACCTGCCTTTTTACCTGCCTGGTTGGACCACTTCGGGGGCCGATTTTGAGTTTGTGTTTCCACACAAACTGTCTTTGTTTTTTATTTTTATTTTTATTTATTTACTCATTCTCTTTATTAAAATCAGCACTTTCTAAACTTCCACATTTTGAGCTGTTCTACGGTTGTGCTGGCAGTTTTTCTTAGATTGTTTGTGTCATTCCTCTCTCTTTTAGGTTGACCATACTTTAACTTTGTCTCACTGTCTTGGTAATAATACTAATAATTTTTATTATCCAAAAGGAAATTAGGCTTTCAATTTGTGCATTATACAGAACAAAACATGATAACTATAGAAAACACAATATACAAAGACATTTGTTATCTCTCTCTTTCTCTTATGTGTCGTCTTCTCCCCCCTCTCTTTCTCTCTCTCTCTCTCTCTTCTCTCACTCTCTCTTTCTCTCTCTCGTGTTGTCTTTGTCTTCCCACTTTTGTGCCATCTCGAGCACTCCTTTCTGATGGCCACTGCATGTGATCACATCAGACCTCACCATCTTGTTGCTAGTGCTCGAGACCAGCCCCTAGACCTTGTGCAATGTGTGACCTCCTCCTGGCCCCCCCTAGAGGCAGCTGTTGAATTCATTAAGCACTGTCTCCTACTTGAATGTGTGCGTTTAGATTGTAGATGAGTGCAGTCCCTGCCAACACGCCTGGTGTGTGTGTGTGTAGTGCTGGCCTGTTGCGCTCACTCCTAGAAGTAGAAAGTGTCTCTGTGTCATCATGTTGGCTTTCAGTCTTGACTTTCCTGTGCTATTTATAAAGCTTTTAAAAGTCTTATCATACACTTATTGAAACAGCCAGAAGAGTGTTTACAGTAATCTGAGTCTTTTTATTTCCTTATATGTATGTTTGAACACATTATGAAAAAGTTAATCAACAGTATTGCTCTTCTCTCTCTCTCTTTTTCTTCTAAACTTTATCACAAGTTCTAGAGAAGTTTATAGTGAACCATCTCTAACAAAGTCTTCTTTAAGTTTAAGCAACTTGTAATCCTACATTTTGACTTCATTATTGGATGGGAACAAAATACAGTCCAATGTATTTGTTGACTTAACACCGGTCTGTGTTTTCGCAATGTTTCCTTATTTCGTAGTAGAAACAAAAAAATCGCCATGACACCACACTCGACATTAAAACGGTTTGAACAAATGTTATTTTAACAAATGTCTATTACTTTAATGAAACGTGGTGGTCTAGTGTGGTAAAGCGCTTGGTGGTCTAGTGTGGTAAAGCGCTTGGTGGTCTAGTGTGCTAAAGCGCTTGGTGGTCTAGTGTGCTAAAGCGCTTGTTGGTCTAGTGTGGTAAAGCGCTTGGAGGTCTAGTGTGGTAAAGCGCTTGGTTTCCGAACCGAATGGTCTCGAATTCCAGTGAGAATTGGGATATTGAATTCGGGGTTTTTATGGCGCCTTTTCCATCCAACTCTACCGGGTGCATGGCTTGTTTAGGAAGCGGTTGGTCTTTGTGCTGGCCTTATAAAACCCACGTTAACCGTAGACCACGGAAACAACGGAGCTTTACATCATGTGCCCCATAGAGTGCAGCCTGAAAAGGTTACCTTTACTTTACTTTATTACTTATAAGATAATATAGTAATATTGTCTTGTGTGGAGTGTATGAAGTGTCACTACGTGTATTAGGAAAGTATTGTAACGCCGTGACGCATACTTCCCAATAGTGCTAATGTTTTACGTGAAGTCTGAACGCTATTCTGTAGAAGAGTTAAAAGATATGAACTAGAAGAGTTAAAGCATAGGAACTAAGTCACTAGGCCTCTCCCTCCTCTAACCTTTTCTCGCACTCGGCTTATTATCGCAAACTGCGTAGCTCAACTCTAGATGTGAAGAGGACGGTAGCAGCTCAGACGTTTATCTCTGACCCTGACATCCCAGGCAGTGTCGAATACCGGCCACTCGTTTGACTGTGGAATCTGGATATCTCTCTACTCATAAGTGGTTAGGGGCGTATTCGTGAGAGGGGAGGTGTCGGCTCTAGGGCGGAACGTAAAAAACAAATAGGAATACATGTATCTAGAGCTAATCGCCAGATGATGCTAATTTGTATTTATGTCCAACGTTGAGATAAAATTATGCCGACAGAAAAATAGAGGCAATAGGCCACACGTGGCGCAGTTAAGTCTACACCATTAATGGCATCCCCATTCCCCCCTAACTCCCACACTATATGTTGTTGGCCACGAGGAGATTGCTGCTGCATGGGAATGAAGAGGCAGCAACGTTATGACATGAAATCATTTTAAAAACCTTCAGACAAAAAAGAAATTGCGCGTTCTGTACAGAAATCACACCGCTTCACTTCTTCGCCCTTTAGAAATTAAAATGTATGCTTACTTTTATGACCTGTTTACGTTTGTGCTAGTGCTTAGCATTGATGCTATTGATACAAATATATTTTTATTGTAACACTCACAAAGTGGGAAGGGCCAAAGACAGCTATTTGAAAAATTAAATGTAAAATAGTTTGGCTAAATGCTGGCCCCTATTTGTCCATCCATACGTTTTTACTATAGAAGAGTGTGATCACCATCTCCTTTCTTCCTTTAAGTCATTGTTTATGTAGTTCTACCACAACTTTACTTGAAATGTATAATGTAAAGTACAACACCCTACTGTCTCTTCTTTTAAGTCATTGAACATTATGTAGTTCTACCACAACTTTATTTGAAATGTATAAATAAAGTACAACACCCTACTGTTTGTACGTTTCTACTACAGTGTAGTGCGTACTTGTTAGTGGAACGTAGTGGGTGGATCGTTACGTCCTTGGGTAGCGTTACCGTTCCCTCTTATAGAAACCTTGTATCCATTCTATTACGACTGTTGTGTCATTAAACGTGTGCATTTCTTGCCTTGGCCTAACGTTCACCTTGCCTGGGAGCGCCCAAGGAGTTACTTTTATTGACTTACCACCACTGTCACACCTACACGCGCGCGCATCCTAGAAAGTAAGACTTAGTGTCACCTACATATTTACCTATATACTTGAGGCCCCTCCCCCCCCCCCCCTTTTTTTTTTCCCTTCTAAATTTTAACTTAAAGGATCGCGAAGATTTCTTTTCCTCGACAAACATGGTAGATGAATGTGTGTGTTGTGTATTTTGGAGATGAGTGACTGTGTGTGTGTGTTGTTGCAGGGGAGACTGTTCATGGTAGATGAGTGTGTGTGTGTGTGTTTGTGTTGTTGGGGTGCGGTGAGGCTGATCACATGCAGGACCAATCACAGGCCTGTCGTGTCAGTTGGGTGAAGACAGATTAAATTAACTGAGTGGTTTATGTCAACAAAACCCGCCCCGGTTCAAGTCCGTGTTTGGCCTACACTGCACGGCCGTCTGTCTTCCTTCCCACCACCTGACGTATGCAGCTCTTCTTAAGAGTTACCGGTAGTTTGTATAGTAGGCTTTAATTACCAGCGGGTGAGTTGCCGAGATAGCACCAATCTCTTAATGCACATCTTATTGTCAAGTAGGCGCCTACTTTATGTTTCCAAAACTTAACACTGCTATTCAAAACAAAACAAAATAATTGTCCAATCAAATAATGAATTGTAGATAGCTGATAGGCTAAGTGCGCCTTAGAACAGCGGCTACTCGGGGTATCTTTGCCCCAGTAGTAAGTGCCTCAATAATAACACACTAATTATTGGGGGGGGGTATTTAAAGGAAATATTGGCTTTTAAGTATTATTGTTATTGTGACTCCTTGACTTTCACATCAATCCCATTATAACAGTCCCAAACAATGCATCGGTATATGTATTACTATAGTGAGGTCTCTATATTTTGTTTGAAATATGTCATTTTTTAAAATTAGAGAGTAACTTTTGAAACAAAGGCCGTAACACGCATGTCATAATCAATACAACTATAGAAAACAGTATTAAAACTATTGAAACAAAATGTAAACTAAACAAATAGCAGAGTACTTTGTGATTTTTGTGTGGAATAAAGTCCTAAGGTCCAGTCTAGGAGATAGCATTGAAGAACTTGACAGGGATGTACATGGGGTAAGACAACACAACGACTAAAGCTTTGTCCTGTTTGCTGAAGTCTCCCTGACGTCATTTCTCTGTTTGCCCCCCCCCCCCCCCCAATCACATCCATGATGAAGCGTTTGCACCGCGCTGCATCATTCAAGCCCATGACCTACATAGAGGTGTGCATGAGTGAAACATATACATCACAAACAAACGTCTGCTTTTCGAGGTGGTATTTACAGCACCATAGAACTAGTACAAAATAATCTCCCGCGTTTCATGATTACATGATGTTTTTTTTTTTATTGTTTTATCTTTCTGCCGGTTTCATTGTCTGTATAACCAGGCCACCACGGTCATCACTTATCTCTCTCTTTCTCTCTCTCTCTCTCTTCTTATTTTCGTGTGTGCAGTTTTTCTAGGTTATCGCCCGGCCCAGTGTGGTGCAGTGAAGCATTAGTATGTCTGAGATAAGCTACTGTTAGTAGATCAGGGGTAGACAACCCACTCGATGTTTAGTCTGACATAAGTCTATCTGGAATGTGCCCTAATGTCGTCACGTTACCCTATAGGTAAAGTCAAGAGGGCCCGAGAGCGATCGTGTTGAGGAGCGCCCTAAATCACTGTCAACTTGCTCTGCTGGGTTGGACGTGTACTACCTATAATTTATCATCCAAAATAATTACAAAGACAATGTTTGATTACCCAGGCTCATTTCCTAGTTTACCGTTTTGTCGTAAAAGTCCCGGATTTCGAAAGCTAAATTCAATGCGAAAGCTACTGTCCTGTCTATTATATATAATAACCCAAAGATGTCTCTTTTAGCGTATAATGTATACACATTTATCATACGAATGCAACATGTTTCATTTTTCGAAAGTCTTCATTTGATCATTCAACTCTTCGGACTAAGGCAATACCTTTTTGTAAATATTACAATTATCCCCCCCCCCCCCCCCCCCCCCCGCCGCTTGTACAAAGACGGCACCACGAATGAAGAGATTAGAAACAGGATCGATGCAGCAATTGGACGCCACGATGACCTGCTAACCACTGTCAAAAACACAAACTTAAAATCTATGGACACATCACAAGGTTCTCATGGCTTGCCAAGGCCTTCCTTTAGGAAACAGAACCAGGAAAAAGAAGAGTAGGACAGAGAAAGCGATGGGAAGACTACACAAAAGAATGGACAGGCATGTTATTGAATGAAATTCTATCCAAGGCAAAAGACAGAGAGGAATGGAGAAAGATGGTCAACAGATCTTGTATGGTGTCCCAACGGTTCAACAGACTAAACGGTAGGTGAAGGAAGGTACTGTCTGCAAAGTATGTACTCAGAGTTTGAAACTAAAAGTTGGAAAGAGATCAAATGCTTTCGGAAGCTATAAGACATCACACACAGGAGAGTTATTATTGTGGAATGTAAGTTGAAGATCATGTTGACGTAAGTTGAAGATCATGTTGACACGGAACGGTCCTAGAGACACAATAAACAGACGTGTGTTCCTCTAGTCAATGTTTTGTTCTTTTAAGTGTTATCATTGAAATTAAATTTTGGCCATTGTTTCCCTCAACGTTTTAGTTGTGTAGAGTCCTAACAGGAGACTTTCTGTCTATTTGTGTCTTGTCCGCTTGGTCAGAACATCAGCATTGTTTGGCACGGAGATGGGGGGCTAGAGAAATGATACGGTGAACCAAAAACAGTCTAAGTTTGAATGAGAGAGACATACATGTGAAAGATTGCATAGATTGAAAAGGTCCAGTCTATTCAATACCTTGATGCCACTTTGAGATCAAAACTAGTGATGACATCCTTTGCTACGGTGACTTTTTATCACTTATAAAGACAAAATGTATTTTGGAGCTTTAATGAGGAGTGAACCGACCAATCCTTGGTGGACAGCATTAGAAGACTTGACCATCTGAGAGGCAAACGTTCATTGTTGTTGTTTGCCGTAATCAAAATTAGCATTAAAAAGTCAAAAGGTGGATTTCGTGTCCATGGCAACCACGCCTTAAACAATATTGTTTTGTACAGCGCATTTGAAATCTCGCTCACTAAGTTTGTCTCTGTCTGGTCTGGTCATGACAGACAATACGACAATACATGGGGGAGGGGGGTATAAGCACAGAATGAGTAGGGCTGTATACTCTTCCTGCATGAGTCAGTTGACTCAAATATTTACACACCCCTCTTTTTTTCCCCACTCTGTCGCTAGAAGCGTATTATAAAGTGAATGGATCATGTCCACGGCCGCAAGTGTACGAATTTTTACGTCTTTGTAATATCCCTGTATTATTTGTATGAGATACACATACAGATACACATCTGCGAGATGAAATTATTTGTACGCAAGTTCGTACACTACGAGAAAGATTCCATCTGCTGGTCTTCTCACACGACTAGGTAATTCCTTCATATCACGTCATTTGCTGCATCAGTCAGCCGGATGTGACTATTGAAAGGGACTTAGTGAATATGTTTAACTTAAAGTCTAGTCAAAGCCGACACTGGACTTTACTAAGTAGTCACAGAGAGTGGACCGACCTTTTTTTTTTTTTTTAGCGGCCCCCGAATTGGGAAAAGACGCTATTAGTTTTGTGTGAAATGTCTGTCCGTCCGTCCCGTTTAGATCTCGTAAACTAGAAAAAATAATGAAAATCTGACATCATAATATTTTAGACCATTCAAAGTTCTGATGCAAAGGTCACTTTTTTCTTTTCTGAAAGCGAAAAATCTAATTTTTTAAATCACTTATGCAAGCAGTTTAAAAAACAACAACACTACTTTTACAACTATTTACTATTAATAGTAACAAACACGGGAGACTCCTTAGTAGGGCAGATGTCTATTTACCATATTTAAAACACATTTATGCGAACGGTTTTAGATTTTTGGTCAAAAAATATTTTTTTTACATTTGTATTGCTAAGTTAAGTAAGTTCTGTTATATTAACTACTACATTTAAACACAATTTTTAAAAAAAGTTTTTTGAAGAGAAAAAATCTATTTAGTATGCATATAATTTGGACATAATTTAAAACAACAATTAATTATTATTATTATATATGAATTATCGCGTGAACTGCAGCTCTATAAGAACGCTATAGAAAACTAAACTAAAGGAATTTTTTTTTCTTGACTAAACAATTAGAGCAATTATATATTCATTATAAGACATTAGTTAGACCAGGTTCACATCTAACTTAACATTCACTTTCACCCATCCTTTGGTCTGTTGACCGCTGGGGCACCACACAAGATCAGTCAACCTTCTTTCTCCATTCTTCTCTGTCATTGGCCTTTTATAGAATTTCATTCTGATGTTCTTTCTGAAAATATTGAAACCTGCCTGGTTGGACCACTTCGGGAGCCGATTTTGAGTTTGTGTCTCCACACAAACTCTCTGTAACCTTGTTTTATTGTGGCTAATGAAATACTGCCCATTGTGTCTGTGTATGTATTGTTTGACAATGTTTAATAACGTATCGGAACTTGCGAGTTTTAGTTGTTAATCAAACTGAAGCAGATCTAGATAGATTTGGAGAGGTGGTGGCTGAAAAAGAAATAAGACAGATGATGCTTTAATGGATAAGATAAATGCCCTGACGTGAATGTTTCTATTGGATGTTAAGTGTTATGTTTTAGATAATGTTTTGTAGGCAAAAGTAATCAAAAGAGTTGCATGTTGACACAATAATGTTTTGCATTAGGTCATGCTCGGCTACAATTGGGTTTGTGGTCATTTCGTTTACGTTTTACATAACTGTGTGTGCGTGTGTGTTTTACATAACTGTGTGTGCGTGTGTATTTTACATAACTGTGTGTGCGTGTGTAAAATAAGTGTGAACACCTTCCTCTTTGTATGTTACTTAACATCTGTAACACAATGTTGAAATCGCCCCTGTGGGGTGTTCTATCAGTGTCGAATAGTGAAATCATTATCTTGCATCCGTGTGGTTTTATCTTACAAGAGTCAAGTGAGCATTCAGGAGGGGGGAGATGCGTTACCAAAAGAGTTGACAAAGACCTTGACATTACTTCTTCTTCTTCTTCGTTCTCATTGATTATGTTGGAGTGTTCAGATGAGTAGACCAATACATGAGATGAAATGCGCAGTGGTTTCCAGATCAGGGAGCTCTCCATATAGTTTCCTTTCTAGTGGTGTGATTTGGGGCCAATGTCTTATACGAGCCTCTTGGTATAGAGAGCAGTTTTGGAGGACGTGGTCTGTATTCTCTGGTGATTCTCCACATGGGCAGATTTCACTGGTTCCAATTTTGAGTTTCCGGTACATGTGTTGTCGCATTCTGTTGTGTCCGGTCCTGAGTCGAAAGATTAGACGTTGGTCTTGTCGGGATAGCTTATAGTAAGCGTCATCTTTCTTGTGATTTGGATGAGAGCTCGTCCATTTCTCATTTATTTTATTTACTATTAATTCCTTCAATTCTTCTGGATAGAGTGCAGAGTTTATTAGTGTGTTAATTCTCCCACTCTTGGCGAGTGAGTCAGCCTTCTCATTTCCTTCTAGTTCTATATGAGCTGGGATCCATTGAATTACAGTTTTTTGCTATTGTTGTTGAGCTTTGTAAGTGCTGTTTTGAGGTTATTAATATATGAGGAATCAGAGATTTGCAGGCTTTGGAGGGTTGTTTTTGCATCGGTTAGTAAGACAATCTGACTGTGTGGGGAACTTGGATGATTTGCTAGGATGGTAGCAGCTAGTGCTAGTGCTTCCCTTTCTGCTCTGTGACTGTCAGAGAGCTCTCCAGTTGCAATGGATTTTTCTAGTTTTCCTCCATCTGGCCATTCGATAAGTATTCCAGCTCCTCCATTTGTGGTGGCTTTGTGGGTTGAGCCATCCGTGTAAACTCTGATCCACTGATTGCTAGGATAATTATTATGTAGAAAACAGTTCACTATTTTCTTGAGCTCTGTTGGTCTGTAATCAGATTTTCTTTTAATGCTTTCAATATGGTCCCTTATAGTAGGAAGAGGGCTTTCGTCCCAGGGTGGGGATTCATTATAGTGTATCGAGGATTCCAGGGTAATATTTTCAAGTTGGTGTTTCTTTTTTAGGTTTAGAGATTCCTGTATGAAATTAGTCCTTTTGAGACGTTTTTTGGTGCCAGTTTTGAGGATTTTGGTTCTGAGTGGGTGCCTCTCCATGGTTTCCAATTTAGTGAATTGGGAAAGGATTTTTATTTCTCTTCTTTCATCCAGAGAGATCAGGGCAGCGGTTTCCTCCATAGCTCTTATGGGTGTTGTTTTGATTGCTCCTGTCATTATCCTTAGACCAATATTTTGAACCTTGTCTATTTTTCTTAGGTTGGTTTGGGCTGCTGAGCCCCATGCTGTGGCACCATATTCTAGTACAGGTCTCACGTAACCGGTATAGGTCTTTTTCAGGATGTTGTGATTTGCTCCCCAATCTGTGCCAGCTAATTTTTTCAAGAGGGATAGTCTCTGGATGCCTTTACTCTGTGTTTTATCTATTTGGCTTTTCCAGGTTAGTCTCGGGTCATAGGTGACTCCAAGGTATGTAGGGCTGTCATTTTTTTCTAAAGCTTCCTTATCTAATTTTAATTTTATTGTTTGCTGTTTTGTTGACAGTGAGAATATGGTATAGGTGGTCTTTTTTGTGTTAATGGACATGCCCCAGTCTTTGGACCAATTATTTAGTATATCGAGAGCATCTTGTAATCGAAATTTCGATGTTCCTACATATTCTTCTGTGCTAATTAAGGCAAGGTCATCTGCATACATGCTGCTTTTAACTTTTCTTGGTAGGTTTTGATTTAGATCGTTTATGAATATTAAGAAAAGTGTTGGGGATAGGACTCCTCCTTGGGGAACACCATTTTTAATACCCACTGTGTGGCTTCTTTGTCCTTGCATGCAAACAAAGGCTTTTCTATTGTTTAGATATTCCTTTATCCAGTTGTACATTCTGTGGGATATGTGATGCTGGATTAGTTTGAGCAAGAGACCTTGGATCTTGGATTTCTGAGTTTACATCTTTATTTCTACTTTCACTGATTTGTATTTTTCCTACGCTTTGGAAAAACGTAATGAATTCATTTGCTGCTTCTTGGCCTTTCAGGGGTTTGTTGTCCTTTTCTATTTCTATAGGAGTTGTTCTGTTTTCTTCCTGGTTGAGACATTTGGCTATACGCCAGAGTTTGTGGCCGTCTTTATCTACGTTTAGCCGTTCTGTTTTTTCATGCCAACTTTTTCTCATGGCGGAAAGGTAATTTTTCCTGAAAACTGCGTTAGCTGCTTTTAGATTTATGTTATTTTCTGTACAAGGGTTATTTTCTACTGTGTTTCTGGCTTCAATGGTGGCATTGTGGAGTTGTTGAAGGTGATCAGACCAGTTGGGAATATAATCTTTTCTTGCTCCTCTAGGAATTGATTCCTTAGATGCTAGGAGGATTGCTTTGGAGAAAGCTGAGTATGACTTATTAACCTGATTAGATTTGCAGTTTATTGAAGTTGTGTATAGGTCTGTGAGCTTTGAGAATAGGTGCCAGTTGGCTTTTTTGTAGTTCCATCTGGGGATGGTGGAGTTTTCTGATATTTTGAAGGAGCTATCCATACTGATCAATATGGGTCTGTGGTCACTGGTGGCTAGCTGGTCTGCAACTTCTCTGGTGCACTTTTGGATAAGTTGTCAGTTGCAAAGGCTAGATCTGGAGTGGTTGATGTTAGCCAGGCTCTTGAGAAAA
Source organism: Biomphalaria sudanica (assembly GCA_036873155.1). Classification (NCBI taxonomy): domain Eukaryota; kingdom Metazoa; phylum Mollusca; class Gastropoda; family Planorbidae; genus Biomphalaria; species Biomphalaria sudanica. Next base: position 2,899,578 of record JAZGLO010004016.1, read on the forward strand.
ATGTTGGTTTATCCTCAGGTTTGTTAAGTAGGATAAGTCTGTTCTCTGCTTGCCATTCTTCAATTTCTTCTCCCCTGGCATTTAGGTCTGGGTATCCCCAGCTCTGAGAGTGACTGTTCATATCTCCTAAGATAAGACAGTCTTCTTGGTCAGGTATTTGTATGTGATCAATCTCTATTTCCTTGTCTGGTGGGAAGTAGCAGTTAAAAAGATTAATATTTCCATCCGGAAGAATTAGCTTAGTTCCCATTATTTCTGATTCTGAGGAGCTGGGCATAGTTATGTCTGTGGTAGGGATGTCATTTTTAATGAGGGTGAGGATTCCTCCTTTGGGTCTGATTTCTCTATCTTGTCTGATGCAGGTGTAGCCTCTAATGGAGAAACGAAGATTACTGTTCAAATGAGTTTCTTGGATGCAAGCTACATCTATTTCTTTCTCATGCAGAAATATTTTTAGAGCTTCTTTTTTCTTTTGGATGCCCTCTGCGTTCCATTGTAGGATTTTTAAACTTTTGGTCTTGGAGTGTTGGCCAGTAGTATTTACTTTCTTGTCCCTGCTCCTGGCTCCACAGGCAGAGATAGAAGAACCACCAGCTCGCTTGTGTGGGCTCCTTCGAGGCGGAGAGCCCGGCCCCCTACCTGCGCGGCGGGATTCCACAGGCAGGACGCCACATCTATTAGAATCGTTACTGAACTCCAACATAGATGAGGTTGCGTGTCAATATGTTTTGCGCCAGGAGGCCCATTGACTCCGACTTCAGCCTGCTTTTCTTTCTGGGTGTGCTCCCATAGCCTTTGATCATCCAAGATCATCTGCAAGGCAGCAGGTGTTTATTTTCAGAGTTTTCTCTCCTAGATGAACTGCTATCCCTAGCTAACGAGTCTCATCTACCCGGGTTTAGAGTTAGAGCGCCCTATACTCGCTTTTTGCAATCATTTCTCTGGATTTCTGAGATGTTTTTAGTAAATATTCTAACCACTGGAATACTTCACCTCATCCTCCATGACTGCAAACCAGTTGGTCCGCGGCTGTTTATTTGCTATTCACAGCTAGCCCTTATATCTAAGGGTCTTTCCCCTATCCGCCACCTGGGGACGCGCTTGGTAGAAGGTGGTAGCTCCCCCAAGACCTTGACATTAGAATTTGATTTTCTTTGAACGACCGCCACTCGAACAAATGACGGGCTAGCAGATAGTAAGACCTACATTTTTTTTAATTATTTTTTTTAGAATGACTTTTTCATGCATCAGCTAAATGGAGGCTGATAAATGTTGTAAGATTGAACCCTTTGGTCATAGTGTACTATTAGTTCTGGCTTCGTTTTGTTCTGGAATATTTCACATAGCTCAATATTTTGTTTCTTGTTAATCCTTCAGCTTACTTTTTTGTTCTCCCGTTGATCGAACAGATTGCTACATCTATAGTAAAAGAATTAGAAACAAAATCATTTTGTTTTTTCTTCAAATCAGAGCTTTACAAAAAAATGTCCACTTACGATGTTTATTGCATTAAAAAAAAATGTCAATAACATAAAACTGGATTTAAGAGTTTTCAAAGTGATTGGTTGTAAATCTGGCGTTGGTCTGTGTAAATTGTTTTCTTGTAACATCGCGCACACACAAACCTATTTTTTCCCCTCTTCCTGTGAGTCTCTTAAGGTTTTTGTTAGAGCGATGATGTGTTTACAAGTGTTTTGTTATGGACGTGAGGAGCAGGATAAGATGACCTTGTTAGATTGTTACAGACAACTTCGCATGCCTGGCCTCTACAAGAGGGACTCTCAAAAGTAGGCTGTGCATCAACATCTTTCTTTAGCAGCAGGACCGTTGGATGCCTGCGCACCTCGTGATGGCCCTGAGCACCACGATGGTGTGATGCCCTGGGTACCATGATGTGATGCCCTGAGCACCACGATGTTCTGATGCTCTGAGCACCTCGAGAGGTTGTGATGCCCTGAGCACCACGATGTTCTGATGCTCTGAGCACCACTACGTTATGATGCCCTGAGCACCACTACGTTGTGAAGCCCTGAGCACCACGAGAGATTGTGATGCCCTGAGCACCACGAGAGAATGTGATGCCCTGAGCACCACGAGAGATTGTGATGCCCCGAGCACCACTACGTTGTGATGCCCTGAGCACCACTACGTTGTGAAGCCCTGAGCACCTCGAGAGGTTGTGATGCCCTGAGCACCACGATGTTCTGATGCTCTGAGCACCACTACGTTATGATGCCCTGAGCACCACTACGTTGTGAAGCCCTCAGCACCACGAGAGATTGTGATGCCCTGAGCACCACGAGAGAATGTGATGCCCTGAGCACCACGAGAGATTGTGATGCCCCTGAGCACCACTACGTTGTGATGCCCTGAGCACCACGATGTTGTGATGCCCTGAGCACCTCGAGAGATTGTGATGCTCGGTGTAAATATGAGTGTGTCTACGTTTGGTTTTTACAAGAATTGATTGCGAGCATCTTAAATTGGCTTCACGTGCAAAGCTTTTAGTAAATGACTTACTGAACTTTGTTTGACTCCCAGTGGAGCGTAGGTCCGCAACTGTACGTTGGGCTCTGTTCTGGGCTATTCCCCACTGTTGGGTTGGAAAGTCTTAGTAACGGTAGACACAAATTCTGTCAAAAGAAAGTCCCCAATACAAACTTTATATAAGGAATAGTTGTGAAAATAAAAGATGAAAAAAATTCGATGAATAGAAAAAAAAAAGGGGGGGGGGTAATTTTGGACAAAAATAAACAAAAGGCTTGTGGGTGTTACTAGGGAGAAAGTGGAAACATTTAGTTGTGTTGTTTACTTTAAATGGTCTCAAGGATATACGACTTGGTTTAGTTAGACTTTTGTGTGTGCTAAGGTGGTAAAGGTTCCTCCACTCAGTAATGAATCCCAATGTTAATATTTGAACTATGTTTAGTTCACAATAAATAAGACATTGTTTCCCTTAACCTTCTGTCTTTGTGTCACTGTGTAGTCACAACGACTATTATATCTTTTGTGTCTTGGCACTGTCCATTACCAGTGTTGACAGTCGCTGATATCTCTTGACCAGTTTGTTGCAGCAAAGATGTTATCATCTTAGCGAGTAGTGCTTTGAGTGTCCCAACACGCTCTGACCAAGTTGTTGACTTCAGGTCTTTGTCGCAACTGCTGGACTGTGTCTAAGTACTTTGGCATATGTTACGTAATACTTTGGTTCAGCACTTTCTTTTGTGTTTAGTTTGTAACATATGAGTCTTGGTAATGACGTAATTGTTTGATTGTGTGCGTCTTGACTGTACAATAACAAGCTCCCGGCCTGTACACAAATTTGTTGATATGTATGTTACTTTCATTAAGATTTCATTTGTTTATAAATTCAAGAAATATGGGATGCATTTTAGGTTTGTTATCATGTAATTGACCCAATATTTTAAAGAATGTATGTGATATATGTAAGAGAAATTACTCAAGTCCCAATTCTAAATAAAACAAAAAAGCTTGTTTTAAATAATTTAATAAAATGGTTAGGGTTAGACAACGCAAGTTGAAGTCTCTGAAACTTTGTTTGTATGCTATTATCATTTTGTAAACACCTGGCAGTCTATGAAACGTGCATCAATTAGAATAACACACAAACTTAAATCTTCGCCAGTGTACTGTTTGCTTAATCAGTTGTGGCCTCTATTTGATATTTCTAACGAGAAGGTCACTATGTTACCTTCACATATCAAGCATAATCTGAAGCTATGGGACGAGGGCTGGTATTGGAAGACGCCAGAGAGACAACTAAAACTAAAGAAACTAAACCTGCACACGTTCATATTTTACTTGTATGCACCGTGACTTCAACCAAAATACGTGCATAAATATGTAAATTATTCGCGTCTATGAAACTGGGAAGAGGTTTGTTCTTTTAAATGTCGGCTAGTAACACCAGTACACACTGAATCGGTTGACGCCCTGCGTCTAACAAGCGACTTTGAAGCCCAGCAAGGGTTGTGCATACATGTTCTCTCAGTCCCTTTGAAAGATTCAAAACTGGTGAGAACAAACAAGCTATCATACAAGTTTCGTGTGTCAGTAGGCTATCTTACAATCTCTGTATCTCAGTGGTTCTCAAATGTATCACCGGCTTACGCTTTTCTAAATAGACCCCCTCAAGTTTATGTACGCTTTTCCAATTAGGAACTATTAGTGTTCCATAGTTTTGTACCGCTGATAGTAAATTCCGAGAAGTTTCTTTGAAGGATCTGCTTGAACAAAAAAAAGGGGGAGGGGGGAGTTTCTTTTAATATAGTCTTCTTAAACGTATATTTTATAACAATGATGCAGCCGTTTGTAAGTATTAGCTAAACGTTCTTGTGTTGATTTCCCCCCATATTAACTCTATCTGTCCGCCGAGTTTCTGCTTAAGTACACACGCAGACACCAGGGACGAGGGATTCTGGGATACACGATAGAATTCCTAAATACACGATAGTAGTCCTAAATACACGATAGTAGTCCTAAATACACGATAGTAGTCCTAAATATACGATAGTAGTCCTAAATACACGATAGTAGTCCTAAATATACGATAGAATTCCTAAATACACGATAGTAGTCCTAAATATACGATAGTGTCCTGAATATACGATAGTAGTCCTGAATATACGATACGATAGTAGTCCTAAATATACGGTAGTAGTCCTAAATACACGATAGTAGTCCTAAATACACGATAGTAGTCCTAAATACACGATAGTAGTCCTAAATACACGATAGTAGTCCTAAATACACGATAGTAGTCCTAAATACACGATAGTAGTCCTAAATACACGATAGTATACTTTAGCGACCCACCCCCCGCTAGTCACATTTAAAGTATCCAAGACTAAAAGTGCGTGTTGACTATCTTCCTTATCAAACTAATTGCTACGTTTAGTCCTACGAAAGAATACATCCTTCGATTGAAACATTAAGTTTGCCTATTGTATGCACATGCGTATAAACAAAGGAGCAAAAGGCATCTCACGTTATGAGGTCTTTTGTCGGAAACTTGATGCGCTAATGGCACTCATCGCGCCAAAAATACAGTAAGAACCCACCCTGTTGTTGAATCAATCGAAGGGATAATGGCAACTGACCTCGCAGACATATTCGATTTCTTAAGCATTCTTAAAATGATCCTCATTACCTGTCAAAGGGGCAGTACTGCTGCAGACCTGTGACATGATCTGAAAAGTTCTTACTGGATACCGTTCAATGGACTAGAAGGAATGTAGTGAATGGAAATAGGAACATGCGTATACAAATAGATAATGATCTAAGTAGAGCTCAATGCTTCCATCGCTACATACTCCCAGAAGAATGTGTTCTCCCCCCCCCACCCCACCCCCACTCAGATGTGTGCGAACATGTCAACACTATCCTTTTAGATAGCTCTCTTAAATGTTGTGGTGTTACAGAAGTAGTGTGTTGTAGTGTTACAGAAGTAGTGTTACACAGTAGTGTTACAGAAGTAGTGTGTTGTAGTGTTACAGAAGTAGTGTTACACAGTAGTGTTTCGTAATGTTACAGAAGTAGTGTGTTGTAGTGTTACAGAAGTAGTGTGTTGTAGTGTTACACAGTAGTGTTTCGTAATGTACAGAAGTAGTGTGTTGTAGTGTTACAGAAGTAGTGTGTCGTAGTGTTACACAGTAGTGTTTCGTAATGTACAGAAGTAGTGTGTTGTAGTGTTACAGAAGTAGTGTGTCGTAGTGTTACACAGTAGTGTTTCGTAATGTACAGAAGTAGTGTGTTGTAGTGTTACAGAAGTAGTGTTACACAGTAGTGTTTCGTAATGTTACAGAAGTAGTGTGTTGTAGTGTTACAGAAGTAGTGTTACACAGTAGTGTTTCGTAATGTTACAGAAGTAGTGTGTTGCAGTGTTATCAATTTGTTTTCAAGGCGTAATGATATACTTTCAAAAGAAACACCCCAAAACATTCCTCATTGTGCCGCCCCTGTTTAATTGATAACCTATTGCATCTACAACCAGAATCCCAGAATCAAGTTATTGAAAGGAACAGTCCACTGGCTGATAAGCAATGACTTAGTCGTGATTCATCTCTCCTGTGTGTTGACTGACTCTGTTGACAGTAGCGCGGTGACGGTGGAGCCACTTTACATTAAGCTGCAACACATCATCTGCCCTTTAAGACCTTGTGGTCTATAGGGCAGATGATGTAAAGGTCATCTGTTTCTGTGGCCTACGGTTAACGAGGGTGTCATGTGACCAGCACAACCGCCTTTACTTTTCCCCAACTGACGTCAGGTACCCATTAGAGCTGGGTGGACTCAGAGGCGCCAAAAGATCACGAAATTAAAAATCCCAGTCTTTTCCAGGATTTGAGCCCTGGACCCTCGGTTCGGAAGCCAAGCCCCTTTACCGCTCAGCCACCGCGCCACCACTAATATCTTTACCATGGAGATAAATGACTAACAGTAATTTTATGACTACAGTACTAATATCTTTACTATGAAGATAAATGACTCACAGTACCTTTATGGCTACAGTACTAATATCTTTACTATGAAGATAAATGACTAACAGTAACTTTATGACTACAGTACATGTACTAATATCTTTACTATGAAGATAAAGTCGAGGTAATGTTAGAAGAACTTGTCTCAGTTCGTAATGTCTGTTGAGTACATCTGACAGTGTTTTATCGTGTCTGTAGTATGTAATACATGTCATGGTTACGTCATTTCAGCGTAGATCTATATGTTATGTTGACATGTAGACTTGTACACGTCGACACACACACACACACATGTACGTTATGTTGACGTGTACACGTCGACACACACACTTGTACGTTATGTTGAGATGTAGATTTGTACACGTCGACACACACACACACACACACATGTACGTTATGTTGACATATGCTATACAAATAGCCAACTTGGTGTAGGTTTTGCAGTACATCATTTGAAGGTTGTTTTAACACCACGAACCATTTCGAAGAGGTTGGGGACATGGGATAACACTGTCGCTTTTGTTGAACCGTTGGGGCACCACCCTTGTATCTGTCTTTCTCCGTTCCTGTCTTTTGCCTTGAATAGAATGTCTTTCAGGCCTTTCCATTCTATGTTGTCTTCCCCTCGCTTTCTATGTCTGCCTCTTCTGGTGCTGTACCTTGAAGGACGGTCAATGCGAGCCCTGAGGACCTTGTGATTATGGCCTTAAATTTTTAGTTTGCGTTTTTTGACAGTGATCAGCAGATCATCGTGCGGTCCAAGTACCGTTGTGATCTTGTATCAACTCTCCTCGTTTGTGATGCTGTCTTTGAAGGTGAGACCTGATACCTAGCATCTCAGTTCCATGGATAGGATTCCCCTCAGTTCTGCAGTTAGCGTCCAAGATTCGCAAGCATACAAGAATGTGACTATGACCAAGGAGCGCGTCAGTCTGATTTTAGGTGTCGACGGCTATGCCTTTGTCTTTCCAGATTGTTTTACAAGTGCTGCTGTGGACTGTGCAATTCTGGCTAGTAGTTCAGGTTTAGCTTTTTTTATTTGAAACGATAGCTCAAAGGTATTTAAAACTGCTCACACTTGCTAGCTTTTCGCCTCCAATACTGATCTCCCCTTTAGAGCCCTGTTGGCTATTGGTCATAATTTGTTTGTTTTTTTCTAAATTGATTTGAAAACCATATGCTGCGGAAGTCAGCTAGCTCTTCGCCTGTCCCTGCCAGACCATCTATGTCGTCCGCTTAATTCAAATTAGTAATTATTCGTCCTCCAATGCTTAAAATACCTTTGTTACCTTCAAGAGCATCCTCAATTATCTTTTCAAGGAAGATATTCAAAAGAGTAGGTGAAAGTTGGCAGCCGTTGTCTCACTCCAACTTTGGTTTCGAACCAGTCCCCATGGTTGTTGTTGAAGTAGCGCTTGAAGAAGTTCCGGATTACTTTTTGTTAGGGTTTGATTTATATTGTACTTTTCCAGTGTCGCCCAGAGTGACACACTCTAGACTCGAAAGCTTTCTCGAAAGCATTATTTATAAAGACATGAAACAGAATTCTTTCAGGATACTTAGATTTTAAAAAAAATATTTTGTATTTATTCATTTATTTTCTGATTGTAATTGATGACGCTGACTTCCTAGACAGTGTGCTCCCATTGAAACCGACACGTGTGTCTTTTCTTTACGTAATATGTGTCTTTTTTTTTTTTTATTCTTAAGAAAACTTCCCTGTGTATAGACCTTTTTTTTTTTTTTATTAGTCCGACGATCCTTTCAAATTGGGTGTAGGTCGTAGGTGGTCCGTTCCAAAGACTAACACGAAGAGTCTTTGTATATTTATAAATCAATCTGAAAGGGCCCTAGCCTAAAGTCGTGTGCACGTTTGTTGGTGAGGGGGGGGGGAGGCCAGAGACTCTCAGACAATGTTGATGTCACCCCGCCCTTGCCCCCCTGTCAACAGAAGACGTCACCGGTGACTTGACTTGGTAGGACTGTGGCCTAGTTTTCCCAGTCACACCTAGACCCATAGCCTAACCTGTGACTTAATAGTTCAAAGCGGTATCGATCCTCCTGGTGACGCTCATTTTCAGACTAGAACTGCCCTAGTTAGTTCTCCTTTTTTCTCAGCGTGCACTAGGGTGGTGTGGGGATGAAAGAGCAGTCCCAGAACGTACGTTGCCACACAGTATGTCACTTTGACGTTGTTCTTATCGAAAACCTAAATGGTCATTAACAGCATGTAAAAACAAACAAAATGTAAAAATGATTTTTTTTTTAAACAAAGCTTATTGACTGGGAAGAACACCCCCATTTACAACTATATATCTCAATAATGTAGAATTTTATTTCCCCTTTTCGATATCAAACAAAATAATTTATCTTTTTTTAATTTCATATTTTGTTAGGTACTATACATGATTGTGTAAAGCTTCGTCTTGATCCGAGAATGGGTGTGGTAGTAATAACGTGTACATCTAAGGAAACAAAGCCTTATAGCTTAATACTTAAGGATTAGTTTCCCTTTTTGGTATCGAACAAAACAATTCTCAGTAATTAATTGACTAAGTGTTGAATTCTTTTTAATGATTCGTGTTTTTGTTAGGTACAATAAATAATTGGTTTAAGTTTCAACTTGATCCGGGAGTGGCTGTAGGAGAAATAACATGTACAAAAAATGTACCAGACAAAGTGAGCTAATAGAATTTTGTAAAAACATGTAGTGTGTGTGTGTTTATTTTTGAGTCCAGTGTAGTATGAGGGATTTGTGAGGCCCACACAATGACCAACAAAGAACATTGTCTCGTAATAGTTGTTAGATCTGCAGCCCCAGCCCATCCTCCCCCCTTTTTTTTTCCCTCCCACCGGTTCTCCAGCCGTTGTAATAGACCCCACGTTTTCTTATCTGAACTCCAGCTGCAGCCATCAATCAGAGGATATGGAGCTCAATTACTTCTACCATGTGTTGTAGTGGACATGAGCTGGGGGGGGAGGGGGGCTTCAGTGACTCACTCCCCCCGGGTGCGGGCAGTGGGGGCTGCGTGGTGTCACTGAACGGCAATGTGAATGTGATCATTCTTAACCAAGACATGAACGAGATTTGAAACTTTGACTACGTTGTTATCCCGACATATACAGTGGCGCCTTAACTCACATTAGGGCGCATACAGTGGCGCCTTAACTCAAATTAGGGCGCATACAGTGGCGCCTTAACTCAAATTAGGGCGCATACAGTGGCGGCTTAACTCAAATTAGGGCGCATACAGTGGCGCCTTAACTCACATTAGGGCGCATACAGTGGCGCCTTAACTCAAATTAGGGCGCATACAGTGGCGCCTTAACTCAAATTAGGGCGCATACAGTGGCGCCTTAACTAACATTAGGTCGCATACAGTGGCGCCTTAACTAACATTAGGGCGCATACAGTGGCGCCTTAACTCAAATTAGGGCGCATACAGTGGTGCCGTAACTAACATTAGGGCGCATACAGTGGCGCCTTAACTAACATTAGGGCGCATACAGTGGCGCCTTAACTCAAATTAGGGCGCATACAGTGGTGCCGTAACTAACATTAGGGCGCATACAGTGGCGCCTTAACTCAAATTAGGGCGCATTCTCCGTTAATAATCAGAAAACGCTCAATACTATAGTCGCTGATTTCACATTTTTTTATTCACTGTAACTGTAACTGTGTAGACCAATGTGTATGAGATTTATGTTAGTCTTGTTTCTTCTCTTCATTGCTAGCCCTTTTCATGGTAATTTTTTTTTTGGGGAGGAGAGGAGGGTAATCTTGTTTGTGTTAAGACGGTGGTTTGTCTCCCTGTCATGGGATTATTTACACTTTACTAGCCTCCCCCCCACCCCACTCTTCCGTATGGGCGCCCTGGGCAATCAATTCTAGTTTGGGGTGTTGAGAGGGGTGGGGTGATGGGGGTTGAAACATTACACTCGCTCTCTCGTCAGCAGCATGACATTAGCTCAACATCCAACTCTGGCTGTGATAGTAAAACTAAGATACTGTCAAGTTCTTCCTCCCAGAGCTACCTAGATCTACAAGTCAATAGGTTTGAAGGAAGTAGAATGAGATAATCTGTGTTTTTAGACAGTAGAACTTTTAGGTCTAAATAGTAGCTAGGTAACATTCTTCAATAGAGTTGTGTGGATTGTGAGGTCCTCAGGGACCCTCCTTCAGAGAACAGTACCAGGAAGAAGAGGAAGACAGAGAAAACTATTGTGAGGTCCTTAGGGCTCGCAAAGACCCTCCTTCAGGGAACAGTACCAGGAAGAAGAAAAAGAGGAGGATAGAGAAAACTATGGGAAGACAACATCAAAGAATGGACAGGCAAAGGACTGAGAGGAATAGAAAAAGAATGTTGACATATCTTGTGTGGTGCCCCAACGGTCCGACAGACTAATGGATAGGTGAAGGTGAGTGAATTAGGAAGACCTGGAAGAGCATCCGATTCAGACCAGGATTGGAACGCATAACCTTCACTCGATAGCAGTCGCTTTGCCATGCATTCACATTGGAATATTTACCCATTTGAGAAATTCCTTAGTGTACGCTGTCAACTACCTTCCAAGATAAGGTTAGGTTTAGTTAGTTCTATTGGATTTACTAGTTTCACATTGTTCTCAGCACTGACCTGTGTTTCTTTAAACTTTTCCCCATCTTGTTGTATTGGACTTTTGTACGTTATTGAAATGTGGGAACATCTTTTGTAACGGTCGATAACTGCGAGGGTGTCATTAGTCATTCAGGAGCATAGCGGCCGAATGGTGAAGCGCTAGGTGTCTGGACCGAAGGGTGACGAGTACAAATCTTTGTGAAGACTTGGATTCAGGCGTCAACAGTGATGTTGGTACATGGGGGGGACGGTGAAAGGAAATGTAATGGCGGGTTGGTCGTTGTTCTGGCCACATGTCACCCTGGTTCACTTTGGACATAGGAACAGATCAAATAGGACATCATCTGCGCCTGATCTGTGAAAGATATCATAGGATGTGCTCACTTTGATAGAAACACTGTAGGACATGCTTTGTTAACTGAATGACAAGCTTCTACAAGTGTCCGATATTTTTTTTATATTGTTGTCCATTTCATTGAATTCCTCAGCTGTTAATGGAACTTGACTATCGATTTCTGCTTTCCTGGGTGAGACAGCCCGATTCAGTGCCTGCTTGATGGGAGGGCAACGCACGAATTATACAACAGAAACACACATGCACATTACATCTTTTTATTTCCTAAGGTTAGAGCGATCAACCCAGACGCTGCTGATACATGTTCAATGGGGGCTTAGTTCATAGATCACGTATGTTCAAAGTAAGGTCGAGCTTCTCTCTGATATTTGGACGTTATGTACTTTAGGATTATGATGTATTTTGTCCCTGTTGTGAACACAGAAAATGAAACTATAGTTGAATAGGGTCCATTTTTACAAATTGTCATCTGTCACTGATTATATTCGCTATCATCTGTCACTGATTACCATTGTGTGTTTTTTTCCTTAGATGTCTACCCATCTTTAAAAATATGTTGTGGGAAATCATTTGGGACCTCTTTTTTGTTTTTGTTTTGTTCGATTAGGGCCACTTTGGCCTCGCTGTCTCCAGAGGGCGATACAATTAAACAAACGTACGGGCCTTGACCCAGCCCGCTCGTAGCAGTGAGATTCATTTGACCATAGTCCGTTCATCTCCCCCCCCCCCACCCAGTGGCTAGTCAAGCGCTCTAATCATACGTGAGGGATGGCCAGGGGACATGATTTATAGCGTTCAATTAAGAGTTGCTCGTATTGGCAATGGCTGTCCCGAATTGAAGAGTTGGAATACCCTTAGCCGCCTACTTCTTGGCCGGTTGTTTCATTTTATAATGAAATTCTTAGAATTGATTTAAATCACTTAAATGCGCACTTATCACAACAGAGCCACCAATGTGTTCATGACCCCATTCAGTCTACTTGGAATCGAAAGGGAAATAACTCCAAGTGTAGTCATACCACATTAGCAACACATTCGTAATTTTTTATTTAAAAAAAAAGATTTTCTTAGAAATTCACCTCCAGAATGAATATAATATATACAATAAAATAACGGTATGATTGTTAGTACTTTCTGTGATACTGGCAAAGTGTGTCATTAGCTCCAGCGAAATTATTTCAGTCCTTTCAATTTGTTCTCTTCTGTGGTGGTGGTGGCTAAGTGTCCTCAGGGCCTGGGGGGAGTGTTTCCAGTCGTCTGGTGAACTGAGGGAACAAGCGAAGGAAGAATTGTGGGAGAACATGCTGCCCCAGCACTGCCTGGTGTTGATTTTGCTATGAACTGAGGGAACAAGCGAAGGAAGAATTGTGGGAGAACATGCTGCCCCAACACTGCCTGATGTTGATTATGCTCTGAGACTTGACAACTTTTTTTTTTACAAAATGTAACTTTGAAAGCTGGATCATGTCAAGGGGAAGTAATATGGTGATCCTTGAAGCTTTTCCTGCTCATCTTGATGTCTCTTTCGTATTTGAACACAGTGACTCTGCAGTTGAGTAGATCTACTGGTTTGGATGTCATTCTTGGTTACCCAAAGCCGTGCTCTGTAATCTAGGACCCTATCGTTGAAAATGAAGACTCGATAGGGCTGGCTGCCTATGTCTTGTCGGCACTAAAGTTAGTCCAGTGTGAACTGTAGCAATGATGCTCCACTAATAGTGAACGAGGGATATTGTGAGAGTAGACACGTGATCAGTTCTCTTTATGTCACATGAAGTCTTCGGCTTCTTAATTAGTTGCTGTGGGTTCTGGTTTAGTATCCTTCACCCCCACTTTTTATTTCTAGATCCCAAACTGTGTTCCTCGAGGCCTGAATAGATGTGAAGTAATCTATCTCTCTCAAAAAAACAAAAAAAAAAGAAGAAGCAAAGTGTTCCGCTAAATACTCAGAATGTGCGAAGTGTTCCGTTAAGGAACAAGTTTGGGAACCACTGTTGTAGATTCTATCTTCCCATTCAGCAGATCATCTCTTCACAAAACTCATGTCTCTGTCTCTCTCTTGTGACAGAAGCCAGGTCAACATAGAGCGTCACCAAGGGTTCCGTCGGACAACACTTAGTGGTCATCAGGGGGAGCTCTGACTAAACACAGTCCAGTTGACTACCATGCCCCGGCGTCAAATACCTGCTGGCACTGTTTCTATTGCACCCAGCACTTACACCGTGATACTCTGCTATCATTGTCCTAGAGTGCATTTGGTTTTTATATTAAGTTTGGCAAACTACATTACACATGCATCCGTTATCTCAAGTACCTAACACGCTGGGGGTCAAGATAGTTTGAAATTGTGTGCTGAACACCTGACCACAGGGGTCAAAAGGTTACCAAAGTTACAGGCAGAATTTCTAGTTTTCTTACAATGTTTTCCAAGGGATGATACTCTTTATCTATTGGACACAGTTTTTGTTGATAAAATCTAAAAATGTTAGCAAAATATATCTCAGACAATACAATTAAGTTGGCCCAAAAAATAATTAAAAAATCAGGTCAAACTTCAACTACAATGCATCAAGTCCAATGTCCCCATTCGTCAACGTTACAAACCAATCAGAAGACTGAAGACTGGGGTCTAACACAGAAAACGTTCTCCAGAATGTCTGTTTGAATTGAGACTAAAGGGTCAATGCTTTCAGGCTTCTGTTTTCTAGAATTGGATTCAATGGAAAGAAATAGCATCTCGTATTGTGATGACCACTGAGCATCAGCGTTCTTTGCTGATGTAGGACAAAACCAAGGCCTATATGAAGTGTTCTTGTCCTAGTTTATGTAGTTGTTTCTGAGTGTATTCTGTGCACACTTAGTGGGCGGTGCCATTGAAAACAATAAATAAGATCCAATAATTAAACGCTGAGGTTTTCTTTGAATGCTTCTCAGCTTGATTGTAAATATGATTTAGACGTATATGCATATTTCCTTGTCCCTAACTGAAGGGCACGCTGTTAGTAGACCCTAAGAAGTGATGGGCTTGTTTTGAATTGAGCTTCAGGATTATCTGGATCTACAACACAGATAGAAAAGCCACATTTTCTGTAGTGGTCTCCCAACGAACGTCTTTTAATATTGACTTGATCAGAAAGGGAAAAGTTGCGTCATGTTTCAGGGGTAAACAACAAGAACTCAGACGTCAATCAAATGTCTGAGCGCGTACCAGGTTACAGGCTCCGTGGACTATGGTCAGCTGATCTAAAGGGTTTTATGTCTGCACAAAAAGCCAAGGAGACCAAGTTAAGGTTAATAAATATATATTTTTTTAATGAGGATATGTCTTACAATTGTGCATTACACATTCACAAAACATGACAACGATAGCTCACGAAGTAGACGTTCATCCTTACAGTTTCATTCAAACATGACATGGGACGTTGACATCACAAAGTTGGATTGGATTCGTTGATTGGATTGCTTTGGAAACAAACAAGCGACGGTCTCTCAGTTTGTAGGCCGGATGACTGTAGCATACTTAGAGGAGGAGACACCGAGTCGTGGCTACACGTTTCTAGCGTAATTAATGTGTCTATCTCTTTAGTAGAGTGATGGAATCATTTTCGTTGCCACATCCTTTGCAAGACATTCAATGGAACGCTGAAATCATTTCGAAGTTGTGGTGTTTTTTTGTTGTTGTTTTTTTTTTGGGGGGGGGGGGGGTAGCTGGCTGAATGCGCGTGTTTACTTTTCATTTTGAAATGACACCAGTTTTGTCACTGATTTGAAAAAAAAAAGCCCAAATTTGAGTTACATTTGATCCAGAGGTACCTAGTTGCGTACAATACGATGTGTACATTCTATTATGTGCACTGTGCCTTGCTACAGTGAGAGGTTCTATTGATTTGATAATCATCCTTGTTCTCACTGCCACATGGAGACAGCGGTGTTCACTTATGAGTCAGACTACACTGAAGGGTGGGACACGTCGCACTGAATCGGTGTTACCACTAACACTCAAGTTTCTGTGCAGAACTAAATCGACTCTGGCATTGTGGGCCTAGAGAAACCAAATTGTGTTTTTCATTCAGACCTTGTTTTAATTGAACTGCTGTGCTTCCCCAAAACTTTTTTTCGGGCTTTGGAGGGGGGGTAATATACATTTCTGCCCCACGTATCAAGGGCTGACATCACTGCAAACAATCGTTGAGTTCGATGGAACCAAGCCTCCGCTGCTTTATTAGGCACAGGGGGGGGGGGGTTAGGTTTCTCTGGGGACCGCGTCGTGGGTCGAATACGTCTTATGGGTCGTAGATTAGGCACCCCTGCTTTCTTGTGGCCTAGTAAAGCTGTAAAATAAGGATTTTTGTTAACTAGCGAGATACTTCTGTCTGAAGCCCAACCAGTTAGCTATAGGGCCGGCGGAGAAGCAACTTACGTTTTAACACAATAAATAGAGCAAGGAACGAGCCGCATCTCCAGTAACAACCGCTATTACACACACACACACACAAAGATCACACGCCATCATGTACTATCGCCGATCAATAGGTTGAATTGAGCGTGGATGACGTCATGGCTTGTTTCTGTCTGGAGCCGCCAAACAATAACTAACAATGACTTTAGGACCCATCCCCTGTTTCCAGATTGATTTTGTATGAACCACAAAGTTATCTCGCTCAAACCTAGACCAGTAGATCGATGATCTGTACGAGTAATGGTTACTAATTTTAGAATTTGTTCCTGCTGTGTCTGTTGTGTCATTGTGCTTTATATATGTTTTTATGTTTCAGATAAAACTTCTTTCCAATGTTGTCACAAGGGGCCTGAATATGGACTATTCCATTATTTTCTAATATTAACATCTCAGGGGTTCTGATATTTGATGGTAGACTATTCCATTCGTTTCAAATGTTAACATCACAGGGGTTCTGATATTTGATGGTAGACTATTCCATTCGTTTCAAATGGAGTTAAAACTCAACATTGCATGCATACAGATGTTAAAGTATTTAAATAATGGATACACTAAAATAAATTGGCTGGGGGGGGCAATGCCCTCTCAAGATAAAATACTTATTTGTAATAACACTATGTATCACACACAAGTAGAGTGTGGTCAAGTGGTCAGTGAACACCTGGTAGATAAATGATCTAGCCAGCCAGGGTCAGATAAGATCAGTGAAGTCAGAGCACCACACACAGTGCAGACCAATTGAGTCCCGGAGGTAGGGCGGTCACATTGACCCAAGTACTGTCACTAGCCAACTTCATCTATTAAGAACATTTCCTTCCCATGTAGTCTTGTTGTTGTTTTTTTTTGTTAGAATTGACTATGTTGGTCTGTGTAGGCACTTCATAATCAGTGACAAGCATTCTCTTCTGTTATAGCAAGGGTTCTCAACCTGTGGGTCGCAACCCCCTTGAGGGGTCGAT
This sequence comes from Biomphalaria sudanica, assembly GCA_036873155.1. NCBI lineage: Eukaryota > Metazoa > Mollusca > Gastropoda > Planorbidae > Biomphalaria > Biomphalaria sudanica. Next base: position 2,916,470 of record JAZGLO010004016.1, read on the forward strand.
TGACGATTTGTCAGGGGTCGCCTAAGACCATCGAAAATATGGATTGTATTTAGTGTATTCTTCTATTGCTCTGTATGTTATTAAAGGGGGGGGGGGGGTCGCGGCAGAGTGGGGATAGTAAAAAGGGTCGCCGAGCTCAAAAGGTTGAGAACCGCTGTGTTACAGGGATGTGCATTGGGTTGTAGTTATTCCAACTAGCCCTTGTAGCCTATGGTTTAGACAATAAATCTCAGAAATCTTATTGAAAAAACAATACACTTTTGATGTCTATTCATTAAGAGATACAGCTTTCAATTTGAACGTAGAGCTCTGTAGAAACACAAATGAAATAAGTTGTGCAACAATTTAACACTATACTTCAACTCACTTCCAAACTATTGCTTCTGCCATACAAGAAACATCTACAATAATGACAGTTTGGTTCTGTCTGTCTAGTTTGGTTCTGTCTGTCTAGTTTGGTTCTGTCTGTCTAGTTTGGTTCTGTCTGTCTATTTTGGTTCTGTCTGTCTAGTTTGGTTCTGTCTGTCTAGTTTGGTTCTGTCTGTCTAGTTTGGTTCTGTCTGTCTAGATTGGTTCTGTCTGTCTAGTTTGGTTCTGTCTCTCTTCTTTTCCACTGCCTTTTATTCACTCATCTACACCAATTCTACAAAAAAAATGGCATCAGACTATTGACACAAACACATCACAACATCTACCTTCTTCTGTTGATTTCAGGGCAGGCTGGAATGTGTTCAAACTTTGATTCAGTATGAACATCACTGGGCAAGAAGTCTAAACTGAAAGTCATAACTAACTATTTATTCCTTTTGAGAGAAAAAAAACCCCATGATAAATTACCCAAATTGTATATCTTGTCTACAAAATACTTTGCCTAAATAATATAAAATCAACTTATAGTCAGCACTTAACTTTAACTTAATTCTTTTGACTCCCATTGGAGCTTAGAGTCGCAATAGTACTTCACCATAGGACTTTGTTCTGGCCGATTCCCTCAGTTGGGTCCATGTCCATCCTACCCCTTTTGCCTCTTGTTCCACTGATCTTATCCATGTTGTTTTTTTTTGGTCTCTCAGCCTTACTCTTCTCCGGTAGGTTTCTAGTCCAAATTTGTGTTTTGCAATATTTTCTGTTGTTCTTTGCAAAGTTTACCCAGCCCCATTTTGTGTCTTTTGATTTTTTTGCTCTATTTGTTGTTTTCTGGGTTGTTTCACACAGAAGAGTTTGTGAATTTTTTGTTTGTGGTCATCTTGCATATTGAGAACTATGCACTTTGAAAGGGAATGTATACTTAGTTCAGAATACAGACTTTTAAAGATTTTAATAAACCAAATAAATCAGCACAATGACAATAATTATATCACTTGAATTGACCACTCCATGAATTAATATGTTTTCAGTGAGTCCAAACATCTTTTTTTAAATATGTAGTACCAAAATTTTCAACAAAATTTGACCAACAGAAATATTAATTAGTAAGTCTTCATATAGTACAGATTTAAAAATGAATTTCCTCTGTTGTAGAATTCATATCATCTAATTTAGTCAAGTCAGCAGCTACATATCTTTTTTTTTTTCTCTCTCTCTCTCTGCAGATAAACTATTGCTGTGATGAATTGTAAGGTTTTAAAGCACAATAAAGGTGAACAACTCAAACTAAATAAAAGGCAAAGCAATCGACAAGAGTTCTCTCCTTATGACTGCCGTACACAGTACAGAGACAAGTTGGCCTGGTGCTTATTGACTTTTTTTGTTAGCTTGCCAGATTGGATTATGTTAACCATCTTCCTGATCCTTGTAAAAAAAAAAATACTTGTATCCACAATTATGAACACATTCAAACTTCTCTAAATGATACTCAGTGTAAATATTGTGTCAGCCATGTGTCCAGCAACTCACATGTTTTGTGGAAGAGAATTACTTTCAGCATAATGGTAGGCATCTCATAGTGGTAATGGTGTTGACCAAAGGTGCTAGATGTCAGACTGAATGAGACTTAAGCAACTGTACTATTATAAATATCCCACAACTATCTAATTTTGAAGGATTTTATTATCTTAGAAGCAAGTCAATTCAAGAACATTTTTTTTTAATTAGTGAGGGAAAATATTTTTAAAGGGAGATAAATCATGAAGCCAAATTGATTCCTTTACATATATATGGATACAAGTAAAGATATTGGAATACATTGAGTCACTTGCCAAGCGCTAAGGTGGGTGAAGACATTCTGCATTAAACTTCAGGATTGCTGTGGATCTGTTACATTGCCTTTTTACCCAAAATCTGACCACACGAGTTGCATCCACTTGAAAGAATGGGTACCTGACCACTTAGTTTGTTCAATAATAAGTATTCAGCTGTCACATCTAAAAAAAACAACAAAAAAACTTTTTCTTCTTTTGACATTTTAATATAAATTATATTTGGAACTAACACTTTCTGTAGAGCTTTGATGCAAGGTGATAGGGAATAGTGAAAAGCAGGAAAGTCAATAGATTGGCTTGGACTATGACAATGCTGAGCAGATAAAATCTAATAGAAAACTTTGGAAAATGCTGGCCTCCCCCTGCATCTAGCATTGCAAAATCAGCTAACCAGCTACCTGCCAGATGTCAGCTAAAATTGAAAATGTATAGTGAAAGTAGCCATTGCTTTACTTCCAAGATATTTGATTGTCTGCTAGTTCTAATAGATCATAGAGTCAAATGAAAAAGTAAGAAGGATTTCAGGAACTAATTTTTTTTTGTTTCTTCTTGTAGTCCCAGAGTTTGTTCATTTTTGGTGACTTGATCATTATTGGTCCAGTCTGTTGGCTTGCATGATTGAGCAGTGTATGTTTGATTGGTATGCTGATGTATTATATGTATGTATGTACATTATCTTGATTGTAATTCGGACCACTCTTTCTGTAAATGCTTGTATTGCTAGATGCCAGGCAGTCAAGGACAAAAGAGAAAACAAAATAATGTTTTAAAGGCATAATCTAGGTGCAACTGAAGTAGAATGGCTGTCAGGTTTAGAGATGCCATAAAGGGATGTGTGTATAAAAGTACTGCATACTACTACTGTTTACCATTGCCATAAAATAGAAAACTAGCTGTTGTCAAGGATTTCCCTCTTCAGTTGTTAGACTTTTGAATCTATTCTGTGTTGAATGCTAGTCTACTGCCTTAAAACATAGGCTGCCATCTTCTGTCTTACTTCATCCTAGTGAAAGAAATTCATGCAATACAAAACCCTAGTAAAGAGATGTACAACTGTAAGACTCAAATGTTTCCTTTTGTTGATGTCAATATGTAAAGAGTGACACTTTGGAACAATTTTTTTTTTTATATATATGAATTCAAATATTTCTTTTCATCTTGTGCACAGTTCATTTGTCTTCTGCTACCAAAATTTGTTATTGTGGTAATTAAATTATAATTTATATTTTTTTAAAATAATTGTTTACTTTTGTACAAAACTGAAATCAAAAGAATGTAAGTCTTGATATGTCTTGCCCCCAAGTTTTACTTGTTGACTGTCAGCCACGGCACAGTCTTATCTAAACTTATTGAATGTTAACAAAAACATATTGAACCTTGAACTTCTAACTAGCTAGTCATCCTAGACTATAACTTGAGATTTATGGAGACTGTAGTGGCCATGTATCTCTGTGTGTCATGGGTCCTGTCTAATGGATGCCTAGATATACTAAGTTTGAATGCTAGCTGCTCACTGTACACAATAGTTTTCTGCAATCATTTTCTAATACTTAATCTGGCAGCAGCTTTCATGGTTTTGTTATCTTTTTTGTCTGCCGCATGTAGCCTGTTGCATCATTGAAAACATTAATCTACTGCTGCCCATAGGGCTGTGGGTGTTTTCATAAGGGAAGATAATTCGTGGAGAAAACTGTATAATTTCTACCTTCAAATTTGTACTTTGTTAACCTTAGTTACATTTATGAATAAGATCTTTTTCTATTTGTTGGTTTCTCTGTGTCATCAGTTTGTAAGGAGTGTTTTGATTAGCTATAAATGCAGGTATCATAATAGTTGTTTTGTTTTTTTTTGTGTTTCATGAATAATTTTCCAGTTCTTATTTTGTAATTTGATCACGTATACTTCACTCATTAGCACTTAAGACCATTTCAGGACTGACTTATAGAGCATGTGTTGCAGTTTTTACCATGACAGTGTGTCTGTTACTTCTCTTTGCACTATTTATTGATTAGTATGTCACCTTCCAGTTGAAAAAGTCAGATCTAGGTTTATTAATGAGGATCATTATTGGAGTTTAAAGCTTATATCATTCATTATGAATCAGGACCACATCCAATTTTTGTATTTCATAATGCTTCTTGTATCGACTAACCAATGTTGCCAATGATAAGAAATTAATGGCATGGATAAAGCTGTTTGCTTCAGATTGCCAACATAATGGATTGTTATCACACTTTTACCCTACTGTCCTGCAGGAATGGTTTGTCATAGTATAATCATCTTCTTTCTGTAACTTCTAAATCATAGTCATAGATCTATACCAACCTTGTAAGTTGAAGGTACTGCCAATCTTACTGTCAAATCTGCGGCTATCTATTTTAATCACATTTTGTGATGCACAGCTTACTCATGATTGAGTCATCTATAACTCAACTCCTGGACCAAAGTCATCTATAACTCAACTCCTGGACCAAAGTCATATATAACTCAACTCCTGGACTATAGGCACCTATAACTCAACTCCTGGTCTAAATTTTTTGTTTCTCTCTCAAGTAGACGAGTTCAAAGTTTTATTTCATAGGTATAGTAAGTTCATATCCATTCTCTTAAGAATTTGCTGAGAGAACATTGGTATAAACAAACCTTAAGTATTTATTAGGAGTGTCACTCCCTAACATTTGTGTGTCACTACTTGGTGTCAGTGTCTGTTGTTTTGTAATTGACATTGGCTGGCATTATTCACAATGTTCACACTCAGTGTTTAGAAGATTTGTCTGACTGATTGTTGCTTGACTCCTTTTTTTTTTCTGTAAACATTTACATCTTAGCATGCTGAGCTGGAACACAGGACTCAGATTCTGATTCTGTATGGCAATATTTATTTGACTATTTTGTTTGCAATATACATATGAGATGACAGACATTCTCTGTTAGAAGTCATTATGTAAAGATGTTTCACCTTTTATTGACTACATTCTACTCCTATCTGACTATAGCAACAATTATTGTTTAAATACATGTGTAGGATGTGTATGATCACTTATGTTAATGTACATGTCCAAGTGAGACCTCGGCTCCCAGAATGTACTGGTCATGTTTTGTATACTTTACTTTGACACGCAGACCTCAGAGAACTTTCCTAACTATGGTATTGTTATCAAGAACTGGGACCAAACTGAAGCCACCAGCTTATCAAGCAGTGTAGAGGAAAGAGAGAGGTCACAATTCTCACATTAACTCATAGGACGTAGGAGCTAAATTTTCTTTTAGTTTCTACCATAGACTCGGACTAATAAAACATTTTAATTTCATAGAAGGTAAAAAGATAATTTTAGTCTGGTCTTAAAATGATTTTTTTTAAATTAACCATTATTATGAAAAACGGTAAGTCTGGACTCTTGATTGAAATTTCAATTCTGTTCTAGTCAGTTTTTTAATGCTAGGATCTAATTTTGATTTTTTTTTTAAACTCAGCAATAACAGTTGACATTTTTGTTAGAAGACTTATTTCCTGTAGCTAGTGCCTTATGTTTGTTTTAACTAAACTATGTTACAATGTTAAGGCAACTTCAGATATATGCTTTACATTTGATATGGCGGCAATGTCTTTTTTTTTTTAAATAACAGATTCTCTTTCATTTATACTTATCTTTGGTCTGTGTGTGTGTGTATGATTAATTCAGCTCAGTAAATGCAGGTCTGATTGTTGCATGAATTATAATGTGTATGATTAATTCAGCTCAGTAAGTGCAGGTCTGATTGTTGCATGAATTATAATGTGTATGATTAATTCAGCTCAGTAAATGCAGGTCTGATTGTTGCATGAATTATAATATGTATGATTAATTCAGCTCAGTTAATGCAGGTCTGATTGTTGCATGAATTATGTTTTTTTTAAACTGTATGCCCATTGTTTATCACTTTATTCAACTGGTGACCCCCAGGTCATAATTACTTTGTATGACGCAGGCCTGTTAAGTCAACTATATATGAACTTTGAACTTCATTCGGAATTGAAACCAAATGTCTTTTGATAACTATTTGATTTCCATGCTACTTGATGTAAATACAAACTTGTAGACTTGAAAATCATGCACATTATTTTTTGTGTTTCTTTTATTTGTTTGTCAAGTTTATCATTACAATGTATCCGTTATTATTACACATCTCATAATCTTCTTGGTTTAAAAGGGAAGTGCTTTAACATTCAGCTCTACACTAATTTTCACACTAGAGATATTTTGTTAAAATTTTGAGCTTCAGTTTTTTATATTTTTTGAAAGCATAGAATTAAGTTTTAGTTCAACAAAGTCTAGAATCTAGAGCCTAGAGAAAGGGACTAGGGGCCCTTTAGACTGTCTCTCTTAGGACATTGCCACTATTTTTACAACACATTTACGAAGCTTTAGTTAATATTTTAATATTCTGTAGTAAAATTCTGAATCAGGAGACGGGACGGAGGGGTGGTGATGAAGAATGGGTTTTTAGTCAGTAGCTAGCAGTAGCATGTAAGATGAGCACAAATAAAGAAATGTGTGTGCTATAATTATCATCACCCTGGGATTACACTTTGTAAGTTACAAAGTTACCCCATATTAGTTTTCCTGTTGAGTTCATTGTCATTATATGGCCCTAGTAAGAGGTGTGGGCCTACTAAAAGCTGTGTACTTTTATCAATGTCAACAAAACAATAGCTGTGGAGAGCAAAGAGTAGGATGGCGATGTCAAATTCAAGGAATGCTGAACTACAGCCCACTTTTACTTTACCCACACAATGTCAGCACCAACTAAGAAACTTTTTTTTTGTGAAACCCAGAATGCTAAGATGCTAGAATCTTTTGTGGTTGATTGTTATAAATTAATACATACTTGACCTTTTATTAGATCTACATTTAAACTCTTATATAGACATTACAGCTGGGTAAACCTCAGATTGGTTCTTAAACTTTTACTGAGGACACCCCCTAAATAAAATTCATCTAGGTGTGTCTCTAGTGATGTTAAGAATCATTTTGTATGTCTAGTGATGTTAAAATCATCTGTGTGTCTAGTGATGTTAAAAATCATCTGTGTATGTCTAGTGAAGTTAAGATTAATTATCTATGTATGTCTTAAGTGATGTTAAGATTATCTATGTATGTCTAGTGATGTTAAGATTATCTATGTATGTCTAGTGATGTTAAGATTATCTATGTGTCCAGTAAGACAAAAATGTTCATCACAAGGATGTACGACAGTCTGGAGAATTTTGACCATTTTGAAACTAGAAGAATCAAAGTGAATACATTTGAAACGTCTTCATCAGTACCTATAGAGTGGATTTCGTTGTTGACACCTATCCTGAAAACAGTATACATTTTAAAAGGTTCTCATTAGAATACGAAACATCTATCACTTAAAATATTTAAATTTTCTGAAACATTGGTAATAATGTCATTTTATTTGGTTAATAGTCAAACATGGATTGATAACTAAAACGAAAGTACAACTTTTTTTCCACCCCCATTTCTTCACTCTTTGTCAGGACATTGCCCTAACCCCCTTTTTTTTTTCAATCCACAGTTCGAGAAATGCTGCATAACCAATCATGACAATAAAGCCTTAAACTCATATGTGTTATTTAAAAAATGACAAAGTTCACTTTAACTTTTTAATTCCTCAATTTTTTTAGAATATAATATGTATATCTACACTTAGCTAACAAAAAAAAATTTTTTTTAAACAATGTAATCAGAAAACAAGTTGGCAACTCTCATGATACAAAATTTCTATGCTTTAATAATTATTAGAGTAAGGGAAATAATGCTGATGTTCTACTCTGGAAGATGATAGCCAAGTTATATAATATAAAAGGGAAGTAACTGAGACAGACATTTGCATACAGTATTCAAAGCAGGTTTCTAAAAACATTATTTATAGCGCATTCTTTTTTCGAAGTCCAATACATTGTTTAACTTATCCAACATTTTTTTTTTAACTAGTTCTTTGTCAAATTTTTTCTTGGAATCCATAATCAAAAACTATCAAATGACCACGGATGTCCAATAAATACAGTTTCAAAAAAATGATTAGTTTTATTCTGATGAAATAGCATTGTGGTACTATATAGTCTTTGACATAATTCTGGCAGACAGTGTTGAAGCTGATTGCAGAGTCCAGAAAACTTCTTATCTATTAAGTTAATAATGAAGATAAAAAAAAACACACTTGAAATTATTAGTTCTATAAGAATGTAAAATATAATGTATTTAAAAATGGTTCTATTCTTATCTCTTTTCTACTTTAAAAAAAAAACACATATCATTGATACAATTCAATATTGGTCTATATTTAATATGTAGTACAACTGTACCTTATTTATGTTTTTGACAGACTGTGGTGAATATTTTTTTTTCAGCCTAAGCAATAAATTGGTGTACAATGTAAACCAGAAATTAACAATGATTGTCAAAAAAATACAACAAAATAATGCTTAATATTAAGAACTGTATAACACATCACAGATGAAGAAGGTCTCAAATCTATACACAAATTAAAACAAAAAATCAAGTTGTTAAAAAGATTAGTGTCTCTTTGCAAATTAAAGGTTTACTGCTGACAATTGTGTCAGCTTTAAAAACATGTATGTGGGTAAAAAATCCCAGGGCACAAATGACTATAGAAAAAAAAAAGTGAAATATTCTAAACTTTATTAGCAGACGAGATTTGGAACTCAAGCTAGAAACATTTTTTGTTTGCCATACACTCTAGGCTTGAGTTCAATTGAAAGAAAGCATTAGCAGACTATTAAAATGATAGACGTATTTGGAATCCAAATATATTCTAAAAGAAAGGTTTTAGCTAAGTCTACTTGATTAATAACAGGTTCACACTAATTCCTTATTTTTAACTACAAAAATACAACTTTTCAACTAAATCCCACCAAATCTTGACATCTATTATACAGTTTAAAAAAGTACATTAAAAAAAAAGGTAAACACGAAAAATTAATTCAATGAATGTAACACAACATATAATATCTAGTAGGTCTGCCATTACAATGACCAATTAGTATCTTTTGGCATAGAAATAAATATCAACTTTTCTTCACATTAAAAAAAAAAAACAATCCTGTTAATACTGATATAAATATGGCACAGCAAAGCACTCAACTAAATAGACAAGAATATGTACTTAAAAAAACACAAAACTGAAAGACTACACACAAAAAAACAACAACTAAGCATGAGATCTTTATGGAATGTAAATGGTTCCATCAAGTCCTGACAAACTTTTCTGGTTCTTTTTTTTTAGATATGTCAAGTAAAAAAGTCAAGTTCCAACTTTCAGACCTTGCAATCTATAAGGGAGATGATGTTAAGGACATTTGTTGTTTTTTTTTGGCCAACGGTTAATGAGCAGGGTGTCACACCGACCAACTGCCTTTACTTTCCCCAACTAAAGTCAGCTACTTATTAGCGTAGCTAAAAATCCAAAATCCCAGTCTTCACCAAGATTTGAACCCAGGGCCCAGGTTTGTAAGCCAAGTGCTTAACCACTGAGTCACCACACCCTTCTTTTTAAATATAGTTCTTTAAGACTATGAATAAGAAAAAAAAGTTAGATCAAAATTCAATTTCTTACTTTTAAGATTAATGGATAAGATGCTGTTTTAAAGTAAACAAATTTTATTTATACGGCCCTGAAATAAATACAAAAAATACAACACACTTCACTGAATTACTTTAATGTGTTTATTCTTTGGTGAACTTAAAGGACAACAGCGTAAGAGAGGTGCCCGCATAGGAGCATAAAAATCAACTCAGGCACCATTTGGACCAGACTGGCATAGAGGAAAGTAGCTGGCAGCAGATGGCCTTTAAAAGACAGTTGGATAGATCTCACAAAGGCTGCGGGACACACAATTTAAGACCCAAAAGGAAAGCCCTTAGCGAAGACAGGTGTAGAAGACAAAAAGAAAACTTAAATAAACCACCTGTGGACAACGACTTTGTCTGCACGAGATGTAGAAAAATATGCAGGTCGCAGCTGGGTTTGCATAGTCACTGCACACATCATTCGGAATCAAAGAGTTGCTATGACCGATATTATCGCAAAGACCTTCCTTCAGGGAACAGTATCAGAAAGTGATGGGAGGACAACATAAAAGAATGGACGGGCCTACCATTGAAAGAGATTCTAACTAAGGCAAAAGACACAGAGAGGAATGGAGAAAGACGGGTGGCGAATCTTTCATGGTGGTCCAACAGACTAAGGGATATGTAAAGGTAAAAAAAAAACAACAATGAAATGTATTTAATCCTAGAAATGAGTGTTAATCATTCAATGAAATGTATTTAATCCTAGAAATGAGTGTTAATTATTCAATGAAATGTATTTAATCCTAGAAATGAGTGTTAATCATTCAATGAAATGTATTTAATCCTAGAAATGAGTGTTAATCATTCAATGAAATGTATTTAATCCTAGAAATGAGTGTTAATCATTCAATGAAATGTATTTAATCCTAGAAATGAGTGTTAATCATTCAATGAAATGTATTTAATCCTAGAAATGAGTGTTAATCAGTCATGATTCACAAAATAATTGTTAGAAAAAAAAAATTTAACAAAGAAAATCATCTAATAATTGATCTTAACTCACTATTCACACCTTTACATCTTCTGCCCTACAGATCGCAAAGTCTAAAAGGGGAAACTTTACTTGATACTTTAACACTAGTCACAATGTACAAGTAACAACATGGTCTGTTATACTAATGTCACCTTATACTGTACACAGTCGGCTAACTGGGATTTGTGAGCTCAACAGCAATGCAATGTTTTGTTTCTTTGTTTCTTCAACATAAACACTATTTTTGAAATCCTAGATTTATATATTACAGTCACTCATTGGCTGCTCAAAGAAAGGGAGACTACACAAATGGTACAGTTCCATTCCATTTCACATCTGCTCCGTACCATCTGCAATTAGAATAAAAGAACAGCATTTTTGATATTATTGTTTGCAACACTCTGAAACGTCATAACTAGAAGGCTTAAACAAGGACAAACAAAACCTAAAATTATATTGTAAAGATCAATCATATGTATATAAAAATATAGGTATATAGCTGGGATAGCCACAAGAAATACTGCATTCCTCATTAATCTTCGGACTCAAAGACAAGCCTTATTATTATTATTATAGATATATATATAACTCTACGGAAGATTGAAAACTATATCATGAATTACTTGGTCATTATGCAGTTTTCTAGTGGAGGAATTTTATTTTCTTCTTCCCTCCTTTGAAGGCCAGTTTTAGGACGTGGGCGACCAACTCTGGTTTCTAGACAATAATAATAAAAAAAAAAAAAAAAATCAAAACACAATATTAAGTAAGGAAGATTTTTTCATAAATAGAATACAAAATTAAAAAAAAAAAAATGAATGTTTAAAGCTTTAAAAACAAAGCAAATAGCTTTGTAACACAGTTGCCAAGGGAATTAGGACAAAACAGAGCTTATGGGTGGCTGCCTTGTCATGCAGTATGGGCACCAGACTATCATCTTGATGGTCCTGAGTTTGACCCTGCCCGCAATCATCCCCTGCCATCCTGCAGGAGATCTGGGCTAGGACATAATTATCCTTTAGAAAGAATGTCCAAACACATAAAACAAAACAATGGTATTTAACCTAACTAATCATCAAATCTTGTTCATTATAATTTGGATAACAAAGACTTAATAGCACTATGGTCTTATATCTATTGTGGACCCATGGGGAAAGGGGATATCATATCCAGGAGAAGATTTCCATGCTGCCATGTTCAATAACACAACTCTGCTTGAGTTGGGATTCAAACTCCAGCCCCCTTGATAGGTAGCCAACTGATTGTCACTCATCCAATTTAACTCTTTCTCTCCTAACTGACAATACCAGCGTTGATTCCACTAGAATGTGGTAAATAATTACGGAGAGAAAGAGTTAAAACTCAGTAGATTTTCTCATTTTATTTACTTCTTTTTTTTTTCAAGCATTTTAATTTATTCTGTGATCCATTCTTCACCATTAACAGAAAAAAAGTAGTTGCAGTTATCTTTTTGGAATGGACTTCAATAAAACTGTTAGACTGTCACACTCAACAGGTGGACACAGTAGCAACAATCACATGATCAGAATAAAGCAATTCAGAGTTCCTCCAGAAAGTACTTAAGGAGGGTTGGTGGACTAATTATTCGTATAGTTAAAATAGAAATAAAAAGTTGTTTCAAAATTCAGAAATTCTCTACAATTAGTTTGAACATAAAGTGAATCAAAAGAAAAAGTTTGATTCCTGAATAGAACTGCAAGCAACTAGTTGCAAATTGGCACTTGAAAAAAAAAGGAAAGAAATTATTTTTTTTTTAGTTTGAAAAAAAAATGTGTTTTATCTTAGAAATAGAAAAATTAACATTCACATTTAAATTCTCACACCATACAAGGAAATATTTTTAGAAAATTATAACTGAACTATGTACATTTTGACAGTTAACCTTCTTCAGGACACATAGGCATAGATCTATAGAGCAGATGATCTAATTTCATCTGTTTCTATGGCCAATGGTAAACTAGAGTGTCATGTGGCAAGCCAGCACAACAACCAACTGCCGTTACTTTCCCCAACTAATGTCATGTAACCATCAGAGTTGGGTGGACTCAGGGTCTTTCTAAAATCTAGACATATACAAAGAATGACTAAAGAGAACATATTTGTTTAGTTATTTCTCAGTTGTTAGCTCTAAATGAAAATTTTAAAATCATTGTTCAACACTTTGTGTATTTTTTGGCCTTTTCTGGCCAATAACAAAAATGGGTTTATGGTTAGTTAGTTAACACTTACCAATGGACAAAACAGTTGGCTTGACCTGCGACAGTAGTCCTGTATAGTACCACATAGTAAATTTGTTCTCCACACGCCAATCACTCACCAAGTCTGGGTTCAAACTGAACAATAGTCCAAACTGGCCATTGACCTTCGACACCCATATTGGATTTTTGGGAGTCTTCAACATAGATCCTACCTGGCAAGCATGAAACAAAAGTATAAATGGATATACTTTTGTTATTCTTTATGTAAAGTTAGAGCAAAGTTTCTATGCAAGACTTCAAGGTTTATAAAGTTAAGTTCATCCACCCATGTACACCAAACAGCCAAATTGTCTTACTGACCGATGCCTAAACAGACCTTCAAAGCCTGAAAAACTTGGATTATTCCTATATAAAGCAACTTAGGACAGCTCTTGTAAACCTTAATATCAACAGCACAGAAACTTTTCTTCAATGTATTCCAGCACACATGGAATTAGAATGCAATGAAAAAAAAGACATACTGGCCAAAGATGGAAGAATGAATAAACAAATGAAAATCCATCTCTACCCAGAAGAAATGATGAAAATAATTAGAATAAATGAGAATTGGATCAGCTCACATCCCAATTACAAGAAAAAGGATGCCTAATATAAGCTATCTCGACATGACCAACGCATAATTTTTCGACTCAGAACTGGACACAACAGAATGAGACAACATATGTTCCCGAAGCTTTAAGTTAGAACGAGCGAAACCTGCTCTTGTGGAGCATCACCAGAGAATGTTGACCATGTCCTTCAATGCTGCAAACTATATCAAGAGGCCAGAACAAGACTCTGGCCCAAAAAACCCAACTATAGAGCAAAAACCACACGGAGAACTGCCTGATCTGGAAACCACTGCGCGGTTCATCTCACATAGAGGATTACTGATCTGAACCCTCCCAAATGTAAAATGAAACAAAGAAGAAGAAGAAAGTTCATCCATTTCCATGATCAAATCTTTACAAAGATGTGTGTAGTAGGTCCAATGGCTGACTGCCTTTACTCTCTCCAGCAGACGTAAAGAGTTTTATAAGAAGAGAGTGAATTCAGGGGCATAATCTCTTTGAAAAAAAAGACATATCATAATCCCATCCTTGTTCACAGAGGGACAAAATGAATTGAATAATTTTTCTTTTTAGCTTAAAATAATTAATAGATCTGTCATTTTAATGAAACATTAGTTTACATTGGAATGTAGCAAAACACTGAACGAAACTGAATTTTCAAAAGCTAAAAAAAAATTTACATTCACTAGACTGAAAGATTGAAAAAAGAAAATTTTATTGCTAACAACTGAAAGAAACTCACTGGAGAATTGTGAAAAAAAAAAAAAATTTGAAAAAAAAAGCTTCTTTCTTATAAAATGTGACCCTTGTTATGGAGTGTGTGTGCATGTTTCTGATGTAACCACGATGTAACCAGGTGGGCAGATGGTTTGGTTTTGTAGGGTGAAGAGGTTCTGAAAAAATTTTTGAGGTGGTCTGTCGTATTTCAGCTTAGAAATAGAGGTGTCAAAGTTGAAGGCGAGAGAACTAGTGAGAGACGCGGGACAGAAGGACGTGTATTTTTATTGAGTTACAGCGTGTTTAAAGTCTCATTTTTTACTTGTGTCTCCTAAAATATTTCCCAACTTCTCAAGTGTAATGAACTCAATAAAAAATGAGAGCTCAGAAATAGCTCAATGAAAAACACAAACATTTCTTTACCTCTGTTCTTTTCTCTGGGTCTTCACCTTTATCCCAAAACATAAACCCAATTTGACTTCTGGTTTGTATCCCATGAACTGGGTGAGGCTGAAAAGAAAAAAAGAAAATAATAATTTAAAAATAAAGAAGTGACATTTCTCTTGGTTCATTTTCACAAATCTATCCCAGCATTACATTTGGTGAATACACTTGGTATTTAGAGACATTCCTTCAAAATGAATATTATTATAACCTAGACCAAACCTCCCCCAGGGCAGCAGTGAATGACTGCAGACAAGATTAAAAACTGGGACATTATGATGACAGTCTGGACAGTCACACCAAAGGATGGCTGCCTGGTCATGCGGTTTGAGTGCTTGACTATCGTTCGGACATCGACGGTCCCGGGTTCAAACCTTGCCTGCTCCCATCCCCCATCATCCTGCAGGAGGTTTGGACTAGGAAGTAAAAAATCTTCAACTCTGAAGGAACATCCAAAACATGTCAAATATTTTACAAACATTTTAAAATGATCAGGAAGCCATCTGCTTTAGAAAGGCTAGTAATTTTCTAACAAGCCTCGAATGTTACGCTAATGAAAATCTATCTACATCAGCATTTTTGATTGGTGACAAGAAATAGCTTAGCTAGTCTAGGCTGTAAAAGGAAACAAATTTATTTATTTGAAACTTGAAAAATTCATCTGACATACTTTAGAAACAACAATAAAGAAACAAAAAAAAAAGTACCAATAAATTTCCTTTATCGTCATATAAGAGTTCTCCATTATGTAAATGAGGTGTGGCTGAGCCAGTCAAGGCTAAATTGATCAAACTCTGAGTTGGATCCTCCATATCAGACAACAGTTTTAATTTGAACCCTGGTTTGACCTTGATCTCTTCCCGAATTCTTGAAGAAAAAAAAAAAAGTCAAGCATCAAAGAATATGAAGAGCTCACTAGAAATTGTTAGTGACTAAATAACAGGCAGTACATTGAAGAGGTTCAAGTGATCTACTTTAAATAACAAGTGAACTATTAAACAAGCACACACAAAGAAAAGTGATACTTACTTGGGAATTGTTCTAGACAAAACCAAACTGTAGAGAAACAAAATACAGCCATTGCCATGTTCTGTTTGAAACTGTTATAGAGAGAAAATCTTGCTCTGATTTTTTTTAAAGAAAATTTAAATAGATATAATAAAACACCCAAACACACTGACTAAAAACAGATAGGACCATAGCTATAGATAATACAAATGTCCTGAATCAATAGTTTTAAATAGATACTTCCACTTTAATTAGCATGATGAGCTATGTTCCCCTGCAGCAACTAAATGAACAGACACAAATGTTTACTGACAATTTGGTTTAGATTTTATTATTCACACATCCAGATTTCTAAGAGAGAAATATTCTGCATCCACTGGTTACAGTAACTTGAAGCTTTTTGAAAGTTATTTATAATTTTAGTCCTAGGACTGATGCGGACAGCAGAAAGAAAATCAAATTGACCACAGACAGACAGGCAAAGGTTATGATGGCACTGGATGTGACCAAATATGTAGGTCACAGCTAGGATTGTGAAGCCACTTTAAATACTGCACTCCTTCTTAATCTTCTGACTCGAAGTCAAGCCTTATAATTTTTGTTGAAGTCCCCCCCCCCCCCATCAACTTATTCTAATGTCCCTATTAATTCAGCACTTGGGAAATGTAAATAGTTGCAATAACATTTTTTGTTTTAGATAGTAGGCTCCACAAATCAAGTCAAGGAGAGATGACTAGTTTTGAATGAGGGCATAAAGAAATGTATTTCTTAACTAAAGCATGTCTCACCACAAGTGCTAAGTATTGGACAATAAGATCTTTACAGTGCTAGACCAAATGTAAGCTTTCAAACAATGTTGCAAAATACACCAAGCAAATGGGTGCATATTGTGATATTAAGTCAGTTCTTGTCTCCAAAGGGGTATTCCTTTAAGTTTCTCAGGTTCAGAGTTTTGTACTCTATTCCACAACCATTTTCTCCTTATTCAGTCTATTATGTTTTAATTTAATATTATTTTCAATAAAGAAATATGACATTTATCTGGTTTAAAGTAAACTTTTGCCAAGTTTAAAAGGTTGTTTTTTTTTAAACAATGTGCAAAGATTTAAACAATCTGACTTATGACAAAATGCATTTCTACCTCTTCGAGATGTCGCTTGATAAAATTGTGTAAATCTTCAAACTTCTTGAACTCAAACAGGTGAAGCTATGTGTGAATAAAATGTATATAGGTAAAGTGAGTAAATCAATGCACTGACAGAGACTTCAAATTTTGGGGGATTCACCATGCCCTCTAAAAAAAAAAAAAAGTGAATGTATATTACAAACATAAAAACAAAACTTATTGTTTTGATTAATTTTCATTTCTGTTTAGAATTGAAACCACTATAAGATGTTATCTAGCTTTCAAAATGTTAACACTTGATGAATGAATAACAAATGCTTTTGGAGCACTTTATTAATTGTATTCATTATGCTATAAAAGTATTTCTGCTGTAGGGGTTAGCAAAGATATGCATATTTATAGATTTGTAAACAAAATGTCATGTTTTTGTTTTTCAGGATACACCAATGTCTTTTCTTTTAAAGAAACAACAACAACATATTTTAACAAAATGTAAATTGATATTAATATCAATATGTGTAAAAAGAAATACTCTTAACAAATTTAACAAATACCGTGGCACAAAATGTGAAAGTGAATCAACCACGTAACAAAAATAAAAGTGAAGAGGAAAAAAAAGAATAGGTTTTAGAAATAACTTCCACTATTACTTTCTATCACTCACGAATTATTTTTTTTTATCTGCTGGAGAGCCACATACTGCAAAAAGATGTATGTTTCGAATTATTGACAAAGTGTGTTGGATCTTGTTTCTTGTCCTTCACAAGAATTAGTGGACATTATTAAGCATCTTATATCAGACTGCCTCTAGGACAAACTAGGTCGAGCTTAAAGTATCTTAAGACTACAAAAAAGTCAATTTCAACAAATATACTAAATAGGAAATTTCAATGTGCTAGCTTTGTTTTCAAAATAGAAACTTTTACCTTTTCTGTGATGGAGTCTGGCCTGTATCTGTAGTCAGGGCCGAAGCAAGGCTCCTGTTGTTTCAAACATACGCAGCATTTCTGTCTGTCTCCTGCCTGCCACAACATTTCACACACAGCACCAGCCAGAGCTCTTCTTCGTTCAAATGCAGTTGGTTTTAAAACTCTGTGTACGATATATATTTATATATGCCAGTTCAAGTAATGTAACACTAGAACAATGTGTACAAAATATAGACATTACTTGGAGGAAAAATGAGATGATCAAGTGAGATTTGAGTTTGGAGACACCTTACAAAGGCTATGACTTAGACTTTGGTATTTTAGGATGTCTATTTCAGTTACAGTGGGTATTGATATCTGTAGCTCTTAAAGAGCAACAGTCCTTTTTCTATTTTGCATGATCATTTCAATAATTGTACTCATTTGATGAGAAAAAAAGACTTGTATTATCCATAACATGAATTAGTCTTAATCCAAAGCAACAAATTATATTATATTTCTTCTTCTTCTATGTTCTCACTTTTCAAGTTGGAGGATTCAAGTCAGTAATCCCTATCTGAGACCCAACAGCGCAGTGTTTTTCTTCTTAGAGGGTTTTGGAGCCTGTGTCTTGTTCGGGCCTCTTGATAAAGTATCCAGTCTTGATGGACATGATCAGCATTCTCTGGTGATGCTCCATAAGGACAAGTTTCCCTAGTCCCAATTTTTAGCTCCTAAATAAATGTTGTCTCATTCTGTTGTATCCAGTTCTGAGGCAAAAAATTATGTTGATCATGTCGGGATTGGGATCACTTTTCTTGAAAGTGGGGTGAGATTTGGTCCATTTCTAATTTATTCTCTATCATTTTCTCTTCCTTTCTTCTAAGTAAGCCAGATCCAACAATATTTGACAATGGATTCAATGGATTCAGCAAGTACAGAACAACGCTGTACAAATAGTCCTACGAAAAACAAGATGAAATCTACTAATGCTCTCTTGCGCACACCCCAACTGCTTCAGGTGAAAGCAAGAATCCATTACATGGTGTCTTTGTCATCAGTGCATCTACAATAAAGAAATGCCCTTGTACGTTTGCGAACTGATCATTCTGTATTTGCTTCAGAGAGCTCTGTGCTCCATGGATTCAATCCTTCTAGCAGTGCCACATTTCTCCCTCAAAAGTTACGGTTTCAGTTCACAGACCAAAGATTTGGAACTTACTCCCTATTGATCTCAGACAGCCAGCTTGCTTCACTACATTCAAGAACATTAAGACCTATCTGTTCTAAACTTTTAAAAATTAGTTTGTCATTTTAGCTCTCGTGTTATGTTTGTAATGTTATCACAGCCTACACTGTGTTTGTTAATAGGGATTTATAAATTAAATTATTATCTCTTGGATATGATACTTCAAGTGTCAATATTTTACTTTTATAAAGTATCATTGATAATGAACTGGGAAATTGCTTACAACTTACCTTTTTTTTAATTGGCAAAGAGCAGTGTCTTAATGAAGACATCATTCTTTAACAAGAAATAAAATGTAGCGCTTAATTATTTGAATAAATTATAAAATTTCTAACCCAGCTTCTTGTAAGACAGATGACTTGTACTCTCTGTCAAAAATTAAATGTTTTAACATGAAGCCTTGAACACACAGCGCCAGTCCACGAGCACCACACTGTTAGAGAAATAGACAGATAAAAAAACAACAGTCATTCAAACATTTTATCTTACTATCAAATGAAGAAAATAAAAAACACTCAATAGGCTAAGTTAACTTCTTATCTTACACATTACATACAATGGTTCTAGAAGTATTATTATCCTAGCAATTATTTTAGTACTTTCATGATAGAAACTGTACCAAGACAAAGGTAAAATAATATTTCCTTTTTAATGCATTTGGAAAGAATGAGTTCTTACTGGGTGCCAAAATCTGCCCTGACATTAAGGAACGATCTGACCCTCAAATTGCACACCATATGATGTGTATCAATAATTAGGTAATAGTTAGGTAAATTGTTAATACCAACTCTAGTAAGTCAATGTCAACTTTATTATTGTAACACTAGATTACTGTTTAAAGTTGAAGCACACATGTATATTTAGGAATCTGCTAACCCTAAATCTTTGTGGATATATGAATGTTTCTTCATCTGCTAACATATTCATATCTCCAGAAGTAAATGGCATTGTGCATGTTCCTTTGTGAATGCTATCAATAGTCATCAAATAGATCAGCAAGTTTCTTGAATTGTTTTTGTCAAAGTGGCAAGGAATAGATCAGTCATTTTACTGCATTTCTTGGCAGAGGATTCCATCAATGTTTCCTTTTAAGTTCCGTTATTGATGTCCCCAAATATGCTCATACTAACATGACTTCTATGAGACTACACAAAATATAGGCTTTATGTTGATTGTCAATCGCTTAATGTATAAAAAGAATCGGATCTCACCATAAGCACTATATATGGGTATAGTTGAATCATTATGAAATATGTAACTAGTATTGCAAAGTAAAGTCTGAAAAAAATCTTTGATGAAAGGTGCAAGCCAATCATGTTTATAAAGTCATACCAAGTGGCCCATTAAACCAGGCCTGAAAGCCCATATAGCCAGTACTCTCCTGCATATAGTATTTTACATGTAATAAAAGAACATCTAGAAATGTTAAAAATAACAATTTTCTCACATCTTTTTTTTTTAAGGTACATGTTTTAATTGAAATATGGGGGAAAAAAAAAATCACATTAAAGTCACCTTTGAAGTTTCAATGCCAAAAGGAAAAGGACTATCTAACAAGTAAAATTTGAGTGTTGCCTTTTGCCAATCTTTAGAGAAGGAATGCATGGGAGAACCATAGACTATTGACCTTAGTTCCTGGAATTAGATGAAAAGTTAATCTTTGTGATTTATTTTTAAACATGAATAAAATAAAGATGTTAATCATGTAATTTGAGATTAGTTGATAAAGAGGTTTCAATTTCCTAATCTCATTCTAACAAGAGTAAAAAAGATAAACTTACCACGGCAGTATCTAACGTGATTGGAATGCCACCCAGTGTATTGGACGAAGATTTTCTTGGTGTGTTTGGGAAAATGATTGTGTCCCCTTAAAAATCAATTTTAAAAGACATTGAAATTTAGCATTTAGCAGATTTGACAAAGAAAATGATACATATTTTTAAACAATTATATTTGATTTTAAAATTTGTTGTACTTTTTTGCACTGCACAATAGATACATAAAATAAAAACAAAACAAAAATGTTTTCAATCAAAAACAGCTGAACTCTAAAATTCTGATAACATACCAAAATACCTTTTGTATGTAAATATGCAAATAACTGCATAGAAAATATGAACTTATAAAAAAAAAGGAATATCTTCAAATAGCGCAGTCAAGATTCAAACCAAAGACCTTAGATTAACTCTTATATTTGAAAAAATTAATTAATGGTGCTAACCTTGTTTAACTGTGACCGCAGGCCAACTGTCAACATAAAATGTCTGAAGTCTTTGAGTAACTAACGGAGGGGACAATGTAGGTATGGGATGATCAACAATAGAGCTATCAAAACTAGCAGCCAGACTTCTCTGTTCACGTCAACAATGTCCATAGAGATAAAGAAATTAATGCATTTAAAAAAAAAAAAAATACACCCACATATAATTCACATTTTTTAAAGAACTAGAATTTCCATCTTTACATTGATACAATGGAAACAGCACATTAATGAACAGGTACAATGGTTGAACTTATAGAGCAAAATTCTAAGTATTTGTTATACATGTTTTGTATGTTCCTTCAGAATTGAAGATATATTACATTCTAGCACAAACCACCAGCAGCATGGGAATTCACCTAAAAATATGTAGACATTTTCTGTTTACTTTCCTCGGCTGATAGCCAGAGTGAATTGAGAAAAAGTTCATTGAATGTGGCCTCATTTATATATATATATATATATATATATATATATATATATATATAATATATATATATATATATATATATATATATATATATATATATATATATATATATATATATATATATATATATATATATATATATATATATATATTATAGCTTTTATATAGTGCTACTTTCATACTTACAGCATGCTCAGAGCGCTGTTGGTCCAATCTCATTTGTGGACCAGTGGGGGGGGAGGCAGTATCTAGGAGTTGGTTTTCCGTGCTGCCTTTAGGCGCTCAGTAAACACAACTCTGCCCGAGTCGGGTGTCGAACCTTGAGCCCCCTTCTAGGTAGCCAAGCCAAGCCAAGCTCAAGCGCACTTGGCCCCTCAACCACTCTTCCCACTTGATTTCACTTGATGCCGAAGGCACTGATATTACACTGAATAATGGTACTTTGGTTTGAAGTGCAGTGTAAAAACAACTGATACCGGTATATAAAATTAAAACCACTTGTATTGTATCAATACATTAAAATATGAAATGTAAAAATGAAGCATGGAGGCAGGTATTATGTATTCTCTATTTTTTGTTAGTTTTATACAGAGGTGACTCTTTTTTCCTTTAAAGATTTAATGTGCTTAGTACAAGAAGCGAGGTATCTTAGTTTTACAACTGAACTTAGCTGGATAAAAGCTCATCTGGATGGCTGCCTGGTCACGTGGTTTGCATGCTGGACTGTTGTTCAGACTAATTGATGGTCCCGGGTTCAAACCCTGCCCGCTCCCATACCCCGTCATCTTACAGGAGGTTTGGACTAGTAAGTAAATTATCTTCAACTCTGAAGGAACATCAGAAACAAGTAAAACATTTAAGAAACACCTGAAAAAATTTTAATTCTTTGAAAATCCCCCATACTGCCTACCTCACAATACAATACAAATAATTTCTTTAAAATTACTTACTCTTCCTTGTATAGGGAAACTGGACTGTCTCTGAAATAAACAAATGCACTACTGGCTAATGACAATGTTACATTTTGATCTAAACTCAAGAAATAAAAGGGAGGCTGAGAGAAGAATAATATCTTCAAGGTTTTACAATTCTATGGAGGTGCTGCAGCTGAGTGGTAAAGCGCTTGGCTTCTGAATTAGGGTGAATCCTGGTGAAGATCTTTGGGCGCCTCAGCTCTAATGGGTACCAGACATAAGTTGGGGAAAAGTAAAGGTCTTTGTGCTGGCCACATGACACCCTCATTAATCGTAGGCTACAGAAACAAATAACCTTTACATCTTATTTTATATAATACAGACGTTACTTCAAAAAAGATGATTACGTCCTATGCGTCATGCATTCAGTCGTACATATTAACCATTGACTTAATTTCTGCCAAGTCACTGGTTTTCCTGGCTAGCTCAGGCAACCCATTCCATGCTCTAATAGCACTAGGGAAGAAGGAGTATTTGTACAAATTTGTCCTAGCATATGAAACGAGGAATGTGCCTTTATCTTTGTGTCTTTCTGAGTATTTTATTAAAGATTTGTTTTTGTATCTGAAGATTATGGTTCAGTGTTTTATGTATAATTGCTACTTTACTTTTGAGTCTTCTATCCTGAAGGCTTTCTAAATTTAGTGATTTTACTAAAGGTGTTACTCTAGTCAAATGTGAATATTCGTTTGTTATGAATCTCACTGCTCTATTTTGTGTCTGTTCCAGTTTCTTAATGTTTTTTTGAGTTGAGGGGTCCCAAACAGAGGAAGCATATTCTAAAATTTTGGCCTAACCAAGGTTAAATACACATTTTAGTTTTATGTTCTTATTTGATTTATAGAAATTTCTTTTAATAAACTATAATGCTTTGATTTTTTTTTAGTTTTATCAATATGGGGATTCCATGACAGGTTTTCATTTATTATAATACCTAAGTATTTTGCGTTTTTAGTCTGTGTTACTGGTTTACCATGAATAAGATAACTGGAATTAATTTGTTTTAGTTTTTTTGTTACTCTTTATAACTGACATTTTTCTGGGTGGAAAGACATGCTCCAATCAGATTCCCATTTCTGTAATTCATCTAATACTTTTTGTAAAATTTCTGTATCTTGTGTTGTTTTTATTATTCTATATATATTATGCAATCGTCTGCAAATAATCTGACTTTTGTTCATCATCAGCCCTATAGATCGCAAGGTCTGAAAGGGGAACATCTACTTTACTCTTTTACATTTGTATAACATAAATTAAATAGATACAACTCTAAGAAGCCTAGAATTACATTGTGAGCAAAATAAAAAACAAACTTTTAACATTAACTAAGAGCAATGACTTGTAGTACAAGAAATATTCAGAACAATCTCATAATAATCACCAAGTGTTCCAGAATTATATCTGCACAAATATTTAGACATTGTGAAACTGATGGCCAAGTGCAGAGCTGCTGAAGCAATAGTGTGATGTTCAAATCCCACTTAAAGGTTTGGGATTTTTAATCAATATTTATAAAATGTTTTCATGGAGTCAAACCAGCTCAACTGGGTACATGATAAGTAGTGGGAGAAAATGAAAGCTGAGATTTGTGCTTGTCAAATTATCCCTTATTAACCTACATTCCTTTTCTTGTTCCAATTGTCTTAGAGATTTAAAAAAAAAGGAATAAAACTTTAGGCAAAAACAATTTTGTGTACTACACACCAGCCCTGCATTACTCTCTGGAACATTGTTCGGGAGGGAAGCTTGATTGATTTGTTTACTGAGCGCCTAAAGGCAGCACGGCTAACCTTCTCCCAGATATCCCCTCTGCACCTGTGGTCTACAAATGAGATTAGACCATAGTGCTCTGAGCATGCTATAAGCATGAAAGTAGCGCTATATAAAAGCTATAATTGTTATTATTATTATTTTAAAAAGTGCATAATATTTGTGAAAATTAATATTAGCTAGCATTTGAAGCCCAACAACACATCATTTATAATAGGCATTGTTTCTTTAGGAAACAAAAAAAGAAAAGAAAAGTAATATGGCACCATAAACTTCAAAATGTGTCTAAAAGTTGGCTTGATAAGAAAAATCCAAAACTATGTATGCTTTAAAATAACAATTAATACATTCCAAGTGGGCAGCACCTCATTGAACTCTTAATCTTCACTCTAAGATGGAGATTTGCTGAAGATATAGTAGATGCTTACTTCAGGAGGTGTTCATCTTTGTAAAAAAAAGTATCCCATTTAGAATAACTTACTTTTGGTTCATTGCCAGGGCCAATTTTAGTTTCAATATCCAGAAAACTTAGAAGTCTGGTTAACTTGTCTCTCTCTGTCAGCAGTGGATCAGAAGCATTATCCATGGCTGTAACATACTGCTATGACTTTCAACTAATATCTCAAACTATTAAAGAATTAAAAAGTACAAAGTAAATAATATTTTCTTGTTTGAAATTTGTTATTGGTTTTTTTTATCTACATCCTTTTAATAATGTAATTTAATAGATTATCATTCTTAAATTTGAAACTACCGTATTTTTTGCCGTATAAGATGCTCCGGCATATAAGACGCACCCAATTTTAAAGGAGGAAAATCTAGAAAAAAAAGATTCTGAACCAAATACTGTACTAGTTGGTCCGCCTGATCACTTTCTCACATACACCATACACGTTGTCTGTGATCTACCCAGACGGCACATTATGACGTAGGGAGGGCGGTGTGTACCGGCAGTAAGCTCAGCATGATGCCCGTGCAGCACATGGTTAGACTGTCGGGAGGGGGACATGGCGAGCTATAGGAGGGAGAGGGAAGCCCGAACACACACAGCCTGGCCGTGCAGGGAGGGTCACAGAAGTCACCACAGCCCGCAGTACGTGCCCCAAATCCAGCCCGCAGCACACACTGCATAAGGAAAGGACTGCGAGTAAGCGCCACACAAAGTTGGGGGCAGTTTTAATGCATGTAAAATGTGTATTTGCCGTATAAGACGCACCAACTTTTCCCCCCCAGTTTTGGAGAAGAAAAAGTGCGTCTTATACGGCGAAAAATACGGTACTTTGAATTTGAGGGGTGGATAGTGATTACACTGATAAAAATACCAATTACTGAGCATCATCATCAAACTCCATTTGAGTAAGGGCTTGAAAGGCTCAAATCCTCTCTTGCAAAAGCCCTGGACAGAAACCCTGCTGTTTTGCATAGTGCAAACATGTCACCATACAGGTCAAGAATTTTGGTTACCCAGACCTGTTGAGACGGAGATCAGCAAGTCTGGGGCAGTCAAACAGAATATGAGGCACGGTTTCCTCTTCCCCGTAGCGTGAATCAAAATTTGGCCATAGCCGCGAGAAATATGAGCCAACAGGACAATGGCCTGTCCTGCACTGTGCTATAATACTTTGCTCAGGCCTGAACAGCCTCCACCACGGGGAAGTGCGGTCAGGGCGCCTCATGCGCTCCCAGACTCCATGGGCTTTAGCTCTATGGATAGCTGCCTTTATTTTCAAGTAATATGCCCTAGCCTTTGTGGATCCCTCCACTTCCTGCAAGGCAGCAGGTTTTATTTTGGTTGCTACCCATCATATCTGGAGGGTACCTGTGGAGGTGCTTGATGGGAGATCATAAGGATATATCATACGCCTAGGGCTTGGACATAATTATCTTCTCCTTTGATAATATAACAATAGATATAATCATCAAATGACATCATGTCATAATAAATATTATTATATTAGATCTATATAAGATAAGATTAATAATATGATAAATTCATAATCTAATATTACTAATATTGCAGCCTGTGCTATTATTCTAGATTCTACTAGAAATGCTAGATCTAGAATAATCTAGATTAGACTATAAATTGATCACTTACTAGA
This sequence comes from Biomphalaria sudanica, assembly GCA_036873155.1. Taxonomy (NCBI): domain Eukaryota; kingdom Metazoa; phylum Mollusca; class Gastropoda; family Planorbidae; genus Biomphalaria; species Biomphalaria sudanica. The sequence goes on from JAZGLO010004016.1 coordinate 2,943,102, forward strand.
CTAGACTAGATCTTGTCAGTAGAACGATCTAGTAATGAGTGATTATAAACCTAGACCTAAGCCTAAGATACTTTTGACAGTCTTTTTTTTAGTCACTTTAGACTACTTTTATTTAGTTAGAGTTTGACTATTTAATTGTTGTCCTCTAACTAATCTAATGTAATCATTTATGGACTAAGGTCTGGATCTTGTAAGTTGATGTATTAGTAAATTTATTGAAGTTTGGGTTTTTATTTTGATCTAACAATTTCATGTACAGAAGTAAGTAAAGGAGAGAAGACTGAGAAGAGTATTCTCAGTATTACTATTAGTACTATTATCACTATGGACGCACGACGCCAAATTTCTAAATTTAAACAGCTTCCGCTCGATTTCATTATTATTAGACATTGATTGATCTGTCTAGTGTTTACCTTGTTAATGAATAAATAAAGTAAATCATTGCTGAAAGCATACAGAATATAAAAACTAAATTCCAAATAAAATAAAATCGTAACTTCATGTTGCTAAAATCTAAATATCTAGAATTTCCAATAGATCTATATAGATCTACACCAATCAGTATTTCACGGTTGATTGAAAACAAGACTAGAGAGATCATAGAGGTCTAAATTTGTATTTTGTTTCGTTTCTTTGAAATTTCTTTCATAAGATTAAAAAAAACTATTACATGTAGAAATATATGAAAGACATTAAATTTATTTTTTTGTCCTCAAGCCCAATGAACTTTTTTTTTTCAAAACATAGATCTAGATTTTTTTTCTTCTTTTATATAGGCTAGTAAATAACAACAAAAATGCAAGAACTATCCACATAGTATGTGACATACTATGGCCTATCCTAGGATTACCTTGGGAAAAAAAAAGATTCCATGAAATCCATGTATGGCATTTTAGTCCCATTGTACTTAGTGAGGAGCTGTCAAACTGTACGGTGCCCTGCATGTTTTCATGAAAAGCTGACACTAGTTTCCGTAGCTTGTTTGGACAGCCGATTCTCTCTAATACGGCAAACAAGCCGGTTCTGCTGACAAGGTCAAACGCCTTGGTCAAGTCAATAAAAGCTATAAAGAGCGGCTGCCTTTGTTCTCTGCTTTTCTCCTGTAGCTGTCGAAGGGAGAAGATCATATCTGTTGTGGATCTACCGGCCCTAAAGCCACACTGCGATTCTGGGTAAACTCGTTCTGCCAAGATCTGTAGTCGCTTCAGTACTACTCTGGCATAAGCCTTCCCAACTATGCTAAGAAGTGAAATGCCTCTATAGCTGTTACAATCCGTGCGGTCACCCTTATTTTTGTAAATCGTAACTATGTTGGCATCCTTCAATTCTTGGGGGACTATTCCTTGCTCCCAGCATAGACTTAGCAGTTCATGGAGTGGCTTGATTAGGCCATGCTTTCCAGCCTGAATGACTTCAGCAGGAATACCATCTCCTCCGGGTGCTTTCCCGTGTGCAAGCATGTCAATGGCTGTGCTCAGTTCCTTTACAGAAGATGTTTCATCTAATTCGCTCAAAACTGAAAGTGGTGGGAAGTTAGACAAAGCAGTTGTCGAGATGGCATTTTCAATCTGGTAAAGTTCTGCACAGCTCCGCCTCTAGGCCATTCTCCATCAAGAGCGGAGTAAAACAAGGATGTGTTCTGGCTCCAACACTATTCGGCATCTTCTTTTCAGTTGTACTCACCAGCGCATTCAAATCCCTGGAAGATGGAATATATATCCACAGTAGATCCGATGGAAAGCTATTTAATCTGGCACGCCTTAAAGCCAAAACGAAGAGACGGCGTATCTTGATTAGAGAACTGCTGTTCGCAGATGATGCCGCACTAATATCTCATTCACAAGAAGGATTACAGAGGCTTGTGAGTGCACTGGCAGCTGCTTGTCAAGAGTTTGGCCTCACAATTAGCCTCTCCAAGACTGAAATCATGGCACAAGATGTTGCAGAAATACCAGTGATACACATTGGAAATCACACACTTACGGTGGTGCAGGAGTTCACATACTTGGGAGCAACAATAGCCAGCGACCTAAACTTAGACACTGAGTTGACCAAAAGAATAGGGAAGGCTTCTGCAGCAATGGCAAAACTCTCTAAGCGTGTGTGGGAAAATACCAAATTGACCACGGCAACAAAAATCCTTGTCTACAATGCCTGCATTCTGAGCACACTTCTATATGGCAGTGAGAGCTGGGCAACTTACATGCGTCAAGAGCACAGATTAAATAGCTTCCACTTCCGCTGCCTGCGACGCATACTGTGCATCTCCTGGAGGGATCGTGTCACCAACCAGGAAGTTTTGACACGGGCCAACATACACAGTATCTATGCTCTCCTTCAACAGAGAAGACTACGCTGGCTCGGTCATGTCACTCGCATGCCAGATGGAAGAATCCCTAAAGACATCCTGTACGCTGAGCTAGCAGAGGGAGCCAGACCCAAGGGCCGACCAAGACTAACTTACAGAGATGTCAGCAAGCGAGACATGAGAGCCATGGGTATCAACCAAAGTATGTGGGAAGATATAGCCCAAGACCGGACAGCATGGAGACAGAGTGTACGTGCTGGTACGAACTTTGCTGAATGCAAAAGAAATGAAGCTGCATCGGTCAAGAGAAAGAGAAAGAAAGCTGCCCTGTCAGTGAGCCCTAGGACAGATGAATATAAATGCTCAAACTGTGGCAAACTCTGCCGATCCAGAATTGGCTTGATCAGTCACTCCAGATTCTGCCCCGTCTCAAGACGTAACCAAAGCCGGTGACTCATCTGGGCGCATCCATTGTCTTACGAGACAGAAGGAGCCATATATACTTAGTGAGGAAAACGTCTTTCTCTGAATTAATTGAGTCAGCTCTTTTCGTCCACTGTGTTTAACCTAAAGCGCTGTTTCAACGTAAACATTGTACAAAAGAAAAAAAAGCACAAACCTTGAGGAGTTCTGAATAACAGATTTCTTTTGAGCAGCTTTGAATATAGGCAACAAATGCTTATTCAAGAGGGAGGTTGTCAAAAAATATGTCATCTTTCTCCAATTTTTGAGTTTGTGAATGTAAGCAAGGAAAATGAAGGACTGAAATGTGTAATATGATTAAATATGCAATGAAAGTAAAATCCAGTTTCACACTTAAGACCAATGCCTGCAGGACAGGAGGACATGTCCTACTTTTACCAACTACATTCCTACATATACTCCAGAATGACTATGATTATGTAGTCCACACCCAAACTGAAATTTTGACTTAGTCCGCAGACCTCAGAGCTTTATTTTAATCTTCTTCATTGAACTATACCATTGAGCACTGTTAGCTTTTTATCATCAGGCTCTATAAGTATAATTTAAAATGAATCACTTTCCAAGGCTCTAAACCAGCCACCAAATCTTAATATAATGAAATCATGTAGTCTTTTAAAAATGATTTATTTTTTTTAAAGTGCACCTTTCATGTTATAAGTAGTAAAAGCATGTTCAGTGCTCTCTGGTCTCTTTTGTGGACCATAATGAGGAGGGGGTATCTGGGAGAAAGGTTTCCGTGTTGCCATTTATGTGCACTGTTTTGAATGCCCCTCCCTAATCCACCTTAGGCAGACCCTACTTCCACTACAGCCCAACATAACCAAAACCCTTTACGGCAGTGCTGAACAACTGAAGAAAACAGCACAGTCTGCAAAAGAGCTCAGCAGCAATAAAGCTGGCTAGAAGAAGAAGAAGACTGTGCACTCAGCAACCACAATTCAGCTTAAGACTGGATTCAAGCTCGAGCCCCTTTTGATAGGTAGCCAAGTAGTTGATGCCTCTCAGAAAGACATCTCACATGAAATAAAATAAATATGTAGGCCAATACAAGTTAGGCACAATGTAAATGTTTCTAAGTGTGAAAGTATTCACACGGCTAGAAAAACAACATCCTGTAGCTAAGTGAATTTTTACTAATCATTTAAATGTCATACTAATTGACTGAGTGGTTAAGCGCACGGCTTCCGAACCTAAGGTCCTGGGTTCGAATCTCGTTGAAGACCGGGATTTTGAATTTCTGGATTTTTAGGGCGCACCTGAATCCACCCAACTCTATTGGGTACCTGACTTTAGTTGGGAAAAGTAAAGGCGGTTGGTGGTTGTGCTTGCCATATGACACCCTGCTCGTTAACCCTTGGCCACAGAAACAGATGACCTTACCATCATCTGCCCCATAGATCTGAAAGGGAAACGTTTTACAAATTGAAACATAAAAAAAAAAAGACTTTTTTCATTCACTCACTTGACACACAGCAAATTCAACTGGAGGAACATCAACAAAATAAAGAAAAAAACATTTCAACTTACAGCAACAAGTTTTATTATTAGTACAACTGTTTATGTTTACTTTGGTCTCCATCACTCTATGTATATTATATATATTTTAATATACACAAGAAACAATTACACATGGGTCAGAAAAAATCATTACTCATTCTAATACATAATATGGTCATTTAGCTCAGCAAGACTTAGAGACAGAATAATAAACTCTCTAAACTTGGAGGGCTAGGAAAAGGCAAGGTTCCATGACCAAGGAAGTCAAACTTAATAGAAATTTTTCCACAATAAATAATAGTTTGGTGTTCGAATCCTAGGATTTTTATTTTCTGAACCTTTAGGGCGCCTCTCAGTACACCCAGCTCTAATGGCTACCTGGCATTAGTTCGGGGAAAAGAAAAGGCAGCTGGTCACTGTGTTGGCCACAATATACCCTTGTTTATTGTGTGCCACATAAACAAATGATCAAACAAATCATCAGCCCTATAAGTTGCAAGGTCTGAAAGGGAAAATGATTGCTCATAGATTACAAACCATTTGGTATAATCAAGGCGAAATGATAAGAAGAAAATAGTGTTAAATGTATGCCTTCAAGTGTGCTACAAATGCACAGAGACATATTCCAGTTGTTACATTCTTTTATGATTATTATTATTTGTTTACACTTTTCAAAAAGAAACCACATTTAATAAATTATAAATGATACCTTCCATTAAACATCTCATATTATAAATTTACAGTCAAATACATCTTATAGCAGTCAACTGAACTATAACAACCATAAACAGCATGAAATTTAATCACAAAAGAATAACATTTATAATCCGTAACAATCTAACACAAGTTTCCTCATAACATGCATTTATGCATTTTCATAAAATAAAAACTTTCTTTAACTGCCTTCCATTAAAATAATCCAATATGCTTGAGTGGTATTGTTTTGGTATAAATAGATGTACACATCATATGTTGTCATAGTCATCTTCATCCAGCTTCCTCTTAAGTGGGTTAACAGTGACTGTCGCAGATGGTGTTACTGATGGTGTGGTCAACGAAGTCAATGTGGTTGTGGTGCTTGGCTGACTCAAGTTGATATTGCTGGTACTAATGATGCGGCTAAGGCCAGATGCTCCGATACCAGCTAATGGGGAAAAAAAAATTCAAACATTCACTTATATTTGTACAATATCTATACAGAAACAAACACTAATAAGGTTACAAAGACAGTTTGTGTAGAAACACAAACTCAAAATCGGCCCCCGAAGTGGTCCACCCAGGCAGGCTTCAATATTTTCAGAAAGAACATACGAATGAAATTATATCAAAGACAAATGAGAGATAAGAATGGAGAAAGAAGGTTGACAGATCTTGTGTAGTGCCCCAACGGTCCACCAGATCAAAGGATAGGTGCAAGTGAATGCAAAGTTAGATGTGAACCTGGACCCTGGTTCAGAAGCCAAGCGCTTTACCATTCAGCTACTGTGCCTCCCCTGGCCTAACTGAAGTCTTATAATTGATGTAATTGTTTTGAAAAGGCTCAATCTCTTTTTTTTTTTAATTTTATTATTCACTTTCCAAAGATACATTGCATAAAAAAAAACTAACTAAATTGTATAGTATCACAACAACAAATGTAAGAAAATGCAGTTTACAAGATTACTATTCGTTTTAAATTAGGTCTAATTTATAATGCATACTAAATAGCTTTTTCTCTTTAAAAAACTGCCTGCATAAGTGATTTAAAAAATTAGATTTTTCACTTTCTACATGCTTGACTGACCATGCCAATGTGTTATCTTTTTTGCCTGACCACTCAACACTATTGTGTATGTAAAAGGAAAAAAATACCATCTACTATACACATTACACTTTGACTACATGTGTAGGTCCACTTCATCTATCTGACCAGGTTGTTAAAATCAGTTGAACACACAATCTATTTATGTTTTTGGTAGGGAGGATGTGGATGAGTTTTTTTCTTCTATAGTTGGTTTTCCTAATGCTCTTAGTTCTATACAACTGTAGATCTAAACATAGATATCAATAAAAGGCTTACAGACAACAATTAAATCTATGCTTCGGCACCATCTAAGGTTCAAACTATAAATAGGTATAATTGATGTTCCCGCTGCTAATAAAATATCGTTTGCCGCAAAGAATTAATCTAAAACAATAAATATTGACCTACAACGCTTCAGATTCCAACTATTAACAAACAGCTACTTTCAGTATTAATAAGTCCTTGAAGCCAAAACCGGTCCCTGGACTTTAAATTGCAAGCCTGATGATCAGTTGTTGGTCTGAAATTCGTGAATACATACATCCACCCACTATACAAGCCAGATTTTACTTTTGAGAGATTTACATTAGTAACTAGTTAAATATATAAGTACGTATTTTACATTGACCTTGCCACACACACCCTTTACAGTTGGTGGCCTCATACATACACACACACACAGTCATGCTACTCAGCTTAGTTAATTAGGCCTATCTGTTTATACATACTGTTAAGCTTTAATTCATCAATCAGTAACAGATTTTAAAACAATAAGATACATAAAAGGAAAATAAATTAATAGGTATGTTATTTAAGTTTTGCAAAATGTTCAACACAAGCTATTTTCAAGGCATGTAGGTATTTGGGTCTGGCCCCAGCTGAATATCATATTTTACTATTCGGCTCCAGCTAAATATCAAAAAGTACTATCCGGTGCACCCCTAATATATATATATAAATATCTCATTTAATGACATTTATCTTATTTAATGTCATTTTTCTTATTTAATCTCATTGGCTCTGTGTTATGGAGTGTGTGTGTGGATGATGAAGAAAGGGAGCATTCATTTTTGGTCTTGGAGAATGATGAAATCACGACAGGGTTTGTCATAATCATGTTAAGAACGTCAGATGAACAAGAGATTTGAAAGAGTAAAGACATGTTTTCGTAGTGAGTTAGATTTTTAGTTTATTTCATTACTATTAGATCTACATCTCATTTCATGTTAAATCTGCGAATATTGTAATAAAATTTACATTGAGCTTTTGTTCACAAGAGAAGTGGGTTCAAGTTATTTAAAGTTTATTTATCAAAGATATAATATGCCTACATCAGATTAGTTTTACTTGCTGTTTGGAGCAACAAGCCAACAAACAATCATCAACATTCTGTTTTAGGCAGTTATCAGGATTCCAAGCCAAGAAAGAGACTATTGTATAGAACCAAACTTGAAAAAAAAACACACCGTATTTTGTATTTGCTTAACTGAAATGAGATGAAAACCTAGGCATTAGCAATGGGTTGAAAAATGTTGACTTAAACCATCACAGTCAATTTGATTAGTTTTAGTTTTTAGAAAAAATTTTCTAATCCCATTTAATCCCAGTTTTTTTGGTGGTCTCAATGTTGTGACAACTCAGGCTAAAACAAAAGCTTGATCCTATGTGTTGCTGTATGCAAAGGTCTGTTCTTTTATATCGTGTTCTTAAGCTTACATTTTCTTACCTAATAATTTATAGCATTCAAATAAATAAAATATGTAAAAATAAATTTTTAGGTATTTTGTATTTTTGCTTAACTTCTTTGTGATTATGTGATGTGACTACTTGGTAATGATAAAATATTATCCAACAGACAATATACAACTTACTAAACAAATAGCTAACATAATGATAGGTCATTGGAATCTTTCTATAGAAGTATGTAAAGTTGACAGTTCTGACATTGGGATAGGAAAATACATTTCACAGAATGCTTAGGCTACTTACCGAGACCAGGATTTACTCTGATTGTTGGTTTGGGAACAGTTTGTGGCTTGTTAAGTATAGTCACAGTGGGCTGGGTCAAGGTCTTCGTAACAACAGCCAATGTGGGACCTGTGTATGTCTTGACTGGAAAGAAAGCATAAATGGATAAGTATTGACAATTGCTCCAATGTAAAGAATGTAGTTTTGCAGGAATATTTGGATGTGTGTAAAGAATGTAGTTTGCATAATAATTTGGATGTGTGTGAAGAATATTGCAAGAATATTTGGATGTGTGTAAAGAATACTGCATGAATATTTGGATGTGTGTAAAGAATATTGCAAGAATATTTAGATGTGTGAATGAACTGCAATGCATCTTAGTGCCAAAAAAAAAATGTACTGACAAAACTCTTATCTACCTTGTGTGTTGACACCTATTCTAGGATTCACAGGTAAACCATACTGGACACTTCTTGGCTGGAGACAAAAAAGAATACAGCATGATAGACTTAAAATAACATTAGAGAAAAATTTACAAGAGCAAAAGTCAGATCCTACATTGTTTCTTTAAAAATTACTTTCCATGTGAGTCTTTCCAAGCTACTAAATCACACAAAAATCACTACATAAATTGTTGATCGCAAGCTCTTCCTGTCCACTTGATCTCCCCAATTTTTAACCACAGATCATATTGTAATAGCTTTAAAGGAGGCAATTCAATTAGAAAAGACAAGTGATGCTTAATAATAATGAAGAAAGATGTCAAGCCTTGGGTTCACACACAGTCTGGTTCTTAGTTTTATAATAATGTAGAAAGATGTCAAGCCTTGGAAGAAAGATGTCAAGCCTTGGGTTCACACACAGTCTGGTTCTTAGTTAGACTGTGCAGCACCAACACACTTCTCAGTGTTGATCCAGGTCCACAGGCCAGGTTATCAGAGAGGAACAAAGCCTCTTTCTTCTCTTTTTCCAGACTTATTTCCCTCTTGTTGCTATGTCCAGTGTTGAATAGAGTACACTGCAAGCACCACTGCAGGCGGAGAGTTATTACAATAAAAAGAATTTTATTCCACTAGACCAACTTTATCTCAAGCATAAGTGGTAATGAACAGAACTGTTGAGCTGAGTCAAGAAAGAAAACACTCAGAGGTGTCACTGTCACTTTCTGTCCTATAACTTCTTGATCATCTTCTTAATAAATACATCTTAACATATTTGTAATGACTAGTCACACCAGGTTCTGCCTCGTCTCAAGATGAAACCAGAACCAGTGACTCATCTGGGCACATCCATTGTCTTCTGAGACACAAGGATCCATATATATATATTTGTAGTGTACCATGAATTCTTACAATATGCCAAGAGGCAGAAGATCTGCAAATGAGGAAAAGGGCTTTATATTTTCGGTCTAAAAGTAGGTCAGCAGTCGGTCTTAGGGAGCAGAGAAAACAAAATCAAAAACCTTATGAACTGAACTCTACTAGGCAGAAGAAGAACACTTAATATTTGTCTGCAATGATTAAACATTAGCTTTCCATTGGCTGACAACAACAACAAATGTTATATATATATATATATATTATATAAGTTTTTCAGCAAAATAACATACTGGTGTGAATATATACAAACAATAGCAACAACAAATTAACTTTCATTCACACACAAATGTTTCCTCCAGAACTTAGCCCTCTGAGACAATCTCTAAGTTCCCTAGAACGTTGAGGTGATTAAATAGGGACATGTCCCCCAGAGAGACACTTCAGTCATATACTCTGGTCTAGGTTCCCTCCCCACCCAACACTAATGCATATTCCAACCTGCCAAGTTCTATAGCTATTGGTCTACAAGTCCTAAACAGTCATATGGCAAAGACCAGTACATATGCAACTGTAAAGTGAAGTAGTCACATGAACTGATAAATTAATTCCTGTAGTGTAAGTAAGTTTTCTGTTGCTTCTTTTAAAAATAAAACACCATTTCTATTCTATGATTAGCATTCATTTTAGTTCTGAAATTTTATTGAACTTTAATTAAATGTAAGTATGCATATATATAAATATGTTTCCCAAATACTAATCAGCTAAGCAATTAATGCATATTATTCTTATTATCTCATTATTTCAACATTAATATTTGTTCATATACGAGAGACACCAAATAGTGAATGAATTTTAATTTCAGATTCAGTTACAAGCATTTGTCCTTGACATTTTAATTTATAGCTGTACACAGAACAATCAAGTCAAAGAATGAAGGACATTGCTTCCTTGGACGTATATTTACTGGCCATTTGTGTGGTCATCACTGTAAACTGCTGCTACTGCAAAACTGTGATTATGTTTCCAATCCCCACCAGGAGCTATATCCTTTACCACTCTAAAATTGCAATGGCGCTAGCAGATCTCGGCCACAGTGTTCACATCTGCCTGACGGAGCACTCTGCAAAAGAAGGACTGGTCAGGGAGAGTGACCGGGTTCATTTTCTGACCTATGGGCAGAACCTGGGTAATGTGGAACAAACGTTGCTTCTGAGCACCAACCTAGTAGAGAAGTTTTGGAAGAGAGAAACAGTGGGCTTGGGTATGTCCAGTTTGAAGCCTTTAGCTAACCACATCAGACATTTTATTACAGAGGTAATGTCAGACAATGTCTTTATTGACAAGTACAAAAGCCTGAACCCTGACTTGTTTATTCTGGAATCGACTGTGATAGTCCTCAACATGGTTGTCCTGCCTTATGCGATGGGCACTCCATTTGCTTTATTAGGAACCTTCCATGACATGATTCTCACAAGGACCCCTTTCAGTCCAGCAGTGGAGCCCTTCCCTTATGCAAGTTTTACTAACAGGATGACATTTTTAGAAAGAGTCGTATCTACCCTTATGTGTCTTGCTAGACTTACCATTGATCTATTGACGGACGACAGTCTGGTGGCTAGCTTTGCACCACACAAGCCACAGCTGTCTGTTTATAATATACTACGTAGAGCGGAAGTCTTTATTGCAGAGACAGACTCCATTCTGGACTATCCACGGCCAATGATGGTAAATACCAAACTTATTGGTGGCTCTTCTGCCACAGAGCCTAGAGCTCTGCAGGAGCAGTTTAAAACATTTGTGAACGAGTCCCCTAAGGGCCTAGCTGTGGTAACATTTGGTGCTAGTGATCATAAAGTACCCGCAAGCATATTGGATAAAATGATGTCGGCCTTTACGCAACTAGACTTATCAGTCATATGGAAGAGAGACAATCTGACATCTCCAGTACCTCCAAATGTTCTCACATCAGAATGGATCCCACAAAATGACCTTCTGGGTCATCCCAAAATTAAAGTATTCGTATCCCATTGTGGTAAAAATGGACAGTATGAGTCTTTGTATCAGGGTGTTCCCATACTCTGCCTACCTATATACGGTGACCAATTTTACAATTCGAAACGCATTGTCACCAAAGAATTTGGACTTGATGCAGACATAAGGGACATAACTAGCGAGGAGCTAGCACAACTTATCCAACAAATGGCTTATGATCCTAAATATAGAAACAACATTCAGAAAGCATCCAAGTTATTCAAAGAACTTTACAAAGTCCTCAGCAAGGAAGCAGCTTACTGGTTTGACCATCTCATCAGATATGGCGGAGATTATATGAGATCATCAGGTCAAGAAATGCTGTTCTACCAGTTTCTTTTGCTAGATGTCATGGCCTTTGTCACACTTGTAGTCATTATCTATTTGTTGATAATGTATGCCATATTTAGATTATGTTTTACATTTCAAACAAAAACAGAGGCATAAGAAAAGAAAATTGCAGTAACAATAAACTTTATCAAGTATTACTGCACAGTGATTATTAATTTTTTTATTACTTATATGACATGTTAATCAGTCGATACTGTTATGACATGATTAGGAATTAGTTATTTGTTTCGGGAATAAGGGGAAAGTTTTACTTAGCGACAAATGACGTAACAGATCTTTAAAAAAGAAGAACGCTCTTAGTGACGCTAGAAAGAGGATGCTTTGTGTAGAGCAGTAGAATATAGATACGGATTAACGGACATAGCTGACATAGGACGATTCCCTTCTTAGTAATTAAATGGATTTGTAAACAGCATCAGCGTCGACTACATATTTTGTTTGTTTCGGCTTTTCGCCGGTGTTACTGAAGTAGTTTTGAGTTCGGTATTACCTCCAGTCAGACGTAGATCTACACTAGATCTATCTACAAGCATCAACACCGCCGTGTTACTGAAGTAGTTTTGAGTTCGGCATTACCTCCAGTCAGACATAGATCTACACTAGATCCATTTACAAGCATCAACACCGCGCGGAAGCCTGAACAATACACATAAACATTAAATGTAGTAGAGTTTAAACACACACTAATTCAGCTGTAGAAATTAAGCACATAAAAATACAAAGATTTTAAGATAATGAAACGCACCAAAACAGAGCTTTAAAAATGAAACAGATATAAAAATACCAATGCAGAGTCTTGACTCAAATAGGGGTGGGTAGAAACTAATCTCAAATACAAACATATAGAAACTAAATGCGAATTCAGACATTTTAAAGATAACATCTGGTTGTATAGAAACAGAAGCTGAGAAATAGTACATGAAGATAACTGTTGTGACACTGTTACTATGTGTGGTCAACCTTGACACAATAACCTTAGTTGGGTTTTATGTCTATTAGGTTTTAGCTTACTGTAGATTTGTTTAGAGCTATATTTATAAAATGACAATTATTAATTGTAAATACATTAAGGTCAATAAAGGAGCAAGAACTTTAAAGAACTGAGTCTATTTATTTATGAACTGGATTAAAAAAATGAGACAATGCCAGCTGTGTAATCATCATCAGTCCCTTGGCATGTGTCATAATGTGTCAAATTCCTCCTCTTTTCCCAGTCAACAGCTGTTCTTAGCAGACTGTCAAGAGAGTGGCATGTCCATTCTTTCACACTCTCCAGCCAGCTTTTCTTTGGAAGAATTCCTCCTCTTTGCTAGTTGGAATGTTGACTTATGAAAGTACAAACTCATTTGTTTTCTTTTCCTGACATCTGATACCTATCAGTTTTATGTAGCATTTACACTCAACTCATCTTATAGCCTAAGCGTTCAGCGTCCAACTTAAACAACCAAATAACTAGCAAAATAAACAGTTTAAAAGCTGATAAATTGAAGACAAATACACAGTTTATGAGTTCCATAGGATTAAAGCACTGCTTAGGCACCTCCTTACAAAAATTTTAACAGCTTATGAATAGCAATATACATCTCAGATATATATGGTTTAGAGCCCTGAGGACAAATGTGATCAGTTGAGGCTTATGTATCAAAAGAACATGCACATGTAGCAAAAGTTGTTCCATATTGTTGTAACTAAACTGTGACGCTGGTCAGTGTAGCCCTATGTGTAATCAACCGCCACACATGACACAGGCCTGTGTACTTAGGACCAGCTGAGTTAAGGTGAGAATGAGATTCAAGTACAAGTTGTGTATAGCTGTTATGTTCAGACATTGACTTCTGTCAATTATTAAGTACCGGTATTTAATTGTTTATTTTTCATTATTTATTACACTTATTATAGTGTCTTCTTATATCAAAACTCAAGTTCTTGACTTTTCATATTGTTCTGTCAAGGGTTTGTAAAGAATCGTAACAACTAAAATTAAAATTGAGTTTGGATGCAATAGTTGAATTATAATAGTGGATTTTCTATGAAAGGTATAAAATTGTTTTTCTTTTTCATTATTTATTAAAAACATTTGTAGCAATAATGATGTGAAACCTGATAATTGACACCTTCTACAAATTGGACGAGACTAAATGTACACTGATGCACTCTGAACTTCAAGTACGGTACAAAATGATGTAGATAAATTAAGTCATTTTGTTATCGAAAATAGCTTTCCAAATTCTTTGTTACCCATGACACTGTAAAGCTTGTTAAGTTTAAGCCTGACAAATTAGTTCATACATTGTGATATGCTTGTCTCACCTTTTTAATTGTTTTCAACTTGTAGTTAGGGGCAGTGAGACAATATCTATCTGGTGGCAGCCTGGGTCCTATGTAAGACTTTACTAGTGGTAGAGGCTGGCAGTTCTTTTGTCTGGCAATTTCCATCAACAGCTGAAGAAATAAGAAAGTGACAAATCCATGTGAAAGTGATGAATTAAAACTTTAAAGCTTTTTTCTCTATGAGACTTTAAGGCATTTTTCTCTGAGGCTTTAAGACTTTTACAAGGATAATATACAGCCGGCTAAATAACTGCCTACTTTCAACTACTTTTCAAAATCTGTTTGTTTGTTTATGTTTTACATGTTTCGAATGTTCCTTCAGAGTTGAATATAGTTTACTTCCTAGTCCTAACCTCCAGCAGGACGACGGGGGATCGAAGGGGGCAGGGTTTGAACCCGGGACAATTGATAAATCCAAACGACAGTCTAGCGTGCAAACCGCATGACCAGGCAACCATCCATCTTCCTTATGAGGATAATGGAGAATGCTCTAGGAGGTTACGAAGGTACTATATATGCATTGGCAGAAGAAGAATTATTAACTTGCATTTGCGGATGACAAAGATTGTCTGGTAGGGACAGAGAAAGAGTTAGCTGACTTGGTGATATGAATTGGTCATATAGGGCCTTTCTTGTATGCTTGCAAATCTTGGAGACTGATGGCAGAATTGGAGAGGAGGATCCTGGCCATGGAATCAAGATGCTATAGAAGTATACTAGGTATCACCCAATAAGACTGCACCGTAAGTGAGGAAGTTAAATTTAATATCACAATGGCAATTGGGTCCCACGATGCCCTGTTGATCAGTCAAAAAAAACGCTAACTAAAACTCTAAGGCTTTGTAAAGACCTTCCTGCAGGGAAAACTAGAAATAGCAGACATAGAAAACAATGGGCATCTAAGAATGGAATGTGCCTTTCATTGAAAGAAATTCTAGTAAATGTAGAAGACAGAGAGGAATGGAGGCAGATGGTCAACAGTCAACCCCAATAGTCTAACAGACTAAGGGATAAGTGAAGGTGATGAAATAACGAAGGAACTTTACATAATTTAACATAAACCAGGTTAACATTTAAGTGGAATAAAGTCAGATTTGGAACCGATGGGTTTTGAGTCATTAGCTAAGAGTTTTTCTATTTAGGAAACCATTGTTAAATATATTTCTCATTTTGTGGTGAATCATTCTTAGCTTCGGATTTTAAGACCCAAAATGTCCAAGGACAGGTAACGAAATTTCATGTTTCTGCGCACATAGTTTAACTTTCTCACATTAACTTTCTCCGACTAATACTAGCTATCTTTAACTGCTAAGTGTCCTGATCCTAACCTGCAGTATTTTTCTTCTTACATCATTTTAACTATTCACCCCCGCCCCACCCCCCTTATTTCTAATACTATCTTTAAGCTAACACGTTCAGTCACTATTTCCTTTTTTCACATCATAAAGGGCAGCTAAAATAATGTAAATAAGAAATAAACAAAACACCCGGTTCATACATCTCTAGGTGGAGGTGTAGTGAATGAATGATCCATTTTCATCTGAACGGCTAACCTAACATCCTCTGTATCAACTGATTTCCTGTTGGCATGGTTTGAATACACTTTAGCATCCTCCAAGACATCAGTTACATAACCTTTTAGGGAAATCAAACAAATAAATAGTTAATAAAAATATAACATACAATAATAGTAATATGTATTTTCCATAAGGAAATTTGTCTTACAATTTGTGCATATTATGAGGATTATTGAAATCTTTCAGTGTGGTGTTACTATCAATGAGTAGCTTTGCTTGCGCTGGCGAGTGTGGAGTTACTACTAGTGTGGAGTTACTATCATCGAGTAACATGGAGTACAACATTACTTTCACTATCTTTATAATGTTAAACTTTTTATTTCTCTTTTATTTTCCACATGTGAAAGGGATTGTTCTTTGTTTTAATTGTAAATAGGATGAGGAACCAAGACTTTAAAAAAAAAAAAAAGACAACATTGTGTTAATGGTTCCACTTTTTAGTTTATTTCATGGTGGTTCCGCTTTTTAGCTTATTTCATGGGACCCAAAATATTGTTTAAATAATACAATTTCTTAGTGCATTTTATAATGTTTAGGTTTGTGGGTTGTCAATATTTAGTATTAAAAGTAGAGTCCTAAGGTTAATTCTTTCAGTATATCAATTTTTTTATGAATATATTTTGTTTTTCCGTACTTAGTTTAAATTAAAAGAATTTGTTTCAAAATAATTTTTTTCATTAAAAATTTGAATCCAATTCATTTTCCCTTGAAATCTAGACAAACATGTTAGATTTTATAATAAAGTAACCTATCCTTAACCTTTGCAAACTTTTGTTCATCCCAAAAACTCCATTTTTTCTATCAAAATAATTTGCAATGATTTGTTCAATATGTAAATATAACCTAGCTGATTCAATATATATAGAATAGCATAATGAAAAGTAAAACACTAAAACCGCATTTGGTGTAGAGGAACGAAGTAAACCAATTCATTTTTAAATAAAATCTTAACAATGAGTAGAATACATAGGAAGCTAATTTTATTGTCCACTAGTTGAAGAAAAGGAATATCATAATATGCTTTCAGTTTTTTGGATGTTAAACCGGTTTACCATTAAACCAATCATTTTGGTTCACAAAATACAAAAATAAAATAATGTCTCCTTGTAGAGTGCAGAGGCTAGTTCCTAAAAGTCAGTGTTCCGATATATTGATAATATGATATATTATCATAATCATATTGATATATGTATATTATTGTATATCTACGATAGCTACAGTATCATCTATCTATAGTGATAGAATCATAGATCCATAAAATGTATTTAAATTTAGATCTAAATAATTTTTAAGCTCGAAGTTCAAGCTACCAAGAGTCACAGTGACAAGAGTCAAGACTGACAAAACTTGACTCAACAAGACTCACGATATGTAAATTCCAGCATTTGATTAATAAGCCGAGGTTCGGACTCCAGAACTCCCATGTCTTTTAGTATAGCAGACATAACTTGTGCATCTTTAGGGGAACTTTTGGCCGGTGTTGACATTTTCGATGGATTTAGAATCTTATCTACTATCTAGATCTAGATCTCTGGATTGATCGATTCTATCTAAACGGATAAACAGCTATAGATTTCTTTTGAGTGATATCCCTTGAATGAGGAAGCGTTTGCTAGGTTTGTATATAGGTCTGTGATTTGTAAATTTGTAATATTCTATAGTCCATTTTGCATCGGTACAATCACTTTTATACATAGTGTCTAGAGATTAATAATACAGCTCGATTGATTTATATTCTATAATTCTAAATCTAAATCTAGAATCTGTGTTCTCAATTCTTGTGTCAGAGATGCAGACCTGAACTCAAGATAGATCCATAACTTTAAACATTTTTTTTTCCAGAAAAGCTTGTTTTACATTTTCATCTAGATCTTTCTTATCATTATTACTCACTCTGCATTCTCCACCCTCTGGTGACACCACTGTATAAAAAAATATTTGGCTTAAAGATAATTTCATAAAAGAGTTATTAAACGCTGAATTAGAAGCATGTGAATAGAATGAACCAAGAAACTAATAGCACATACCTATACATGGGCGTAGCCACGGGGGTGGGGGTTGGGTGAGGGTTATGAGTGTAGTCAAAGGGGTTTTGAGTTTAAACTCCCTTCCAGTGGAGTTTGAAGCTAAGAAATACCTTTTCAATATAAAAAAAAAACAAATTACACACTCTAAAATCTATGAGCGTAGCCAAAGGGGTTTTGAGTTTAAACCCCCCGCCAGAGGGGTTTGAAGATAAAAAATACATCTTCAATGTAAAAAAAAAAAGCAAAGTATGCAGCCAAAATGCTATGAGCGTTCCCAAAAGGGGTTTTGAGTTTAAACCCCCTTCAGAGGGGTTTGATGCTAAAAAGTACATCTTCAATATAAAAAAAAAGCAAATTACACACTAAAATTATTTGAGCGTAGCCAAGCCAATTGGGGGTTTTGAGTTTAAACCCCTCTGCGATAGATGGCTTTTTTTTTTAAAGTTTAAAACCCCTCCAGATGGTTTTGAGTTTAAAATCCCCTTACAGGGCGTTTTGAGGTGGAAAACCTCTATCTTCAATATTATTCTAAAGCAAACTACAGTTACCAAATTCTATCACCGTAGCTAAAAGGGGTTTTGAATAAAAAAAATAACTCCAGAGATTTTTTAGTTTAAAACCCGCAACAGATGATTTTGTCGATAAGACATCCTTTTTCGATATAAAGTCTAAAGCAAACTACAGTCACCTAATTCCAAGAGCGTATTCAAGAAAGGTTACACATTTCTACCAGTGACGGGCTCCATTAATAAAATGCATTAAATAGTCATCTGCCGAAATTGAAAAACACTAAATGTGGCTCGACAAAGATGGCTAAGACAGATTTTAGGAGTCAGTTATGGAGATCATGTATAAATCAAGGAAATCCTATGACGAACTGGGAGTCGACCCCTTAGTAAGATTGTGACAGAGCGTCGCATGAGGTTTGCGGGTCATGTTCTCCGACAAAATGAATTACGCATAATAAGAGTTGCGATGACATCCTAGTACAACTTGGCTCCACACATTCATGGAGGTCCTCAGAGCAGGTGGGAAGAGGCTTCAGACATTACCAGTGACAGATTTTTGTGGAAACAGCTTGACGGCAAATGCGCCGAAAGGCGCGGGAGGGTCTAAGTCAGTAAGAATAGCACAATAAGTTTTTGCAATAAAACTTTCTAATAGCAGGAAAATGCGCTGTAGATACCTCAGAATATGCATTTTGTTGGCTTTTAATACTAGAAATAGTGCTTGGCGGCGGGGCTTCGCCCCGCGCTGGGGGAGCTACTATCACTCCCCTAGACCCCTTTGCTGGCAATGGCGGGGAGTCAACAATTTTCCACTGACTCCAGGAAGAACCTATTCTAGGGCACAATAAACGTCTTCCGAAAGAATGAAAGGTCAGAATGTAATAAAGATTATGTACACACACACACATACATACATATAAACAAAAATGCGCGCCCCCAACCCCCCCCCTCTCGAAAAAAAATCCTGGATACGCTAGTGTTTCTATATCTAGTAGGTCTTGACCAGAAAGCGCAGAACAATTCTTAATGTATAACATTCAAAATAATTTTAAAAAATTAAAGTCTATAGGTCTACCGGTATATTTAAAACTTGTAAGAACCGTTTAATTGCTGCCATTTAATCAATGCTGCAAGATTTATATCCCCTTTTCTATATAAAACAAAAATAATGAATTACTAAGACTAAGACTAAGACTGCTTTATTGATCCTTACGGAAATTTGTTGTGATTACAAGGACTCTTTTCTCATATAAAGACAACACAACAGAAAAATACACATAAATACAACAGACAACATAAAGAGTTCATTCAGCGACTACACACAGGTATCTTGGTGCATTTCATGTTCCCTGATCAACGAGTGGCGGTGATAGAGTCTGACCGAGTGAGGTACGAACGAGTTTTTGTACCGCTCCGTTCTTGTTTTGATTGACAGCAGTCGCCCACTACGCGACGACCTGGCGTAGTTCTGATGGAGCGGGTGGCCGTTGTCTTCCAAGATTTTTTTGATTTTTCTTAGGCACTTTTGTTCAAAAAGTTCCTTTAAATGTGGTAATGCTGTGAGTGTAATTTTTGATGCTTTTTTAATGATGTTTTCTAGACGTCGCAACAGTTTAGATGAGGCGTTGCCTTGCCAACAAGTTATTCCGTATGTTAGCAGATTTTGTATAGTCGCGCCGTAAAATGTCTCAAGGATCTTCTGGCTTAGTTTAAAGCTATTGAGTTTGTATAGAAAAAAAGAGTCGCTGGGCTGTTTACTTTGTCAGAGTTCCAAGGTGGTCTTCCCATGAAAGCTTGTTGTTGATGATAACGCCTAGATATTTATATGCCTTTACTTGTTCTATAAATTACCACTGATTAATTAACTACTTGGTTAGTTACTTTTTTGATTGATTTATGTGTTGTCATCGACAAAAAATAAATGTGCAAAGTTTCTACTTGAAAGGAGAATGGGAAGCAGCAGAAGAGAAACAAAACGTGCAACAGACTCCTGACAGACAGGCAGACGGAATGAGTTCATAAAAGCTTAGGGGAAAAAATCATGAGGATGAGCTGTAGAAAAAAAAAAAAAAACATTTAACAATTGTCTAGCTGCACACAGAATGTAAGGTATCTTGGGGTAGTTAAACGGTTCAACTTAAAAGGGAGGTGACTTTGTTTCGCAAGTAGTGAATCGTCGGCAAAAAAAATGAACTCAATTACATCCCTTGAATTGGGGTAATGGTGGGACATAGTGACAAATGTATATATATATATATATATATATATATATATATATATATATATATATATATATATATATATATATATATATATATATATATATATATATATATATATATAATATTTATTTGTTTCTATTTATAATATCTCAATTATTCTTTAGGTTGTTTAGTTTAGAGTGGTTGGACCGTATATGGGGAGGGCAGCATGCCATTTTTTTTCTCTGCGCCCAAAGCGCAACAGGGCATTCACAGATAGGGCTTTCCAGATTACTCAATCTAACTAGCAACTAGTTTTGGAAAGAGCTAGCTAGGGAACTCTTACGCAGATCATAACATTGGGGGAAAAAAAACCTAACCAAACAAATGTTCAGTCTAGGCCTAGGCCAAGTCAAAAGTCACATACCAGGTCTATGCCTCTGACACGCTTCCCTCTTTCTCCCCTCCTCCATCAGCTACGCCACTGCAAAGCAGGAAATGTGTTGTTTGACACCTTCTTATCGTATATCTTATATAATACAGTACCTAAACTAATATGGTACTGTGCAGAGTTCCTTTAACGAGGCGATTCATTAAATGAAGTATTTATTTTTCAAGGATAAAAAATTTAAATATTTTCTGGGAAAAATCCTCCGTAAAAAGTTTCCTGAACCGTTCTTGCTTGTCGTATCATGTATCATCAATGATGTATCAAATAGAATCTTTTTCGCCCGAAGCTCATTTACAACTGGCACATATTTTCCTGGACAGTATTCCTGTCAGCGATGACGTGGAAAACGGTTCATCGTGACCTTCGATTTGATGAATGAGACGGATCCTTACCCCCCCCCCCCCCCGTCCCCAGCTGCATGAGTTCAAGTGAAGCGCGTCTGCCCATTTTACCAACAAAATTCTTCTCATTATTACATCACACGTCTGCTGATTGGCCTTGATCGCGAAGGCCAAGGCTTCCTTTGTAAAGGCACTCCTTTCAGAACTTCCAATTTATGGCGCTCGTCTGATTCAATGGCCGACGGTTGACGAGGGTCTCATGTGGCCAGCATAACGACCAAACCGCCTTTCCTTCCTAGTCTGTCAGGTACGCATTGGTATTGCCTGACCTCGGCGGTGTTCTTACAAAAATCCCGTAATTCATTAAGACCGACGGGATTCAAACTCGAGACTTCTCGTTTCGAAAAGTAAGAACTGGGCCACCGCTTTCACCTTTACGGTCTGTCCAGTCATTCGATTTGTACTGAGGGCCTAAACGTGATCAGTCAAGAAGCCAAGTACTACAGAAGCAGCAGTGTTTCAATGAAGCTATTCTCACATAATAGGCTACCATCACCAATTGCAAGGACTCGATGTCCTCAGGAACTCCCCCCCCCCCCGGTTAAATTTCCCATGAGCTAATAAAAAAAAATATAAGAACAAAGGTAAGGCAGGTAACGTGGTGGCTGACCTGTAAAGCGCCAAGCTATCGAACCAAGGGTCCCGGGTTCGATTCATGGTGAAGACTGGGATTTTTAATTTTGGGATTTTTTTTCTGAGTCCTCCCAGCTCTACCTGACATTAGTTGGAGAAAAGTAAAGGCGGTTGGTTGTTGTGCTGGCCACATGACACCCTCGTTAACCGTGGGCCACAGAAACAGATGACCTTTACATCATCTTCCCTATAGATCGCAAGGTCTGAAAGGGCTAAATTTACTTTACTAATAAATAATGATACCGGGTTCGAATTCCGGTGAAAACTTAGGGCGCCTGAGTCCACCCAACTCTAATGGGTACCTGGGTAAGAGTAAAGGCGGTTGGTCGTTGTGCTGGCCATACGACACCCTTGTTTAGAAACTGACGACATTATAGGTCCCATAGATCACAAGTTCTGAAACGGGTACTTTACTTTACAGCTATCTTTACACACTATTCAAATGCAAACTGCCAACTAAGATGAGGCCTGATGCCGTGGGAAAAGTTAAAAAATTAAACCATGTAATATGTAAATAATTAGAATCAGACTAATTGAGCCAGACCCGGGGTTCTTTGCGCGCACATGCAATGTATATATTTAACCTGTATGAATATTCTAATTCATCTCATTAGAATTCTCTAGGCTTTTATCATCAACCTTGAAATGGTCATTCAAGAAAATGCCTTTAGTATCGGGAAAAAAAATTAAGCAAAGCCTTCTTCTATTACACAACAGGAATTCCCCCAAGTGGGACGCGCTCTTGGCTATTTATAGATAATGGCTCGGCGCATGTGTATTTTTTCCTTTCTTTCTACGATCGTGTCAAAAATAGCCGCCACGCCAGAGTAAGGAAGGCGCATTAATGTCAGCCCGCGTTCGCCTGTTACCGTGTTAATGACTTTCCTTGTGCGCCTAATATTGTCGGCAAACACAAATAACAAGGTCGCGCCAGAGTGAGAGCGCTTTAATATACAGAAGCGCATGTCTCCAGGTCAAAACTGTTGTTGTTAAATAGCCTAAACAAAGACATTAAGAGTCCATGATAAAACTAGTTAGTATATATTTAGAATAAACTAGCATTTCAAATTTCGTTTTAATTAATTTAGATCTAGCCCGATTTAAGTGCCTTCATATTAGAATTCTTAATTTCTTAGTCTTACAGTGTGTGTATGTGTGTGCGAAGATAAAAAAAAAACGTATAAATCTAAATAGATCTATATGTTATGGCTACACACAGGTACATAGGAGTGATTATTGGCACTTTCCGAATATAAGTTATAACAACTATTTCTATTCGAGAGAAGCAATAATGAAAGTAGTTGTCGCTTTTTAAATCAACAACAGCAACAAATGTTTTCTTTGTTTTAAAATCTGCTTGCAGTATTAGCCTGGATTTGCTGAAAGTTAAAGGTAATTTCATCATCACTGGCTTTGAACAGGGTAACATTAGGACACGGGAGATTCCATTTCTCGTTATGTGGCAACATGTACTTATTTGTCTTTCTCTTTAAACGCTTTAAGTATGAATATATTTCTTAGGATAAAAAAACTGGATCATCATTACAACATTTGGAATTATATTCAGAAAATTACGAATAATATACACGAGAGTGTACTTATCTGTCAAACATTGGCAGAAGTGTTAACCCGTTGTAATAATAAGACTGCCCGTAACCTATTTTCTCGATAGTCTGACGTCACCTACAGAATGCGGACGGTGTAGACCTGTGGAAACACGAGGCTCTATATTAATGCGCGCCTGGAGTGATAGGACTATTTTGTTTATTTTTAGAATTTAATTCAAAGTTGGTATTTTGATATTCAATAAGTAATTTCAAGATATTATGTTAAATTCTATTTTATACAACTTCATGGAAAACTATTGGATTTAGATTAGGCTTTATGGTATTTATGTGAGAGGATTAACTTGTGAGATTAAAAGCTTCCGCCTTTGTCATTTACTGCAAGATCGTGGACGAAGCTTTATGGGTGTCGGCGTACGTTCAATGATTGGAGTGTATTCTGCTATTGCTAACTTCTGGCTGTTGACGTTATAGTTTTGCAGCTGATTTTTTATTAAATTGTGTTCGTTAATTGGATAAACAACAGTTCCACTGGTTTAGCAAACTGTATAAAAATTTATGGGCATTTTCTGTCGGAAATATTTTTACTTTAGACCTGCACATTTGATTTTGAGTCCATACTTTTTTTAAAAAACTTTTTAGTGTAGCCTGCCATCGTTGTCACACATCGCTGTCGGCTACCGATAGATCTTGATTTAATTGGTAAGTTTAAAAAAAGACTTAATCTTAAATTTTCTAACGTTTAATTTTCAATTTGTCTCATTATAATCTAGATCTATCTTCATCAGACTAAAGTTTATTTTACTAAAAAGCAGTTTAATAAATTCTTTTGCGTAGTAAAGTACTTCACTTGCACTATTTCAATGCCAAAACAACTCCTTTGAACTCGTCTCCATTCACCGTGATTCACGGTATTCACCGGATTTAGATCTACGTCGAATAACTAGATCTAGTGTACAGGTCTAGATTTATGATTAATCCTGAAAAACGTTTTATTATGGTCCTTTGCCATGGTCAAATAACTAATTTACAGCTAGCTGCTAGATCTACATCAGTGTGTAATCACAGTCAATTAGCACTATGTAGTCCATCTAACTGTAACGTACAAAATGTAAGGTAGGATATCATTTAGTTAAAATATAAAGCTAGAAACAGACTATAGCTACTAAATTCAATGATTGTAGCAGGAAAACTTGTTTTGGCGCTTAGTTTTATAGTCTGTTTACGTTAAAATAATCAATGTTGGAAAGCTACTATAGTCTGTTTCATATTATTAGATGATATGTTCGAGATTTTATTCCAAAGTTCAAACATCTGACTAGAAAGAATAGATATGATTTTTAAAATACCATTTTCCGGTTTGATAATTGCAGTTTGTATCAATAATCAGGAGTTCTAGACTTAAGATCTATATCTAAATCTTCCATTTGCATTTCGTAAATTTGTGAATAGGCGATTCAAATTTTTTTTAGGTCAAACTGATTATTGTCATTAGGCCTACTAGATTCTAGATCTAGATGTCTGGTATAATCTAGAATCTAGATCTGGTATAATCATTCAAAGGTATCATATGATTTGTCACTTTGTGTTATTGTTAATTCTGGTCTAGATATCCTCTGCCATTCTTATAGGTATAAGTATAGGCAGTATAGGATTGATTGGCATATGATTATCTAATCTAGATTTAGAATTTTTAGATTCCAGAATCCAGATCTATACTACTAATACTAGATCTAACTAATACTGAGCTAATGAAGAGATCTAGATCTAGAATCTAAATCTATTTTGAGTAAATCTAAATAAAAGAATTTTACTAGCCATTTGTTCCCTTGTTAAATATTAATAATATAGTCTAGATCTACATTGAAAATGCAACATTTTTTTCTTTGAAGGAAATGATGTAGTTTGTAAGATAAGATAGTGATCTAAATAAAATCTAAATCCAAATACATTTAGTTTGAATTTCACGATACGTTTTTTTCATGGTTTTATCAATATTATCATGTGGCTAAATGTTGTTTGTTTACTATTGGTGAATGAGACCCATTGTGTTATTCAAAATTTAAGAACTAATAATTCTAAGCATATTTATCTACATAATATTGCATTTTTGGGATTGGCTATAATTAATATAAGGCAACCTGGTCCATGTTTTATTGACACTAAGCTGGTAAAGAAAGAGCAGTTGTGTGAATTTGTCCAAGAACTTGACTTATTTGGTGTCACATTGTATAGACAACTTACTCCATAATTCTCTGTGCAGCCCAGCATCATGTCTGTCAACATCAGTAGTTTTTGCAATTCTTACTGACTGAGGTGCGAAGGAGTCCAGTTCCTGTTGCATCAGCATGGCACCTTCATGGAAACATCCGCCTGTGCAGTTGAGTAGCTTGGGCGGGGGGAGGAGGGGGGAGAATTTGAAATAAATATTACGTCACTGTCATGTATCTTGCTTTTCACATCGTATATAAGTTAGTGACCCTGTCGTATGTATTCCACACAGAGTATTAACTCTTTCTGTGCAGGGTTACTCTCAATTTCAAGGAGTAACTTTCAGAGCGCTGACTAGTGCAGTGTTACTCTCTGGAAGTAACTTGGTATATAGTGTAGTTTATTTCATCATCCTTATCATTGAAGAAGAAACCTGATAAGAGCACTGAAAACAAAGGAGACCATGAACATGTCAAAGAAAAGTATCACTATTCAGATGATTTATACATCAATCGAAGAAGTGAAAATGTCTCTTGATGCCTGCAAGAAGTAGTGCTTAAGAAACTCCAGGGGAATACCTTTTACCACATTCAGAAAAAAACATCTGAAGGAAGTGATGTTCTTCCAAAATCACTTTCTCCAGAAGTGGAAGAATCTGTAATTAAGTACAAAGACTTCGGATAGATCCAGCCTGGAATTTTATCTGAGGAACTGCGAGCAAAGATTGTATTAAAGGGTAGCTTATTTGTCCAAAAAAAAGATGAAAGGTATTTGTTTTCAGTAGGGTTTACCCAAAAGAAATCATGAAGTTTGACATCATGGTTCACTAGAATGCTTCCAAGAAAAATTGGCTACCGATCTTGGCCCCCCTTCTTCTTGGGATGTCTATTTTGTTTTCCATGTGTACTGTTTTCTGAGGCATCAGACAAGACATCTAGTGCATTGAGCGAACCTGGAGTTGGTTTCACCAAATGGAAGAAACCTGAGAGACTGAAAGAACGTGAAGAAGGAGTTCACCACAGACAAGCTCTTTTGAAGTGGAAGCTATAAGAAGAAAAGATTAAAGCAGAACCAGATGAACTGTCACATATGTTTCATGTACAAATTTTGAAAAATCAGCAGTATTGGAGAGATATTCTGAAGCGTGTAACAGAAGCTATAAAGTACTTAGCGAAAACAAGTTAGGGAATTAATTGTTGGGAAAGTCAGGTGTGTTACTTTTTTCTTATGCTTGATTCCACCCCTGGATGTTTCTCATCAAGAACAGGTATCCCATATTCCAAAGGCTGGAAAACCATGTGGACACCTTTGGGTCTCTTCTTGAAACCTCTTGGAGTCTATGAATGAGGACAGGATAATGAAAAAACTCAGGTTACTGCCATTGCGTCATGTGAGAGATTATTCTCAAAGTTAAAGCTCATCAAAACCTACCTCAGGAGTACAATGACGCAAGAAAGGCTTAGCATGGCTTTAATGTCAGTGGAGTCACTAATACTAGACTGTCTTCTTATCTTATATAATACAGATGTTACTTCAAAAAAGAAGATGATTACGTCCTTATGTATTTATTTAGTACATTATCTCATGTCATGATGTCGAATTTCAAAATGCAAGGGGCCCCCAAATCCCTAGCTGCGCCTGTGGAAGCGAAAAGGCTAAGAATGCGAACGAAAAAAAAAAGCCTCCAGTAGGCTACCACAGCAAGTGTACTTGCATGGGGTGAGGATGGAAGAAAGATAACCCTGTCCTATCAATTGCACCATTCCCCAGTGGGAACAATACAGGCGGTGATGGTTCCGCCGCGGAATGTGGTGGTACAGTATAGGAATATTATGTTTGTCCTCTCCAGCCTCACATGGGATGGGGAACCCATTGCTTTGGCTCAAGGAACTGACCCATGTCCAAACGGATGTGAATAATTAATTACTTCAAGCTTTCAATATCATAAGTGTAGTAATATACAAAGTAGAAATGTGTTTCCAAGATGTTAAAGGATTTCCAACTTAGCTCACTGAACTCTGTGGATATTCACAAGTGTCTTCTCTTTCAATAGCCTTTACCTTCATAAATACACAGACACTGCACATGCATGCCAGATTCCCCAACAATAGCCTCTTAGTCACAGGACATGTATTACATCAGTCAATACACACACACCATAACAGTAGCATATTCCACTTGGCCCTCTCCTTTCTGCTTGCCTTTGAGCAGAATACATTGTGTTACCAAACACATATAGTAGTTTTTTGATGGATGTTACCAAAAAATGAAATGTCTGATTTCAATCAAGAACAAAACCTAAGATGCCTAAGAAAAAAGTTCTATTAATATGAGACTAATTTTGTGAAAAGCACCAATTAGTAAGGGAAAAAATGATGGTAACCCAGCCAGGGATGAAGTAACAACTGCCATAAAAGTATTACCAATCAAACTGCTATCTTTAAAGCAAGTCTTTTTTTTTCTGTTTCTTTGTGTATTTAGATCACTGCAAGGCCTGATGGTAGATAAGGACTGGACTTGGACCTGACAGAGCCAAAATGAGCTTTAGCAGTGATGAGGTCAACTTCCTTGTCTATCGTTATTTACAGGAATCAGGTGTGAGATAGATTAGTGTTATCTAGAACAATCAATCAGTTGTGTAGTTATAACTTGTATACTAAAACCTTTGTTTTTGTCTATGGACACTGTTTAGATTATTTGTTAGCCTTATTAAACTTTAGAACTCTGAAGCAATTGCTACATCTTACCCCATGCACTGTGTTAAAGAAGTAAAGCTTCACTATGTCAACATTATTGAAATTAGGCTTCTTTAATTATAGGCACTGTTATTCATACTTGTAGAATTATGAAGAGTATTCTTTGCTTGCAGGTTTCCTCCATTCTGCATACACTTTTGGGATAGAGAGTCATATTAGTCAGTCAAACATTAATGGGGCATTGGTGCCGCCGGCAGCATTGTTGAACATAATACAGAAAGGATTACAATATACAGAGTCTGAAATCAGCATAGGAGAGGTGAGTGCTTTGGTCACTTCTAAATGTATTGTTAATTGATGGTGTGTGGGACCTCTCCTCAAAGCAGCTGGCCCATTGGCGCATGTCGGTCAACTACTAACCTCATTGTTGAAGTAGGCACCCAAATACTGGCTAAAAACCAAGCATATACACACTACATAGGATTTCAACTTGTTCTAACCAACTGATGTGGAGTTGATTGCTAAATATTATGAATATCATTACAGCATTATTATGTTGTCAAAGCTTATATTAACTTACTTCATCCACCTGTCTGTCTGTCTGTCTGTCAGGATTCTTTTATACATTTGTTTCTCCCACTTCCCATTCTCAAATCAAGTCTAAACTTTGCACAATTAATCATTGTCAGTGACTAAACACAAATACATTTCTCAAAATTAACCGATTAGTGGTAATTAATTCATTTTCTTTTTTATATAAAAAGGTAAACAAATTTGACAAACAGCAGTAATTGAGAGGTTCTTTCCATTATATAGTCTTTGTATTTGTTTAAAGTATTTTTAAACACTTTGTTTGTTTTATATGATTCAATTTTTGTTCTTCTGTTCTGGTGTGACAAGACTATTACTATTTTTGACTGATACTATTTATAATTCTTTCATTGTTTGGTACATTGTGACAGAGTTGAATGTCTGTGAGTCAAGTCTTAGTTTGGCTATTTATAATTAAGTAATATTTCACATATTTTATATGACTTGTGTTGGGTAAAGTAATTCTGATAGCATGTTATGTTGGCCACACGTTACTCACTGGCAGACACTCCTGTTGGTTATGTTTGTTAACAGAAATACTGCCTTATACCCTGAGCCATGCAATGTCCTTCATCTCTTACTGGTGAAACTCAAGTCAGCCACTTTCTGTTATTGTTGGTGCCTTCAAGCACAAATATTTGTGTCTTTCTTCTGGTACATATGAAGAGAGCACACCCCACTTGAAATAGAGTTCAGTTTGTAACCAGCTAGTAGACATTAAATATACACTAGGAATTGGTTAATAGCTTCCTCCCATTGAAGCAGCATGTTGAAACTGTTTTGTTTATCCTATTTAGGCCAACATTTGAATGTAGTCTGTAGTCAACGTACCTCCTAGTCACACACACACACGCACACAGGTCAAGAAATAACAATAGTGTGCCCGTGACTAGTGTGTGTGTGTCGACTCCCAACAAATGGCTGACATTTCAGTTAAGTTCGCATTGCTCTCTGTGCCTGATACTTCAAAGACTGAAAAAGCTGGAGTTGAAGAGCATTTAGGTCTTAAAGCTTTCACCAAGAACCTTTTCTTATTCTCATCAGTAATATTAGAAATCAATATCTTTAGTCTAAATGAACTGTACAGCTACTCCTGTTATTACAATAGAAAAACAAACCATTTCTGTTAAGTCTTGCTAATAAGGAAGGACAAGAAGTCTGTTGTGGCAGTTGGTTTGGGTCCCTCTGACACAACTGTTTGTGGACTTTTGCATTTAATGTTTCTATTAATAAGAATATTCTATGTGGATATACTGCCTCGTATGTGGAGAAATGTTTCAAATCCACATCTTGTAAGTTAGGTTTAAACTTTCACACCTTTCACAGTCTTTATTTTTGGCTAGACACTGCATCATTCAATCCATTTGGCAATGAGTGAAGTCAATTACAAAAAAAAACAAAAAACAACCAAGACATTCATTGGTAGACCATCAACACAAGACTTAAGTGTACTTAATATATGCTTTCCCCTGAATTAGCCAATCAAATGCCTAGTAGTTTTAAATCTATTATTACGCTCATTTTGTTTACTTTAATACAATCACAGTAGTGTGAACTAGGTCTAGACACAAGTTGGATAGAAGGGATTCAACATGCAGGAGATTATTTGGGGATGACTTGTTGAATAGCACTGACCGACTTTCTATATCCGAAGACAATGTGTAAGTTGCATGGCACAGACCCAAACTCAGCCAACCATCGTAGATCAGTGCACAACGTTGCCATTAGCAATGACAGCACTATTCTTGCAATCTGACATGGTAGCCTATTTGCATAGGACGTCTGGAAATCTTAAACAGTCTTCTAGGTTTCTGGTGTTCATACAATCAATGGTCAGTCTGCCTTAGTCTCTTCATTCACTCACTCCCCCCTCCCAAGGAAGATTTGTTAACATGGGATTAGTTGAGTGTCCCACTAGTTTCCACTCCAGTGAGCTTAGAACTGATTGGTCTACTTTCGGCGACACTAGATCATCAAGATTGTTTCGTTATATAGTCACAAACTTGTTGAATGATTCTCATTTTTATTGCATTTTCAACTTCCTATCATACTTCCAGAAATCTAGTTTACTATCTAGCCAGCAAGAGACGAGCCAATCCCCTGGTAGTCAGTATTCTCTACGATCTAGCAGCCAGTCGCCTATCTCAGAGGATGTTATTGAGTTACGTTTTATTGCTTTACAATTTTCCTACAAAAAAGTAGTGCGCGTTTTAAACAAATGGGGTTGGGGGGGGGGGTAAAGAGTGGTCGTATCGAAGCAGTTATCCTGTTCTAAAATGTAATCTCTCTCTCATTGACAGTTAAACCAAGATGGGTCACTCGACTAGATTTTTCATTCCAATGTGTCGTGTCTAACCAAACTTTCTAGAGCGAGTTAGCGTAGCTCTTTACCTCAAAGAAAACACATAACGCATGTCTAGTTCCAACCAACTTCAGTACATGTCCTGTACCCCCTTTTTTTTTTTTAGGGTGACTGTTGCATCACTAGCCCACATCGCCATTTCCAGCACAATTTGTTTTCCAAATTTCACTATGTGTGTGCCAGCGAGCGTACTATTGCTGACTGGTATGGCGCTGTGTACAAACTGTTTTCTAATGACGGAGTTCTCTCCCCCTTCAGTTGGGTGGTATCATAGGTCATAGCATGGTGCGCTTTTCCTGACTTGTTTGTTTAGCCAGAGACCAGACATTATCTTTTCTTTTAATACTCGGCCCACCCCGCTAGTTACAAAGTTAGATTTGTGTGTGCGTGTGTTCACCTCGAATAGATATAGAACACGAGCGAATGTGCCAGTTTTCTCTAGATCTAGTTTCTTTGAAATCACCAGGAAACAACTTTATAAATGGACCATTTCGAATATCTGTTTTATAATGTGATTCACTGTCTAGGATAGTTTTTTTTTTTGTTTGGTCTTTGTATAAAATCTAAGTGTAAGTGTCCCATTAGCACAAACCCTGTCGTCCTGCAAGAAATTTTGAATTAGAAGTAATAATCTTACTTTCTGAAGGAATATCTATTCTTATATTATACAGAAGTAGTAATAGAACATTTATTTACTCTATCCTATAATTTGTCCACTTTGCTTTAATATCTAGGATCATTCGAATAGATATGTCACGAATGTAATCACTTCTCCAATAAGTACACCTCATTTTTGTCAGGAGTAAAACAAATGCAAACCTGCCACGCAGTTAGCGTGACGTTGTCAATAGACTCCCCCCCAAGACACACTTTCGTATTGGGAGCGCGGCGGGCCATGGTGCTAGCCCCAGTTTCTAAGGACAGGCATAGATTAAAGGTTGAATGAAACAGACTATAGTCGCTGAGAAGCAGAAAAGAGGGGAGACAACCAGCCCACGGCCTTTAACCTTGCTGACTCAGCCTCGCGTGGAACGCGGCGAGTACAAGTTGCAAAAAGCCCTCCTTCTCCTCCACTCGTCGATTGATGTATCTCTAAATTTTCTTCCCTCCTCCAGTAATCTGCGTCTCTTTGTTCTTAGAGTTGCTCGCTTCTGGAAAACAAAGAAATGCATTAGATAAATATAGATCTCTCTTGCACTTGTAGTAGTGCTTTAGTCTAAAACATAGTAACAGTCATTTTGTACAAGATCGAATCCTTCTTGTGTCCATTGTAATGCCAATAGATCTGAATTTCTCGTGACGAAAGAACATTTTGCCTTCTCATTACGATGAGCTTTGGTTGCCTTCTCAATGGGTCAAAGTAAATCATTGAAGTATTGGAAGCTGTTTCTGTGCACCTGTGGGATGTGTCCAAAAGAACTATCTAGCGTAGCCTAGGTTGGAAGTGGATGTAGTCAGCCTTTCAGAATGTTTGGATGGCCGAGTGGTGTACGTTAGACTTAAGTGACCTGTCCGGGGTTCAAATTTGACACTGAATGGCCTCTCCCAGCGCCGACCTTTTGTAGCCGACTTTCCAAACCAGCCTACTTCCTTTGGAAAGTCGTTTGGTCAATGTGCTGGTTAGGTTTCAAAACTATGGTCGCCACTTCACCCGTAACTCTTGACATAATATTACAGGCTACAAAGTTTACCACAGGCACACCCCATTTGGGGTTGATCTATTTTTAGGCTAAAGTTTTCCCAGTCGTCCACAGCACGTGAAAGTTCATTCTGAGCGCACTAAAACACATATGGCCTGGAATCAAACAGCAACTGACTTGACTGCAATAGAAAGTTCAACATGAATGTAGATCTAGATCAGGGGTTCTCAACCTGTGGGTCACGACCCCCTTGGGGGTCAATTGACCATTTGCCAGGGGTCGCCTAAGACCATCGAAAATATGGATTAGTATTGCCTTCTCTTCTATTGCTGTAAGTGTGTGTCTGCTGGGGGGTCGCGACAGAGTGGGGGATTATAAAAAAGGGGTCGCCGAGCTTTAAAGGTTGAGAACCGCTGATCTAGATACTTAAGGCTTCAACTTGTTCTGTTCATTAACATCATGATGTAGACCCGATTATCAAGTTCATCTTTATAAGTAGTGATATTGGCCCTTTTTTTTGGGGGGGGGGCTAACATTTTGAGTGTATGTAGAGAGAAACTAGAGCAAGTCTGATGATTTACCTTGAGACATAAAGTTATCCAACTATTTAAACTAAGTAATTCAATTAGACTACATACAATTAGATCTAAAGGATTTTTAACTTTCACATTCCCAGGCGAAATTCCTAAGAAAATTAACAACGGAAGCTCGCTTAAACGCAATTTGAAAAAAAAAGAATGTATTTTTTTTTCTCTTGGTTACTTTTGGGTGAGACTAAAACTACTTAAAGGATTAGCATAAAATCGTGAATGTGTTGGGCGATGCTCACAAGCAAGAGCTTTCAACTTCTTTCTTCCTAAAGTCATTGATATTAGTCTTGTCCACTTATTTGGCGGCCAACCAATAGGACTTCTGGCCACTTGTCTTCTAAGTGTACAAATAGAGCCGTAATGTCATCCCTTGGCTCTAATGTTTCTAGAGTCTAGCTCGGTTTGGACAGAATTGGAATGAATTTTTGTGTACGATTAAGAACTGTAGTTTCTGTAGTTTTGTACCTGATCTTTTATCCCCAATTGGTTTGTTCAAGGAAACCAGTCAAGCAGTAGACCGCAGTTAGTAAAGAATTGTTTCTTAAGATGGTTTAAGACATAGTCATTTAGTCTTGGATTATACCAACTCCTTGCTTGCTGTATACACCTTTTTTAAAAAGGTTATTTAAACCTTATTTAAAAGGTTTATTGATAAATTTAGAATGGAAAATTGACTCCACTGGCTGGGGTGTGGGAGTTGACTGCCCTTGTCTAGAATACACGCTAAGATGTTCAAAGCCACGTGAGACACCTCAAAGTCATGTCTGTTACAGTGTTAAGAAACTTCCTTCTCATTCTCCTGGTTTTCATCTGTAGCCCAAGTAGGAGACTGCACATGCAGGAAATCGAGCGATTAGTTGAACCATTCTTTGT
This sequence comes from Biomphalaria sudanica, assembly GCA_036873155.1. Taxonomy (NCBI): domain Eukaryota; kingdom Metazoa; phylum Mollusca; class Gastropoda; family Planorbidae; genus Biomphalaria; species Biomphalaria sudanica. Next base: position 2,977,503 of record JAZGLO010004016.1, read on the forward strand.
GCTAGCAAGTGTTGTTTGGCTCAAGGTTTGAGGATCGATAGGTGTCGCCCACTTAACATCATGTCTATAAAAAGACACTCCCCTTTCCCGCCCGCATTTTAGTCACATCCTGTGTTGTGTGGACTTGACATTTTATGTGTACAGTGTGACTAAACACCTTCACACACACAGATACACACACACGCACACTTAATTTCCAATAGGATTTTTTTCCCCAGAGCGATGTCAAGAAAAGATGTCTTTCTCATCTCTGTCTCCCCCCCCCCCTCTCTATATATATCTTTCTCTCTTCATTTTATATATATATATAAGTCTGTATAATGCAGATGTGAAAGTTTCTCAAGGTGGTCGATGTAATACAATAGTGTGTTAACTTGAGACATGGAAAATGTATTGATTTAATTATAGTTAATAAGCCTACGCCACAACACCTACAAATAGACACTGGAAATGCTGATGGTTTGCATGCATCTAAATAATTTCAACAATAATACGTTCTTAATGGTAGATAAGTTGTCTTTAACTTTGTGTGTTTCTTTTGTTAGGATGGAGCTGAAAGGACAATGGAATCTCTGTCTTTGATTGATGCTGTGATGCCAGATGTAGTGGAGTCTAGGAAGCAAGCCATCACCAAAAGTAACCAAGTCAAAACGGATACCACTAATACTAATGGAGACAATGGCACACATGGGGCTGTTGGTAAGTAGTTCAGGTCTGGGCTCAGGGTCTGGGAAAAATGAATGGCTCAAATGTCACTGTATAAAATACATGTCCACAACTTAGACTGTAGGTTGTACATATGACTTTTTAGATGACATTACCAGTACAAGGTCTTTTTCTTTCTAATCTAAGTACTGTTTGATCACAGTATCAGCTCATCATGTTGACACCCTAATGACCCACTGGACTCTGTGGTTCTTGTGGTTACATTGGAGGTTTCCAAGAAAAAAGGTTTCTGTTATGCTAGTACTTTAACTAAGAGGTCAAGGTCTTTTATGCTGGTGGGCTTGCAAGGTCAAATGGAGGCTCTACTCAGCCACCTGTTCAGCTTGAGTTTTTGTGGGGGAGCTGGAACAAAGACAATAGCAGGGCCCTCTCCTCTCTCCCAGAGCCAATGACAGTGTGGTCTCAGTCTTCCAACATTGTCTCTTATTTTCTGTCTAGTTTTCAGAGGATTGCTTTTCTGTAGTGACCTGGTTCATTCATTAGTGTAAATAATTCCCTGAATATGTCTGGGTTAGTCTCTAGCCTAGAACCTTCCTTTATGCCATGGCTAAAGCTAATGTTCAGATGAATTAAAAACATGTGTTTGAAAAAGTTGTCAGCATTGACGCAGAAGATTAACTTTGTTCCTTGTGTATGAGTGATTAAGACATTTCATTTTTATAGTGGACTACTTATTAAAAAAAGGCTTAGAACATTTCTAAATTGAACAAAAGGCTTTAAAAAAAAGAAAGAGATAATACACGATTTAAGCATAACAAACAACAGACATTAAAGTGATCACCTGTGGTAAACATTGTGTCTGCAAATGATATACACACATCATCTGTTCAATGGAGTACATAGAAATGAAGGGACCTCTAGGGATTGATTTGAAGTGAGATTCCTTACACCAGAAGATTCTCTCCCCCATTGGTTGTTAAAGGAGAAGATCTAGTTGTAATTCATATTCATTAATGTGACCTAGATCTAGTTGTCTTCTGTCTAAAGCAAATCTACTGTGTGTGTGTTGTTCTCTTAGCAGAGAATAGATTGTTGGATGTGATAAGGTTCACCAAGTTCACATTTTTGTGTGACCTTGAACTAGGTGCTAGTCTGCTGCTTGTTAAACTCTTCCCAAAACAATCAGGGTTCTCTGCCCTTAATCTGATAGTAGCCTTGTAGAGTCATATGTTTACAATCCTTTAGTCACTTAGGAGTAACCAGGTTTGTCAGACCACCTTGTTTAAGCTACATGGCTAGACTGCAGGATACAACATGTATCATAAAGAGAACAGAACAAATATGAGAGCAATTTAGATAAAAACTAGGAACCTTTTGCCAATTTGAAATAAAGGGAGTAGCTTAAAAACCTCTCTTCTTTTCAAACAGCGCTAAGAAGCAAAAAAGACAATTTTTTTTTTGTATTAACCTATAAATTAAAGCAAAACTCAATATAAGTGATTTTGGGAGAAAATTGACTTGAACAAAAGTGAAATACACTCTTGTTGCTTTTTTTTTCTCCAAGACTTAAATGTCAATTATACACTGAACAAACACTACACTTGTACATTTTAAGTGTTTTAGTTTTACACTATTTTTACCATAACATAACTGTGCACAACTTCAAGTAGTTCTATAACAATAAAGTTTGGTTCAATTACTGAATTTCATATGTAAGAGAGATTTGTATAAAAATGTTCCAGAGGGATTGACCTCATATGAAATTATCAACTGTTCTTGCTGTCATTCTCTGTTGTTTGAAAATACCTGAAAGTCATTTGTCGCTTATGTATCTATCGCTAGTTTTTGCTATCACACAATGTCATTTTTTTCCACCTTTATTTAAATCTCAGGCTTTTTTTTAAATCCAGAAGTACACTATAATTGATATAGTAATAATTTCCTCAGCACAGTTAACAAACATGTTGGCCCATTGTGCTTTCAGAACACAAACAGACAAAAAAAACACAGCCAGAAAGTCAAGTAATCTAAATTGTAGGCTTTAATGTTCTTCTTAAACACAGTAATCCACAGGACTTGTTTGAACTGAGTGGGAAGCAAGATCTAATCCCTCAGACCTTCTAAGTGCCACATTGCGATCTCTAAGGGATATTTGCAGAGTTGACTACTTAATACACACACACGCCTGAGGGGGGCCCCGTGCCTTAGGGGGCCCCCGATCAGAGATTTTATTGTCACCAACTTTGAAAACCAAATCAGTTATCATAAACTAGGACTTGTTACTCAATATTTTAACACACATTTTTGGTTTCAAAATACCGTTAAGTTTCGGTAAAGACTGCATTTAATGACCTGCCAATTCTAAGAGGTTATCATCATTTGAAAGTTCACAATAAAAACACGTAGGTGGAAGCAGCCAATCCAAATGGTACATTTCCTATTTAAACATAGACGCCCAAACAGATTTTGTTAGGAAAATGCGTAGTGATAAAGTTTGAACTACTTATTGCACTATGAAAATTGTATATGAAAGTCCTTTATAAAATTTTTAGCAACATAAATGCAACTTTTGAAAAATTGATTGTTTTAAAATGAAAATTTATAAACAAATATACAGTGTTTTCTTGACTTTCGCTGGTGATACGTTCTAAGACGCATGCAAAGGTCAGATTTTCGCGGTATTTAATTTCATATACGTACATTATTTTTGGAAATAACATTATCACAGAACATCCCCAAATACTTAAAACCTCTAGATAACCATTTCCCATTTCATGAATAATTTTTAAAAAACTCATTAAATAGTAAATTTTTTAAAGTGTCATACAGCACTGTTATGTCGCCTTACAGTCTAAAAAGAATTGGTACGTATACATTAAATATACCGTGACTTTAGTCTGCAATGGAAAAAAAGAGTTGAGGGTGTATGACAAGGATTCCTTATTTGGTACTGTAACCTAGCCTGTAATGAACCAGTGGATGTGCTTGTACAGCAATTTCTGCCAATCAGCTTCCAGAAAGTTTGGCGATGACATATTAAGTTTGTTTTTTCCCACTAGGCTACTGTACATAGACATCCTGTGGCCGTCGGAAAACCCGTGTCACCATGTTAAAAAAAAAAAAACGCATCAGTATTTTTTTAATTAATTTTTTTTTTTTTTCAAAACCCATGGTATAGCCCTTTTGCAAAAGTCGGCTCTGCGAAAGTGTATGGACCACTGTAGCTCTTATAGACCATTGTTCTAATAGAACGTCCAATTGGCTTCAATTTACAGAGTGAGAGAGGAGACATAATATTAGTAGTGCACAAGTGTTTTACTAAGTGTTTTCCTTTTTATTTTCTTCTGTTAATGCAGAGCAATTACAATACAGTATATAATGTACTTACGTAATGTAGCTACATATTGTTCTATGTTTTTTAGCAAAATTAAGGCCCACAGCTTAGAGGCGGACACACTGTATTGTTATTGTACAGCGTTACAGAGAGACAGATGAGCCCGATAGTATGATGAGTTTACGGTGTATATATATATATATATATATATATATATATATACATATACAGTCTACCCTTGTGGCTAAGGGCCCTGCACATGACACTCACCCAGGGCCCCCCCGCACTGCTGAGGCCACCACTGAATACACCATATTGTGAATCTTGTGGTCCACGTGGAGGCTTTTTAAAGCACAGTTCACCTTCTTGTTTTCGTCATCTCATGAGGCCACACACAATTCTGAAACACAGAGCTTGAGGATTTGATTGGACCTAGTTTTTTCTTTGTTCATAACATATACAGAACTGTTGGGTCAGGTTAAAGTTCTGGTAGTTTTCAGATAATTCACATTTGTGGTTGGACTAATACTGTTGCTTGTAACTATATTGTGTGAGGTGTATTTTTTTCTTTACTTATTATAGAAATATTGTATGCAGCATTACTGTATTCTGTTATAAATGTACAAATTTGTGAGTGCCTCTCATCGTGCAGACTAGCTAGTCATTAAGACGCTATTTTTTGTACATTATATGGGGTGTGATCGCTTTGTGAAAAATTGCATGGCTTCCAAACCAAGTCTTCAGTTTCAATTTAGGTAAAGACCGAGGTTTTAATTTTGGAATTTTTATGACACCCCTTGAGTCCACCCAACTCTAATTGGATACTTGACATGCGTTGAGGAATAAAGGCAGTTGATCATTGTGCTGGCCACATGACACCCTTGTTAAGTCATCCATAGAAACAGATGAGCTTTACATCATCTACCCTCTCTAGATTGAAAGGGACACCTACCTTAATACATTTTTTTTTAATTGTATCATAGCATATATTTAATCTTGTGTTGAATTCAACAGCATAGGACAGAAAATGTGTAGTTGAAGAGACTCAATGTATCTTGTTCATAAAGAATTTCAACATGGACATTGACCAACTGTTCTGCACATGTCATGTAGCCCACTTCTTTTCCTTTCCTTTCTCCATTTGATGTGTTTCATTAAATTCTGAAACTGGAAACATTGTGACTAGCCAGCCCACTAAAGACAGCTGCTTCGTGACACTTGCACTTTTTATGGTCTGTGGGGGGAAAAAATCTGGTAAAATAATTTTAAAAATTTAGGAAGAAGCCTTAAGAACTGTGTTTAAGGTTCTCTCCCTTGTGCAACCTGATTCAGCCTTGACCTACTTACCTCTTGAAGTCTTTAAAAATTGTTTCCCCCTTTTCAATATGTTCTCTTTGTTTCTATGTTGAGTTAGGAAACTATAAATTTAATGTTTATCTGGTCGCTTACCTGCCTTCTTTGCAGCAGAATATCAGGGGAGGAAAAATCAGGTCACTAGCACAAAAAATAGAAATATTTGGCTATGGTTTAGGGGAAAACATTTATTTTTAATGAGCCATGTCTTTTCAAATAGTATAAGTGGGGTTTTTCCCTCTTTCTACCTAATATATATATATATATATATATGAGCAAATACCTTTGCTACGCTACAGTTGAAGCCTTCTTAGACCCATCAGTTGATCTCCCCAAACTGTATTATACAAAAACATACACACACATTTTAATAGGCCCTTATATTTACACTGTGATAATTTTAAGGAATTTTAATTTAAAATAGAGGCATAACTTGTAGTTCTAGATGTAGGCATATTAAATTTTCTCCACACAAACACCCACCCTTTCATACAGATGTTTTGTGCCCTTTGTAAAAACACATTTGATAATCACATGATCTAAGGATAATCCCTCACATTCACTTTGACAATTATCTAGATCTAGAGGAGAATGAGCTTTAGATCTAGATCTGTTTAGAAATAAACAAAAATCATGTTTAAAACACTCAAACAAAAGAATGTTGCACACCAAAAAAAAGGTATGCTTATAGCTGAAAGAATTATAATTTATTTTATACTTTAAAGACATTTAAATGTTGGTTTTAAAAAAAACTTTGGGTTGAAATTGCGAATAAAAAAAATTGTTTTTGGTAATTTCACCATTGAATTTTGATTAAATGGCTTAATGCTCTATTTACCTGGAAAGTAATAATGGGTTAAATTTTATTTTCCATGGCAAGTAGGAAATTAGTGATGAGTGAGCTAGGGCCTAGGACTTTATAAATGAACTATAAATATAACTATTGCTAATAGAAGTTACCAACTGTTTTATTTGTGCTGTACCTGTACCTATAAATTATGTAAAACTGTTGTACTAGTCCTAATTACATAACTGGCAAAAAATCATGGCATACTGTTTGATTGTCCTGCAGTTTCACAATGACATCAACTTTTTTTTCACTCAACCAACCAATTGATAAAATGTTATCATCTCTTCTAGATAACCACACTGAGTCAATGGAAGTGGATGGTGCAGTAGACATCCCCAGTAACAAGGCCACAGTTCTCAGAGGACATGAGTCAGAAGTCTTTATTTGTGCCTGGAACCCCACTAATGATTTATTGGCATCTGGGTCAGTAAAGAACTTTGTAGAAAGTTTAGTACATCAAATTTTCATTTACATTTTCCTTTTGTCTTGGTCTAGTCTGTGTCTAAGAATGCCCAGGCTAAATTAATTTAAATGTTTCAACTACTACAGCATTTTCTTATGGTTGATGCTAGATCATAGTAAAAGTTCTATATTTTGTAAATTATACAAGAAATTCAGACATTTAATATTAGTATGCGAAATAAAGTGCGGACATGATAGACATTTAATTAATCTTTTTTTAAAAAAACTACCCCCCCCCCCCCCCCATTCCCCAGGATCCTTAATTTACGTAATAGAACAGGGAGTCAAAAGACCCTTCTATTTCAGACTGGCAAGTAGCTAAAAATCATTTTTACTGTCCATGACATTAGTGAACAATCATAACTAATGTTTAGAGACCAATCTCAAGCTGTCTTAAGTGGTAGAAAATGAACAAAAAAAATGACACCATAAATTTCAGAGTGTTTTACTGAATTACTGAAATCTTTTAGTGAATACAAATTTTTTTTTTCTGAAACAATCTAAACAAATAATGGTACTTAGGTATTTTTTTTTAAACCTTTTAAAACCTGTATGCATGGGTATTTTTTTAAAACCTTTTAAAACGTGTCTTTTAGTGTAGGCTGGGTGTTTCCTCAGGCTTTTTTTTTAAATATATAAATATATAGTCCCCTCATTTAAAGGGAGTTTTCGGTCTTGGCAATTTTCTCCAATACTGACATAAAAGGAAACATCTAGGTCTGAACCGGAATATCCATGGGACAAGGTGGGGTTGGCCAATGGTCCATTCTCCGCCATCCATAGAGCTCTCCAAATGGAACTTTTCTGCTGTAGAAAGCTTAAAGTGGACTGTGCCCTGGGTATGCCCTGTGGAATCGTCACATCCTGGATCCAGGCCCCTTCACGATATCACATTCACCAGATCCAGAAAAAAACACACTTCATGATGGATTTATATCTAGTATTAGAATTAGTATTACACCCGGACTAAACTACAAACAACCAACCATCAAAACACATTTACTAAATAACACCTTAACAAAAGAATCTAATCCACTGGAGCTCAAAGTAGGCACGCTTGAAACAATTGAAAGCTATCAAAAAACAGCTATCCATATTTATACAGACGGATCGGCTTTCAAAGCTCCCAATCTACTCTGCAAGCACTTAACAGCAGCACCTCAAACAGCCCAAGAGAGTTGACAACACTCATTGTGATAATCCATCAGATGATATCAAAATTAAATATCAATATCACACTACAGTGGATCCCTGGACACATTGGCATCATGGGAAATGAAAAGGCAAATAAGCTATCAAAGGCAGGTTCATCTATGGAACAATTAGATAGACCTGTTAACTACCTCACCCTAAGGTCAATGTTAGTCAACAATCACAAAGAGGAGTGGCTCAACCCATGGGCATCAGGAAACACAGGCAGAGCCATGTACAAAGAAATGACTACGCCTAACAAACTGGACAGTATTAACTTCCTCCCCCGCAAAGAACAATCTACAATCTTCCAACTAAGAACAGGACACACACCACTATTAAATTATTACCTGAACAAAATAAACTCCACACAACTACCCCTTTGCAGACACTGCGCCCACCCCTTTGAAACTGTAAACCATATCCTCTTTGAATGCCCCTCCCTAATCCACCTTAGGCAGACCCTACTTCCACTACAGCCCAACATAACCAACACCCTGTACGGCAGTGCTGAACAACTGAAGAAAACAGCACACTTTTTTTCCTTGGCACAGTCTGCAAAAGAGCTCACAGCTCAGCAGCAATAAAGCTGGCTAGAAGAAGAAGAAAAACGTGTCTTTAGTGCAAATCACTTGGAGCATTGATTTTGAAACATTTGAGACCCATGCATCATTTGTAAATTGTCTGTCATTGTAGACCAGCACATGGTGAGCCTATTAAATGGTGGAGCACAACACAGAGCCATACCATGGAGTGTGATGCAGGTGTTCATACATTTATATAGCAAATGAAGGTTTCATGTTTCAGGATTAACTGTCGTCCCCTGTATCCTTTAGAACTTGAAGTGAACTAAACAAAGCTCTATCCTGTCATTCCACACATTCTATCCAATCAACCCAATTTTACCACACAAACCACACAGTCAACCCATATGTTCTACCCAAAACATTCTGCCACATAGATCACATTGTCCTGTATTTCTAAAATGTGGTAATTTTGTTTTTAAAGCTCTGGAGACTCAACAGCCAGGATCTGGAATATGAATGACAACAACAGTACCTCTAGTGCTAGCCAATTGGTTTTGAGACATTGTATACAGAAAGGAGGAACTGAAGTCCCAAGTAACAAAGATGTCACCTCATTGGATTGGGTGGTGAGTCTAGCATAGATGCAAGCAGGAACCAATCACTGAACTCTTTAAATCATCATGATCTAACTTAGTATCATTTGTAACTTTTCAGTGTGATGGTAGTTTATTAGCCACAGGATCCTATGATGGTTTTGCCAGGATATGGAGTATAGACGGTAATTAAAATGTTATGTCAAAAAAATAATTTTAACTAGGTTTCAATTTAGCAAATTTGAAAATGTTAAGTCTGAGAAATGCCATATCCTTTTTTCTTTGAAGTCATTTATAGATTTTCTTTCTAGTATTTACAAATACTTTACACTGAGAGTGACTGGAGTACAAGTACTCTCTATTCATGGAAAATTATTCTAAAAAGATATGTTAAAATTTCAATTTGTTCTACAAATATATTAGGTTAAGCAATCCCCTTCTAGAGACAGTAGGTTAGTATTACAAAAAATTATTCTGACACACAAGTACTCACATTAAAAACTGAACCTTCATGTTCACTAGGTCGTTTGGTCAATACACTCGGCCAACACAAAGGACCAATATTTGCTTTGAAGTGGAACAAAAGAGGAAACTATATTCTGAGTGCAGGAGTTGACAAGGTATGGTGGTCTAGTTAGTAAAACTTAAGTAGTTCCAAGTGTGATCTCCACTGTTTTAAACAAGTAAACATTGAGCTTGGAGCAATGTAAAATTGTCCTACTTTTTAAAAAAGTAAAAATTTTTCCTTGCTGACCTGATGATACTATGGTAGCCGTACTGACATCAAGTAATGATGAAGTACCTTGTACTGATTCAGCAAGTCCATTGCTTCTCCTATCTAGACTTTGAGTGCTACTACAGCACAAGATTTAACCTTCAAGTAAACTGTGTCAATCTGTACCTGTAATGTGACTTTGTTTCTCCAGACCACCATCATTTGGGATGCCAACACAGGAAGCTGTACTCAACAGTTTGCTTTCCATTCAGGTAATTAACATTTGTATTTAGACCTCCATTTGATTCATTCCATAGATCTGTGATCACTCTAGAGAGCTAAAGAAGTGAACTGTTACTTTTTACAACTGATACTTTTGGGGAGACGTTGGACATTAAACATCTCTACCACTTGGCCATCATGTTCCCAATCATTTACTAAGTGTTCTGAACATTAAACCTATTAAATAATGCCATTTTGTTGTGTGGATATAGTTTTCAACCCTGATATGTTTTGTCCCCAGCTCCAGCCTTAGATGTGGACTGGCAGAACAATACCACATTTGCCTCATGTTCAACAGACCAGTGTATTCATGTTTGTCGTCTGGGGGAATCCAGGCCAGTCAAAACATTCCAGGGACACACCGTTAGTTAAACTTTTTTGGTTAACTAGTATTTTCAAATAGATGAATAGTTTGTTTCTTGCTGTCAGTACATGCTGTCAGAATATTTATTTCCAGTCTTAGTAGGGCTATTCTCTTTGAACTACATGTTGTTGAAGTGTGAACTGTTTTAGTTCTTCTGTGAGCTTTATCAGTACATGCTGTCAGAATATTTATTTCCAGTCTTAGTAGGGCAATTCTCTTTGAACTACATGTTGTTGAAGTGTGAACTGTTTTAGTTCTTCTGTGAGCTCTGTTATCAGTACATGATGTCAGAATATTTTTTTCCAGTCTTAGTAGGGCAATTCTCTTTGAACTACATGTTGTTGAAGTGTGAACTGTTTTAGTTCTTCTGTGAGCTTTGTTATCAGTACATGCTGTCAGAATATTTATTTCCAGTCTTAGTAGGGCAATTCTCTTTGAACTACATGTTGTTGAAGTGTGAACTGTTTTAGTTCTTCTGTGAGCTCTGTTATCAGTACATGCTGTCAGAATATTTATTTCCAGTCTTAGTAGGGCAATTCTCTTTGAACTACATGTTGTTGAAGTGTGAACTGTTTTAGTTCTTCTGTGAGCTTTGTTATCAGTACATGCTGTCAGAATATTTATTTCCAGTCTTAGTAGGGCAATTCTCTTTGAACTACATGTTGTTGAAGTGTGAACTGTTTTAGTTCTTCTGTGAGCTTTGTTATCAGTACATGCTGTCAGAATATTTATTTCCAGTCTTAGTAGGGCAATTCTCTTTGAACTACATGTTGTTGAAGTGTGAACTGTTTTAGTTCTTCTGTGAGCTTTGTTATCAGTACATGCTGTCAGAATATTTATTTCCAGTCTTAGTAGGGCAATTCTCTTTGAACTACATGTTGTTGAAGTGTGAACTGTTTTAGTTCTTCTGTGAGCTTTGTTATCAGTACATGCTGTCAGAATATTTATTTCCAGTCTTAGTAGGGCAATTCTCTTTGAACTACATGTTGTTGAAGTGTGAACTGTTTTAGTTCTTCTGTGAGCTTTGTTATCAGTACATGCTGTCAGAATATTTATTTCCAGTCTTAGTAGGGCAATTCTCTTTGAACTACATGTTGTTGAAGTGTGAACTGTTTTAGTTCTTCTGTGAGCTTTGTTATCAGTACATGCTGTCAGAATATTTATTTCCAGTCTTAGTAGGGCAATTCTCTTTGAACTACATGTTGTTGAAGTGTGAACTGTTTTAGTTCTTCTGTGAGCTTTGTTATCAGTACATGCTGTCAGAATATTTATTTCCAGTCTTAGTAGGGCAATTCTCTTTGAACTACATGTTGTTGAAGTGTGAACTGTTTTAGTTCTTCTGTGAGCTTTGTTATCAGTACATGCTGTCAGAATATTTATTTCCAGTCTTAGTAGGGCAATTCTCTTTGAACTACATGTTGTTGAAGTGTGAACTGTTTTAGTTCTTCTGTGAGCTTTGTTATCAGTACATGCTGTCAGAATATTTATTTCCAGTCTTAGTAGGGCAATTCTCTTTGAACTACATGTTGTTGAAGTGTGAACTGTTTTAGTTCTTCTGTGAGCTTTGTTATCAGTACATGCTGTCAGAATATTTATTTCCAGTCTTAGTAGGGCAATTCTCTTTGAACTACATGTTGTTGAAGTGTGAACTGTTTTAGTTCTTCTGTGAGCTTTGTTATCAGTACATGATGTCAGATAACTATGATTTAGAACTTGATCTAATTTGTTCTGCTTGTCCACTCCAGAATGAAGTGAATGCTATTAAATGGGACCCTCAAGGCCAGCTGTTGGCATCTTGTTCAGATGACATGACATTAAAAGTAAGTCAAAGTCAGTGGCTATAAACATAAGATCCATACTCTTCAAAAACCAAACCTAATAAAAAGACACAAAAGAGAAACGCACATTCCTTGTTCCGTAGGACAAATTTGTAAAAAATACTCTTTCTTCCCTAGTGCTATTAGTGCCTGGAATGGGTTGAAACCCAATGACTTAACAGAGTTCAAGAAATTAACATGCATGACTAGATTGACGTAGGGACCATGCATAGGACATCAGTTTCTTCTTTTTGAAGTAATGGCTGTATTTGATGAGATCAAAGGTGATTAGGAGTCACATGATTTCTTTGTGCCAAATGAAATGAATTCCTTAAGGAAATGTTTTGTTTTATACAAAGTTATATTTTTTTCACCCCAAGTTATGTATTTTATGATTAAAATTAAAACCCAAATAGCATTTATTTGAGCTAAAAGTTTTGTTTACATTGTCTATGGAAATATTTTAGCATATACATTTCTAAATAATTATTTCTTAAAATTAAAATGAGATCAGTGTAATAAGAATCTTTTATCATTTATGTTTCCCATTTCTCAGATTTGGAGTATGAAGAATGACCAGTGGGTTCATGACCTTCAAGCCCACAGTAAAGAGATCTACACTATTAAATGGAGTCCAACTGGTGGTGGCACCAATAACCCAAACCAGAATTTGATATTGGCCAGGTAATAATCTCCTTCAGTAGCTAGTTCATGCACTCAGATATATTATTTAAAGAATAGTTTTAAATAATATTCTACTCAAAATTTAAAACCAAAAGTAAAGTCGTTATTCTAGCTCTTCCCTGGGAAAATTGTATATTGTCTTTATCTTTATTTTGGAAATATTTCAATTGTCTGTAATCAAATTAGGCACAGTCTAACAGTTTCATAATGTTGATGTAGACTCAATTAAAAGTCATCCATTTTCATAGGAAAAAATAATTAGATTTTAATTTTGCAGCGCAATGTCAAGTAATGACAAATTTATTTAAAACGATGACATATTTCTGTAAGATCTAAAAATAGTTTGGACATTGCTAGAAAAGGGGGCAAGAGATAGTATAAAAGCTTGACAAGTAATGACAAATTTATTTAAAATGACATATTTCTGTAAGATCTAAAAATAGTTTGGACATTGCTAGAAAAGGGGGCAAGAGATGGTATAAAAGCTTGACAAGTAATGACAAATTTATTTAAAACGACATATTTCTGTAAGATCTAAAAATAGTTTGGACATTGCTAGAAAAGGGGGCAAGAGATGGTATAAAAGCTTGACAAGTAATGACAAATTTATTTAAAACGATGACATATTTCTGTAAGATCTAAAAATAGTTTGGACATTGCTAGAAAAGGGGGCAAGAGATAGTATAAAAGCTTGACAAGTAATGACAAATTTATTTAAAATGACATATTTCTGTAAGATCTAAAAATAGTTTGGACATTGCTAGAAAAGGGGGCAAGAGATGGTATAAAAGCTTGACAAGTAATGACAAATTTATTTAAAATGACATATTTCTGTAAGATCTAAAAATAGTTTGGACATTGCTAGAAAAGGGGGCAAGAGATGGTATAAAAGCTTGACAAGTAATGACAAATTTATTTAAAATGACATATTTCTGTAAGATCTAAAAATAGTTTGGACATTGCTAGAAAAGGGGGCAAGAGATGGTATAAAAGCTTTCACTCAAGTTTCAAAAGAGAGCGGTGACTAGAGTAAAAGAATTGTATTGTATTGTACCTTTATAAAAGTAAAGTCAAGTTCCCCTTTCAGACCTTGTGGTCTATAGGGCAGATGATGTAAAGGTCATCTGTTTCTGTGACCTATGGTTAACAAGGGTGTCATGTGGCCAGCACAACGACCAACCGCCTTTACTTTTCCCTAACTAATGTCAGGTACCCATTAGAGCTGGGTGGACTCAGAGGTTCCCGAAGATCCCGAAATTAAAAATCCCAGTCTTCACCAGGAATCGAACCCTGGTCCCTGGTTCGGAAGCCAAGCACTTTACCGCTCAACCACCGTGCCTCCTATTGTACCTTTATGTAGTGTGTATATTATTCAAGTGATTTCTAGTTCTAGAATAAAAGCTTTGTATTTATTTAAAGATTTCAATTTTGAGTTTATACTTTGAAGTAGTATCTCCGGCATCACAATATTACTTGAGAATTCTGAAATTTTCTGATAGGAGAGATTTATACAAAATTATAACAATAGAAACGCATTGTCTGATTAAAACAATCTCATTGTAACATTAAGACATCGTTGTCATGAAGAAAAATGGAGGCTAAAAATACAAATTACCTTATTTTAATATTTAATAATTTATTGTAGCCATAAATCACTAATTTTTTAAGAAATTTTGTATTAAAATGTAATTCTCAGTTTGCATACACATGTGATGAGTAGTTAGAACTTTCAGAGTGTTCAATGGTCGGGTATATTTGAATTGAAGGACCAACATAAATCCTCTTCAAAGAATTGTATATTTCAGTATTATCTAAATTAAAATCAGTAAATAAATAAATGCACACACAATAGTCCAAGTAAGAATACAAAAATACAAATTTATTTCATTAACAAATCCATAGATTCAACAGAAAACTGAAAACTTATGGACCCTTCTAGTTTACAATTCTTGCTTTTTAGAGCTTGCCATACCTTTTCCCATATTCAAGTATGGATATTTTGTAGTTAGACTTAATTACTTTCCCTAGACTGTTTTTAGCTATAGAGTAGTTTCTAGACCGATTCTGAAGATAAATGTGATCTTTGAGCAACACAGAAGAATCCAAAATGGTTAAGCTAGTAAAAAATTAAAATGATAAAAGTAAAATTAATGTAGTCATTATTTTTGACATATTATTACAAAATGTTGTTATGATTACTCAACTCTAGGACTCCTGTGTAATCTGTTTACCTGTTAGCAAACATATTACATCACAGGTTTATCCAGTTTTTCTAAGTGAAATCTTTTTGTTTTCAGTGCATCATTTGACTCGACTGTTCGCTTGTGGGAAGTAGAACATGGCCGATGTTTACACACGTTGACCAAACATACAGAACCAGTATACAGTGTAGCTTTCAGTCCTGATGGCAAATACATAGCCAGTGGCTCTTTTGATAAATGTGTACATATTTGGAATGTTCAGGTAAGAAATGAATTAAGCAGAATAGGTAACACATAAAATATAATATTTAAGAGTTGAGTCATGGCAAGTAATCCAGGAAATGATCACTTCAACTCTAAACTTTGAGGACAAATAATTTTACTTTTCTTTATTCAATGAAACAGTCAAAAAAAAGACGCGCTCTATTTTGTTAGCTCACTAGTTCTTAAAATAGCCTGTGGAAGTCCCCCATTGGCTTGCCTCCTATAGAATAATTCAAGAACACTCTGCCATGATGTTGCTCATTCCTCTGTTTTGTAGTCAGTCCCTGATCAGGCCAATCCACATTAAGTACATTGTTTTATTGATAGCCCTTGTACATTATTGGGTATGTTATCAATATTATTCCATGTGAATACTTTTTGAGTTTTTGAACAACTTCTAAGTTCCAGTGTGACAAATGAGTCTACGGTACAGTTCACATAATGTGAGGGTTTAAACCCTAGCCCTAACTTACTCTTATCATTCATCTTATCAATCATTGTCATATTTACTCCCAATATTTTGTTACATGTCCACTTTTACTTCAACTTGTGTATTTTCTCCACTACTGTGTGCATTCATATGTTCCTTCATAGTTCCTCTAATCATGATTTGTTGTTCTCTTGTATAAATACAATACATATTCATTGATATATCCCTTGAATTTATATCTATTCTCTGCCATGCTATTATGCTTGACGACATAATTTATTTGTATTCAGACTGGCCTGTTGGTACATAGCTATCGTGGCACAGGAGGTATATTTGAAGTCTGTTGGAATCACAGGGGTGATAAAGTGGGAGCCAGTGCCTCTGATGGATCGGTAAGTTTTACGTGACTAAGTACTATTGTGAGTAGTCCAATCTTGTTATACACCATCCTTATATCATTCACTGATTAATTTCATTGGCAATTTGTCTTTGAGATGGATTACTTTTATTTGAAAGGTACTTTTAGTTTCCTAAAAAAATGTTATGGCTGCAAGATTTTAAAAAATTGAATTGAATTTAAATGACATGTTAGATGTATTGTGTTTACATAAAAGATAGTTTCTATTGAACTAAGTTTAACATTACTGTTTTTGCTTCTGTTTGACAGGTTGTGGTACTTGACTTGAGGAAGTAGTCTAGGACTTTGGATCTTCTCCCCTACCTCCTGTGATGGAGAGGGCTGGTCCCTGCTCCTTCTGTTGCCTCCTCTGCTGTGCCAGGGGAATGAACTGGTCAACTTTTACTTTCTCTCGAGGCTCACTTCTGGAGAGAGAGCACGAGTGACAGGAGCACTGTGTCCACCGCCAGACAGCCAACACTGCGTTGGCTCCAGTCTGATCAAAGTCTGGACTGTCAATTGTGGTCCACACAGTTCAAGATCTTTTGCCATAACATATGTTGACATTTTATTGTGGAGTATTTTGTATTTTCTTCAAGGATAATTTCCTCTCGACGCTGTGTCTGTGTGGTGCCAGAATGTTGTCAGTCACTAAGAACTATTCCTCTGTTTGAATATGGCAGCATCATTACAAGCCTCTTTGAGTTAGCTCATTATGTTCTATTTGAATAAATGTATATAGTATTATACTATAGTTTAAAAAAACAACAAAAAAAACATATTTCCATCTAGGTTTAAAATTAGTCAGAAATGATTTGTCTCCTTTGACATTTGTATTTTGGTTATGTATGGGACTTGTTTCATTTGAAGGCTAGTCACTTTTTAGTTCCCTTAAACCAGATCCTCCTGCCCCCAGTCCATCTGAATATTTGAAACTTTGTGATGCTAGGTCAGTAGTTTTAAACCAGACAACCCCATACAGTGTGCTTGCGCTATCTTTTTTTCACATTGACATGTCCTTATAAAGCTATGCTGCTTTTAGTGTCTCACACAAACTCCCAATGAATAGAATGACACTACTTGTCAAACCAACACTGCTATGTGTGTAGCTAGTTTTCTTAAGAGTGAAAATTAATCCTAAATCCAGAAATATGCAAGCAATGAGATCTACATTGGTCATTCCTGATCCAAGAAGTCACAGTAGTGTTTTGTTAAATTGAATAGATAATGTACTGGTTGTACATGAGTACAAAAGTTGATAGTTTATCAGAACTAGTTCAATCTGTTCCTTTGTTTATCAGAACTAGTTCAATCTGTTCCTTTGTTTATCAAAACTAGTTCAATCTGTTCCTTTGGTAGTGGCTTTCACTAACATAAAAAAAAATCTGGAAAAAGCTACTTTTTCACAAAAATTGTTTCTCATCTGTTTGTAAATATTTAATCAAATAGAGAAAAAAATTATTATTAAAGGCTTTATGTAGAAATGGCAATTTTGTGTTATTGGATTTAAGTCAACTTTTTGCATTTGAAAAGTACATAGCTTTCTCAGCTATTTCTTGTACGCAGCTTTTTTAGGCGTCTGAGAACTTTGTAAGCTTTTTATGAAAATCTTTTTTTTTTTTCACATGAGTCCTAAGGACAAATCAACATATCAAATGTATGAGCAGCAATGGTAAACAGTCATTGATGTTAACTCTATATGTCTCAGCTCTGCACTGACATAATGAAGATCCAGTTGTATTTGTGTTTGCTGTACAAGCTAGCTTCAGGATTTCAACTTGCCAAACTTTTTACTCTATAAAAATTCTCAGGCAAAACTATAGGCTATAATTTGTTACAATGGAATTGGGTGGTGACTACATTTTGGTATTTTCACCAGTTCAATCTGATGAGCCAATCTTCAATGATAGGTAGGAAATCTTTGTTTAGGGGAAGGGAAAAAAAACGAATTCCTTTTTATTCGAATCATTCAAGTAGAAATCAAAGACTATCACACCATTTGTTGAGCAATATTACACTTAAATAGTTCAAATTCATTTATAGATTCATAAAAGTAGAACCAATATAAAGCTTGATATGAAATGAATGGACCCTGATAGAAGGTCGTCTTCTTTATAACGTAGTTTTTCATATCAAAACATTTTAGTAGTTGAAATGGAATCCTAATTATGTCCCCTACATATTTACATGTATCTGTAGAAACTTGAGGCAACAAGAAGCTAATGAATGTTTAAAATAAAAAAATCTTCCTGTTTACACTTCTCTTACAACCCTAACATAGTAGACCAAGTGACAAGTAGTCTATACTAGAATATATTAGAGATTTATCTATACTATACTAGTATATATATTAGAGATTTGACTTTGATCACATTGTCTTAACTCAAAATGATGGCAGGATACCTTTAGAGTTGCAGATAATTTCCTTCAGAAATTTGAAACTTTTTTTTTTGTCCAATAGAAAATTCTTTTTTGGACAAGCTGTCAAAGTTTCTCTCATTAAGGTCAAAATGTTTAATTTTTTAACTGTCTGGCTGCTATCTGTTCTCTCCTTCACATTTCATGTTGGGTAAAGATTTACATGACTTGTTAGAATGAGGACATTGTGTACATTTCTGTAAGAGAATCAAACCAAAGACAGGTGAGTGGAAGTGTGGTTATTGATTGCAACGCTGCTCAAAACTTTTGAAGTAAAAATGTCAAGTGGTAATAGCAAGAAATTTGATGTACATGATTCTCTTCTCAACCTGATGTACAAACCAAATTAATGTATAGACGAATCTATTCACTTATCAAATATAATGTTGATATATTTTGATTTTTAAAATGTGACAATTGACCCTACATTTAGCCACCAAGTGGAATAGATGCCTTTTCTGTGCTTCTAGTAGTCTGAGACTTTTGATTGAGCAGCTAGGGACACATTGTTTTGTATCCTTGGCTTTTAACTTTGAATCATGAGTCCCTTGAATGATTGTGTTACAGCGGACATAGACTCCCATCGTCAAGACATGATATTCATGTTTGGATTATATGCCATTGTTGTTTTAGGAAGATATTTTGCCAGAGTAACTCCAGGGATTTGGACATTTTGTATTGTATGTGTTGAAATGATTTGCAGTTAAGATTTGAACTATTCAAATAAACTTACTGTCAGTTCAATAGCCTCATTCAATATTTTTGAAACAGTAAAACTTGGATTAAAATGTAACATTCAAAATGTTAAGTTTCCTAATCTGTTCATTGATTAGCCTTTAAACCTAAACTTAGCTGTTCAATCTTGTAGGGCTACATCCCTCATTCTAAGTAGTTGACCCCCTTTTAGAATCATCATTACGTTCGAAGCTCAAAATCGTAGCTGTCAATTTTAATATCCAGATCCATCCCTTTTTAAAGGATTATTTAAAGTTGTTTTAACTTGAACTAAAAGATTTCTATCTCATATGGGCACAACTTGTCCTAAATTGTGCCTATTTACCCTAAAATCTAATAAATCTTTGAGTACCGGTACCAAGTAGGACAAAACCTCTGGCCAGCATTTGTTATCGAGACTTGTTTAGCTATATGGCTTTGTTTGCCAACACAGGTAAACAAAAAACAAATCATGTTGATTTGACTGAATTTTGACTAATTAAAAAGGTAAACAAATAGCTTTGATGCTGAAATTATTTGTTTCATTTGTTGTTGTTGATGTTTTTTTAAAAAAAAAAGGTTGTCATAAAAAGAAAACAAAAATGCTTTTGAGAAGTGATTGTGTTCTAGTGATATTGTCTTAAGTTTTCTTTGTTATACTGAAAATAAACCAAAAGTGATGGACGAACCCTGTGTTGTATTCACTCACTTCAACACGCCCTTGGGAATGCCTCAAACTTGTGAAGCCATGGGACATGCATCCCAGTGGTAATAAGAGAATGACCCAGGTTAAGTCTACGGCTTGCATGACAAAATTATTGGCTGATATGGTAACCATCCTTTATCAGCCTTCTTTCAGATCAATGAATTAAAGCACTAATAGATTTCGGTACTTGGTACACCAGCCCTTTCCATAAAAGTTATATTATGTACCAAACGTTTGACACTTCTGACCTTAACAAATGGGCATTTCAAATGGATCCCATGTTGCATAGAAATGAGAATACAGAAATGTGGAGCTTCCTGTTACTTAGAAGGTAGGGGAACCCTGTGTTGACAAAACAGAAATGTAAATATTACAATGCAAACTGGCTGCAGCATTTCTTTTAGTTCAAAGACCCCCCCCCCCCCCAAAAAAAATATATTTACTGCTGCAGGGATAAACGACGAAAAACATGCATATTTGTAACCCTGCCGGACCAAATTAAACAAAGGACGTTTTTCTTTTAGTTGTAACAATTTTAGAAGTAAAAGAACAAAATATTTTTTTCTCAAAGTAAAATACTTTTAGTGCCCGGGTACACAACCTTGCCTCAATAGGGTGGTAACAATGGCTAGAGGAGTCGATTTGGTTCAATAGGTAGTAGAGCAAGTGTCTAAGGTAAGGGAGTGCGAGAGAGCATTTCTATTGCACAGTGCGGAGTTGTAAAGAGTGCTTCCTTGACCTTTTCAAAATCCAGGCGCCGTTCCTCAAGAGGCCGTTTTACCAATGTCGAGTCCTGCACGGTTAGCTTGGTAAACTTTAGGAAAATGGTGAGTGTTCCCGGTGTACTCGGCTTTCGTCCACATATTTTAGTGCCTGTTTGGACCTCTCGCAGTCTGAGCGCTTTGTTCAATCAGGCTTAGAAGCCTAAAGTTTCGGCTCAGCTCTTTTTTTTTTGACAGTACAACGGCTCAGAAGGTACTCTTTAAAGAACACTTTTTGTCCAGCTTGGCGACCTTTAAAGCAAATGGGGTGCCATATACTGCAAGGGGACAATCAAGAAAAACAAAACAAGAAAAACATTTTAAAAATAATAATATGTGCAATGGTATCAATGTCCGGTGTTTGGATCAGTCATGTAATCAATAAATCTAGACTGTTAATAATAAAAATATGTGCTATTGTTTTTGGTTGAGCGCGATTTCATGCTTTTAGATTTCTATGATACTACCACTTGTCTGAACCAGTTGGGAAAAGGGAAAGCCTAGGAGAAATAGGGGGGGGGGTATCTGGACTAATGTTACCGTGATCGCTTTATAAATGCATTAGGCCTAATAAAAAAGTGTTCACTTAGGGTTCAAGCCATAGACTCAAGCCTCAAGGGGACTAATTCCGCTTATACCACCATATCTGTCAAGTACGATTTATTTCCCTTGTTCTATACCAATGTAATTAAATACCAATAGTTAATAAAACTAACTGTTCTTTTTTTTTAAAATATTTTTTTAAATTGATTCTTGCTTTGTCAGGTACAAGAAATAATTGTGCAAAATGTCAACTTGGTCAGAAAGTGGGTGTGGGAGAAATACAGACAGACAGACAGCATGATTGTTATAAGCTTTGTAAAAAAAAACACACAAAAAAACACTATAAATAGGGAGGAATGCAAATTGCAAGGTATAACTAACAAGCGGCAGAACTTTAAAATTCACTTATGAATTCATGCTTTTTAAATGTAAAAAAAAATAATTTAAAAATTCCAGGTTATTATCTTTTATCGTCCTGTTCAGAAATAAAGTTTTTCACAGTAGGGCCTACTAACTTGTCGATTTTTTGTTTGCTCTAGATCTATATCTAGAAGCCTAATAAACAGCGACGGACTGGGTGTCAAAATCGGCCCTGGCATTTTTATACCATTCAGCCGGTAACTTGCATATCATATGATGGGCATCCTATTCTAGGTCTACCTGTCCTCAAAATAGTTTTGTTAAATTTAATAATGTATTGATAACTTTACGCATGTATACAGTGAATTATGATATATCTATACGAATTGAATATAGGCGTCATGCTGGTTTTTAATCGGAAAATGTGATAGATGATATTAGCATTACATTGTAGAGTTTGTAAAAGATACTCAGAGTCAGAGGGCCCCTTTTACAACAGAATACTATAAAACATTTAACAATTTAATAATTTCTATAGTGGCATTCATGATGCCCTTTAGGTGGCCCTACCAGCCCAATAGGGTAGCCAGCGCCCCCCACCCCCCGCTAATAAATAAATTTTAAACAATTTCGACGCACCGCCGAAAAAAAATCGTAGGCACATTGATCTAATCAAGGGATATAATCAACAGAAGCATTTCCGGGTTGTGGAGCATGCCTTTACAATTACGAAGATGGCGGGTCCACAAGATATCCAGGCTCTTCTGCATGGGCTCATGAGCTCTGACAATGAAATACGTACTCAGTCAGAAGTAAGACATAGCCTTAGATCTACATATTTTAAAGAGAATTTCGAATCTTACAATGATTTCATTAAATGTCTTGCTTTAACAACAGTCTTAAAAAAAACAGACCAACCCAAAGTTGACAAATTAACTGATTCTGAAGACAGTCACAGTGAGACCAAGAGTGACTGAAGTGAGAATCAGATGATCATGATGATGATAATGCCGTGATGATCAATCAGATCATTTGTATGGATCATAGATCATTGCATGTGTATAGATCTAATAGAATCGAATCTAGATCTAGATTCATCATGTTGATGATGGTTTTAGATCTAGTGATGATCATGATCATCATCATGATCATGCATGACCATGTTTTCATGACTGATAATGATTTACTGATTTGATCATTGATGATGTGACATAACACACAGACAGCATGTCTGACGGGTGACGGATGTGACATGGTCATGAGCACCAGAGACTGAGGCATTAAAATCAAAGGCTAATAATGAGATCAAGATTAAATATTTTGTCTTATATGAAATGGATACATTTTTATAGATTCTTAGATCTACATTCTACATTTATAATAATGATTCATAATGATATCTAGATAGCCTCTAAGATTAGATCTATTCTAGAGTCTAGACTAATCTAGACATTCTAGCCTGAATAAATTTTGAATCGCACATGACTTGTAAGAATAGTAACATTCTTCAGGAATGATAGGTACAAGAGTCATTTATTTATTTAGGACTAACATGAATCCCAACAACTCAATGTTTTTGTGATCATTACATCTTTATTTTGATATCTAATAAGAAACCCTCACTACTGCGAGTGTCCATAGGCATATTCCAATGATTCTGATTCATTTTGCTGTCTTTTTATGTAAGATAAAAGAATTTTAAATTTGTAGGTCAGGTGTTTTTCCCCTATGTTACCCGGATGACTTGACCTAGGGCCTAGGGTTAAGATTCCTCTATATATAATTCTCTTTATGGCTCAAGAGTTTGGACTCCAAGTAATGTAAAGATCATTCTTTTATTTCTGCAAGTCGGACGGACTAGAGTTACCCACCTAATTTTAGAGGAGAAAAAAAAAGAGGGGGTGGGGGAGAACAAGTGGTATCCACCCGTTACTAAATAGCAGGGCCGAACTTAACAATTGTGGGGCCCAATGCGAAACGGATTTCGCAGGGCTCAGTTTGGGTAGGGATACAGATAATAAGGGAAAATTAAGAGTTTGTATTAGAAAATATATTTCATCTTTGCATTTTATTCATTCTTTACTACGCATAGAATTACTACACGAGCCTTGCGTGTAGCGAAGTCATACAGTATATTAAGAATTCTGTTTCCTACATAGATCACGCTCAATAGCAAGAATTACCAAATGTTTTAATCTATCTACGAGAACTTTTGACCTCAAGTAATTCTTCATTATTTTGAGGCGCAGGAAGCTTCTTTCACTAGATTCCACAATTACTGGTATTGCATAATGCCGTTTTTTTTTGTTTCGCACATAGGATTGGCGTTTTCATATTGAATGACACCCCAAAAACACCTGACCTACAAAATTTTATCTCTATATTTCATGAGATTTGTATGAGTTTTCAAAAGATTTGAATAATTTCAGGATATTTCCAGGACTTTTTTGTATATTTTGCAATTTCAGGATATTTCCAGGAGTTCTTGGTAAATTGACAGGAGGCCGCGGGAAATCTGTTATAAGTTGTAAAATTGTTTAATTTAATAATTTATACACCTAGAAATAGCGCAGGTCCTATGAAAGTGCGAGCCCACTGTAATTTGCAAAGGTTGCAGTGGCCAAATGCCGGCCCTGCAAAATACAGGCGTATGCTACGCTGCCAGTTGACTAGTATTTTTTATTTCATTAAAAAAATTATTAGGGTGTTTGTATTAAATTATGATTTTCTTACCAAAATTTATTCAGAACAACCAGCTTTGGTTGATGTTAATGATCTTATATTGAAATAACATGTTGCTTTTGATTGATTTTTCGTTTGTTTTTGTTTTTTTTTAAAGAGAATAAATGAGCAAATGTTTGAAGTGAGTTTAATATATTGAAGGAAGTTAAATGCCTAGATCTAGGCCTACTAAATCTAGATTTATATAGAGAGTATATAGACTATTATAGAGGATTCAGCTATTTAGGCAAGAATGGCCATCCTAGCCTGTTCTAAACTACAAGAGTTACAAGATATCATCTGTATTAGAAATTTATTGAAAGAATAGACGAAAAACACAAACATTTAACACACAATTAATCATGCCATCATAACATATCAGTCTAAAAGTCAGTGTAGAAGTCACAATCCCAGTTACCTAATTTAGGTAAAATAAGTGTGTGTGTGTTCATATTTATGCACAATTTGAAAACATCTTTATGATTTCATGTGAGGGGCTATGCCTGGGGATCTTAAAATTTAGTTAATATTAATATAGCATTAAAACATGAGTTTATTGAAGGCAAAATATCAATACTGTTTGGGATAAATTATGGTGTTCAAAATCAAATAAAGTGTGAAAAATTCGGATTAAATGAAGACACATTTCCTCTTTTAGATTAAATATAACAAATATAGGTTAGTGGTACAAATATAAGTAGTCCTCCTTATTCTCCTTAAACAGAAGAACATTTTGGTACATCATTTTCTTTTCTATGTCAAGCCATTACCAAATAAAGTGCAGTCAAAGTCAAACTTTGAATTTTGGCCTGTAGGTGTTCAGAGTGCATAACTTACTCTCTATAAATCTAGATCTACTGATGACTGATAGATCTAGATCTGATTGTTAAAAAGATACTTCTCTAATACTTTATAGTATAGGAAGCCTTCAGGACAGAAGACTCAAAAGTAAAGTAGCAATTATACATAAAACACTGAACCATAATCTTCAAATACAAAAACAAAATCTAATAAAATACTCTGAAAGACACAAAAATAAAGGCACATTCCTCGTCCCATATGCTAGGACAAATTTGTACAAATACTCCTTCTTCCCTAGTGCTATTAGAGCATGGAATGGGTTGCCTGAGCTAGCCAGAAAAACCAGTGACTTGGCAGAATTTAAGTCATTGGTTAATATGCATGACTAAATGCATGACGCGTAGGACGTAATCATCTTCTTTTTTGAAGTAACGTCTGTATTATATAAGATAAGAAGATAGTGTTCTTAAATCTGATTAGCTGGATTTGTATAGTACATATCAATATTTGAATTTAAAATATTTTGTGTGTGTATATTAGGGGAAGGATAGATAGCAAAAGATGTAAGATTAATATCCCAAGACAATAACATTTAAACCAGTAGACTTGTACCCTTACATACCTGTCCTGTTCTTTTCTAGCAAGCATATGAAAATGTCCCAGCTCCTGACAAGGTGGTTTGCCTTATACAAGCAATCAGAAAAATTGATATACCAGTTGAGGTAATTAACTTTTTAATTAAACTATTTTTTTTTTTTTTACATTGCTTATTTGTAAATTGTGGATTTATAGTTAGAAAATGCATTTTTTTCACCTCTCTTGACAGCAAAGAGCACTTGCAGCATTGTTACTGCGAAGACTGTTTACCAACAATTTTGAAACACTGTGGCCACAGATATCTCTAGAGATTCAAAATGGTGTAAAACAAGAACTGATGGCGGCCATCCACCACGAGGAAGCTCCTAATGTGCGCAGAAAAGTTTGTGACGCGTTCTCAGAACTGGTCAGGAATATGATTGGTAAGTACTAGACATAATATAGACGAAGAAGATCCCCCCCCTCTCTTTCCAACCTTCTTTTCAGGGTATTTGAAAGTTCCCATTTTATATTTTTCTAGTAAATCCATTTTAGCCCTTTAGAACAATTTGTTTTTAAATGAAGCATTTGTTTGTTCGACCAGATGATGACAACAACATGCAGTGGCCAGAAGCTCTCAAGTTTTTGTTTGAATGTGCCAGTTCAGAAAACCCAGCACTTAAAGAGAGTGCTCTTCACATTTTGTCGTAAGTCTTACTTTAGTAGATTTATATACTTTGTAGTACTTAGGTGGGTTTGTATTTTATTAGGTTACTGAAGATGAAAAGGTGTGATGTAAGATTTAACAACTCAGCAGAAAATTGTTGCACTGCTGTAAGTTACTTTTCTGTATCTTGTTTGAAATTAAAGCCAGCAATGTATTTCTTGTTCTTACTTTGTGTAATCAAGACTTGCTTTAATTGGAATGTCATCAGATCAGTCCCTGGTATATTTGGCAACCAACAAAATCAATATATTGAAGTTATCAAACAGATGTTGGGTGCTGCACTGATGGACAGAAGTCACCCAGCAGTAAGTGAACACCTACATGTTGACATTATCTAACATGTCTTTTTTACCTTCACCTTTACCTATCCCTGAGTCTGTTGGACCATTGGGGCACCACGCAAGGTTTGTCCACTGTCTTTCTCCTTCCTCTCTGTCTTTTGCCTTAGATAGAACTTCTTTCTCCTTTCCTCTCTGTCTTTTGCCTTAGATAGAACTTCTTTCTCCTTTCCTCTCTGTCTTTTGCCTTAGATAGAACTTCTTTCAATGGCAGGCTCGTCCATTCTTTTATGTTGTCTTCCCATCGCATTATCTGTATGCCTCTTCTTCTTTTTCCTGGTACTATTCCCTAAAGGAAGGTATTTGGGTGCCTTGAAGACCTTGTAATATGGCCGTATGTCTTAGCACAAAATTTTTTTTTTCATGTCTTGACCCATAAAATATATTTTTTTCTAGGTGCTCAAGACGCAAAATATTTTGTCAAATGTCTTAACATATAAAATGTTTTTTTTTTGTTTTTTTAAGTATATTCTCTTCTGTGGTGTCCTGTTAAAAAAGTATTTGTTTATAAACACTCAGTGTACATATATAGCATTTATTCTTCATATATACAAAATATTAAAACAATTATATTTTTTTCAGATTTGCTTTGAAGCAGTAAAAGCAGTTACAGCCTTTCTGGTGAACAATGATAAAGAGCTTGGTCTTTTGAATCATTTTAGAGATCTTCTTCCACTAGTCATTCAGGTATGGTCATTTAACTAACTTGACTGGCTGCATCATTTGTCTAAACTACTATTTTTTGTAGGTTGAATTATGAATTCATATTGTTGTTCTCTTTGCAGGGTGTTGCTGACAGCATAACAACTCAGGAAGATGACAGCTTGTTGAAATGTCTGATAGAGCTTTCTGAGAACGTCCCTAAATATTTAAGAAGCCACATAGAAAGTGTATTTGAGTTGTGTCTTGGGGTATGTAGAAAAAGATTTGTTGTGTTTGGCAGTATGATTTTAACCTTACATCCAGTTACAGTGTTAGTATCTAGAACTTATGTAAGGGCCAGTATAGTTGACATGTATGGTGATCTCCTACTCAAAGGTTGTTGCTAATGCTAACCTAGAGGACACATGGAGACAGCTGGCACTGGAGGTTATTGTGACAATGTCTGAAACTGCGCCAGCCATGGTTAGGAAGCTTTCCAAGTTCATACCTTTACTTGGTGAGTTGCTAAAATTTAGTTTAGAATATAATTCTTTTTTTGGCTAATTCCTGTCCATTTGATCAACTTGTTTGTTCCATGGTTTATTTTCCTCCTTCAGTTCAACAAGTTTTGGCTTTGATGGTGGACCTTGAGGATGATCCAGAGTGGTCCATTCAAGATATTGATGATGATGAAGATACAGATTCGTAAGTGAAGAACTAATGAAATGTTATCATGTGTTTGTTTATTACACTGTATAGTATAATTAAGCAATGCATTGCTAAGCATATATTTGGTCTTTCAGGAACCCTATTGCAGGAGAAGCTGCTCTAGACAGACTAGCATGCGCTCTGGGAGGAAAGACAATGCTTCCCCACATCATTTCAAATATTTCTCAAATGTTGCAGCATGGTAAGAGAGAATGGAATATACCTTATTATTATTATTTTGTTTTCTAAGTCTAATATCAGTGTAGATGTTGGGGGCTGTAATTCCTATTAAAACTTTTTATTTTGTAGAGGAGCTGGCCATTTTTTACATGGTGCGCTTTTCTTCCAGAGCTGAGGCCCATGTTTTTTCGCTGTCCATAGCTTTCAAGGTCACTGTCTCTCTCCATCTAGTGCAGTCTGAGAGCTATGTCTTTCCAATGGTCAGTATCGATGTTCACTGATTTGAGGTCCATTTTATTACATCCATGTAATGGAGGTGGAGTTGACTAGTTTTTCTTAAGCCAGTCGCGAGTTGTCCATAGAGAATGACTTGGGATGCGATAATCCTCCATCCAGTGAACATGTCCAAGCCAGCGCAGGCGGCATTGTCTAAGGACTAAAGATACTGGGAATACCTGTTCGTGCAAGGATATCAGTATTTCACACTCTTTCCATGTGATTTTCAAGATCCTTGAGAGACATCACAAATGGAATGAGTTTAGTTTTCTCTCTTGCTTTGCGTAGGTGGTCCTCGATTCACTGCCATGCAGTAGCATACTCAGAACACATGCCTTGTAGACTTCCATTTTGGTCACTGTAGTGAATTTCTAGTTTTCCCAAACTCTTGACTGAGTCTAGCGAACGTCAAGGCAGCCTTCCCTATGCATTTTTTAAATCTCTTATAGAGGCAGGTCAGGAATTGTGGATCCCAGATAGCAGAATTTATTTACGGCATCCAGCTTGTTCTCGTCTATGAGGATGGAGGGTGGTGCTGTAGCAGGTGGTCCCATAACATTTGTTTACTTCGTGCTAATTGTTAAGCCATATTCTTTACTGGCCTGAGAGATGCGGGACATTAGTGACTGAAGTTCCTCTTGCGTGTGTGCCACTTCGCTGCGTCATCCGCGAATAGCATATTTCTTACGAGAGTGTTTTTGACTTTAGTTTTGGCCATGTCTGGCAATATTTAGGAGTTTGCCATCAAATCTGGAATGAAGATAGATGCCTTCGGTGGATTTGTCAAATGCTTTGTGGATTAGCAGTGAAAATAGTATTCCAAAGAGGGTTGGGGCCAGGACACATCCTTGTTTAACTCTGCTGTTTATACTGAAATTTTTGGAGAAGGCCTCGTTGAACTGCACAGTACATACAATGATTGTCTTGAGCTGCATTATCCCATGGCACTAGCATCTAGAACATCAGAGAAACTTGAAGCAACTTGCTAAAAAAACTAATTGAGAAAGACATTTTGGATGTTAAGCATAGGGAAGCTGTTCAAGATAAATAGATGTTTCAGTTCCCATATCTCTTTTGAAATTAAAATATTGATCTTCTGTTAGTAAACTAGGTATGTGCTATATTGGTAGGCTAATTCAAATGGAAATTTTGTAATTATTAAAAAGACACCTTGGAGTTGGAGTATTGAAAAATTGTTAACATTGTCAATGTAAATTTTCTCACACAAGTTAATCCTATATAAGAACCTGCGCTCTAAAGAAGTAATGAATATTCCTTTGTATTTTTTGTTTAGCTGATTGGCAGTATAGATACGCTGGTCTGATGGCTGTGTCTGCTTGTGGGGAAGGCTGTCACACTCACATGGAACAGATGCTCAACAACATTGTGGATGCTGTGTTACCTTTTGCTGTTGATCCTGTGAGTAATTACCATTGATTATTTCTCTCATTTCACAGTGTCCACATAACTACATTTAACACTGTATGAAAGTGTATGGAGTATGTTCATGCCATAAGCTAAACTTCAGAAATTTTTCTGGGTATATCTGGAAACTTAGTCTAAACTTATTCCTATTTATTGCAGCACCCAAGAGTTCGTTATGCTGCCTGCAATGCTCTAGGACAACTGTGTACAGATTTTGGGCCCAACTGTCAGAAGAAGTTTCACAACAAGGTTAGTGAGTTATTTGTCCTTAACTTTACAGTCACTTGGCATATAGTAGAGGTACTTCACATGGTGAATGGTGCTGTTACAATTCATTAGAACATAAGGTTGACTATGCTAATAATAATTATAAAGTTTTACATTTGTGCATATAGCATATCACAGAACAATTCAACAGTTTATACTCAATAAATTGAACAAAAGGTTACAAATAAAATTACATAAGGGATTTTACAAATTGAATTGGGATAAAAAAAATAAAATGAGAAGGTTTACAAATATAGTGTGCTATATACTAGTATCAGGGTGTCCGTGGCCTCCTGAAATTCCAAGATGTCCTGGAATTTCAGAAAAAAATAAAGTCCTGAAAATCT
Source organism: Biomphalaria sudanica (assembly GCA_036873155.1). NCBI lineage: Eukaryota > Metazoa > Mollusca > Gastropoda > Planorbidae > Biomphalaria > Biomphalaria sudanica. Next base: position 3,008,143 of record JAZGLO010004016.1, read on the forward strand.
CCTGAAATTTTAAAATATCTCCTTGAATGTCCTGGAATTTTGCAGATTGAAGAAAACAAACGGCATTTAAAAAAAAAATTCGCCACCGTTGCTGGGATGGGCCATTGCGGCGGAAATAGATTCGAAATGAGCATTTCCGAGTTTGTGCAGAATGTGTTTACTGTGCCTTGACAATAGATAGATCTAATCTATTTATAGATTAGTATCGTTATCGGATCGCTTTTTCACTGAGCACGTTGATTTTCATCCAAACTACGTTCCATAACTTTTTACGGGCTGGCTGTGTCAATAAGCTGACCAGTGACGCGTCAACACCGCCTTTCACTCACTTGTGAAACGTGTTCTCGTCATTGAAGATGGTCTTGGCTCAAAGCAAGGGCATTTCACCTGGCATTATAATTTATAATGATTATTTTTCTGAAGGGCCCAACTTCACCTAAAATCTTGTTGTAACAGTGTTTTTTGCGTAAATCATCTAGACTCTACTAGAAATACTATTTAGGTCTAGGGAAGATAATTCACACCTAACTTTAAAACTTCGTGAATTTTAGCCAATTTAATTATCTCGATACATCTAATGTCTAGATTATTCTAGAAATACGCTAGATTCTAGATTTACGCTAAATCACTAGCTCTAGAATGTAGTGAATTTTGTGACTTAGATCTAGACTCTAGATCTACTGTAGATTTAAGGAAAATATTTCACACACAGCTGTGAAAGTCCTTAAAAGTTATTTCGGTCGTAAAAGACAGGGAAACTACATAGTTGAAAAAGAAATTGTGCTTGGAAAAAAAAACGCTAATAGGTCTAATACCCCCCCTCCCCCCCCCCCCCCCCCCCCCCCCCAAAAAAAATAATTAAAAAATCCAAAAGCCATTATTTAGTAAGCAAATGCCAACTAAACACACAAATAGGCCTGTATGTTACAGGCTCTGTTTATGAGGAGGATTTAAGCACAGTTAATAAAACAATAAAACATTAGGCCTACATACACATAGGAACTAAAAATGTAGCCTACATTTCCACCACTGAGAAGGCAACTCGAAGAATGTTTCTTATTTTTTAAAAAATGGAATAGCAAAAATTTGTAATGTTTTTTAATAAATCTTTGAAAAGAAAAACGGTTTTTTGAGGTTTTGGGATGACAGTCAAGTTGTTACTAAATATATATTTATATATATATGTATGTATGTTTTTATATGTATATATATATATATATACACACACATAATAAGTCTTTGAGTCTGAAGAGTAATGAGCAATAATAATAATCAACTTTGACAATTGTTATGTAATATTTTTGAACAAATTTTTATGTCCTGGAAATTTAAAATTTCTCCTGGAAAAGTCCTGGAAAACTCCTTGAATTTCATATTGACTTTGGTGCAGAAACCCTGTAGTATGTTAAAACAAATAACTTTTTTTTTTTATGTGAACCAAAGGACTAACTTGGCAAGATATGTCATACATGTGACTGAGCCCAAGCAAAGTTTTGATGCTTCTAGAGCAGAGTAGCAGTTTATTCTAAATAATCATGGGCTTTCTTTCTTGTATTTTTAAACTCTTGATTTTATTTCACTGGCTATAATTTTATCCAGCTTTGCTTATCTAGAAAAGGCATTCATTTATTCATTTGTAAAAATGTGCTTATTTCGAGTAATTAAATTAATTAGCCTGGCATAAAAATAAAGCAATGAAATGATAATAGTAAGTTTATTTTATGCAGATTGTCCCTGCCTTGGTTGGCATTCTGGATGATGAGGCCAACCCTCGTGTCCAGGCCCATGGTGCAGCAGCACTGGTCAACTTCAGTGAAGAGTGTCCCAAGCATTTACTAGTCCAGTACTTGGATGTCATCATATTGAAACTAGAGCAAGTTCTGACACACAAGTTTAGAGAGGTCTGTACACTATGTTGTCCCATTGAAAGCAACCACTTGCATGATTTAACAACAAAATGTCACACACACACACACACAAGGCATGAATTTTTTTTTTTACTTGATCATTGATCAGTATAGTTTTGTTTGTGTGAATTATATTTTATTTTATGGTTGATTTGTACAAAAAAATGTATGTGAATAAATCACTTTAAATATGTACATGTGTATCTGTGGTCAGAAGTGATGTAATCTGTATTGCACTTCACTTTTGAGCATTTGTTTCATTAGATGTTTTTGACGCCACATTTTTTTTTCCGCAGCATGTAAATAAAGGCAATAAATTGGTTTTAGAACAAGTCATAACTACACTAGCCTCTGTTGCGGACACTGCACAAGACAAGTTTTTGCAGTACTATGATAGGTTAGTCTTTTGACATTGGTTGTAGCATCATGTGTGGACTGTCGACCAGCTGTGCTAGATTTGTTGAGCTTGATTTGTTGTGTTTCAGGTTTATGCCATGTCTGAAGTATATCATGCAACACATCCAAAGCTCAGAGCACAGGCTGCTGCGTGGCAAGACTATAGAGTGTATCAGTTTGATTGGACTGGCTGTAGGGAAAGAAAAGTTCATGCAAGATTGTAATGATGTTATGCAGCTGTTGTTAAAGACTCAGACAGAGGAGGATGATCTTGCTGATGACGACCCTCAGGTACACCCTTGTCATTAGTATACATGAATACAAATTGTTTGCTAGTTTCTATCATTTTAAATAATAATTTAATTTTGTATCATGAAAGAAAAATGTTTCAATAGCTATGAGCTAGTATATTTTCATTTGTAATTATTGGCCTGCATAGTACTAGCTCTTTATGTCTTAGTTTTGTTTTAAAATCCTAAATGTGTTTGTTTTAGATTACTTATATGATCTCTGCCTGGGCCAGGATGTGTAAGATCTTAGGAAAAGAATTTGAGCAATATCTTCCATTGGTCATGGGCCCAGTGTTGAAGGCAGCATCTTTAAAGCCAGAAGTAGCTCTGATAGACAGTAAGTCTCGTCCACAATTCAATGTGGACCTTAATCTATTTTGGTTACTTTTAATGAATCAAATCTGTGCATTAGATACACTTGCCAATAGACTTTGTGTAGATAAAAAGTCATATCAAAACAAAAAAAATTCTTCTGATCCGATTTTCTAGCAAATAAATCAAAAATTTTCCCAACATTTTTTTTTCAGTTTTTTTAATGAAAAAAAAATCAGATTTTATTATTTTTCCGTTTTCGGAAAATGCGAAAAAAGATTTTTTATTTTGTTTTGGACATGCGCACATCTGGTCTTTTGACACAGTTATAAGTTCTATTTTTTTTTTAAATCTCGAGTGTTGCCGTATTGTCTTATAAGTCTAGATCTCTGTCTAGACTAGAGTGGTTTGAATCAGCCTAGAGTCTAGAGAGATATATTCTAGATAAGATAAGATATCTAGTTTCTTTAATTTGAATACTTTTTATCTAGATTATCTAGAATAGATCTAGAGCGTCGACTTCAATGGCTGCTTGCCAGCTTTTGAAAAGTTCAGAAAAGTATCAGAGTATCATGATGCCCGGCCGCTATGCGCTATTAATTTTTGCTCTGTTGTTACGATGGCCTCTAGATTTTTCTAATTTGAACCCTGCCTGTCGACTTCCATGAGTTCTAATGGGATTAGATTTAGACATCTAGATCTATTAAAAGAATTATAACATCTAGATCTTCTAGAGCTACCGGCCATCTATATAGTTTTATAGATGTATTCCTACTTTACAGGACTATAGTGAGTAACTGAGTATAAGTCTGATAGAATATAGATCTTATAATAATATATTGGATCTAGGGTCACTAGAGATGTAGATCCAAGTTATTAGATTTAAGTTATCTAGATCTAGATCTATTGTGAGAAATATATAAAAGTTTTTTTTCTATTTCTAGCTAATCATTACTAATGCTATAAAAGCCCAGTGTGGTAGAGATCCACTTCTTCTAAACAACTTGTATCTGCATGGAAAAGAGTCACATGAGGAAGCCTCAATGTGCAGTTTTGTTGCTAAACTTTCTCTTCCTCTAAGCATTGCTCCTCATCTGGTTGTTCTTGCTCATCTTGCTTAAGAACTCAGCTGAGATTCAGCAGCGTTCTCTCAATTGCTTTTCAAAGCATTTTAGGTGAACTTCATTTGCAAAGTTTAACTCTTTCTATCCTAATTAACAATACCATCGTTGATTTGACCCATTAAATTAAATTAATTGTTTATTTTTAGAAAGTATAACTTGTGTTACATAAGAAGAGCATGCATTCTCCAGTAAAACTATACCAAAAGTAACGTTTTCTGATTACAAACAAAAATGTTATTGAAGTTTAATCATAACAGGGTAGAATGTACAAATGTTGAAAATGAACAATTCTGTCAGAACCTGGAAAAATAATTACGAGATAGATAATGAGTTAATAAACAGTTTCTCCTGTACAAAATTTAATAATCAGTGAAACAAACAGAAGTGTAGCTCATACTTTTGAAGTATTTCCAAAACTCAAGCATGTTTAGATTTTCTAACACATTTATTCTTTATAGCTGTTTGAGAGAGAATTTGTTACAATACAGTAAAGCAGTTATCTATTATAGAATGCTCAGACTGCCTGGACCCAGATATAAAGCATCTGCCAAAAGCCAAAAGCTTTCTCCTCTCATCTTTATGTACAAACAATAGTGCCTTGCATGCATTATGTGTGCAGTAAAGCTTATATACAGTGTAATTATTATGTATTAAAACATTAATTAAAGAAAATATGAAATAAAATGATTCTACATAATTAAAAAAAAGCAACATCTTTTTTTTAAGTCGCCGCAACAGGCCAGTTAAAAAATGGCCGGGGGGGGGGGGGGTGTTCCCATCACTGGTTTTTCAATGTTTATTAAAATGAGACTGTTTATAAAATAGAGCAGCTCAAATGAAAATATGTTTATATGAAACCTTATATAGTCCTTGTTTATGTGCCATTTATATAAGACCTTACTAATAGTGCTCTCCATCTATGGTTGTCCAGGTGAAGATATGAAAGACATGGAGAATAGTTCAGACTGGCAGTTTGTTACTCTTGGAGATCAGGTCAGTAGTTGTACTCTCACACAACATCAGCTTTAGTAGTTAGGACTAGCTTGATGTTTAGTTCACAATCTTCTATATATATAATTCTCTTCTTCCCTCAAGAGTTTGGACAAGAAGTAAAGGAAACCACTCTATTTCTGCAATTATTTTTTTTGAGCTTTCAAAAGATTTTAATAATTTCCGGATATTTCCATGACTTTTTCATATATTTTGTTATAAGTTATAAAATGATTTAATTTAATAATTTACACCTAGAATTAGCGCATGTTGTTTGAAAGTGCGGGGCACACTGCGGTCACATAGGGGCCTAAAGCCGGCCCTACAAAATAACGGCTTATGCCACGCCGTGAGTCGACTAGTAATAATAAAAAGAAACTCTTCCTAGAAGTAGTCTGATTGAATGTAACCAGGTTTGGCTGTTTGAGATCACTTAGACAATCATTGACTCATTCCTGGTCACCAAGTTATTCCCGCTCTCTATTTACTCATCTTATTTGTGCAGCAAAACTTTGGCATCTGCACAGCTGGCCTAGAAGAGAAAGCCACTGCTTGTCAGATGTTGGTCTGCTATGCCCGTGAGCTGAAGGAAGGCTTTGCTGCTTACTCTGAAGAGGTAGTCAAGATCATGGTGCCGCTGCTGAAGTTTTATTTTAATGACAGTATCCTTTAGACATCCAGTCTAGGCAAAAATTAATGTTTGGCATTAATTGTGTAAACTTGTCTTTATTTATTGCATTCAAATTTATTACTTTTGATTTAAAAAAAAATTATGCCTAGTTGTTTGTATGTGTCATTTTAAATGTGTGCTACAAGTTTTTGTGTCTCATTAAAGATACAATGAATCAGGTGATGTATTTGACTTTAACTTGAGATGCCAGCTGTCAGAATTGCTGCTACAGAAAGTTTGCCCTATCTGTTAGACTGTGCAAAGATACAAGGAGAGCAATATGTCGCCAATATGTGGGCTTATATATGTCCTCATTTGCTGAAAGCTATTGAGATAGAGCCTGAGCAGTCTGTCCTGCCAGAATATTTAGGATCCTTTGCCAAAGTAAGTCTTATTTGATACATTTCTAGTGGTAAGTGCTTTTAATTGTCTTGCATTTTGTCACGAAGAAACACAAATAATTATTGCTATTGCAAGCGACATCGCTGCTTATTAAATCTACTAAAATAGCTTGGTTCAACTGGAATAGCTAGGGACTATCTGGATCACTAATACATAGTGTTATAGAACTATTGCAGTGATAGAGTTTAGCTGATTTTTTTGTTGGTTCTTATATAAATAAAACATTGAAAGCAGAGGAACAATATTTATTTAAATAAGTCCAACAATAATCATATTAGTATGAATTACTAAATTGAAAAAGATTTCTTTATCCAAACTATTATTATAAATAATACAAGCCAACTGGATTTCTTTCCCTATTACTTTGTATGATGTTAGATGGTCCACTAATTTTGTAGTGATGCTTCTCTCTCTATTTGGGGTTAACTATTTAGTAAAAATGTATGTGTGAAATGTGTTTGAGCTTGTCCTGTGCTCAGTATGATTGATCTGCATCTCTCACTTGTATCTCTTAGTGTGTAGAATCTCTGGGCAAAGGCTGTTTGAATGATCAAGACATGTCCACTCTGGTCACCTTGCTGGACAAACTGCTAAAGCAACACTTTGTGAGGCAGAATGAGAGACAAGATAAGAGGAAAGATGAAGATTATGATGACATAGTGGAGGAGTCTTTGATGGATGAGGTCTGACCTTGGTTCATTTTGTGACTTTATTAATTAAAAAAATTAATATCAGGCATTGCTAATTTAAAAAATTAAATATTAAGTCTAATGGATTACTAGAAAAAATAGTGGCTTTCTTCCTTAATTAATATTGATATATAATTTTTTAAGGTTAAATAAGAAAATTAGAAAGTAGAAGTCAATAGAGAGGTCAAATTATTGAAAGAAGTCACAATTAAATATTGTAATAGCTTGTGCTAATTATTTTTTCTATGAAAACGAGTCTAGACTCACTCTTCTATTGAGTAATGCTATTAATTCAGGGTTTGTAAGGTCCTTGAAAAGGCCTTACATTTTTCAGAGATCTGAAGAAAAAAAACTGAAATTTCAAAGTGAACTTTGAATTGTTTTTATTCCCCAATATCAAGTATTTTACTGTTAGTGACTTTGGTAACTGTCAGTTTTCTGCTAGATTTCTGAAGTTTAGCTTATCATTCTGCAATTTTCTTGCACATTTAATTTTTATTTAGGAAGACAGTTCAGATAAATCAACCTCCAATGAGATTTTAGTCCAGATCTAGATCCAAGTCACATAGTTTGTTGGAGAAATTGCTAAAATAAATATATTTTGTTGGTCTAAACCTACATAGTGTTTTGTCTCATATAGTGGTGTGTATTTTGTCATTTTTGAATGCTACTTCTGGAAATTCTTACTTTTTGATCTAGAAAAATAATTTGAAAAACCTAGTTGAAATAGAGTTGACTTGCATTCTTTCAGGATGATGAAGATGCTTATGTTTTGAGTAAAATTGCAGACATCATACATTCATTTTTTGGCACTCACAAGGAGTCGTTCTTGCCAGTGTTTGAGCAGATTATGCACTATTTTGTCAAACTGTTGGTGAGCTTCATTGATTGTCACTTTGTTTTCAGTTCACTTAGAACAATTACAAAAAGCAACGGCTTGGCCGAGTTTAAGTCATTAATTAACATGTATGACAAGATTGATCTAAGGACATGCTTAAGTCAAGATCATCTTTTTTGAAGTAACATAAGATAAAATAGCAATAAACTATTACTGTTTGTGTTCAGTTCACTTAGAACAATATTCTTTTTTTTTTTTTTCAGTCTCCAGACAGACCTTGGTCAGACAGGCAATGGGCCTTGTGCGTTTGGGATGATGTTATAGAACACACTGGACCAGTAAGTGGATTACAACACTACCTTTATCTCCCTTGGGCTCTATGGAGTTTCAATTAGTTTCATCCTAGAATTGTCATGACTGTGGCAGTGAAAGAATGTTGGGATTGAAGCTCTTAAGTTAGGATCTATTTTATATCCCTTTATGCTTTATTTTTCAGATTTCTCACAAATATAGAGAGTTTTTCTTGGAGCAAATGATTCAGTCGATTACAGATAAAACACCAGAGATAAGGCAAGCTGCGTCATATGGATTGGGTGTGATTGGTCAGTTTGGAGGAGATGTATATGCTGATGTTTGTGCTGGTAATTATAACACTTTTGATGCTTATGTAGGATGTAGAGATGTGACTTATCCTGACACCAGTGTATGAAAAGTTGTACTCAAGTCTTGACACTGGTATAAACATTTTAAAATGTTTCCCCAGAAAGCATCCCTCGTCTGGTTAGTGTGATTGAACATGCCGAGTCTAAAGAGGTAGAAAACTTGCCAGCAACTGACAATGCCATTTCAGCTGTGGTGAAAATCTGTCAGTACAATGGGTCAAAGGTGAATGTTGATGAGCTCTTGTACAGACTGGTTTCCTGGCTTCCAATCCTGACTGATGAGGAGGAAGCCGTCCATGTGTACACCTACTTCTGTGATTTATTAGACAAGTAAGTTGTCACTTAGTCTTGTGATTTAATTTACAGAGAACTACTTCAGTTTGTAGCATTATTTATAGATAACCACTACAATATACTTAAATATACCAATCTGTCATGCTTTAACTTCTGTGTGTGTGGGGAGGTATATGGGAGAAAGTTTCTGTGCTGCCTTTAGGTGCTCAGCAACACAACTCTTCTTGAGTTGTGATATGAACTCACCTTTTGACAGGTAGCCAAGTGGTTTCCGCCACACATCCCATTTCTTACCTAAGCACAAAATTGATTGAATTGATCTTGCAGCCAACATATTAACAACCACATGCACTTACTGGTTAGAACGAGGTGAATAAGAAATCATCTGTGACTCATGCAAAACACTGTTATTCTTTGGTTCTTAGAAAATGTCTTTATATGAGATAGGCTCTACATGCATCACTTTTTGCCTTTTGGAAAAGACGAAGTTAATGTCTTTATTTTTATTATTATAATTTTTTTTGTTCAAAGTTATTTTAAAATTGTAATGATGCTGTGCTGATAAAATTACACTCAGAGTGTTAAAGCTACACTTGGATTCATTTGGATCAGTAAAAGTCTTTTCCATGTTGCTTGATTCTTCATCACTATAAATGTATCTCTTTCAGAAATCATCCTGCCATAATGGGGGAGAATGCATCCAATTTACCTAAAGTTATTAGCATAGTAGCTGAAACTCTTCACAGAGAGTTGGTCCAAGAGGATACACCATTGTACATGAGATTAGTGAATATTGTCCGGCAGGTGCAGGTTAGTACACAGTCAATGGGACAGTAGGTGACTGGTCACTTCATGCCCAGTCACTTCATCCTTGATCATTTCATCCCCAATTAAATATTATTTTCTAGTCATTGCTTGTTTTATATAATTTATAAAAATGCTTATTTAGAATGCTTTTAGATATTTTTGGCATGTTGTTATAGTGTTCCCAATCCTGTCTACATATTTGTTAGAAATGAATGAATATATATAAATTAGTAGATATCATTATAATGTGGGGGTTTGTATGTAGTTTTATTGTTTATTGAGATGAGATGTCAATGTTATGCTCATATTGCATGGATTTAATGATCAAAGGCCATGATGTGGTAGAAATAGTGGACATTTTTTTTAAAGATGAGAATGATTAGAATACTTATGGTCATGCTGCTGATAACTTATCTCGTGAAGGCTATCTTTCTTTTTTTTTTTTCATTTGTCAATCGTTCCTCCTTGAATTTGGTCGCTACATTTTTATTCCAATAAATGCTGACTTCAACCCACCTCTGGACCTGATTAATATCGCCTATATACTTTTGTCTTAATCCCCATTATAATATTATAAATTATTATAAGTTTTAAATTCTGGCAATGTAAAGCCTCCAAGGAAGAAATAAACAACACTGGGCAAGAAATTACAAATGATGTAAAGCAATACGAATCATCAAATGTATGTTACTTATAGACATCAAAACCGCGTGACCAATCTTGATAAAACTAGGCAGGCAGACATGCCTACAGTCCCGCATTATGCGGAACCGTCCCGCAAAATCATTAAAAAAACTCACATGTTCCGCCGTTCCGCATTCACGATTTTTTGTTCCGCCAAGTCTGAATTCCGACACTAAAAAAAAATCGCCGTTTTTTCATTATTTATTAATAGTGCGAATTAAAAATATACTGAGTGCAAAAAAATATATATATAGGTCTGTGTTAATTGTTTACATTTCATCTCCTCCCGGACCCGGTTTGTCCTAAATTTAGGAAGAATTGGTTGAGCTAGTTCTAGACATAGATCTACTGATCTAGTAGTCTAGGTCTAGATATTAGATCTATTCTTAGAATCTAGTAAGTGCTAATTAGCCAAATATTCCGTTCAAATCCCTTTCTTTTCCCGACAATGACTCTAAGTCTAAGATAGTATACTAGTAACTAGATCTAGTCTAGAGGCTAGACTAGAAAAAAATAGATTGACTAGAGTCTAGATCTAGTCTAGATAGATAGTAAAGTTTAGTACTACTCTAGTAGATTAAGTAGATCATAGATCTGGTTTTTGTAACACTAACTCCTTGAACTGGTTTCCAAGTAATCTAAGAAAACTTTCAAAAGGATTTTATAAAAAAAAAAAAACGTTATTAAAGATCTAGACCTAAATGTAATGAATTAACTTAGAGTTAGACACAGTAAGGCTAAGGCTATAGATCTACTTTAAATTACATAGTCCATAGTCTAAATTAGTTTCTAGATCTAGAAGTAGGGCTAGCTCTAGATAACTAAAAGTAGACTCTAGATCTAGATCTATCTTAGTATCTAGAAATAGACTTAGATCTCTAGATTTCTATGTATCATTATCATAATCATGTAATAAATTTATTTTAGTTCTTAATAAGTCTATAGACTATAGATCTAGACTCTAGACATAAATATTTAGATCTATAACTATAATATAATTATTATAATCTGTGTACTTAGACTTAGAGGACTTATTAGCTATATATCTAGACTAGTACTAGTAACTAGTAGACTCTTAAATTATTTTAGATCTAGAACTAGAGACAACATCTAGTCACATTCTAGTGTGACTAGAGTAGAGCCCTAGAATTAGAAAAGGATAGATAATCAAGTAGATCTAGAATAACCTAGACTAGATCTAGTCAATAGATTTAGATCTAGTAGTAACAAATAAAAATAGATAGTAACATTTGAGCCTAGGTCATTAGAATACATTTTGGTTAGAATTCATCATATAATTGATATAATATAGGAGTTAGAGCTATTGATTTTAAACAAAGGACATAATTATGAATTAAAGGTTTTCTTACTTTTAATTATACTATTTACATCTAATTTATAATAAGCAAACTAGTATTGTTATTAAAGTAATATAATTGAAGTTTTATTTATTGCGTACAATATGGCTGACAAACGTAAACGCGTGTATGTTCCACATTGGGGCCTAAAATTCCACATTTTCAACCTGAGTGTTCCACATTCTGGGTCTTGTGGGTAGGCATGTCTGGGCAGGAATGTTCCTTGGGCACTAACTTAGACCGTAGTGTATGTATTGTAGCCCTAAAACAAACTTAAGACCCTCAAAAAAAATAAAGTTGTCCGACTCTATTACAGCTATAGTATTTTATGGATCTAGGCCATGGTTAACAATATTGACATGAGAAAAGATCGAAAGGATTTAGACCTAGATCTAATTTTAAGAAATACACTTTGCGCACATAGTTTTTTACTTTGACACATGAAAATACAAAAGATCCATTGATTTCATTATATAATAAAATTAACCTTCAATTTTGTGTTTCAAAAGCATTTTTTACATAAATTAGTTCCTGATATCTGTGACTACAGATTTCCTGGCGAACATTCTTTCATTAGACAATACCGTAATGAATCGCGTACTAAAAATTAATTCGTTTAATTGTTTACTTTATAATCCCATCCCTAGATCTAAAACTCTAATTCAACTCTAAGATGATAAAACTTCTCTTCGCACAGATAGTTTTATACTTTAACACATGAACATACTAATTATAGTCCATTCATTTCATATTTTGATCAAATAAACATTCAAATTTGGTTTTCTAAAGCATTTTTAAGAGACTACATTTGTTTACAAAAGCTGCGAAGCCGAGTTGAGATAGGCCTAGATCTATATTCATTCATGAATCGCGCACTAAAAATTATTTCGTTTAATTTTTCCCTTTATAATCCCATTCATTTTATAAAGCTATCGCTCTTTTCGTTTTTAATAGATATGAATGTATCGGCTTCGGATAAACCCATTTTCGCAAACCTAATTTTATTTTCATAGCAAATGAGAAAAAACTTGAAAGGATTATTAGCTAAGTTTAACATACATCTAAATTCAATCCACTAGATTAGTAAACACAAACTTAGACCCGCAGGCCACAGGTAATGTCAGGCTAGTAATATAATATAATATTTTGTTGGTAAGGTTGAGAAAAACTGGTTTAATTAATTGAGACTCTTCAGTCAGTCAGTGTGTTTACATTTTCTTTCTTCTTGGTTTTCAGTCCAACCCAGACGTGTTTCAAGTATGTGTATCCCAGTTGACAGAACAGCAAAGACAAGCCTTGATTGAAATCTGATGACTCTACTTAGGACTATTCATTCTCCATGCATTGACCACTGGCCTACATACACAGGATCTGCTTTGAGACATTTTTTTGTTTAGTCACTTTGAAAAATTTCATCTTCCCTGCATGTCAAACTGAAGCATGTTTTAATGGCTGGTACTCTGGGCCAGGTCAGAGTTAAGTTTTGAGAATTCCTTGTTAAATTTTGTTAAAGACATTTTGGCCAACACGTAACACAAACAGTTTCTAGGACTGCGCTGGCAGTTTGAATTGTAAAGTTTGACCAGATTCAGATGTGACCACTTTCAGCTGGTCATTTTCTGCGTGTGTGTTTGGCTAAGTGGCTTGTTGCTCTCTTTCTTGCCTTATTTTTCCCTATCTTCAAACCACAACCAGTGCTAGGGAGTGAAACTTTGAATCATCTCAAATATTTGTAATTTTGAAATAAAGGAAATGATAGTGAACTAAATGAATTTTTATGGGATTTCAAATTACTATGTAGCTATTTTTTTTTTTTTTTTTGAAGGTGATATTGCCCTTTAAAAGAATCACTTTGTATTGGAATCTCCCTTTAAGGAATGCAATTGGTCTATGAACATCTTCAAAGAAAGAAAAAAAGGAAATGCTGTTCCACAAGTGGAGCACAAAGTAATCAATCCTGAAATAAATTGTTTAAAATCATTTTAAATATTGGATGGAAAGTTCAGAAGGTAGAATGATACTAGGACATGTGGGTTTTTCTTAGGTGCAAAGATCTGCAGTAATAGAATTCTTGTCATCAACAATGGAGGAGCTTCATGTTATGTGGCTGGAGTTTCACTGAATGAAAGTAGTAGTCATTTCCAACATTCCTTATTAGGGAAGACTTTCTGTAGGATGGGGCAATCTTTTAACTTTTAAAACCTAGAACAAAAGTGTCAAGTCTGTTTTAACCTTTAGTTTGGCGGAGCATCCTTCTCTAAATATGGTCATCTTTTATTCACCTTTCTCCTTCTTTTAGTTCTTTGCTTCTGTGAGATTACATTGACAAGAGTTACTTCTCCATGTTAGAATGTACTGGTATTAACACAGGAGTTACTCCTCATGCTAGGATAAACTGGTTATTTCTATGATTACATTTGGGGAAAAAAATTGTTTATATTTTGAACTAACTTGTTTTATGAATGAGGCTTATGTACAAAAGATGAAAAAAAAAAACTTTTTTTTTCAATGTAATTAAATCATGTACACATTTTAAATTTGTTTTGGTTTATTTGTGTGTGTTTATACAAGCTTTGATTGTTATGTGCTTGCTTTTTTTTTTTTTTTTAATTTAGACTATTTGAACGCTTTCACCAAAGATGTTTGCATAATGAAATATGGTGGCAAGACCCCACTACAAACAAGTTTTCTAGGGAATGTTGGTATGGACAGTATAGAGGGACAGTTACTAATGGCAGGACATGTATCTTATTGGGGGGGGGGGGGACGTATGCCAAAGGCAGTCTTTTCTGTGGTGAGCTGAAAGGTGGTCAGGTAACCTAGCTGCAGGCAGCTTTGGTGTGAGACAGCTGGAGATCACTTACAAAGGCTGCAGGATACACGAGACCAAAAGAAAATCTACACTCCTGAGAATCCCTCCAGTTTTCCCAGTCAGCAGCTAGTCCTTGCAAGCTATCAAGGCAGATCCATTCTTTTACATTGTTCAGACAGTTTTTCTTTGGAAGACCCTTTCTTCGTGCTCCCTCCACCATATCTTGAAAGATGACTTAAAGACAAGAGTAATGTCTTGCAATATGACCAAACCAGCTCAGCTTTTGTCTCCTCACTGTTTTGAGGAGTTCCTCCATCTTGCCAGAAAGAGTGTTGACTTGTTGACACACTCATTTGACTTCTTTTCCTGTTACCCAGCATTTATCAGTAACATTTACTCTCAAAGGTTTGCATTCTTCTTTCAGCCTCAGCTTTCAATCTCTTTCACAACCATAGAGGAGTACAGTGACCACTAGCGCAGAATACATAAAAACAGCAATCTTTAAGGTGTCAATAAATATTTATTACATAAGTCAATAAAGTCGAAAATAAAATGCAAGAATTATTATGTAAGTGAGCAGTAAATAAGTTTTATAAAAAATAAGCTTTGTGTCATGACAAGGATTTCCGAAACAGAAACAATGAAATAAATATCTATGATTCTGTCATCTATGGTTTATTTACCCTGTTAGAAGAAAACGTACAAATCTTTTCCCCATTTAGAGGCTGAATAGCAGTCTTCAGTCTGAATTACAAACATAACTCTCTATCTCCTAATCTGTTATCATCTTTAACAAAACGTACAAAGGCTGAAATTAAAGAAAAAAAAACATTTTTATTTATTTTTGAACAGAAAAACTTGACTTACTTAATAAAAACTTGAATTTATCAGAGAAAAACACACACAAAAACCCAACTAAATTCATCTAGATTTTCAGAGACATATAAGTATATAGAAAAAAGTCAATAAAGCATTCAAGATAAGAAAATTGCACAGGACTATCCCATAAGCCAGGGGTTCAAAGCCAAATCTTTTCAGACTATACATTACTATAACATTCTCCTGAAGGCACAAACTGATAGGAAATACCAACACGTATATATTACAGCTCTTCAATACAAATATTGGCTTTAGTCTTGAAATGTAATAGATTTGTGGCCTGATGACCAGGGCTTAGACAACTATTTCTTTCACTCGTCAATGTTTTGTACTGAGTTTCACAATGAATTATATCAAGCAAACTTCAGATAACAATTGAGTTGGCAAAACTGTGAGGCCACAGTTTTATATTTGACTTGTAGATTTTCACTTGGAATTATTTTAAGGTAATGAATTAATCTACTAGAAGTTAAACAAACAAAATATGCTCTATAATATTAACTTAAATATATGATGTGTAAATATGTATAGCATTATAAAAATAGTATTTGTTGTAATTATACAGGATATTTAAATGTTGCTTCAAAAGTTAGAAAGAAATAAACTTATATACTGGCACAATACATTATGAGTTGTATAAAAAAAAAATAAAAGTTTTGATCAGGCATGCTGATTACGACCAATATATAAGTAGAGTGTAGACTCTGTAAAACTGACTATACTTTATACTTTTCTTACTTGTTTTGAATATTTTAATGACCACATACCAAAAAAGAAAAAAAAATTGATCAATTTTATCAACGGCTAGCTAAACCAAATCAATATTGAACAGGAACGATGACTATGTTAAATCTAAATCCATATTTATGCAAAATATGTTCATTCAGCAGTTATCACATAATCAAACACTTTTTAAAAACAATATTGAGGTGTTAAAGGCTAAATTAGTAAATTTACCTTTTAAAACTTTTTTTTTTGGTGTAGGTGAATAGTACAATTTAAAAAACAAAAACAAGGTGCTTTAAAAAAAAATCAAAGAAGACTAGAAAAGAGTAGCCGATAGTTCTGAGAAAAAAAAAAAACCCGATCCCAAACCACTCAGATATTGAAAAGAAAAAGGGCATGGAGGAATGCTTCATGTGTTGAGCACGAGCAAATCAAAAACATTGAGCCCCAAGACTTTCACTTAACACGAGAACAAGTTGTATTACTTTGTTTATAGACAAA
This sequence comes from Biomphalaria sudanica, assembly GCA_036873155.1. Classification (NCBI taxonomy): domain Eukaryota; kingdom Metazoa; phylum Mollusca; class Gastropoda; family Planorbidae; genus Biomphalaria; species Biomphalaria sudanica. The sequence goes on from JAZGLO010004016.1 coordinate 3,024,484, forward strand.
TCTAGGACAACTAGTATTGCAGAAGATTCCATTATCTTTTTAATGGGATTATTTGCTATAACAATATTGCAAACCTGACATGCAAGTCTTGTCAATAACATTATTTAGTTGAAGGGGGAGTTATTAACTATCATGTAAATAGCATTACAGATCTGAAAATGGAAAAAAAAACAACAACATATTATTCAACAAAAACAAAACAAAATTAATAAATTCTTAAAAAAAGGTACATGAAAAATAATGAAATAAAATTTAAACACATAAAAAGAGCACCAAAGCTATTATTTACAGACTTAAAAAAATGTTCTAATAGAAACAATTCTAAACAAAGAGATTTAACTCATCCACAATGCTTCATTCAAATATACAAGAATTCATTCATCAAAAAGGGTAGAACTAGAATGACAAGATATTTCAATAAGCAATTAACAGACATAATGTATTTCATTCATCTACCCACAAAGAATAGTATGTGTGTAAAACATGTTTGACATGTTTTGGTGTTCCTTCAGATAATGACATCCTAGCCCAAACATCCCGAAGGGCGACAGGCAGCAAGCAGGGTTCAAAACCGAGACAATCAAGACCACTGAATGACAGTCCAGAGTGCATATCACATGACCAGGCAGCCATCTTGGTAAAAATTGTATAAAAGTTTTCTTTCAGACGGTTGCGGCCATTAATGGAATAGAACAAAAGTCAATGAAAACATACATAGAATTTTTTAGACACACACACACAAAAATTCATTTTGGCAGAACATATAAAAATAAATCTTTAAGTAAATATTATATTAAGTAAAAATATTATAAAATATTTTATAGCAAAAAAAAAAAAAAAGATTTACATCAAATAAATATGTAGTAAAAAACAAAGAATGGAAAGGTTTGTACACAGAAGGGTTTACAGTTTTTAAGTTTTAAATCAAATTAAGTTCATCAAGAGAGTTAGCTGAAGATCACAACAATAGGTCACAAACATTAAATTCACTTTAAAAATGCACCAGCAGGAGAGTAGAGAGAGATATGGAGGTGTTCCACAATGTACGCATTAAACACACACACATCACACACAGGTCAAAAAATATAAAAACAAATAATCCACTCACTTTGTAGTAAACATAGAAATAAAATTGTCGACAGATCTTTAAAAAAAATGTTATTCCAATAAGACAAAATATTTGAACAAGTCCAAGTCTAAATTAAAGTAAGAGTTACAGAGAACATCTACACAGATTATCACAGTGAAATTTTCTATAACAAACTGAAAAATATTTTTTTTTAAAATTCATTAATCATTATACTGGTACAGTTTAAAAATATTCGTATGTGCAAACAAAACAATAAAGAAATGAAACTTTTTGTCTTTTTTTCAAAACAGTCTTGACAGGTGTCTGAAATTTTATCGAAATGTTACAAAATAAAAATATCATGACTGAAAATTTTTATTACCTACCAAATAAAATAAACTTTAGCAAAATAATGAAATGAATAAAAATTGGAAGAAATTTTCTTACATTAATCAAGGAGAAAAATTGAAATAGTTTGAAAAACCTTGCTGTCTGTCTTAGTCTCACTATTGTGACACTGAATGTAATATGATGTGTGAGACAGTACTCTGTAAGAAAAGAATAAACATAGCTCTACCAAATATTTCATTGAAACAAATTAGAGACAAAGTTTGCAAACAATATTTGTGTTCATAACAATCACATCTTTTACTAATGTGATTGTTAGTTTCTCTAAACTGCCATTCGATCTTTCAACAGTGAGATTGTTAGTTTCTATAAATTGCCATTCGATCTTTCAAAAGTGAGAATGTTAGTTTACTATGTTGCTTTGTCTACACTGCCATCAGATCTTTCAGCTGTGTGATTGTGATGGTTAATTTGCCAGGTTTTTCCACAGTTGTCTCATTCTTTTTGTTGCCGAACAAGCTCAGAATCACTGTCTGCTCACGGAGCTCATCCACCGATTTGAACTCGTGCTGGCCCATGAATTCATCCCGAAGCAGGTTGTTGTTCCAGATCTGAATGACCAGTGGTTTCTTCAGTGGACTGGACCTGTAGAACAATGCTGACATGTCCCACTCTGGGTTGACTGTACTCTTACATGTGAACGTTGTGACTTTCTTGCCTTCACATTGGATGATACAGTAAGGGTCAGCAGCTACATGGACAATAGAAAGAAACTAGATATGTCAGTTGAACAAATTATAATAGAAGATCTAGTAATTCTCTCTCCGGGTTTCTACTTTTAATATAATGTATTTGTATTTTTATATAATGTATTTCTATTTCTATATAATTATGAATGATGTCGATGTGCCCTAAGATCTGAAATCTAAATCTTTTTTTCTTTATGAAGTCTTTTACTTCCTTATATTGTATTTCTACAAAATGGGATGTGTGGCTGAGAGGCCCAAACCACTTGGCAATAGCTAGCTACCAAACAAGGGGGTTCGAGTTTGAATCCTAACTTGAGCAGAGTTATGTTTGCTTAGCAACTAAAAGGAAGCATAAAAACCTTTGTCAAGACCCCCTTCCCACACCAACTGGTCTACAAAAGAGATTGAACCATTGAGTATGCTGTAAGCATGAACGATGCACTATATAAAGTAAAGTAAGTGAAGTTTCCCTTTCAGACCTTAGGGATATATTGCAATGAAAAATATAAATAAATAGATGTAGATATATATTTGTCATACTATTGAAGGTATTTCTTCATTTTATATTTGTAACTCTATAGAAATTTTAGTATTAGTATTTTTAAAGAATATATTGGTAGATATTTAAAATGTAAACTAAGTCAACAGAATGTATTCTAGTTTAGCATAGCAATCCACTGTAATCTAAAGTATTTAGCACATAGCAATCCACTGTAATCTAAAGTATTTAGCACATAGCGATCCACTGTAATCTAAAGTATTTAGCACATAGCAATCCACTGTAATCTAAAGTATTTAGCATATAGCAATCCACTGTAATCTAGAGTATTATATATTGTGCCTTCCTGAATGTACTTTTACAGGGCAAATGAAGAAAGTTCCAGCTTTAAGGTTAACAGGTTGTAATGCACTTTTACAATATCATTAGGTAAACATTAGGATGGCTTTGTGGCATGTGCTTTGGACTGTGGCCATGATGGTCCAAATTCAAATCTTGCCAGCCATCATCTCCTGTGATCCCGAAGAGGATTTCGACATGGAAATAATAATTTTCATTTCCAAAGGAATGTCTGCAAATTAAAAGTCAATTAGTCAATGTGTGTGAACTTGGAAGACATTCTTAAGTCTTAAGAAAAACTTGACGCTTCCAACAAGACATGGTTTAGCATGGAAATCTGGAACAACTCTAAGTGTTGAGCCAGAAATTAATCAACATGTGCAATCTTTCTGGTTATTGAAATTTTTAGTTCAGTTGTTTAATTGATTTACTCAAGTACTATAACATTTGTTTGTAACTTATAACATTAGTTTATATGAACTTACTTCCTGATCTGTCTTGTTTCTCCAGTCCAGCTGCTCTGACCACTTTGACATGAGTGACCATGACAGGAGCTTTACCACAACAGTTATACCAACTCTTGACTGGTTTCTCTTGAGTTAGTTCCCTGGAAGAGTGACAAAGAAGTTTAAGACACAAATTGATTTTAAAATAAACTTTATGTCTGATGTATTTGACATCTTGATTCTTAAATAAAGTTTGATTAAAATTTCATTTATTTTTCAGGACATTTACATATGGCTCCTTCTGTCTCAGAAGACAATGGATGCGTCCAGATGAGTCACTGGTTTTGGTTTCTTCCTGAGACGTGGCAGAATCTGGTATGACTAATTAAGCCAATTCTGGAGCGGCAGAGTTTGCCACAGTTCATGCATGTATATGCATCTGTTTTAAAGGTAGTTGATAGGGCAGCTTTCTTTTTCTTTCTCTTGACTAAGGAAGCTTAATTTCTTTTTAGTTCTCAGCGAGTTAGGTTCTTACCAGCATGCACAGTCTGTCTGTAAGCTATATCTCCTCCCACATATTTTCATTAACGTCTGTGGTTCTCATGTCTCACTTGCAAACATCTCTGACATTTACTCGCTAATATATATTTTTATATACATACTATAGCCAACAGTTAACGAGAGTGTCATGTGGCCAGCCCAATGACCAACCACCTTTATTTTCTTCAACTAATGTCAGGTACCCATTAGAGCTGGATGGACTCAAAGGCACTCTAAATTAAAAATTCTACTCTTCACAGTTAAAAAAAAAACAAAAAACTTTTCTGTTCAAATTTGTAATTTATTTTGGAAGCCCCATTAGAAAAAAATTGCCAAAATGTTGATAATTTCAAGGTCTGATTTTTACTATCATGACTCTATGAAATCGTGATTGACAATGTGTAAGACTCACTTGAAATTATTGAAAGTACTTGTGTAAACCCTGAATAGGTAAGAGGCCTCAACATTGGGATCAAAGGTTGATGGTATCACAACATAGCGACCTTTCTTCAAAGGACCATGGCGTAAGAAGGTAGACCTACTATTCCTATATACAGTTGAAACAACCTTTTCCTGGAGATTTAAATCATGGATACGGTACTCTCTGTTGAGTTCAACCTAAAAAAAAAAAATGTGTGAATTGAATAAGTCGACATAAAATATGTTTCTTAAAATATCTAATTTTAGTATTTCTAAACTTGCATCCATTGGCAGTCAATGAAGCTAATAGGTTTTAAGTCTGGTTCATTGTCAAGCTAAAAAGAGATATCACGTTATTATTTAAATTTGATTGAGTGTATTTCAAATTAAACTGAAGAATTGCAATGAATATATAAAATTATATGTTAAGCCAAACCAATGATATTAGTTAAATTAACCCTTCTGGTCTAAATTCATCTACATGTGTTTTTATTAATTTTTTTCACATGATGTAAATCACTAGTATATTCATTCTCCTAGCTATGATAGTGATTGATATCAAACTGGTCATGATTTTTGTAAAGGATAAGAAAGCAGTAAAAAAAAAATTGTAATCAGTTAAAGACTCTGACCGAACAAGAAGGTGTGATGAAATATAAATTGTCAGCTTCTAATGTGAGTCTCAAGAAATTTGAGTTCAACTATTATTATAACTGAGAAACACTAAGATTTTCAATAGCCTTGATGTCTCCAAAAAATCAGTTTCAAGAGGGCTATGATAGAAGTAACAACTACCTTCACTATGGTGAATCCAATGGTAGCATTCTCTTTGTCTCTGCTTCCTTTCTGCATCAACTGAACCATACACTCATCTCCATCTTCAGTGATATCAAACATGTACTGGGGAGAACATTGACATACTTTGATCAGCTTGGATTAGAGGCATGTGAAACTTTTAATATAAATGTAAAACTCTTTCCATGAGATTAGCATACAGTACAAAGTTTAAGAACTTCGACACCTATAGTACACTACAAGTGTAAGGAATTAAACTGGCATATATTACATTACAAAGTATAAAGGATTCAATAATGAGACCTCTAATATTGGATTTTTAACACATGATAGCAAAAGTCAAAAACATTTTGAGATGAATTTTTTTCTTTTTCAAGATAATAAAATAAATGACAGATTTGTTTATTTTGTTTTGTTTTCATTTTAAATTCAACTTTTCATTACAATTATCTCACAAATATAATTTTATGCTTTAAAGAGCTAGCAGAGGATTTTAAAAATATTCTCTTTATGATAGGTTCCTAATTTGTCAAATTTTGTACTAAACTAAATACTATTTGTCAAATTCATCTGCAGTTTTATACACATGTTATGTAGATTTGCTACACTGTATATGTACATTTTGTTTCTAGCTTTAAGAGTAATTTTTAAAAATTAAATTTTTTGTGCTATAGATCTATAGGACAGGTGATGTAAAGGTCATCTGTTTCTGTGGCCCACAGTTAACAATGTCATGTGGCCAGCATAACGACCAACTACCTTTACTTTTCCTCAACTAGTGTCAGGTACCCATTAGAGCTGGCTGGACTTACAGGTGCCCTAAAGATTCTGAAATTAAAAATCTCAGTCTTAACCAGGATTCGAACCTGAGACTCCCAGTTTCAGAAGCTCTATAGATCACAAGGTCTGAATGGGGGACTTTACATTTTTTGAGCTAAGTGAAGAAAGCTCTTAAATTCTATTGGTCACTTCTGTTAGAAATGAGCTAAACTATCAAAATTATATGTTTTATATTGTAAGTAACTGAATATATAATCAAGTAAAATCTAAATTTTTTCCTTCACCTAATTCATATTTTCTGAATGGTGCTATAAACAAAATCACAATACCTGGGGATTCTGTAAGAAAGTCTCTCTGTTGTTTGGGCAACCACCTGCTCTGTTGGGGGCCTTCCACATTCCATGTGCTAACCCCTCATGCCAAGTTTTGGACAGACTGACATAGGATGTGTTCACTACCCGACAGATGCAAGTCTGGACAAAATACTTGCAGTAGTCCTCAAATGTCATCCTGTGGTCACAAAAAAATTAATTTTAATTTTACCTATACAACATTAAACTTAAGTAAAGTAGCCTTTTAAGATCTTTTGATCTATGGAGCAGTTGATGTAAAGCTCCTAAGTTTCTATGCCTGATGGTCAACAAGGGTCTCATGTGGCCAGTATAATGACCAACCGCCTTTACTTACTAAGGTCCACCCATTAGAGTTGGGTGCAATCAGAGGCATCCTGAAAATCTATCAGTCTTCCCATCTTAAAAGAAATTCCAATTTACGAAGTAAAATTTAGTGGGCCAGTCATTTGTAGCTTGAGATGTTTGGACAATATTTAGATTTAATGTATTAGCCTTCCTCACTTACTCTACTCAATTCCCAATCACTATTAGACACTGAGCTTAGAAACCACTTAACTAGTTCCTCATTAACAGCCAGAAGAAAAAATAGAACAGCAAAAAACTGAAAAGCAAAATGTGAGAGTTCCAGATGGTGACAGCAGTCACAAAAAAAAAATAAAAAAATAAAAGAAACTCTTGTGTGCACTAATGAAATAAATGTATTTGGGTGCGAGCTTACCAAAACTCTCCATCTTCTTCAAAAGTCAAACCAATTTTGTTTCTGTCAGAGGAGCTGATCTTATTCCATTCTGGTGATCTGAAGTAGACAATAGAGGAGGGCACAGAAAGACATAAACAGCTAACAATAAACTAGTCTGTATTTTATAAGATAATATAAGAGGTATGAGTTGAGTTCAACAATCTATGCTGAAAGAGATGAAGTACAATCAACTTTTTCCTTTGATCCTAAAGATTTCTCTAATAAATAAACATTTCTACAGAAAATAGTAAGGCCTGAGTGTCGAGATTCTAGCAAAACAATTCTGAGGTTGCAGTTTCTAAAAACTGGTTTGAATTCATAAGACGGGAGATTTTTTTTTTAACAAGATCTTTTGTTGATATGAAAATATAAAGTTCACCAAATTAATTAAGAAACCATGCAATTAATCAAAACAAAATAATTGAAAGACTACAACTAAAATTTTGTGTGATGAACTCACCCATCACTAAATGCACCCTTCCACTCGCCTTGACCCCAAGGATTACGCAGTCTGATCATAGGTAACTTATCCCTATTAAACAGTCCAAACAAACCCGAACCTTCAAGGTGGACATTTTTGACAGCTGTGATGCCATAAGCATGACCTTTGACCAGTCCAATGTCTGTAGTAGCCTCCATATCCTCCGCTGAAGTTGCCTAGGTGAGAGAACAACAAACAGAAGACTTGAATTGAATAAACTAGTTTCATAAACAAGCAAGTCACCTAAAAGGTGAAGACAAAATAGTTTCTAGAAGATACACAAGTTCAAGAGTAAACCAGTTTAAATGTTTCAGGCAAGAACATAATCTAAGCAAATTTTTACTTTATGAAGGCCAATCAACCAACCAACAAAAGATTCTAGAATAGTCAGGAAAAGGAGGCAGAAAACAGATACCTGGTATATAAAATTTCAGAAAATTTTCCAGTCTCAACTTTGTTTTTGGAGTTTTTTTTACAGCATACTGAGTTATTGTTCATTGTATTAAACATGCTAATCATGTGGATTAATTAATCAAGTTCGTGAAAGTCCACAAGATTACAAGGTCAACATCAAATATATTACACTGGAGAAAGTGACATTACTAGTACCCACATGTGGCAGCTACTAGACCACATACTGAGAGTAGAACATTCAATTTATACCACATACTGAGACTAGAAGAAATTTTTAAATAAATAATATGTTTAGAGAAAAGAGTTGTAAGCCTGTTAAGCAAAGGCTTTGAAAAAAAAATTGAATGTAGCCAATATTACAAATATTTTGATGTCTATAAAAAAATGTATCTATCAGCTGCTGACAGAAGACTTAACTAGACATTAAGTTCTGATTTCTATCAGCCACTGAAAGAAGAAGACTTATCTAGACATTAAGTTCTAAGTTCTATCAGTCACTGACAGAAGACTTACCGGTATAGATGCTGCCATCAACGACTTTCTATCAACTTCCTTCTGCATGCGAGCAAACAATGCCACACGCTCTTCTGGTTTACTGGCTAGCTCCATCTTGATCATGTCCAGTGTGTCAGAGACTCCACCAGTAAAATCTTCCAATGCCTCAGACAATTCTCCACCATCCAAAGCTTCATAGGTTCCAAAAAGTCTAAAAATACAATTTAGAAATATTGTCAAAGTGTGAAACAAAATTCAGAAAGGAGGAAGAGTGATGCCAACCAAATTCTATAAACTACATTGACAATGAGATACAAAAGCATAATAAGACCAGCAGCAATGTATGCAAGTGAGACCAGTACACTGACAAAGACAACAAAAAATTTACTAAATACTTGGGAACGAACAATTTTTAGGAAAATCTATGGTGCTATAAAAGATGAAACAGGGTGGAAGACATGCACTAACCATGAGATATATCAATTGTATGAAGTCACACTGATAGTGACAGAAATAAAAAAGAACAGACTACGTTGGGCTGGTAACCTTGAAAGAATGTCAGATAACAGAGGAATAAAATTTGTATACAGGCCAAAAACAAAAGGCAGGTGACCCAAGGAGGTGGATCTACAACAGCTTAGGGTTCGGGCATGGAGATGAAAGGCCCAGGAGAGATCTGAATGGAGGGATGTGTTGAAGCAGGCCAGAGCCCTCTATGGGCTGTAGCACCACTGAAATGGATGGATGAATGAATGCATTGACAATTTGACAAATCTTTTAAGTCCAAACAGAAATACATGGAGCATTTTTTTGTCAAAATGTATACATACTGTTTTTTGTGTGCTGACTCTGTTACCATTAGTGGTGTGCTGGAGTGGTAATGAGTCTGAATGAGTCATATGACCATTTACCTCTGGATAGGACTGGTGAATACTACTGATCAATAACTAAATGCCTTTTTATGAGCTATTGAATGGTTGAATAATCTAATCCCCTGGTCTTGTACTGCTGCAAGGTAGAGTTGTTACAATGGAATGTCAACGCCCTGGTCAGAGCTGTCCATTATTTTCACCATATTTGATTCACCATTATCTCTCATTGTACCTAGTGCTGTATATTGTTGATGTGCAATTTTAAATGATAATATGTAACATGTTTGTACCAGATCTTGAAGTCATTACACATTGTTTCAACTGGTTTTACAAACATAGAAACTGACTTTTCAAAAAGACTTGGATTTTATTTTTTTTTAAATTTTAGGATGTCTTTGATCCCCCCCCCCCCCCCCCCCATGCTCCAATATTTATCTGACACTTGCTGAGGAAAATAAAGACAAATGACATCCTAGACAACAATTGGTCTAAAGAACAGACATACATTATAGTATCTGTCCCAAGGATCACAAAGGGAAGTGTTACTTGTATATGCTATATTTTTAAGCAGTATCAAACAATTTAAGAATTTAACTATTGAAATTGCCTAAGATACAGCAAAACTATATTAAGTATCTATTAACTTACTTAGCATAAGCTTTCTCCAGTAGAGCTGACCAGAACTCATTTCTACTCTGTGAATGGATAAACACCAGTTGGTCATTGACAGTAGGCAAGAAGTCGTCTATAACCACCTCTACCCATTCACCATAACACCAGAACTGAAACCTGAAGATTCCTTGATAGTTATCTGGCTTGTTAGCATCCCATTCTTGACCTTTGGCATCAGGTATGACCTGCAATGAAGACAGAAGACTAGAGAATGATGAGCATCTTAATATAATAACGGCCAACATCGGGGACCATGTTCATTTATTTCTGTTGTCAATGTTAAACCAAAGATCTTTAATTTTCCCAAAACAAGTTGGAGACAGAGTCATCTAAATTCTGGAAGATATGTCCTTTATAAACAAAAAATCCTGTATTCCAATGGGATTCAATTTCAACAGCAATATCAACCTTACGACGCACCACTCAATGACCTTGCCTAATTATTGTTCTCAGTAAATACTTTTGATGACTGACATTACTGTAAAAACATCTTTCATTTAATGAGGATTAGAGGGACTCATTTATTTGATTATTTCATATTTAGTTACAGAAACATTCGATATATTTGCATTGAATCTATCTAGACAGTGGATTTACCTGTGGCATTGCTATTTTATTATTTATGGGCATTCTGCAGTAAGGACCAGGATTAGTTATTTAACTTAAGTTAGAAGGAGGGGACTATTGCATAATGTACTAAAGATTGAACATACCATTTTTACTTTTTAAAATTTTTATTTTACAGCAGGCTGGTAGTATGCAGTTAGAGCCCAGCAAAAAGTTGCTTTGTCTGCATCAAATATGAGACAATATGCAGGTGATAACTGCGTCTGCACTCATTTTTAATCTCCAAACTCAAAAACTTTACCTTATTTGTATTATTATTAAGTATTGGCTCTTAAATTAATTTTCAGTCTACGGACCAGTAAGCACACAAAATTGCATATTTGACTTTTCATTTAGAAACCAGATTGGTAAGAAATGTACTAAATAAGCAGCACATTTCTAGGAATGTGAAACATTACACCAGACTTTGTAATAGGCAGACAACTTCCACAGTAAAAAAAATATTTTTCCTCTTCTATATGTTCTGACTATAAGATCTAAAAAATCTTAAATAGCTAATGAGATCCATCTGCTCATTCCTTTTTAAAGGCTGATGATGGTTTTGGTATTTGATTTCTTGATTTCTCTGGTACATACCAAACCTGTTGGGCATTCCATATCTGCTACTTGGGGAGGGGCTGGATGGGAGAACCACAACAAAAAGTTATCCTTTCAGGTACAGTGGCGAAAGCACGAAGAAAGGGTCCTCCAAAGAAAAACTGACTGGACAATGTCAAAGAATGGACCGGCATCTCTCCTGATATCCTAAGAAAATCACCTGACCGGGAAAAGTGGAGAGACTTAGTTACGCGAACTGTCACAGCTCCTCTTATAACAAAGGTCAAGGGCAGATAGGAAATGTCTCTCAAAATTATTGCGCATAGTTTCATAGTTTAAAGAAAAACAACTTTAGCATCTCACTTTGTTCCAGATTTCTTTGAAAGAAGCCAAACAAGAGGATGCAGCCACGAACCAACAGTTGCCCAGCTTGCCTTGAGATACATCCCCAGAACTAGCTCCTTCAACAAACAATTTGGGATCACTGCTGATTTGCTGGAAAAAAAAAACAACCAACATCTAAAGTAGAAGGAATGTCTAAATACAGACCAAAAAAAAAGTAAGAAAAATAAATAAATAGCTGTTAAATACAAACTGCAATTCAAATATTAAGAGCATTACTGTATTTCAAGATCTGCTAAAACCTCTCCATTAACAAAATTCTTTTTACAATAAAATCTAAGGAAAAAAAAGCAATAAAGAAAATACAATATGGATAACAAAATATGTTTATTTTATTTCTGAAAGTTATGTGTAAAGATGATATTGTGAGTCTAAGTAGGTCAACTGTTATCTATAAAAAGTGACTAAATGTAATCAATAGGAAAGGAAAACGCCAGAAGTACAGTACAACATTTGTGAGCAGATCAATACTCCTAATCTCCCCAGTTCTAATCTCACTAACTCCCAAGTTCATGCACATTTGGTAACAGGATTCATATAACAACTACAACTGGTGCTCAGAGTTTTGTTGAGGGGATGAGAAATTTAATAGTATAGTATACAAAAGTTGCATACATTTGGGATGTGCAGTTGAGTGGCTACCCATCAAGGGGGTCCAAGTTAAAGTTCTGACTCAAGCTGTGTTTGCTGAGAGCTGCAAGACAGCAAGGAAACCTTCTCCCAGATACCCTCATATGTCTACAAGTCACATTGGACCACTGAACATCCATAACATGAAAGAAAAATAAAGCAATCAGTGCTTGGCCAAAGCAATTCAAAAGTTAATATACATTTCAAATATAAAGTCCTATTAAAACCAATCTCACACTGAGTTGTGCAGGCATGTTGAATTTTAAGACTAAGCAAAGTGAAGTAAGGATCCCTCTCTTTAAGGCCTAGCGGTCAACATGGCACATTTATTTCTGAAGCCAACAGACATCAAAGGTGTCTTGTGATCATTATAATGTCCAACTTCTCAATAATATATATATTTTTTTTCAATAATTGTAATAAATTATATTAAACTACCAGCTATCAATAATCAATGTTTCATACCTGAATTTAATTATTAGGACTATTAAACATAGCATAACTCCAGTTATACAAATGCAGTAAAAGAGTCAACAGTCTAGTTGGATATGTCTGAGGTATTGTTGGCCTCCTTCAGTAGTGGAACGACTATGGTTCATCTCGAACAAAGCCTGGTTTGAGGTATAGTAATTGTATAATTGAGAAAAGAATTGAAATACCTTGGGTCTCTTCCAAACAATGTTTCCAAACTTTCCAGGCTGTTTGGAGAGTGACCGCTCATCTGGTGGGAATTCTGTGTCTATAAATAAAGTCCCTTTGTTTTTACATTCTTTCTTCAGTTTGGTGTAATCTTGGTTTTTGTATTTCTTGATGGAATTGAAGAACACCATAGTGATATGAACAATGACAAGCTAAACGGCCGACCTGCTGATGGGAAAAGAAAATTTGAGTCATGTAGATATATTTTATGTCTAACTGATCGTGGGTGGAATATATTTGAGAACAACTGATGGATGGAATCATTTAATTTATATGACCTGCCTAGTGATGGGAGAAAAAGATTTTAGAACTACTGTTGTCTTGTTGAAGTACTTGTGGATTTGGGATGAAGGGGAGGGTATAATAGAGGAATTGAGGATGTCTGAATGACATGTGCATATGTGTGTGTTTGTGTGAATAATATGTGGATTGCTAATATTGTGTGTGTGTTTGAATGAGTATATGGATATGGGTTTAAGTAAAAAGTGCATATAACATATGGCACACTATTAATAGTAAAACCAGAAAGAAATCAGTGCTTGTTTATTTTATATAAAATAAGAATCCAAATAATGGGTGAGTAGGAGAAAGTATAATTTGGCACAAAACAGAAGTGTCAGTACACTGTATCTATATTTAGCCCAAGGTCTGCCAGCAGAATTTCAGCCACCTCTGGGAATTTCATCATGCAACAAATTTATGTTTTGGAGTGAATGTGATTTACTTAGAAATATTAATTATTGTACATTGAGCTGCATTTATTGGTCAGATTGATTAACCAAGCGGCAAAATGATTTTAGTCACATGGCAAAATGCCCAAAGCTCTGTAAGATTCTAGATATTAGCGCCAGTCTCGTGCGGAATGTGTTAGAGAAAAGATGTACTAAAGTGTCGTGTTGGAACTCAAAGAAAGATGACATGAATTATATTATTGTGTAGATCATTTATTCAAATAGAAATATACATTTTCATGTTTTATTCAAGTACATTCAACCATTGTAATTATTTGTGAATAGCTTTTTCAAGTTCTGAATTAAAGTATTTGTTTTAGACAAAGAAGTTTCTTCATTGAGTTTAATAATAATATACTTAGATCGTCTTGTCGACTAGCAACTTCTAGATGATCCTCTTATCAACTGGCAACTTCTAGATGATCATCTTATCAACTAGCAACTTCTAAACGATCATCTTATCAATTGACGATTTCTAAATCCTCGGCGATCACGATCATTGGTTGTGCAACTCAGGTCAAGATCATCTTCAACGTGACATCCATCTAGCACCATCAAAGATTGTGACAAGAAGAAAGCAATCAGCACATGTCACAAAACAGAAGAAAACAATCAGCACATGTCACGAAACAGAAGAAAACAATCAGCACATGTCACAAAACAGAAGAAAACAATCAGCACATGTTATTAATCAATTATGAGCCTTTTTGTTGTACTCATACACCTGATGCTCATCATGAATTCACCACCATTCTTTCCTTCACAGCTTAAGCATTTAAACCAAGAAAGTTCATTGGTCTTTTACTGCTGACATGAGAAGAAGATAATAAAATATGGTGAGGCGAAGGATCCAAATTGGCAACATTGACAGGAGTGATATCAAACTAATATATCTGTCTTTACCATCCAGCTTCCCCCCCCCTCCCAAAAAAAAGCCTTTCAAGTCATTAGGGGTATGTGGACCAGAACATACTATTAAGAGTCACACAGTTACATGACAAGGTGGCCCACATTCTACCACACTCACTTTCACAAAATAATTATATATAAGGATCAGCACATATTGGAGCCTGGGATTTCTTTCAAAAGTAAACAAAGGCCCAATTAAAAGTGCGACTCTCTAACAGTACAGCAGGATGTCAAATACATTTTGACATATAGACGGATATTTCAGAATTTGCATTTTTAAAACATGTTTTAAGCACATGACTTGCTTTAACAAATTTGAGTTATAAAATAGGTATTTGGAATTTGAATCTCATTATTAAATAAAAAAAAGTTTCCTTTCTGACCTTGAGATCTATTGGGTAAATGATGTAAAGGTCATGTTTCTGTGGCCCATGGTTAACAAGGGTGTCACGTGGCTAGCACAACAACCAAACACCTTTACTTTTCCCCAACTTATGTCAGGTGCCCAATAAGGCTAAGTGGACTCATAGGTGCCCAAAATTTAAAATCCGTCTTTATCAGGATATAAACACAGGACTTCCCCAGTTTGGAAGCCAAGGACTTTACCATTCATCTACTATGCCTCCATTATGGAGTGAGTCGGGGCTATAGTATTACTTCGAAGATATAGACTTCTAATCAATGATCTAAAAATATTATGTCCCTTTGTCTAAATTTAACTTTCAATTTAAAAAACAAAAACTTTAAACCTACAATAAAAAATGTTAACAAATAAAAGGGAAAAAAAAAAGTTCAGGTGACAAGTCAATGAACTGGCTACCGAGTCACCATTGATCTATTTATAGTTTTAATGAGAACTCTGCCTAGACCCAACCTTGACTAACACTAGGTGTTAAAGAGTTAAAAAAAAAGCACAATCCCTCTAAGTGATAGATTTTCTGTAACAAGTTTCACAGCTGTGAACAACAACACACAATGTGTAGGCACATACATTAAACTTAGATTGAGCTTTTGGATGTGCCAACCAGACTGGTTTGAACCTGATTTCTTTCTGGAATGGTAGTTGTGTATAAATTTTTAAGTAAAAAACAACTACACAAGCAGCACAAGTCAACAGCTTGATATCACATAGAAGGTTTGCAGATTCTTGACTGGTCAATGGTCAAAAGAGAAGTATTAAGTTCAAATTCTAGTAAAAGCTAGAATGTTTTGGTTTGCTATTTTCAGAGTCTTACCATCTATGACGAGACACAACATTTATTGAGAGAGAGAGTCAAGGATGTTAAATATTGTGAAGCCTCAAGTGAGATATAAAGAACTGCAACAGACATGACACTACTGCCAGTGGCATCACTAGAGGGTGTGGACTGCATCAGGGGATACCCACAAGGAGGGGACATCCAAGAGGAAAATAATAACATTTTGCAAAAGCAGACATATTAAAACAATCAAAATATAAAAAATCCTTAAAAAAAAAACAAAGCTCATCTAAGGGCAAAAACCCTGCACTTACAACTATCTCTCAATAATGTAGAAGTTATTTCTCTTATTAGATATCAATTCAAATTAATTAATTACTAAAAGTTAATAGGTTAATTAGTTAAATTGATTTGTTTTGTTAGGTACAATAAATAGTTGTTAACAGTTTCAACTAGATCTGAGAATGGGTGTGAGAGAAATAATGTGTTCAATTGTACACATTTCCAAAACTTGGCATACTTGCAAGGCATTTTTTTTATAGACCAAAACAATAACTGCTGTAATAGCATAGTAGTTGCTTTATATCAAGAAAATGTGACATTATAATCAATGTTTAAAGAAGAACCTATTTTTTATTTTTGCAAAGGAAATTAGCAACAAGATCTATTGAAAAGGTTCTTTTGAAGAAGACATTTCAAAGCACTTTTAAAATCTAATGTACCTTCATACTTCAGAATGAACAAACGATCGTTCTATTGAATAACAGGTCATAATGAACATAAGGATGAAGTTACGATGATTATGTCCATCACAAACCTAATGATGATTAAGCCCATTACAAACTTGACAATTAAGCCCATTACAAATCTGATGATTAAGCCCATTACAAACTTGATGATTAAACCCATTGCAAACTTGATGATTAAGCCCATTACGAACTTGATGATTAAGCCCATTACAAATCTGATGATTAAGCCCATTACAAACTTGATGATTAAACCCATTGCAAACTTGATGATTAAGCCCATTACAAATCTGATGATTAAGCCCATTACAAACTTGATGATTAAACCCATTGCAAACTTGATGATTAAGCCCATTACAAATCTGATGATTAAGCCCATTACAAATCTGATGATTAAGCCCATTACAAACTTGATGACTAAGCCCATTGCAAACTTGATGATTAAGCCCATTACGAACTTGATGATTAAGCCCATTACAAATCTGATGATTAAGCCCATTACAAACTTGATGATTAAGCCCATTACGAACTTGATGATTAAGCCCATTACAAATCTGATGATTAAGCCCATTGCAAACTTGATGATTAAGCCCATTACAAGCTTGATGATTAAGCCAATTATAAACTTGAATGTCTCACACACTTCAGTGTCAACCTTTCCTACTCCTTTTTAATTTTAATTTACTTTTGCTGAAATCAATGCAATGAAATTTTAGAGTAATAAAAGAAGAAAGACTTAAAGTTGGGAGTATTTTGAATCAAGCAAGAATGTGTACTCATCCAATAGTGTGACTTTTCTCAAAGCTCTTGATGGTACAATGCAAATATTGTTTCTAGCTCTTTGCTTTTATAGAAACTTTAGAATCTGGTCTGGTTTATATACCACAGAAGGGGAGGGAATAATAGAGGAAGTGACACAGAGAAAATAGAAAGAAAAGAGAATGTGTTGATGAAGGAGTGTGTAAGTGTGATAGTTAGGTAAGAGAAACACAGAAACAGTTGTAAGTGTGATAGGTCAGAGAAACAGTTGTAAGTGGGATAGGTCAGAGAAACAGTTGTAAGTGTGATAGGTCAGAGAAACAGTTGTAAGTGTGATAGGTCAGAGAAACAGTTGTAAGTGTGATAGGTCAGAGAAACAGTTGTAAGTGTGATAGGTCAGAGAAACAGTTGTAAGTGTGATAGGTCAGAGAAACAGTTGTAAGTGTGATAGGTCAGAGAAACAGTTGTAAGTGTGATAGGTCAGAGAAACAGTTGTAAGTGTGATAGGTCAGAGAAACAGTTGTAAGTGTGATAGGTCAGAGAAACAGTTGTAAGTGTGATAGGTCAGAGAAACAGTTGTAAGTGTGATAGGTCAGAGAAACAGTTGTAAGTGTGATAGGTCAGAGAAACAGTTGTAAGTGTGATAGGTCAGAGAAACAGTTGTAAGTGTGATAGGTCAGAGAAACAGTTGTAAGTGTGATAGGTCAGAGAAACAGTTGTAAGTGTGATAGGTCAGAGAAACAGTTGTAAGTGTGATAGGTCAGAGAAACAGTTGTAAGTGTGATAGGTCAGAGAAACAGTTGTAAGTGTGATAGGTCAGAGAAACAGTTGTAAGTGTGATAGGTCAGAGAAACAGTTGTAAGTGTGATAGGTCAGAGAAACAGTTGTAAGTGTGATAGGTCAGAGAAACAGTTGTAAGTGTGATAGGTCAGAGAAACAGTTGTAAGTGTGATAGGTCAGAGAAACAGTTGTAAGTGTGATAGGTCAGAGAAACAGTTGTAAGTGTGATAGGTCAGAGAAACAGTTGTAAGTGTGATAGGTCAGAGAAACAGTTGTAAGTGTGATAGGTCAGAGAAACAGTTATAAGTGTGATAGAGGTAAGATGGCAGGCCTGAGAACACAGGTAGTAGATGCTGGAACATTCAGCCCTAGAAGTCTTGGGAGACAACTTGTGCTTTATATTGACATTATTAAAAAGACATTCTTTAAATCTACAGAGCTTTTACAAATATCAAATCTATGTAGGCCTATACAGCATGGGTACTTTATTACTATATGGCACTTTATTAACTGTCAGGTTATGTATTGTGCACTTTATTATTGTTAGGTTAAGTATAGATTACTTTATTAATGCAAGGTTATGTATAGGTTACTTTATTACTGCCAGGTGTATGTTTAGGTTACTTTATTAATGCCGGGCTATGTATTGTGTACTTTATTACTGTCATATGGTATGTATATATATGGTACTTCACTATGTCATGTTGGATTTGGTTGGAATTATATAATTTTGCTCTTGATTTAGAAAGCATGCAAATTAAATGTGTTAATCTAGTACGATTTAATTCTATCTCTGTATGTGTAGATTGGCTTTGAATTGTGTATGGTTGTATTTTAAGAGTTAGTTGATCTTCACGTCTTCTAAAGTAGCCACAGATTTACCATCATATCACTCCTAGCAAGATAAACACTACATTACAGTTTACTTGTTTTGTTTAAATGTATATGTGCTTGTTTAATTTTAAACTAAGCCACTTGCGTACATATAGGATGTTCTGTAACTGAGCCCAGCGCAATAAACTGGATTTATATGGACCTATGGTGGTTGCCTCCCATGGATACACTCAATCTATTACACAGACACACCCAAACACCCCCACCCTGTTTTTTTTTTCAATTTCGCCCCTGATCTGCCTTCTTTCTATTGCAACAGCATCTAAAATAATCTAGATGTAACAAATGAAAAACTTATGTAAAGATCTACACTACTCTCTTGAAGTAAATCTATTTTCTAGATCAATATTTATTTGTAACTAAGTTGTCTTAGTTCGTAATTTAAAAATTATTCATGGAATTTAGAATCTGTTGAGATCTAGAAAAGTCTAGTAAGACGAAGACAAACAAGATTTTTATAGATGTAGAATAAGTGCATTTCTACACATTGTATAATACAGATACGAAAACATAATTTCGTTTACTTACAAATACACCACACACTGAGCAGACGGCGACCATAAAGTTTCTCAATGGAAATAATGGAATGTTTGTATTGCCTGTCTACACACAGCCGTGTGTCAAGCGCAGCGTACGCAAGTTACACTTACCGTGACCTAGTCCCAATCTCTGTGTTTTCTTGACTCCCGCGTCGCCTTGAAGAATGCAAGGGTTGAGGGGAGAGAATCTAGCAGTAAATTTTCATCAGCAGATACATGAGTTACCAAACAAAAATTCTTTTGTAGGTCATTTATAAAAAATGGCCAGATAATTCTTTTGATAATGAAGTAGGTATGAAAAAAAAAAACTTTTGCTCTTTAGTTCAATTACGACATGGAAATGATTCGCAGTCTCAATGTGGCGCCCGGGGAAGCAAAAAAGAACCCTTGTTTGGGGTGCAATGGTGAGCGGGGAGCCCCAAAAATCGTGTCACTATCAATATCCACACAAGGGACTTTTTGTTTGTTTTGGTGGAACCTCCTCTAGTGATCACCGATGTGATTTTAAAAAAAGGAATATGGTGGATTTTGCCAGGTGATCAGCCTTCGACCTCGATTCAAACCTGAGAGTAATAAGGATGTAAGACCAAACAAATTACATCTGCATTAGCTCAGTCAGGCGCAGGCCAATGATAGGGAGCTTCAGTGGGCCTAGAGTTTCAAGAGTCTTCGACTTTTACAGAATTTCAGAGAAGTTCAATGACACCATTCGAGGCTTCGAGCTCGCCATGATAGATGACGTCAGTTTCTTGACATTGCATAAATTAAATGCATATGTCTACCAAATAAACTATAATGTAATTTTAAAAATGACACGTTTTTGATGTTTTTTATTTATAGAATCAAAATAAATAAATAGAAAAAAAAAGAGATTTGATCTCGTTAAATGAAGTAAATGTAAAAGTTTGTACATAAAGTTGTGAAACGCGCTAAGATTCACACATGTGTTTGTCACACCCTCTGACTCATTTGCATCCCTAAAATGCCACCATCAACAAAAAAAAAAAGTCTTGCGCAATCACGCTCAACCTTTAACATGTTTTTACAAAGCTTATATCAGGTCCTTCTGTCTGTCTGGTACACATCTTGTAGTCTACACATTAGTTCTCATGCTTTCCATTCTCTGATCAATAACAAAAAACTGTGCACGATTATTCATTGTCCCTGACAACACATGAATCAATAATAAAATAAAATTAACCTAATAATCAATGAATTAGTTGTGATTGTTTAATCAATGATCCAATCAAAACAGATTACAAAGAAACAAATGAGCTGGATGACAAGTTAGCTTCGAGTTCACATTGTTTGAATTGCAACTCAGATTTAAGTCGATCTTTACAACGCCTCTATTACGTCACCCTGTATCTTTCTTGCATGTTTGAATTTTCGCGATCGAATTTTCTACCACATCTACTCACCCAATCGTCATCTAATTTTGTATACAAGCTCCCCGGGCATGCTACCCTGCCTCATAGTGGCGCCCGGGTGGAAACGATTAGGCTAAAGGGTAGCAAAACAAGACTCCCTTGGGGGTGCCTAAGGGGGTGTGAAAGCATCCTCATTGCACTGTGCGGAGTTGTAAAAAAGCTCCCACAACCTTGTCACAATCCAGGCGCTGTCCTTCAAGAGGCCGTTACATAAATGGCGTGTCCCGCACAATTAGCCTGGTATAGAAAAGGAAAATGGCGGGGGTCTTAGTGGATGCGGCCTCTTGCCGCGAGTCTGACCCACCCGCCAGACAGAACAGTGTACACTGTTCTCTTTCAGGCCAGTGAGAGGGAGCTCTTGTTCACTTTTGCTGGCCTAGAGTTTCAAGAGGAATTACACAATAAAAATAAAAGATACACGCACACTAGTTCGCCTTCGTTACAAATATTTGAAGGTGCCGCATCAGTCACACACGTATCGACTTTGCTACACGGTCACAGATCTATCGCTAGTTCTCACCAGGAGGAGCAAGACCATATATTGCAGCAGAGATTTCTTTGCCTGTCATGGTGTGATGTCTCAGGGCTTCTAACACTTGTGTTATTTAAAATCCCTGTACCACAAAGTCAAAGGGGCTTATTTTGGACGTAGGTGGACATTCGGCAATAGAAAACATTTTTGTTTTTAAGCATTCGAACTTATAATACTGTGGACATTCGACAGGCCGGATATGACCCGCATGCCGCATTTTGGGCATCACTCCTCAGAGTGATATTCTAAGAAGAGCTTAATGTATTGTCTATGTAAGTGTGTCTATGTATGTGTGTGTGTGTTTTGTGTAATTATAGTGTGAACTATAGAGTTAAAGTTATAGACCTAAGATTTTCTAACTTTTAATTTTAAATCTGATTAAAAAACAACAACGCTAAAATGGTTAATTTTAAAATATGCAGACCTACATGTAGATACGTGCCCGTAAAACCGGATCCATAAGCTACTATAAGCTCAAAGCCTCAACAAATACAGGTAAAATACCTGACAGTGAAAATACTGCGTTTTGTTTCCACCATGTTTCAGGTCTTCTGGAAGTAGGCCTACAGGTAAAATACTTGACAGTGAAAATACTGCGAATGTTTTGTTTCAGGTCTTCTGGAATTAGGCCTACAGTATGTATCGGGTTAGATCCCAAACTCTTCGTATTTTGGTGCACATTTGTTTTCCTCAACCAGTGATATTGAGATTTACAACTTAATGACGTGCTTTCAAATTAACTCTTCGAAATGCACACATTAATATGTCAGGAAAAAACTTATGACCAGAGTAATGTCTGCCAAGAAGCAATAGCGACCATTGTAGTCGCACAGACTATCTATTGGTTTGGACCAATGGCATAGACTTTTGTTTTCTGCACACCAGATACAGGCAGATACAACAACAACAACAACAAGCTTGCTATTTGTGAATTCGCTTCCACTTTTATGAAATCAACAAGTCAATCCAAGCCTTGACATTTTTTTTTTGGTTAAAGTTCACACATTTTTTTTTTTTTTTGAGTGACAGCGGAGTGTCCATGTAGATTTAATTTACATAGCAAAGAAGATTTAAAGAAAAGGTTTGCCACTTTTGGCATGCGCTCTGGACTGTGGTCTTAATGGTCCTGGGTTTGAACCCTGCCTGCTGTCCTGCAAGGTTTGGTCTAGGATGTTATTATGTTCAAATATGACGGCACATCCGAAACATTATTTTTTCCATCTTTCAATTTACCATGCCAAAAAGCTTTATTAATGACATCATGGACTAGATCTCTATTAAAAATCTCATCCAATATCTACTTATAAACTGATGCACTACATTAGACCTTCTAAAGAAACAAGATTGCAATGTTAAAAACAGATCATGCTATCTTACTTGTAGAGCCTGGCTGGTTTCATTGATCCCCTATAGTAATTAATATTACTCAAATCCTAGAGCTTCAAGTGCTGAGTTTATTGTGTTGTCCTGATAAAAAGTATTAGATAGATGGATATTGCAGATTTATTTGATTAGAACAAAAGTCAAGGGATGGCAGTATTGTTTCTCTTTCAGAAAGAAGAGATAAAGATGAGAATAAACAAGAAGCTGTACTTCTAATTAAAACAGAAGATATACATCTCTATTACTTATCAAAAATGCCAATTAAAATTCATGATTTCAAATAACATTAAAACAAGAAGCCAATCCAAGAATGTAGTCAAAATGTGAATTTATTTTCTGTCATTTCTTGTCCAGTTCTACTTCCAGATAGTCCAAATCTTGACATACAATACAATTAATTCAAATTCAAAACTAAACCTAAACAATGAAAACTGAATCATTTAAAAATAAAATAAAAATCAAGTCAGCATTTAAAAATAAATTGTCAACAAAATCAAGTAAAACCTGCTGGTTCAGCTTGCGAGAATATTTTTCAGGGGAGCTAAGAAGTGTGATAAGAACTAGAAGGTAGGGAAAGTGGGTGAGAGGGACTATGCATATGTGTGTGTACTTACATGTGTGTGTACAGTTCATGTGTGGGTGGACATTCTTCTTGCTGTAGCTACAGGTCAGAGGTCACAATTTAAAAACAAAAACTGATTGAGTGTGCAAAAGATCAGACACACATGAGTGTATTGTCTAGTTTTAGTTGGGTAAATATTTGGTCAGGGAAACAAGAAGCAAAAAAGAGAAAGGGATACAAAACTTGATAGGCCAATGTCAAGGTTAAATATACAAGAGAAACACTATCATGTCTGAGTCAACACAATCACATGAAGACCAGACAGAAAAAACAAACAATTCATTTGGTTTTGCATAATTTGTTACCTAATGACAAAACATGAAACAATTTGATCAACCACTTTTCAAAACCATGATCAACCACTTTTCAAAACCAATCACGATGAAGCTTCCGTAGCTTAGTCAGGGAAGCTAACAGCAACAGAACAGTTCATCTACAACACCCTGCATAGAATTTCTAGCATACATATTTTTTTTATTTTTTAGAATTTGGTTGATTAAAAAAGTGTTTTTTTTTAAAATCTATTAAACACTTGTAGAAATCATTGCCGAATCCTAGAAGATGCATATTCATTTTATCTGCCTGTAGAAAAACAACTAGACTCATTCCTTACAATATACTACCATGACATGCTCCACTTGAAGGGTTATGTCCCCTAACTTAAGAATCATGAACAACTATTTTATAATCTATTCCATTGTATCAACATTCTGACAAGTTGAAACAACAAGTGTTAGTACAGATTTTTCATGGTACAAAATCATTTCATTCTCTCCACAAAAACATTTTTGTAATGGTCTTGAATTACTGATAGGAAATGATCATGTCAACAAACACACAATTTCATTGGTGCCCAAACACTTTGACCCGAGGGCCAAATAATTTCCCTTATCTGTCTGTCAAAGCCTGTATCAAACAAAATTTGTCAGGTTCAGTGGAACTGAGCTTCTGCCTCTTCATTATGCCCTCTGGGCAGAAGGTTTGACAGGCCGGACAGTGCCACAGGCTGGACATCATTGTTTTAACACTCAATGAAAACAAAACTCAGTAGCTTGTATTTAAAAAAACAAAACAAATAATGCTTTACTGTGTAGATCTTTGTTACTAACAAGGCAACAAGCAATCAAACCAAACAAGAAAGAAAGAATCAATGGTGTCACACGAGGGTTGGCTGACACCAATCCTAGTGATGCCACTGAAGATATATAATATAATAACATACCTTGATTTACTTCAGAAAGTTACATTTGTTTCGCTCTGTGACTGGTCACGTGTTCACAAAGACAAGATTAACCTCTGTAAAGACTGGCACACATTTCAGTTTACAAGCATTGACTTTATGGTCTCAATGTTTTGCAGATTCTATTTCATCACCAGAGATAAGACTCGAATTACATTCTTTTGTTATCTTAGTTCAACTGAAAATCAGGGGAGATAAGTTTCACCCACGTGTTAAATGCTTTTATTGTGTCCGAACAAGGCGTCAACAAAAAGATACCCTGTTGAGCTGTTGTAGCCCAAAGTTGGTCCAGATATAAATCCCTTTTTTTTGATGCATTCTTTAAACAATGTGAAAACAAAAAAAAACAACAAAAAAAAAACAAACAAACTCTAATGTCCTAGATAACTATTGTCCAGAACCAATAATGAACTAAAATAAAAAGAGAAAAGAAAACAAAGAGCTAACTCCTGTATAATACAATTAAAATCAGTTAAAAGAAAGAAAACTTATTCTGAAAAGTAAAGTGTCCTATCTTGTCCTATCTAGTGTTCAAACTCTTCTCCAGACATTAAACCAACAAATAACAACTGAGCCTAGAGGTAATGTACATTTGTGAACAATTAAATTGCTTTAATTTCTAGAATAAATTACAGCATACACAAAATTTGCATAAATTTAAATATACCTAATTAAGAGCAAAAGAAAAAATCAATTGACATATTAAAAAAAAAATAATAAAATCTGTAAATACAAAAAAAGTTTTAAAAATTAAAAAAAAATATTTGGCTTCAGTTCTAAACATTTGTTCCAACCAGGCAATAAGTTAGGAAATAGCCGCTATATAATATTAGCACAACCAAAACTTGGTACTACAGATAGCCGCTATATAATATTAGCACAACTCAAACTTTGTACAGTGATCACAACTAAAGTGACACAACTTGAATCAATCTTTTAACATGAACACACAAAAAAAACAACAAAAAACTAAGAGTGAATAAATAGGAAGTAAACAAACAAGACACAACTGAAACTAACTGGTAAAAATCTGTGTATGCACTATAGAATCTATATACAAGATGTGATACACACCATTCTCCTCCCCCCCCTCCCACACATCTAACTACAACAGACCTTCTACAAGACTCACTCTCCATAACTCTGGTGTACACACACTTACACATGAATTAACTTAGAGAGTATGTTACATGATACCAACAAAGAATGAGGAAAGATGGCAAGAGCCTTAGAGAAAGAATACAATTCCAATGCAGGGGCGCTAGCTACTTTCTAACCGGCTGTCCAATCGACTAAAAAGGCGGATGCGCCTGGCATTATGTGTTGCAGAATTAATGACTTCCATCCACCTGGAAAACAAAAAAGTTTAAAAATATAATTGTACAAGATCATTAATATTAGAATGAAATAAACAGTCATTCTGAATGTGAAAGAAACATCAATATCCAAATGAGTCCTGCTTCAGCAAATGACCTCAAAACATGTTTAAAGTATCTTATTGTCTTTTAATTAAGAACAAGTCAAATATATAACAAAAGGCAATTGTGAAGCTGATGACTGTTTAGTAAGAGCAATGACTGTACTAATGAATGAAACATTTAAACCAAAATGGAACATTTCTTTTAGCCTGCCCCAACTTCCTCTCACTATGAAAATAAAATCCTAGTTTAGCTTCTGTATAAATCTACTCAGAGTATATACAATTCTAATGATAAGCCTATTGGTCTAGACTTAGAAGATGATGCTCAAAATATTCCTCAAGTCTATTCATTAAATAAAGGCTTTAATGAATAAGGCTTACATGCTGAAATATCTGAAGACATAGTCTGTTCAAGATACAGATTATGTTAACCTCTAGCCAAATTTAAATCATTTTTTTTTTACTTTCGAACATTGTAATGGTTAAACGTGAGTTTTCCCAGTCTAGCCAATTAGCTTCTAATTTTTAATTTCCAAAGGGGTGTAGAACAGGAGGATTAACATGCAGAGATTATTAAGTGTACCAGCAGATAGTGGGGGCAGGCAAGCAAGAAATTGGTCAGAAACTTTTCTCAAAATAACATCCAGATTGTTTTGTAATTTTCATAAGATTCTATTAACATCCAGATTGTTTTGTAATTTTCATAAGATTCTATTAACATCCAGATTGATTTGTAATTTTCATGTGATTCTATTATGTTACTGGACTGCCTGGCTGTTTGTTTGTAAAATGTTTTACATGTTTCGGATGTTCCTTCAGAGTTGAAGATAGTTTACTTCCTAGTCCAAACCTCCCGCAGGACGACGGGGGATGGGAGCGGGCAGGGTTTGAACCCTCGACCGTCGATAAATCCGAACGACAGTCCAGCGCGCAAACCGCACGACCAGGCAGCCATTGTTCAAACCATTTCTGATCTGAAGAAGTTTGATAGAGCTAAATATACAATTACATTTGAGATCATCTCTATTTGATTGTAGTCTATGCTGTACCACTAAACAGTCTTGACACTATTTGAGACACATTAGCATAAAATTATTGAAAAATCATGCAGTTTTTCTGAAAACCTCTACATTCAACACATCAAGTGTACAGAACACACTCACAAGTTCATTAGATCTTTCAACTAGTCAGAAACTTACCTGGAG
Source organism: Biomphalaria sudanica (assembly GCA_036873155.1). Taxonomy (NCBI): domain Eukaryota; kingdom Metazoa; phylum Mollusca; class Gastropoda; family Planorbidae; genus Biomphalaria; species Biomphalaria sudanica. The sequence continues at coordinate 3,051,779 of JAZGLO010004016.1, forward strand.
AAAGTGTATTCACTTTCAGCCCTAAAGAAATAGACATGATTTTTGAACTGAAGTTTGAACACATGGTCCTTGCTAATGCTATCTTCCTCCTCTGGAACATTAACTGCATAGCCCAGCAGTGGGAGACTGGCCAAGGGGTAATCATCCTGTTGACAAACCAGAAAAACACATTCTGAAAAGCTAATAATGTGTAAACCTATTAAGAACACCACTTTTTATGTAGACATGTAAGAATTATGTTATAAATTCGTATTCATCCAGATCTCAATCAAAAGTACATAGCAAACCCTACTTTGAGAAAAAGTATTTTTAGGACACCCTACTTTGAGAAAAAGTATTTTTAGGACACCCTACTTTGAGAAAAAGTATTTTTAGGACACACTAGTTTGACAAAAAGTATTTTTAGGACACACTAGTTTGACAAAAAGTATTTTTAGGACACACTAGTTTGACAAAAAGTATTTTTAGGACACACTAGTTTGGCAAAAAGTATTTTTAGGACACACTAGTTTGACAAAAAGTATTTTTAGGACACACTAGTTTGACAAAAAGCATTTATAGGACATTCTATTTAGACAAAAATGGATTTCTAGGATACCATTCTTTGCAAAAATCATTTATACTGCCTTAAAAATTTCCTTAATAATTCCCTACACATATCCATGTATTAATGTCATTGGTTTTACTGACTGATTCCGGTTGTTTACTGACTGATTCAGGCAACCTGTGTTCCATCCTCTAATTCCCAATAGACAAAAAGGAGCACTTGAACAAATTCAACAAGAAAACAACAACATCAATTGGACTCCCTTCTTAGACAGCATCAATAGTCCACACTATATGCGCAATAACCTGAAACTGTTGTCTCACCTGGTAAGTCTTGTAGAAAAACAAACAGAAATTGGTAAAGACCACCCAGAGTTTCTGCCAGCCATTGCTTGTCTTAAACTTCCTCAACAAATAGCCACTCAGTTGGTTCTGTAAGGAAACAGAAGGAGAAAAACAAAAAGTCACACTTTTTAAAAAAATATTCTTCTGACACAAAGCAACAATGCTAGTTATCAAAGTGAATCGTTTGTTGAGAATGGATTCTCTCCCTTGCACCAAACCATTACTTACTTCAGGCACAAATCATTTAAACTCTGTGTCAACTAATTACAGCAGTAACACAATGGCCACAAAGATTATAAAGATTCTCCGAATATTTCACTGAATATTAGTCCCTAGTACCAACTCCTCTTTTCTGGCTCCATGTGTGTGTGTGTGTGTAAGGTACCAGGTAAGCTTGGACAACGAAGAGGAATTTCCTTCAAGGCACTAAGACTTTTCAGAACTCTTGTCACTTAGAGCATATGGTCTATACATTCATACTGTTTACAGGTAACTGATGTCAACATGACATTTGTAAATAATGTCCTAGAATAAATCATCAGTCTATTTCAAAGACACACATTTATCTTCCACTCTTGAGTAAAATGTCATAGATTAACTCAGCAAACTATTTCAAACTTTCATAGATTAACTTAGCAAACTATTTCAAACTGTCATAGATTAACTCAGCAAACTATTTCAAACTGTCATAGATTAACTTAGCAAACTATTTCAAAATGTCATAGATTAACTCAGCAAACTATTTCAAACTGTCATAGATTAACTTAGCAAACTATTTCAAAATGTCATAGATTAACTCAGCAAACTATTTCAAACTGTCATAGATTAACTTAGCAAACTATTTCAAACTGTCATAGATTAACTCAGCAAACTATTTCAAAATGTCATAGATTAACTCAGCAAACTATTTCAAAATGTCATAGATTAACTCAGCAAACTATTTCAAAATGTCATAGATTAACTCAGCAAACTATTTCAAAATGTCATAGATTAACTCAGCAAACTATTTCAAACTGTCATAGATTAACTCAGCAAACTATTTCAAACTGTCATAGATTAACTCAGCAAACTATTTCACACACACAGCACGCACTCATATCTGGCTGGGTTACTACTAACCTTTAAAGCCCTGTCGTGATCCCTGAAACTGACACTGGTGTTGCGGTGCCAGCAGACGTGCATGGTGGTGTTGGCCCTGTGCTGGAGGAGTTTCTCTTGTGGGGAATTCTGGTTATCAACATTGTCTCCACTGCCCACGTTTTCACTTGAACCTGTCATGAGAGGATGGACTAGGTATTAGGTTGTAGTGACAAACATATTACACATACAATGTAACCTTAATTCATGATGGGAACTATTTCATACAGATTGATGGGTTTACCAAGGAATGTGATGGGAACTATTTCATACAGATTGTTAGGTTTACCATGGAATGTGATGGGAACTATTTCATACAGATTGTTAGGTTTACCATGGAATGTGATGGGAACTATTTCATACAGATTGTTAGGTTTACCAAGGAATGTGATGGGAACTATTTCATACAGATTGTTAGGTTTACCATGGAATGTGATGGGAACTATTTCATACAGATTGTTAGGTTTACCAAGGAATGTGATGGGAACTATTTCATACAGATTGTTGGGTTTACCAAGGAATGTGATGGGAACTATTTCATACAGATTGTTAGGTTTACCATAGAATATGATGGGAACTATTTCATACAGATTGTTGGGTTTACCATAGAATATCATGGGAACTATTACAAGACTCAGGGAAAAAAACACCTTAGATTTAAATCATACTTTTTAATATTTTTTTGTAATAAAAAGCTATTATGGGAAAAAAATGGACTGTAAGAATGGGCATTGGACATCACTTTAGAATAAATATAATAGACAGGTGTAAAATCTTACTAGCACTAGACTTGAGGCTGGGATACTGTAACTTATCTGCACCAATTCCCTTGACTCTGATCACAGCTTCATTGATATCTTCTATCCATTTATCTTTCTCTTCTTGAGAACTAAAATTAGACATAAGATTGAACAAAAAAATTAAACCTTAACTAAGGAACAAAAAATTAAGCCTAAACACAGACTTAAGAACTAAAAATTAAACCCAAACACCGACTTAAGGAACTAAAAATTAAACCCTAACTCAGACATGCGAAGGAACTAAAAATTAAACCCAAACACATAATTAAGGAACTAAAAATTAAACCCAAACTCGGACATACGAAGGAACTAAAAATTAAATCCAAACTCAGACATAAAAAGGAACTAAAAATTAAACTCAAACTCAGGCATAAGGAACTAATAAATAAATCAGTGATAATAAAATTGAAGAAGATACCTTGCTGCCACAAGAATGTATTTGTTCCCTGCATATATAGCAAAACTGTTTTGCACCGCAGACTTGCTCTGGTCCGTCTCCTCTACCTAGAGATGGGACACAGTAATGGTTATCTTCAAATTTAACGAGACTTTTACAAGATACAAAACTAGGAGATGAGTCACTTACTGTCATCCCTCTCAAGGGCAACTGGCCATGAACTTTGAACTGCAGTAGTGATGCTGATGTCCTTGACGTGTACACCAACATGTCAGAAAACTGAAAGATATTTGGGCACATTAAATGTGTGAATAGAACACTAGTTGAACATTATATTATTATTGGGCACATTAAATGTGTGAATAAAACACTAGTTGAACATTATATTAAGGAAGTTTAAATCATCTAACAAAGTGCCAAATTCATTAATCAACATTTACTAAGTTGTTTTTCAGTCAATTGATAAAATTATTTTGGTATGTTGTATAATGGATATAAAAAAATATTTTCAGTAACTGTGTAATAACATGAAAGTAACTAAGGCTAACAAAGAGTCGGCAGTGGTGCATAAGAATTTGAATAGTTGTTATTGAATATGTAAAATAAATTTACCAAGAAAAACATTCGTTGCTGATAACCTTTCCTAGAAAATTTTTGCAGACAACCTTCTCGGAGAAACTCCTGGAGAAAAAGAAAAATAAAAAACAAAATATATTCTCGACAACTATTACACTTAGAAAAACAAGATGAAATAGCTCAGGAAAAACTTATGAACTGATGGTTTTCTTCTAAATTTGTTTAAAAAAAAAAAGAACAATTATTTTGAACTACACTCATTTCAAATTGAACAAAAAAATTTTTTAGCATGAAAGTTAATAAAAAAATTTCATTGTTAATCACTGGACTGACATACAAGACTTAACAATAAATAAAGATGTTTGTTCTTCATCTGATCTAACTGAGATATTCCTCAACTCTTCAAGACCGTAATGACGCTGACAGCGACCAGTCTCCCGGCCGTGCTAACGTAATGACGCTTCCAGCGTCCGATCACTATTTCCCTGTTTACTTCTTTTTCTTTTCTAATCCACGTTTTTAATCCCTTAAATGGTTTAAGGAAACGCTAGAGCGGCCATTTTGAAAGTTTTTTCCTTCTGATACTTTGTTGATCTAAGCTGTTTTTATTGTTCTAAATATTTTTTTTTGTAAGTGACTAGTGAATTTTTTGTTTTTTTGCATCAGACATCATGGCTGACAGGCCTTCTTGCCGTTTTACTGCTGATCAGGCTCTAAATATCTTTTTAGATACGAATGATAATGACATGAGTGACTTAGACTTAGATAGAGATTCTAGAACTAGAAAGTTGTAATGAAAGCGATTTTCAGACTCAAGCGAGTCTGATAGTGAATTATTCATCCCTAGATCTAGTAAAAGTAGTAAACGAAAGGGGGTGTCGCCCCAGCCATGCCCTAGTAGATCTAGAAAGAAACCTCACTAAAAGTGTAAATATTGATCAAGTTTAACAAAGTTATGTTTTTTAAATAGATAATTGGATAGAGTTTAATATTTCATACAATACTAATGATTGAGGACTGTTGGAATATTCTTTTTTTACTGGGAAAGTCAGTTTTTAAAGATCAAATTAAAAAAAATAAAATTTTTCATCTCTAAAATTACCTAATTTTTTTTTCCCCAGCGACTATCTATAACATTGAAAGATAAATTATCTTGTAGTACATTCAATTTCCAACAAAATTTTATATCACATGTCTATGTTTTAACAAACAGAAAAAACAGTAGGACGTTTATAAAAAGGCTTATGTGATAAAAATTGTGGGGAAAAAAAATAATTCCGGTAGAATGAGAAAAAAATTACGTTTTTTAAGAGTTAACTATGAATAGTTTTAACTTCAAGTGCTTAACAACAACATTGTCAAAAGCACACACTAAGGCACTGACCCTATCTTTATGGACTAGATTCTCCAATCCTAGAAGATCTCTTTGTAATTCCATCAATTTCTCAAGATTTTCCTGTGAACAGAAGAACCAGCATCAACCATTTGTCCATCTATCTAGACACTAACAGTGCCAACAAAATTCATCAGCACCTTTAATTAATAAATTCCTACATTTCTATGCATGAGAAGTTCTAATTAGTTTGATTGACTTGCTTAAATTAACAGCACTTTTGATTAATTAATTTCTAATTATCAGCAACAGCAGCTATTTTTTTTGTGTGTGCATCTTATAATTCATTTATTCTAAATTCTGACAATTTAAAAAATAATGGTAATGTTTAATTAGAAATACAAATGTGTCTTTTTTTTTTACCATTTTTCTGAACTGATCTCTGAATTCATTGGTTATTTCAGTGATACGACACAAAGCTTCTGAAAATGCATGTCAATAAACAATTTTTAGCATTGTATTAAGGTGCAATACTTTATTTAACAAAAGTTGCTCTAAGTAAACTGACATTATGAAACAACTGAACTTGATCAAATTACCTTTACAGTCTTCTGTGTCATTGTTGGTGAAAGGGTAATATTTGACTAGACCTGCCAAGAGATTCAAAGCTTATTTGAACAATAGGAAGGCAATTCAGTGTAACCAAGATGCATTGAAACATTTCAAATATTCCATTTTTAATTTTATTTAAACTACTTTTTATACTTGACTAATATTTCAAATATACATAGCAGATTAGCTAATTTGACTTTGTGTGGCCAGTGTATCAACCGGTTGGGGGGGGGGGGGAAGGATCAAATGGACAGCACAGTGACAAAACTTCTTTAGTCCATGGCTGCTTTACTATAACATTTAATTTCACCCTCAAATAAACAGGATTTGGAAGTAATACATACAATAAAAGAATCTGAGAACCTCTATTTCATACTGCATTTATGAAGACCAGTGTGTCAGCTATTTGTTTTACATTCAAAATTTGATTTAATGTACAACATGGGACATAATCAGAAAGACAACATACAATATCTCCCTGAAGTCTTTAAACTGATTTATGAAAAAAACAACAACAAAAAACCCCCAACAACACACGTTTGCCAGATAAAGATTAACTATGAATTCCTTCAGGACACACATTTCTGTTTGTCGATGCTATTAGTCTATGTACATTATGCTGAAAATGTCTCTGGTCTAACAGCAGTTACAATGAAATTTCTTTGTCAATAAAAGAAAACACATTTCTTACGTTCAAGAATGAGCTTCAAATGCGACAGACGCTGTCCAGGGCGAAGGAAAAATGTGTTTAAGGGGAGGTAACACACTTTTTGGCTCTCAAAACCTCGGCAAATCTCTTCAAAGGGCCTTTGCTTTTTCACCATAATGTCTATCTCAGTGAGAATTTCTTCCAAGTGTTTGAAGTACTCTTCATAGATCTAAAGTCATACACACAAAACATTGGAACAAGTCAATAATTTACAAGGAACTAGAGTCTAGGAAATTGCATTTTTACACAAGTTATTGCAACATTTTGTTCTTTATTTTAGAACATAACTTTCATACTATTCAAAAAGAAGGAGTTTGCAAAAATGAAAATGATAACAAAATACTACACTATATATTTTAAAAATCAAAAACTTGGTCGCAAATGTATACAATTTACCTCCTGACTGTTGTTGACAACTTTGAGCAAGAGATCTCCAATCCTCTGATTATCTCCATTCAACTGTGGCTGAATCTTGCCTTCCCTGTAGACACCATGAAACAAAATGTGAAAACTTAGTTTAGGAATTTCCAGGATGTTTGAACCAGACATTTGATAACATAAAAAAAAAAAGAAAGAACTGACCATGCTGCTAGCCGCTGTTCTACTTCCTTCAGGTAGCCATGATGAAAATTGTAGATGGGGTCAAAATAGTGAAACAAAATCTCATTCATAGAGTTCAGAATGGCAGGGTCACAACTGACAGCATTTCGGAACCACTGTGTAGTGTAATAAGAAAAATGACCTCAATCTTGTTATCATGCCAAAAAATGAGAAAGAAACAAATTTTAGCTAACTAAACAGCTTTTATAATTTTAAATACAACTACCTCTTGACATGTAGCATTTTTTTGGGCTCCGAATTGGACACAACAGAATAAGACAAGAACTGGACACAACAGAATAAGACAAGAACTGGACACAAACAGAATAAGACAAGAACTGGACACAACAGAATAAGACTTGGACACAACAGAGTAAGACAAGAATTGGACACAACAGAATAAGACAAGAATTGGACACAACAGAATAAGACAAGAACTGGACACAACAGAATTAGACAAGTTCTGGAAGCTGAAGACTGGGACTATTAAAACATGCCCTTGTGGATTGTTACCACAGTTCAAAGCTATTGAGAAACCCAGACAAAAATACTAGCCCCAAGACACCCCAAAGAAGAAAACTATATGGAGAATTGCCTGATCTGGAAACCTAGGTGCAGTTCATGTCAGATATATATCTGAACCCTCCAACATGATAATGCAGAAGAAGAAAAAATCTCCTATGAGAGGTGCATGGTGCTACAAACCAGTACAGTTGGTATCAAGTTTATGTGGGTCATTAAAATGTGGGTACAAAGTAGATTAGTAGTCAACATTGCTTTTGTAAATAATACCATTATTTTTAAAATCAAGGTTTCCCTATAGAGTAGACGTTTTAGGGCTGTGTCACAGCCACACATTTGATCTGTGACCCACTCTTATATTAAAAACTGCAAAAAGCTACAGAAGACCAAAACAAACTCATTTGGGAAGGGCAAGGGTTAAGGACTAGTAAAAAATTTGTATGATCAAAATGTTTATTACCATCTAAAAAAGTTTGTAAATAAAATCTTACCACACACAGAACTTCAAGATCTTTTTTGTAAGTTCTTTCTGTCATCAGCAATTCTTTAGCAATATAATAGGCAGTGTCTGTGGGTCTTTGCTGCGGACACATAAATATATGTATAGAGATAGTCCATACATATAGTTCTCCATTAATGAACATCAGTTTGAAGGGAAAGGTTTTATTAAATAGATCTTATAAAAGCCCTTGATGCCACTAGTTTCTTCAAGACTACTTTCAGCATTAAAAGTTATCAAATAGTTTCAATATCCTACTAAACACTAAGAAGATACTCTAGTACTTATCCTCAGACACCAAGTTTATTGACAACCCTCTGCTTGATCCCTACTCACCCTTGACTTTTTGTTCTGTTCCTCCTCTCTATCCTGAGCTGACAAGATACTGCCTTCAGAAACTGCTCGCCCACTTTTTGATGAGGATCTTTGGGCTTCTGTCATATCACTCAAGTCTGCCGGGGTGGTGCCGCCGCCACTCAGGTTAAAAGACAGCTCTGCAGCATCCACTTCTTGCATGGAATCCTCATGGGAAAACGAGCTGCTGATCACCTGGCGTCCCTTTTTACTTGGAATAGCCGGAGCTTCATCTTGAGGTGGTGGGAGTCCATTTACTGTTGTGACAGTCCCACTATCAATATCAGGAAGGCCATTGTTTATGGAGGTTTCACTGAGGCCATTCTTCATAATGTCCCCGTTAGTTTTCAAACCAGAGAACTCTAGGTGAAGGTCATGGTCAGGTTGGTACAGTCTGCTGTCATCGTATGTGTAGTGGTCAGCAACTGAAGGCATAGTGTCATCGGGATCATCTTCAAAAGGAGGCGGGGGTGGGGGAGGGGAGGGTGAAGTGAGCGGAGGGGGTGACGGCGGTGGAGGAGGGAGCTCATCTATATCATCTGACCTCTGAGAGGATTGTCTACTGTTCTGAAATTTCTTTGGTGGGCTATGACTTCAACATGAGGAACAAAAAAGTACTTATATTAAAAAAATTGTTTCAAAAAACAAAAATGATGGGCCATAATGTCTGTTTGTAAAAATGTTTTGTTTGTAAAATGTTTTACATATTTCGGATGTTCCTTCAGAGTTAAAGATAATTTACTTCCTAGTCCAAACCTCCCGCAGGACGACGGGGGATGGGAGCGGGCAGGGTTTGAACCCTCGACCATCGATAAATCCGAACGACAGTCCAGCGCGCAAACCGCACGACCAGGCAGCCATCCTTCAATCCTTCATCATTCAAGTCACTTTATTTATTAAAAATATTCAAATTTAAGGAACTTCTTTAGTCAGACTACTAAACCATAAAAATATTTAATCTTTGAATTTGTAACTCATACTATCAAATTAAAGGTACCCCTTTCAGACCTTGCGATTTATGGGGAAAAATGAAGTAAAGCTCATCTGTTTCTGTCGCTGACAGTTAACGACGAACCGCCTTAACTTCCCAAACTAAAGTCAGGTACCTAGTAGAGTTGAGTAGACGCAGGGGCATCCTAAAAATCCAGAATGTCAAAATCCCTATCTTCACCGAGATTCGAACCCAGGACCCCAGGTTCAGAAGCCAAGCACTTTACCACTCAGCCATCTAATATAGAATTATTAATACAGGATTAATTAGAAAACAGAAAAGGATTTGTCCCAGCTACTAAATCCATTCTTAAATGGCACTGGAGTGCTTTAGCATGCCTTAATAATATGTAACAAGGTTGTGTACAGTTAGCTACTTAAGAGAATGAGAAGAGTGCTAGTCACACCATTACCTCAGAAACATTAGGTAAAAAAAAAACTGCAACATTGGCGGCAGTCATAAAAAAATAATTTTACATGAACATGAATAAAACTGAGTAAATCATAGCTTACCTGTAACGTGGGGAGATGGGGCCGGCAGTTTCTTCTTCCACAACTTCTGGAATGTTTTCAATCTCTGCCGTTCTAGACAGTCTATGATTCTCTTCAGCCTCATCATCTTCTAGCACTCCAAACACAGGCGCCGATAACTTACGATCCTTAGAAGTAAATCGTTGCTGTACCATAGCAGACACTGTGAATAAAATGTTTTAAAATGATTTTTTTTCTTCTTTAATAAATAGAATATCAACAAGTTTGTTAAAAAGTATACTTAATTTTAGGCAAACAAACAAAACAAAAAATAAGAATACTGTATATTGAATGTAATAAGATTTACTTGTTAATTTCTGATATTATCTGATGGAAGCACAGAAATAAACAACACAATTATTTATAGCCTACTAAGATTTCTGGATTAAGAAGAAAAGAAGAAAATTGTATTTTTTTAAATTGCTTATAGCACATCATTCTTGCTTATAGTAAACTCAGTGTGCTATGGTCCAATGTCTTTTGTGGACCAGTGGGGGGATGGGGTATCTAGGAGAAGGTTTCCATGCTGCCTTTAAGCGCTCAGCAAAGACAACTCTGAGTTGGGATTGGAGCTTGAGCCCCCTTGTCGGGTGGCTGTAACCAAGCAGCTTTGGCCTCTCAGCCACACATCCCAATGATTGAAGGTGGTGATTCAAAAACTAGCAGTTTCGTGGGAGGATTTCTAGAAAACAAAATGACTCAGCTGCTAGTTATCTTGTGGTTTGAAAGGAGGTTCAAGTGCACTTCTCATTAATTAAAATCTCATCTGAACTAGCAGTGTACGACTAACACAGACCACATGCCAAATAGGGCCATAAGATAAAATAAAAAACTTAAAAAAGTCAAAATGTGTGATAAAAAAAAAGCCCATCAATAAATGAACTAAAGATACATAGTGGCACAAAAACAAGTGACAACATGCAGCTGTAGCAAACAAAATACTTTGCAGGAGCTTTTCTGTTTCAATACTGTTAGTGTCATTGCAGAAAAAGAGGGCTTATGTTTGTATAGTTATTTGATCTGCTTGCAATGTATTACATTGTACTTTCTAGAATGTTGAGGAAATGTAAACATAATGTTTGTATGTGTCTCCATGATGTGAATAAAAAAGAATCATTAATGTACAGAGACGTAGCCAAACTAAAACAGAACCAGGCCAGAACAACCAATCTAACAAATATAACTTGGTCAAGTACAGAGACGTAGCCAAACTAAAACAGAACCAGGCAAGAACAACCAATCTAACAAATATAACTTGGTCAAAAGAGAATGGTGGATAAACATGGTCATAACAGATAAAACAAACATGACATGGTCAAAACAAACTAATTACATGTGAAATTGATTATTGATGAAACTATAAAAAAATCAAACAAAGCATTAGGATTTATTAAAAGAAATTTCTATAAATCAAATAATAACATAAAACTAAAATGTTATTTAACCTTGGTTAGGCCAATAATAGAATTATGCATCCTCCATTTGGGACCCCTCCTCAAGAAAACATTAAGAAACTGGAACAGACACAAAATAGAGCAGTGAGATTCATAACAAATGAATATTCACATTTGACTAGAGTAACACCTATAGTAAAATCACTAAATTTAGAAAGCCTTCAGGACAGAAGACTCAAAAGTAAAGTAGCAATTATACATAAAAACACTGAACCATAATCTTCAAATACAAAAACAAAATTTAATAAAATACTCTGAAAGACACAAAGATAAAGGCACATTCCTCATCCCATATGCTAGGACAAATTTGTACAAATACTCCTTCTTCCCTAGTGCTATTAGAGCATGGAATGGGTTGCCTGAGCTAGCCAGGAAAACCAGTGACTTGGCAGAATTTAAGTCATTGGTTAATATGCATGACTAAATGCATGACGCGTAGGACGTAATCATCTTCTTTTTTGAAGTAACGTCTGTATTAAATAAGATAAGAATTGAGCAACCAAATTACCCTAACAAACAGGAGAAACAGTCAGAATTGATGGTGATGATACTGAGGTTTGTAGACAAAATAGTTTCCATGTCTAGAGAACAACTTTCAGTCTAGAGAACAACTTTCAGTCTAGAGAACAACTTTCAGATAATTCTGAGAAACCCCTAATGCCTTGTACATTTTCTTCAATAAAAACTTTAAAATTTCTTCGAACTAGAATTAGTTGGTGTCTCTTAAATTACAAAGGGTAGAACCATTTCTGTCAGTCATTTAAATACATTTACAATGAAATATAAAATATATTAAGACTTTTTTCCGAGTGCCAAGATTAAGGTGGAGTGCAGCATTTCATTTGGCTAGGCAGTCCTAGCTGTGATCTACATATTTTGCCACACCAAAGGCAGACAAAACCTTTATCTGTAAAGTTGATAAGAACTGCCTCTCTACTATGCTGAACATAAACAATTGCTTGAATTTACTAAGAGACCAGTGCCATATATCTGCTGCTTTGACTATGGGCCTCCACACTAGATATTTCTACCTGGATGTTGGTAATATCCATCCCACAACATGACTTCAAGTAATCGTCATTCTATTTAAATTAGTAACTATAACTTACCCAACATGAATTCAAATAATCTTCGTTCAGTTTTTATAGCTAATTGGAGAGAAAAAAAAAAGCTAATTTGCTGAAGAAACTTTGCTATCTATAGTGATATTAGGAAGAAAAACATTAAAAAAAGATTTCCAGTGAACAGTAGAGGCTCAGGTTTAACTTATTGTGTACTGTGGCCACACTAAACTAGAAATGCAAGGTCTGCCCAGATGTATAGGCCTTCACAATGCTAGATATGCAATAACTATACTCAGGGCATGGAGAGTCTTTCCTGTCTTGTCAATCAGTGCCCAAATTACAATTAATACAGTTTTTAAATAGAAAACAAAAAAATGTGTGATGTTTGTTCACAACAAGCTAAAACATTAAATCAAATTTTTTAAATACAAGTTTGTACAATCTATGACACTAAATCATCTTTTCAACCAAGTTTTCAACAATCTAAGACACTACTACTTCACATCATTTCAAAAAGTTAAAAAAAAATATTTTGCATCTTTCTGAAAAGATTTATGAAATCTAGACACTAGCTGACATTATTTCAACAGGTGTGACACTATTTCACAAATTTCCAACCTGGTTCATTCTACTTAGATATTAAATCTCTTTCCATCTAGTCCAAGCTCATAACTTGACACTTTCCAAATGTAACAACTGCAACCTACTAAAAAGTTACAACTGCAACCTACTAAAAAGTTGGTTTTATATAAGCACATTTTAGAGGATTTAATTCCTAACAATGTTTTTGTGGACAAAGACTGAAGGTGTGAGGTCAAAAAAGAAGAAGGAGTATTAGATTGCGTGAGGTCAAAAAAGAAGAAGGAGTATTAGATTGCGTGAGGTCAAAAAAGAAGAAGGAGTATTAGATTGCGTGAGGTCTAAAAAGAAGGAGTATTAGATTGCGTGAGGTCAAAAAAGAAGAAGGAGTATTAGATTGCGTGAGGTCAAAAAAGAAGAAGGAGTATTAGATTGCGTGAGGTCAAAAAAGAAGAAGGAGTATTAGATTGCGTGAGGTCAAAAAAGAAGGAGTATTAGATTGCGTGAGGTCAAAAAAGAAGAAGGAGTATTAGATTGCGTGAGGTCTAAAAAGAAGGAGTATTAGATTGCGTGAGGTCAAAAAAGCAGAAGGAGTATTAGATTGCGTGAGGTCAAAAAAGAAGGAGTATTAGATTGCGTGAGGTCAAAAAAGAAGAAGGAGTATTAGATTGCGTGAGGTCAAAAAAGAAGGAGTATTAGATTGCGTGAGGTCAAAAAAGAAGAAGGAGTATTAGATTGCGTGAGGTCAAAAAAGAAGAAGGAGTATTAGATTGCGTGAGGTCTAAAAAGAAGGAGTATTAGATTGCGTGAGGTCAAAAAAGCAGAAGGAGTATTAGATTGCGCGAGGTCAAAAAAGAATAAGGAGTATTAGATTGCGTGGGGTCAAAAAAGAAGAAGGAGTATTAGATTGCGTGAGGTCAAAAAAGAAGAAGGAGTATTAGATTGCGTGAGGTCAAAAAAGAAGAAGGAGTATTAGATTGCGTGAGGTCAAAAAAGAAAAAGGAGTATTAGATTGCGTGAGGTCAAAAAAGAAGGAGTATTAGATTGCGTGAGGTCAAAAAAGAAGAAGGAGTATTAGATTGCGTGAGGTCAAAAAAGAAGAAGGAGTATTAGATTGCGTGAGGTCTAAAAAGAAGGAGTATTAGATTGCGTGAGGTCAAAAAAGCAGAAGGAGTATTAGATTGCGTGAGGTCAAAAAAGAAGAAGGAGTATTAGATTGCGTGAGGTCAAAAAAGAAGAAGGAGTATTAGATTGCGTGAGGTCAAAAAAGAAGGAGTATTAGATTGCGTGAGGTCAAAAAAGAAGAAGGAGTATTAGATTGCGTGAGGTCAAAAAAGAAGAAGGAGTATTAGATTGCGTGAGGTCTAAAAAGAAGGAGTATTAGATTGCGTGAGGTCAAAAAAGCAGAAGGAGTATTAGATTGCGCGAGGTCAAAAAAGAATAAGGAGTATTAGATTGCGTGGGGTCAAAAAAGAAGAAGGAGTATTAGATTGCGTGAGGTCAAAAAAGAAGAAGGAGTATTAGATTGCGTGAGGTCAAAAAAGAAGAAGGAGTATTAGATTGCGTGAGGTCAAAAAAGAAGGAGTATTAGATTGCGTGAGGTCAAAAATGAGAAGTCCAATTGTGTGCAATCTTGTTAACTTTGTGCTGTTCATCACAAACAATGCAGTTTTTTTAGACAAGAATATTATACATTTATTACTCATTATCTTCATCATGCACACACACTTGTTTCCAATACACATTTCTTCAACACACTTGGCTCCAACACATTCATCTCCAAGAAACTTGCCTTCAACACAATTGACCTCAACACACATGTCTTCAATACACTCATTCCAACACATTTGACCTCAACAAACACATCTTCAACATACTGATTCCAACACATTTGACATAGTCTTCAATACACTCATTCCAACACATTTGACCTCAACACATGTCTTCAATACACTAATTCCAACACATTTGACCTCAACACACATCTTCAATACACTCATTCCAACACATTTGACCTCAACACACACATCGTCAACATACTCATTCCAACACATTAAACACAGTCTTCAACACACTCATCTCCTACACATCTGACCTCAACATGCCCAAAGCTTCCCATTTCAATCACAAAAGTTATTGCCAATCATAAAAAAAAAAAAAAGTTCTCTCCATGTACAAAGTGAAGAGTGCAAAAACTGGCTTTGTGCCCAATAAACCAGTCAACACAATAAAAGGACAAGGCGCATTCAAGGGGCCAAAACTCTTATGAATCAAATAACATTCTGAGAGTTAATCATTTTCCCTGACATTCAAAAGTTATTATGAAATGACAATGGCAGAAGTGGAAAAAAAAAAGAAAGAGACACAAAGGGAAGTTACTGTTTCAAACAAAGAAACAAAAAATATTTCTATTTTTAACATCTAACTTGACATTAAAAATCTGGAACGGCATATTACTTTCAAACACCAACAAAAAGTTACAATCAAATAAATCATAAAACTACTAAGCCTCATGATTTGAAAATAGGATGCCATACAGTGAAACTTACTTAGAAAGTGCTCAGTGAGCATAAGAAAGAGAAAGATAAAAATAGCTCAAAGGCTCAATTATTGGAGAACGCATGCTCTTTATATACAACACAAATAATTGTTTATAAAACCAAAAATAAATTTAATTAAATGGGGTAAAATCAATGATGTTATGGTTAATTAGGAGAGAAAGAGTTAATAAAGAAATCTGGTCCACCAAAACATGACATTATATGTCATTTACAAAACTAAACTCAATCCACTATCAAGAAAAAAAAAGATTTTGGAGCTCTGCAATTGGACAGCATCCACTAAATCTTTACCAGTAGGTGGATAAGGGCTTGAACCATTTTAAATCAAGGAGCAGCAGCATACAAATATGACCTACTGAATGAAACTAAAACCAATGACCTACTTAATGGAACTAAAACCAATGACCTACTGAATGAAACTAAAACCAATGACCTACTAAACCACTTTAAATGGTATGTGTTTTTAAGACATTGTGAAGACTAACATGGCCCTTGAGTCCCTAATGAACTACCCAATTGAAATTAATCCTATCCAAGGCTAAGTAGCTTATTCAGTTGGTGTCATTTAAAAGAGGGCCTGATGAACAAGACAGTCAATTGTACCTAAAGGGCTTGAAGTTACCAACAAATATGTCTGGATTCAAGACATTATGTTATTGAATGGTATACAGAAAAAAAAAGTTGATAAGATATATAAGAAAATGTGCAAGAAAGGAAATGTATGACAGTCACCCGACGGGTCATAAGTTAAGATAGTAAGATATCATAGTGAACTGGAGTAATTTTAGTTAGTCAAGATAGTAAGATAAAGTGAATAGAAGTATTTTTAGTAGGTTAAGATATTTAGATATTATTCAGACCTGAAGTATCTTTAGTTAGTTAAGATAGTAAGATATCATAGTGAACTGGAGTAATTTTAGTTAGTCAAGATAGTAATTTAAAGTGAATAGAAGTATTTTTAGTTGGTTAAGATATTTAGATATCATTCAGACCTGAAGTATCTTTAGTTAGTTAAGATAGTAAGATATCATAGTGAACTGGAGTATTGTTAAGATAATAACATATCATAGTGAACAGAAGTATCTTTAGTTAAGACATCATAGTGAACAGAAGTATCTTTATTTAAGATAACAAGACATCATAGTGAACTGAAGTATCTTTAGTCAGTTAAGATAGCAACTTAAGTATCTTTAGTTAGTTAAGATATCATAGTGAACAGAAGTATCTTTAGTTAAGACATCATAGTGAACAGAAGTATCTTTATTTAAGATAACAAGACATCATAGTGAACTGAAGTATCTTTAGTTAGTTAAGATATCATAGTGAACAGAAGTATCTTTAGTTAATTAAGGTAGATGTGAGATGCAACTGAAAAAAACAACAATTGAACTGAATATAAATGCTACTAAACAGAAGTGAACAGAGTATGTTCATATGAGATGAAGAGGAAAAGAATAAAAGGATAAGAGAGAGACAGAGAGAGAGAGTGGGAAGATGTTCTAAAAAAGAGAGCACTGAACGAGAGATGAAGAGAAAAAAAGAGAAGCCTGTGAGAAAAAGAAACTAAAAAGAGAAACAAGGAGAACTGGTCACTAAGGCCTTGAAGTAGGAGTCTATATGCTCAGATCAAAGACAATAGTCTATACAATTGAAGAATGCAGGGACAGGGTAAGAGAGAGAGAGAGACAGAGGGAGATGTACACAGAGGGAAGGAAAGAATGCAAGGCAATACAATTCAGAAAGGCCTCAGCTCTAATGAGGCAACACTTGAACTCAGAAAGGTGAGAGAATATAGAGGAAAGAGAGAGAGGTAAGGAGAAAAAAAGAAAGAAAGGGGAGAGGAAAGGGATAAAAAGAGAGAGGGAGGGAGAAAAAGGGAGCAAGAGAGAGCTAGTGGGAGAAAGAGATGGAGGGGAAAGAGAAAGAGGTGGAGGGGAAAGAGAAAGAGGTGGAGGGGAAAGAGAAAGAGATGGAGGGGAAAGAGAAAGAGGTGGAGGGGAAAGAGAAAGAGGTGGAGGGGAAAGAGAAAGAGGTGGAGGGGAAAGAGAACGAGGTGGAGGGGAAAGAGAAAAAGATGGAGGGGAAAGAGAAAGAGATGGAGGGGAAAGAGAAAGAGGTGGAGGGGAAAGAGAAAGAGGTGGAGGGGAAAGAGAAAGAGGTGGAGGGGAAAGAGAAAGAGATGGAGGGGAAAGAGAAAGAGGTTAAGGGGAAAGAGAAAGAGATGGAGGGGAAAGAGAAAGAGATGGAGGGGAAAGAGAAAGAGATGGAGGGGAAAGAGAAAGAGGTGGAGGGGAAAGAGAAAGAGATGGAGGGGAAAGAGAAAGAGGTGGAGGGGAAAGAGAAAGAGGTGGAGGGGAAAGAGAAAGAGGTGGAGGGGAAAGAGAACGAGGTGGAGGGGAAAGAGAAAGAGGTGGAGGGAAAAGAGAAAAAGATGGAGGGGAAAGAGAAAGAGATGGAGGGGAAAGAGAAAGAGGTGGAGGGGAAAGAGAAAGAGGTGGAGAGGAAAGAGAAAGAGGTGGAGGGGAAAGAGAAAGAGATGGAGGGGAAAGAGAAAGAGGTTAAGGGGAAAGAGAAAGAGATGGAGGGGAAAGAGAAAGAGATGGAGGGGAAAGAGAAAGAGATGGAGGGGAAAGAGAAAGAGGTGGAGGGGAAAGAGAAAGAGGTGGAGGGGAAAGAGAAAGAGGTGGAGGGGAAAGAGAAAGAGGTGGAGGGGAAAGAGAAAGAGATGGAGGGGAAAGAGAAAGAGGTGGAGGGGAAAGAGAAAGAGATGGAGGGGAAAGAGAAAGAGATGGAGGGGAAAGAGAAAGAGGTGGAGGGGAAAGAGAAAGAGATGAAGGGGAAAGAGAAAGAGGTGGAGGGGAAAGAGAAAGAGATGGAGGGGAAAGAGAAAGAGGTGGAGGGGAAAGAGAAAGAGGTGGAGGGGAAAGAGAAAGAGGTGGAGGGGAAAGAGAAAGAGATGGAGGGGAAAGAAAAAGAGATGGAGGGGAAAGAAAAAGAGATGGAGGGGAAAGAAAAAGAGGTGGAGGGGAAAGAGAAAGAGGTGGAGGGGAAAGAGAAAGAGATGGAGGGGAAAGAGAAAGAGGTGGAGGGGAAAGAGAAAGAGGTGGAGGAGAAAGAGAAAGAGATGGAGGGGAAAGAGAAAGAGATGGAGGGGAAAGAGAAAGAGGTGGAGGGGAAAGAGATGGAGGGGAAAGAGAAAGAGATGGAGGGGAAAGAGAAAGAGATGGAGGGGAAAGAGAAAGAGATGGAGGGGAAAGAGAAAGAGATGGAGGGGAAAGAGAAAGAGATGGAGGGGAAAGAGAAAGAGATGGAGGGGAAAGAGAAAGAGGTGGAGGGGAAAGAGAAAGAGGTGGAGGGGAAAGAGAAAGAGGTGGAGGGGAAAGAGAAAGAGATGGAGGGGAAAGAGAAAGAGATGGAGGGGAAAGAGAAAGAGATGGAGGGGAAAGAGAAAGAGGTGGAGGGGAAAGAGAAAGAGGTGGAGGGGAAAGAGAAAGAGGTGGAGGGGAAAGAGAAAGAGATGGAGGGGAAAGAGAAAGAGATGGAGGGGAAAGAGAAAGAGATGGAGGGGAAAGAGAAAGAGGTGGAGGGGAAAGAGAAAGAGATGGAGGGGAAAGAGAAAGAGGTGGAGGGGAAAGAGAAAGAGATGGAGGGGAAAGAGATGGAGGGGAAAGAGAAAGAGATGGAGGGGAAAGAGAAAGAGATGGAGGGGAAAGAGAAAGAGGTGGAGGGGAAAGAGAAAGAGGTGGAGGGGAAAGAGAAAGAGATGGAGGGGAAAGAGAAAGAGATGGAGGGGAAAGAGAAAGAGGTGGAGGGGAAAGAGAAAGAGATGGAGGGGAAAGAGAAAGAGATGGAGGGGAAAGAGAAAGAGGTGGAGGGGAAAGAGAAAGAGGTGGAGGGGAAAGAGAAAGAGGTGGAGGGGAAAGAGAAAGAGGTGGAGGGGAAAGAGAAAGAGATGGAGGGGAAAGAGAAAGAGGTGGAGGGGAAAGAGAAAGAGGTGGAGGGGAAAGAGAAAGAGGTGGAGGGGAAAGAGAAAGAGGTGGAGGGGAAAGAGAAAGAGATGGATCGGAAAGAGAGAGATGGAGGGGAAAGAGAAAGAGATGGAGGGGAAAGAGATGGAGGGGAAAGAGAAAGAGGAGAAAGGGGAGCAAGAACGGAGGGACTTGGAGAGAAAAATAAATGAAATTGAGAGTGTGAGAAACACTACATAAGAGACATTGAATGAGACAAACTGGCAGCAACAAAACAAAGTCTGCAACACAATAGAATGACAAAATTCTGGCCAGGAGAAATGGAAGCTATTTTAAGTAAAATAAAAATAAAATGAGATCCATGTCTGGAAAAAAAAATGTTTAGGCTGAAGAAAAACTTGTTTAAAAAATTTGATAGCCAGCCAGATTTTGATGTCATGGACATGTAGTAGCGGGAAATAATACAATACTTTCAGGCCAGATTAGATAAGGTACAAACAAGATAATAAGATTCTGGTCAAAACAATTGTAAAACATGTGCTAAAGATGATAATGAAACAAATTAAAGAACAAAAGAAATTTGTGTTAGGCCAGAAACAAATGAATTGGGGGGGGGGGGGGCTAAGAAAGGAAGAAAAAAAAAGAGAAGACTTTTAATTTTCTTTTTGGTTACTAGTTGAGTTTTTGGTTCCATTGAATTTTATAGCACAAATGAAATCAATAAAACAAACAAATGACATTTCAGTTTAAACCTGTCTAGTGTGTTACTTTAATGTCATTATGGAACTGTCATTATAAACCTGTCTTGTGTGTCACATTAATGGCACTAGCCTGTGCGTTTTTCTTAGCCCTGTTGTAAGTCTAAACTTGTTTAACTCTTTCTCTCCGTAATTATTGACCACATTCTGCTGGAATCAACGCTGGGTATCGTCAGTTAGGAGAGAAAGAGTTAAAGAATAAAACTTTTGGAAGAGAGCAAAGGTCAACCTGTGCTGCAGATGATGTGGTCTTGTAGCTTATAAGTGACCCACAGCCGATCTGGGTAGTTCTCACAACTTCAATAACAAGAGAATCCTGAATGCATGTACAACATAGTTATCTCCTCTCTGTCTCTGACCAGATTTACAATGCATGTATAACTTCATAAGCCCAGCTCTAGCCATATATACAATGCATCAGTATTAATGAGAAAGATCTCCCTAATGCTAGCTCTAGAAATTCACTACTTGCAAGTGTAACAACAGTTCAGACATGGAGAAAGAAATGATCCACACTCAAAGCATGCGGTTCAGATTTAGTTTAGCACAAAGTCTTTAGGTCACCTATCATAGTGCTCATTATTATTGTTTTAGGACCTGTAAGATGGTGTCGTAAAAATAATCCCGGATGTAGCAGTATAATAGAAATAGTCTTGAATGTAGCAGTGTAATAGAATTAGTCCTGTATGTAGCAGCGTAATAGAATTAGTCCTGTGTGTAGCAGTATAATAGAATTAGTCCTGTATGTAGCAGTATAATAGAAATAGTCCTGTATGTAGCAGTATAATAGAAATAGTCCTGTATGTAGCAGTGTAATAGAAATAGTCCTGTATGTAGCAGTATAATAGAATTAGTCCTGTGTGTAGCTGTATAAAAGAATTAGTCCTGTATGTAGCAGTATAATAGAAATAGTCCTGTATGTAGCAGTATAATAGAAATAGTCCTGTATGTAGCAGTGTAATAGAAATAGTCCTGTATGTAGCAGTGTAATAGAATTAGTCCTGTGTGTAGCAGTATAATAGAATTAGTCCTGTATGTAGCAGTATAATAGAAATAGTCCTGTATGTAGCAGTGTAATAGAAATAGTCCTGTATGTAGCAGTATAATAGAAATAGTCCTGTATGTAGCAGTATAATAGAAATAGTCCTGTGTGTAGCAGTATAATAGAATTAGTCCTGTATGTAGCAGTATAATAGAATTAGTCCCAGATGTAGCAGTGTTATATAAGTTCTCATGAGTGTAGCAGTGTAATAGACATTTTCCTAGGTGTAGCAGTGTAATACAAATTGTCCTGGGTGTAGCAGTGTAATAGAACTTGTCCTGGGTGTAGCAATGCATTAGAAATAGTCATGTATGTAGCAGTATAATAGAAATAGTCCTGTATGTAGCAGTGTAATAGAAATAGTCCTGTATGTAGCAGTGTAATAGAATTAGTCCTGTGTGTAGCAGTATAATAGAATTAGTCCTGTATGTAGCAGTATAATAGAAATAGTCCTGTATGTAGCAGTGTAATAGAAATAGTCCTGTTTGTAGCAGTATAATAGAAATAGTCCTGTATGTAGCAGTATAATAGAAATAGTCCTGTGTGTAGCAGTATAATAGAATTAGTCCTGTATGTAGCAGTATAATAGAATTAGTCCCAGATGTAGCAGTGTTATATAAGTTCTCATGAGTGTAGCAGTGTAATAGACATTTTCCTAGGTGTAGCAGTGTAATACAAATTGTCCTGGGTGTAGCAGTGTAATAGAACTTGTCCTGGGTGTAGCAATGCATTAGAAATAGTCATGTATGTAGCAGTGTAATATAAATTGTCCTGGATGTAGCAGAGTATTATAGAAATCGCCTTGGATGTAGCAATGAAAATTTAACAAAACTGGTGCAATAAAAATGATCTGTTTAGAACAAAAACAACATTAATTTGTGATGGCATTTAAATAACACAAAATTCTTTACATGAAGAGATTGGCACAAGATGAAAGAGAGTGAGAGAGAGAGAGAGACAGATAGAGAGAGAAAAGAAAGAGGATAAAGAGTAGTTCATTAAAACAAACAAACAAAACAAAACAACAAAGGCTGGTCTATAAGAGAGAAAAAAGAGAGCCAAGAAAGTACAATGTATATAATCAGTCAGTAAATATTTGATACATACAAACATTTTCAATCGATTCGGAAAGATGTATAAATGAGTCAAACAACACTCATTAGATCTGCTCATGAAAGTGAGGGTGTGAGGTGATGCTATGGAGTGGCAAAGAGATGTAGAAATGTGAGGTGTGTGTGAGAGCTATTTTTTGTCAGCCAATCAAAATTAAAAATGGCAAAAAGCCAAGTTAGCACCCCCCCCCCCTCTTTTGTATAAATTAGAAAAACAACATCTAGGACTAGAATCTAAGTCAAATAGTGACTACAACTGAGTGCTGAGGAAAAAAAAACAAACCAAATCAATTTGAAAGTAAGCAAAAAAAAAAAAAAAAAAAAAAAAAACAATAAAAAAAGAAAACTGATCACACATGAGCACAAGAGAGACAAAAGAATGTGTCCAGTATTGCTAAGCCTAGCTAACAACAATAAGGGTATGAACAATTAATAGGAAGCACACCCACACATACAAGAATGTACTCAACAAAAACAATATTCAATTATTTTCTTTTTCACAGATTTATAAAGACAATGAAATGATAGTACCAATCATTAAAAAAACAAAAAACAAATTTAATTTAAAAACTGCATACAAAACCAGACCCAAACAAAAATGTTTAAAAAAGAATAGTCATAAAAATCAGGTTTACAGAAACTCTTACAATTATCCAACGTGCCACTATGAATTAGTTTTTCAAATAAAGAACACAAAATAAATCATAAAAATGATATTGAAATTAGATATTGTCCAAACTCTTCCCATCAATAATCATTTTGCTCTAAGTGATTAATGGTATTATTAAGATGAAGCTTCAAATATAATAGAAAAAAAATTACAGCTAAAGCTAACCAATCAAGAAGCAGGGGAAAAAAATACAACATATAAAAACATTTCATGCACTCAAGACAATATTGAGGAACAGGGTTACGTGTGTGCTAACATTCACTTCGTGAGATGTAAAAACTTGGAAAGAATACAAATATTACCAGATCAGTCTACGTATCCATCCATTTCCAATAGCAGAGGCAGAGACAAAAATACGCAACATCCCGCAGTGCTTCCCAGATAAATCAGAGTCACATTATCCTAACCAATGACTCAGACCAGATCTCAAATTATCTCATTAGAGTAAAGATAAAACTCTTCCACTGTATCTTTTCACTGCTGGTTTATGTGTGAAAGGGTGTGGGAACACTTTTCACTGCTGGTTTATGTGTGAAAGAGTGTGGGAAGACTTTTCCCAAATATGATTAAAATGCTTGTCATAGCTATACAATGATACGCATTTCTAAAACAGTGAATTAAAAAATGCTTTGATACATTTGTTATTTAATGTGTAAGCTAATTCCCATTTGTAATTCTTTAAAAAGAGAAAAAAAATGTATGTACAGAAAAATTAACTTCATACCATTATGGTAATACAATAATGTATTAGCCCTTCAAGTGAAACTGTTTCAGGTAATATTACTGGAGTAATAGTTTCAGGTAATATTACTGGAGTAATAGTTTCAGGTAATATTACTGGAGTTATAGTTTTAGGTAATATTACTGGAGTCATAGTTTCAGGTAATATTACTGGAGTTATAGTTTCAGGTAATATTACTGGAGTTATAGTTTCAGGTAAAATTACTGGAGTAATAGTAGAATCAAACTTAGTTATGAAAACAGAGATTGTAAGGTTAAGGTTAAAATGAGGCTACATTTCTTGTAAAAAATAATCTCTACAAATGTACTATTTCCCTATTTCAACCTACCAGAGAACTTTGTTTTTTATTTTCAAGTAAACTCCAAGCTTCTATTTCAATTAAAAATAAATACTTTAATTCTACGCAAGCGACATCAAGAATAAAACTGGACACATGGATAAATTCTGAAGCCCTGAAATTGAGGGTTCTGGTTCCATCTGTTTCCTGTTTCTCTTAAAGGTTGAAAGACAAATCCCTGTTACCACTTCTTGAGTTTGATCAAATACAAGTTCTGCTTCATCTATTTAATCAGCATGTAAACAGCCTTTTAGCCACATGATGCTAAGTTATTCACTTAGTAATATTTCAATTCTCTCGACGCTATGGACATTACATATTTCTTGTGTTCACATGAATGTGAGTCCTAGTGAATAAAACAAAATGACATGACCAACTCTAATGTACAAAGGACACAATGTGTAGGCTGGTATTAAGTTGAGCTTTTATTGAGAATGTCTAGACTGAAGTAGAAAACATCTGGTCAAAGAGATATTCACACAAACAAAAACCATTTTCTTGTACATACTAGCACATTCAAGATGTACCGTCAAATCATGAAGTTAACCAATACAATGTTGTGATGATGGTCTACCGACAATGAGTTCTCACTACAGACAAGATAAGTTTTTAAATAAAAATTGTTGGGTTTAAGTTGGAGAGATGGTCCAAGCAAAGTTTTTCCATTAACTTGTATTATAACACATTTTCAAACCAAAGTTGACTTTGTTGTCATTAAAATAACTTTAATAGTCTAATCTGTTGGTTTTTTTTAAAAATATATTTTCTAATGCTATTGGAAACCAACTTCTGTAATAACTAATGTCACATTACATATGACCAAATGACTGAATAGGAACATTTCAGTAACCTGAATTCACAGATGAAACATTTTAACTGGTAACTTTATAAAAATAATTCAATAACTGTTTATAAGCTATCATCACATATATGGTTGTGGCTACAGATGTATTATTCATTAGGCCAACCTAAGTCTCCATAATTAGACCCCAAAAAAAAGTACAGATATACATCTATTTACTTCATTTATACCGGATGAGAAATTCCCTAAACTTGGTTTCGAGCTAAAATATTGAAACTTCTATCAATGATTAAAAAACAACAACATTTCACATGATGTTAAGTAAAGTTAAAAAAAATAAATAAATATGGACATTGGTATAAAAAAAAACCTATTTAAGCAACATGTACATTTTTTGACTTTCGATTCTTCAAATAGAACAAGAATGTGTACACCATAAGGTTTACTTTACTTCTTTGTACACACAGTGCAACAGGAGATGATCTATCCATGTAATACCCAAGGACTTTAAATCCCATCTACAAATTAAATGTTGAAGACTTAGTATGCACTTTGAGGGTTAACAAAGAATGAAGTGGAGCTCTTCAGTGTTGCACTGTGCCTCGAAACTTAGTTTTAACAATGGTTGAACAAAAACAGTAGGGGGATATTCAACATAAACTAAACCATGTTCTAAATGCTAAATCAAATTTCAATGTTGCCAATTAAAAAAAAAGGGTGTAAAACTTAGAAAAGTTGATTCTGCACGGCTAAAAAGTGGACAAAAAAACCCAACAACAACAACATGGCTTATATCAACACTTCAGTACATTGGATACACCAAAAATGCTAGTTAATTATAAGTTTTTCTGCCATAGATGAAAATATCTAATAAGGGAAAAAGTTCTTGTTTATTGCTATTGCAAAGTTTCTAATAATCAAGTCAGAATAGAAAATTAAGTTAAATTGCCTAAGTCTACATAATTATTTTTTCCAAACCATTCCAAGGACCAGATATTTCCTGTTTTTGGGCTGAAAAACTTGTTCTAAATACAAGTATACTGACTAGAGAATGAGTATGCTCTACGTTGGGAACTTGAGACACGTTTGATAACATCTTTATCATTGGTGAAAGTGGGGTATATCTTAATGTAATAACTCAAATAGTATACCCTTTTGTCTACAACAATAAACACCAGGAACAAGATACATTCATCTATAACTAGCCTCCAGCAGACAAATCTGCCCAAATGAATGGCAGTGTTACAAAAAACTATTTGACTACACATGAGGCTAACATATTTGTACAGATATCTAGGAGATCATTCTTCAGACCTTCTGGTCTATGGGGTAGGTCATGTAAATCTCATCTGCTTCTGGAGTGGACTGGTAGGGTGGTTGGCTTTCCAACTGAGGGGGTCAAGAGTACCAGCCTGGAATTTTGAAACTTTGGTATTCCTTGGACATCCCTGAGGCCATCAGACTCTAAAAGGTATCTGACATTAGTTGGGGGAAGGTGGTAAGTCATTGTTGTGGCCACTAGACTTTCTCATTAACCACCAGCCATAGAAACAGAACTATCAAAAAAATTACTTACAGGAAATGAGTAGGAAACAATGACCAGTTCAAATCCAGCAAAAAGGAGAATCAAAACCGAAATGAAATAACTTGTACTCAACAATGCATTGCACATGTCCAACAAATGAATGTCAATCTATTGCACATGTCCAACAAAGGAATGCCAATCTATTGCACATGTCCAACAAATGAATGTCAATGTATTGCACATGTCCAGCAAATGAATGTCAATGTATTGCACATGTCCAACAAATGAATGTCAATCTATTGCAAATGTCCAACAAATGAATGCCAATCTATTGCACATGTCCAACAAACAAATGCCAATCTATTGCACATGTTCAACAAATGAATGCCAATCTATTGCACATGTCCAACAAATGAATGTCAATCTATTGCACATGTCCAACAAATGAATGCCAATCTATTGCACATGTCCAACAAATGAATGCCAATCTATTGCACAAAAGTTTAAAGTGATAAATAAAAAGAGCAAATCTAAACAAAAAACCAAGCTATCACAAAGTAAATCAATTGCTGGTATGAAGGATAACAAACTCTCCATTAAAAAACACTCTTAATAGCCCACTAAACTGTGAGCACCAAAGTATTCCTGCATAGCCACCTAGTTAACAAATTCTATCCAAAACCAATTTATCAAATCAAGCCTACAAAACTTTAGTCAACTGACAATTAATTGTTTAATTCAGCTTTAAAAAAATATATGCCACAAAAATTTGATTGAAAAAAAACAGGACACTTTTTATTGATGAGCTTCTCTTCTTAGGTTGTCTAGTCACATTTTGTTTTTTAAATAGTAAATGTACAGATTGATTGTAATGGCAAGTGCTACTACAAATGAGACAGACAATGGATTTTTAACACTACACCTTCACATCTGAGCAAGCCCAAAAGGGGGGGGGGGACTTAATTTTGCACTTTCTGGATATGCTTAATATCAAGTATACTAGTCTTTCATGCTAATTACTTTGCAGATTGACTGTCAAATTTTAAAGCACTGAAACTGAAATGCCAGGAAAATTTCTGATGGACTAAAAAAAAAATATTTGACTGAAAAAGTGATAAAGAATTATACAGTAAATCATTCTTTGAGCCTTACAAGCATGACTATTATACATGTAGTTCTCTTTGGGCTCTGACACTAGACTAAAAGAGTCTCACTAATACAAAACAATTGATCACTTGGCATGTTGTTGTTGTTGTCATCCTTCTTGAGCTAATTGTTACAACCAAAGTATTTCGCATTTGAGTCTCTTCTAACATTGTATACATTAAATGGGATGACGAAACTCTTCTATACAGATTTGATTTCAAAAAGGTAAAAGCATAACTGAACTGTAAGAATGTTAAGAAAATGGATCTAAGCCAGGGAGTTAGCCCAAGTTGCTATGGTGCACTGTGTTGCAATGCGTAGGCAATAAAGTTCAACTCAAATATTGACAACAGATTAAAAATAAACAGCATCTGTTATGTTTCCTATTAAAAACCTATTTGCAGATCTGGGAGAGAAAACATGTTAAGCTTTCTCTCAAGGTGGATTGCAAGTAACATTCTGAGAATACAGTGGAACCTCGGCTAGTGAACAACTTTGATAGCCAACATTTCAGATAACCAAAAAATTTGATTAAAACTTGCACCGGATGCCCAATAAAATTTGGATACTAAACTGCCACCTCATGACGTCAGAGCAACAGAAGTGGGAAGTCACCTACTATTTTACAGTGTCAGATGACGTCATGGATCTCCTGGCGGTAAAGGTGTTCCCAGTCACACCTATGCGACTTGGTACTCGCGGCATTATTAACAGGGTGCCAAAGCACAGGTTTATATCATGTGAAGCCATATTGAGGGGTCAGTGACCATGACAATCTGTGTTGCTCTCACATCCCTGCCGAGAGTCTTTTAATGCTTTACATATCGCCATGGCCTCCACATCAAAATTGCAAACACTACCACATGGTCCAAATTTTTTTTACTGAGTTGGAGCCAGGAAATTCAATGTAGCCTCCATAGCCTGCTCTGTCTATTGAGGCTGACCCATCAGAAAATGCAAAAATAGCACTGTGGTGTGGGGGTTAAGAGGAGGCATTGATGGTGTCCAATGCCAGTATTTGAAGATTGATAGATGAATAACTTAGCTTAGTGGCATTAGTTCCATTAGTGTTTAGCGAAAGACTGGGGAGAAGATTGGTGAGGCCAGCTTTAGCAGCAAGCCTAGTGACATGATGCATAGAAGATTGAATCTACTAGCTTTCTAGCTGAGAGGTATTCATCCAGTTTTTTTTCATCATATTATAACTGTTCTCATTTAAATTTAAAGTTTTTTCATCATATTATAACTGTTCTCATTTAAATTTAAAGTTTTTTCATCATATTATAACTGTTCTCATTTAAAAAACATACTTATATAGCCTGCAACTTTCATTTATTAGCAAGTCATCAGGAGCTGGGAACCAGTTACATTTATTTCCTTTATTTCTTAAGAGAAAAACTGTTTTGGATACCAAACATTTCCAACTTTCCAGTATCAGAATTTGTGGGCACTACTTCACCTTTGGCAGCCCTATTGGGAGTCAGAATGGAAAATAGAAACCAAAAAAAATGAACCAAATTGTTCACAGGGTGAGGAAAGTGAAAAGGGTAGTCAGCGGGAAGACCTGATTTGTCAAACGTTTAGTACTCATCAAGCATCAACTAATTAATAACCCATTTAGATAATATGAATGTATACATAGCAGTGCACAGTCAAAGCAGGCTGGGCTAGATACTCTACATAATGTTAGAGTTAACGAAATGATGAAATTATACACACATAGACCAAAATCATTGAAGACAAAACTACAATGAAGTTCCACTTTCAAATTCCACACTACAAAATATATGTTAATGCCAGCAACTAACATGTGGGACAAGCTCTACAACAAAGTTATGTTAGATTGCACATCAAGTGTTCAACTTCAGTCCACACAGAATACAGTACATCTATCTTTTGTATTTAGAAAATAGATTTATAGTCTTTTTGTTTTTAAATAAGTAATTTTATGAAATAATTTGATTATGTCAGTTTAAATATAGAATGAGGCTAGAGAGTGAGTATTTCATTTCAAATGATATATTGGTTTCTTAAAGAAACAAAAAAGGTGTGATATGAACTAGAGCTAAGACACACGACCAGGCAATCACAGATCTGGCTTAACAATGGAATCACTATCAACTGGGGGCTGAGGGCGGAGGAGGTTGGTGTGGTTCTGAGGAGGATGATGTGGAGGAAGAAGATGACATGTGGCGGCTGCGGTCAAAATGTTTCCCCTTGCCCATCTGTGGCTGGCGTATGGGAGCTGGTCGGTGTTGAAGTATGGAAGGAGGTGGCTTTGGCTTGGGCATAACAGGAGGGGGAGCCTGTTTCTGAGGTTGAGCTTTCTGAATCAGGTGAGGGGCAGGCTGCATGTCTAGAGGCTTTGGTAGGACCTCAGGAGGTTGCGCTTTCAATTGGCTTGAAGGTTTCGATCGACATTCAATAAAGGCAGACTTTTTCATTTCCCCAGGTATTCGTCCTGAATACTCGGGTTCAGTAATACTTGGGGATAATTTCTTCAGCTTTTCGTTAGCAACTTCAGAATCAAAACCACTTTCACTTTCAGTGCAGCTTAGATCACCGGCTGGGTCAGAACCAGACATTGGATCAAGGTTAGTCTTTGCTTGCCAGGACTTCACCAAAGATTTCTTAAATTCAGTTTCTGCAGTAGGTGGAATATCTGGAGCAGGGAGGGGGAGGTCTCCTTCATAAGATACCATCATTTCCTCAGGTATGTCCAAAATTGGGGGAGGTGGTGGGAAATTGGGCTCATCGTCTTCGTCGTCAGCTTCTCCCTCATCATCAAAATTATCTACCCTCAAACCAGACAGTCTCTCCAACTGCTCTAAAGGTGAGCTATCTTTAGTCTTGTAGTAGTCCTCCTCAGCATTGTATTTTCTACTGCTGAAACTGCCATCTAAAGATCCAAGCCCTTCCAGCGTCTCCAAGGGAGATACTTCACGACGTCTACATTCACCAACACCTGTCTTAGTAGGACTGATGCCTTTAGCCGCAGCATACTGCATGTAGACTTGTTTAGCATTACTCTGTGTCTCTTCATCACTTCCATCGGTTGAAGTCATGGAGCTTCCAGAGTTGGTCATGTCACTCTCAGAATTTTGCTGCCTCAGATGTTCCAGTGTCTCCAGTATGTCTCCAGAGTCCACAAGAGCAGCCCCTTCTCCAAATAGGGCTGTGTCACACTCCTCTACAGGACTTCTCTGGGCGGTCATGCTGACATCACTGTGGTAGCTGTGCTGCAGCTCACTGTCTTCATGCCAGCTGACTCGCTTAGGCTCTTTGGGCTTGTCAGAGTCCTCTGTTCTCTTTTTTAGAGCACTTTTCTCAACCACTCCTTCAGACATGATCACTTTATAGTCTGTTGCTTCTTCAGCTTCTTCTACACTCTGTAGTGACCACCTGTTGGTCTTGGGTTTATCTTTTGAAATTTCTTCAACTTTCAGGAGTGTTTCCTCTGCAGGGTCAGGGCGAAAGGTAGAAAAGGTTAGAGGACTTAATCCACTGTTGACTCGGCTCTGTGATGGTGGTGGGCTATCACTGTCGCTATAAAACAAGGCTGCGGCAGGAGATGGAAGATCAATGAGAAACTGATTATTATCTGAACTGGAAGTGCTTGACGTGGAATTCCTTCCGGTTGCAGACAATGATGGAGCTCGATGTTTAGGTTTTACGACAGATTTGTTTTCCAAACTTGCTTCACCAGTTATCTCTCTTGAAGAAGAGTCTTGACCTTCTGTTGGCAGTGTTGGAGATGGAGGCTTTACTGAACTTGTATCTGAAGCATCTGTTTGTTTTGATTTTAAAGACAAACTTTTGGGCACCTCTTTTGTAGCAATGGGGCTCTCAGTGGTGCCTCTACCAAGATTTGGCTGGGGTTTAGACACTTCAAAGAATTGTAGGTGGAATGACTGATCAGGCTTCTTCATTGTTTCATGTAATATATGCTCACCCTCTGGAACCACTGCATCAGGAGAATCATCAGATACAGAAGTTGTAATGACATTTTTTAATCGTTGAGAGCCTGGAATTTTGGGACTATAGAATTGAACTTCATCACTGACTGTTTCATTGTTGATTGACTTTTTCACAAGAACTTCCTCCTTGACATTGCTTGTCTGAGCAGACTGTGAACATTCTACATTGTCTTGGTAAATGAGTGCTTTAGTTTCATCTATTTTAGATTCTGTAGTTCTTTCGGTAGAATCTAGAGTTTCATTGACTGTTATGGAGGCTTCAGTAGTTTCCTTGGCTCCTCCAATCATATTTTCTTTGGTATAATTTTTATTTGAAGCTGCATCACTATGATCCTCAGTCTTCTGATTTAGAAGACCTTGAGGTTTCCATTTTTTCTCTGGGGAAGAGAATTTTGTTGCCTCTGGTGACAAAGCTCCATGTTCAAGCTGCTTCAGAAGATCTTGTTCAACTGACGGGCTAGTGGTGTCATCAACTGAAGAATAGCTATTTCTAGAGGGAAGTTTATGGACGTTGACAAACTCAATGCGCCGATTCAAAGTTGGGGACTTATCCGAATGGGGCTTACCTCGATGTCCTTCCCCTACTTCTGGGCTCAAACATCTGGTGTCAGGAGTCAGCCTTGACCTTTCAGATGATTCACTGGAGGGAACACAGGTTAATGAAGCTGGTTTGGAAGCAGGACTCAGACTTCTTTGTTGTTTGAGTTTGTCTGCTTCAGAGACTTTGAAAACTGCAGTTTCTTCCTTGTGGCCTTCTAGCCTGCGATGAAGGATGTAAGGGATGTCTTCTATCAAGTCTGTCCCTGCTGAGAGCTTCCTATTAGGACCTTGCTCTGCTTCCAGATGTTCTTTCACAGGTGCGCCAGCTCCTACCACATCCCCATTGGGAAACTTTTTATGGGGCACCTCCTTTGGTTTATTAGAGCCTTCTTCATTTCCTTGCTTGGGGACTTTTTGTTTGACTGTTTTCTCTGATTCAACTTTGTCTCCAGGGCTCTCCGAGGTCATATCAAGAGGAATCTTCTTCTTCTTACTTTCAGTGGACAGAGGGAAGGAGCTGACCTTTTCTGTGACAGGACTGGACCTGTTAGAGTCTAAAGATGATACTCTAGATGTTAGTCTCACCTTACTATCCTGCCGGCTTAACGCTGTATCAGTCACACAGGAACTTGGGCTGGCGTCCAAAGCTCGCTTGACGTGATCCTCCATATACTGTGATGACAGAGGTGGTGGGGGGGATGGAAATGGTGGAGACAGATCATCCAGCTTGGTTTCAGTGTGGTGCCCCACAATTGATGAACTTACCTTTTTTGACCCGGAATCACTTTTCCTGTCGACTAAATGGGTATTGGGGTGCCTGCTACCTAAATCTTCAATGAATTTTGACTTTAAGATTCTTATAGGCTTACTACTGACATTTTGACTGGCTGACAAACTAGTGCTGACTGGTAAGGTGCCAGGAGATGAAGAGATAGTGTCAGTGCGTGTGGCTGATGTAGTAATGGAAGAAGAGGCTGTGTCATGATGTGTGGAGGGTGGTACTGGAGTGGATGAAGTAGGTAGAGGAGATGAAGACTCAGGAAGATTATGGATGACATTTACAGATGAAGACAAGTTGGATGTTATATTTGTTAGTTTGAGGTCAAGGTGAGGTCTGGACGTGGTGTGACTAACATGGCCAGAACTGTCACCAGAGTAAACAGAATCATCGCTTATGTTCATCTTTGCATTGCCCTCATCTGTGGTGAAGGCCACACCAACTACCTCTGCAGGACTGGCCAATACCTGCCTGCTAGTGTCAACTGGGGCCACAACCTTATCAACAATATCCATCTCAGGGGCCACAACCTTATCAACAATATCCACCTCAGGGGACATCACTTCTTCCCCTTGTATACACTCTGGAGAGCCAACCTCAGAATAGAGACCAACATAGCGAACAGGAGAGTTCAGTTCAGGGGAGAGAAGAGAATGAGCACCTTTAGTTTCCGAAGAGACGTGTGATATTCCTGGGGTCACACAAGAGCCACTCTTCAGGTCTTCATCGTCGTCCTCATCATCTGTCATTGCACCTTCTGTTCTGGCATTCACAGCTTCGATGACATCCTGGTCAATGCTAAGGCCATGCTCTAACCGCGGAGAGTTAAGTGACCTGGAACCCGACATGGAGCTATCACTGTGAACATCTACTGACTCAACCCTCATTGCACTGTGTGGTGTACCAGAACTGTCCCGCAAAATACCACTTCCTGGGGTGTGATTGCTGTCTAGTATGTGAGAGCCACTGGAGCGTGACCCTGAGCTGGTGTGCAGGTCAGCAGAGGATGAGTGCATGCCAGGCTTGGAAGAAATCTTTGGAGTGACACTGGTACTACGACTAGAAATGCGTCCACTTGTAGACCTGATCAGAAAAGTAGAAAAATATTTTAGGATAAAAAATTGATATACATATATATTTATATATGTAATCAAAATAAATCAAATAGCTTCTATAGAGTCATTTTTTTTAATTCTTAAAAAACAATTCCAATGTAAGATTTCATTAAGCCTTTAATACAAGATTAGTCTAAATCCTTGCAAATTTCTATATTAAATTTGTGACATTAATAACAATGTTTTGCAGAAATGAACATAATAAGCACCTATCATTGTTAGGAGAAGTTATGAAATCTCAAGTATTCAAGACATTTTTTTTCAGCCCTCCTTTAAAACATACAACTTACTTTCAAAATTATTAAGTTTATGGAGAGAGAGGGTCAACAGATCATGTGTGGGGCCCCGAGTTCAACAGACTAAGGGATAGGTAAAGGTGGTGAAGGGGGGAATTATACTCATATATTACATGATTTGATAACAAACATGATAAATGAAAGTGGCTAGTTGTTTATGAGCCCATTAAGTACTCAGGATAAGGTTCTAGATCCTTTTAATTAAAATCAAATGTTACCTAACTGACAATTATCCGAGTCATAATATCCATTGAGACCCAAACCCATTTAGGTTAGGTTTCATCGGCCCATAATTGCGAAAGTCAACAAACCAGTTGAAGGTTAACAACTAAAGTGTTAAAATATGGAACGAATTCAAGAAACTATATACTTTGTCTTGACACAAGTTTGACTGGGCCTGTCTTGCCCCCCACTAAAGAAAGCACAACACAATGTAAATACTAATGAACTTACGTTCTAAACATCCAAGTTTGGAATGAAGCAAGGAATCAAAACAAAAGCATACAGTTATTTGGAGAAAAAAACAAAGAAAAGTAGATAGAATAAGTAATTATTCAATTTAACTAGATCACCTCTGAACTCTGATCCCTAACAAAAAAAACCATGAACATAATTGACAAAATCAATTCATTTTCTTTTCTTTTAAAAAAATAAATAAATAAATAAAGGACTTTTTTTTTCTTTCAGAAAGTGGAACTAGTAGTATTGATGTTACAGGAACTTCATTTATGCATCAACTTTTTATATTTGGTCTAGTTCCATTTTTCTATGCTGTTCATTATTGTAAGAAAACTTGCCCTAAATAAACTAAATGAATTCTAAAAGTTGAAATGGACACAGACACAATACAGTAGTTAAAAATACTTTGTTCATTATCAAACATAAGGCTGTGTCTTTGATCTGAAGATAAAGGATGAGTGCAATGTCTCACATGACTGCGCAAACCCCATAGCAATCTGCATATTTTTTGCCATGACTAATGGAGACAAAGCTGTTGTCTGCCAGGGGGTCTATGTACGTTTTCTTTTCATCACTTTTTTAACATAGTATTTTAAAAAATAAAAAAAAAATCTCTTTAAGTTGTTTATTGTCGTTCCTTCAGATAGAATTTAAACTAGATCTGTCAACATAAACGGCAAGTACCTAATAAGTGGTTAAACCTACTCAGAAAGTGGTTAAACCTAACATGCACTTATATACTCACCTTTCAAAATGGGGACGTCTGCCAATGTTTTCCCTGACATATTCAACAAGCTGTTTTTGCGTCCTTCCACAATACCTGGTCCAAAATGGCGTTTTATATCTTATTAAATTACATTCAAATAAATCTAAAAAATGTAACAAGTACTATAATCAAAAAGCTGTTCCTATTGATATGTTCCAGCAAAACACTGGGAGGTTTTGGTCTAAGCTCTTTTTTGAAATAAAAAAATAAAACGAACTTGTATAAAGAACTTGTATAGAGAACTTGTATAAAATCTCAAACCGAGAAAATTTAGTCATCATATCTACAAAAAACACAAACTTTTCAATATAGTTTTATCTTATTTTATAAATTACAAATACTACTTCAGAAAAAAAGTTTAGTACCATTTTTTTTAATGCGCCATGTTGTGTTTTGACAAGATAAAAAAAAAACACAAGAAGGATCCAAGTTGTTTTTTTTTTCATTCTACATGAATGATATTTTCCTTTATTGAGGACAAGATTTGGTAATCAGTGGAAAAAGTTTTTACTGCATCTCAATGATGAGAAAGTGACACAAGAACATGACCTGAAGATGCATGAGGAAGATGATATAGCAGAACTAACAGCAGCAGACGTGATACATGAGGAAGAAGATATAGCAGAACTAACAGCAGCAGACGTGATACATGAGGAAGAAGATATAGCAGAACTAACAGCAGCAGACGTGATACATGAGGAAGAAGATATAGCAGAACTAACAGCAGCAGACGTGATACATGACGAAGAAGATATAGCAGAACTAACAGCAGCAGACGTGATACATGAGGAAGAAGATATAGCAGAACTAACAGCAGCAGACGTGATACATGAGGAAGAAGATATAGCAGAACTAACAGCAGCAGACGTGATACATGAGGAAGAAGATATAGCAGAACTAACAGCAGCAGACGTGATACATGAGGAAGAAGATATAGCAGAACTAACAGCAGCAGACGTGATACATGAGGAAGATGAAATAGCAGAACTAACAGCAGCAGACGTGATACATGAGGAAGAAGATATAGCAGAACTAACAACAGCAGACGTGATACATGAGGAAGATGAAATAGCAGAACTAACAGCAGCAGACGTGATACATGAGGAAGAAGATATAGCAGAACTAACAGCAGCAGACGTGATACATGAGGAAGAAGATATAGCAGAACTAACAGCAGCAGACGTGATACATGAGGAAGAAGATAAAGGACACCTCATTCCAGACCAATTCATTTTATAGACATTTTTCTGAACTTTTTAAATACTTCCACTCCCCACCCACCTCCTACAAATAGCAGTAGTTCATCAGCAGAATCCTAAGTACAAAGTAAATATAACTTTTTAACTTTCAATAAAACAGTACAAGGCAAAAGATACTTCTTCAAAAATGTTCAACAAATCAAAACTCATAATAAATTGACACAACTCTTACAGTGCGAATTATTTTGATCGAAACAATTGAGCCTTCCTAAACAAACACAATTTTGCAGGGTGGCTAGAGTTACAAAAACTAACGTAACTTTTTTATTTTATTATATAATTTAACATATTTCATTTTATTTTGAAAGAAAATAGGTCTCCATCAGCAACTCTAGTGAAGCTACTCAATGAGAGAAACCCTGCACTGAAAGAGTTAATGCAAAATGAGTTAGAGCTCAGTGTACCTGAAGGAAGACCCTCGGCTGACCACTCTGGTCTTGTTGCGCGGCACCTTAGCCACCACCTGGCATCGAAAGAAGGCGTGGTGCTCTATGCAGCGTTTCCAGAAAAGCTTGCATCGGTCTCTGGTGTCAAAGAAAAACTCCACAGTGTCCTTGTAGTAGCCCTAGAATGAGACAGACATGGCAAAGCTGAGACAAGACAAGAGTGAAGTCTTTTTTTACTGAGCAGCACCAGTGATCCCCAAACTCGGGTGGCAAGTGTGAGAATAACTGTTCACATTCTTAAAGAACAAAATAAATAGTCCAACCATTCTAGCAATGTTTATAATTGTAGTTAAGCATGGTAGGGGGAGTGAGTTATAATACAGAAGTAATGCCAACAGGTAATCTTAATCAATGGTGAGTCTAGGAAGTAATTTTATCCAATCATAAGTTTGGGAAGTAATTCTATCCAATCCTGAATTTGGGAAGTAATTCTATCCAATCATGAATTTGAGAAGTAATTCTATCCAATCATATGTTTGGGAAGTTTATCAATTACAATCTTGCATACAGGTTGGTTTTACAGTTATAAGGGATCTATGTCAACATCGAGTCAGTCCATGTGTTGCCATTAAGTCTGTGAATTTCCACTAATTCTGTTAGCCTTATATCATGCAAGCTCATAATACTAGGCTGTTTATTTCAAACCTTGGTTTAAACTAGAGGCAGACTTGACAATAAAAAAAAAATCATTTGATAATGTTTATGACCTATTAAGACTTGGACATCACTGCTGCCTGTGATTATATAAGATTGAGGATGTAAGCCAACTTTGAAAGCCCTGTCCTGGTTCATTAACAGATTGTGGTTATAAAGGGAAGTAATTGCTGCTCAAAATAAATAAATCATTTATGAAAGAAGAAAAAAAAAAAAGATTTTATATTACAGCTAGAATTTTATGGCTTTCAAGTACAAAATACAAAAATAATGGACTTTTTTTAAGGGTTAAAAATTAAATTATTGCATATTTTATTTACAATAAATTACAAACTAATTTAAAAATTTAGCTACTATGTAATAAACTCTAGTGAATTTAATACTGGGAAATTTGCAAAGTTCATTGCTTAGTATTTATTTTTGTGATGTACATTTGTACTCAACCATTCACAGAGCAATTGTCAGTAATTTAAATATTTAATATGGCTTATTATCAAGTTTTATGAAAAAACAAGGTTGAGACAGTCAACAGAAATAAGCTCCTATTTTCTACAAAATACTTTGAAATGGTAACCTCTGGTTGGCTCATGTGCCTTAAAAACACCTCTACTGACAGGGGCAGATACTTGGTGCCCCTTCAACTCCACTTTTTTTTAATTTACAGTGCTAAGGTTTCAGATGTCAACCTTGAAAAATCAGGAGTGGAACCCCTTTAACGCTGCGACTCTAGACTACCCCTCCAACAGCAGAATGAGCTCATGCCAAAAGTATTGCATAGCATTCCTTTGATATGACACCAGCTCTAGGCAACACTTGATCCTATTAACCAAGGCAGAGAAATGTGCCCTTTTAAGTCTGGGTGTATCCACTGATTCTCAATACAGTAGTCATGTAATGTATAAACAATGCTTAAACTTTGACTAATAGTACTGCCCAACAACATGGGCTGTAGAACAGTACAATGCTTTTTCCTTTCAAAGCAATAAAAAAATAAAATAATTTAAAACCACTAGAAAAAGCTTTCACAAAATTTCTGACACTATTCCTACTTCTCTGAAAGAACTACACAAGTAGGCCAATGAGGTATGTAGCCTAAAGATAGTAAGAAAAACATCCTAACTAAGAGACAAACTAACCCTATTACATTCAATAGTGGTGAACTAGTTAATAAATATCAATGACCCAGAATACTTTGTATGTTCTATTTTTATTACATTAAAAAAACAATTTATGGAGTATTTATTTAAATAAATGAAAACCTAATGTGAAATGAAAGCCTTGATTCAATTTCTTATTTAAAAAATGCACTATTATTATCAAAATGGTTAAAGCATGCAAAAAGATGTACAGTGATGCCCAAAATACAGCCTGTGGGTCAGATACAACTGGCGATGTGGTTTCGACCAGCCCATCACAACATTGGCACAAAATGTAGAAAATAAAAAGATATAAAAAAAAAGGTAGAAAAATGTATGTTCTCTATGTTCAGACTCTCACTTTTTCTTTGATGGATTTCAATATAATCTATTGTTTCGTAATATTCATGTTAATGTTTTTTCTATAAGAACCAAAGGTTTATTTTTTTCGGTGACAAAAATTGACAGTTGTTTTAGAGTCTTGGACATTTCTGTGGCTGTCTTGAGCTAGCAGTGGCCTTGACATCTCTTGTGTGTAACACAGGTGCATCTTTTCTGCATCATTTTGGTTTAGTGTTCTTTTGACATCAACATGATTGGTGCCATTCCATGTAAAAGAGCCGAAGAAAATAAAATTGGATGTTGAAACTTCCAGGAAGAGGGGACAAATATTTCTTTTTTGTGGAACATAATAAGCCAACAAGTTTGATTTGTACAGATAATGTGGCTAAAAAACCCCCCAGCATTGTTGGTTTGAGCTGCTAAAAAAAAGCAGTGATGATTGCAGCAGTGATGGAATAAAATCATCCTAAAAAAAAATGCAGTTGAAGCTGTCAGCCATGACAATTGCAAAAATGAGTCGAATAGACGATGTTGGTGAAAATCTCCATTTAAAACTAAATGACAGGGCAGATTTTGAAATAGTTACTATTGCCACTGCAGAGTGACACCAACTGGAACTGATTGACTTACAAAGCCAGACTTCCCTGCATGAGACATTTGGAGCAATGCAGACAAATGATTTCTAGGTCCTTCACATTTCTGAAAACAATTGCTGGGTATGATAACAATGTTTTCAAGCACTTAATTTAGAAGAAAAACTTATTCCGTTATAACACACATGAAACCCTTGTTAGATAATTGATTTCTGGGTGTAAGTAGGCCTACTGGAGCAATGGGATTGTAATAAAATTATTAAATATGGTTTATTCTCTATTTCATTTTTTGTATCTTTCCGTTAATGTGGCTGCGACATGAGAGTCAGAAATTGAAATGGCCCACCGGCCGTACAAGGTTGGGCATCACTGATGTAGCCAATCTTATACGTGATTTTTTAAATTCTTAAGACAAAAAACTGTATTAGAAGTTTTCAAGTAAATTGTTCATCATTATGTTTGAACCAATTAGCATTAAAAAAAACCAACAAAAAACAAAAAAACTAATCATGCTACAAAACGTTTGATTGAAGTGTGATTAAATAAATATGAATAAATTAGGTGATTTGGTTATGATGAATGGGTTATGCCATGGTTGGGTGAAAATAGCCATGCCTGGTCAGTCAAACATAAAATGGTACATGAAATCAGTAAACGCTTTCTAAAGAAACTTAGGTCTAGCACAGCTATATTTTAGAGCACTAGTGGTGCATGAATCATTGGATTAAGGTGGAGCCTGTCTAGTGGATTGGAAAGATGATGAAAATGGAAGAGGTTTACTAGGATAATGTTGGACAAAAAAAAACCCCAACAACAACTTTTGGACTACATGCACTACCATTACTGTTAAGCTAAACTCTAGCTACTACAGAATCAACTAGTCAAATGGTTATTGTAAATTAGTACAAAGTTTGAGAAGGAATGATTCAAATTAAATTTACTTTTTTTCCCCAATAAGTTTTAATATTCAAAAATGAAAAAAAAAAATGTTAGTCATTAAGTTAAAATTTTAATCATTTAATTCAATCTGTGTTGATTTCTCATATATTGTTTAGTTTTGTATTCGATCCCTGAAGGCAGCTCCGCATTGATATTTATATTTTATTCTACATGAATTCAACCATTCCCCCAGCTTCAGTTGCATACACAGAAATTGAATTCATTAAATTGTAACAACCTGTTATGAAATAAACAACTAAGGAAATAAACAACTAAAAAAATAAACAACTAATGATAATGTCAACATTCATGCCCAAACTAGTTATGTACCATACAGTACCAAAAAAAAAATGTTAGTCATACAATGAATAGTCATCAAGATATGAGCCACTACTGCCATGTGGCAAGAATGAAATCAATAACAATATGACGTCAACCTCACAGCTATTATAGAGACATAATGAACTGTCATTAAGCCAAACAGACATAACAAAAAAAAGAAAAAAAAAATCCACATATCATTTGCCTCTAATTCAAAGCCCAGCCTACACAGCACTACAAAGAATGCAATTAGAAACATATATGTGACTTATGGACAAAATGTTAACATCAAAAAGCAGAAACAATGATATGAGTTGACAAATAAAAATGCTGTACGAAAAAGAAGAAAAGGTACCCTTGAAGATTTGGTCGGCGTATGGGGGAGTCCATCCAGTCCATGCTCCTAAGGGGAAGGAAGAGTGTAGGACACAAAAGAGTTGATCATGAATACATTGAATGCTTAGTGAACCTGAAGTTGACTTAATAGTAGCTCTATTTGTTCATTCATCTTGAATCAAAATTGACTACATTTGGATACAAGGACAACAAATACTTTCTACACAAGATACACAAACACTTTAATCTCTCAAAAACAGAAATGACCAGACATTAAGAGGCAGAGCACTTTAGCGATTTGTACCTCATTGGAGGAATACAGTGGAACCTAGGCTAGCAAACGTCTTAGGTAGCAAACAGGCTAGCAAACGTCTTAGGTAGCAAACATTTTGGATAACAACCCAAAAATTAGTTAAAATTTGCACCGCATGCAGAACACCCAGGGTGCTATGGCTGAGTGGTTAAGTGCTGGGCTTCCAAACCTGGGGTCCTGGGTTTGAATCTTGGTGAATACTGATTTTGAATTCTGGGATTTTTAGGGCGCCCCTGAAGTAACCCAACTCTAATGGGTACTTGACTTTAGTTGGGGAAAGTAAAGGCGGTTGGTCGTTATGCTGGTCACATAACACCCTGCTTGTTAACTGTTGGCCAAATAAACAGATGATCTTAACATCATCTGCCCTATACATCACAAGATCCGAATGGGATACTTTACTTACATTTACAGAACACCCAGGTCAATGTCACATATTCTCATGGAGGGGGATTCCCCTTTTAGCAGTTCTACACCTTTCCCCTACACCTCCACAATCAAATTGCAGTAAGAATGGTACGTTTTCCTATGCTTAATATATGTTTCCCTATGCTTAATATATGTTTCCCTATGCTTAATATATGTTTCCCTATGCTTAATATATGTTTCCCTATGCTTAATATATGTTTTCCTATGCTTAATATATGTTTTCCTATGCTTAATATATGTTTTCCTATGCTTAATATATGTTTCCCTATGCTTAATATATGTTTTCCTATGCTTAATATATGTTTTCCTATGCTTAATATATGTTTCCCTATGCTTAATATATGTTTTCCTATGCTTAATATATGTTTTCCTATGCTTAATATATGTTTTCCTATGCTTAATACATGTTTTCCTATGCTTAATATATGTTTTCCTATGCTTAATATATGTTTTCGTAAGTTCAAATGCTTTCTTTAATGTCTAATTTAACTCCCATTATATTGTATTACAATTGTTCTCATTTAAAAAACTTATATAGCATATAACTTTCATATATTAGCAAGTCAACAGGGGCTAGAAACCAATTAAATCTATTTAATTTATTCCTTCTGAGGCAATTTTTTTAGATACCAAACATCTTGGGTACTGACCAACTTTCCAGAACGGATAGTGGTCATTAGCCGAGGTTCCAATGTACATTAAAAAAAACATCCACACATTAATTACAGGTTTTAAATAATAATTTTCATAAATTTGGTTTTTTTTTAAAATTCCTATCAGTAGAACTTTAGTGTTTTTCAGTCTAATAAAATGATTAATTATGTTCTCAACCAAAAAAAAAAAAATTTAAAGAAACACAACTGAAAAATCTTTCAGTTCAATTGTTAATGTATGT
Organism: Biomphalaria sudanica; assembly: GCA_036873155.1. Lineage (NCBI taxonomy): Eukaryota > Metazoa > Mollusca > Gastropoda > Planorbidae > Biomphalaria > Biomphalaria sudanica. The sequence goes on from JAZGLO010004016.1 coordinate 3,095,084, forward strand.
TTAAAGTTGCTTGTAAATAAATACGTTTTTCTAATCAGATTTTATGTTTATTTAAATCATGACAAGAAATATTTGAACTCATCTGCAGATAAAAAATGACTTAAAAGCACTAAACTATCATGTTACATCTCAGACAATCTTTCCTGTCTTTATCAATACAAGTAATAAACTCTGCATTACAATACAATAAATGGCAGACAAGTTGAGCAAGAGTCACACACACAAACCAACAAACAGACAAACAAAATCAAGCAAATCAAGACGAGATAACTAGTATCACAAAAAAACATGAAAACAGGAAAATTAGATGCAAAATCAATCAAAGATAGGCAGAGGAAACCTGGCAATCTTAATTTCAAATCAGATGAACAGAGAATCATTAACAAAAAAATTGTAATATATTTATTTTATTTTTAATGAAAGAAAATAGCACCAGGAGATACAGAAAATATTTTTTACCAGTGCATTTCTGTTATATAGACAAATTGATTTCATTGTTTAAGTTTCTTGTATACATCACTAGCAAAAATATATTGACTGGTAATGTTATTAAAGCCTCCCTTTAGTCTATATTCATAAGTGTTTCATATTAAACAGACTGGAGATAGGAATGAATTCCATGTACAGAAATACAACACTGTTGTTGTGTTTGTGCTAGAAACTCAAATATCTGCAATACACAGACTAAGTGTGGACAAAACTATGTCCAATAAAACATGAACAGAAATACAATTGGAAGATGGTTTCACCCAACTTCACAGAGTGTACACATTCCAAAGCTCTCACTAACTCAATAAAATAGGCAGCGATTATACACTTAAAATAAGCCAACGTTGAATACAGCGATGCTTGATATAACATGGCTGACATATAATAACAACACAACTCAAAACAGTAACAAATACATTTACAAACACAAACTACACACAGTCAGATAAATTATATTTATCTTCATCAAATTCTAAACATTTACAGCTATTAACTTCTAGATCTAAAACTTTGTCTCTCCACTAGCCAATGCAATAATTAGTGGCATGCTAAAGAAAATGTTTTCCTCAAACAAGAGCTCTACTCCCAGAAGAATTAGAAAAAAACCCCCAACCCTAACCAGTTTCCAGCAGGAACATAATATTGCTCATTAACGTTTCTTCCAAGACTCACTCAAAACTGCATTATGGGATTCTCAATGAAACTTCATTACATTTTAAACATTCAAGTGATCAACTGAGAGACATTTTTTGTTTCATATTCCACCAACAGTAGAGAAAATATTTTACAATAAAACATTTTTTTTTGTATATTTAAACTTGAAAGAAAAAGTTAATGGAATTTTGTTAAAGAAAATAGATTTTTGTTCATGTTTCAAATGTGGCTTGACTGACACTGTGCAGCAGAGATCTAATTAAAAATGAGGAGACAAAATTAGCTTCTTCTGGCAGATGATAATGAGTTAGTTTATACTGATCTCCCTTGCTAGAATAAGTAAAAACCCAACTTTAAAAAAAACAAAACAAAACATGCTCTACAAATGATCAATAAATGCTAAACTTTTAACTACAAAACAATTGCAGTCAGTGCCACCCCAATGATTGCAATCAGCTCAGAAAATGTGTACCGTATTTTTTGCCGTATAAGACGCTCCGGCATATAAGACGCACCCAATTTTAAAGGAGGAAAATCTAGAAAAAAAAGATTCTGAACGTACCGTATTTTTCGCCGTATAAGACGCACCAACTTTTCCCCCCCAGTTTTGGAGAAGAAAAAGTGCGTCTTATACGGCGAAAAATACGGTAAGTTTGTCTATGGTTTATAGTTTGATCCATTTTAATTGAAAATAAAAAAAAAATTGTTGGCTTCATTAAAATGTGTACAAGACAACAATGAATTCTGGACAAAGGACAATCACTTGCACTTCAAGCAAAACAAGACTACAAAAAGCCTCCCAAGAACATTGACCAGGACTATATTTCAATTTATGTTGACACAACACGCTGTACATACAACTGTCAGGTAAAGTTACACTTACATAGGTGTCAGCGTGGAGCTTGATCAGGAACTTCTTGCGTTTGAAACTGAGCTTGCGAACCTTGGCCCATGAGAAGGTGTTAATTTTGGTGTATTGCTGGAAGACAAGAACACCCAAGTGGGCGACGGCCAAGTTAAGACATACACCCTCGTGGTCCTGTACAAAGTGAGATTACACAATAAAAAAGTCAAACCTTGTATAAACAGGAAAATATTCGAGCATCTTATTTAGTCAAGTAGTTCCCCTTTCAGACCTTGCGAACTATAAGGCAGATGATATAAAGATCATCTGTTTCAGCGGCCCACTGTTAACAAAGGTGTCATGTGGCCAGCACATCAACCAACTACCTTAACTTTTCCCCAACTAATGTCAGGTACCCATTAGAGCTGGGTTTTGACTCAGAGGCGCCCAAAGTTACAGATATTAAAAATCCAATTCTTCACCAGGATTCAAAACCGGGACCCCTGGTTTGGAAGCCAAGCACTTTACCACTCAGCCACCGTGCCTCGCTTATATTGTCAAGGCAATACAATATTTTATTTTAACATGAAAAAGAAAATACTTAGGAAACCAAAACTAATGCTAATTTTTGGAAGTTGAAGTGTTTTGTTATATGAAAACCCAAGATTTTTTGCCAATGTTAATCAGTGAAATTATGGGTACAAATTAAACCCGAGTTCACAAAAATACTGCTCTACAAATCATGGTAAAGAATGTTAGACAAGACTATCACACTGATAGAAAATGAAAGTCTGAACTTCCCAACATTTGCTATTGACAGAACTAAGGGTGGCAACGGAATTAAGGGTGTCACTGTGGAAAGCAGACAGAAACATGACTCTACCAAACACCCTGAAATAAGAATGAACATAAGCTGTCCCCTTACCTTGGCAGTCTGCATTTTAATCCCATACAATTCCACCTTCCTAGCAGTGTCCAACAGATTTAGATCTGCTTCAGATGGAGACTCACCTCTAGAGATAATACAATGGATCCATCAGATAGAAATAGTTTTAATTACTTAATTACACTGAATAAAAAGTACACACAATAGGTCTTAATTTTAAAGGGTAATCCAGCTAGCTAACAAAGTAATCCAGCAGCTTCGCAAAGATAATTTTTTTTTTACCCTTTCCTTTTAAGTTGAATTGCCCATTTTGGTAAATGCTTATTAAAATCGATTGTCTCAAGTAGTCTATGTTATGTTTTTGACACTATTGAACCCAGTGTTTATGTTCTTTTGTCTCACTCCTATCTAGACTAGTTCAATGTCAAACATTCTGATACTCCCAGTGGTCAGTGTTGTACCATTAAATAGTGTAATTTCCATTATGATCTATGTCCTACACTTACATATGTTGCTTGTGATAGTCCATGACCTTGGCCATGAACTGGTGGCTTTGTAGATGCTCGGGCACAAATTTGAACACAGCTAGGTAGGTGGGATCAGGGCACTCTTCCAGATCGAAATCTCCAATCTCGGCCTGGACAATATACGAGGCCAGCAATGCGGCGGTGTTTTCACTACAGCGTAGCTCTCCTCGTAGTAAATCCTTGCGGACTTGTAGTGCAAAGAGGTATCTGAAGAACAAAATTCAATGAATAACTACATTTTTAGAATAATGCTTCCAAATAGTTTTTAACACTAATGTGAGTTCAAGAATAAAAGGGAGTTTTAAACATTGGCCACACTTGTATAGGAGGCCCAAGCAAGACAGTGGCCTGGAAACTCTCCTATAGAAGAAAAACTATATGGGGAACTGCTTGACCACTGCAAAGTTCATCTCAGATATAACATTACTGGTCTGAACCCTTTTTCCAAAAAATGAGAAAAAAAGAAGAAAAACTTGATGAAAGACTTACTTCATCTATTTTCTAGACCTTTCTCAAAATATAAATCACATATCTATGCTTCTTTTTCAATATAAAACTGAACTGCCATCTTTGGTCCAAACAAATGCATGCTGCTCATTTCCATTTAGGATGGCAGTAAGTTAAGAGGCATGGAGATAGAGAACTGCTCAACAAGACCTGTAACTCTTGATCACCAACAGTGTTTACTAGACAAAGGGGCAGGACAGTATTGTGATGCTGGAATTCAAAATTGGGCTTTTTTTTCATTGGTCCTTATCAGTCCAACTTTTTTTATTTCTCATTCTGATATTATAACCCCAGAATCTTCTACAGCATTCACTCTGTAAGACCTACAAGTCATTGACTTTATAAGGCCTACAAGTCATTGACTTTATAAGGCCTACAAGTCATTTACTTTATAAGGCCTACAAGTCATTTACTTTATAAGGCCTTCAAGCCATTTACTTAATAAGGCCTTCAAGTCATTTACTTTAAAAGGTCTACAAGTCACCTACAAGTCATTTTCAGACTCAGAATTAAGTTGTTTCTAAAATTGAAGTTAGGATACTGACTTAGAAGAGAAACCACCTTAAAAAACTTGGTTTTGTGCAGTACTATATGAGTTGTTACAGATAAAATATTCAGGTTAGGTCGGAGTCTGTGTCAGCTTAAGTTCCATTCTTGAAGGTTTCAAGTGTGAGTTGGGGACAACTGGTTCTTGTACTAGCTCAATGATACAAACAACTAGCTCAATCAATGATAAACTGAGGGGAAATGTACAACTTTCAGCCAGCTTGTCAATATGTACAGAAAACAAAGTAATCCAAGACTTTTCTATCAAGTTATTTAAAAATAAGTAAAGAGGATTTTTAAAAAAATGCATGTTGTACTTTCAAGACCAACTTCAACCTTAGTGCGAAGTGTAAGCACAACTGGTAAGTTACAACTCTTTTTAACAAATTTCTTTAAAAAAAAAGGGTTAAGGTTTGCATTAAGGATTACTGGCTACTGAAATAAATGTACTGTAAAGAAAGGGGTCAAGAAGCTATTAAGGAATCGAAAAAAAAAAAAAAAGAGAGATAATGCCAGATAAACATGACAATGGTATGTTAAAAGATGCTTCCCGTGTTCTCCTTGACCCACTGACCCAGTTTACCTGGTAAGCTCATCCTCTAGCAGCCCTGGATCAGGTGTGTAGAACTTGACACAGAAACGAAGTGGAGTGTCTGGGGACCCGATCTGCTTGAGTACCAGCTTATCTTTATCTAACCAGCACTGGATGGAAGAGACAATTAAGAAGAACAACAATTAATTTCAACTAAGATGGGGGAGACACTAAGTGCTGCAACAGTAACATGGTCAACTTAAGTCAATATTTAAAGTAAGTGCTGCAACAGTAACATGGTCAACTTAAGTCAATATTTCAAGTAAGTGCTGCAACAGTGACATGGTCAACTTAAGTCAATATTTAAAGTAAAACAATAACAAATAGCACACGCAGTTGAGAACAACTCTGATTCTGTTTTACAAGCTTCGGATGTTCCCTTTCCCTTTTTAGGGTGCCCCAGAGTCTATCAACTCTAATGGGTACCTGACATTGGTAGGGGAAAGTAAAGATGGTTGGTTGTTGTGCTGGCCACATAACACCCTCGTTAACTGTCGGCCATAGAAACAGATGACTTTGCATCATCTGCCCCTACAGATCACTAAGTCTCTAACAGGATGGCGGCTGGCAGAGATCGAACTTGAGACAATCAAGACGACAGTCCAGAGCGCATACCATGTGACCAGGCCTCCAGTATTTTCAGTGATTGTTGATAATGCCATTTCAGAACAGGTTTGTTTATAATCTCAAGTCGAAATGTGCCAGATTCGCCCTTTCAGTTGCATCCCTTGGAAAACATTTCACTAGGTACAGAGTGCAGTGCAGTGCAAATGATCTGATAAATTTAGATCAACTCAAACGGAGGATGACGTCACAGATAGCAGACGGCATAAAAATGTCGGTCCGTATTGTTTTTATGTGCATTTTTTGTCTTTTGAAGCCGCCATATACTTTTTTTCTTTCCTGAGCTACCTAATTGATTTATTTTGGACGTTTGTGGGCCAACTGAATATTATTGACTAGACTGCACTACGAGGTCACAAGTCAATGCAGTAGTAGACCAATGTTTGAATTGAATAGCCCTACAAACTGGAACCATCAACGATTTGCTGAAAACTAGAACTAGTCGATTGATCCTATAGGGCAGTGATGGGCAAACTTTTTTAGGAGAGGGCCAAAAACTTAAAGAAACAATTTTGGGGGATATATAGAAGTCAAGTATCGGAGTACAGATAGTCCTAATGAACGACCTTTGGTGACATAGCAAATGAGACACACTTAATTGTTACACTATTACTTACATGGTTTAACGCGTGGTCACTTTTTTTTTTCATTGTGAATGGCATTGCTTTTTATAATTTTTAGGCTATAACAAAACATGTGGCGGGCCATAAAACTTCTGTGAGGGCCGGATTTGGCCCACGGGCCGTAGTTTGCCCATCACTGCTATAAGAGGTGGAAGTAAGAGCATCAGGAGCAATAAGTTGTTCAAGGCATTTGTAAAGTCAGCAAATCAAATCAAACGAATATCTTTACTCTCAAGACATTTCCAAAGAACATAATTGCTGTATTTGGGGGTCTAGAAATGCTAGAAATTCATTTTTTTTTACGAGGTTGTTCCTTAAATAGCATCTATCTTTTTTTTTTTGTTGGTCCAAGTCTACATCCAATCTGTCCGCGGTTAGTCCACACGTCCGTAGAGACCTGTGGCCAGCAACACGAACCCAACACTTACGTCATCTCCGTTCTGGTTGGTGTACTCCAGGTCAAAGTAGTCTGCTTCCAACAGCTGAAGATGGTTGACCACTGCGTCCCATAGCAGCGAGCCGACACCTTTCACCTAGACAAAAGAATAAAACAATCGAAATTATAAAAAAAAAAAATACTTTTAATATAATGAAAATAAATCATTTAAGTGTAAGAACTTCACATTTACAGTCGCATATGTCAATACAGGTAGATTTATTTTCCTTTTCGATATCAAACAAAATTTAACAAATTACCGTTGGTTGATCTTTTTTAAACTGATCCTTTTTTTTTTTTTGGTTCGGAACAATGAATAATTGTGCAAAGTGTCAATTCGATCCAAGAATAGAGAAGGGGAGAAGTAACGTGTTTCAAAATCTGTTACCAGGCAGACAGGCAAGAATGAGCTGATATAAGTTTTGTCAAAAGACGAGACAATCCCTCAACCATGTCCTAAAGAGATCTACTACAGTTGTACACAGGATCAAGAACAGGATGAATGCTTTCCTCCCCAGTGTCTTCGTGATATATGGAGCTAAAGAGTGGGCAAACCTGCATTCGTTTTGTAGGTGTATCTAAATAGTGACAAAGCCAAATAGACGCTATTCGTATTCGTGTATTTTGAAGAGAGACGTGCCGATACTTTGATGTATTCCACGAGCTCTAATTCAAGGTAATATCGATCTAAAGAATCAAAGGGACTGTATTTAAATAAACAAACTCCTATTTCAAATTGAAAAGACTTGAAAGTAGAAAGGCCGTGGAGAAACATTAGACAAGACATTCTGTGTCCATGAGAGCAAAATCACCATGGAAACCAAAACGCACGTTTGATTCAGGTATCTTCAAAATGTGTCTTTTTATTGTCGTACCGGTAAACTGATTCAAATTTCTTCAAAAGTGTCTTTTGTATTGTCGTAAACTGATTCAGATATCTTCAAATGTGTCTTTATTATCGTTAACTGATTCAGATATCATAAAATGTGTCCTTTTAATGTCGTAAACTGGCCAAAAACTGGTACAAAACGACATCACAAAGCTTGAAGACTGGGAGATGAGAAGAAGGTCAACGTCTGTACAGCATTGAACAGGACGAACTGGGCTCAGGCGTCCTGAGACGGATGATTACGTTATGCCTTCTTAACACCGTTCTGTCTCCCCTCCATACCTCGTTCGTGCGTCCAGATCGTTGGTGACTTGTCTGGAAATAACGTCATTGTCTGGGGGTGAGATGACGTCAAATTATACTTCTTAAATGACGACGTTGGTGGTTCACATCCTGTCGCGAGGGGAGTACGTCTCGGTGCTGCGTGGGTCACGTGATCAAGTTGTCTCACAGCGCCGACAATGTCGCCCTAAGGCTATGAATAGAGTTCGACTCCAATGCTGGGGAAAGTGGAGATATAATCACGTGGCAAGAACAAAAGGGGAAAGAATTCTGAAAATTGAAGACTATGAGCAGAAGTTGAAAAGTATCGCGGCTGAGAGTATTTCCTATATGGGAAAAGGACTGCACAAAACACTCATCAAAAGGAGACATCGGCTGTCAATAAAAAAAAATCCCCAAATCCAGACCCAATGTACATTTTGTTTGAAACAAATGACAGTTACTTTATTGCACGGTGAACGACTTTTTCTAGACACAAAGCACCTGAATGCCGAACAGAGAATCTCGAGTTTGAATCTTGATGGAATTTTGAAGGTGAGATATTTTAGGACGCCTTGAGATGGGGGCACACCCAATGATCCTTTTTCGATTGTCTGGAGGTGAAGTCAAGATGGGTGCTTGTTGTCTTAGTCACTCGAGAAACTTGGCCACAAATCTCATCGTATCCATTTGACATGAAGTCATGTATGGGGGCTGAGTGGGTAGGAAGGGCAAAGGACACCTTGGATTAACTAGAGTCTACTAGATACACTTCCGGTACGTCTGCATCACTGAAGTTGATAATAATCAGATTTTTACCATCGTTACAACTTTTTTTTTTACCGAGTGAGTTATATAGATGTGCTTTAAAGAGAGAGAAATCAAATGCTAAAGATATTTGATTAACATTGTCATTTGTAATGTTAATTTAATTGTGTGTCTTTACATGGATTTTCCTAATAGAGATTGATCAGGAAATGTATAGAAATACAATTAGCTATCATGAAAAGACCAGAAATAATAATAATTATTAGGAATATTTTTACAAATATCTTTCAAACCAAACAAAAAATCCTGTCCACAGAAGACAATAAATAAGTGACTTATCCCCTGACTGAAGGGTCAAAGTTGAAGGAAGGTGACAGGGCAAGTGTCTGGGGAACAGAAAAACCAAAGCACTCACTAGAAACCCACCGACAGACCGGAACTTGATATGTCTGGGAGGGCCCGGTAGGTGTGCGTGAGTGTACGTGTGCTTAGAGAGGCGTGACAAACTGACAGCCACTGTCCACCCTTCAGTTTGCCCTGGTCACCAATTTGGTTAGAACGTTGTTTTGGGTAACGGCGCCCTACAACCCAATTTGGGCGGGAGCACTACTCCACACTCACGTCATCACGCGCACTGTGAGTATAGGCAGAGGGAGGGAAATGAGAGGTTCAAGGAGGGAGGACAAAGGCAGAAAGGAAAAGAGAGGCAGAAAACGAAAGAGACAGAAAGAGAGCGAGAAACACGGAGAGACAGAGAATAAGAGATAGAGAGTGAAAGAGAAAGGTAGAAAGAAATAGAAAGAGAAAATGAGAAAGAAACAAGTATAGAAAGAGATGTTCAGAGAGAGAGAGAGAGACAGGTAGAAAGAAAGAAAGAGGGAGAGAGAGATGTCAAGAAAGAGGAAGGGACTGTTCTTCCCTTCTTGCTTGCCCTCCCCTACACCAACTTCTTTCTGGTAGTCTCCCACCAGGCTTGGAATTGATCCCGGAAAAGAAGCGAGCTGTGGACACAGTGAGCCTGAGATAAATCTATAGGCCCTTCCATGGTCAGTCGGTGGTCAGTTTCAGTCGATTTTGTTGGAAATTCTTTTTAGTCGTGTGGCTTAACATAATGTCCTATACATACTTTCAAAACACTTGCTTCATCCGCGGGGGGCCAGAATTTTATTTCCTATTTTTAAAGCGGTTTTTAATCGGTGTGTGTATGTGTGTGATAGATTATTTATTTATAGTTCGTCCATCGTGGTTCGATGATGACCACTTTTGTCATCTATTAAAACATCCACCCTAAGAAATGACATATGTTGAGTAGCTAAGTCACCTTAGATAGAGTTGAACGTCCCTTGTTAGAATCCCGGAAAAACATTAAAGAATTTCGAATTTCAGTAAAAACAGAGATGTTGAAAAATCGGGATTTTTGGGACGCTTCTAGAGTCCACCCTAGTCTAATGGTCAGCTGACATTTGGGGGGGGTAGAGTAAATGTGGATGGTCCTATGACATCCTCCTTAACTGACCATCATTTGTATCTTGACATCGCAAAGTTTGAAAAAAAGGTTACTTTAATATTAAGATTTTTTATTTTTTTTGTTTGTTACAGAAAGTCAACGTTTCTTTTTTTTTTTTAAATTTTTAAAATTTTTTTAAAATTCCTTTCCTTGAAATCAACAGACAGTTTTATTTGTGTTTCATCGTTCTGACCATAGCTTTAATATCCAGGCTTTGAGTCACTTCCAGACAGAAAGGGCCGTAGAAATAGAATGAAGTCTTAAGCCGCCATTTAATTTTGGCCAACATTTTTTTAAAAAATCCGGCCTTCCACCTTAGATGTTGAGGAGATGCCAGCTTGTCTTGACTTTATATTCCTTGTATGTTCGCTTCACCCTCGTTCTGTTCCTTCCAGGCGCGTGCTATCTCGTTCCCTATGTCCCTCTGTGTGTGTGTGTGTGACTAGTTTGATGTTGTGATCAAGTTGTAGCAGACGTCAAATATTGACAATGAAATCTTCAACGTGCTTCGTGTTTCCCATTCATCAGTTTGTTTCTTCCAATATGTGGACCAAGAAGGCAGCGGGATTTTATTTCTGGTAGACAGACCTAGCCAGATTTAAAACAAGGTCAATATCGTATTTAAAAAACAACCAAACTAGATAGACATTGGTAACGATTGGTTCGGGGTTGTTCACTGGAACATATTGCCTTTAAAATAATTTACGGGCACAACCATTGAAATCAACAAGAAAACTTTTAAAGACATTCACTGTTAACTCCAATCTAATCGCAGACGATGAACAGGAGAGATAACTCACAATTGCTCACCAGACAAGGAGGAGAGAACTATTATTTCCACTACTGGCAATGATATCATGGAATCAAATACATGAGATTTTTTTTTTAAAGGGAGGGGGTGTGGAATTATGACATAGTCTCCCTACTTTAGTTTTGTTTTAGTCATCTGGATATAGGCACCAATGACAGTGTTACTGTAAACTAAGATGCGATTAGATGGGGGGGGGGGGAACACAATAGAGTACTAAAGTATAGTACGTAGCCTCCTTGATATTTTTTTACCCTCTGATTAGTTAGTTAATGTTTTTAAACATCTAGATTCTAAGTAGAAAAAAAAAAGACCTACATGATTCATAGGGCTGACAGAGTCAACTAAAGCCTTAACAATCAAATATTGTCTGAATGGAATCTCCTGGTGCCCTTCAGACAACCCCAAGGCGCAGACAGACTAGGAATGGTCTATAGTAGTCTACAAAGACATTGCACTACATGTGTTGGCCATGCCAGTACCTCAAAGGATTGAAGTTTGAGCAGTGACCACAAGACAATATATTCTATACTAGGTCTCGAAGTGCAGTCTTTAGTTCTCTTGTCACAGAGCCATTCAATTCCCATTCTTTGAAAAAAAAAAATTCCATCTCGGCTCCAGGAGAGCTGGAGTGAGCGTGCCCTTAGGCTTGTGTGATCAGGTTATTGGGATGTGGAAGAACAATCAAGGAAAAAAAATGCATTTTAAATGACGTCTCGAAAACGTAGATTTGAAGCAGGTCTCATGCAGAACTGGACTATGTCAAAGCAATTGGAACAGCGGACGAGACGGATTCAATGAATACACGTCTGACCAATGCAGCCTAAAAAACGTCTTTAGGTTTAAGCTTCCGCTATTGTCGCTGGATTGGTTTCATAATAGTAACAATAATTCTAAAGTGTTTAGGTGATCAAGTAAAGGTAATTTCTGGATGGATGGCACTTTAGAAGGAATTGGAAACTTCATTGGCATAAGCCAACGTAATGGATTCGCTCCAGATATTCCCTACTTCAGTGCTGGGCTCGTGACTCTACAAAGATAGCCAACTACATTAGAACTAATCACGGACAACAAATAGTCTCAAACTTACCTGATGGACTGTGTCACACTTAAATCTTAACGCATAAAGTGTACATGTAATCAGCTCATAAGTACCGGTAAGAGAATAAAATATGATTCAATAACTTTCAAGACAAATGTAATGATTCTAATGATCAAATAACTGGGTAACAATCCGAACATCTCGAGTAAAGATATCAATTCTTAAGCATCTGATACTAAGGAACACTTTCAAAGCAACGCAATGGGTTCTAAATTCGTTGTTTCACTGTCATTTTCGGACAGTCACAGAAAACAAGAGCCGAGACTTACCGTCGGATGGTATTGTGGGATTTGAACCTTAGAGTGTCGTGCCCTAACAATACGTTCTTAGTAATTCATTTGAATGGGCTTTGGTGGTGGCTGGGGCCGGCACCTTCGACAGAGAGGAGGTCACGTTGGGGCACTGACCACAAGATCCGCTAGGCTTTGGTCAACACAAGGCCTTGCGTCTGGACCTGTCCTACTAACTGCACGCTAATATATCAGAGGTCAAAGCCTTTGCTAGCCCGTGGTGAGTTCAGGTGGTCTGATTGGACGTCCAAGTCTACGGATTTCCCCGCCGTGTCCCTGGGAGCCGCAGAGCAAAGTGGCTGTGTTTTAATCTACTTCTGTCGGCCACTGATTGAAATCGCCTATCTAAGCCAAAGCTACCAAGACTTTCTTTCTTCAACGTTTCTCAAACCGGCGGGAGGCGGAACCCCCACGGGAGAAAGTTTTTTTCAGGTCATAAAATAGAAACTTGAGTGAGAGAAAAAAAAACGAGAACCGCTTCTTTAAGACGTTCAGTAGGTCATTAAGTCTTCGCCCCTGCTTAGCTAGGAAACATCATCCTTACTGTACACTTGAACAGAACGGATTGAGTGTGTTCTTAGAAAGTCTAAAGTGCCCACTGAAATACACAGTCTTAACTAGCAGTCCAAAAAGTGTCGAAAAATTGATTTATCACCAAGTTTCACAGTTTAAAAAAAAAGTTTCTTCCTGAATAAACCTCGGCTAGGCACAGGGGGTAAGTAGATGGTTCAAAGCGTAGGTGTATCACACAGTCAACAGCTTTCAGAGAAACAATGACATGGTTTGATTTTGATAGGAACATTTACTTTCTTATCAATGTATACAATTCACGCTACATGTAAGTAAAAGACTATGTTTCAGAGCAGCAGTCACGTGATTACGTCTCGCTATGTAGGTCTTCAGTTAAATCTTTGAGTACAAACAAAAAACATATAAAACATAAAAAAACAACAACAAAGAAACATAAAAAACAACAACAACAAAGAAACATAAAAAACAACAACAACAAAGAAACATAAAAAACAACAGCAACAAAGAAACATAAAAAACAACAGCAACAAAGAAACATAAAAAACAAAAACAACAAAGAAACAAAAAACAACAACAACAAAGAAACATAAAAAACAACAACAACAAAGAAACATAAAAAACAACAACAACAAAGAAACATAAAATGCAACAACAGCAAAGAAACATAAAAAACAACAACAACAAAGAAACATAAAAAACAACAACAGCAAAGAAACATAAAAAACAACAACAGCAAAGAAACATAAAAAACAACAACAAAGAAACATAAAAAACAACAACAACAAAGAAACATAAAAAACAACAACAACAAAGAAACATAAAAAACAACAACAACAAAGAAACATAAAAAACAACAACAAAGAAACATAAAAAACAACAACAGCAAAGAAACATAAAAAACAACAACAACAAAGAAACATAAAAAACAACAAAAACAAAGAAACATAAAAAACAACAACAACAAAGAAACATAAAAAACAACAACAACAAAGAAACATAAAAAACAACAACAACAAAGAAACATAAAAAACAACAACAAAGAAACATAAAAAACAACAGCAACAAAGAAACATAAAAAACAACAACAACAAAGAAACATAAAAAACAACAACAACAAAGAAACATAAAAAACAACAACGACGACAGCTGCAGAATGAAACTGAGATCAACATTCTTGAAAACTTGTTTCTGTCTTCAGTGCTTGTGTTTGTGTGTGTTTTATCACGCTCACATCAGCAATATTTTAAGTTTTAATATGACTGCCTGTTATGGCAATCTGAGCATTTAAAACTCCATAGAATCCTAAATGCTGCTGGTAAAGTCATTGGCAAATAACAAATCCCATTAGGGCAGCTGTATGAGACAAACACCCATAAAAAAGCTAAAAAGATTCTAGAAATTAAAAATCAACTTTTGGGTCAGGATTTTGTTATTTTACCATCACAAAACAGATACAAGACACCGATAGCAAAGACAATCAGACACAAACACTATTTTGTTCCCCTAGCAATCAAATCATTAAATAGAAACAATTTGCTATAAACTTTTCACATGTAAATTATGAGTGAGTCTGGTGTGAATGTACATTTTTTTTCCTAGTTACAATGTTTTGCTTGATGTAATTGTAAGACAAATTTCCTTACGGACAATAAAGATTATTATTATTATGAATGTGCTCTTACCCAACAAGCGATGCATGGGACCACATTCATGGGACCACAATTCAAAGGACTGTCTCATGCACAAACTAGGACTAGTCTATCTACTGGCCAAAGTAAGCAGCAGGACGAAGCACTAAGCGCAATGAACTTAACCCTCCTGTCTGGACAAGCGGCCGGAATGTCCAATTACTTAGTTCGAGACTCGACCCTCTAACCCGCCTGGGAGTTTCTACAAGGAACATGTTCACAAGGACAACTTCCAGACGACCGGGGGGGGGCACACACTTAGAGGGGAAGTGTGGGGTTGTGTCAGGGGGGTAGAAAGATGTGGATGAATACGTGACCATTGACTCACATACCTACACGTCACTATTCCCCCCCCCCCAACCCAGACATAGTGAGCCAACGTACAAACGTGGACGTGTCAGTCTCCCCCCCCTTTCACTTTTATCATTTCATCTGCGACAATCCTCCTCAGAGTTTCATCAGACATCACACACAAACACACACATACCTTAACACAGGTAGACAACTCGAAAAGGACTAGGAATTTCTGAGATTCAGCTCGTGCTGAATTGTGTTTTGCTGAGCACCTAAAGGCAACACTAAAACCTTCACCCCAGACATGTCCACAAAAGAGACTGAACCAGAGATCACCGAGAACGCTATCGGAGCATACAAGACGTGTTATGCTAAAGCAATTTTTAAAAAAAGTCTTATATCTCCTAACCAATTTCAAACAAACACATATCCAACATATAGCTACTGATATATGTAAAAGCCCTGATTATTAGAACGCTCAGGTACAAAAAAAATTAAACTGTCTTGGTTTCATACTCTAAAGGAGCAATAAACTAGATAAAAACACCAACACAGCCAGACACATTCTGGCAGATAGGAAATGAAGATCTGAAGAAACTGAAGAGACTAGAGAGCTTGGCCGACAGACAGACTCCTGACAGACCAGATCAATACAGACAATCCAGCATCTGTCGCAGCCAACACTTAAAGCCCTGCTGCCGTCTCTGCCAAACTAAAATTAGCTTGGATGCCGGAAGCGTCTTACCCCCCCCCCGTTTTTTTTTCCAGGCCTATACCAGTCTCACTTCTTAAACCCTCCCCCCAATGATATCGATTCCCGGGCAAATTAGGTTCAAATTTATGATTTCACTCTTCTTCTTCGCGTAAAACTTGGGCCGTTCCCTTGATATCAAGGTCATTAACTATTCACAGTGTGTCAATGAGTTTAGCAGACTACAAAGACTTGACGCAGACATAAGTTAGCCTTGGGAAACCTGAACGTTTAGGCAATCACAACAAATACTTGTATACAAACTTCTACCGAGCTCTAAGTATTTGTATATTCAAGTCAATGCCACAGCCTTTCAAAACTAACGCTATAAAACAAACGATTCGTTCCTGTGGTTTTTTTTTGTTTTTTTTTGGAAAAAGGGGGGGGGTCATAAAAGGTGGGGAGAGGGGGTACTAACACCAGAGGAGGTTTACAGTATACAGCACACAAACTACTTTTTTTTTAAAACTTGCTTAACCCTTTCTAAGAAGCCGCAATGAAACGACCAAAAAGTATTGGTATTTCTTTTTGGGTTTGCGGCACATTTGTGCACAATTTAGGCCATGTCGTGCCCGTAATCCCCCCAGGGGTTAGTCTCCCTTCGTAACACAAAACAAGGTCTATTCCCAGTTAAGATAGTAAAAATTTATTAATTTAATAAAAAATCTGCTGTAAATATTACATGTTCACAATTTCTTTGCACCTATCACAAATCAAACCTTCGCAGACAACCCCGCCTCCCGGACTATTAGTAAGTGCAAAGCCCTCAGCCCCCTGGATGACAAAGTGGTCATCATCGAACCACGATGGACGAACTATAGACATTGTCACTGAACACTGTGTGGCTTATAGATCAAAATGCCGAGTCCAACAAAAAATGATGTATTCTATAACAGTCAGTGCCCTTGCCGACCTCTCATAGACACGGATATAAAGAATTCATCTCTGTCTGAACTCAACAAATAAACGCAAACCTAACCCTTTTTGTATCTGGTCAAAACTCCGATGAGTATTAGTTAATGACTCTAATTAGCCTAGAGCTATTCGCAGAACATCGACCTCATCGAACAGGTTTATACGGAGAATACAATTCTTACATCTTCTACCTTCCAAAATACTTAGAGCAGCGGTTCTCAACCTTTTCAGCTCGGCGACCCCTTTTGCAATCCCCCAATCTGCCGCGGCCCCCCACCCCGACACACCCATACAGCAATAGAAGAGTAGGCAATAACACTCAATAGTTTCGATGGTCTTAAGCGACCCCCAAGGGGGTCGCGACCCACAGGTTGAGAACCACCCAATGTGGAACATAAACGCGTTTATGTTTGTCCGCTATACTGTACGCAATATAAATAAAACTTCAATTATATTACTTTAATAACAATACTGTGATTTGTGATTTTGGGCACATCGGCACAATTAAGGCCATGTCGTGCCTGCAGTCCCTCAAGGGCCACTCTCCCTCCACACAACAAGGGCCAAATTCCATACAGTCAAATCATTAAAATCAAGGTCTATTCACAGTTAAAATAGTAGAGGTAGTAAAAATTTAATAATTTGGTAAAAATCTAATGTAAATAGTACATGTCTACAGAATTCATAAATCAGATCTTCGTAGACAACCCCACTTCCCGGATAAAGCCCAGTACCTTCCCAGGGTCGACATTATTGAATAGTGTTTTTAAATTAGTGGCTCTAAAATATTTTCCCCTGACATCCTGGTATCTGGGGCAGTCGATGAGGATATGTTCCACGGTGAGGCGAGAGTCACAATACTCACAAAGTGGGGGCTCTTCTTTCTTCAGCACAAAAGAGTGCGTGATGTAGGTGTGGCCAATCCTAAGTCTGGACATGGTCGTGCTACCACGCCTTGTCAGACCCTTAGATGTGGACCGCCACCTGACATCCGCCACAATCTGCCTGAGTTTATTGTGAGTCTCAGCCTCCCATCGGTCCTGCCACTCTTGGTAGGTGGCAGAGGCAATACTTTGTCTCAGGTCCGAGAAGGGAATTTGGGTTCCGGACACCGCATGATTTAGGGCTCTCTTTGCTTCTCTGACTGCGGCTTCGTTTCCCTCAATGCCCACATGGGAGGGGACCCAGATGAAGGTGACATCCCTATGGTCGGCTGTTACTAGTTTGCTTCTTATAAATTAGATGTAAATAGTATAATATAATTAAAAGTAAGAAAACCTTTAATTCATAATTATGTCCTTTGTTTGAAATCAATAGTTCTAACTCCTATGTGATTATTCTAGATCTACTTGATTATCTATCCTTTTCTAGGGCTCTACTCTAGAAGTTGTCTCTAGTGCTAGATCTAAAATAATTTAAGAGTCTGTCTACTAGTAGTACTAGTCTAGGACTAGACCTACATCTAATAAGTCCTCTAAGTCTAAGAACACAGATTATAATAATTATATTATAGATCTAAATATTTATGTCTAGATCTATGGACTTATTGAGAACTAAATTTATTACATATGATAATGATACATAGAAATCTAGAGATCTATCACCTTCTAAGTCTATTTCTTTAGATGCTAAGATAGATCTAGATTTAGTATCATCTAGTAAAATCTAGTAATCTAGTGCTAGATCTAGTAGATACTAATTTAGACTATGTAATAAGTAGATTAAGATCTTATTTAGATCTAGGCCTTAGCCTTACTGTGTCTAAGTTAATTAATTACTTTTAGATCTAGATATAGATCTCTAATAACCTATTTGAAAACAAATCCTTTTCTTAGAATAGAAACCTAAGAAACCAGTTGAGTTAGTCACAGTTAGTGTTAGAATAGCGCCTTTGTCTGGAAAAGAATGGGATTGGAATGGAAAATTAGGTTTATTAGCACTTACTAGATTCTAAGAATAGATCTAGTATCTTCTAGACCTGAGTACTAGATCTAGATGTAGATATAGATTTATGTCTAGATCTAGCTCAACCATATCTTCGTAAATTTAGGACACACCGGGTCCGGGAGGAGATGAAATGTAAACAATAAACACAGACCTAGATATATTTTATTTTGCATTCAGTATTTTCATTTCGCATTATTAATAAATAATGAAAAATTGCGATTTTTTTTTGTGTCGGAATTCAGACTTGGCGGAACAAAAAATCGTGAATGCGGAACATGTGAGCTTTTTTGATGCTTTTGCGGGACGGTTCCGCATTATGCGGGACTGTTGGCATGTCTGCTAGGGTCTGGCGTAATTCAAATGTGAATAGGAAGGCGAGACAGATTTGAAATTTTGTTTAAATATTATTTCCTATTTTTATACTAGAATGTATCTTATCACAAGTTGAATCTATGCATATTGTTATATATGGTAATGAAAATTAAGTTTGTTAAAAAAGAAGTCTGTTCCAAATTAATTCAAGTTATTTCAAGTTCTACAGTAAGAATATGACACGCCTACAACGGTTTAGTTGTACTAACTGTTAGGAACTATAAATCAACGGTCGACCAACAACGCGTATGTGTCTTTAGGTCATTTCTTGCTCATTGTTGCACATTTTAGCAGCACCACTTTACAGACAAGGGAAATAACAACAACGCGAGTTCTCTCTCTTTATTTGTCCACAGCAGAACATATATTTCCATCACTAATAGTTCACATTGTGTACATTCAAATAGAGATTCAGTAAATACGCATGTGTCTGACCCAAGTCACAGCTACCACTAGAGAAGCGCAGAGGACAGCTGACTTAAATATCGATTATTTGTCTAAATGCCATGAAAAGAATCACATTATAATTGTATGGTCAAGCAGAAGTTGAGTGGCAAGGTAATAGTCTCTTTTGAAATGACTTGTTTCAGCTACATGCAAAATGAACCAGTTAGCTCTGGCTACAAAACACTCATTATGGCAACTAGGTCAATCAATTATATACTTATTTTGGATATAAACAACTTTTATGTACATGTGTGTCTGTGTGTGCCGGAGGGGGATTGTTATTGAATCAGTCATTCTCTGGTACTATCAATAGGGCGGACTTAGGCCACTGCAGCCTATGTGGTCGCAGTGGGCTCCGCGCTAGGTCTAGATGTCAATTATTTAATTATACCATTATAACTTATTAATGGCGAACTGAAAGGGTTAATATGTGTGCGGCCTACTGACACAGATGATTCAGGCCAATCACACAGGTCAAGGGCTGTTGAACAAGGGACATTACTGCTAATGCACGCAATATGACCAATGGTATGGTCATGTGACCAAAAAGTCTTGACAGACGAGAGACTGTGCGTTAGAAAGGAGTTGAGTCCAGGACAGAAAGCAGTAAGGACTGTGTGTTACCTTGGAAGTCCTCGAGAATATAGCTGTACGAGCTAGAGAGACTTGTAGTGTTTATTAGGTAGTTTTGTTAAGTACAAGAAAGCATTTGAAGTTAATGTAGCCAATTGTGTTGAATTGGCTGTCGATATAATTGTAATTAAAACGCCATATTGTTTATTGAAGCTCTTGTTGTCAAGTTCTTGTATTAGATGTGCTGTGTTGTGTTTAGCAGTGTTTACAGAAGGCCCGATTAAGAAGATCATAATATGATAACGTGGGTTCAGCGGCCTTTTGTGTTGTGTTTATCAGTGTTTACAGAAGGCCTGATTGAGAAGATCATAACAATAGGATAACATGGTTTCAGCGGCCTTCTGAATTTTCCAGGGCCTGCTGGAAATCTCCTGTAATTGCAAAATATTTTTTTTTTTAAGTCATGGAAACGTCCTGGAAAAATAGACAAAATAGTCATTTTGAGGTGTCAATCCTACTCGCGATTAAAAAAAGGCTTTGTCAGGTTTCATTTGATAAAAATTTATTGCAAAGACGAATGTGTTTTCTAATACAAAATCCTAATTTTGAAGTTATGCTTATCCCTAGCAAGACTGGGCCCTGCGCAATCCGTTTCGCATAGGACTCCGCAATAGCTAGGGCCGGCCCTGACTATCAGGATAGTGATTCATTACAGGGAAACATTCATTCTAGTACCCTCAACACTGGTTACTAAGCAATTTTCCTGTTTTGCCAGGTCAGCAAAAAATGTTTTAATTTCGTGATTTAAAAAAAATATATCTCAAAACGTAACGGATATAACTAAAACAATAAAGTTTGGGGGGGGGGGGGATAACCACTTAAAGGTGGTGAAATCAAACTTAGTACTGCTATCTCAGGTTTGTTTAGTAAAGGAAGTGCTTCAACTGAAGTTAGGACTGTAAAAACAAAAGTCAAGTTCCCCTTTAGTTTGGACTGCTAAAAAGTTTAGTCAAGGTACTTATTTCAATCCTTGCGATTTTTGCGTCAGATCACTCAGACGATGTTTATATGGCCTACGGTAAACGAGGGTGTCGTGTGGCCAACTAATGGCTCGAACACATTTGAGTTTCGTGGATTCAGGGGGCTCCCAGAACCTTGGTAAACTAGTGAAAGGCCAATGCTTATTACGAAGCAATTAAAATTCGAGTAAATAACAGGATGAAAGAACAATTGGATGTGTCCGGAAGGCTCTAGGTGTAGACTAGCTTGGACTTGAAGACTTCTGTGTGACAACAAAACATGCCGGCGTAATGGTAGAAAAGAAGAAAGAGAAATCAATATGATTTCCAAGCAGTATATAATACGGGGAGGGGTGGTCCAACTCGAATCCCCCCCCCCCAGGGGCGCTGCCTATGAATAGAAACATGTACAGCGGATGAGGGCATTCATGTCTATCAAAGAGCTACTCCCATTCGGATCAATACTTTCTTCCACACTAACCCAATTCATAGCTTGATCTTACAACTTCCAGACATACATCCTCACACATCCACACACACACACAGTCCTACAGAATATCTACGTTCTCACAAACACATATACATTCTTTCGGAGATTGAGGGAGGGAAGATAAGGCCACAAGGACACCTCGTAACAAACTGAATTAAGGTTCTGCGTGACGAGAGGAGAGAACAAATGATCACAAAAGTTTGCAGTTGACTGGTAGATATTTTGGCACATCGGCCCAATTTAGGCCATGTCGTACCCATAATCCCTCCAGTAGTTTGGTATTCATGTAGTAATATATCAATATGTAGACATTGTTATTGATACGTTTTCTCTCTCTCTGTTCAGAAACGAATCGTTTGTTCTATCATGTTCAATGCTACATGTTAATACGTTAAGTAGAACACAGCTCCAGAATGGTCAGTTGTAGTCAGAAGGTACTCTCTTTCAGACGGAGGATTACCTTATAGAAACTATACTACTATATTTAGTCAATCTAAAGACAAATGCATATTATAGAATCCATATTCAGTTTTTTTCTTTTCTATTTAACAGATGCAGGAACCACTAAATAGCTAATTCTCGAGCCTTCCTTCAACAGAAAGAAAGGAAGTTCGCTACTACAGTACTACACATAGAAAGTCATGCCACCACAGTACTACACATAGAAAGTCATGCCACCACAGTACTACACATAGAAAGTCATGCCACCACAGTACTACACATAGAAAGTCAAGCCACCATAGTACTACACATAGAAAGTCATGCCACCACAGTACTACACATAGAAAGTCATGCCACCACAGCACTACACATAGAAAGTCATGCCACCACAGCACTACACATAGAAAGTCATGCCACCACAGTACTACACATAGAAAGTCATGCCACCACAGTACTACACATAGAAAGTCATGCCACCACAGTACTACACATAGAAAGTCATGCCACCACAGTACTAGACATACTAATACACATACCCCCCCTCTCCCATTTTCCCCCCATTTCTAGCTGCTTCCATCCAACGACTTACCAAGACCAAATAGAATCCTGACAGTAGCAAGCCAACCATGTGACACCAGTCAACGAATGGTCAAACTAATTCTTTATAACACTGATCTAATCAGGTCACGTTTGAGACGCCATTCCTGTAGCCATGACAACCACCACAAAAAGGGTTGGGGGGGTAGAGGGGAGATAAGTGAGCCGGGGTGCCATAGTAATATTTCAGTTGAAGTCACAGACGAGTCATATTTGTCGAGAGCCCTGTTGACAATTTTTGGCTCACCTTTTATCTCAGTCCAAGCGAGACATCACCAAGAGTTCTCTAGGAGACATCAGGAAGAGTCCTATGCTAACACTGAAGGTAGATCTATAATGTGTTTTTAAAGTGTACAATTAAGTTGTGCTAGGATAAACTATTAGAGACAAAGCTATTTTCATTCGTCTTTGTTTTATTAAAGCGCTCATCCTTGTATCTCCACACCCGGTTATTTAATAATGAAAATGCATATGTGTTTAAACCACACACAAGAAAGGTGGCCTGCCTAGTCGTGTGGAATGCGAAACGATGATTCTGAGTTCGATCCCTGGCCGCTGACTTGCTGCGGGGGCGACCTAATCCTCTTCATTTCGGATGGAACGTTTGCCACTTGTCAAACACAACAGCAAAACAAACCGCAGGGCTCATGTGTTTTGTCATTTTCATCTAATTAAAACAGAAAGACTCACTGACAGAGACATGCGCAGACACTCTAATTCAGAGACTTTAAAAACAAAGTGAAATGAAACCAACACTAGAGACTGCAACAGGGGGAACACTACACTGCAACAGGGGAAACACTACAAGACAGAAAGAGAAGGGCGGTAACTCAAGGGAGGTAAGAGAACATAAGCCAGGGAACGTCGAAGATTTTGATGCTATGATGGAATGGCACCTGGATTTTTTGTTCTCTTTTACAACTAGACTTCACCGGGAGCTGAACATTGAGCGCCAAATATTAATAGAGAAATCAAGATACAGGTAGAGACATTGGAATGAGGTCAAGTCTCAAGAGAATAAACCTTCACATCGTATCACTTGGAACAGGAAAATAAGACGGGATAGCAACTGAAAGATGTCTGTAGTACTTACAACATCTGTCCGATGGACTGTTTCTTTTTCCCTAGTTTTTTTTCTTCTTGCCAGGTAGAGCAGATCAGACAGGGGCGTAGCTAGGAATTTTCCATCGTTTGAGGGGGGGGGCATGACCTCTTTGGGTGTGTGGGGGGGGGGGGCTGCATTTTGCGCAATATTTAATTTTTAATGTAAAAAACACTCATCCGGGGACCCTCTCAAGTGGGGGCCCGGGGTGATTTTCCAAATTCTCCCTCCTCCCCCCCCCCACCCTAGCTACGCCTCTGAGATCAGGTACAGCCAAAGAAGATGTAGAGATAACCGAGCAATATTCCAAAACTTTCTTAAGCTCTAGAGATAATCGTGGAATATTCCAAAACTTTCTTAAGCTTTAGAGATAACCGAGCAATATTCCAAAACTTTCTGAAGCTCTAGACATAATCGAGCAATATTCCAAAATTTTCTTAAGCTCTAGAGATAATCAAGCAATATTCCAAAATTTTCTGAAGCTCTAGAGATAATCGAGCAATATTCTAAAATTTTCTTAAGCTCTAGAGATAACCGAGCAATATTCCAAAATTTTCTGAAGCTCTAGAGATACTCGAGCAATAGCCCAAACTTTTCTTTAATAATGCAAGCGAAGAATAACTTCAATTAAAAGCTGAACATTCCAAACTTCAATCGAACTTCCGCCTCTTTGAGTTCAGTGTATGTCCTAGAAGAACGGCCCTACATAATATAATGTAGCCATCATACTTAAGATAAATCTACAAGACGTCTTCAAGATTTCTCGTAATTCTAACAGAACATTGAGAGGTTAGAATTTGATCAGAGTTACATTAGAAACAGTCAAAACATTCTGTAGAAATCATTTCCACTTTGTGAATTCTTACATGGCGGAAGCTTCCTTCGTCCCAATGTGATGGGGCGGTACAAATATAAAAGAAGAGGATTAAACAAGTGTGAGGAAAAACGAGAATGAAGGGGGGGGGAATGCAAACATGGCCTGCAGTACAGGTAAAAATAGTTCACCTTTAATATATCAGATACCTACACACCAATAATTATCAACATCAGATGCCTACACCCCAATACCTCAACGCATCAGGTCAGATTATCAAAATACAAAGCCAATGTGAACAAACAATGTTTTTGTTTTGTTTTTTTTTTAATCGCGGAAAAGCATCTACGTACATGTCTATCAATCATGGATCTATTGCGCACCATCGCAGTAGCAGAGGTTTAACATCGGTCTGAATAGGACTGCCCAGTAAAACAATCATCTCTCTACCGATCTTCACTTCCTTCTCACATTGGGAAGAGAAACAAACTCGTCTGGATATCAAAAGCATTGACAATCGCAAGAGAAGTCCAATCAATGTCTACACATTGTAAGAGTTAGGCCAAGAATGAGATTTGAAGACCCTACCCGAGTTCAATGCATAGTTAGTAGGCCTCCAGGCTGGTGATGGCATACGTTGCACATAATTAAAGATAAAATACTGATGAGGTTTTAGCATTTAATTCCTTCCACAGTTTTGACAGGTTAACTTTGCCTCCGACAGCAGAGCTCCACGTACCCTAGGGTCAGTCAAAAGAGATTGGTCTCTCTCCATTCTAATGTTAACATTTGAAATGATAAGAATATCGTGTGTCCCTGCTAGATGATCATAGCAACAAATTCAGCACTGCTCCATGATTAGCTACCTCACCACAATCTCTATACACTGTTCTTGCTCTATCTAGAGAACGAACCATCCAATAAATCTAGTGTAGCATCAAGTAATATGTACCGTTGAGTAATACCCCATTCAAACCTTGCATTTGATATCGGCTTGTCAGACACACCCCTAACGGGGTTCAATAGTTCATCTACTAAACCATGGAAAATGTTTTAAACTAGAGCCAGCAGGTGGCGCTCACAGTAGAAAAGGTGGGAGAAGAAAAACGTCAAGCTGTCTGTACGGGGTCGTGTCAAAGGTCAGGGGCAAAGCGCTGCACCTGACAGGGATGTCTAAACGCATCCATCCAACGAGCTGACAAAAGAGATCATCTTCCAATGACAGCGCATAGCTTGTGGCTGACGTGTGAATGGCGAAGAAGATAATTGTTTCAGTTGAGTGTAACCATTTCATGAGATATACAGAGATTGTTTAAAAAAAAACAGGTTATAATGTACTTTTGAAATACTCTAGCCAACAAGGAGACTTCAAACTGCGTCTAACATTGAAAACAAATAGATGGAACACAAACTCCATCTAATCTAGTGTGAATCCTACTCCGTGCCTCAAATATTGACAGCATTTATTATATGGGTGTAGGGATGGACTTGCCATATATGCATTCGGGCAAATGTTCGGTGGGCTGAAACCAAATGGGCCGGTGTGGCTAAAAGTAAAACAGATTTTATTATGTTATTATATCGCGATTGATCCCGCCTAGCCTTTTATTAAAGATCTTTAAACAGACTTCCCAGTGTTATATTAGACTATGAAGACACGGACGATTCACATCCCATGGAACGCTATTTGTGGGCCACACCGCAAGGTATTACCAGGGCCGATTTTAACAAGCAGTCTTCTTTTTTGTAAGTAAACTATAGAAAGGAATAAGGACTACGTGAAATCCTTCCGGAGTCTATTAATATACATGCTTTTTATTTAGTTTTGCCACATCCAGTACAGACATAACCGTTGTCTGCCGGAATACGGTTTAGGTTCTCTTTCCACAGTCTACGACTGTCATCGGCAGTAGATTTCCGATTCGTCTTAAAAGGTATATCTCACGGCCTTTGTAATAGATCTCCAGCTGTCTCGCTCGGAAGCCGCCTGCTGCAATGTGCTCTTCTATGTCAGCATTAAAGCACCTCTGTTACGCCGACCACCTTTCAGTTCACCACAACGGATAGCCTTCGGCATACGGTCGTTCCCCATACGGGATAGGTAGATCCGTAGATCCATATATAACGGCAAAATATGTAGATCACAGCAAAGATTTGCGTAGCCACCGTGACATACTGCACTCTTTTCTGAATTATTGTTTTATCACAAAGAAAAGGACAAGGTCTTTAGATATACATCATAATCATACAGTATAGAAAAAAGAATAGAAAAATCCTGCCACTAGTTTTAAGTTACACGCAATAGGACCACAATGCACTGTAACAAAGCCTGCGAAGAGGTTTGATGTACTTAATTGTTGTCTTAACTCTTTCTCTCCGTAATTATTTACCACATTCTGGTGGAATCAACGTTGGTATCGTCAGTTCGGAGAGAACGAGTTAAAGACTGTCAAAAGGAGAACAACGGAAGTGGTGCATCGCGCGCCCCTAGTCTGTAGACTATTTTTTAAGAAATGCTTTCCTATTCAACGTCCACCTGAAACAGCTGATCAAGTGTGGTATAGAGACGAGACACGTTTGTGAAGATGATCAAGTAGTTTAGATTTGAGCAATTCATGGCACGATGTCCATCAAGCAATTTTGTTTTGTTTGACCTATTTCTTCACAAATGAAGATGATTATATCCTAGCCCAAACCCTCCTGCAGGACAACAAGGGGATGGCGGAGAGAGGGGGTTCAAACCCGGAATTATCGAGACGACAGTCTAGAGCGCATACCACACATCCATCCAATTTTTTGAATGAAAATGTAAGGGACAAAAGATGCCTGCAATTGATTGCACCATTTCAGACAGCGAATAAATAATAGGTCAAAGAGTGTGACATAAATTCTAACAAAAAGGGTCAGAGCGTGGAAAGAGTCCAGCCCGTGGAAGTCACTCAACAATCCCATCAATATTTCAGCCTCCCATTCCAACGTAATTACTACAACATTCTGAATCTAACGTTAACAGTCGCTTGTAAATCTCCATAAAATTTCACTGCCAGGAATTGTGTCCAATGACCATCTCAGGTCTAGTTAAACGGGGGGGGGGGAGGTAGCTATCAGCAGGTACACGACCTATAACAAGCCCCAATCATCCACGAGGGACTATTTTCAAAGTGGATGAAGAGAATATTTCAAGAGAATAGAGGCGGAAGAATTAGTCGGGCCCCAGAGCTCGGAGCGCTACTTTCGCGTGGTCTCAATCTCAACGCTTTGGTTTTCAATTTGACCACAGACCAGTGGTACTGGTAAATAAGACGGTCGTAGTTCTAGGGAAATATTTCGTTGGGTTCCAAAGTGTTGGGTTTTTTTTTTTGGTGGGGGGGGGGGCGGGGAGGGTTCAGTTCAGAAAGATGAACATTAGGTTTTAATAGTCTAGCGGCTATAAATTCCTGTATTCCGTTTGATTACATCCCAGTTCATTTCTTCCATCTCTACATGTCTATTTGTTAACCTGCGTGTCTATGACAGGCTAATAATAGACCGAATGCTCAGTGTTATGGCAGGCATGTGAACAACAGATGTCTTGCTAGTGTTTACAAGATTTGATTATGATGTGTCTATATATGCCCAACAGTTGGCATTCATTACTTATTTTACAATGAACTTCGCCAGGCACAAGCCAAGACAAAAAAAAAGGGGGGGGGAGAATATGCCAATCTTGGTAGCAATGATCGTAACGAAATATTTTGTATTGAAATATACCACATTCACTCTACCGCACATAAATAATAGGAAATATTCTGTCAATAAATTCACAGGGGCTGGAACTGCTCATCATCTGCATTGTCAGATAATTAACAAAAAAACAAAATGTATCTACTTTCTCTAAGTGAGTGGAAACTGTAAGATAGGAGCCCGATATGCTGAGACCTTGGGTTGAATGAAATCACTGAAAACACTCTACTGAAAAAAAAAATGAACTGGTTTTGTTGGAACCAAAAAGGAAGCTCAAATCGTTGTTAGTAATAATAAAGTAGTAATGCGTAGGACGTAATCATCTTCTTTTTTGAAGTAACGTCTGTATTATATAAGATAAGATAGTAGTTGCTGATGAATTGAGTTGGTGCGAGACTTCACCATAGGAGAGCAGCGCACATGAGTCTCTAGCCTTGACCTACAATGTGTGACCTACAAATTTCCATCAGGACAGAAGATAAACTGCGGCTGAGTCTATTATCACAGCACCGAGCAAGCCTCTCCCTCAACAATGTTGTTTTCTCTCCTCCCACCCCCAGCCCAGTGTGACAACAAAGACCCAAGTCCCTCAACTGTCCGCGAGGACGAGAAAATGAGCAGCCATTAGGTCCTAGGTCAGTCAAGTGTGAGCAACAGAGCGTAGGCCGCAATAGATGACTTGCAAAGAGGTGGGGGGGGGTAGGAAGTCTAGGAAATAATTTACGTTCGTAGCCACATGACAACGAGACTCAGCAAGGTCATCAAGGTCGTCTTGTGTCACTGGC
Source organism: Biomphalaria sudanica (assembly GCA_036873155.1). Lineage (NCBI taxonomy): Eukaryota > Metazoa > Mollusca > Gastropoda > Planorbidae > Biomphalaria > Biomphalaria sudanica. The sequence goes on from JAZGLO010004016.1 coordinate 3,123,926, forward strand.
ACATGTCAGTAACTTTTGAATCAGCGAGATCTACCAATATGTTATAATATACACTGCAGATAGCGAACTGAGAAGTGATTGCATATGGTCAAGTAAGTAAGTTCCTGTTTCAGACTTTGCGATCTACAGGGCAGATGATGTTAAGGTCATCTATTTCTTTGGTCAACGGTGAACGAGCAAGGTGTCCTGTGGCCAACACAACGACCAACCACTCTACTTCCCCAACTCAAGTCAGGTACCCATTTTGTTTAGAGTTGGATGGACTCAGGTACGCCCTAGGAATCCCGAAATTAAAAATCGCAGTCTTCAACGAGATTCGAACCCAGGACCCCAGGTCATGGTCAAGTTTGTTTGACATGATTTGGATGCTCTTTATAGAAATAAAGATTATTACTTCCTAGCACAATGACGGCGGGGAATAGCAGCGGATAGGACTCAAAACCGGGACAACTGAAACGACAGACAAGAGCGCATACCAGTCAGCCATTCAAATCTGTGTAAAACCATTTAAGTGACATTAATAACTTTCTATTCTAAAGTACCCATGGCAACCTAAAGCCATGTCACCCCCCTATTTAAAAAGAAGAAAAATCTGACCCAGGAAACTACAGACCAGTATCACTTACCAGCATCACATGTAAAATCCTAGAGCACATAATATGTAGCCACATCATAAACCACTTAGACAAACAAAATGTCCTCACACCATACCAACATGGCTTTAGGAAATATAGATCATGTGAAACACAACTAATAGGACTAATTGATGATTTTTCTAAAGATTTAGATAATAGTGAACAAATAGATGCTATCTTACTAGATTTTTCTAAGGCTTTTGACAAAGTTCACCACCATAGTTTGCTTAAAAAATTAAAATATTTTGGCATTAATGGTCCACTGCATCAGTGGATTAAAGATTTTCTGATAGGGAGAGAACAAACTGTAATAATAAATGGCTCTAAATCAACACCGATAACAGTAAACTCAGGTGTACCTCAAGGAACAGTCTTGGGTCCACTAATATTTTTAATTTACATAAATGATTTACCAAACTGCATTACTTCAGGAACAAAAGTCAGATTATTTGCAGACGATTGCATAATATATAGAACAATAAAAACAACACAAGACACAGATATTTTACAAAGAGAATTAGATGAATTACAGAAATGGGAATCAAATTGGAGCATGTCTTTCCACCCAGAAAAATGTCAGTTGTTAAGAGTAACAAAAAAACTAAAACAAATTAATTCCACTTATCTTATTCATGGCAAACCAGTAACACAGACTAAAAACGCAAAATACCTAGGTGTTATAATAAATGAAAAACTGTCATGGAATCCACATATTGATGAAACTATAAAAAAATCCAACAAAGCATTAGGATTTATTAAAAGAAATTTCTATAGATCAAATAAGAACATAAAACTAAAATGTTATTTAACCTTGGTTAGGTCAATAATAGAATATGCATCCTCCGTTTGGGACCCCTCAACTCAAGAAAACATTAAGAAACTGGAACAGACACAAAATAGATCAGTGAGATTCATAACAAATGAATATTCACATTTGACTAGAGTAACACCTATAGTAAAATCACTAAATTTAGAAAGCCTTCAGGACAGAAGACTCAAAAGTAAAGTAGCAATTATACATAAAAACACTGAACCATAATCTTCAAATACAAAAACAAAATTTAATAAATTACTCTGAAAGACACACAGATAAAGGCACATTCCTCGTCCCATATGCTAAGACAAATTTGTACAAGTACTCCTTCTTCCCTAGTGCTATTAGAGCATGGAATGGGTTGCCTAAGCTAGCCAGGAAAACCAGTGACTTGGCAGAATTTAAGTCATTGGTTAATATGCATGACTAAATGCATGACGCGTAGGACGTAATCATCTTCTTTTTTGAAGTAACGTCTGTATTATATAAGATAAGAAGAAGATAAGAATCCCGATCTGATAAGCTCATTTAATCCGCCAAACCATGACAATTTTGTTGAACTGACCCAAGAAAAGCGAGTGTGTTCCAATGCATGCGCTGATGAGATGCAAGATTTGGCGGGTTAACCCTAAAGGGTAACTGAACACAAGATTTAAGTTGCCCCATCATTCCCAGCCAACCCCAAGCCACTTTTCACCAGCCAATCAATACGCCCGTAACTTTCTGTTAATTTCCGCATATATATTTATTACAGAAAACACTTGAAAACTAAAAACAATTGAAAGCTTAAAAGCATGTCTGTATAGAAACAGAGAAGAGGTCCCGCTAATACCCAGTGCCGCACATGTTACCAAGTAGAAAGCTTAGAGGTCCTGCTTGCATAAGGATTGAGGACCAGTGATGATATCAAGCTAAAACACTCAGGTCTGTAATGACATTTTGGCCAGCTCGGTGCCATCCCAGACTTACACTCGGGGAGGAAATCACAATTTTTACGGCATGAGTGATAGAGACAGATAAAGGAGCGGGCAAGAGAGTGAGGAGGGACATGACAACGAGGAGTGCCGCCATAAAGCCCTAAACACGTAACGACCCAGACATCTTGAGGTCTGGAAGGTCTATATTTCTTTTATATGACCAGAACCATGTCTAATAAGCTTTAAATAATGAACGTAGTACAGTGATTCCTTGGTCAACTTCTTGATGCAGCGAATTAGTTCACTGACATGACAATAGCAAGGCTGGATTGCGACACTTAGTGTCTCACTTGCTTTACGAACCATACGAATAGTTTCAACTAGTATTTAAATACCAATCTATCTAGATCTGGTAAAGATGAGGAAGAATATTTTTCTTTCTCAAACCTGTTGTGGTAAATAATTCGTATAACAAAAATGATCTCGTTTAGAAAATGCGGAAATCTCTAAGTAGGCTGTGAATTATGTTTCTACGCGAGTACATCACTGAAGGAAGAAGTCTAAAGTTGCTTCACAACGTCAAGGTACACAACTTATAAAGACTTATAAAGCTTGAAATAACTTATATGTGAACAAAACTAGACATATATATATTTTTTTTTTTACAGTAAAAACAAATTCTACTTGAAATGAAATAAACTGATATTTAAAAAAAAATCAAACTCACTATAAAAACACGTCTTTACACTCTGGCTTTCTGGAGTCGTCTATCCTTTTACATTTGCATTATGCGAGACCCTATTTTAATTTTATCATCCTGCCTACATAGCCACCAACCAATCGTTAGCTTCTTCTCTCCGCCAGCTTGGAAGCACACAAACCAACACACTCCATAACACAGTGTAAACCTGTGACTGTCTTTGTTACAGTGAGTCTCACTTCCCAACATTAAACGTGTGTGTCTGTGTCAGCAAGTATGTTTGAACTTATGTGACTTCATTATGTCACAGCCTCAACAAGTCTTTAAAATGTACACGAGACATTGCCTTTTTTTTCTTTTTAAACCCATTTTTAAACGCGCACACGCACATAGGCAGAAATGTGAAGAACTTACCGGAACCTGAAAGACATGCACTGTGTCGTTGAGAAAACCAATCCGGATGTTGACGTACTTCCCCTTGCGAGGAGACTTGGGCGGCCTAGGGTCACTCATGACCTAATGTCTACACTGGACACCAACATAGCCTTCTGGTACATCCCAGGCTCTGACCTGAGAAGAAAAAAGATCAACTCATTACCAAAAAAAAACAAAAAACACTGACCTCGTGACAAGTTTCATTTTCTTTCGGCCAAAAGCCGATTCGGGGGGGAGTGGGATGCGGAGGAGAAAAATTGTCCAGAGGTCCGATAGTCAATTCTACTTTGTACGATCTGGGGAGGATATAACATGACGCTTGTTTTAATGGCACCCACACAAATGACGTCGTTGCCAGCTATCTGGTTGGTGCGTGGCGAAACCATTCATAACAAGAGTGTATTCATCGATCTTGGAGTTCCTTCTATTTCACTTAAATACGCACTCACTCACTCTCAAGATGTGATTAGACCTTTTTTAATATAAAAAAAAAAAAGTAGAGAGCCAGTGTAAGAATCACTGATGGTCAGTACCTAGTGCTTTTACATCAAATACAGTCGGCAATAGCGAACTTTGGGATAGTATTAAAACATTCTGATCCCAGAATGCCAGTAACTTTAAATCTAAATAGGTAAATGATAAGAATCAAGTGAGTGTATTTGCGAAATAATAATTCTGAACACAAAATGTCTTAACAATCCTACAACTACAATCTCACAAACTTCCTATCGCTAACCTTCATACAGTTGTGATGATTTCAATTCGGGCAAGTTACTCAAACTGAATATTTCAAACGTTTCACTTTTTCAAAAAATATACCAAAAAATAACATACTGTTACTATATCAAGGGAATAACATAAAATATGGTTCCGCAAGGTTGTCATTGCCGGAAGTGGTAATGGATGTAAGCACTCCACTACCTATAAAATTCTTCCTAATGGCATGTGTCTCAAATAGACTCAGACAACCAGTCCAGCTCCTGGCCTTCACGTGTGGCTCAGATATTGAGTCCGGCGGAACTGTTCTCACTAACAGGAGAAGAGGCAAAGGCGAGTAACTAGCGCCTTAACCAGTAAGCTTCAGGCAGGAGGGTCTCGTTCGCCATGGCTGGCTACACACCTAGGAGAAGGAAAACTCTGAATTCAAACCTCTGTTTCCTTGCAGCTATACCCAATCATGGGAAAGGCTTCGGAAGTCAACCTTGAGGAAAAATCATGAGCTGATGACCCTAAGGCAGTTTGCAGCACCCAGTGCTACACCCTGTCAGAGCCTGCGACGCCACATTGTATCGGCACTGCCGTTCCTTTGGATACATCAGCTGCGCGGAGAGGGAGGAACTGATGTGTGGGAGACATCGTTCTGACCACAGCTAATACCCAGGCATTCATCTCATTTTCATGAGATGACCCATAGTCGCTTCGCGACTGAAGGAAGCCATAAAACATAATACATAATGGAGATAACATTTTGTTTCTATATCACGAGACTAAAATTATACACAATGGTACTGCTTCTATATCAAGGGAATAATATTATACATAATGGGGATAGCTAAAACATCTCATGATCATACACTAGGCGACCTATCAGAGCATCACAGGCTAAAAATTCTCTCTCATGATCAAAATTTGGATGAAGTCAAATGGAAGAAAGAATTTAATACAACAAGTAAAGACAAAAAAAAAGATGTTCCCAGTCCTCAAACGCTGTCTCCTTGATAAAATAATTACAGAAATGAGTGCACAAATGCCCGCGGACAAATACAAACAAAATCTACAAGCTATTTGGATTTTGTATTTTCTTTGTTTCATATTTGAATGTCTTATGTTCGGTATAAAATCAAAGTGCTAATTTTTTTTTTACAAAACTTATATCAACTCACTCAGTCTGCCTGTCTTTCGATCTGTCTGTCTGATAAAAAAGTGTGTACGAGTTTTTTCTCTCAGACCCATTCTGTGATCAAGTTGAAACTTCGCACAATTATTCATTGGCATAGACACGGCATGAATATTTTTTTAAACTAACCAATTAGTCAATTAATTACTGGAAATTATTATTTTTTTGTTTGATAACAAAAAAGGAAATTGATCCTTCAGTATTCACATATATGGATAGGTATGTTGGGTTTATTCCCCTTAAATAATTGTTAACGCTATTTCTCACTCATGCATTCTACAATCAAATCGATAATTTAAATAGTTATTTATGGTACCAGTACTTAATAAAACATGAATCAATTTTTAAAAATACCCAATTAGTCAATTAATTATTGGTAATTAACTATTTTGTTTGATATCCAAAAAGGGAAATAAGATGTACATTGTTAAGAGATATAGTTTTAAGGGCGGAGTTCTTCCCCTTTAGATATGCTTTGTTTTTTCTTTTCAAGGATTTAAAAAATATTTTGCTTTGTTTTTTTGTATCTCCCACCATGTCGTGTGTCTTGCACGGTAAAGTCGTTATTTAAAAAAAAAAAACAACGCAAGTTTTATCATAAGAGTGTATATGTAGCAACAACCGAAACAAAAAGTAGTTTCACACTTTTCATTTCGTGTCAGGAAAAAAAAAACAGTTTGTATTCTTACGCTTAAAAATAGTTCGTAACTTGACTCAAGTAAGGAAGTCTTCGAGAGCAGACGCAAAGAGAACGTAGCCGAGAGAGCGGGAAGAGGAAGTCCGCAAGACAGGGAATGCTGGGTAAAATAGGATTTGAGGGCTGAAAGGCTGAAGGAAGGATTACATACAAATTCAATCATTAAAACAAGCCAAAGCTCCGGGCCACGACGCGCCACAAAAGAGTTGGTCATGAATGACACGAGTCTGGTAGACTAGCACTATTCCCCGAGACAGATTGCAGACGAGATCAATAATCTCTAGGCCACACTTGCCCAGCAAGGTGAGAAGGAAGGGGAACAAACATAGCACTGCACTAGAACTCTTCCAACAGAAAAAACAAAAAAATGTCTAAAGACATTAAGAAAGAATGACAACATTGGATGTCTCTGTTGCTATTTATAACCTCAATGAGTTGAGCAGAAGAGAATAGCGCCGACGTCTGCAGGTCCAGGAGTGAACAGCTTCATCTCGCGCTGATTACTAAACAAATAAGTCGCTTAACAGCCTGGGCTTTTCAGTTCAGATTCAGCGCTAACTCTCCATTCCTCCAAGACCTAAAGCCCTTCACACTATATAAATACACAGATTTTTAAGACAGGCTTTCGTCTAACATACACACACAGACACACGAAAAAAAAACACGCTTGAAATGGCAGCACGCTCAACTTTTTGAATTATTGATAGAGAAATCTTAGAAGCCAAACAACATGTCAACACACTGAAAAAAGTTATCGAACTTGTATTTTAAGACAATACAACTTTTTTATTTTCAATAGACAATATTCAGTGGAAAAATCAATCCCAGGGTTTTTTTTTTTTTGCTCATCATTTGGAAACAATCATGTAAAAACAATCATTAATTGCATTTTATAATCATGGGATAGTTTCTATGAGCTTAGGGCGTCGTCTGCTAAATGTAAAAGTGAATTAGCTGTCACCTGAATGTCGATAAGCAGTTTTAAAGACATGTTTATGTTTTAATTTTGTAGCACCACAAGAGTATGTAGAGATACCAAGAGTAGGAACTACTTAAAGATTGTAGATATACCAGAAATGAGAAGAAGAGATTGTGTGAATACTAAGACTAATACAGAGAAATAGTAAAAATACTAAGAGATTGTAGAAATACCGAGTGATTGCAGAAATACTAAGAGATTGTAAAAATACCGAGCGATTGCAGAAATACTAAGAGATTGTAGAAATACCGAGTGCTTGCAGAAAATGTTCTTAAAGCTCGTAGAAATACTGTGTCTGTAGAAATGCTATGCAAACATTTTGAACAGAAATACAATGACAAGATTGTGTTTTCACGCCAACAAAGATGCGGCATCCCTAGAATATATATATATATATTGTATGTGGTACTTTTTAATAACACCAACGAAGAAAACAAATGCTATATCTCTATTATATTTTAAGAATGTATGTATTAATATTCTTTCTTTTTTTTTTCCTCGTGTTACGGCTGTAATAGTTATCTAAACACATTTGCTAACCTGCAAACGGTGACTAGATCTATTCAGTCCTGACAAAGTTAAAACAAAAACTAAACAAAACTCACTCCGTTACGAAAACAATAACAACAAACTACTTAAGAATTTCTGTACAGTAAATCTGAACTGTAGGAAATATGTCTCCTGATGCAAGACGGCCAGCAAACTAAAAGTGTTTCTCGTGACATTGAAACATGCTCTGTGTGTGTGTCTGCTAGATGTATCAACTACATTCTATTAAGGTCTTCATGATCTGTGTTTTAAAAGTAGACCAATACTGTCTTTCCTTTCAATGATATTCCAAAACCAAAACAAGGAGCGCCCCAAAGCTGCCGTGTTACAAGTGCAGTCGATACTAGACAAGATCTAGACGATGACACGTACCATTTTGAAACACAAGTGTGTCATTTTGTGATCGTGAAGCACTGTGGAAGTTTATTGCAAGTCCACTATAGCATGCTCTTTTATTACTAATACTTGTCATGTATGATTAGGATCTGACGTACAGTTCTGTCATGTATGATTAGAATTTGACACACAGTTCTGCCATGCATGATTATGATCTGACATACAGCTCTGTCATGTATGATTATGATCTGACGTACATTTCTGTCATGTATGATTAGGATCTGCCAGACAGTTCTGTCATTTGTGATTATGATCTGACATACAGTTCTGTTATGTATGTTTAGGATCTGCCAGACAGTTCTGTCATGTATGATTATGATCTGACTTACAGTTCTGTCATGTATGATTATGATCTGACATACAGCTCTGTCATGTATGATTATGATCTGACGTACAGTTCTGTCATGTATAATTAGGATCTGCCAGACAGTTCTGTCATGTATGATTATGATCTGACTTACAGTTCTGTCATGTATGATTATGATTTGACACAAAGTTCTGTCATGTATTATTATGATCTGACATACAGTTCTGACATTTGTGATTAGCATCTAACAGACAAGTATGGGTCAAGGTCCAACACTCATACCTGCTCGTCTTCACATTTTCCTAACGACAACACACACACACAGTGGTCATCGCATACTACAAAGATCCTTGGAGTGGAAACTGGACTGTTTGCGAGTCGAAAGACTATTGAGCTATGACCTTTGCCCGAGTCATCAAAATGACACGTTAAGTCTGTACAGTAACTAGGTTAATCAACAAATACCAGCTTCACAATAACACAATGAACAATTAAATTCTTAACCGGAAGTGTGATAACTTTATCTCCTAGTCTTTCAGGTGTGATCACTTGTGTGCTGATTGACGTTAAAGGTAATTAATGTCCTTGCAACACAGGTATTAAAGTCTACAATGATGACATTTATACGAAAAGTAACTCTTTCCGACGCTGTTAGCGACTGTTTTAGCGACAATCAAACTACTAAAAGTCTCCAGCCACCCGAAGCAGCGCCATTCACAATTGTCTTTCTTTGGACTTATGAGTTTTCTATTATGTTTGCGCTGTTATACAGTGCACTTGTTCAAGCAAGATCTGACAGACAGTTAAGGAAATGACGTTTAAGAGGACCATCAATTTGCCAAACTTGGTTACACAGACCATAATTCCCTCACATTTGTAAAGTCGCGACTCCTCACAAGTTATCGAATGAGCGTTGTCCATTAATACTGTTTCAATGGCGTCACGTCACACAAACCAGCACACACACACACTCGCGGTGTACCAATCAATATCAGACAGCAAGTCAATGTAACTCTTTTCATTGACCATTCCATTGGACACAAGGCCGGCTATGCGAATTCATTAAACCCGCTCAGACTGATGCGCAGCTTTGCATCTGTTGAGTTGATTTAGAGCTGGCCAGTCGCGCTCAGTCGATTTATTTTACAGTTCAAGATGAGTCGATACATAGCCAAGGCTAGATCATTAAAACATATTTAAATAGAGTGCCTCCACTATCGAAGTACAAACAGGACGGCGGAAGATGGTTTTTTTTTTTATTTTAAAAAAATATCGTCAGGCTTGAAATCAAAACATCCCATTTGAGATAATCATTGTATATAATTTAGATAAATAATTTATTCACAGCAATGACAACCATATATAGGCTATATATATATATTGAAATATTTATGCTGTTAACAACCATAAAGTTAATTATAACAGCCTATAAATTAACATTAGTTTTGTTTTCCTGACCATAGGATCTTATTTCAGGTCGAATTTCACATTGCTTTGGTCAACTGCTTACAAGGCACTGTGATGGCAGTCCACTAACCAGCTATCAAAACAGTCAGGCATTTTTTTGTTTGTTCACCAACTGGCTGGACTCCTACATGTCCTCTTGAGAACGTTCCAATCTGAACGACAACATCAAACCAGGCTCCACAGCCAACAGTGTTATCCAACTCAGACCCCCCCCCCCCTGAACGACAACGTCAAACCAGGCTCCACAGCCAACAGTGTTATCCAACTCAGACCCCACCTGAACGACAACGTCAAACCAGGCTCCACAGCCAACAGTGTTATCCAACTCAGACCCCACCTGAACGACAACGTCAAACCAGGCTCCACAGCCAACAGTGTTATCCAACTCAGACTCCACTTGAACGACAACGTCAAACCAGGCTCCACAGCCAACAGTGTTATCCAACTCAGACCCCACCTGAACGACAACGTCAAACCAGGCTCCACAGCCAACAGTGTTATCCAACTCAGACCCCACCTGAACGACAACATCAAACCAGGCTCCACAGCCAACAGTGTTATCCAACTCAGACCCAATCTTCATTTGGAGATCCTGTTCTCTCGTCGTTATGCAAAACAAATGACTCTATCCTTGGCAACCAACCCAGCCATGTAACAAGAGCAGACACGCCAAATCCTAGGATAATCTAACGAGTTGGGCAAGTTCCTCCTCCCGTCAGACAGACCTGCTGCTGCTGTCATGCTCCGCGTACCAGAACACAAGAACAACAACAACAACAAAAGTTGTGGAGAAGGACGGCGGTAGCTTGTCCAGTGAGCAGTTAAACAAGTGACAGCATTTACCAATCTGTGCGTGCGTGCGTGTAAATCGATGTTTAAAGTCTGAGTCTCAAGAGGGCTGATTGAATTCAAATGATTCCAGAGATCGATTAGAGACACAACATTCCAAAGAGTCGGTTGACTGCTGGGACAGAAATAGAGGGGGAAAAAATGGAAAGCAATTTAGAGCATTTAGTCGCATGTCTGAAACTCAATACAGACAGCGGTCAAAGGTCAAAACTGCAATCACCAGTACAGTTGTGTTGTTGCTGTGAACTGATGGGGATCAAACATTCAGCAGTAGACTTTGATTTATGACAAGAAAACGTACAAATGACAAAATCTAAAGCAAGAAAAAAAAAACTTAGAAAAACCTAACTTCTATTTTAGTCCCACCACTTTCTCCATAGCGACCAATCAAGCAATTAAATCCTGACACTAAAAGATGACAACTGACGTGTGTAGAAATGTTTCGACATATCTATCGATGGAAAGAAACAATCAATTAAAAAAAAAAAAGAAAACAACAGCTCCTTCACTAATTTTAATCACAAATATTATCGTTTTAGGAGCGAATTGTTAGCATACATAATAGAATACCAAATAAAACCAATCGTGATCTTAATCAGATCCATAGTTTAACAACTGTTTCTATTAGATGGGAAAATAGTTTGTGAACTTTCAATGAGTCTTGTTTTCTTTAGAGTAACGCACCTCCCCCACATGCCCTGAAAGTCTAGGCACAGAGATTCTACCTGCTCCCTGTCGGATCCAAACAACAAGGTCACGCTACCTAGGCTATGCTCAGCTCCAGGTCTGGTCTCCATTAAGCACAGCTTCCACAACTAGATCTAAGAAAAAACAAACAAACTTCAAAGAAATAACGTAAAAATGATGAAAGAAATAACAAACTGAGGACATGAACTCTATGAATGAATTTCTTTGAACTCCAGGAACTACATGTCCTAGCTGGCGTAGAGGAGTGCCAGGCATCTGAGGTAAGAGAAAAGGGGGGGGGTAATCATTCGTAAGAAGATGTCATTAGTTCACACTCAAGGTAACCAATGGATGACACGGAAACACACCAGTTTAATTCTTCTACTAACCTGCGACGTCACAACCTGTGGGCAGTTTACACCAATAGCTCCATTGTCACGTCACAGGTCTGGCGTAACGTCGCAGGCCAGGGTTCAGGCCTTCTAAAAAAGATTTGGTCTGGGCTTAATCAACATAAGTGTTCTAGTCCAAGGGCTTTTGGGTTATAGGATTTGAACCTCTTAAGCCCAGACTCATAGTTTGATGAAGATAATTGAAATAAAGTATTACCAGATCTATCGTCGGACATACAGAAACTAAAAAGTACGTAACGCACTACACGCTTTGACTCAAGTGTTGTGACCATTTTTAAGGGATGGTCACAACAGAGCAGAAAAGGCAATGTTGCCAAATATTATTTGCAGATCGTGGAATCCTAAAACAAGGTGTTAAAGAGAAGGGGAGGTCTGAAACACTAGTTTGTACATGTACACTGGCTAAGTCCAAGTGACCTAGTGTTCGTGTGGTGGACATCCTCGCTTAGTTTCTACATGTCCAATGGCAAGACATCTCGATGAACCCCCAAACAATTGACACCCCGTCCCAGACCTTGATCTAGTTCTTAACACTATCCAGCACTTTTCTGTTCACATTGCCAGACATTTGGACTGAACTACAGACATAAATTAAAATGGAAAAATCAATGTCTCAGAAATCTCGTTAAGACGCCCTAAGCTGTTCGGGAAATCCCGTTAAGGGCAGGTTAAACCCCCAAATTGAAATATCAACAAATCTGTCACTATTTAAGTGTCTATATGTTTGGATGGATCATTTAATAGTGAAAAAAATATTTAAAAAAAAAAAAAAAAAAAACTTAAAAAAGTGAAATTTTTCACAAAAATAGGGTAAAATAGTCAAAAAACTAAAATAAATACATGAACACGCATGTCAAGATATTTTAGTATCTATTAAATATTTTCAAATGAAATTTGCACAGTGTCTTCAGCATGTTATTCCAATCACATTGATCTACAATTATTACAATCAGAGAGAACACTTTTTTAAATGAATTTTTTAGTGTGGGAACCATAAAACTGTCGAAACTGGTTGGGGTAGGGGTAAGTATTGAGACCATAACTTTAAAACTACTAAATAGATTGTAATTCTGGTAGCATGTTTTGATTTATTATGGACATAGAACAAAACTTCCAAATTTCAAAGCTCTAGCTAGCATAGTTTTTGTGGAAAGTTGACAAAACCAACCAAAACATTGAAAAAGCAGATTTTGAGAACATCAAGAAAAACCACAATATCTATGAATAATAAAAATAAAAGTTTACAATTAAAAGCCTCCTGGTAAATATCCTTCATCCCTAGCATCCTCTGCATTTGAATGAATGTTTTTTTTTTACACCTGGATGTCATTTTTGATATATTTTTTGCATTTAAAGATGACAAAATTCTTTTCTTGTCCGCAGCGCGAAATGATGTTTCAGCATAATATCCGAATTGTTATCCCAAATTGGAAATATCTGCCTTCGTCCAAGTTCCCCATCATTATATACAATTGTTGCATCATGAACAGCTATCTCAAGCCTTTTTCTTCCAACAAATTGGTTTTTGGGGCATCTTTTCCATATTAAATTATGGAACGACTCGTTAGCATTTTGCGTGCCACCATGTAAACACTTTTGCAACAGTGCATCTGATGTTAACTCTTCAAATATTGGTTTCATAGCATCAGTAATATATTTGGGGAGTTTATTTTTGTTTGCCAGTGCTATGTTTTGTTCTTTTGGACACCAATGGCCGCAATCACTGTGGTCTCCACACCTGTGTTTCCAAATTGCCCAAATTGCCTTTTTCATCTGTAGAAGGTTGTTGGTATTATTTCTAACGGCACCACCATAATGGCCCTGGATTCTTAGAATTGCTGCTTGAGTAAGCCTTTTTACTCCTCCCATCCCTTTGTAGTGTTTGCCATCTTCTTCAAAAACTTTTCCTTTGTTAGAATTCTTTAGGTCCATAAGTCGACGTCCCATTCTTTTCTGTACATGACCGCAGCATTCCAACTTTTCAATCGTCTTACCGGGGTATATTGGTGGATCTGCATCTGCAACAGTTTTATAGCTTTTTGAGTCACCATCTCCCAAATAGCCTGTATAGTTTAAGCCGTACATCTGTGAACGTCGGAAAGTTTGTAGGATCCCTTGTGATTCCATCGCACCAGAAGAGCCTGTGTGATTAGCGTCACATTCAGCTACGTGGTTTGCTTTCCAAGCTACAAACTGTTCAGGGGTAAGTTTCTTTTTGCTTTTGCAACATTTATCACAATAGCTACTGCTGGTAAATGTAACTATTACTTTAGGAGCACCTCCAGGATTAACGGAAAGTACAGTTGCAACTCCATTTTTTGACACGAAACCACGCCTCTGCCATGTTCCATCGCACGACACAGTGACATCCGATGATGGCTGAGAAGCTTTGAATTCTTCCGCAGCTGCTTCTTTGCATTTTGTAGCAACTGTCTTAGTGGCTTCTAATATTTTCTTTCTAAAATAATTGCTTCTTGTAATGCTTACCGGTGGTGGCATGTTCATATTTGCTAGAAATCTGTTACCTTGTTCATAATGGCATCCAATGGAAAACATAGACAGTTGAAACCTTAAATTTATATTTTCTTTAGAACTTTGAAGCATGAAAACATGTTTGCAATCCAGGCACACAAAGGATATAGTACAGTTAAGTCCAGTGTTTCTTTCAGTAGCTTGAAAACCACAATGCTTTTCACAATTAGAGCAAGGAAATTGATTCACAAAACACAATAAAATTTGAACATCAAACATGCGGTATCCAGTCATATCATCCAAATAAATGTTGTCCTGTTGAACACTATCATTTAATTTAATAAATGAACTACTTTCAGGAACATTTCCAGTGTTAGTAGCATCAGGATTTACTGGATCTAGCTCTAATATGTCCTCAGAAACAGGTTGAATTTCACTGACTTCAGTCTCGCTAGATCTAGACTCAATTTCAGTATCATGATCATCTACATCTAGACTAAGCTTTTTAAAAAACCTATTAGCATGGAATTTCCTTTTCTTAGGACGATCTTTGCGTGGTCTAGGCATTGTTATATTTAAATAATATTAATTACAATAAACTAAAACACACTTGAATGAATACAAGAGTAATATAATGTAGGGAAATAAACAGTGTCACAGAGCACCGACAAACGTGGGTAAAAATAGTAAACAAAATGGCTGCCAAAGAGGCTTTGTAAGAAAGGTTCTGATTGGTTGGATAGAGAGATAATATAAGAATCTATTTAATTTCAACCAATGAAATTGAAGCTTTTAACTAAAATAAGGCTTTAAAAAATGTATCTTGTTTAAAAAAAAGAACTGTAACAGTGAAAAAAAATTAAAATCGGATAATTAGAAAAAAGTTTTAGTATTTTGAAAAATTAGACACTGTCTATGCAGATTTAATGAGGCAAAAGCAAACATTAGTCATGTTTTTATTTTAAATATTTAAAATATTTATTAATATTTTTTCTAAAAACAAATTACAGATTATTATTCAGAATTGGAGACAGTTTCTAATAAACGTAAAAGCTCAATTGACATCATTTTGAAACAAAAATCGTATTTACCATAAGCTGCACTGAGCTGTCCAGAATAGCGATACTAATTGTTATGGGCAGAAACCGCACAGTTTAAAATTATTCCTAGAACGTCCTCAAAAAATATAAGCTGGATGGGGTTTAACTCGTACCTTGGAAACGCCCCTGCATCGAAACCAACAGAAACATCAACATCTTATAATCATGTACTGTGTTCTTGATAACGTTATTACTGCGGAATAATGTGGTTTCTGAAGTATAGCTCAATTACTGTAGCCACACACAATGCTGTTCCAAAAGTATTACCAAATTACTGCATAATTATAGCATTCGCTTGTTTCTAAAATAATAAGAAGACTATTCTTTATTAACCTCGAGAAATATAACAATAGTTCTGTAGAATAAGTCCCTGAAATATTACAATATAACTGTAGAATAACTGCGTTCCTGAAATATAACAATAGTTCTGTAGAATAAGTCCCTGAAATATTACAATATAACTGTAGAATAAATAAGTCCCTGAAACATTACAATATTACGAATACGTTCCCGAAATATTACACTACAGAAAATAGGATGAATTCCTAAAGTTATAAATTAAACATTGCACAAATGTCCTCAACTACCGTCTGTTGGCAGTAACAAACAGTAAACAATGACCATACTTTCATAGGTAAGAAGTTGTAACAAAACACTAAACATTTACCTTACTTAGGTAGAGTAATTTTTTGTTTTGTTTACAGTGCTTATAAAACAGGTTAATTCCGTAGAACGTACTTTAGTCAAGGTTTGAGTCAGAGACGTACTGTTTATTGATATTGTTGAGCTTCGCTTAGGAGTGCGGGGTTAATTAGTGTAACAATAGCACTAAACTTCTTAGTGACCTTTAGATCTTCCTATAGATATCTTCTGATGGAGTTTATCCCACGTGGTATAGGGCCTAATCTGCTTAGAGCCTCAAGTAATGACGTGAAAGAACTCACAAAAGGGGAGACTGTTCAAAAGAGACATTGACTCAGTAGTTACAGTTCTTGGGCTATGTTGCTAGACATTATGTTAGGCTGTCAGTATTAGTGTTGGTCAGCTCAAGTGTCATCTTATATAACGCATTACATTCTAAGCAGGGAACAACGAGGAATATACTTAAAAAGGTGCAACTTTAGAGAGGCGGGGGAGGGATTTATGGATTGTGTATTGTTTTCTAAAACAGACATAGAGCATTAAGCACTGTCAAGAAACAAAACGTAGATAGGCCTAAAATAGATTCACAACACTCCACTTCCTATACTTTCGAAAATAAGTCAAGAGAATAATGGCTAACCAGGTCGTGTCATCTCTTGGTCCAGGGTTTGAACCCCGCTTCCATCCACCCCTGTCCCGCTAGAGTTTTGGGCCAGGATGAAATAAACTTTAATTTAAGAGGAACATGTTTTAAAAAAAACTGAGACAACTTGAAATCTTTCAGATCTGGACCAGTACCATGTGAGGACTAAAATTCTTTTAAATTTCACTCACAATAATAACTAAGGACATTGAGGACACCAGGAAAACCAGTGACTTGGCGGAGTTTTGGTCATTGGTTAATATGCATGACTAAATGCATGACGCGTAGGACGTAATCATCTTATTTTTTTGAAGTAACGTCTGTATCATATAAGATAAGATAAGATACAATGTGAGACAATGTCATTCTTTTCTTCTCAGCCCGACCCAGGGCCGAGAGCTACTAGTTCAGCACTCATTTACTCCAGGAAAAAAAGACGAATGTTCAGACTTATTCCGACGTCTACCCCTCCCTCACAGCCTCTTCCATATTAGTTTTTTTTTTTTAGTAGGCTTATATTAAGCTTAAATGTTCAGACAGATTTTAAAAATAGCGTCTGGTTAGCGATTCAAACATATTATGGAAGTAGATGTAGGATCGAGGGAAATATGATAGCTCTAGAGTAATTCAGACTAAGATATGAGTGTCCAATGAAACTTCTATGAAAAAAACGTTTTCAATTATAAGTCTTCACATTCAATAACGCAAACCTTCGCCTAGAAAAAGGCTGTGAACGCTCTTGTCAGTTCAAGAGTTCCTTTAAAGGCCAGCAAGCCAAAGGAACAAAATATAAACGAGACCTGTAGTACACTACAAGAACTGGCAAGCAACAATGTGATAACATGACGTGATATGACACGGCCACTCGAAGATTGTTTTTTCTACACGAATGGTTTTGAACTAGATTTCATTGGGAGTGCCCAGAGCTGGTTCCTGGTTTCAACTACCTTATACTTACAAGGGATTAGAATGCTGTAACGCTTACTTTGTTGGACCAAGTTATGTCCAACCTTTTGCGACCTAGGGGATATTTTTAAAATTCCGACACATGTGGGAGTGGACGCATGTTGTTGACAGTGGTTGACTTGTAGAACCGAACTACCGGTAGACCACTGAACCACTGTAGGCGTATTCTATTTTAACTTATAAAACTTGACATAACTTGAACAACTTCTTTGTGAACAAAACTAAATAGAACTTTGATCAAAATTTAGACACATTTAACTTTATATTTTAAACAAATCTAACTCACAATAAAAATACGTCTTTACACTCTGGTACTCTGGAGTCGTGTCGCGTACCCAAGACATCTTACGGCAGTGCCGCTTATCTTGCATCTTTCACACTGCATAGCTACCAACCAATCGCTAGCTTGTTCTCACCGTCACCATCGACACTGTGAGCTTCTGTTGCTTCATTATAGACTGTGGGCAGAAGTTAACAAGCGCCTAGCAGCGATTCACGACACGGGTCGAAAATGGCCAGCTGGCCTTAGTTATGGTATCATTGGGACACACACTGAATACATTAAAACACAACTAAAAACAAATTCTGCTATAGTGTGCACAAAATAGTTTTCATTTCGCACCCCAAACTGGCACAATAACACAGAACTAGAGCGTCTTCCTCCATCTTAACTACCCTATGATAGTGTGTCGCACGTATAGATTCAATAGGAATGTGTCAAAGACATTCATTGGCTGTAATAGTCAAGGACTTTTCGTTTTGGGGGGCTAGAGAACAAGGAAATGAAGTTTTACTGTGATACTTTTAAATGCTTGTTTATATACTGTTTTTTTGTCAGTATCAACATGGATTATAGTGAGCAGCAGAGTTGTTCATCTCTGTACATACGGCGAAAGGTGAAAGGTTCCGAGTCTAGGAATATAGTCTGAATCACTGGATCAGTTGTGTGTTTATGAATTATAACAAAAACAATATTGCGACATATGACACAGTCATTCAAGAATAGTGTAGAAAAAATAGCTTCAATAACATTTTTCAAATCAAACAACATACACAAATCTACGTGGAAACGCTTTAAAACAAAGTTGTACAAGTGGTCAAACAATGCCGGCTACTTCGAAATAACGGTAGCATCAGATATCTTCCCAACAACGGAGACAGAAAGACAAGAAACACACCACCATTCTTTTTTAACATTTCAAATGTAGAGTTTATCTACAATAGGAAATGATCTTTCAAATCTCCAAAAAACTGGTCTCATTTCAAGTGCACTTAACCATTAGATTTAATAGCATAACATTGGAACACACAGAAGTTTTCTGATCTACTTAAGTACACACTTATGTCTATATTTCACGAAAACACTGCAGAGGGTTAAACTAATTAATGTTAGACAATCCAATCTGCATGTAATGTTTTTGGGTTAGGGTTAGATCTATTAGCCTTGAACTAGACCTAGGAGCTCTTCACTCTTCATTGGTACCAGTTAGTTCAAATGGTTCCTGATTTTCTGCCAATGATACCAGTTAGTTCAAATGGTTCCTGATTTTCTGCCAATGATACCAGTTAGTTCAAATGGTTCCTGATTTTCTGCCAATGATACCAGTTAGTTCAAATGGTTCCTGATTTTCTGCCAATGATACCAGTTAGTTCAAATGGTTCCTGATTTTCTGCCAATGATACCAGTTAGTTCAAATGGTTCCTGATTTTCTGCCAATGATACCAGTTAGTTCAAATGGTTCCTGATTTTCTGCCAATGATACCAGTTAGTTCAAATGGTTCCTGATTTTCTGCCAATGATACCAGTTAGTTCAAATGGTTCCTGATTTTCTGCCAATGATACCAGTTAGTTCAAATGGTTCCTGATTTTCTGCCAATGATACCAGTTAGTTCAAATGGTTCCTGATTTTCTGCCAATGATACCAGTTAGTTCAAATGGTTCCTGATTTTCTGCCAATGATACCAGTTAGTTCAAATGGTTCCTGATTTTCTGCCAATGATACCAGTTAGTTCAAATGGTTCCTGATTTTCTGCCAATGATACCAGTTAGTTCAAATGGTTCCTGATTTTCTGCCAATGATACCAGTTAGTTCAAATGGTTCCTGATTTTCTGCCAATGATACCAGTTAGTTCAAATGGTTCCTGATTTTCTGCCAATGATACCAGTTAGTTCAAATGGTTCCTGATTTTCTGCCAATGATACCAGTTAGTTCAAATGGTTCCTGATTTTCTGCCAATGATACCAGTTAGTTCAAATGGTTCCTGATTTTCTGCCAATGATACCAGTTAGTTCAAATGGTTCCTGATTTTCTGCCAATGATACCAGTTAGTTCAAATGGTTCCTGATTTTCTGCCAATGATACCAGTTAGTTCAAATGGTTCCTGATTTTCTGCCAATGATACCAGTTAGTTCAAATGGTTCCTGATTTTCTGCCAATGATACCAGTTAGTTCAAATGGTTCCTGATTTTCTGCCAATGATACCAGTTAGTTCAAATGGTTCCTGATTTTCTGCCAATGATACCAGTTAGTTCAAATGGTTCCTGATTTTCTGCCAATGATATCAGAATGTATGCAGAATGTAGTTATAACAAACATTAATGCTAAGCTAGATGCAAGTCTGGATGCCTACATGTTTGCTGATATGAGATGAAAGTCTGGATGCCTTCAGTATATACATGTTTCAGAGCGGCGATTGAGTGAGTAGTTTAGTCTCTAAAGTCTAAAATGTAAGAAGCACATAAGCGGGCTGTGTAACTCGGGTTTAACCGTTTTGACATTTCAGAAGAAATAACTACAAATGCTCTGAGAGTAGAAACACGCACAAACAAGTTTGATTTATATTTAGGACGGAATGAGCTCCACAATTTCAAAAAAAAAAAGGCATTTTCCCATGTCATGAATCCAAGGTTTTTAAAACATGAGGTCTCGGGAGACTTAGGACCGGCATTTAGGGGAATAGTTAAACAGAAAAGCCCAATTTTGATCCGTGACATGTCAATCTCATTAATTATTTGACACTGCCTCTGACCTTTGGGGACCAGAGATAGAAGGCTGGGGTGTACGAGAAGGGAAGAAGAGAAGAGTGACAACTAAAGGCGGCATGTATTGCACCAGGTCGAGCAGGGACTATCGTCTTAAACAAGTCCAACTCATGTTGTTTGGTCCGTAAGACAGGCAGTTAACTAAGTGGTCACGGCGGAACTGAAAACAAAACGGGTTGCCTCAATGAGCCAGAAAAAGCCAAGAGTTTATTTAACAAGCACACTAGACTGAAACATGATGCGTGGAACGTAAATATCTTCTGTTTTGAAGGAACCTTTGTTATTTCTAAGATACGATTGAAATGTGGCCAATCCATTGTTCATTATTATAAACGAGACTACACTTCAGTGAATTCTAAGCATCCCCGCCTACGATGGTCTGCCGTTAAACTCCATTTCAATCTATACACGCAACAACGTTATGGGCCACACAATAAAAGTCACAATCACCAACAGGAGTCGGCGCAATGCTTTCAATGCCAGAGATCAGCGGTTCTCAACCTTTTTAGCTCGGCGACCCCGTAATATGATTCTTCACTAGGCGGCGACCCCCAACCATAATATTATTTCGGTCTTAACCCTAAGTAGGCCCTAAATGTGATTTTGCTAATGTTATAAAATCATAATCAAATTCTAAATTTATTATGTCTTTAAGCTTTATATCATTGTATAAAAAAATTGTGCTTAAATTGCTAAAAAAAAATTCGGCTATGACTTTCATTTATTTACTTTTCCCCTGCATGTTTATTATATTCATGTTGCATAATTAAGTCACAATTTGAAATGTATGTCTAAGCATGTCAAACGTTAAGCCTACAGTCGTTGATACAGTAAACTATATTGCTACAAAAGTATTGTTGTAACAGTATTTGCCAACAAGCCTAAGTCATTACGAGTGTTGAGAGTGTTTCTGTTTCACCAGTTCAGGAATTCTAGGGACAGACTTTCCAGAGTCACAACGAATGCCATCTTCAGCATCATTCTATCATTCAGTCTATTTCTGAATATAGACTTGATAAGCTGATGAAAACTGTTTCGCTAAAAAAGATATGTTGTTGGAAATGGAAGAAGGAGGCGCAAAACAATCTCAGGTAGAACGGAAGAGGTCAGCAAGCACTTGATTCAGAATTGTAGAACTAACATTGAAAATAAATAATTTTAAGCTGCATCGCTATTGATGTAATGCTGGTGGCATTGTCTTCTTTGCTAATACATATCAATGAATCTTGCAGTGAGTTTCGATGACTTTTGGTGACTCATTCAGAACCAGACGTTGAGATCAAAACCCACATCCAAGCATACTCGAAGCACCATCTGTGCAGACACCACAAATTAAATCTATAACGTGCTGTAGAGGTTGTTTCAAAAGGTTTGTAAAAAAGAAACTCGTCTTGAAAATCTCGTAAGCCAGTAACAATTTGTTAACAATTTGCAACGTCTGTGAATTCATCAAGCTAGATGCTAAATCTTTGAAACGGGGAAGAAATCACTGGCTGAATCACCTGATCGATACTATCTGCAGAACTATTCTCAATGGGAAAAGTGTCATTGGTTAAGAAAATTGCACTAATTTTAGTAACAAATGTCTTTAATGGTCGCTTGCAATTTTAACTCATGTTAGGATGTGAGATTTCAAAGCTCTGTCAATTCAGAGAGAAACCAAATCAGAAAAAATAAGAAGCGATAACGGCTGCTGGTTTGATTACGAGTTAAGATTCGTTGACTCTGTCAGCTTTAACCCTAAACTACTGGATGCCCTTATCGTTCTGACGTCATACAACCTTGCCGCAAAAAAAAAAAAACGTCATTATATATTTACTTTTCTAACATTATTTTGTTTAAGATCCATGTTCAAGAGGTGTTCCGCAAATAAAATATTACCTTCAATAAAACATGGACTAGAAAGCGATTACTTATTAATAGCTTCAATTCATAGTTTCCAAACTATCTCAAATCTTCACCATTGAAATAATGTTTGATTCCGCAATGGAGTTAATCAATGCGTTTAAAAAAAAACAACAAAAAAACTACCAATGGGAAAATATGTCTACTTTCAAGCAATGATATTACACTAAAGGTATCGTCTGGTCAGAAGTTCGTGTCTTTAAATATGTCTCTCCCCAATTTTTATTTCATTTAATTGACGCTTCACAATCGTTTAATGTGTAATTTTATATAGCCCTAATCAGAGCAATATTCCTTTACTTTATGCATTAGATTGTAATTGTTTACCTTCTATGGTACACTTTTGTTTTTTACAAACAAACAAAAACAAACAAAAAAATTGAATGTAAAATTAACGAAAACCAAACTTTCCGATGGTCCCTGGCAAATAGTCATTCGACCGCCAAAGGGGTCGCGATCCACAGGTTGAGAACCCCTGCCATAGCTGTACTCAACACGGTAGTGAGAAATCCATTTTTATTTCCTAGCGCATGTGAAAGGACAAGATATGGAGGTAAGATGGGAGGGGACCTATATTAAGTCGAGAATGGCATTTATTTATTGGGGGGCGGGGGGGGGGGTAGGAGGACAACGGCTAGACACACACACACACATTGTCAGGTCGACATTCTAATCCCCCGGTGTTCATTCCATTGGGCTCATGAATATTCACCAATTTCCATCCCAGCGTAAGACTTGCGGCTGGGAAATGACTCGTACATATGTCAAGACTAGAGATCAAGATGTACGCTGGACACATCCAAGAATTGGTAGTAGAGAGTAGGTGATCATTGACCTGGTGTTGTGTAAGAAGCATAGATCCCTTCATCATTGAACTGGTTTGTATAGAAGAAATTGTGTGTGTGTCTAAAATGGTACTTAAAAAAAAAATGAACGTAAAAATAAGTACCCATGATTCAATTTGAAAAAGAATTCGTTGCTCTGACTCCTGATGGACAAGTTTATTTATGTACTTATAAAAGGTTCAAGCTGAAATTTACTTTCGATCCGTTTTTGTTTTTGTTGTTTTTGTACAAACATTCGAAAAAAAAGTCGAGATCGTTGTGGCAATCAGCGAAGTCTTAAAAGATTGTCCGTACACCACATTAGAGCACATTCTTATGCGTTTAGAGGGGATCATGGCAAAGCAAATGTATGCGTTTAAATGGGGTCTATCGGTTCACACAACAAGTGCAATGAAGATTTTCCGGAAACAAATATAAAGCAGTGTAGATTACAAGCATATGATTCTTAAAGAGTACCTTTCAGAGGCGTTGCTAGGGGCTATATAAAGGCGTTTCCATGGTTAAAAGATTGCAGATTTAGTCGGTTGACTATTCAATTATTTCAATACAATGTTTTTAATTACACTGAATTATTGTACTTGGAGAAGTTATTGTTCTTTTTATATATATACACACCCTGCACTCATCCTTAATATTCGGAATAGAAGACACTGCTATTATTATAGATTTGTGCTGAAACTCATTACAGTTCAAGTTCAGATTTTATCGACAAAATTCGAGCGTACTGTTTACTTGAGCCCACACCAGATGGACATATAAGTCGCATTCATGAAGCGACCAAAACAGCCGTGTAAGAGATTTCAATTATACCGTTTGAGTTTGAACTTGAGAAACTAAAGCCTCTCTCTGATCCGCACTGTTTGTGTGATTCGCCCGTTCAGAGGAGGAATGGATTTAAAAGCATTTCGCTGGATAGGACTTTACTGCTGATGGCGTTGGGGTGTTACACTGGCTCCTGACTTTAAATGTCGATGGCACTTAAGATGAAGGGTTAAAAGTCCCAGTGAAACCGAGAAGAAGATCTCTTAGCCATGAACTAGATCTAGGTGCTCTTCACACTTCATTGGTACCAGTTAGTTCAAATGGTTCCTGATTTTCTGCCAATGATACCAGTTAGTTCAAATGGTCCCTGATTTTCAGCCAATGATACCAGTTAGTTCAAATGGCCCCTGATTTTCTGCCAATGATACCAGTTAGTTCAAATGGCCCCTGATTTTCTGCCAATGATACCAGTTAGTTCAAGTGGTTCCTGATTTTCTGCCAATGATACCAGTTAAAATGGTTCCTGGCTTTCTGCCAATGATACCAGTTAGTTAAAATGGTTCCTGGCCTTCTGTCAATGATGCCAGCTATTTAAATAACTCCTGGCTTGCTGTCAATGATGCCAGTTAGTTAAAATGGTTCCTGGCTTTCTGGCAATGATGCCAGCTAGTTAAATGGCTCCTGACTTTCTGTTCTTGTGTTAGCTAGTTAAAATGGTTTCTGACTTTATGTCAATGATATCAGCTAATTAAAATAGTTCTTGACTTGTGTGCAGAGTTGACTATCGATCTATTCAAAGTAAACATCTGGTGAAATGTGTCAATAATGAACTTGTAGCATATTGAAACATATCATGTGACTAACGTTGAAGGCAATCATGTCCAACAATAAGAGGATGCCTATCTAGAGTACTATATCACTCCTAATACATTTAGCCTCTTTCCTTCCTTATTCATTTATCTCATTCACTGTTTTTTTTTCTACTTATTGTTTTTTCTTTCACATCTCTCTTTCTTCTTCTTCTCTTTATCATCTTTAAGTCTCCGTGTATGTGTGCGAGCTTCCAGAAAGCCTTGTCCACTGGAGTTATCAATCAAAGTGAAAACAGGGAATCAATAAGTATCTCGACTTGAGTGTGTCTTAGCCCCGTGTGGAGGGAGTACTATACAGCCTGCTACACGACTACTTCATCTGGGCACAACAACTTGCTGGTGACTAGGTAGTCGCTTCGCTTTCACTAATCTAACACGTCATCCGGGGGTTCGACTCTCAGAATCTTTTATTATTGACAACTACTACCCTAATAGATCACCAATGACATACTCAACTATTGGTAATCTTATTTTACCCTCATGTCCATAATGTTAAGAAATAATCAAAACCTGCATTGAGGCGAGACCATTTGTCATAGAAGGCCTTAACACTGACCTAAAACGTGGCAACCTGTGGGCAGTTTAGACCAATGTCACAGGCCTGTACGACGTGCCGACGAGCGGTTAGTCTCCACAGCCCACAGGTTGCGACGTAGCAGGTCAGTGATGAGGCCTACTACAACAAATGGAGTCGACTGAGGCAAGTATGTATGGCCACCTTCAGTCGAGAAACGACCAAGGGTCATGGTGCCTTAGCATTAGCCTTGGACGGAACGATGTCGCCCAAAAAGCAGTCCCCACCTTTTCGCGCAGCTGATCTATCCAGGGATGTGCGCCCGTGAGGCTAAGTACGCTGGAGATTAGCTCGGCTACCTATCAAAGGGGCTCAAGGTTCAGCACCCCCGACTCGAGTTGTGTTTGCTGAGCGGCTTTAGGCAGCACTAAAAACCTTCTCCCAGATACTCTCTCTTCCACACTCCTCACTGGTTCACAAGAGATATTGGACCCACCAAAAGACATTTTACCCTACCGCTATAAGCATGCTATAGGTGTGAAAGCTGCGCGTTATAAAACCTATTAAATAAATATTTAAAAAAACAAAACAACGGCAAGTGCCGATACCCACACTTAGGAGAAATGTTGAAACCTCTGATGCAATAATAATAGAACCCAATGGTTTTATGAAGGTCAAGTCTATTTCAGGTTGAGTCAATATCACAACTGTAGCGCTATTATTTTTAGAGGCCCCCGACAGGGGGGGGGGGGAACTAGCTATTGATTTTGTGCAGTTCATCTATCAGCCAGTTACGTTCAGACCACACAAAAATAAAAATGCTTTTGAAAATCAGATTTCACCATCGCACATCGAGTGCGTCACGAAACTCGATCTGCTGAAAGACAACCTCATTTAACTTGACAAGTAAATATGCAAACTTTTTTCCCCGAAATCTTTTTTTAAAAAAATAAAATAAAAAGTCTGTTTATGTAGATATGGGATGACTGTACACAAATAACATTATCCTTTGAAAAAAAAAAGCTCTGGTATCTATCAAACGAATGAACTAAATAAAAATGAACATTGAAATGTATTCGCTGATCAACAGCTACTGAAAGTATTCCGCTAGAGGGCAATTTCATGTATGTTTATTGTATGTACATTATGTTGAAATAAAGAGAAATGTAGTATAATGAAGATTTACTAGCCCTGTCGTGTCGTTTAATAGTGTTGTATCATTTCTATAGGCATCAACCGAGAACCAATGTATCAATCTGTCTCTCCACATGTACACAAATATAGCTATTTAAAATACGTTTTTTTAAATCAAAGCTTATATTTAGTAAAGGGAGGGGGGCCGTTCAGTTGCTGCTAGATGGCTCAATATTGCACGTTTTATCTCCGCTTATTTAAATATAAAACAAAATTAATGAATTATCACTAATTGATTAACTAGTTGGTTATTTCTATGATTGATTCGTGTGCTGTGGTCGACAATGATTGATTGTGCAACATTTCCACTTGATCCGAGAATGAGACATGGGAAGAAATCACGTGTACACGACTCCAACGAGACAGAGTGGAGCTGCTAGACAATAATGATAAGAATTGGAAATATCTACTTTGTTCACGACGGCCGTTTTACATGTTGGTGAAAAACTGGACCTTGTGAAATGTCAAAATGTAAACTCTGTTCGTGTGTTCTGCACTGAAAGTAAAGGCCGGCAATGGCATTTAGAAGACATTTAGTAGAAAGAAAGAAAGGACTGTTGTTCACAGTTTCTGATATGCACACATGAAGGTTTCCTGTGCTGCTTTGTTAAACGAAAGGGAGGCTTAGTTTTTTACAGTAACAATGACCTGCTCAAATAGGTCACTAATGACATTCACCACAAAAGCGAAACGCGACATTGAAATCTGATTACACCCTTCTGTTTGTCGTGCTCAAAAAAACATCAACCCCTGTTTTTTGACCTACAATACTTTACCAGTGTTTCCCAAACTGTGTTCCGCGAGGCCTTAATACGTGTTCCACGAACTACTGGAATAATTAACTAGTAGGCCACCCCGTGCATTAAACTCTCTTTAAAAAAAAAAAAGCAAAGTGTTCCGCTTAATACTCTGAAAGTGCGAAGTGTTCCGTTAAGGAAAAAGTTTGAAGACACTGCTTTACCAAAACAAAGGACCCAGGGAGGCTGCCCAAGCGTTTAAACACGAACTCCCTTAGTTATCTTGTTCCCATTATTTTTACAGAAAGTGTTACGAAAGAAATATGATGTCAAAATGAAACTACAAATTAATACACAAACAAGTAGTAAATAAAAAGAGTTAGCAATTTAAGCAATACAATCTTTTAAAACAAACTTTCTAGAGTGAGACAGTATAAAATATAATCTAGGCTTCAATTAATTTTCGGTCAAATCAATTTCCGTGGCTTGTGTTACAGACAGAATCAGCACAGAAAGCCATTGATCCCAATGGAACTGAGCCTCGGCAATTTTTTAAGCACTGTGTGCAGAAGTTTCGGAGGGGCCGGATATGGCCCGCACGACGTAGTTTGGATATCACTGAACTAAAAGAATACAATTTTAAAACACGACAAACTGGCACAATTAAATTTTAAACTAACGATCAATTGTTACACAAGATCACTTTCCCACACAACTTCATCAAAGAACTACTAAGTGCGCATGCGTACTTGTCTCTCTGTAAAATCTACTTTGTATTAGAACAAGTGCACGGCTCTCTCGGCGAAACAAATTTCAGGGGCAGACAGTTCTAGGCTTTGATGGTTTCATGCATTCAACAAATATTTACAGCAGCCAAAATAAACAAACAGGAATAACATCTAATCCTAACTTCAGTGGAATGATTACATGGCGCTATTCAAAAAGCATCATATAATCTAAAGCACCTCGGGCTGTACCGTGTTCTTGATGCTATTTCAAAGCACAAGTTTAAAAAAAACCACAAGAACTCGGTGTAACTGTTTCGTTCAAGTAAACCAATAGTACATCTTTTTTCAGAAATGTTTATTTGTACACATGTATTTCAGAAATGTTCATTTGCACACAAGTATTTCAGAAATGTTCATTTGTACACAAGTATTTCAGAAATGTTCATTTGTACACAAGTATTTCAGAAATGTTCATTTGCACACAAGTATTTCAGAAATGTTCATTTGCACACAAATATTTCAGAAATGTTCATTTGTACACAAATATTTCTTAACTGTTCATTTGCACACAAGTATTTCAGAAATGTTCATTTGCACACAAGTATTTCAGAAATGTTCATTTGCACACAAGTATTTCAGAAATGTTCATTTGCACACAAATATTTCAGAAATGTTCATTTGTACACAAATATTTCTTAAATGTTCATTTGTACACAAGTATTTCGGAAATGTTCATTTGTACACAAGTATTTCGGAAATGTTCATTTGTACACAAGTATTTCGGAGTTGTTATTTCATTGGAATGGAGAGAAGTCTGAAACAAAATCGTTCACTACAAAAGTTGAAGTAAGGTCAGAGACACGTACAAGCGTATCATCCCACAACAGCAGCCAATGAATCAAGTTTACTGAGGAGGAATCCTAAATGCTCTTAGGTCACGACTGTATTGTAAGTACATAAAATTGATAACAGGGTGTGTGTGTTTTTTTTACGTATATTTATTTACTAGAGAGGGGAGGAGACTGGAGGGGGTACGGAAGGAGTGAATGAGAGACAAAAGAGGGGATAGGGAAGGGGAGACAAGAGAGAGGGAGGGATGAAGAGGAGACAAAAGAGGGAGGGAGGGAGTGGGAAGGAGGAATAACAAGAGAGTAAGGGAAAGAGACTGATACATTCAACATCAAATAAATTCGGTGATTTCAGTCAATATATTACAAAAGGGGTCGGGGGTTATATTGCATGTCCGTGGTCTAAGATTAACGACGGCGCCATCTCAGATTCCAAACTAGCTACCCGCTTCACACTAACTAACAGAGATCGGGTGGGGTGGACATGATCTCCGCCTGTAATCACAGCCAAGGCTCTATCGATCGTCCAACTCATCCCTTATTCTGGTGCGAACATAGATCTTGATCTACGTGTGCCATGCGAATCAAAGTTCACCCCAGCCAGAGCAAAGCGAAGACATAATTGTCAGTTAAGGTCCGTAACGTTTTGTTAAAAGGTCTAGTACTATTTACAGGCACAGCAATATTACAATTATGGTCATACTTAACTTATACTATTGGTTCTACAGGACAGTAGTTCTCATACAAGTATACTTAATGTAGATGTGTAAATCTATAGGAACCGTTGGATATTGCATTAAAAAAGTGTTTCACATCGTATGCTGAAAAGGACCTAAAATAAGTATAACTCCATGCAATTGGATGAAATCGACAATTTCAAGGATACATTTGTAAAAAAAAAATGGGGTGGGTAATACAAATATAATAAACTATATATTACACATTAACAATGCACTCCCGATCAAGTTCTCAGTTGGTATGATGCACATGCACACGCACACCAAGTGAATAGGCCAATTATCTTCTGACACGCCTTGGTCCAAGCGTTTTTGGCGGTACTTCTGTGGTCAGAGTGTCATCAATGTAAGATCAATATCGACTGGTGTAACAAGGGAGCTAATCGCCACTGGAGCTCAAATTTCTCTCCAGGTAGTTGTAGACACGTCCAGGGGAGGAGGAATGTGTTGGCCAGGTCGTCGCGTTGGATTGATCAACGGATCGCTAACAGCGTGGCTCCTAATGCCTCTACTGTTGATGGCATTACAGGTGAGACTAATAGCTGCCTATCATGGTATCATATTTGGTCAGCATGGTCTAGAATAGTTCTAGCATTGAGAATGGCTAACAGCGTGGTTCTGATTGCTCCTACTGTTGATGGCATTACAGGTGAGACTAATAGCTGCCTATCATGGTATCATATTTGGTCAGCATGGTCTAGAATAGTTCTAGCATTGAGAATGGCTAACAGCGTGGTTCTGATTGCTCCTACTGTTGATGACATTACAGGTGAGACTAATTCTATCGATCTATTAAGAACAGAGGCAAGCCTTGAGGACTGAGTGAAGAGAAAAAAAAAGGTTTCTCCAGTCTAACATGGCGTCGCACCTTCTAAGAAGACCTAAAATCCTTTGGCACCAGCTGGGAAGAGGCTGTGGAAGTCGCCTACGGCCGAGAGAGATCCCTATGTCCAGAACGGCGCGTGAGGACCTAAGCTCAAGTATGTGATAATAGGTTACCTTTAAATTTGTAAACATTTTCGGCACTAGCGCTGCCAATGTTTACAAGAATGCTAAGCGGACAGCACAAAGGCAAATCGCAATACACGCCAACATCCAGCAAAGGTTCTCACAAACGTCCTTCTATTTTCTGTACATTTCATTTCCTGGAAACTTCGGCAGTGAACGTTCAGTCACAATATCCCACTCAGTTCAGTGCAAGAGTGATAGGCAGAGAAAGACTTAACACACTTGGTGGTGTCAGAAATGGAAAGCAAGCAGCACGACAATTAATAAATAGGCTATCGTGTGAAAGGCTTATATAATTCTACACTATTGCCTTATTATAAGATTACACATCCATTAAGCCGGGCAACAAGCTGTTCAGATGGTCAGACAAACACTGTGCTAAGCAGTCTTATAAAACTAAAGCCCACGGGCTTTGCTGGTGAAATCGTGTGTATAAATTAATTAGAGCTTGTAATAAATATGCCACGGCTATAATGGGACCCTCTATTGAAGTGCAACAAAACATAGCCCCCGGGTTTAGAGTTTCCCCCAGCCACGATGTTGCTCTGTAACTGAATCAATAAGACATCAAACAGCGCCGTCATTTATTGATGTTTTCAGCTCAGTGAAACAAAACAACGTCTACCTGTATCCAGCCAACCAGATTGAGTTGGAATAATCTTTATAGACGGCTCTTATCCGGACATCTAATCTTTACAGCAAAATAAATTTCGCCTAAGCACTGGGAACAAATAACTCTAGATGTGAAATCATTAAAGCTAATCCTATCAAGTACATTGAATGTAATCAGTGAAAGGAGTTCTACTAATCTATTAAATGTTACATTCTGTAAGAACATTGGAACGTAACCGTGATCTAAGTTCAAAACAAAACAAAAACAATAACGCACCTAGAGCGTGAAGGCGTAGTAAAAATTATTACAATAGATTGTATTCAAGTCATTTTAAAAAAATGGAGGCTTAAAAGTATATAAATACAAAAAAAAAACATCTTAGAAAATGGGACAGAGCAAGAGAGAAAAAAAGAGTTGGAGGGAGAAAAAGAGAGACCAGAAAGAGAAAAGAGATAAAGAGAGAGAGAGAGAGAAAGGGGGTAGAAGAGAGAGAAAAAAAAGAGAGAGGGAAAACAATAAGAGAAAGAACTACATTTAGTGAACTGGTCAGTTTAACAGTTTATTATCCTCGTCGTACTCCACTTGCAAGAGACAGGGAGGTCAATTCTAAACATAACAGCAAGGACCACTGACGCTGTTTACAAAGCTCGTGGGCTTTTCAAAGAGATCTCATAGAACATCCCATTGAGAACCCCTGCTCTTGTGTGTGTTGTCCCCAGGAGGTAAAGAGAGAGAGAGATAAGTCCGGCGTTAATTGAATCTTGGAAACTGGTTTCAAAGAGAGCGTGCAGAGAAACGTTTCACGGAAACCGCACACGGCTACACAGCTCGAGGTTTCCAAATCTCAAAACAGCAACAGCTGGCTAGCAAATAAACTCAAGACTCAAAAGTCAAGAGTACAGCAGACTTCACGCCACAAAATGGGGACTGGGCGATAAGATCTTGGCTGTCGAGCTTTATGGTCGTGAGATCGAATACACATCTCTATAAAAAACAAAACAACTTAATATCCCTTTGGTAATGGCATGATGATCGGTCACAGTGCTAGCCCTACACCACCCTAGCATTAATCTGCATGTTAAGTGAACGCTATAAAAGGATCATAGATAAATCTAGCATACACAATCAATGTTCAGGAAGCGTAAGGAATGAACGTGACAAAAGAGAACAAGATAAACTCTCTTAGTATTTAAAACACGTTGCACTTTCATGTATATCAAGAAACAAAATCCTTAAAAAAAAAAACTAGTAAGTTTCAACTTGATCAGAGAATGGGTGTGGGAGAAATAACGTGTACAATTATTGAAGTGGACAAAACTGTGTGTACTGAAGGGTTAATTTCCTTTGAGGGCATCAAACAAAATACTTAATAACCAGTAATAATTCGATAATTAATTTTTTTTATTGATTTAATGATTGTCTACCCCAATGAATAATTGTGCAAAGCTTCCACTTGATCCGAGAATGGGTGTGAGAGAAAGAACGTGTTCAAAACTTTTTACAAGACAGACAGAGTTGAAATAAGATTTGTAAGAAAAAATTTTACATTTAAAAACGTTAGAATTTTTTTTAGGGAGCGGAGCGGGGGTGCAGCAGAGATAACGAAAATAATACCTTTTCGTGGTAAAGTAAAGTATAGTCCCCTTTCAGACCTTGCAATCTATGGGGCAGATGATGTTAAGGTCATCTCTTTCTTTGGCCAACGGTTAACGAGCAGGGTGTTATGTGGCCAGCACAACGACCAACCGCATATACTTTCCCCAACTCAAGTCAGGTACCCATTAGATTTGGGTGGACTCAGGGGCACCCTAAAAAATCCCGAAATTCAAAATCCCAGTCTTCACCGAGATTCGAACCCAGGACCTCAGGTTCGGAATTCCAAGCGCTTAACCATTCGACCACCGCTCCCCCACCTTTTCATAACCTGTTGTTAAAAGGCGAATGTATGTGTAAAATTATAGTACTGTAGTATAAGACCTTGCGATCTAAGGGGCAGATGATATTAAAGTCATCTGTTTCTATGGCCAACGGTTAACGAGCAGGGTATGTAGTATAGTATAGTTTATTCCATACAGCTGTGATGCCCAACCAAAGTTGCTGGGGCCATAATCCATTTCGTGACACGATGCTCTCCAGCCTTCGGACTCTTCTGCCCCAGAGTGCACAATGAAGCCACAGAAGCTCTGTTCCATTGGACAATGCGATTTATTTTGAAGAAAGCGGCCCGTCACATTCGTGTTGGATATTTATGCCCCCCCTCGGCCGAAAACGCTTGGTTACCACTGGATACGCATTTGCTCCTTGTAAGACCGTCCTGTCTGTGATGACATATAACTCCCACAGATAAAACTCGCGAAAGTCCCATATAGCACTCCAGGCCCACCATTACCAGCGATCAATGCGAACCACTAGAGATCACGGCAACGGTCAAAAGTACCCAGCGGCACGCATGGCCATTACTTTCACTTCGGCCGTCAGTAACGCACACGCAGGCACGCACGGAAACACACAGCTGATCAGGTGCTGGTGACTGACCGTCAGATGGAACGACACAGTCTTAAAACGCGGAACTTTGAAAGTACTAGCTTCGATTGCGACCCTGCATACAATATTTGCAATCTAGTATGAATGCAACAAAGGCAATAAAATTAGCGCAAGAAATTTTGTTTTTAAAAGGAGCAAAGAGGTGCCAAGAAAGATGGAAAATTTAAGTATTAAATAAAAATTTAAAACATTGTCATAATCAGAAACCAGCTTCTCCTATAAACACCCATTGTACTTTAATCGACATGAGTTTAAGCTGTCCTACAAGAACTGCAAGAACATGTTCTGAAAATGCAAAGAGCTTCTCGGGATTTCTGAAATGTATCGAAGCATTCGGAATCTCATACAGCTTTTTAGAGTCATTGCTATACACTCACATAGCGCCCCATGCCATAACGAAGCCCCACACCTAATGAAGCCTAGTGAGAAGGAGTTGAACATGACTTCCAGCCCATACGGAAGATTCTAGTCACCACCGCACAGAGGCTGCTCATTAGGTCTAATCAGCGAGGCTTGTATGAGCTAAAAGTTTAGACCACACACACTACCATACACACACACACATACATATCTATCTATATCTATCTATATCTATCTATATCTATCTATATCTATCTATATCTATCTATATCTATCTATATCTATCTATATCTATCTATATCTATCTATATCTATCTATATCTATCTATATATATATCTATATCTATATCTATCTATATATATTTATATATATATCTTTATATCTATCTATATATATCTATATCTATCTATCTATCTATATATATATCTATATATATATGTATATATAGTCTAGTGTAATTTCACTACCGTAGCATACCAGCATTCGCAATGAACATGTGTAATATACCCAGCATTTATCATATGAAGTGATCCAAAAACTGTTAGACCCAAGTCAATGTTTTGCTAACTAGCACCAGTACTTTTATCTTGAGCACAAACAAAATAGGGAAAGAAAAGAAAGCCAGAAAGATCTGTGGGTCGCGACCCCTTTTGGGGTCGAATGGCCATTTGCCAGGGGTCGCCTAAGACCATCGGAAATTTCGGTTTCTCGTCTTTTTTTCATTGGAATTTTTTTTTGTCATACAATTTCATAAGTGTTATAACAAGCACATGTTTTAACGTTGTTTTTTTTTGTAATTTAAGCAGAAATTTATTTTACACTAAGTAAAATTAGATCATGCTTTTGCTATGCAAATACATCATGGATGTCAGATATGTATACATTTAAAATTTGATTACGATTTTATAATATTAGCAAAAAAATCATATTTAGGCTCTACCTACGCCTATGAACGAAATAAATTTTACGGTTGGGGGTCGCCGCCTAGTGGGGAATCGTATTAGGAGGTCGCCGAGCCAAAAAGGTTGAGAACCGCTGTCTTAGGACAACAGGTGGGTTGAATAAAAAAAAACTTTGTAAGGAAACAAACGCACATTTACTGAAACAGATATGTATAAAAGACTAACAAACACTTGACACTGCTATGATATTGAGTGAAGTTTAAGACTCAACCCCGTGGCTGATAAGATTAACTAACAGAAAGTATCAGACTGGCTGTGTCATTTCAACACATGATCTGCTTGTCCTGATTACAGTTGAAACTTACTCCAGTTCGACTACTGACAGCCTAACATTCAAACGTGTCCACACAGGGTGTCTGATCATGGCCAGCTAGTGATATAACACCTGATAATTTCTCTCTAGTTTCGAGAAGGTTTTGTGTGGTCCAGATTAACTATGTCTTATATACGAACTTTGTGTTCTATACCACAGATAACAATTGCTGAAGGCACCCTAACTAAAAAAAAACAACAACAATTACATGCGATGAATCATCGATATCTCAAGAAAGCTTTATGACGCCTCATTTTGTACAGATAGTTTTGAATTGGATTTTGTCCGATGCACTAGGATTTTCTCATTTAAACGTGACAAAGAAAGTTTTGGAGACTGGGTTAATATTTGATAGTGTGTCAATGGAACAGAAACGAATGGCATATTAAAACATTCGACCAAAAAAAAAAATCCACTTAGATTTGAAGATTGTATATAAAGTTACTGTGTGTCCAGCACAAATAACCACCCATTTAAACGCCAAATACTAATTTCGAACTAAAGAGATGCATAAGAGGCATGGGTGGCCGAGGCGCATTAAGATGATTTGCTCTACCCATGTTCATGTCGCCAAACAACACCTGCACGCAGTCCACATCACGTGACCCACCAAACAACACATGCACACAGTCTACGTCCCGTGAACTCGACAAACGAGCATTAAAGTCTACCAAGTGTCAACGTCAACAGCCGCTGTGGGAGACACGCCATATGGCTTTCGTCACGCTGTTGTGAACAGACCAATACAACGAAGGACAACTCCAGCGCACATTCCTGGACTCTTCCGACACTTCACGATGTATCGAATACGATCCTTTCATGCTAATTCTTCGTCCACTCCTTGATTATCTATTCCAGAGGTTCTCAAACTTTTTTGAACAGTGGACCCCTTGAAATAATCAAAACTTGCCCACAGACCCATAAGTGAAAATGCCACATAAATGCATATTATATAAAATATACAATATATAATAAATGCTATAATTAATATTGTTTACAAAAGAAGTTATTCAAGTTACTTTAAGTTTTACAAGTGAAGATACAATACGCCTACAGCGGTTTAGCTGTCTACCAGCAGTTTGGTGCTACAAGTCAACGGCCGTCAACACCAACCTGAAAGCACTCGACAACTTGTTTACAATGACCCATAATGCAGACTATAAAAATGAATCTTGTTGTAACCAAAAATTCTGGTATCTTTGTTCAGACAATATTTTAAGTTCCTCGTTTGTGGATGTGGATTTAAAAAAAACAAACTCCTGTATTAGCATGGACTTCTTAACATGAATTATGACAGACCAGCTCATGGTTTCATCATGCCACACCACCAAATACTTACGCTCCCTTTCGTCCTCATTACCATAGAAACACATACAAACACTCCATAACAATGTGATAGCAAACAATATTTCGTTTATTTTACTTATTTCTATACACAATAATAGCGATTATAACAATGGCTCGTATTAATAAAATGTGATTAGTTACATATGTTTGAAACATAAACCAGTGTAATTGTCTCACCGGTTTCAATTCCAATCAAACTAGCTATTTTAAATTGACTTCATTCTATCTCCGAGAGAGACACGTCAAAGTCACATTCTCCCCAGCAGTGTGTAAAGACATAAACCTGTCGGCTGGGAGTGAGGTCTGGATGGAAAGAGAACTCATGACGTAGTTATAACAGCAGGAGAATTGGGTTTCGGAATCAAAGAAAATGAAGAATAAGGATACAAAAAAAAAAGTGAAGGATAATCAACAACAAGTTATAAGGTCTTAAAAAACTAACGAAACAAATTTTGTGGACAAATTGTTAGAAGATGTGTTTAAAATGTGGACAAATTGTTAGAAGATGTGTTTAAAATGTGGACAAATTGTTACAAGATTTGTTTAAAATGTGTCAGAACTTTTTTCAACCAATGCTGCGTTTCGGAAAAAAAAAGACACATAGCTAAAGGCACATGCCTTAAACTATGTGTTAGAACAAATTCGTTCAAATGCTCCAATTGCCCAAGAATCATTACAACAAAGGAAAGGGTTGCCTGAATCGACAAGAAAAACCAATGACTTAGCAGAGTTGAAGTCTCTTAACATGCACGACTAGATTAATACATGGATACGCCAACACCAGAAACATCTTCTTTTGAAGTCAGGCGCAAAACATATGACTATTTAAAGTCTCCGATTTCAGCATTGTTTCAACTTAAAACTAACCATCAAAAAACATGCTAGCGTCTACTTCCAATAAATTAGCCTTGTGAAATTTCAGAAATTCGTCCCTACTTCTCACTCCACGTGCAACAACTTGTCTGCTCCTGTGTAGGCTTTTGTAAGCAAATGTTTGCCAATGTGTGATCAACAGAGTTGGTTAAAAGTAACAGGTCCATAGGCTGAGAGGTGAACAAAGAACCGACAAGTGATGGCTAGTGTAGTAGAACAACAACAACAACAACAAAAGTAACACAGAAGCTGTTGTTTTTAAAATATCCATTCCTCGTTATGAAGCTGATGGCGGTCTAGCATTGCTCACTCTTGTCTTGTACGACTTTCCAGTGAGCTCTGCACAGTCATCAACTAACAGTCCAGACAATAATTTCTACATAAAAACGATGCGCAAAATGTTCATAATCGTCTATTTCTGTATTCAACTTACAAAGAAACATTCGAGTGGATATGGGTAATTCCCGCTGAAGATGAGTGTTCAAAGTAACATGGCATGAGCCTAAATTTAATTGTAAGATCATTATATTTTGAAAACGGTCAAACCAGAGTTTTCGCTGCATAAACAAATTAAGTTTGCTTCCCCAAAGTTCTATATAAACTGTCAATTTTCTAACTAAAATCGTTCTAGTCTTTTTCGAATACCCGCTTACCGAATTAAGAATAGTTTGCAAGCTAACAGGAGGAACTGAAAAAAAAAAAAAGGATATTACAGAAGCATCTAAAATAGGGAAGTTTGCATGTCACTAAATCGATCCATATGCAAGAGCGAGTCCCTTCAAAATATTAACAAACATCATTGTTCTAAAATCCGTCACTTAGCAATAAGCATTTCAATTATTTTTTTTTTTACTAAAAAAAAAATCAAACAAAGAAAAAAAAACAACAAAAAAAAAACTGGAGATCTGTATGGACAAACTAAACGCCCCAGCAGCTGCGCTTTAAGCTTGATTGTTTCCCCTTTAAGGGGGAGGAGAGCCCCCAAAACACATTGTCGTTATTTCCAGCCATCCCCTTATTTCGCTAATACCAACGGTGTTCTTCTTTATAGCCATTTACGTTCCCAGAGCCGTGCAGCTCATTCTCGGTAAGAAACAAGAAGAGAATGTTTTATCGATCAAGGAACGCTGCGCTCTATACATTAGCTTCAATGCCATTTTTCTGGAGGGGGGGGGGGGACACACAACTTAAAGTCATGTGGGAAATAGAGAATGGAGCAGATCTGTTATGAACATGGCATGTGGCCCGCGGGTTCAACTCCAGGCGTATAGTTAGATTTGGTTCCCAGTTCAAAATGGTGAAGCGTGCTGAAGAAAAAAAATTACCGCAACGGTAGTTGTTTTTTTTTTTCCTGTGATAGATCTAGGCTAGGTAAAACCAGATTTCTTGTTTGAAAAAAAAGCCCCCTTCCCCCTGAGTGGGGGATTCTAGCCAACAAAAGCACAAAGAGAATGAACCATACTGTTATGATTATTAACAGACCTGGGCTAGCGTGGACAGCATTCTTCGACACAGCGTAGAATAACACACCATATAGAATGCCTTATAGTTAAACACACATAGCTTACTTCAATCTCTCAATGTTTGCGTTACACGTGTTTGTGTATATCTAGGATATTAAGTAGTAGCACTAAATAGACACTATTTCTCACCCCCGCATCTCAATGAGTCGAGTGCAGAAAGAGGGTCAAACAACAAGCACGCGTATAGAGGCAACAGTAAAACCCCATGGTCAAGACAGAGAGAGAGGGGTGAAGGGGAGGCTGGCGATACGGCGTTGATTGGACAATAACACCATGGAGAATAGAGCTGTCCCTAGCAGTTCAATACAAACTTCCCATTCAATGGAACAGGACTGTTCAAGGGGCCACATCAAGTGTCCACATTTAAGTCAACACAAAAAAACAAGTTGCACCAAGTTGTATGTTGTTCTGGAGGAGGGGGGGGGTTTGAATTGATGGGGCTGTCGGAGGTATGGGTGTTTATGTAGATGAAGCTGTAAGATCAACACCAAGCTTAACAACACACGGGCGACTAGATTGTGTCTACTTCTAAAGTGCACTCAAAAGACTGGATTGAAAAGGCTCGCCAGAACAATTTGTATTGAAAGAGAAGAACAAAAAATAATGTCTGGAATCTAGAGTACAAAGTTATACTTGAAGACAAACAACAAAACATCTGAACTGCTCTATCATCAACACATCGGTTGTAGATGGCGTTCTGTTTTCACGATGATAACCGAACGCTCAATAACAGGTTCACTTACTCGATGCGATTTCTTACTGTTTCTAAAGGATTCGGTTCAAATGTTTTTTAAAGCGAATTTCTTCCATTAATAGTGCTCAAAATATTCCATATTTAGCCTATTGGAAACGAAGTGAGTCCGGCTTCGATCAATCTCTTAAAAATAGATTTTGTCATTTCTCTGCAAACACATTTAGGCTTATATTGTCAGTGTTCAGTTATATTTTGATATCAAAATACATAAGCATCGGGGATTTTAGATAAAGCGTATAGCCTTAGATGAGATTGATTTGTGGAAGACTTTATACTTGTAAGATTAGACCAGTATTTACTAGTATTAGGGATTTGATAATGCATTACAAATACATGCGTTTGCGATTCTGGGCTAGTTATTACTAGCATTTGGAACTGTGTGCTACTTATTACCAGCACAAGAGAAATGGGGCTAGTTATTACTAGCATTAGGGATTTGGGGCTAGTTATTACTAGCATTAGGGATTAGGGGCTCAGACTATGGCCAGAATTAGGTATCTATAGTTAGCTGTAGGGAAGTGTAAGGGATTAAGTTTAGACATAGTGGCATCCTTCAGTCGTAACGTCTATGGTTCATCTCGAACTAGCTTAGCCATAGAAGGGATACAAATACGTCGTAAAAAATGTTTTGGTAGGGAGGCTGGTTGACAAACTGTTTCAAGATGGAAACTTTGAGTCCTGCACGCCCATATAATTGAGACGTTCTGGAATTGTCAAGGGTAGGACGATATAACGATATCGTCTTATAAAAGGTATTACTATTTACTAAAAGATAGGCACACACGTGTTCTCGGTGGTAGCTTTACAGATTGGGTTAGGCTATAATTATTGGTTATTGTTATTAAATAGAACTTTAAAAAAAACAAACAACACCAATGGTTTCAATATAGCACTAAAAATCAAAAGTATGCAACACTAGAGAATGTACTCGATGACTAAGAGAATGATTTTACTACCCAACAGTCATACAAGCGTGATCACACCCACTACATGTACACGGTGTCTACTTAAGGCTAGGCTAAGCAGACAAGCCCAAAAGATTCGTTCTTTGTTCCTGTACTAATGTTGGCAAACTGCCGCACTGCAGAACGAAATCTATGCGAAAAATAGGTTGATGGATTGGACGGCCTACAAGGCATTTACTCCAAAAACTACAAAGACCGAGGTTTGAGCCCATGACGCGTTGCTAACCGGGCCCCAAGAAACATGTGTTCACAGTGAAAGTCGATGATGCTTGGTTCCACTGGACTCAACTTTGACAACGTGTCGGAGATGTCTTTGGTCCCTAGGCCGAAAACAGTTAGGCACCACTGCCCTAAGTATTGGCGTGTCCATCAGAGCAAAACGTTTGTGTATGTCCACCCACAACACCTGCTCGACGCGTTCAGTAAAACTCCGCTTATTTTAAACACACAGCTCACAGAACGAGAAATGTGAGCCAGCTTGGGGGGGGGGGGGTTAAAGGTCAGACGGTGAGTGAAATAGACTTTGTGTGCTAGCGACATTTCAGAACACAGACAAACAACGGGATGTCATAAAGGTGTGTGTGTGTGTGTTTACTAAGACTGGCCTGATAACCCACAAACATTGTCCTTCTAATCAACAGGTTCTGAACAGCACTCTGAACTAATTGTTCTCCCTTCTAAAATCAACCTCGACAAATACCTCTGATTTCTGATTTTAAACCATGTCACCCGACTTCCGGGCTACAGCTGCTGATCTATAAATAATGAGTCGTTCGCGTGTATTTGAAATGTGAGGTTTGAGTGAGACTGTTCTAGGAGTACATTTCCTGTGCACCATAGTTCAGGGTTATCAGATAATACGTTATCACCATAGTTCAGGGTTATCAGATAATACGTTATCACCATAGTTCAGGGTTATCAGATAATACGTTATCACCATAGTTCAGGGTTATCAGATAATAAGTTATCACCATAGTTCTATTTTGTTATGTGCAATGCATTATTTTTGAAACAAAATTTCCCATGATAATAAAAAATGCAAGCTATAAAACTGAAGTCGGGGCCACGTATGGCAAAGAGTCTGCACTATACTGAGTGAATGCTAATGAGGCCAGAGCGTCCACAATAAATGACACTAGATCTACACTGGAGTTCACAACAAGTATCGCTAAATTTGAAGGTGCGGTGGCTGAGTGGTAAAGCGCTTGGCTTCCGAACCAGAGGTCCTATGTTAGAATCTCGGTGAAGACTGGGATTTT
This sequence comes from Biomphalaria sudanica, assembly GCA_036873155.1. NCBI lineage: Eukaryota > Metazoa > Mollusca > Gastropoda > Planorbidae > Biomphalaria > Biomphalaria sudanica. Next base: position 3,166,198 of record JAZGLO010004016.1, read on the forward strand.
GAATTTTATGATCTTTTGTGCGCCCCTAGGTCTAAAAAGATCTAATGGGTACCTGACATAAGTTGGAAAACGTAATGGTTCGTCGTTGTGCCGACCACATGACACCCTCGTTAGCCATAGGCCATAGAAACACGTGGCTTTTACATCATCTGCCCTACAGATCGCAAGGTCTGAAAGGGGAACCTTACTTTTATCATTAAATTTCGTTTCTTGCTTAAAAAACTAATTTGGAAAAAAAAATGAGCCGATTGAAGGAATAAAATGACAGAAATGAAATGCTTGTTGAAAAAAAAAAAAGGCCTATATATTGCTTAAAATAATTCAGTAGTTATTGACGAGTACTTATCAGCTCTGTCCCTGTGACATTAATGAGGACGAGAAAAAGAATGTACCATTAAAAAACTAGATCTACAAATGTACAGATCTAATCCAATTGCTGTGGATTTGTTTTTAAAATGAATTGTGTATTGTATGATATAACTTGTTTATATTGTCTGTGTTTGGTCTATCATTTCCATTTTGGACAATTAAAATATTCAAAATTTTCAAGAAGATTTCTTTTGGTGCTAATTTCCCTGCCAACGGTTGGGTGTTGGGTTACTTTTTTTTTTAAATGAACATAATTTATAAGACAAGATTTAGAAATACGGAATCGTATTGACGTTTTAATTTATAAGATAAGATTTAGATCTACGAATTCGTATTTAATGACTAGCTCCAGCCCCACGCAGATCAATAGGGTGGAATAAGAAACGAACCTCTCAGCCTCTCAAGCTAATTTCATATAGGTGAGTGGTTCAATAGGGGCGGTCCACTTATGCATCGTTTTCAGGGCCGCCGCTACCTATTGTGCAATGTGTGCATTGCACGCAGGCGGCCGACTTTAGGGGGCGGCCAAATCATAATTCCAAGGTTACTTTTTAAAAAAAAAATTAGTTAAATAGAAAAAAAATAAACTTAAATATTTTAAATAAATTCTAATTATTCCGCTATCCTTTGAATATATAAACGATATTCGTACATAAGAAATTATTTTGGAAACTAGAACAAATAAAATAGAGCAGCATGCGAGGGATTTCCACGGGTTTTTGCATAAGCGGCTGCTCATTTCTGGCCTTGAATTTTCGCGGGTTGTTTGTAATATTTGTTTTTGAGTCGAATTGCCGCCCTATAAGTAGATCTATTATTACTATTATTAGATAGTCAATTTTAAAAATAAAATTCACTGGGGGGGGGGCGTTAGTTCCTCTCCTATGGAGGGAAAGGGCGCAACGTCCTGACAAAATGGGGTGTTATGGAGTGGAGTGTATGTGTTTCCTAAGCGGCGGTGATAAGAGGTTAAGCGATTGATTGGTGGTTATGTAGTGACAATGCTGAAATCAGCGTACCTAGTGCAAATGTCAGAATATCTTAAGACATGAAAGAGTAAAAACTTTATTTTTGTTGTGAGCTAGATTTTTTTTTAAATATCAGTTTATTTCATTACTATTAGATCTATATCTCATCTCAAATTGAATCGCGAATTACATAGAAGTTTGTTCAAGTTATTCAAAGTTTATTTATTAACCAATATAAAACGCCTTCATCGGTTCAGCTGTACTAGTCGTTTAGAGCTACAAGCCAACAATGGACCAACAACGGGGGAGGGGGCGGCAAAAAAAAAAAAAAAAGGTCCAGACTTGAACGGAAACATGGCGCATATTCAATTCTATCTATGCTTCTGTCTACGCTTACAAATTATGTAGGCAACACAATTTAAAAAAAAAACACTTTTCAGTGAACTTTCATTACCCAACTTTGGATTTTATACAGTGTTCAATTAATAGAAATGAAAAATAAAACCTAAAAATTGTGACTATGTTATTTTTGTATTACATTCTATAAAAAAATTATCGGACATCACTGTGGAAGTTTTCATCGCTCCTCTGGGCTCCAGCTTCTAAAGGGGGTTCGAACGAAAATGTTGCTATCTAGAGAGTCGCCACCCGGGAATGTGAGAAACACTGCCTTACTCTGTTTTATTTCAAGTCATTGTTTAAGTGACGTACTTTGCATTATTTACTTTGTATTAAACTCAAGAAAAATATTGAGCGCTGAATCGCTTCATTTGTTGGATACATTTGTAGGCAACTCTGAATCCGCCGTATGTCATATATGATTGTGGATACAATGTACATCTCTCCAAAATACAATGGTGATGATTACCATGAAAGTGTACAGAACGTTGAAAAGGTTCCAACAACAAAGGCTTTTGTGTTTTGAGCCTTTTTTTTTGTGTTCGGATTATACTCTTTAACTTACAATAATAAACAAGTTAACATACCCACGTCCAGACCATATATCATTGTTGAGCAGTCAAAGTTATCGAGATATTGTATATAGATCATGATCAATGGACCTCATTCACCAATTGTAAACAAACAACATTTAGCCACGTGGTTCTCTATCTCTTCTATACAAATTATGTAATACACACAGGCTGTCAGGTGATAAGTTTTTTTTTGGTTGTTTTATCAATATTATCACGTGGCTAAATGGTGTTTGTTTACGATTGGTGAATGAGGTCCATTACACGGTTCATTGTAATAAACCTGCGCAGCTCATCAAATATAATCATCGCACATACAGGAGCATAAGTGAGTAGTCAGAACGAGATCAGTTTTTAATGTTTATCACAAAGAACCAAGATGTCAAGTTTCTGAACATAAATCCGAAATTGTTCCTAGTTCATGATTCCTAGTTGTAGGCCTACTTGAGGGGTACAACAACTGTGCGAATATGAAAGGGAAAAATGGAATGGTCTACAAAAGATAGATTTAAATTAAAGTGCACTTTTGGAAGTGTCCAGCTCAGTCTTAATGAATTATTTTTTTCTATAAAAAAAAAGGGGGGGGGGCGGCACTTTTTAAATTTTGCACGCAGGCTGCCACAACCCTTGCGACGGCCCTGATCGTTTTATCGAAACACTTACAACGTATCACTATGCTTTCACAGAGTATACCAAACAAACCCCCCCCCCCCCAGGCAGTCACAGCGCCGTCATGTAACGATGTTCTGATGGCGTGTTGCGAAAGGTGCCGTCAATGAGCAGAGAGAGGGACAGACTGGGGTGGGGGAGAACAAACAGGAGGGAATCGATGCCAGAGACCTGCCCATTACGGAATCCTCACTAATGAAAAGCATTAAATAAATATATCGTCGCCCATCCGAGACAACATTTGCCCAGCCCCCCCTCTCTCTCCAGGACTAACCATAGCTGTCATGAGGCCAGTGTTTGTGTCTACAAAGCAGAGTTTCTCTATTGTCAATGCCGGACAAAAGATACCGGCATCTAGACAATGTATCACCCAGACAACAGTACCACACAAACTAACACACACACACACATTCCAGAGATCATACATCAGCTCTTTAACAAAGAAATGTAGTCTAGCCTAATCCCTTATCTCAACTGTTTCAAAAAATCTTCTTTTTTAAAGAAAAAAAGCTCGTTAAATGGATGCCCCACAATGCCCGAGAACAATAAAACGGAGACATGAGAGAGAGGCAGCGCCGAGACTAGCAATCACATCCAGAATGTACAGGCTTAGGCATTGTTACGCAATAAATAATGACGTCATTTGTTTACGTTTAAAAATAAGTAATAACAAGTTTATTTGCCACCCGATACGTGCAACAATATATAATAATACTAAATCTATTTATGGTATATTTTATGTTAGAGATTCCAATTTCTACGTAACAAACATTTTGAGGAAGAATGTTAGTGTTTATACAACAAAACTAAAATCTATATCACTCGGAGGGGGGGGGATTACGGAAAATACAACAACAACAAAAAATCGTTAGTTTTATATACAGTACACGTTGCGTTCAATGTATAATTACTGCCCAAGCTTCTAAGCTTCATATACTTTTATTATACTTCCAATTTGGACTTCACTGTCGTGGTAAGCCGCTAAAGCCAATGAGTAAAGCATCTGTTCTGGGGTTTCGCCTCTGAGGCCAACCCGTGAAAGTAATCAATACCCAGAAATAAAACAGGAAGGCCACTTGCAGCACACCACATTGGGGGCTTGGTGAGGGAGGAGGTACAGGAGTCACGTGGCGTGGGAGTGGGCAACTAATTGCTTTGATGAATTGGTCAAACATCACATAAAACATCTGCCCCCGAAACTGTCAATGGTAAATAGCATGTGTCATTGAGAAGGACTTGTCAGCAATGGAACAAATGCACACTCATAAAGTTAAATAATGAGCCAGGCTCATTCATCAAAGATACATCGATACATGTGCACATTTTTTTTTTAACCAAGAATGTAACTTTGTAACAGAACGGAAACTATGCCTACTGAACAGCTGTGACGCAAACATTGCCTACCGAAAATGCAATCAATGTCGTTGCCTAGTGTCTCGGAAGCTCGCCAAGCGGAAAGCAGAGCGTGGGGGGTTCAGCGACGCACCAGGAAAGGGGAAAAAAAACACACTAAGTGAGCGGGCTGGGCCGTGACAGGGCGAGGCCGTTGTTTAATCCAGATGACCACCGGCCTGATCGATGTTGTCCAAGCTAACGATCGCCAGCGGGCAGTAATGTTAACAACAGGCCGGCCCATAATCTCGGCACCGAAACACAGCGTGTCAGGGACAAAGCAATATTGGAAGTACCGGGCAGGAGGAGATCACTAGGTGCTGACCACTCACCGTGCCCAAGTGTGAATTATATATGATCAATATTATCTTATAATTACATATAAGCTTTCTAAACACTAATAACAAATTACGTCTTACCATGGGTTAAAATCGTTCTCAAATCAATTAAGAGAATTAAACTCTACTGACTGATTCAAATACCCCCGTTTCGTAGTCTGGAGTGTTTTTGAGTATGAATTTGTCATATGGAATAAGAAAAAGTATTGTTTAGTGTTTTATGCTATATCGCTACTTTATTTTGTATTAAATGGTAGCTTCCAACAAGGACAAATTACCCTAGTCCCTATTCTCAGCTTCCGGAGCATGTGATGTTTTATTCTGTTGTGTCTGGTTCTGGAAAAGAAACAAAATATACCTTGGTCGCGTCAGGATAGTTTATGATAGGCGTCGTCTTTCTTCAGATTTGGATGAGAGCCTGTCCATTGGTTTGTTTTTATTCTACTCAGTTTCTTCATTTCCTGCTTCATCAAAACTTACATTTATATCGTGAATGTTTTTTTTAATTGATAAGTAAATGTCATAATGATTTCAATAATTCGTCAATACATGAAGAGAAGCAGAGAAAGTAAAACTCTTGAAAGGCTTTCAGAAAGGGATAGATCTCTAAGACATGACAATGCCTGACTGAAGCTTCTTCCGAACTATTGTATTCACACACCCGGTGACTGCCCGTTCTTCTTCTCAAGTTCTGGCACAAATGAACCACAATAGCGTGTCCGTCAAAAGACCACTCCAGTCGGTACAACGACCGGGAAACGGGGGGGAGCAACGCCTGCGTGTAAGAGGGGGGAGGGGGAGAACTTCAGCCCCCAAAGAAAAGAAAGCGCCCGCTGTGGCTTGCAATGTTATCGATGAATCACAAGTTCACAAGCAGTCAGTAGATTTAAGATCAGAACGTCACAGAGAGGGGAAAAGAAAAAAAAATGGAGGGGGGGGGGAGAGAACAACGCTGCCAAAAGTACAACACACACACACATACTGTAGAGGTCAACGATGGTGTGTTCCAAACAGAAGGTACAAGTTACTGCTGTAGTTTACTCCTGACCCCGACCCCCTTTAACACACACCGCCTCTTCTTGTAACTAACAGTTTTCACCTTGTGGAGACTAAGACACAGACTGGTAAAAACTATTTCAAACACCAAGAGACGGTGTGGTAGATCTACAGTTTGCGATCCCGAGTGATTCGTTCTGGCCAACATCTCCTTGTGTTCGGCGAACATCGAAGAAGGTAGCAATGGCGTATTTGGTCCTGGATAGAGAACGCACTCATGCTGGCGTCGATAGGGTCCCAAAACTTGCAAGTTTTAATTGCCATTTAAAAATTAATATTTCCCCTAGTTTAATTAATCCCATACCCCCCCCCCCCCCGGGGCCAAAAAAAGTCTCTAAAGGAGAGATTATCAATCCGGTGAAGCTAAGAACGATAAACCTTATCAGACGCACGCTAAAGACCTTTCTTGGCCAACGCAACACCGAGCTGTATAATAATACCACTGCACTGAACTATATATAATAACAGTGAAGGACAAAAAAATGTAAAAAAAATGAGTTTTGATGTAATGAAGGCTCCCAAACTATTTCACAATGTGACATGTTTGCTAAGAGCCTAAGAAAAAAAAAACATTACAGAATCTAATGTCGAAATAACATCAATAAAATTGAACTTCACAGCGACAATGCTATAGTTGTATCAATAAATATACTATTAAAACAATCGGTTGGCAAGAGCGTTGTGAGTATAATGAAGTATAATCAAATACATTTGACAAAAATCTATAAGTTTGCGTAGATTTTAAAATGGTAGATTTTAAAATGGATCAATCAAGGCTCAACGTTCGCTTCCTTTCTTTTAACAACGCCACAGATCTAAGCCGGTAGCAGACACACAATTACGCCATTTTGGTTTATTTATACAACTTTATGGTTTAAAAAAAAAGCTTCTAGATCTAGATCTATACGTTTAAAAAAATAAAATAAAACATTCATTCATGAAAAAAAAAAAAAAAAAAAGAGTTACGTTTTGCAAGGTCAGCACATTCTTCAGGGCTGTTTCCTGCTTCCTCCCACTCCAGACAGACACACACATGCACATAACAGCACAAAGAGACAAAATGAGCCCCCCACACAGAGGAAAGTTTGTTTTGTTTGGTAGAGTCAACACATGTCTAGCCTAGTACGGGACCAAGTTGAACAGGTGAACTGGCTTCTTCAATCTAGTAGCAACATTTGGGCCAGTTTTAATGACCAACAACCTTTTGTAACGTCCATTTCACCAATGCATCATTAGCATAACAGTGGTGACAGTAATATGACTATTCTCACAAACTGATCAATCAATGTCACACAATATCAATAAATTATTACATGAAATGGAAACTAACAAAATGTACAATAATCTTTTTTCCCTTACTCAGGTATAGTTCAATACAAGATAACTTCCTACTGATGTGGTATGGGCTTTGAACTATCATCTCGATGATTCAGGGTTTGAAAAGTGCCATCGTGGGAGATTTGGGTTAGAATGAAATAGTAAAAAAAGTAAAGTACCCCTTTCAGACCTAGCAATCTATGGGGTAAATAATGCAAAGGTCATCTGTTTCTGTGGCCCGCAGTTAAGGACGGTGTCATGTGGCCAGCAAAACGTCTAACCACCTTTACTTTTCCCCAACAATGTCAGGTACCCATTAGAGCTGGATGGACTCAGACGAGCCATAAAATCAAGAAATTCTAAATCCCAGTCTTTACCAAAATTCAAGCCGCGAACCTTTGGTTTGGAAGCCAATTGCTTTACCACTCAGCCATTGCAACTCCTCTGGCTCGAATGTAATAGTTTTCAAATCCAAAACATGTAAAACAAACACTGATAGTCTAACTGAACTGCATATAACATTCAACTTTACAGCAGGCACTAAGCAATTGTTCAATGTCATAAGTACATGAAATGTATTTAATGTGAATTGTGTTTTGCATCATTACTTATTATTAAATAAACTTTCTTGGGAAATTATATTTTAAATTTTGAAGAGAAAAAGTTGATCATTGGTAGGCATAACCTAAGGTGAAGTACAGGATTGTGTGAGTATATTTAAATCCCCCCTCCCCTTGGTAAATAAAATTTCAATACACTCTGCTTTATTAATTTTTTTTAAACTCCTATCTAGATAATATTTAATACAACTATTATAATAGTATATTATATTGTTATAACTATATATATACCTTTATTAATATGCTAAGACTATCAGCAGTAGATATATATTATAGATCTACTAGACTAGATGATGTCTAGATCTAGATATGAATCTATATTGTATATGTTATATATTTTATATATATATATGTTTCTTTGCAGATTAGTAGAATATATTTTATAATAAATGTAAAAGATCTATCTAGAGTCTAGTTGTTGTAGATCTAGATTACTTTATAAAATCTATATATCATTCTATATATCATTCTATATATAATATCATGGTATAGATTAACTAAACAATTGCATGATAGAACTAATAGAAGAAGGTAGTTAGGGTATAGATAGTATAGATTATAGAGTCTAGTCATATCTCTATTATTCATTCTAGGTCTATTTTTATAGACTCAGTATAGACATAGATTATATATATAGTATTATTAGTATACATATAGTCTAGATTTATAAAAATATAATTGTAATCTTTAGTAGATAGATCTATTTATAGAGTACAGATCTAGATCTAGCTATCTTATAAATATTATAGATCCAGAGTCTATTACAAGTATTAGATATAATTAGATATAATTGGTAGATATTCTTCTAAGATTCAAGATATAATATAGTTTTATAGATTTATATTATATTATTCTACATCGTGTAGTATACAGACATAGATAGATCTAGTATACTATAGATCTAAATAATGATAATAATATTATTTAATAATTATTATAAAATCTAGACTCTAGATGATCTGTAGATATAGTCAATATAGAATATAGACTAATAGACAGTCTTCAGATTCTGAGTCTTCTAGACTATTAAAATTATACTAATTATAGAGATCTAGATAGATCTAGAAATCTAGATCTAGCTAGAATATCTAATCTAGGTCTAGATGATAGATCTAGAATGACTAGAATCTAGATCTAGAATAATATTATATATTATAATAATTAAAATACTATCAGTGATAGTATCACTATGTTCTATGTTAAGTTACTAAATCTAAGTACGTTGTACTTACGACTTACGTTCTTAGTTAAGAATACGATCCACAGCAACAGCTCAGGCCCAGCCAGGAGTCAGAATTATAAAAAGTTTAATAAAACTATAATAAACACAGGCTAGGCTAGTAAAATAAAAAATTAGATCTAGATCTATTCTAGGAGTAGACAAACTACTATAGAAATGACTGAAGTAAATCAAACTCTATTCAGTATTCTCACAAGTGACAATCACAATCTGAATCTCACTTCTAATCATCTCATTCTCAGTCAGTGTCAGTCAATCGACTCAATGTATTCTCATTGTCATTGTATTTTTTAGTCTAGTTTCTATGACAGCAATATTTCCACAATATTTAATGAAACACAACACAACAAAGCACTAAAAATAGTAATCCAAATGTATTAAATTGCCGACTGTATCATCATCAGCTGTTGGAAATATAGTGTAATATCCAGCGAACAAATGTTTAACTCATTCACTTAACACCCATATTAGTATCCATCAAGTCGGAAAGAACGACAACCAATAGAACTTTTTGTCCACTTTTTTCCCCTTTCCAGAAATTTAAAAAAAAAAGGGTAAGAAACCCCAGATTTTTCTCAATACACTGTCATAATGATTATTTCACCACATTGAAGATCTTTTCTATTGCGTGACCAAATAAAGGCATAAACTTTATGTAAACCTTTAATTTTGTACATAAAACTGAATATACATTGAAGCACTAAAAAATAAGGCTTAAATAAAAGATTAGAAGGAACAATATAGGCATAGTTCGTTGTTCATGTAGATTATCTTCTGAACATTTCATATATGTTTAAAAAACACCTGCTTTTGAAATTTCTTTATTATAAAGTTTATTGCAAAGAAGTTTTTTGAATATCTTTTTCATAGCTATATTATTCATATTGCTTATATAAATATATTAATACAAAATGTAGAAGAATACAAAAAAAATAAAGTTTTTTGATTAAATAAAATATTTCATATGTTATGTATGTATACAAGAGTAATTAAAAGTTTTTGTACAGACTTATTATTTGGAGGCACCTATTTATTTCTATTTATTTATCTATTTATTTTTGTTTTAAAATATTACACTGTCTTTAATTTGGCTGCTAAATCTGGCACAGGCGAATCGCGTCCTCATATCATTGATTTTTAACTAGCCACAGTTTCGTATCTCCGACGCTAAAAAGCATCAAAGAATGAATATCCACATTTTCATGGATCATTTTTTTAAAACAATTATCTAGCCAGTAACTGATATTATTATTCTTTTTAATGATATGTAGAAATTGTTCGTAAGCCCATTTCAGTTCTTTTCAGAAATTAATTTTCAAATCATTAAAGAAAAAAAAACAACTATTTAGATCTAGTTCAAAAGTATTTTGTCACAAAAGCTACACACTTAAAATGTTTATCGACTTTTAGAGGACAAAGTCCTTATCTAAGTCATGTGAATCTAGATGACCAAAATCACCAGATTTTCTGTTGATAGAAAACAACTCGCAGATTTAAATTTGTGGTCACATCACTTCATGATCACTATTATGTCAAAGAAATGTCCTTGCGGTTTTGGATTCAGTAGAAAGACATCTAGCATTTCTAGACTATCTTATCGTTGCAGCATTTATCTCCCCCCCCCCTCCCCTTGAATATGCACCAAATCATTGAAAGTCCTAACGGTTTCGTGATGTGAATGCACCATAGAAGTTTATATTTTTTTAAAAAGTGATCAGAATAGATAAACATTCTTCACTAAAATAAAATTCCCTATGGCCTTACTAAGCATGGGTCTCAAAGCTGATCGGTGAAGGAAAAACACTTTTTTTTTAAATTTATTTTCAGAAAAAAAATTCCAAAAGAAATATATATCGTATGGCTTAGACTATATCATACAATCTGATGGTCTTCCAGGTATAGGTCATTACTCAAAGAGGTAAGCAACGAGTTAGAACCTGTGTTCAACATATTTTTTGTCATGCAACACTTAAGATATTGCTCTGAGGGACAGGAAAGAAGCTAATGCCATTCCACTATTTAGAAGAAAGGGAAAAAATCTGATCTCATATTCTTATCTTGTATAATACAGACGTTACTTCAAATAAAAAAAAGAAAAAAAAGTAGATGATTACGTCCTACGTACGCGTCATGCATCTAGTCATGCATTGTTAAACAATGACTTAAATTTTGCAAAGTCTCATCCAGGAAACTACAGACCAGCATCACATGTAAAATACATACAATATATTATCTTATCAATTAGAGACATCACTTCAAAAGAGAAGATAATAATGTATTACTCATTCATGTGTCAATCTAGTCATGCATATTAATCAGTGACTTAAACTGTGTTAGGTCGTTGGTTTTCCTGGCTGGCTCAGGCAAACCATTCCATGCCCTAATATAGCACTAGGGAAGAATGAGCATTTGTATAAATTAGTCCTAGCATATGGAACAAGGCATGTGCCTTTATCTTTGTTTCTTTCTAAATATTTTTAAAATTAGATTTTGTATCTGTAAATTATGGTCGTGTTTTATGTATAATTGTTGCTTTAATTTTTTATTTTAGTCTACTGTCCTGAATCGTCTCTAAATTTAGTGATTTTATTCTAATCAGATGTGAATATTCGTTTGTTATAAATCTTGTCTATTTACCCCACAAACGTCTTTAAAATTACAATGCTTAGCAGACAGGAGAATTTCGACCATTCTGACACACTAAATTCGCGAAGAATCACGTTAGCGGAGACTATGAAATGTCTTATTTTAAGACATCAGAGTCGACATTGTTGCATACGCTTCTCACGAAAACGGTATAGGCTACATTTTAAAAGGTTGTATCGGAAGAGGAAATGACGTCTCATAATTAAAATATTTTATTTTATTATCTTTTTAATGTCATTTTACTTGGTTATTCAATAAATGGATTGAAAAGATAAATTGGGAAGATAAATAAAAAAAAAATTGACCAGCGTCGCCTCCACCCCTTTTTTTAAATCTTCTTTTGTACAAATTTGTCCTAGCATATGGGACGAGGAATGTGCTTTTCTCTTTGTGTCTTTCAGAGTATTTGATTAAATTTTGTATTTTAAGATTATGGTTCAGTGTTTTATGTATAATTGCTACTTTACTTTTGAGTCTTCTGTCCTGAAGGCTTTCTAAATTTAGTGATTTTACTAAAGGTGTTACTCTGGTTATGAATCTCGCTGCTCTATTTTGTGTCTGTTCCAGTTTCTTTTAATAAACCCTAATGCTTTGATTTTTTTTTATAGTTTCATCAATATGAATGGCGGTGTTTATTATATAACAGTTGGAACGGATGCTCTTCTGCTAGTTCATAGTGTTTTTCTATGATTATATTGCCCTATACACAGATCTAGATCTTATAGCCTACATAGAAGGAATGTCTGCACGAAAACATGTTTATTTAGATCTGTGTTTTTGCGCCTGGTTTTGTTAGTGATAATTGCACACACCAGTAAAAGTACGGGCAGATAGAAAGATGCAAGTAGGCCTACACGCGACATGACAATATGCAAGGGTTGTGTGTTTATTGCCATGCGTTTATTTACTAAATAGAAAGTAGGCCAATAAATCACCATTATTAGGATAAAAAAAGCATTGAGATAAAGCAAACAATGTAAACTTAACGAGAGTTGTAAGAACGTATTAACCAAGTGATCAGTGAAAGACTGTTTCCCTCGGTTAACCAAAAGTAACCATTAATAGCGAGCTTGGTGCAACGTTACAGACTTAACTGTTTTTATAGCAAGGTGGCTGAGCGGTAAAGCGCTTGACTTTTGAGCCGGGGGTCCCGATTCGAATCCTGGCGCAGACTCGGATTTTTTATTTCGGGATCTTTGGGCACCTCTGAGTCCACCCAGCTTTATTTGGACCTGACATAAGTTGTGGAAATGCAAAGGCGGTTGGTCGGTATTCTGGCCAGATGACACCCTCGTAAACCGTAGGCCACAGAAACAGACGACCTTTACATCATCTGCCCTATAGATCACAAGGTCTGAAAGGGGAACTTTACTTTTTTACTTTTATATTCGAGCCCAAACCTCCCACGTGATGGCACTGTTCAAACCTGGAACAATGGAGATGACAGTTCAAAGCTCATACCACATCAGTATTCAGTAGGAGGCTAAACAGGGGAAATCTGAAAGGGAAACAACAGTCCGCTCAGCTTCGAAATCCATATCATCATAAAGTGATATAGGGCGTAAAGTTCTGACCAGTGTGGCTTTAAATAGGCTTTTATAAACGCAATGTCTTCTTTTACTTTTACTTTTACTACCATCACAAAGTGAACCTCTCACTTCTAGCTCACTACCATCACAAAGTGAATCTCTCACTTCTAGCCCACTACCATCACAAAGTGAGTCTCTCACTTCTGGCCCACTACCATCACAAAGTGAATCTGTCACTTCTGGCACACTACCATCACAAAGTGATCTCTCACTTCTGGCCCACTACCATCACAAAGTGAATCTCTCACTTCTGGCCCACTACCATCACAAAGTGAATCTGTCACTACTGGCCCACTACCATCACAAAGTGAATTTCTCACTTCTAGCCCAGTACCATCACAAAGTGAATCTCTCACTTCTAGCCCAGTACCATCACAAAGTGAATTTCTCACTTCTAGCCCAGTACCATCACAAAGTGAATCTCTCACTTCTAGCCCAGTACCATCACAAAGTGAATCTCTCACTTCTGGCCCACTACCATCACAAAGTGAATCTTTCACTTCTGGGCCACTACCATCACAAAGTGAATCTCTCACTTCTGGCCCACTACCATCACAAAGTGAACCTCTCACTTCTAGCCTATTAGGCCTACAAACTCAAAATAACTTTACTATTTTCAAGTCAATTTTCACACTCAATGCAACGTTGGTATTGAACTAGACCTAATCATTTCTAATGGTTACAAGTTTTCATAACACTCGCCAGTCTTTTCAAACCCATTTATCACGAAACGTAATAGATGTGTGATGCCGCGTGGCGAGATATTCTGTAGCATGGGCGTAGCCAGGATTTTTTTCGGGGGGGGGGGGGAGAAGGGTTGTGGGATCCCCCCGCCACCCCCTCCGCAAAAAATATATTTATATGTATGTGTGTGTGTACATAATCTTTATTACATTCTGACCCTTCATTCTTTTGGAAGAAGTTTATTGTGCCCTAGAATTTCTTCCTGGAGTTAGTGGAAAAATTGTAGACTCCCGGCCTTTGCCAGCAAGGGGGTCTGGAGGAGCGTTAGGAGCTCCCCCAGCGCGGGGCGAAGCCCCGCCGCCAAGCACTATTTCTGGTATTTAAAGCCATCAAAATGCATATTCTAAGGTAACTACAGGGCATTTTTTTGCTATTAAAAAGTTTTATTTTAAAAACCTAATGTGCTATTCTTACTGACTTAGACCCTCCCGCGCCGTTCGGCGCATTTGCCGTCAAGCTGTTTCCACAAAAATCTGTCACTGGTAATGCCTGAAGCCTCTTCCCACCTGCTCTGAGGACCTCCATGAATGTGTGGCGTCAAGTTGTACTTAATAGGATGTCATCGCAACTCTTATTATGCGTAATTCATTTTGTCGGAGAGCATGTCCCGCAAACCTCATGCGACGCTCTGTCACAATCTTACTAAGGGGTCGACTCCCAGTTCGGCATAGGATTTCCTTGATTTAGACCCGATCTCTATAACTGACTCCAAAAATCTCTCTTAGCCATCTTTGTTTTTTAATTTCGCAGATGACTGTTCACTGCACTTTATTAATGGAGCACAGCGACTGGTAGAAATGTGTAATCTCTCTTGAATACGCTCTTGGAATTAGGTGACTGTAGTTTGCTTTAGATTTTATATCGAAAAGGGAAGTTTTATCGTCAAAATCATCTGTGAGGGTTTTAAACTAAAAAATCTCTGGAGTTTTTTTGTTGTTTTTTTTTAAATTGAAAACCCCATTTAGCTACGGTCACAGAGCTGTAGTTTGCTTTAGAATAATATAGAAGATAGAGGTTTTCCACCTCAAACGCTCGTAACGCTAAAATAATTTTAGTGTGTAATTTGCTTTTTTTATATTGAAGATGTATTTTTTTGCATCAAATCCCTCTGAAGGGGGGTTTAAACTCAAATCCCCATTTGGCAACGCTCATAGCATTTTGAGTGCGTAATTTGCTTTTTTTTTTTTTTACATTGAAGATGTATTTTTTAGCTTCAAACCCCATTGGCGGGGGGTTTAAACTCAAAACCCCTTTAGCTACGCTCATAGATTTTACAATGTGTAATATGCTTTTTTTATATTGAAAAGGCTGGTCTTGGTGCCTTCCTGGTCTTCCCTAAAAATATACACTTTGAGATAAGCGCACCTTGTGGCGATTACTGCTCAAACTTCCAAGCTGAAATTGAGGCAATTACCATAGCACTACAGACGTGGAAAACAAATTATATGAAGGAGTGCAAACACCATCAGATATTGTTGTCTTTACAGACTCACAATCTACTCTGCAAGCACTTAACAGCAGCACCTCAAACAGCCCAAGAGAGTTGACAACACTCATTGTGATAATCCACCAGATGATATCAAAATTAAATATCAATATCACACTACAGTGGATCACTGGACACATTGGCATCATGGGAAATGAAAAGGCAGATAAGCTATCAAAGGCAGGTTCATCTATGGAACAACCAGATAGACCTGTTAACTACCTCACCCTAAGGTCAATGTTAGTCAACAATCACAAAGAGGAGTGTGATCAGGAAACACAGGCAGAGCCATGTACAAAGAAATGACTACACCTAACAAACTGGACAGTATTAACTTCCTCCCCCGCAAAGAACAATCTACAATCTTCCAACTAAGAACAGGACACACACCACTATTAAATTACCACCTGAACAAAATAAACTCCACACAACTCCCCCTTTGCAGACACTGCACCCACCCCTTTGAAACCGTAAACCATATCCTCTTTGAATGCCCCTCCCTAATCCACCTTAGGCAGACCCTACTTCCACTACAGCCCAACATAACCATCACACTGTAACCAGTGCTGAACAACTGAAGAAAACCACACTTTTTTTCCGTGGCAGTCTGCAAAAGAGCTCACAGCTCAGCAGCAATAAAGCTGGCTAGAAGAAGAATATTGAAAAGGCATTTTTTAACTTCAAACTCCACTGGAGGGGAGTTTAAACTCAAAACCCCTTTGCCTACATTCATAGAATGTTGAGTGTATAATTTGCTTTGTTTGTAATATTACAGAGGTATTTTTTACCTTCAAACCCCGCTTCAAAACCCATTTAGCTACGCTCATAACATCTTGAGTGCGTAATTAGCTTTTTTTTTTATTTTGAATAGGTAATTTTTAGCTTCAAAGCCTACTGAAGAGGGGGGGGGGGGGGTTAAACTCAAAACCCCTTCAAAAATTTGAGTGTGTAATTTGCTTTTTTTTATATTGAAAAGGGGGTTTATCGTAAATTTTGGTGTGGTTTTAAAATCAATATCTTCCTTAACTGTACTCTTGGAATTTGGGGATTGTCGTTTGCATTTTTTTTTTGGTTTTGTTTTATAGAAGAGGGGGTAAGGGGTTTTAAACTAAAAAACCATTGGCTGTGCTTGGGCAAGTGATGGTTTAGTATTAAAATCTCACCTAAAATAAACAAAATCAAAGCAAAAAATCAGTCACTAAAGTCCGTCTCCCCCCCCCCCCCCTGAAAGGGGGATTGCATTTCGGGGGGGGGGGGGTTGAACCCCCCCCCCCCTCATGGCTACGCCCATGTTCTGTAGCAATACTAGAATAGGCTGTCTGCCTGGTCATGTGGCATGCGCTTCGAAATTTCGTCACGATGTTTCCGAGTTCAAACCTTGACCGACCTCCTCCCCTGCCGCCCTGTGGAACTTTGGTCCATTCATGAAGGAACGTAATTTATTTCTAAAACAAACAATAGAATGTTGCTGGGTTGTTTTTTTTAATTTAATTTTTTGTTCTGACAATCTGAAGCGAAGTATCAAGTGGGTGCAGACTGCAACAAGACATCATGAACTGTAGCACTGATTTGGGCTTGGAGTTCAAGAGATTCTGCTGTAAGGTGTAGTGGCCTAAAGCTCTTTCGAATGCAAAATCGGGCTGCTCTTACCTAAACATCTCTCCCATTAAAAACAACAACAAAAAAAAAAACGCGCCACATGTGACGTTACAAAGAAAAACTTGCAGATTGAGTCTGGATGGGCCGATGAAGAGAGGGAGCCTATTACACATCTCAGAGCTTTTATTGTAATCTCTAAGTTTCAGAATATCCTTCAGAAATGAAGAATATTGCGTCCTAGTTCCAACCTCCCGCATAGGGGAAGTAAAGGCAGTTGTTCAATGTGCTGGCCACATGACACCCTCTTTAACCATTGGAAGAAGAAACAGATGAGCTTTACATCATCTGTCCCCTTAGGCCATAGATCGAAAGATCCGAAATGGATACTTTTACTATCAACCATGTTGCAGGACGGCACGGAATGGGAGCGGGCAAGGCACGACCTGGGGATCTTCAAAATGACAGTCCGACGCCTACCACTAGACACGAGAGCCACCCATGAATTTTTTATAAAAAAGCCACAAAAAATAGATCGTGTATAGACATTTCACTTCTCTCTCAGCAGTAGATATTACAAGGGAAGTAATGCCATTAAGAGATAGGAGAAATAGAAAGAATCCGTAACACTACTTAGATGTTAAAGAGTAAATACAATTACTAAAGAGAACTTGCAATGTTTCAGGACTTCACATACCCACTTGCGACCTGCATATTTTTTCACAAAGGAGAATGATATAATACTAAGAAATAAATAAGCCTTTTTTTTTTTTTTGGTAAGAAAAAAATATTTTATTCCAATTTTCATGTAACAAAAAATATTGTATTTTTCATAAATCAATGATACCTTCTGTTGGTCATAAAATTAGATCTTGGAGGCACATAGTTGAAGACACATTCATAACATGGAATGGAAAATAGGTAAAAGCAGCAAGAGATGGAAGAAATTAGAGTTTAAAAAAAAACAACAAAAAAATACACTAAAATTACATTTACACAAAAAATACATTTAAAAAATGCCATCTCAAAATGACTAACATTTCTCAATGTGTTACAATTCTCAAATATTCCTCTAGAACAGTGATTCCCAAAGTGGTCTATATAGACCCCCAGGGGCCTACGAAAGTGAAAAAACAAATTGGGGGTCCATGAGATGTTCAAGGGGGTCTATGATAATAGATTTCATATAAGCAGGTCACGACTTTAATGTTTACATCCTATTAATGTAATTCTTCACACTATATATAATTTGTAACTTAGTTAATCATTTAAATATTTATCCTGCTATTCAAACGAATTTTTATTTCAATACTTATTAAAATAACTTAATTTTGTCTTCATGTAAATAATGTTTAACAAAAAGAAATGTAGACTGTCTAGTGTTGATTATATAAAATTGTTCATTCTTTCCTTGTCAACCAAGCGGTTACGATTGCCTTTTTTATGACGATATGAAACTAAGATATGAAACTAATTACGCTTGAGGATCATCTGCAACAATATCACCCTGATAAAAAGATAGATTTGAAAAACTTTTGAACATTCAAAGATAAAGTTCAGAATAGACCCACAAAATCTCTATTCAACATCATGTAGAGAAGATGGTGGTTTATGAGTCTTACAATATCTGTTCACTTATAGCAAAGTAAGGGTGTGGTGGTAGTGGTTAAGCGCTTGGCTTCCGTAATTGGGGTCCTGGGTTCGAATCTCGTGTGAATTTTGAATTTCAGGATTTTCAGGGCTCTCTGAGTCCACCCATCTCTAATGGGTTAGTAAAAGTAAAGGCAGTTGGTCGTTGTTCTGCCCACATGACACCCTGCTCGTTAACCGTTGGCCAAAGAAACAAATGACCATAACACCATCACAATGTCTGAAAGGGGAAATTTACTTATTTATGGCAAAATGCTGAAAACACCATAGGTAAAACATTGATTTTTACCAGCCGTTGTAGTTTTACACCCTGTTTTACACAAACCCACATCTGATATTATTATTTCTTTAAGCAACAATACAGTTCAAGGTTGCATGAGTTATAAAATTAAAAGCTTTATCTGTAATTCTTTGCAAACAACATATATAAGTTTGGGCTTTCTGGTTTTGACGACAGTCACTCGCCTTCGCTCTTTCTCCCGATAGTGATAACATCTTCGCATGGACTCAATATTTGAGCAACTCGTGAAACGTCAACAAAACACGAGAAATTGCTCTTTGCGAAAATTCTTACAATGATACTTAAGGCCATTGTGTTTGGAGATTCCAGCAATACATATTGCTATTTTAATTAGTTTTGAATTTTATCAATAAAAAAGAGAGATCTCTAAAATCTCTAATATGTAGCTTTAAATTACTTTTCCACTTTTCAACTCTCTACAGATAGAAATTAGGAGGCGTTTTGGCTGAGCGGTAAAGTGCTATATTCATTCAATTCATTTTGATTCACTCAGCAGTTTTAAACCTTGTTCTACTTTCAAGTCCTCGACTTGTCATTCCATTTATTTTGATTCACTCTACTGAATAACAAACTTGATACATAGAGTCCTGTAAACAGTACTTGGACAACCCAACAGTGCAGATAACTGTCACACATTGACCCTCATGCAGTCTTATATGATACCATAATGAAAGCATGATTGTCTGATGCTCTTACAGAGAAAACACTGAAGACATTGGCAATTCCACTGCCGAAGCTCCTATGAGACTAATGCTGTTGAAACCACATTTCAATATTTTCAACAACAGAAACCCCCTTTCAGTATTTTTAATAACAAAAAAAACTTTGGTGTTGGTAATGGATTGACTGTTCCTAAGAATAAAGCTGCAAACAAAAACCAAAAGTTGACAGGGTGACAGTTTTTACATGTAGGCTATTATTTCTTATGGACAGCCTTTGGCTTTCATTAAGTATGTTCCTGAGGTACTGTATTCAAAGATTTAATGTGGTAAAAAGCTCTATGTCTAGGCCTATATAAGTAACCTGCCTTTCCTTGTTTAATAGCATTTGAAAAGTTAATTCTCTTGTATTCTCAAGCCAATACTACATACTTTTGTAACCCAGTTCCCAGGAATTTCACCTACGCTGACACCCATTAGGCCAAATTTTCAAGGCTCAATTGTATTTTTGTTTGACAAGATGAACATATGAACAACATCAAACCAAAAGCAGGAAAATAACAAAAATATATCAACATCTGTGATCACAAATCCACAGCGTGGAGTAGACAACATCCTTCAGTCTAAGGCTTAAACATAAAATGTCTGACAATGAGCTACTTATAAATGTCATGAACTAAAGATACAAGGACTCTGAACAACAACATATTTTTTAAAAATAGATCACACCCACACACACACGTGAGCACACTGAAAGAATGCAATGAAAACATCAATGTCTTTATGCCCTCTCCACCTCATCACGGTACTCATTTCTTATTCTCTCAGTATCATCATCAATACCTCCTCGATTGATTCTTTGAGGAACCTACAGAAGATAAAAATATGACACTATTAAATATATATATATATATTTTAAAGCAAGACATTTTTTTAAAATATGAAACATGTAATAATGGAATATTTTTAAATGTATAGGCCAGTGCATGAGTAACAACATAAATAAAATGGACACTACTGATGAGAATCATTGGTGAAATACAGAGTGGGTCAAGGCTAAATTTATGTATGTCTGCCAGTGCATAAGTAATCTACTTAGCAAAGTTAGTGGTAGCTATGAAAATTGTTTGTAAAAGACAGAACTAGTCAATCCACAGCATAGCATACACCCACTATTTAGTGATGGGTGAACACTTCCTGAAAGACACAGTTGTCCAAAGGGGTGGGTTTGGGCAATGGACTGTGAGTGAATGAAGAAAAGGAACTATGGAGAGAGCAACATACAACTGTCCATGAAGGAAAACAGGTTTTGGAAGGTACAGGCATATCTTTTTGAACGTTTGGCCTTGTGCTTAATAAATTGGCATTTGTAAATGTTCATCAGTAACAGGCGAGTGGGAAGGTGATGTCACGTCTGTATGGAGATCCCATGGGAGTGTGAAGTTGGTGCACATGCCGATCTTGTCAACAGATGTCACCAGAAGGTCATCATGTGTGTTTGTGACAGGTTGGAAAAGTTTGTAATGCCCATGATCCAAAGGACAGCTAAATACCAGGGATATGGAGAGATGTCGACCAGATTGTAAACTCTAGGTGGGTCATGCTGACACTCTCGGAAGTGAAAAGTGATAGTAGTGGGAAGTATTTGAGACATTGCCACTATTTCAGCCTCGCCACCATAAACGCCGGAAGTATTCATGTAGGCAGCGTATTGTCTCAAGCAGAGTGTATGACTGTGCTTCCGTAAGTAAAAACAATGGAGAGGGCATCACTATAGTTATCCCAATGTTTGCAAACAAAGCTTACAGCCATCTTGCGAAGTTCAAGAACAACAGTTTGGTCCATGACATTTTTCAAGAAGTATGCAATCGATAGAAATAAACAGCTACCTGATGCAGGAATTTTCACATTGAAAGACCTGTTGACTAAATATATGTGAAGCGGTGGCCATGGTAAGGAAACAAAGGGGGAAAAATCAAAACAAAGCTACAGAAAAAAATATTTATGTGGGGTAACTCTAGTCTGACTTGCAGAAATAAAAGAGTTATCTTTCCATGACTTTTGCGCATGGTTGGGCCACAAAGAGAATTATATATATAGATGAGTTACGACTCAATATCGACAGCTACAAAATATAAAAAAAAGTTTTCTTCTCTTGTATTGGATTGTATTTGAGCATCAGGTATCAGAGAGCTGGTAGCCCCTAATGAACTTTCACTGTCTTCTAGAAGCCTCTATGGAAAAGTAGGTAGACACATCATAACCTTCAAATGCAAGGCAAATACCCAAGAGTGGCCATCACTTGAAGTAGCAAAGGATGATTGGAATGACCCATGATCCTCTGGCAGCAATGTGTAAGAAAGAGTTTTGGTGTTGATTGTAAAGATTTTATGAAAATCACATGATAGAGCTTTGGAGAGAAATAAATGGACTGACGAAGAATAAGAATATAAGCAAAAGAAATATATATATATATATATATATATATATAAATTTGTAGATAACAATAAAGCATTTGCATGAGAAGAAATGCAAAAATTAATACGTCATGATTCTATTTTCCCATCAAATATCTGCATAAAACAGGTTTAGCCCAAAATTGTTTTAAAAGTTAAATTATTTTATATTAAGAATCCATAAGACAGTTTTTATTTAGGTCTTTCACTCTAACTGTTTATTTAGGTCTTTCACTCTAACTGTTTATTTAGGTCTTTCACTCTAACTGTTTATTTAGGTCTTTCACTCTAACTGTTTATTTAGGTCTTTCACTCTAACTGTTTATTTAGGTCTTTCACTCTAACTGTTTATTTAGGTCTTTCACTCTAACTGTTTATTTAGGTCTTTCACTCTATCTTTTTTTTACTGAGAAATTATCTTTGCAGAAAGAGAACATTATTCATCTCCACCAATCAGTGATGGGAACTGACTTTGCAAAAATTTTAGGAAATTTTGTAAGCGCACCCCCCCCCCCCCCCCCCCGTTTTTTGAACTGGCCTGTCGCGGCGACTTAAAAAAAGATGTTGCTGAATTTTTTTAACTATGTAGAATCATTTTATTTAATATTTTCTTTAATTAATGTTGTATTACATAACATTTACACTGCATTGAGCATTACTGAACACAAAATGCATTCATGGCACTATTGTTTGTATATATATAGATGGGAGTAGAAAGCTATTTGCAGTCTGAGCATTCTATAATAGATAACTACTTTACAGATATTGTAACAACTTCTTTCTCAAACAACTGTAAGGATTAAATGTGTTTGAAAAACATGCTTGAGTTTTGAAAATACTTCAAAAGTATGAGCTACACTTCTGTTTGTTTCACTAATTATTAAATTTTGTACAGGAGAAACTGTTTACTAAGCTTTGCACATGAAGTCCACCAAAAATGCTTTGAAAAGCAATTGAGAGAAAGCTGCTGAATCTCAGCTGAGTTCTTAGGCAAGATGAGCAAGAACAACCAGATGAGGAGCAATGCTTAGAGGAAGAGAATGTTTAGCAATAAAACTGCACATTGAGGCCTCCTAAATCCTTGTGTGACTCTTTTTCATGCTGATACAAGTTGTTTAGAAGAAGTGGATCTCTACCACACTGGGCCTTTATAGCATTAGTAATGATAAGTTATTAGTTAGAGAAAATTGTTAAACTTTTATATTAAAATATATATATATCCCTCACTATAGATAGATCTATATCTAGAATCTAGAGCTACTTATATCTAATAACTTGACTCTAGATCCAATATATTATTATTAGATATCTACATTCTATCAGGCTTTTACTCAGTAACTCACTATAGTCATGTAAAGAAGTTTAAGAAGGCCTACTACTATATAAAAAAAGTATATTCTATATATATCCAGATGGCCGGTAGGTCTATCACTCTATTAGATGAGTAGATCTAGATCTTATTATTATTATAATATATCTAGATGTCTAAATTTAATTCCATTTGAACTCATGGAAGTCGGCAGGCAGGGTTCAAATTAGAAAAATCTAGGGGCCATCGTAACAACAGTGAAAAAATAATAGATCTAGAATTATAGTAATAGCGGCGATTAGCGTTACATAGCGACCGGGCATCATTCATGATACTCTTAAAGTTTAAGGCTAATACTTTTCAAAAGCTGGCAAGCAGCCATTGAAGTCTAGATGCTCTAGATCTAGATCAAAAGTATTCAAAGTAAAGAATCTAGATATCTTATCTAGAATATATCTATCCTTACCTAACTCAAAAAATATAGAATCAACATTTTGTAAAATTAATACCACCTCAACATCCCTAATAATAGGCAGCATTTACAGACCACAAAATTCTAGTTTAGAATACATGCAGGAACTATGTAATCAGATTACTACACTAAAAGAGACAAATAAAAATGCAGTTTTTTGGATTATGGGTGATTTCAACCTACCTGGTATAAATTGGAAAACACTAACCATAGATAAACACCAAAACCTTAAGGACATAAATGAGCTTTTCATAGAAACTTTACACAAACTTAGTTTAGATCAAATCATTAAAAAGCCAACTAGATTAAACAACACATTAGATCTCTTCTTAACCAACAGACCTGGATTAGTAGTTGATTATGATATTATCCCTGGTCTATCAGACCATGAGATCATAAAAATACACAGTCAGATAAAAGCAGTAGCCAATTCAAAACCCAAAAGAAAAATCTTACTCTGGAATAAATGTAACCTAACACAACTACACCAAGCTGCATTAAACTTTCAACAAACATTCTTATTAGAAAAAGACATTAACCAACCAGTTGATGACCTCTGGAATTTCATTAAAAACCATCTTAAAAGCATTATAGAAAATCATATACCAACTAAATACACATCAAACAAAATAAATAAATGCTGGTTTAATAATAGACTAAAGAAGCTTTGTAAACAGAAGGAAAACTTATATAGAAAATTTAAAGAAACTAAGGCAGAAAGAGTTTACAAAAAGTATATAAAAATTAAACACTTAACCCAAAAAGTAAGCAGACAGCTGCAGAGTGAATACATAAACAATGTAATATCTAAAGATAACAACAAAAACCTATGGTCATACATTAAGTCTAAGAAAATAGAAACAACAGGCATAGCGCCATTAAAAGATGAACATAACATAATACATAATGATAATGAAACTAAAGCAAACATCCTAAACAAATACTTTGCATCAGCATTCTCAGCCCCAGGAGACAAAGACATATTACTGAATTTGAACAAAGTAGACAACATAGAAGATATAGTAGTACAAGAAAATGGAATTCAAAAACTATTAGCCAACAACAAACCAAATAAAGCGTCTGGACCTGATGGTATTCCAGCTAGATTACTCAAAGAACTAAGCAATGAGCTAGCCCCAGTGTTCAAAATACTCTTTCAGGCTTCACTTAACCAGGGCAGAGTACCAAAGGACTGGAAAGAAGCTAATGTCACCCCCCATTTAAAAAAGGAGAAAAATCTGACCCAGGAAACTACAGACCAGTATCACTTACCAGCATTACATGTAAAATCCTAGAACACATAATATGTAGCAACATCATAAACCACTTAGACAAACAAAATGTCCTCACACCATACCAACATGGCTTTAGGAAATATAGATCATGTGAAACACAACTAATAGGACTAATTGATGATTTTTCTAAAGGTTTAGATAATAGTGAACAAATAGATGCTATCTTACTAGATTTTCCAAGGCTTTTGACAAAGTTCACCACCATAGTTTGCTTAAAAAATTTAAATATTTCGGCATTAATGGTCCACTGCATCACTGGATTAAAGATTTTCTGATAGGGAGAGTACAAACTGTAATAATAAATGGCTCTAAATCAACACCGATAACAGTAAACTCAGGTGTTCCTCAAGGAACAGTCTTGGGTCCACTACTATTTTTAATTTACATAAATGATTTACCAAAATGCATTACTTCAGGAACAAAAGTCAGATTGTTTGCAGACGATTGCATAATATATAGAACAATAAAAACAACACAAGACACAGATATTTTACAAAGAGAATTAGATGAATTACAGAAATGGGAATCAAATTGGAGCATGTCTTTCCACCCAGAAAGATTGTCAGTTGTTAAGAGTAACAAAAAAACTAAAACAAAATAATTCCACTTATCTTATTCATGGCAAACCAGTAACACAGACTAAAAACGCTAAATACCTAGGTGTTATAATAAATGAAAAACTGTCATGGAATCCACATATTGATGAAACTATACAAAAAATCCAACAAAGCATTAGGATTTATTAAAAGAAATTTCTATAGATCAAATAAGAACATAAAACTAAAATGTTATTTAACCTTGGTTAGGCCAATAATAGAATATGCATCCTCCGTTTGGGACCCCTCAACTCAAGAAAACATTAAGAAACTGGAACAGACACAAAATAGATCAGTGAGATTCATAACAAATGAATATTCACATTTGACTAGAGTAACACCTATAGTAAAATCACTAAATTTAGAAAGCCTTCAGGACAGAAGACTCAAAAGTAAAGTAGCAATTATACATAAAAACACTGAACCATAATCTTCAAATACAAAAACAAAATTTAATAAATTACTCTGAAAGACACACAGATATAGGCACATTCCTCGTCCCATATGCTAGGACAAATTTGTACAAGTACTCCTTCTTCCCTAGTGCTATTAGAGCATGGAATGGGTTGCCTGAGCTAGCCAGGAAAACCAGTGACTTGGCAGAATTTAAGTCATTGGTTAATATGCATGACTAAATGCATGACGCGTAGGACGTAATCATCTTCTTTTTTGAAGTAACATCTGTATTATATAAGATAAGAAGATAAGATAAGATCTAGACTGATTCAAACCACTCTAGTCTGGACTGAGATCTAGACTTATAAGACAATATGGTAACACAAGATTTAAAAAAAAAAAAAAGAACTTTAACTGTGTCAAAAGACCGGATGTGCGCATGTTCAAAACAAATCAAAAATCTTATTTCGCATTCTTCCTAAAATGGAAAAATAATAAAATCAGATTTTCTTTTCAGAAAAAAAAATTGTAAAAAAAACCAATCGGATTTAAAAAAAAAAAAATGTCTGGAAAACCGGATTTTTTTGCTAGAAAATCGGATCAGAAGAAATTATCGGAATTCTGACAATTGACGGAAAATTCCCATCACTTACCAATCCCATTTTAAATCTTAGAGCATAATAATTTATATTTATCAAGATAAAGAAAAACTCAATCGGAAAAACAAAGAAATAATTACCGGAGAACCTCTTTTTTTGGACCAGTAAATTTCAATGACCAGGAGGACCCCTGCAATTACAATGCCCAAAGTCAAGATGATAAAAGCGGATGAAAATCTGGTGATGGTGATAGACATGGGCATGATGGCATCGGGCTCTCCACCAAATGTATCAAAAAATGGAAGTCCCTCAAAGATGTAACTTCTGCCTTTGCCTGCCAAGCACCCGCCTTGAAAGTATTTCTTTTTTAACCTGAAAAAAAAAAAAAGCACAGATTATTATTGGCTGATAGGTTGTAATTCTTTTTTTTTCTTTCTAGAATGAAAGGTTAGAGGAACAAGGCTTTTCTTTTTGTGCTAAATAGTATTTATGATGATATAGTGTTAAGTGTTAATGATGCTATAATGTTTAATATTGATGACAAAATAATGTTTACTATCAATGATGATAGAGTATTTAGTAATGATGATAGAGTATTTAGTAATGATGATAGAGTATTTAGTAATGATGATAGAGTATTTAGTAATGATGATAGAGTATTTAGTAATGATGATAGAGTATTTAGTAATGATGATAGAGTATTTAGTAATGATGATAGAGTATTTAGTAATGATGATAGAGTATTTAGTAATGATGATAGAGTATTTAGTAATGATGATAGAGTATTTAGTAATGATGATAGAGTATTTAGTAATGATGATAGAGTATTTAGTAATGATGATAGAGTATTTAGTAATGATGATAGAGTATTTAGTAATGATGATAGAGTATTTAGTATGTTCAGCACAATGACCAACCATTTTATCCTCACATTCAAGATGCTAAGCATTTGTTTGGAATAGGGTTAAATAAAGATATTTCAATTCAGGTCCCAAGTATCAAGTATGACAACATGAAGTCCACCAAAAAAAAATAATTAAAAAATTAATTCCCCTGCCCAACCTTTTTGATAGATATTATTTTTAAGTGCCTCTACATTTTAGGGATGCATGGTTCAAGGGTCTCAAACAAGTAAATCCTATGCCAAACTTTTGATAGATATTATTTTTAAGTGCCTCTTCATTTTAGGGATGCATGGTTCAAGGGTCTTAAACAAGTAAATCCTATGCCAAACTGGGAGTCAACCACTTATTAAGGTTGTGACAGAGCGTCACATAAGGTTTGGGGGGGGGGGCATGTTTTCCGGCTAAATGAATTACGCATACCAAGAGTTGCGATGACATGGAGGCACATAAGAGGAAAGCGCAAAAAAAAGGGACGTCCTCGTATAATTTGGTGCCACACTTTCAAAAATGACCTCAGAGCAGTGAACAGGTGGGAAGAGCCTTCAGACACTACCAGCGACAGATCTTTGTGGAGACATTGCCGCTCAATGTGCTGAACAGAGTTGGAGGAGCTAAGTCCAAGTAAGTCTTAGGTTCAAGGGTTAATAAAATTCTTTTAAAGAAAAGTTGAGGAAGAAAATGCTAGATGTAAAATCCTTTGAAGATGACTGGTAGACTTCTCAGAAGTCCAGAATGAGACTGAATGTCCTCCTCGAAGTTAAAGAGGATTTCAATCTGAGAATGCCAGCCAAATAATGCACTTTGTTGTCTCACTTGTATAACTCAAAACCTTATTAACCATTATCAACTTACACATCTATTTTTTCATCTTCCTGCATTTTCAAAATGCCTACATTCAATTTATCACAAACAGTTGAGTTCTTCTGACAAATAAAGCCCATGGAATGGTCACCGAGTCTTTCACCAATCACCATTTTGTCACACGGATCTTGGGTGGCCAGGTACTGAGCGATAGATGACTCCAGGAAAAGAGCTAATTTCCCATCAGAAGCCATCATCTAAAAATACAATATTAAACCTTGTAATATATGATAGTTTAGATTTCAATCTCATTCGAAAGTCAAGTTCTTTGAATAGTTGTAGCTTATCAACGAGTCCCCCAACCCTATTAGTCACATCTGAAGAACACATTATCCTTTTTAAGTCTTTGATTACATACAAATATTGGGACTAGTGGTTATATCATAAGACTTTATAACAAAACTGTACAAGGTTTTCAATTTAAAGACATCTGACCCTGAATGAGAATTTAAATTAAAATAAGTATCTTACAGCTATCTTATTAATCACAGAATTTCCTTCAAAAAAAGATTTTAAAATCCCACCCATATTTTTGTATTACCATAATCACATGTTCATTAGAGACTTTAACTCAATTTTTTCTAGATGATTCTGGCCACTCAAACAATACTAGGAAAGATTGTCCTAGACTATGGAACTAGCTCTTTGCTTTTTTGAGTATTTTATTAACTCACAATACCAGCGTTGATTCCACCAAAATGTGGTAAATAATTACGGAGAGAAAGAGCTAACTTATATTTTTTTATTTGTAAGTTATGGTTTAAAGTTTATGTTACTTTATTTACATGTATTTATTTGCGACTCCATTTTGCATCTGTTCAATTTTTTGTTTTATTCAAAGGGACTACAGGCATGAAGATTATGTACTAACCAAGAAGTACAGCAGGGGGTGGTCTAAAATTTTTTATAGGATAATTCAGTAACAAAAACTCTACAATGTCCTAGACTATGGAACTAGCTCTTTGCTTTTTTGAGTATTTTATTAACTCACAATACCAGCGTTGATTCCACCAAAATGTGGTAAATAATTACGGAGAGAAAGAGCTAACTTATATTTTTTTATTTGTAAGTTATGGTTTAAAGTTTATGTTACTTTATTTACATGTATTTATTTGCGACTCCATTTTGCATCTGTTCAATTTTTTGTTTTATTCAAAGGGACTACAGGCATGAAGATTATGTACTAACCAAGAAGTACAGCAGGGGGTGGTCTAAAATTTTTTATAGGATAATTCAGTAACAAAAACTCTACAATGAAATGTGTGACTTATCAGGTCACAGCTAACTTAAAGGATACAAATAAAACCACAAGATTTAGAAGCATTTTAAAAGGAGCGTGTTATTTTTTAAAACAAAATTTAAAATAACAAAAAGAAAAATAGCCACAAATATAATACAAACTATGTAGTAAAAATATTTCAGAAATTAGAACATGTGATAATGCAAGTACTTTACAATGAATGGATCAAATAATGAATCTGCAAGAAAACCAGAAATGCATCATTAACATCTATAGGTGAAATAATTTGTTTGTCAATAGCAGATTTTCACCAACCTTTTTAACAGCTTTGTCTATATCTCCCACAAAGACATTTTCAGGTTTCAGCTTTTGATAAAGTCTGCGCTCCAATAACCTTTTGGAAATGCTCAAGTAGTTCAAGCTAGAAGAATTGGCTACAATCAACATATCCACTTTGTTTTGACGACAAAATTCGTCCATATTTGAAAACGGCAAAGTTCGAATTTCAGGGACCCTGATCATGACACAAGCAAATATCTTGATGTTGATGTGATTCTTATAAAATTGATTTATAAGTTGCTAAGTACATTAAAATGGAATTCTGCCCTGAACAATTTGCTAAATATTGAAAAATTACTTGATGAATGAGAATTGTGTCCATCAAAGACAGAATCAAGTACAAAACTGAAAGCGATTTGTCCATGATTTGTATTGCCCTGTCTCATTTAAAGAACTTTTTATTTTTTAATCATCTTTAGCCAGCTAGTCAATTATGAGTGAAATAGAAAAGAAAAAAATATATATAAAGAACCTTCTTCCCAAGGAATCTTCAATAAAGGAACCCAATAATCTTAAAAAAACGGACATTAAATATACATGAAGTAATCCAATAGAGACTAATTTTTTATTTATTATAATCTCACCTTATCTTATGAAATACAGACATTACTTCAAAAAAGAACATGATTATGTAGTACACATGTTCCTAGGTCAATCTAGTCATGCATGTTATAAATGACTTAAATTCTGCCAAGTCACTGGTTTTCCTGGCTGACTTAGGCAACCCATCCCATGCTCGAATAGCACCAGGGAAGGAGCATTTGTACAAATTTGTCCTAGAATATGGAACGAGGAATGTGTCTTTATCTTTGTGTCTTTCTGAGTATTTTTATTAGGTTTAGTTTTTGAATTTGAAGATTATGGTTCAGTGAATCAGGTATAATTGCTACCTTGCTTTTAAGTTTTCTATCCTGAAGGCTTTCTAAATTTAGTGATTTTATTAAAGGTGCTACTCTAATCCAATGTGAATATTCATTTCTTATGAGTGTCACTGTTCTATTTTGTATCCATTAAAACATGAAGAAATATGTTTATTTAATTTTAACTAGCACTTTTGAAACATACATTATATTACAAAAAAAATTGTTGGAAAAAAAAAACTTTTCTTTCAGTTGAATTTAGAACAGTATTGATACTAAGTGTACACAAAAAAGTACTAAGACATACAATACCAGTAGTGCAGCTAGCTAAATAATCTTAATGTGAAGCATGTATAACCAAAACAAAATAGTTCTCATTCTATTTATTTCTTGTAATTTTAAAAAAATTATTGCAAGGCATATTCCTACTGACACCAAACCAGGTAATGTGTAAACAAAAAATCTTTATAATTTCATTGATAAAATGACACAAGCCAAATGAAAATCAAAGATCATTAAATAGTTCTGAAAAAATTATAATGGTAAAACCAGAGGTTACACCATGTAGCCCATTAGCTAGTAATTTTCCACAAAAATATGCATAAACTGTCAAATTTCTAAAATAATTTTTTTTTAGTGCATTTTTCAAAATAAAGAATTTTTCCTTTCACTCATCTAGAGAAGAAAAG
Organism: Biomphalaria sudanica; assembly: GCA_036873155.1. NCBI lineage: Eukaryota > Metazoa > Mollusca > Gastropoda > Planorbidae > Biomphalaria > Biomphalaria sudanica. The sequence continues at coordinate 3,197,826 of JAZGLO010004016.1, forward strand.
CTAGTAAGGATTGTAAAAAAAAAAAAACTACTATTGAGTGGAAGTACTACCCTACTAACCTAAAAAGCAGGACACTAAGAGCAGCGATGTAGGAAGCTAAGGTCATGATGGAGAACAGCCACCAGATACAAACTAACACTCTCCCAGACAAAGACTTCGGAGCAGCAGTGTAACCTAGAGACAGAAATTCATTAAAAGACAACAAATTATATTTAAAACATCGGAATGAATTCGTCAAGATGTCTTGTATACTTTTCCACAAAGTACATAAAATGAATGAAGATGTAATGATAGAACAGTGTGACCAATAGTTAGTTAGTCTTAAGATCTAAGTTGTACCAAGTGAACTGGTAGGTTGTCATTTCACACTACTTAGTTCTCTAACTATAGCTGCTAGATAAAGTATTTGTACCAGTGGATGCACATGCACAGTAAACTTTAACCAAGCCAAAAGTAAACAAAATACAAGAGTGTTGAAACAAATAATATCATAACTAAATATAATGGAATGGCTATACATGCTCTATGGCCTTGTGTACAAATAATAATTCTTGAGGCCTTTAAACATTACAAACAAATGAGATAAACAATGAATATGAAATAGACTTATGAATAAATTTATTATTCGTTTTGTTGTGGAAAAGAAATGACCAGACGCGTGTAATGTAAAAGTGCAGGAATCTGAAGTGGCAGTTGGGCTGAATGAATGGCAAAGTCTTCCATTCTGAAGACTAAGGAGTAAGGATGAGTGCAGTCTTTCACGTGACAATTCAAATGTGACCTGCATAGTATGTGAAATCTGATGCAGAGAAAGCCGTTGTCCGCATGAAGGATTATTTTAAGTTTTCTTTTCAACTTCTGTGCCTGTCTTTATCAAGGGTTGCCTTGGGGCGTTGGCCTTCATGAGAGTTCATCAACTATCTCTTTCTAAGGGCCATCTGCTGCAACTTCGTCAAAGAGCACAAAATGGCACCTGAGTGGTTCTTTATATCAGTTACATGTTGGACTAGTGTTCAGGATATATATATATATATATATATGCTACAGTGTCACAAAAGATATGTTTATCTTTTGATTTTACTTTGGCTCAAAGATTTTCCTATCTTTATGTTTGTTTCATTATTAGAGAGGGTAGATTCATCTGTGCAATCTCAATGGCCATCATAATTAATTTCAATCAGGATTACTTCTCATCTTATCTTATAAAATACAGGCGTTAATTCAAAAAAGAAAATGTTAAAAGTCCTACGCATGTTCCTAGGTCAATCTAGTCATGCATGTTAATCAATGACTTAAATTCTGCCAAGTCATTGGTTTTCCTGGCTGACTCAGGCAACCCATTTCATATGCTTTAATAGCTCTAGGGAAAAAGAAGCATTTGTAAAAATTTGTCCTAGCATATAGAACAAGGAACGTGCCTTTATTTTTGTGTCTGAGTATTAGGTTTTGTTTTTGAAGATTCAAATTTCAAAGTTCAGTGTTTCATGTATAATTGCTACTTTACTTTAAAGTCTTCTATCCTGAAGGGTTTCTAAATTCATTGATTTTACTAAAGGGTTACTTTAATCAAATGTGAATATTCTTTTATTTTGAATCTCGCTGCTCTATTTTGTGTCTGTTCCAGTTTCTTAATGTTTTCTTGAATTGAGGGGTCCCAAACAAAGGATGCATATTATATTATTGGCTTAACCAAGGTTAAAAAACATTTTAGTTTTATGTTCTTTTTTGATATGTAGAAATTTCTTTTAATAATACCTAATGCTTTGTTTGAGTTTCATCATATGGGGATTCCATGCAATCGTCTGCAAATAATCTGGCTTTTATACCTGAACTAATGCAATCTGGTAAATCGTAAATTAAAAACAGTAGTGGGCCTAAGACTGTTCTTATCTTATATAATACAGACGTTACTTCAAAAAAGAAGACGATTACGTCCTACGCGTCATGCATTTAGTCATGCATATTAACCAATGACTTAAATTCTGCCAAGTCACTGGTTTTCCTGGCTAGCTCAGGCAACCCATTCCATGCTCTAATAGCACTAGGGAAGAAGGAGTATTTGTACAAATTTGTCCTAGCATATGGGATGAGGAATGTGCCTTTATTTTTGTGTCTTTCAGAGTATTTTATTAAATTTTGTTTTTGTATTTGAAGATTATGGTTCAGTGTTTTATGTATAATTGTTACTTTACTTTTGAGTCTTCTGTCCTGAAGGCTTTCTAAATTTAGTGATTTTACTATAGGTGTTACTCTAGTCAAATGTGAATATTCGTTTGTTATGAATCTCAATGCTCTATTTTGAGTTTGTTCTAGTTTCTTAATGTTTTCTTGAGTTGAGGGGTCCCAAACGGTGGATGCATATTCTATTATTGGCCTAACCAAGGTTAAATAACATTTTAGTTTTATGTTCTTTTTTGATTTATAGAAATTTCTTTTAATAAACCCTAATGCTTTGTTGGATTTTTTTATAGTTTCATCAATATGTGGATTCCATGACATTTTTTCATTTATTATAACACCTAGGTATTTTGCGTTTTTAGTCTGTGTTACTGGTTTGCCATGAATAAGATAAGTGGAATTAATTTGTTTTAGTTTTTTTGTTACTCTTAACAACTGACATTTTTCTGGGTGGAAAGACATGCTCCAATTTGATTCCCATTTCTGTAATTCATCTAATTCTCTTTGTAAAATATCTGTGTCTTGTGTTGTTTTTATTGTTCTATATATTATGCAATCATCTGCAAATAATCTGACTTTTGTTCCTGAACTAATGCAATTTGGTAAATCATTTATGTAAATTAAAAATAGTAGTGGACCCAAGACTGTTCCTTGAGGTACACCTGAGTTTACTGTTGTTGGTGTTGATTAAGAGCCATTTATTATTACAGTTTGTTCTCTCCCTATCAGAAAATCTTTAATCCACTGATGCAGTGGACCATTAATGCCGAAATATTTTAATTTTTTAAGCAAACTATGGTGGTGAACTTTGTCAAAAGCCTTGGAAAAATCTAGTAAGATAGCAACTATTTGTTAACTATTATCTAAACCTTTTGATAAATCATCAATTAGTCCTATTAGTTGTGTTTCACATGATCTATATTTCCTAAAGCCATGTGCCATGAGGTACACTTGAGTTAAATGTTATTGGTATTGATTTAGAGCCATTTAGTATTAGAGTTTGTTCTCTTCCTATCAGAAAATCCTGAATCCATTGTTGTAATGAGCCGTCAATGCCGAAATATTTTAATTTCAGCACAGTACTAATGTTTTAGTACATACTATGTTAACTAGTTACATTTTCTTAATAGGTAAATACCCACCTTGCCACATCAGTGTGCTGTATGTGTATAAAAATGAATTGGGTACATTCAAGCCTTCATATGTTGAGGTCTTGCCCACAAAAGCTATGTCCTCGTACGGGCTGAACCTGCCAATGGTATAGAGAACTAAACTGGTGATGACTGTCATGAAGATGATGAGAACCCAAAGTCCAGGGGAGAAAGGTCGAAGTAGAGTCACTGTGGGAGAACCAAAAGAAAATCAAGCAGACTGGTACAAGACATCACTAAGAAAACTGAAGATCACTGAACTATATCAAACATGTAACATTAACAAAAAAAAATTCAATTTCTATAAATTTAATATACAACTTTTGTTCAATCTTAAAATGATCAAATTTCATAAACTAATACAAATAAGCTCCTTCGTTATCATCAAAAAAGAGCACAATTTCATTGTCTGCACTTGCTCTGAGTTTTTTTTTAAACTTGTCTTTTTTTTCTTTGCTTTCATCTAACCTCTTTTCTGGGTGGAAAGACATGCTCCAATTTGATTCCCATTTCTGTAATTCATCTAATTCTCTTTGTAAAATATCTGTGTCTTGTGTTGTTTTTATTGTTCTATATATTATGCAATCATCTGCAAATAATCTGACTTTTGTTCCTGAACTAATGCAATTTGGTAAATCATTTATGTAAATTAAAAATAGTAGTGGACCCAAGACTGTTCCTTGAGGTACACCTGAGTTTACTGTTGTTGGTGTTGATTTAGAGCCATTTATTATTACAGTTTGTTCTCTCCCTATCAGAAAATCTTTAATCCACTGATGCAGTGGACCATTAATGCCGAAATATTTTAATTTTTTAAGCAAACTATGGTGGTGAACTTTGTCAAAAGCCTTGGAAAAATCTAGTAAGATAGCAACTATATTGCCTGAAACACTAACACTGAGGGTTTATTTTCCTGTCTTGGGTGCTGATTCCCTGGAGAGCCATTGAGGCATTTTTGTTTCCATTGTGTTGACCCAATTGAGAACGCTTTAAAGTGCATTGCTCCAAATCTGTGGCATATTACGCCCCAAGAGATATTGTTTTCCTTTTACAACTTTTTGTGTGACTAAAAAGGCCAATCCTTGATACACAGCTGCGGTCACAGGTTGGGCATCAGTAATCACCAGGCGCCGTTGTATTTTTACTCTTCTTTCTACTACTGTTGTGTGTGACATCTGCAATCCGTGACCCTTCCTTTATGCTCGCTCTCCATGTGGATCTATCCAGTGCCACATTTACCCAGCAGATAGCGTTGATTTTGAAGAGCTTCATGTTGCGCTCGCATACATCCTTATACCCTAAAAGTAGACGACCAGTGGCTCTCCTGCCTTCTGTTAGATCACCATACAGAATGTCTTATGGAAGTCCACTTACTGGCATTCTATGAACGTGGCCAAGCCATGGCATTGCTCCAAATAAAACAGTTGTAAAGGAAGTCAACTATCAGACATACAATCAATTCCAAGATAGGACTTTTTAAAATTATGTCATGAATACTATCCATCTGTAATGTGTCATATTTCCCAACATAGTATGTGTTCAAACTAATTCACCAGAGGTAATTTTTCTTAGGGTACATTCAAGCCATTTCAACGGTGAGAATATATACAGTCTAGGATTTTGATGCATTAGAGGGTAAGGGAAGTACAATAGCACTGTTGACCTTAACATAAAAACATAGCAATATAAATGAGGCAGACTTCTTTGTTGCATATGCTAGTGGTGTATATTAAAGACCAAAAAAAAAAAAAAATCTGGTGAAGGTGTGGCCTAAACATAGATAAACTAAATAGATTTGGTTCATGTACATGTACCCATCACATCATGTAAACTAAAGAAAATATCTTTTCTAATTTCCAAACATGTCTTGATCGTATCTACCAACATAGCAAAATACATTTTCAAAAACTAGTAGTATATAATGATAGTTATCTATTAAAAGGAAATAGCAATTTCTGTAGATACCCATTGCCTCCCCTGGGTGCCAGGAGTCTGGTATTTTGTACAAAAGCTTGTAGCCAGTGTGGAGAATGGGCTGACTGACTTGTACCTCAGACGCCACACCAGGTGTTAGAGTGAAGGCTCCAATGGCCACATCTGCTTCCTGTATTAAACAAAAAGAAAACATTATGAATAGTTTATCATTACTGACAAAAATGAATTTACAGAGCTTACAATTATAGGCTGTGTCTGAGGACAGAAATGTTATGTAGTTTCCATGAGATTAAATTTGTCTGTACAGTTTACTCACCTCAAGTATTCTAGTTCTAATGAGAATTATAGAACAGTAGGTGATATTTTTGGTTAAATTTGGTAATTATTTAATAACTTTGTTTTGTATTTCTGTATGGGTGATAAGTTTATCTTCTGTATGGGTGATACATTTCTTTTGTACTTTTGTAGGGGTAATACATTTATTTTGTACTTTTGTAGGGGTAATCCATTTATTTTATACTTTTGTATGGGTAATACATTTATTTTGTATTTTTGTAGGGGTAATCCATTTATTTTGTACTTTTGTAGGGGTAATCCATTTATTTTGTACTTTTGTAGGGGTAATCCATTTATTTTATACTTTTGTATGGGTAATACATTTATTTTGTATTTTTGTAGGGGTAATCCATTTATTTTGTACTTTTGTAGGGGTAATCCATTTATTTTGTACTTTTGTAGGGGTAATCCATTTATTTTATACTTTTGTATGGGTAATACATTTATTTTGTATTTTTGTAGGGGTAATCCATTTATTTTGTACTTTTGTAGGGGTAATCCATTTATTTTGTACTTGTGTAGGGGTAATCCATTTATTTTGTACTTTTGTAGGGGTGATACATTTATTTTGTACTTTTGTAGGGGTATTCCATTTATTTTGTACTTGTGTAGGGGTAATCCATTTATTTTGTACTTTTGTAGGGGTGATACATTTATTTTGTACTTTTGTAGGGGTATTCCATTTATTTTGTACTTTTGTAGGGGTAATCCATTTATTTTGTACCTTTGTAGGGGTAATCCATTTATTTAGAACTTCTCTATGGGTAATACATTTATTAAAGAAGAAAGAAATAGGATGGTTAAGAATAGCGTGATCCATGATCAAATACAGTTCTATGTAGATCTTGAAGACCTAAAGATGACATAAGTGTTCTATGTTATTTTACAACGCTTTCATCTTCACTCATGTCAGAAAAATGAAACTGGAGCATTAGAGCTTCAGAGCTATGAGATTTATTACAGAAAATTATGACAGAAAACTAGCCAAATATTAAAATACTATTTCATTTAATTTCTCTCTCAAGAGGTTTATTTATAAAAAAAAAAAAACAATAAAAAAAACAACAGAATTTTAGCAATCAGAATTAAATATGAAACAAATGTAATCATTTATGCTTACCACTTTTTTTTAAGGATAACTTAATAAAAACACTTTTTTGTTCAATCTCCTTAGTGTATACACCCTTGTATGTCTCTTGTCAAGTAAACAGTCAAAGACATTCTATGACCACTTTTATTTTATCTTGAACTGCCAAGGAAACATCTAATGCTTAGAGGTTTCAATGTTTTTATATCAGAGTTTCATAATTTTCATTGAGTTTTCATCTCTCAAAGTAATTTTTCTAGATGATTAAGTTATTTTCAACTCTTGCTTAGAACTTTCTTAGGAATATTATTTCCTAGAGACCTGCAAACTTTTAAAAATAAAACTATGTCTGCAAGGTCATTTCATTGACCTTCACCTACCCAACACTTACCTTGACCCTGTCTACTGACTTTCTTTCAAGCTGAGAGACTTTATATTTGCAACATGCAGAAAAAAAGGCAGATGTAGGTATAATCATATCTATTAACTTTGTACCGAAGTTACTCACCCAAAGAAAGATGCATAGATATATTCATAACTATTAACTCTGAACTGAAGTTAGTCAATCTAAAGGCACATATAGGTATATTCATAACTATTAACTCTGAACCAAAGTTAGTCACCCAAAAGGCAGATATTGGTATATTCATAACTATGAACTTTGAACCTAATTTTCCTTGCTAGGAAGATGCATATTACTACTTACATTGGATCGTAATCTGCCTACAAGGTCATTTATTTGTAGCAGAGACTCCTCCCAGTTATATTTCTCAGCATCGTTAGGTAGCTTGAGGTCAAAGTTATCGTAGCCAGTCTGTTGGACGATTTCCCGAAAGACTTCTATGGCCAATCCTGTGAAACGTGTTCCTCTGTCTTCATGCATCACAAATGGAGGATCCTGTGATCAAAGCATCAAGGGATACAAATGTGACGAAGGATTAGAAATCAGAATGGACTGAATAGTGGCACATCAAATTATTTAATTAAGCTAGAAGATAACAAAAATAATTAATGAAATAATGTTTTCAGTACATTTATAATGACCAAAGAACAGAAACATCTTGCCATTTCCATGGGATAAAATGATATAGAATATATACATAAGATCAAATAAATGTCACTATTGGATAAATGGGCACAGCAGTAAGCTACCATAGAATACAATCTACACAAGAGTCTCGTCCCTTCTTCTCTAGGACAAGATGACCACAAAATAGAAGCATCAGTTCCATCCAGCTGATACCAGGACAGAAACCATGGCTCTATCCTCCTGGGACAAGATGACCACAAAATAGAAGCATCAGTTCCATCCAGCTGATACCAGAACAGAAACCGTAGCTCTATCCTCCTGGGACAAGATGACCACAAAATAGAAGCATCAGTTCCATCCAGCTGATACCAGGACAGAAACCGTAGCTCTATCCTCCTGGGACAAGATGATCACAAAATAGAAGCATCAGTTCCATCCAGCTGATACCAGAACAGAAACCGTAGCTCTATCCTCCTGGGACAAGATGACCACAAAATAGAAGCATCAGTTCCATCCAGCTGATACCAGGACAGAAACCGTAGCTCTATCCTCCTGGGACAAGATGACCACAGAAGAGCCGGGCACAGACTCACCAGTAAAGTGATGGCTATCAACTTCTTAGGTCCAGCTGTTGTACTAGACCCAGTGGTTGTTGTGACAGTTGTAGTTGTAGTTGGAGTGGGTGTAGGAGTGTCTGCTTTCTGTAAGGAAGGAGAACAAATCCTTTTATTAATTCTTCTGTACATCAGAAAAATTACTTAAAAAACAAAGTAACAAATAAATAATACTAAATACAAGTCAAAGTCACAAATGTCTCAAGAATGCATCAGAAGTCTTTCCAATAGTCAATTATTTCTAACAATATATCTATAGGGACTTTGACCTGAAGTAACTCTGACTGCTCATTCAAAATTCCTAGAGGAGAGAGTCAATAATAATTGGGAACTCAGAAAATGATCTGACTTATTTTCTTCCATAACATAACAATTGTATAATTTCTAACTAGTGTGAATGAAAGCCCAACCTACTACTCCTACTACCACTGGGAGACTATTTATGGTACACATATTTCTGAGTAGAATACAAGTGTTACTATTTTCTTTTGTTTATATTTTACTTTTGTATATTTTAAGTTTTATCTTAGAGTCAGAACTTAAATAAAGAATGCATTATTTCACATGGCTAAGCAGTAAAAGCTGTATCGACATATTTTTGCAACATCCAACAAAACTTTCAGACTTTGGTCTCAAATTTGCATTGAATGTTACACACATGAAACTAAACAAATATTTTAAATTTTTATATAAACACTATAACAACTGATTCGTTGAATCAATAATGACAGGTTCAAATATTTTATTTATCTTATCTTATCTTATATAATACAGACGTTACTTCAAAAAAGAAGATGATTACGTCCTACGCGTCATGCATTTAGTCATGCATATTAACCAATGACTTAAATTCTGCCAAGTCACTGGTTTTTCTGGCTAGCTCAGGCAACCCATTCCATGCTCTAATAGCACTAGGGAAGAAGGAGTATTTGTACAAATTTGTCCTAGCATATGGGACGAGGAATGTGCCTTTATTTTTGTGTCTTTCAGAGTATTTTATTAGATTTTGTTTTTGTATTTGAAGATTATGGTTCAGTGTTTTATGTATAATTGCTACTTTACTTTTGAGTCTTCTGTCCTGAAGGCTTTCTAAATTTAGTGATTTTACTAATGGTGTTACTCTAGTCAAATGTGAATATTCTTTTGTTATGAATCTCACTGCTTTATTTTGTGTCTGTTCCAGTTTCTTATACCATATATATCTATATATAATGTCCTAATCTGCTCTCTAAAAGTTGCTGTTTGGTGATTTTCCCCGTACACTACTACTGAGTGTCTTGCATCTCTTGCAGTACGAGCCAGGAAGACAACAGTGCTCCTTAGGGCTTCCATCTCTTCATAAAGGGGAGAGAATCCCATTTGCACCAATTCTCTCCCACGATTAAGTCCCCTGATCTGCACAGAAAATCATCCTGTGTGTTTTCAGGCAATGTCAACATTGGCAATGTCGTCATGGATCTTAGCAAAGAAAGATGCACTAAAAGCAGTGTCCCATTCCAAACTATTCATGTAGGCATATATATATATATATATATATATATATATATATATATATATATATATATATATATATATATATAGATAGATAGATGCCAGCAAGTATTGGGGTCTGTCTGAACACCAGAGATTCTTATCAGAAAGCGCGGTGAGTCCAACAAGCCTAGCGAGGTTTCGAAAGCACGCTTCCGGAGAGAAAGGTATTGCATAAAGACGCCACACTGAAGGCGAGCTTTTGAGCGCTGGAGATAACGACCTCAGATAACCCCTGCGAAAAAAAAGCCCAACATTGCTGATAAAATTGTTAGGCTATAGATTTATGCCCCCTAATCTCAACAACAATGCTTGTGTTCTATTAATATCAAATCAGCTTTTTTTTTTTCAGTCAGGGATTGGCAGAGACAACAAATGGTTACACTCCACTGTGATCTATAAATCATAGGCGTAAAACACTAAGAAGTATTTGGTCAAGGGGAGCGGCGGTACAGGTTTCTACTCTCCCAGCCCCTCCATGTGTGTCCCTCCTTTCTAGGGTGACCAGATGGTGTACGTTGCAAGCTATTGGGTCCTCAGCCTACAACTGACGAACGGTAGGTCAAAGTGGGACAATGGGTAGAGGAACCTATTAGGCGATGTCTGTTCCTCGTAGGCAGCCGGCAGTCTAGAGGTAGTGAAATCCATACTATGCCCCGATGTAAACAATCCCTCAAGTGACACATTTATAACTGGTCTCAGATATACAACATAGAATCACGTGATAGAAATGAGGTTAATTACCTCTCCCTCCCCCCTTCTTTTTTGGGAGTAGTTTAGTTATTTACAAATAAAATAAAGCGTTTTTTTAAAAACTAGCCTAACGATGTCACAAGTGGACACACTAGATTCACTAAATTAATCTATCACATAGACTGACAACATGCTACACCACTTTTAAGAAGAACATTAAGACCCATCTGTTTAAAACTTATTTAGATTAATTGTCATTTTAGCTGTCGTGTTTGTGTTTGTAATGTTATTACAGCGCCTTGAGCCTGCATTTTTTTAAACAGCGCTTTTTATTAATAAAATTATTAATATTATAGGTTTGTATTCTTGCCCATGCACTTTTGATTGTGCCACCTGCAGTAAGACACGCTATTACGATGCCCAGTGTTCTTATCGCTAGTTCAAGTACGAGAATACACTTTTACCATGGATGGCTGCCTGGTCGTGCGGTTTGCGCGCTGGACTGTCGTTCGGATTTATCGACGGTTCAAACCCTGCCCGCTCCCATCCCCTGTCGTCCTGCGGGAGGTTTGGACTAGGAAGTAAACTATCTTCAACTCTGAAGAAACATCCGAAACATGTCGAACAAAACATTTTACAAACAAACAAACATAGACAGACGCAGCTTACTATTGCATTTCTAAATAGTTCATAATTCCCCGTGTTTTAAATAATAATAATTGGGTATGGGCCTGGGTCGTGTATGAAGGTACCGCCGTCCAGCGGAAGGTTGGGGCTAGGGTGTGATAATCTTCCATTCTGAAGGAACATCCGAAACACGTAGAAACTTTTGTAACATTATATTTTGAGCCAGGTGAATTCTAATGTAAGCATGGCAAAAATGTGTCATGGTCCGGTCAGAATAGTAAAAAGAGGAGATTACTACACTGTTTTTGTCTTTCTCCACCTAATTGAGTAAATAGAAGCCATTTAATTGTGCGTTCTCTTGAATTTTTTGCGTTTGCCAGAGATCAATATATTAGACACGGGGGTCAGAGGTCTGTTGAACCATCGGGGCAGCAAAAGTGATACGCCTTAGCCTTATTCCTGTGAACGTGAGGGTCGCAAAAAAACAATCCCACCCCCCCAAACTAACTCGTTTCTAAGCAGCTTTCTTCATCTGCTCCCATGTCATTCCAGTAACCCCATCTTCACTGTTTCTTTTCATCCTTAGAATCTCAACCAAAGTAAGGACAGCCTGTTGCCTCCATCGCTCCTATAGTTTGTCTTTGTCGATACAGCGCCGTGTGACTTCGATCTCATCACAGAAATACAATGTGTGTGTGTGTGTGCTTGTGTTTTTGGTCTGAGGGAATCCTCCGACGTTTTCATCTCTCCATCCGTCTATCGGGTGAGGGGCAAGTCTCTCGGATCATACCAATAGAAACTAGTTATGTGATTACAAGTCAAGGTGAAATACATTATGATCATAGAGAGAGGCTCTAGATGTCAATAGACTTTGTGTTTACTATCAATCGATTTTTTCATTTTTGTTTCTCACTTTTGCCTTCAACATGTCTGTCGACACATGGCTTGGGTGTTTATTGATTGTCTGGGTTTATCAGACAATTGAAAACGAGTTTGTTTTGATAGTATTTTATACAAGAAAAAACCTAAACATTTTCAACCGGTGGCTTAGATTAGATAATTAAGAAACGCCACGGATTTGAAAAAATGCTTGACGCTAAGTCTTTCTGAATCGTTGGTTGAAATACAACTCTTACAGTTATACTGAAGCTGGTAAACTCATTTGTTTCTTTCGAAAGCTATAACATTGATATAACATGACACATATATACACAAGTTATTCACTAAAGTGAATACATTATAAAACATGAACAGAACAATTGTAGTAGTATTTTATAAATTGAAGAATTCATTTCTGAACAGAGAATCATTACATCCTACGCACGAATCTTAACACTTTGCCACGTCAAGTGGCGTAGCTAGAGTCGGGGGAAGGGGGGGGTCTACATCCCCAGCACCCCCCCCCCCTCAAATGAGTGTCCGAAATTTGTTTTTACATTAAATATTACGCCATTATCTCATGTCATGATGTCGAATGTCAAGATGCAGGGTCCCCTAAAGAGGTCAAGCCCTCCGGGCCTCCAAATCCCTAGCTACGCAACTGGCCACGTCATTGGTTTTCCTGGCTGTTTTAGGCAATTGGGAAGAAGGAGCACTTGTTAGAATTGTATTGGCGACACAGCAGACACTGTACAGTGACTTGTTGGACTTTGTCAGCCAAATCGACTGAGTGATCAAAGCTTATGATACAAGTATCACAGCACGGCGTATTCACCACATAGGCCAATAGAAGACTAATAAATACATTCACTGAGACAACAACGCTGATACATCAAAACAATTACAGCAACAAAAAAGTTATAGAAAGTAAATATAATGGTAGCCCTTTCAGACCTTGCGGTCTAACGGAGCAAATGAAGTCAAGCCTACGTGCCTCTATGGCCGACGGTTAACCAAGGTGTCATGTGGCCAGCACACCGATCGACGAAGCGCTTTTATTTACCCAAAGTGTATCAGACACCTTTCAAAGTTAGCTGGACCCCATGGACGTGATAAAAATCCAGATGTTCGAAATGACAGTTCTCACCAGGACGAAGAAGAAGGCCAGGTGTTGTTACTGTAGCACCAAACTTCTGGTAGACAACTAAACCGTTGTAGGCGTGATATACCGTAACTCATAAAACTTCCAATAACTTGAATAACTTCCTTGTGGAACAATTCCAAGTATAACTTTATTTATACTACTGACAAAAATCAAGTAGATCAAATGAAATAAATGTAGCAGTCTTTAGTAATAATATTTCCTAATAAAATAATTACTCACTGCAACAACATAACCTTTCAGTCTCACGTTCTAGACATACTAAAGTCGTCTCCCTAAGACCAAGTGACTACAACGCCACCTATGTTGCCTCATTCACAACCAACCGCAAAACCTCTTTCACCATCACCATAGAAACACACACAGACACATATCATAACACCAGGACTCGAACCTGATACACCTCGAAAGAAAAGCGCTTCACCACTCTGCCAACACGCCCCATAAAATAAAGTACAAGACTATATCCAATTGTTTCAAGTTCATTTTAGATATTACTACTAGATATTATTGCCTGGTCGTGCGGTTTGCACGCTGGACTGTCGTTCAGATTTATCGATGGTCCCGGGTTCAAACCCTGCCCGCTCCCATCCCCCGTCGTCCTGCGGGAGGTTTGGACTAGGAAGTAATTATCTTCAACTCTGAAGGAACATCCGAAACATGTAAAACATTTTACAAACATTTTACGAATGTAAAAACTAAATCTTTCTGACATTACATTCAAATCTTAAGAACTACGGGTTTACTACTATCAAAAAAAAAAAAAAAAAAAGCATACCGTTACAACTTCTATTTCTCATTTAATATTGATGCTACGATACACCGATTATTAATATTACATGAACTTGGGTGTTTGTAGGACAGTGTGTTTCCATTTACACAATGAGCTCTGAACTATAAGAGAAGGGAATCTGGTGGAGGGGGGGGGGTATCTGTACCTGTATCTGTCTCTGTAGCTTCTAGACGCTAGAGAAACACAACTTTCCAGAGTTAAAATGGTGAATGCGAAATTCCGACCCGACACCGGGACTCGAACTGGAGACTCTCAGTCGTGCTCAAATTTAATCATAAACACATTCGTATCGACAGCACATTGACAGATATCAGCATTTGTTTTTTTGTTTTGTTTTTTAGAAGTAGAATATGAACCTTAAATTGAACGAGGTTCCATCCAAGGCAAAAGACAGAGAGAAATGGAGAAAGACGGTCGAGAGATCTTGAGTGGTGCCCTAACGGTCCAACAGTGATAGGTGAAAGTGAACCTAAATTAAACAAAGTGTACTATACAAAACAAATCATCTGTTCAGCTATGAACTGCGCGATATTACGGGGTAAAAATAACTCGTTCACCCCTCAGTTTGTTTTGCTTTAAAGACACCTTAGTCTACGCATGGGGGCATCTTTACTTCGGAGAGGTGTAGCTAGGTGACACAAACCTCATTGCTACCTACGAGAACATGTGAGTTCAAATCCGGGTTGACATTTGTTTGCTGATCGCCTCAACCAGATACCACATCCCCTAAATGGTTGACAAAAAAGATTAGACCATAGCGTTCTAAGCATACCGTAAAAGTTGCGCAATAGAAAAGTAATTAAAAAAAAAACACCACCAACAAACAAGCAAAATATACAACTCTTTTTTTTTAAAGCTTTTCTAAAGGTGAAGAACCCATATCCTTAAAACTATATCTACCTATAATGCCCTTATTCAATATCAAACAAAATAATTAATTACCAATAATTGATTGACTAATTGTGTATTTTTGTTTATTGACTAATCTTTTGTTAGGTACAATAAATAACTATTTTTAGTATCAACTTGATCAGAGAATGCGTAAGGGAGAAATAGTGTTAACAATTATTTAAGGGGACTAAACCCAACAAATTTAGACATATGTGAATACTAAAGTATTAGTTTCTCTTGTTTCTATTAAGCAAAATAATGAATTACAGTTACAGTAATTAATTGTCTAATTGGCTACTTTAAAAAAAAATTTGATTCATGTCTTGTCTATGTCAAAGAATAATTGTGCGAAGTTTCAACTTGATGCGAAAATGGGTGCGGGAGAAATAACGTGTACACACTTTTTACCAGACAGACGGACAGAGTGAGTTGATATAAGCTGTGTAAGTGACTTCTCTTCAATGGTCCAGATATTGGCATGCACTAAAAGATGCTATGGCATTACTTACGGTAGTCGCAGTATGAATCTCTGTTAGTAACGCTGCAAAGTGCAGCAGCAGGACTGACCAATGCCGAGTGTCCATGACTAAGTGACCTGTGTGGTCAACGTTGCAACAGGCTTCTGACGATCAAGCTCTTCTTCACGTTAGCATAACACTGACCTATAGATCTTCTGTGAAATAGAAAGTTGTTACAAAGTTTAGGTCAGTGATGAGCTATTTATAAATATGAAACTTTCCACTCAACGATATTGACTAACAATGTAAACACAGCTGCCATTCAGTGGTTCTCAAATCTTTGTTTTAGTTTGACTTTTAAAAAATACCCCACGATAAAACGTTTTATCAGTAAATAATTCCAACTTCTATCTCGCCACTTCTTACAAAACTAAACACTCACACAAGCTTCGCTGCCTACAAAAAGTCAAATTAGCAAATCAAAGCAGCATGAACCAGTTCGCTGACCACCACCAGAGATACGCGAACACCGGATGGAGAAACGCTCGATGAAACGGAGCTTGAACGTAGAAGAAAAAAAAACAACATTAACAATAAAATGGAAAATTGTCAAATAAACAATAGACATTAAACAAATAACGAGAGACAGTCCTTAGTCAATGTAGTAGTGTAGATACTTATAGGTTCTATGTGGTTTAAAACTTGAGTCAGTATTAAAAGTTACTCCATTACAGTGCTTACATATCTCTATATAGGAAATGAAATATCAACGATCGTGAATATTGCAAAAACATAGAAATATTATCAAAGAGTACAACAACTTGTGTCTCGAATTTCATAAATATTTTGCAGATTCAAAACAAAATCCCATCCTAGCAACAACAAGAACAACAATGATTTTACAACTGAGAGAAACATTCCAGGGCTAATTGTGTTCGTTTACAAGTGAAACATTTTAGCTTTATTTATAAATAAAGCATTTTAATTTTTAAACAAAATATTTTCCAAGTGGAACATTTGAGTTAAAAAAAACAACAAAAAACAAGAGAAACATCCGAGTTTACAACAAACATATTTTTTTTTCCAAGTGAAACATTTTAATTTCCAAGTGAAACATTTTAATTTCCAAGTGAAACATTTTAATTTCCAAGTGAAACATTTTAATTTCCAAGTGAAACATTTTAATTTACAAGTGAAACATTTTAATTTACAAGTGAAACATTTTAATTTCCAAGTGAAACATTTTAATTTCCAAGTGAAACATTTTAATTTCCAAGTGAAACATTTTAATTTCCAAGTGAAACATTTTAATTTCCAAGTGAAACATTTTAATTTCCAAGTGAAACATTTTAATTTACAAGTGAAACATTTTAATTTATAAGTGAAACATTTTAATTTACAAGTGAAACATTTTTTTTCCAAGTGAAACATTTTAATTTACAAGTGAAACATTTTAATTTCCAAGTGAAACATTTTTTTACAAGTGAAACATTTTAATTTCCAAGTGAAACATTTTAATTTCCAAGTGAAACATTTTAATTTCCAAGTGAAACATTTTTTTTTTCAAGTGAAACATTTTAATTTCCAAGTGAAACATTTTAATTTCCAAGTGAAACATTTTAATTTCCAAGTGAAACATTTTAATTTCCAAGTGAAACATTTTAATTTACAAGTGAAACATTTTAATTTACAAGTGAAACATTTTAATTTACAAGTGAAACATTTTAATTTACAAGTGAAACATTTTAATTTACAAGTGAAACATTTTAATTTACAAGTGAAACATTTTAATTTCCAAGTGAAACATTTTAATTTCCAAGTGAAACATTTTAATTTCCAAGTGAAACATTTTAATTTCCAAGTGAAACATTTTAATTTCCAAGTGAAACATTTTAATTTCCAAGTGAAACATTTTAATTTCCAAGTGAAACATTTTAATTTCCAAGTGAAACATTTTAATTTACAAGTGAAACATTTTAATTTACAAGTGAAACATTTTAATTTACAAGTGAAACATTTTAATTTACAAGTGAAACATTTTAATTTACAAGTGAAACATTTTAATTTACAAGTGAAACATTTTAATTTACAAGTGAAACATTTTAATTTACAAGTGAAACATTTTAATTTACAAGTGAAACATTTTATTTCCAAGTGAAACATTTTAATTTCCAAGTGAAACATTTTAATTTCCAAGTGAAACATTTTAATTTCCAAGTGAAACATTTTATTTCCAAGTGAAACATTTTAATTTCCAAGTGAAATATTTTAATTTCCAAGTGAAACATTTTAATTTCCAAGTGAAACATTTTAATTTCCAAGTGAAACATTTTGATTTCCAAGTGAAACATTTTAATTTCCAAGTGAAACATTTTAATTTACAAGTGAAACATTTTAATTTCCAAGTGAAACATTTTAATTTACAAGTGAAACATTTTAATTTACAGGTGAAACATTTTAATTTACAGGTGAAACATTTTAATTTACAGGTGAAACATTTTAATTTACAGGTGAAACATTTTAATTTACAAGTGAAACATTTTAATTTACAAGTGAAACATTTTAATTTCCAAGTGAAACATTTTAATTTCCAAGTGAAACATTTTAATTTCCAAGTGAAACATTTTAATTTCCAAGTGAAACATTTTAATTTCCAAGTGAAACATTTTAATTTCCAAGTGAAACATTTTTATTTCCATGTGAAACATTTTAATTTCCAAGTGAAACATTTTTATTTCCAAGTGAAACATTTTTATTTCCAAGTGAAACATTTTAATTTCCAAGTGAAACATTTTAATTTCCAAGTGAAACATTTTAGTTTACAAGTGAAACATTTTAATTTACAAGTGAAACATTTTAATTTACAAGTGAAACATTTTAATTTACAAGTGAAACATTTTAATTTACAAGTGAAACATTTTAATTTCCAAGTGAAACATTTTAATTTCCAAGTGAAACATTTTAATTTCCAAGTGAAACATTTTAATTTCCAAGTGAAACATTTTAATTTACAAGTGAAACATTTTAATTTCCAAGTGAAACATTTTAATTTCCAAGTGAAACATTTTAATTTCCAAGTGAAACATTTTAATTTCCAAGTGAAACATTTTAATTTCCAAGTGAAACATTTTAATTTCCAAGTGAAACATTTTAATTTACAAGTGAAACATTTTAATTTACAAGCGAAACATTTTAATTTACAAGTGAAACATTTTAATTTCCAAGTGAAACATTTTAATTTCCAAGTGAAACATTTTAATTTCCAAGTGAAACATTTTAATTTCCAAGTGAAACTTTTAAATTTCCAAGTGAAACATTTTAATTTACAAGTGAAACATTTTAATTTCCAAGTGAAACTTTTAAATTTCCAAGTGAAACATTTTAATTTACAAGTGAAACATTTTAATTTCCAAGTGAAACATTTTAATTTCCAAGTGAAACATTTTAATTTCCAAGTGAAACATTTTAATTTCCAAGTGAAACATTTTAATTTACAAGTGAAACATTTTAATTTACAAGTGAAACATTTTAATTTACAAGTGAAACATTTTAATTTACAAGCGAAACATTTTAATTTACAAGTGAAACATTTTAATTTCCAAGTGAAACATTTTAATTTCCAAGTGAAACATTTTAATTTCCAAGTGAAACATTTTAATTTCCAAGTGAAACTTTTAAATTTCCAAGTGAAACATTTTAATTTACAAGTGAAACATTTTAATTTCCAAGTGAAACATTTTAATTTCCAAGTGAAACATTTTAATTTCCAAGTGAAACATTTTAATTTCCAAGTGAAACATTTTAATTTACAAGTGAAACATTTTAATTTACAAGTGAAACATTTTAATTTACAAGTGAAACATTTTAATTTCCAAGTGAAACATTTTAATTTACAAGTGAAACATTTTAATTTCCAAGTGAAACATTTTAATTTCCAAGTGAAACATTTTAATTTCCAAGTGAAACATTTTAATTTCCAAGTGAAACATTTTAATTTCCAAGTGAAACATTTTAATTTACAAGTGAAACATTTTTTTTCAAGTGAAACATTTTAATTTACAAGTGAAACATTTTAATTTACAAGTGAAACATTTTGCGAAACATGCTGCACATAGAATCAGACGACGACATCTTCCAGTGTTATTTTTGGCTTCTGATGACCGCTACGTGTGGAGCAGCCTGAACGTGTCTGGCAGTCATTTACGGTCTGACACCCCGCCCTTAGCTTCCCTAACATATCTCTTCCCAAAGACAACTTCGAGAATTTCCAACATTCACGGAAGGAAGGTGGCGGAAAGACAAAAAAAAAAGAAAAGAAAGGAATTTGGTCGCAAACTCAGGATGTGTGAATATAAAATGGTGCAAACGTGTGTATTTGATTGGGCCTGGAAACTCAAGTAACATTTTTTTTTTAAATCATTTTAATGTAATTTAATTTTAAGCTTTAAGTCTGAACCATATAACTATTTATGTCTGTGGTCAACATAATAGTGTATGGTTGTTATAGATGGTCGCGAATGTCGTACTTTCCATCCCCATACTTTACAACTATATGTCCATTTTAGTGTCAATGACAAATGAAATATACACGTTTCGTTTATTATATTATTTGAACGTAAAGTATGAATTAATTTTTGTTTTTTTTAAATATTAGCGTAATTGTTAAAAATAAGTTCTAAACTTAGGAAACGTGTAACTCTACACCCGATGTTTCTAGCTGCATAGCTTCAGGGAAGAGCAAGATGAGTCAAGCCCAATAAAAATACAACTTAAGTTTTTTCCCTCATGTATCCCACGGCTACAGCTGGTTCAATGGAGAGATGATTAAAATTTTCACCGCATTTCTTAAGCATGACAATAAAAGGTTGTTTTTTTTTCTTCAAAGTTTAATTTGATCTCAAGGGAGATACGATGGGAACACCCCCAAACAGTGAACCGCCAAGAAATCAATCGCTTGAGAATCATTGCCTTAAACTCCTGATAGGTTCCTGCCTCTATAGCTTCCCGTCTTTAGAGAGGCTTCACGCGTGATGTGGAGCGCGCCAATGACTGGCAAGCCGCATTACAGATGAATTAGCCCGAGGCGAATGCCATGTGACATCTGGGTCATGTTACAGCTTGACAGGCCGTCGTCTTCAATCAATAGACCACCGCACTGATGTTTGACTCCGGTCATTTGACGACCCCGTTCAGACTGGACACGGCAATCAGACTGGACTTAATGAACTCTGCTACATTACACGCACGCACAAACATTCTGTTCCGTAATTTTAACCCCCCCCCAATAATAGTAAATAACTCGGACAAGTCCTAAGGGTTTGACTCACTGGAGATTTTAGAATAGTGTGGGGGTGGGGGTGACCTATCAACGTCTACGTTAGCAGAAGGCAGAAGTTGGGCTCAAAAGACAAGAAATTGTCAAATACTATTAAACGTAACCATACGCAAGCGCAAACTAAAACTCTATGGCCTTATTACAAGGTCTTCAGGGCTTGCAAAGAACTTCCTTCAGGGAACAGTACCAGGAAAAAGAAAAAGAGGCAGACAGAGAAAGCAATGGGAAGACAACATGAAAGAGATTCTATCTTATCTTCTTATCTTATAAAATACTGTCATTACTTTAAAAAAAAAAGAAGATGATTACGTCCTACGTCATGTGATGACTTAAGTTCTGCAAGGCAAAAGACAGAGAGGAATTGAGAAAGACGGTCGATAAATCTTGTGTGGTGCCCCAACGGTCCAACAGTCTAAAGGATAGGTGAAGGTGCTACATTTTGTGTGTGTGTGTGTTTTTGTTTAATAAAATTGAAAAGTCATGAGCTAACGTTAAAATACATACGATCTTGAGTTTCAAAGATTAAATCAGATAATATTTATGTGTTCAGCGCTTTTTAAATTATCCGCAGAACACTATCCAGTACAGTAAATATCTTTTTTATACTCTGACCCCTGACCCCCATCTCAAGCTAACACCGCAAGTGTAGAAATTATCTTCATTCAGTAAAAAAAGTGTGAAAAAATTGAAGAAAGAAGGTGGGGGAAAGGGGGAGGGATGAAATAAAGTATTCTTTACTGTATACTGTATAGTGTAGTTTTTTTATTTTCTAACACATTTCTAACCCCGAGCACAACTTCAGAGAATGATCTCCCTTGTGTAACACGGTATGAAATAGAAAGACGTAATCGAATCAAAGCAAACGATAACACATCAATAGACTTGGCCCAAAGTAGACTACTAGATACACAGTTCCCCCCCCCCCCCAAAAAAAAAAAAAAACAGATGTAATCCTATTGTGAGACAGATCATTCTAACAAAGCAGCTCCACAAGACACGGCCTATGGGAAAAACGACAAGCAATCTGAATAGGGTTTTCCCAAAGCAGATATTTTTAGAAAATGTTTTCTTAGTAAGACGAAAAACGATTGTCTGTTTGCCATCCATATTGAATAGGCCTTTGGGGAAAAAAAAACATTGTAGAGGCCCCACTGAAAAATCTGCTATTTTAGTTTGGCATTCTTTGTTTTTAGAGGCGCGGTGGCTAAGCGGTAAAGCGCTTGGCTTCCGAACCGGGGGGTCCCGTGTTCGAATCCTGGTAAAGACTGGGATTTTTATTTTTTATTTTCGGATCTTTAAGCGCCTCCAGCTCCACCTCCAGCTCTAATGGGTACCTGACATTAGTTGGGGAAAGGTAAAGGCGGTTGGTCGTTGTGCTGACCACATGACACCCACAGAAACAGATGACCTTTACACTATCTGCCATATAGACCACAAGGCCTGAAAGGGGAACTGTACTTTTTTTTACTTTACTATTCATCTTTTTAGACCCCCATATATAAAAAGTGGGATGTGTGGCCGAGTGGCGAAATACGCTTGGGCTTGGCTAGGCTACATACGAAATGGGGCTCGAGGTTCGACACCCGACTCGAGGAGAGTTGTGTTTACTGAGCGCCAAAAGGCAGCACGGAAAACCTTCTCCCAGATACCCCATCCCTCCATTGGTCCACGAATGAGATTGGATCAAAGCGCTATGTGCATGCTATAAGCATGAAAGTTAGCGATATAAAAGCTATTAAAAATTCAATGTTTTTTTATTGACCTTTATTACGCTGGGATCAAAATGCCACGGCCTACTTTCTCCTCATCAAAAGCCTATCATTTTTTGTTGTTAAAATTAAGAATGAAAATTTTATGCACATGCATATAAACTAATTTAAAACAAACATTTAGAATGTCACTTCGAATTACTAACGTTAACTTATGCTTCCGAGAGGAGGTGAAAGTTGAACACTATACATTGAGAACGCTTCTTCCATATCTTTAAATATTAAAGGTTGCATGGTTATCTGTATGTTTGTTTTGAAATATGGTTGTGCACATTGTAAGCCCGTGCGTAGAAACTCTCTTACGACACGATGGAAAATGCGATTCATAATGGAATTGTATGACGTCCATGCTGCTCCACGGAGTTTTGGGATCCAGCCTTAGTACAACCTACCTAAGTCCAGCAAGTTTAAGGCAGTTGAAAAAATTGAGACACAGCGTGGTCTCTCCCCCCCCTGCAGCGAAGTTTGACTGGAAATATATTTGATAAATTAAATTTGCACTCTATTTTTTTTTTACAACAATCGATGATTTAGAAGATGGTGATGCTTTATCCACAATGTCTGTATAACGACAGTAAGCTTCAAGTAGGGACCAATATAGTGTTGTAGGTCTGAGTTAGAGGCCAATATAGTGTTGTAGGTCTGAGTTAGAGGCCAATATAGTGTTGTAGGTCTGAGTTAGAGGCCAATATAGTGTTGTAGGTCTGAGTTAGAGGCTAATTGAGTGTTGTAAGCCTCGATCAGAGGCTAATAAAGTGTAGAATGTCTTAGCTAGAGGCTAATATAGCATTGTAGGCCTCAACTAGATTAGATTAGATGTCAATATTACATCTTTAGGCTTGGACTAGAGGCCAGAAGTCTCTGAGACACACAGAAAATCAACAGTGGCTTTGAGTTTTTACATTTATAATGGAAACTGAAATGAATACTACACAAATATATAACGTTAAATAAAGTATTACAAATTTAGAAGCTAATTTATGACAAACTTACACACACATTTTGTTTTTAAGGTTCTAATTTTTAAGTTTTTTTTTCTTTTTACTAGTGCCTATGTACGTTGTTGCTAAATAACCATAGCTGCAAATAACGCTGTCCATTCTAATTATAATTCAATGGAGTCAGGAAATGCGATACAGAATCTATATATATAAGTGATTGTTGCCAGGTATTCGGTGGATGGTATCAATGACGTGGAGAAAATTCAATTAGGTCCATGTGTCAGAGTGTGTGTTTTGAGTGCATGGGGTTATAATATTAGACAGAATTGAGCCAGTGTAGTTCTCTTATCAATTATACATGTTTAATTCTCCACACTCTTTCTGTTATAGAAATCCACATTTAAAGTTTAAGCAACAATTTTATGTAGGTGTACCGGTACATTTCATTTGAATCGTTGTCATTGGTGGTTGAATGGTAAGGCGCTTGGCTTGCGGACCGAGTGGTATTTTGGTTCGATTCTTGGGGAAGACTAGGATTTTGAATTTCGCGATTTTCAGGACACCCAGCTCCAACAGAAACCTGCCAGTAGTTAAGGAAAGTAAAGACAGTTGGTCGCTGTGCTGGACACATGACACCCTCGTTAACAGTCGGCCAAAGAACAAAAGGAAACAAGATGAGACTTCCACCATCTTTGGCAATGTCTGAAAGAGGAATTTAAGTTTGAAACAAAAATAATTAAAATATTGATTAAGTATTATTTCGGACGTGGGTAGCCAACAAAGCGGGACAATAAGAGAAAGGCTCCGAGGATTCATTCACAGTTCCGATTGAGGAAAAAACTATAAACAAATTTTTTATATCAAGTTGTAAACGGCTTTTAACGCCACTAATGATTAAAAACTCGGGGGTCAAGACAAGGTTCTCTCGTGAAAGGGGGTAGCACCAGTAACTTTTAGATCTTAACAACTTGTAAGAATTCCACTGAATTTACAAGTTGAATACTCTTGGGATATA
The DNA here is from genome assembly GCA_036873155.1 of Biomphalaria sudanica. Lineage (NCBI taxonomy): Eukaryota > Metazoa > Mollusca > Gastropoda > Planorbidae > Biomphalaria > Biomphalaria sudanica. The sequence continues at coordinate 3,222,250 of JAZGLO010004016.1, forward strand.
GAGATTTGGCAAGAGGGAAATCAGTTCTACTGTATGAAACGTTGAACAAGACATTCCAGTGCCTATAATAGATGACAATCCACTTGATTGTTGTCTCAAAGTCAATGGTTGGTTTTTACTTTTCTTTTCTTCTACTTAAATGTCAACTCCTAGGGAAAAAAATAAATTGAAAAAAAAAATCAAACACGTTTTTAGTTTAAGCCTAAAACAGAAATGTCCTCTCTTTTTTTTTTAAACATCCCCCCCCCCGCCCCGGCCTTTCTTTTTCCCCGCCTCTCAGCGAAATAAAAAAAACAAACTGAAATGTGACGTCACTAGGACACACGACAGCTCAGACACGCCTACTTATCATGTCTAATTTCCACAATGTTTCTGGCACATCACAGGTATACAATCACAACAAAGGTAATCAGACAAAAACAAGATTGTTTTTTTAAAGTTTCTTTTTCACACACCATAATTCTAAAACTGAAAGTCGCCTTTTCCTAGAAATAACCGCGCGACAGTTCTCATAAAGCATCGATTGTAACCGATTCATCAAGGCATCTGAGCATTGATTTTTTTGTAAGGCAACAAAAGAGTAATTTGTAATGAACCGTCTACATTCTAGAATCAAGAAAAGATAAAACTAGTCCGGTGTTTAGAATGTCAACTCTGACATGAAAAGACTCTCTTAATTTTACACTCACGCGAAGGGTTTAAGTTTAATAACAAACGTATGTTTACTTGACTAGATTTACTTGATGAATGTGATGACAGCTGCAGTGACTGTTACAAGCCCATGTTATCATCAAGTAGCGATGAAGCAGACCAGCTATTCTGGTCTACAGACTTCAAGAAATTTCTACTTTTGCAACTTTGAAGTTTGACCCACTCGTCTTAATATTGTGTTTCTCTACATGCCGAGTCTTCATAAAACACAGGAGGAAGGTGGCCATGTGGTAAATCTTAAGGCTTTCAAACTATAGTGTTCCGAGATTGAATCCTGCTCAAAGGCACAATGTTTCAGTTCATGACTGTAGAATGTCCATGAGCCCAACTGTCTTGAAAGTCTTGCTGGTATTAATTGAGGTAAAACACGGCACACATGTTAACCCTTGAGCACCGAAACAAACTAACTTACCAACCTGCTTTGATGTGCTCAGCTTTTCAAAGCGAGGGTCGGACTCAAGGGTACAAATGAAATGAAATTGTGCTAGTCTATCATCAGCAAGAGGAAGTAAACGACGCCCTTGGTTGTATTGATCAAATTCTAATCTGTATCTTTAATCTGTATTTGTATAAAGACATAAGCTCATAAGAGGTTCCAAACGCCTCGTCTAGAGCCACACATGGCTTGCAATACGTGTTGTCAAAACCATGGTACTTGAATACCCGCACGGAGAGCCTTCATTGCCCAAAGCTATCATTGGGCCAGACATGTTGCAACAAGAGGACTTAAATGACTAATAAATAAACAATGACTCTATATTCTCCCTAGCCCAGCGGTTCTCAACCTTTTTAGCTCGGCGACCCCTTTTTACAATATACCACTCTGCCGCGACCCCCCCCCCCCCCCAACAGCAATAGAAGAATAGACAATAGCCATCCTTATTTTTGATGGTCTTAGGCGACCCCTGGTAAATCGTCAATCGACCCCCAAGGGGGGCGCGATCCAAAGGTTGAGAACCCCTGCCCTAGCCCGTTACATTACACGCGGGTAAAGGTCATTGATTTCTCATTGTCTGGGACAACGCTGCACCGACACAACTCTCTGATTGTTAGCGTCCATTCAAATCTCTACGTCTGGAGCACACATAAACTATCAGGGATTAAGATCAAGTTTGAATATATTGCTCTTACATTAGAACCATGGCCTATAATAAACAAGTTTAAAGTAAATCAAGGTACGCTATAGTGCTAGACATTGATTGGAGACAGGACGAAAAGCGGATATACCAGAGGGAGATCGTTCGAGTCAAATGTGAACACTAACCATTCTGACATTGTCCATGCTCAAGTAGCAGAAGTGAGATACAGTCGTCTAAGTTAATAGTTTGATCAACGTAACAGTAATGACAAAAAAAAAAGGGACTGAGCCTTATCTCAAAACCGATATGTAAAGTACATGCCATTGAGTGATTGTAGTAGCGACTAAACAACAACAGTGACTGAAAAGACCAGCGTTTCTCAGCCTTTTTTTAAAATTAAGTTTACTTAACTACTCTTAAGCAGAGTTATTTTCCAAGCCCCCCCCCCCAAAAAAAAAAAACAAAAAAAAAAAAACATTTTCTTTATTTCATCTTTACAAAGCTATGTTTAATAAGTATTACATTACAGAAGCATTTTCCTTCATAGTAAAATTTCGTATAGCGTAACAAAGATAAGAAACATTGTTTCGGGTAACTGATTACTGAAGGTAGGCTGAGAATGGTGGTATTAACGAACAACGAGAGAAAGTTAATGAAACAGTTTTACAGTTTCACGCTTTGATCTCTCTCTCTAACACATAGGTATTCAAAGGCCCAAGTATCCACTCAACTGAATAGCTAACGGTTAAAAAATTAAAATATTGTGGCATTAATGGTCCACTGCATCAGTGGATTAAAGATTTTCTGATAGGGAGAGAACAAACTGTAATAATAAATGGCTCTAAATCAACACCGATAACAGTAAACTCAGGTGTACCTCAAGGAACAGTCTTGGGTCCACTAATATTTTTAATTTACATAAATGATTTACCAAATTGCATTAGTTCAGGAACAAAAGTCAGATTATTTGCAGACGATTGCATAATATATAGAACAATAAAAACAACACAAGACACAGATATTCTACAAAGAGAATTAGATGAATTACAGAAATGGGAATCAAATTGGAGCATGTGTTTTCACCCAGAAAAATGTCAGTTGTTAAGAGTAACAAAAAAAACTAAAACAAATTAATTCCACTTATCTTATTCATGGCAAACCAGTAACACAGACTAAAAACGCAAAATACCTAGGTGTTATAATAAATGAAAACTGTCATGGAATCCACACATTGATGAAACTATAAAAAAAATCAAACAAAGCATTAGGATTTATTAAAAGAAATTTCTATAAATCAAATAAGAACATAAAACTAAAATGTTATTTAACCTTGGTTAGGCCAATAATAGAATATGCATCCTCCGTTTGGGACCACTCAACTCAAGAAAACATTAAGAAACTGGAACAGACACAAAATAGATCAGTGAGATTCATAACAAATGAATATTCACATTTGACTAGAGTAACACTTATAGTAAAATCACTAAATTTAGAAAGCCTTCAGGACAGAAGACTCAAAAGTAAAGTAGAAATTATACGTAAAACACTGAACCATAATCTTCAAATACAAAAACAAAATTTAATAAAATACTCTGAAAGACACAAAGATAAAGGCACATTCCTCGTCCCATAAGTTAGGACAAATTTGTACAAATACTCCTTCTTCCCTAGTGCTATTAGAGCATGGAATGGGTTGCCTGAGCTAGCCAGGAAAACCAGTGACTTGGCAGAATTTAAGTCATTGGTTAATATGCATGACTAAAAGCATGACGCGTAGGACGTAATCATCTTCTTTTTTGAAGTAACGTCTGTATTATATAAGATAAGAAGAAGATAAGAAAAGCTAATAACAAAATAAAAAAAACACGTTAACTAGTAATTAGTGTTGCCAAAACTGTCGTGACCTTAGCTTTGTACATTGCCTCGAGGATCAACACAGGTTCATCAGGTCACTAAACGAAGAGTTCAGTGTCGAATGTTGACTTGAAAAGCCAGAAGCTAATCGAGATATGGGGCCCTTTATATGTCCAGATATCATGTCTATAGGTAAATTCGGTCCTGGTAGGGCTTAAAGCAATTACGTACGAAGCACACTAGTTGAACTGATTACATACAGAGAAACTGTCTCTGTGGGCCACGGCTAACGAGGGTGTCATGTGGCCAGCAAAACAACCATAGATGTAAAAAATAAAAAATAAAAAAACAAACAATTACTCTTCAAAAGAACACTAAAGTCTGGTTGCAGAACCGACCTTAGGCATAGGCAGCCGCATATGGCATCATATTGTTGGCGGCTAAAACAATAATTGACAGAAAAAAAATGTGAAACTGGAATCAGATCTCAAACATAGTAGAGCACTATGACTATGTTTGCTAGTCTAACTCTGCCGATATATAAATTTCATTAATTTGTCGATTGAGATATAGATTATAGACGGTCAGGTTTTTAATCAGTTGCGCAATTTTGTTTCGCTATTCTAATTTTGTGAAAACTCCATTTGGGGTCACCCAATTCACTTTGACTAGGGCCTCCAATTATGCAATGCCAGCCCGACTGGTTGTCACAGAAAAAAAATAATTAAAAATACAAACATCTCCGACAAAAATGAGTAAACGGACATTTCTAACCAAACGAGAGACTATTAATTTAGTCGGTTTTTACGATTAGACAAAGGTTATACAGGTGAGTGTCAATGAAAACCAACACACATACACGCTGCTCGTTAAGCCTGTGTTTGTTGTCTAAAGCTTCACACGCTAACAACATAATGGTAATTTGATATAGATCATCAAGTCAATGCTGAGAAATGCTGCCGAGCGACACACTTGCCAGCGAATTAAAACTTAAAACCAGCCACAAATGCCTTTGTGGTGAAAGACCCACAAATGCAGTCGAATTCCTTCAAGCCTGTATACTTAAGAAATGTGATCCTTTTGGACAATAGCCAAAAATATCCTTCCGAAAGACAAAACCCTGAAAATGAAGAAAAACCCATCCGGCATGGTAGTGCATCTCAGATGTTTGTAAAATTTTTTACATGTTTCGGATGTTCCTTTAGAGTTAACGATAATTTACTTAATTTACCAGTCCAAACTTCCCGCAGGACGACGGGGGATGGCAGCGGACAGGGTAAGAATCCAGAACCATCGAGAAGTCACAAATAGCACGAACAGACAGTCATCTAAGACTAGATCTAGTATTTTGGTCACTTCAGACTAAATGTAGCTGTTTGGTCACGTCAATGTCAAAGATGATTAGGAAGTCAATATTTCTAATTCACCACACGTCAAACAAAGGGAATAAAATACCTTCAAATGAAGCAACAATCTAAAGCTAGAATACAGAAATAAAAGTGAATCAGTTAAAAGCGGGAGGTGGATGTCTGCTTGGAGTTTTATAATTATGTGTAATGTTCCAAGAGTGATAGCAGATCTAGATCTACATCAGGTGTAGTGTATGTCTACGTGTATGTGTGCAAAATGATCCAAATCTCGATAAATTAATTGAATGTATGAACAAATTAAAGTAGGCCTACCAAGATATATATCTAGAATGTAGAATTTTATAAATAGATTTAGATCTCTATAGCTAGATTACTATACTATAGGATCTAGATCCATATGTTATCTATGTTTACTTTCACCATAAGTATAACATAGATCTAGAGCAGCGGTTCTCAACCTTTTATGCTCGGCGACCCTTTTTTACAATCCCCCACTTAGCCTCGACCCCCCCCCCCGCACACACACACAGCATTAGAAGAATAGTCAATAACAATCCATTTTTTCAATGGTCTTTAGCGACCTCTGGAAAATTGTCAATCGACCCATAAGGGGGTCGCGTCCCACAGGTTGAGAACCCATGATCTAGAGTCTAGGGCTACCGTCTAGATCTGTAATAATTGATTCTAGATAGATTTATATCTACTAGCCCTAGCTAGAGTAACTAGATTACTAAGTCTAGTCTAGTCTAGATCAATCCAATAGGCGCCTAGATCTATAGGACTATAAATATAATATAACTATTAGATCTCTATAATCTAGATGTAGATGACATAGTCATAGTCTAGATCTATTTAATATCTAGAGTCTAGATAGAGTAAATAATAATAATATAACTCAATATGATGATTTCATCATGATTTTATATCGATATCATTATATCTAGATTTTAGATCTAAGACTAAAGTCTACAATGCAGTTGTATATCTAGATCTAGATTATTCTAAATCTTGTGGACTAGACTATACTTACAATGTACACAAATTTTAGTAAATCCTGTGCTGGACCCAAATAAAAACACCACCTTTAATCCACTGGTGAGAGTGTGTAGACATGTGTGCTCAGAAGACCACGAGATAATTATCTTCTGCTGTGAAAAGAGTGTCCCCAAACGGCCCTACACTTCCGCAGTCACACAAAACGCCACGCAGCTGGCGTGACGCGGTATTTCTCCCATTCTTTGCTGCCGTGCCGCGGTCCTACCTGTGATGTTGGACTACCAGGGAAAGGGAGGGTGCAAAGGGGGACGATTTCGGATGGATGTGTTGTCAACTGTGCGGTGAAGTGTGTCTTAGGTGTGCAAGGAGTTCAACTAGGAAGTGTTGACGGCACATGGAGTCAGAATCGGAATTTTATATTTTTTTTTGAGATTGAATAAAATAAATGCAAAATAACAATTAGAGTAATTGATTTAATTAATCCTCTGCGTTTAAAATATAGATCTAGTTTAAAAAAAAACAACATAAAGTTACCAATCAGAACTGTAAAGAAATAGGATCCATCCAGGACATCTAAAGGAACCCTTATTCTTTTTATAGCACAAATAGTATGCTCTAGTGAACAAATCCATTAATTAGCCCAATGAGCGCAGTCAGGGTCTATTATTCCACTTTTTAGGGTTCCTGTCTTCTTCCCTGATCTGAATCGAGGAAGATCAAAGGAACTTATGATTTACTTTGTTCTGCAAACGCCAGTTATAACCTTTGTTTCATTTTTAAAAATGCAGATTAGATGTTCAATATGCATCTAGATCTATAGGCATACATATCAGGCTTGTCTTCGAGTCCGAAGATTAGTAAGGAATACAGTATTTCCCGTGGCTGCGCAGCCCCTGCTGTGACCTACATATCTTATCTTATCTTATATAATACAGACGTTACTTCAAAAAAGAAGATGATTACGTCCTACGCGTCATGCATTTAGTCATGCATATTAACCAATGACTTAAATTCTGCCAAGTCACTGGTTTTTCTGGCTAGCTCAGGCAACCCATTCCATGCTCTAATAGCACTAGGGAAGAAGGAGTATTTGTACAAATTTGTCCTAGCATATGGGACGAGGAATGTGCCTTTATTTTTGTGTCTTTCAGAGTATTTTATTAAATTTTGTTTTTGTAGTTGAAGATTATGGTTCAGTGTTTTATGTATAATTGCTACTTTACTTTTGAGTCTTCTGTCCTGAAGGCTTTCTAAATTTAGTGATTTTACTAATGGTGTTACCCTAGTCAAATGTGAATATTCGTTTGTTATTTTAGCACCTGTCATCAGAACAAAGAGAGATGCACTCGCTACTTACAAGGCAAAACCTACCCAACACAACCTGCTAAACCTGAAAGAAGCTAGAGCCAATGCACAGAGGACAGCAAGGATCTGTGCCAATGAATACTGGGTAGAGCTCAGTGAGAGTATTCAGCTCGCAGCCCAAGTGGGCAACATAAGAGGGATGTACGAAGGAATCAACAAGGCTCTCGGACCCTCCCAAAACAAGACAGCACCTCTGAAATCAACCACTGGGGAAATTATCACAGACAAGTGCCAACAAATGCACAGATGGGTGGAACATTACTCCGAGCTCTACGCCACAACAAGCTCTGACTCAGCCCTTAAAGCCATCATACAACTACCCACAATGAACGACCTAGATGAAACACCCACCCTTTCAGAGCTCAACAAAGCCATAGACAACATTGCTGCCCGCAAAGCACCCGGATGCGATGGTATCCCCCCAGATCTTCTAAAACAATGCAAATCTACTCCAATCCAACCTCTACACGAACTGCTTTGTAAATGTTGGCAAGAAGGTGCTGTGCCACAAGACCTGCGGGATGCTAAAATCATTACACTGTATAAGAACAAAGGTGACAGAAGCGACTGCAACAATTACAGGGGAATCTCCCTCTTAAGTATTGTAGGCAAAGTCTTTGCTCGAGTGATACTTCCCAGGCTACAAAAACTCGCTGATCGGGTCTACCCAGAATCACAATGCGGCTTCCGCTCAGGGAGATCCACGATTGACATGATTTTCTCCATCCGCCAACTCCAGGAAAAGTGCAGAGAACAAAGGATGCCTTTATACATTGCGTTTATTGACCTGACAAAGGCCTTCGATCTAGTTAGCAGAGATGGCCTCTTTAAAATTCTACAGTTAATAGGCTGCCCACCCAAGCTACTAAATGTAATCATATCTTTCCACCAAAATATGATGGGCACAGTGCAATTCAACGGTGCCAGCTCTGAAAGTTTCAGTATAAACAGCGGAGTTAAACAAGGATGTGTCCTGGCCCCAACCCTCTTTGGAATACTATTTTCACTGCTAATCCACAACGCGTTTGACAAATCCACTGAAGGCATCTATCTCCATTCCAGATTTGATGGCAAACTCCTAAATATTGCCAGACTGAGGGCCAAAACTAAAATCAGAGCCACCCTCGTAAGAGATATGCTATTCGCGGATGACGCAGCGGTAGTGGCACACACAAAAGAGGAACTACAGTCACTAATGTCCCGCTTCTCTCAGGCCTGTAAAGAATATGGCTTGACTATTAGCACGAAGAAAACAAATGTTATGGGACCACCTACTACAGCACCACCCTCCATCCTCATTGACGATAACAAGCTGGACGCCGTAAACGAATTCTGCTATCTGGGATCCACAATTACAGATGACCTGTCCCTAGAAGAGGAGATGAAAAAACGCATAGGGAAGGCTGCCTCGACATTCGCTAGACTCAGACTAAGAGTTTGGGAAAACCATAAGCTAACCACGGTGACCAAAATGGAAGTCTACAAGGCATGCGTTATGAGTACACTGCTATATGGCAGTGAATCATGGACCACCTACGCAAAGCAAGAGAGAAAACTAAACTCATTCCATTTGAGATGTCTCCGTAGGATCTTGAATGTCACATGGAAAGAAAAAGTGTGCAATACTGAGATCCTTGCGCGATCAGGTATTCCCAGCATTTTTACAGCCCTCAGACAACGCCGTTTGCACTGGCTTGGACATGTTCGCCGGATGGAGGACAAGCGCATCCCGAAAGTCATCCTCTATGGTCAACTCGCGACTGGCACAAGAAAAACTGGTCGCCCCCATCTCCGTTACATAGATGTAATAAGACGCGACCTCAAATCAGTGAACATCAATACTGACAACTGGGAAGACATAGCTCTAGACCGCAACAGGTGGAGAGAGACAGTGACAAAGAAAGCTATGGACAGTGAAAGTACATGGGTCTCAGCCCAGGAAGAAAAACGCACAAACCGAAAAACGGCCAGCTCCACTTCCACCGAAGCAAAAGCCAAGGGGACCCTAACTTGCGCTATCTGTGGACGGGAGTGTCTCTCCAAAATAGGGCTCCACAGCCACATGAGGAAGTGTGCTCTGAGATGAACCATAGTCGTCCTACGACTGAAGGAGGCCAATGATTTTTGAGTCTTCTGTCCTGAAGGCTTTCTAAATTTAGTGATTTTACTAATGGTGTTAACCTAGTCAAATGTGAATATTCGTTTGTTATGAATCTCACTGCTCTATTTTGTGTTTGTTCCAGTTTCTTAATGTTTTCTTGAGTTGAGGGGTCCCACACGATGGATGCATATTCTATTATTGGCCTAACCAAGGTTAAATAACATTTTAGTTTTATGTTCTTATTTGATTTATAGAAATTTCTTTTAATAAACCCTAATGCTTTGTTTGATTTTTTTTATAGTTTCATCAATATGTGGATTCCATGACAGTTTTTCATTTATTATAACACCTAGGTATTTTGAGTTTTTAGTCTGTGTTACTGGTTTGCCATGAATAAGATAAGTGGAATTAATTTGTTTTAGTTTTTTTGATACTCTTAACAACTGACATTTTTCTGGGTGGAAAGACATGCTCCAATTTGATTCCCATTTCTGTAATTCATCTAATTCTCTTTGTAGAATATCTGTGTCTTGTTTTTATTGTTCTATATATTATGCAATCGTCTGCAAATAATCTGACTTTTGTTCCTGAACTAATGCAATTTGGTAAATCATTTATGTAAATTAAAAATAGTAGTGGACCCAAGACTGTTCCTTGAGGTACACCTGAGTTTACTGTTATTGGTGTTGATTTAGAGCCATTTATTATTACAGTTTGTTCTCTCCCTATCAGAAAATCTTTAATCCACTGATGCAGTGGACCGTTAATGCCGAAATATTTAAATTTTTTAAGCAAACTATGGTGGTGAACTTTGTCAAAAGCCTTGGAAAAAATCTAGTAAGATAGCATCTATTTGTTCACTATTATCTAAACCTTTTGAAAAATCATCAATTAGTCCTATTAGTTGTGTTTCACATGATCTATATTTCCTAAAGCCATGTTGGTATGGGGTGAGGACATTATGTTTGTCTAAGTGGTTTATGATATTGCTACATATTATGTGTTCTAGTATTTTACATGTGATGCTGGTAAGTGATACTGGTCTGTAGTTTCCTGGATCAGATTTTTCTCCTTTTTTAAATAGGGGGGTGACATTAGCTTCTTTCCAGTCCTTTGGTACTCTGCCCTGAATAAGCGATGCCTGAAAGAGTATTTTGAACACTGGGGCTAGCTCATTGCTTAGTTCTTTGAGTAATCTAGCTGGAATACCATCAGGTCCAGACGCTTTATTTGGTTTGGTGTTGGCTAATAGTTTTTTAATTCCATTTTCTTGTACTACTAAATCTTCTATGTTGTCTACTTGGTTCAAATTAAGAAATATGTCTTTGTCTCCTGGGGCTGAGAATGCTGATGCAAAGTATTTGTTTAGGATGTTTGCTTTAGTTTCATGATCATTATGTATTATGTTATGTTCATTTTTTAATGGCGCTATGCCTGTTGTTTCCATTTTCTTAGACTTAATGTATGACCATAGGTTTTTGTTGTTATCTTTAGATATTACATTGTTTATGTATTAACTCTGCAGCTGTCTGCTTACTTTTTGGGTTAGGTGTTTAATTTTTATATACTTTTTGTAAACTCTTTCTGCCTTGGTTTCTTTAAATTTTCTATATAGGTTTTCCTTCTGTTTACAAAGCTTCTTTAGTCTATTATTAAACCAGCATTTATTTATTTTGTTTGTTGTGTATTTAGTTGGTATATGATTTTCTATAATGCTTTTAAGATGGTTTTTAATGAAATTCCAGAGGTCATCGACTGGTTGGTTAATGTCTTTTTCTAATAAGAATGTTTGTTGAAAGTTTAATGCAGCTTGGTGTAGTTGTGTTAGGTTACATTTATTCCAGAGTAAGATTTTTCTTTTGGTTTTTGTATTGGCTACTGCTTTTATCTGACTGTGTATTTTTATGATCTCATGGTCTGATAGACCAGGGATAATATCATAATCAACTACTAATCCAGGTCTGTTGGTTAAGAAGAGATCTAATGTGTTGTTTAATCTAGTTGGCTTTTTAATGATTTGATCTAAACTTAGGTTGTGTAAAGTTTCTATGAAAAGCTCATTTATGTCCTTAAGGTTTTGGTGTTTATCTATGGTTAGTGTTTTCCAATTTATATCAGGTAGGTTGAAGTCACCCATAATCCAAAAAACTGCATTTTTATTTGTCTCTTTAAGTGTAGTAATCTGATTACATAGTTCCTGCATATTGCCCACATCCAGGGCAAGCATAACCATTGCCCGCAGGTGGTCGATTTAGATTTTCTTTTCGTCGTCTGCGTTTGTCCTCGGCAGCAGATTTTCTTTTGGTCTCAAATGTGTATCCCGCAACCTTCTTGAGTGACTTCCAGCTGTCTCGTTCCGACGCCGCATGCAGCCAGTTGCTCTCTTCTATGTCAGCCAAGGAAAGTTGACGCCTAAGCTGGTCTTTGAAGCGTTTCCGTGGGGCGCCTCTGTTACGTCGACCACCTTTTAGCTGACCAAAAAAGAGTGCCGTTAGCATACGTTCGTCTCCCATACATAATTGTATTTAAAAACTCATGAAATGAACAAGTCAATGTAATCGCGAACTCAAGCTGTATCATTTAACTAAGAAAACTTCTTTTTTTGTTGTTTTTGTTTGTTTCTTAGAATACAGATTTCTCTGTTTTCTTAGAAACTAAGATATTGGAGTTTTTCATATTAAAAAATAGATAAATAGCAAATATCAAGTTTTTCGTAGAATTTTAAATAGCCTACAAGTGTGAATCTAAAAGCTGAAACAATGAATGATGCATAGGCAATAGACATGTAATACATTTATAAAGGCAGCGCTAGGTACCAACTGTTTAGTGAGAGAATATTGTGATTTAAGCAAGACCATTAGTGTTAAAGAAGGCCTCATCCCTGACCAGCGATGTCGCAACCTGTGGGCTGTGGAGACCAATGGCTCGTTGCCACGTCGTACAGGCCTGCGACGTGGCAATACGCTATTGGCCTAAACTGCCCACAGATTGTGATGTTGCAAGTCAGTGTTTAGGCCTTCGATGACGATTGGTCTCGATTTAAGGGACAACACTGACCAGGGTACGAATCACGGACCATCCGATTCGACAACTCATAGTGGCAGAATTGTTGGGGAGACAGAAAGGATAACTCTAAGCCAGGTTTCTCAACCTGTGGGTCGCGACCCCTTAGGGGTCGATTGACGATTTGTCAGGGGTCGCCTAAGACCATCGATAAATGGATTGTTTTTTGTCAATTATTCTATTGCTGTGCAAATGAGGGTGGGTAGGGGTCGCGGAAGAGTGGGGTGGGTTGTAAACAGTAGTCGCCGAGCTTGAAAGGATGAGAACCTCTGCTCTAAACCGTCCCATCCATCACGACGTTCCTCAAGGGGGTCATTCGCTGTGGTGATCGTTCTCTTACGGTTAGTGGCGGTACATCATAGAAATACGTAGAAACCTCTGCTGGGCTCGGCCACAGGTCGCGCTCGAATGGAAGGAACCCTAGCAGGTCTCACGGAGCCATGTCTGAACAAAGGATTTGATTAAATGATCACCTAGCTGATGGGGGCCTCCAGACGAGAGCCATAACTCGTTCCTGGATTCTGGTTAAATCGAACCCATAGGCCATGAGTTATAGTTCACGTGTATAATGTTATCTTAATTAATATATAGCTTCAAGCAATGCAATTTAATCCACTGTATGAAAGAAAACAAAAGTAAGAAAAATACTCTTTTATATAAGTAGTAAAAGAGATATAAGAATTGCTAGATTTTGGGCGGCCCCTGAAAGGGAAAAAGACGCTATAAGTTCTGTGTGGTGTGTCTGTCCGTCTGTCCGTCCCGTTTAGATCTCGTAAACTAGAAAATATATTGAAAATCGAACATCACGATATTATAGACCTTTCAAAGTTCTGATAAATCTGCTACTTTTTTTTTCTTTTCTAAAAGCGAAAAATTTAATCTTATAAAATCAACTATGCAAGCAGTTTTTTTCATAAAAATACATCATTTTTACAACTATACAAAATTAATAGTAACAAACATGCAAGGCTATTTAGTAATGGACATGATCATTTACCATATTTTGAACACATTTATGCAAACAGTTTTATATTTTTTGTCAAATTATTAAAATTAAAAAACATATTTTTTTAACAATTGTCTTACTAAGTTAAGTAAATTCTTTCATACTAACTACTAAGTTTACAAAAAAATGTTTACTTATGGACATACGGAGGCAAGACCGCACTACAAACAGCGATGTCCTTGCGAACGCCGGTATGGACAGTATAGAGGGACTTTTTATGGTCCGACAGTTGCACTGGGCAGGGCACGTATCCCGTATGGGAGACGAACGTATGTCAAAGGCAGTCTTTTGGTGAGCTAATAGGTAACAGAGGTGCCCTACGGAAACGCTTCAAAGACCAGCTTAGGCATCAACTTGCCTTAGCTGACATAGAAGAGAGCACCTGGTTGCATGCGACCTCAGAACGTGAAAGCTGGAGGTCACGCACAAAGGCCGCGGGATAAACATTTGAGACCAAAAGAAAATCTGCCTCCGAGGACAGACGCACCCGACGAAAAGAAAATCTTAATCGACCAAGGGCGGACAATGGTTATGCTTGCCCTGGATGTGGCAAAATATGTAGGTCACGGCTGGGGCTGCGCAGCCACGGAAAATAATGCATTCCTCACTAATCTTATGACTCAAAGACACGCGTTCTTATATGACATCTGTTAAGCCAGGTTCACATCTAACTTCACCCTTCACTTTCACCTATCCATTGGTATGCTGGACCGTTGGGGCACCACACAAGATCTGTCAACATTCTTTCTCCATTCTTCTCTGTCATTTTCCTTTGATAGAATTTCATTCTGATATTCTTTCTGAAAATATTGAAACCTGCCTTTTTACCTTTCTGGGTGGACCACTTCGTGAGCCGATTTTGAGTTTGTGTTTCCACACAAACTGTCTTTGTTACCTTGTTTATACCTGTAATACTGATGACAAATATTTCTTAGCTATAACTAGAGAACTGGAAAGGCAAAACTGATTTAAATAAAAACAGAAATTGTAAGAAGAGAAATAACCCGAGAAAATATAAAAGCCAATAGTTACGTAGTCACTAGCGCAGTTATCTAACTTGCTTTTTAGAATGTTGAAAATAGTAGGCCAACATCAAACCAATGTTTCTCCCCCCCCCCCCCCTTGAATTATAAATATTCCAGTAAGTTATTTCCGACTGTTCAGTTTAAATTTGTCAGGAAATTGTTATTGTTATGAATGGATTGAATGACAATACAATAATATTGATTTATTATGATACGAATATTATCTTATAAAATACAGACGTTACTTCAAAAAAGAAGACGATTACGTCCTACGCATCATGCATGTTAACCAATGACTTAAATTCTGCAAAGTTATTGGTTTTCCTGGCTAGCTCAGGCAACCCATTCCATGCTCTAATTGCACTAGGGAAGAAGGAGCATTGGTACAAATTTGTCCTAGCATATGGAACGAGGAATGTGCCTTTATCCTTCTGTCTTTCTGAGTATTTTATTAGACATTGTATTTGTATTTGAAGATTATAGTTCGGCGTTTTTATATATAATTGCTACTTTTTTAAGTCTTCTATCCTGAAGGCTTTCTAAATTTAAAGGTGTTGCTCAAGTCAAATGTATGTACAACTGAGTGTGCCTGTTAGGCTGAACTTCGTGACAAGTATAATTATAAAGCAATAAGAAAACATAATTATTCTTTAATACACACACACACATATATTTTAACTGAAATTTTGATAAAGCTACCAAGACATTTAAAACATCTAATGATATATCTTATAATAAATAATTAAAACCTGACAATGAATTGAAAATAAAATCGAAATATTTGAAGTAAGAGACAATATTTGATCCAGGGGCGGACTGACCGTACGGACAAATGGGCAAATGCCCGGTGGGCCGGTACCAAATGGGCCGGTCTGGTCGCGACCAAAAAAAAATTTCAATGCAGACAACTTAAAAAAAGTGACAGCAGCAAGACACAAAGGCCCGAACACCTTTTCTTGTTTTTTTTTTAAAATTCTTATTACAATTAATTTTGTTTGAAATTCAACAAGAATATCGAAAAAAAACCACTATACACTGTACATATTATCATTTGCTAAACGTTAGGCCGTACGTCCTGCTATGCACGAGCGGCATGGACTTCTTTGATGTCTTCAAGGTTGTGTTTGGCCTAATCATTTTGCTGGTCGGCATGGGCCATTGATGGCACTCCTTTTTTTTTTTTTGCTCCTTCCCTCCCCCGTCTTCTAATGGTTCCAATGAAATTTAACCAAAAAGAGGGATGAGAGAGGTTAAGTTAGGAAACATTGATATAACGCAGCGAATACAAAAAAAAGATAGGCGCGACAATTAGCTCTTTACCAATACTTTAATAGAAAACTAACTTTAACACATACACACAGCCGCAAAATTGCAAGCCACACATCTTATTCACAGCTCAATATGGGTATAAAGCTCTACTTTCTGCGATTTGAAAAGTAAGTTTCTTTTTGTTTATTTTTAATAACATAGATCTAAAAATACTACACTTAAGGCTTACAAAAAAAAAGTATTTAATTTAGATCTAAATCAACTTTCATACTATTATAGTTAATGGCAAACTTATGCTTAGTATAAAGTCATTAATGATGAAAATTATTAAAATAATTACAATAATTTATAGATCTATAGCGTTGTCATACCCGATATTTAATGCAAGGAGATTTATATTTTACACTAGTCGACCGGCGGCGTAGCATACGCCGCTATTTTGCAGGGCCGGTCTTAGGCCACTGCAACCTAAGCGACCGAAGGATCCGCAATTTCATGGGACCCGCGCTAATTCAAGGTGTATAAATTATTTAATAAATCATTTTATAATTTAAAACAGATTTCCCGAGCCCTCCTGGAAATCTCCCGAAATTGCAAAATAGACGAAAAAGTCCTTAAAATATACGGAAATATAAAGAAAAAAAAGTCATTTTGGGGTGTCATTCAATATGGAAAACGCCAATCCTACGCGCGATAAATAACAACAGCATTATGCATTAGCCGTAATTGTGTAATCAGGTGAAAGAAGCTTCTCGTGCCTCAAGCTAATGAAGAATTATTTGAGGTCAACAATTCTCAAAGATAGATTGAAACATTTGGTAATTCTTGCTATTGAGCGGGATCTATGTAGGAAACAGAATTATTATGATATACTGTATGACTTTGCTACCGCAAGGCTCTTAAAGTAATTCTGTACGTAATAAAGAATAGATAAAATGCATAGACGAATTTATTTTCTAATACAAACTCTTAAATTTCACTTATTGTCCGCTTCCTAACCCAAACTTGGCCCCGCGAAATCCTTTCGAATAGGGCCTCACAATGCTTAAGTCCGGCCCTGCTATTTAGTGTTTGTAAAATGTTTGTTTGTAAAATGTTTTACATGTTTCGGATGTTCCTTCAGAGTTGACGCGGAGGAATACCAGATACCGTCGCCTCAGCGTGGCGCCTCCGTGGAAACGTCCGCCAGGGGAAACGGATAGGCAACGTAGGGTAGCACACATAGCTCTCAGTGGGCTACCACACGTACGGTCGAGAGACGGTACACTGCACGTGGTAGGAATGTAACTATGGCTCGCTAACCCGTCCAACCCCCCATAGATTCGTTCCCTAACGGGGGCCATACGCGCTGTGATGGACCCTCGCACGGGTTCGGTAGGACATTATAGGCATACGAAGGGCGCCCACGCGGCTCGGCCTCCGGCCTCGCACGGGAGAGGGAACTCGTGCGGGGCTCAAGGGGGTCGTGACTAGCGACACACCGGGTGTGAATACATGATCACTTCGGATAAGGCGGGACTTCGGACAGAGAGATTGGTGAAGAGCCGATGTCTCATCCTGGCCATGGATAAAAGCCTTTCCTTGGTCAAGAGGTCCATAATAGGGAACGGGACATTCTCGGACCTCAAGGACATCTGAATCAGAGTTGACGATAGATAACTTCCTAGTCCAAACCTCCTGCAAGACGAAGGGGGATGGGAGCGGACAGGGTTTGACAGTCCAGCGCGCAGCCATCCGTAGCGAGCTGTGAAAATGTGTTCTCCCCCCCCTTCTCTTGTTTTTTTCGTGGGGTGACTATCTTCAGAAATAAGAGAGTGATCTTTCCTTTACTTCTTCTTCTCGTTTAAATTGTTGAGAATTATATAGAGAGATAATTGGTCATAATATTGTTACGAATCTCACTATCCAGGCTCTCTGCCAACTGCACCATACACCACCAACTTAAAGAGCTTGACAACTCAGGACTCCAAAGTAACGTAACACTTTAATAGTTGAATACAGAACAGCCAATACTGTACAAATATCTCTCCGATAACACCGTACCAACTTTTGCACTGGTCTCTCCGTCTCGTTCCGGGCTTGCACTGGGTTCAACAGTTCAGGACTGACTTCACACACTAGTCTCGTTGTGTCGGACTCGATCGCAGACCAAGATCAAGACGCCGTTCGTCTCAACTGTACTTGATAGTACTCCGCACTGAACCGTCGTAATGCTCCGTACAGAATCACACCGCTGAACTGTGCTGTAGTCGACCGTGTTCTGAACTCTTGTTGTGGACCTCCTTTCTGAACCTTGATGTATTGAGCCCCTTTTCTCGACCGACCTGACTGCGACACCTCCGCTCTTATATAGGGTCCTTACTGGCCTTCTCGAACCGGACAGAACGCCGCTCGACGTTTCTAGGTGGTCAGATGACTACAACTCTCGTGACGCTATTGAGCTCTGTTCACGACGTCGATCCTTCCCGAACCACCATGTTGACACTCGTCTCGGCCGACCGACGTAACTCGTCACAGTTGACCGCTCGTCTAGCGCTGGCCTGGAGCGATTTGCGTCGGCTGACTACACTCACACCACTACCCCTCTCTGTGCCACCACCAGGTTTATAACAATATATTCATATACAAATCGCGTTTTAGAGAATGTACTAGGAGGAAGCAAGAGCTTTTCACATTAAGTAAGTGCCTCTCTAACCGTTCTGCTTTCTCTTATCCTTTAATGGAATGGGTTGCCTGAGTCAGCCAGGAAAACTAATGATTTAGAATATTTTAAGTCACAGATCAACATGCATGACTAGATTGACACATGAAAGACGTAAGACGTAAAAATCTTATTTTTTGAAGAAACGTCTGTAATCTATAAGGAATACCAAAAAGCTTCAAACTCATTAAGCTGCAATTGTATTGTTAATAGTTTTCAGCGCTCTCCCGGACTCACTAGCTGTTCTTTGGGGTGTTGATTGTCTTTCCACAAATTAAAGGAAGAGAAGTATTCTAGGGTAGAAAAAAAACGTTTGAATGAATGAAAGATCAGAATGTAATGAAAATTAATTACATATATATACACACACTAATATTTATATATATATAAATTGTGGAGTGGGGTAAAAATCCCCCCGCCACACCGAAAATATATCACATGCCTTTTGTGGGCCGGTTTATATGGTAATGCCCGGGCCGATTTTGATACCCAGTCCTCCCCTGGTTTGATCCAAATATATAAGGGCCATAATACAGTAATATATATTAAATATAGATCACACCATTTAAAGACTGTTTTCTCGAGAGGCGTCTGCTACTATATCGACTAAAAGCTCTTTTGAAGAATTTCTAAACGTGTCCTTGAACGCGATTCTTTGAAAATTTCTGGTGACTGTTGTACATCTTTATGATGACGACTTTTATGTAACGACAAAAACAACAAAAAATCCGCGACAAGATGTCTTAATAAAAAGTCTGCGACAAAATGTCTCTGAGTATAAGAAGGCACTTCGTTGTCTATATTTTTCAGTTTTATAAGTTTGTTCCATTTACATCTATCGGATGTTCCTTTGGATTGAGAGATTATTTCATCCAAGCCCAAATTTGCCGCAGGGGGGTTGCAGTGACCAGGGAACATCGAGACTACAGAGCGTGTACCACTCGTGAGGCAGCCAATGTAGACCTACACATTTTATATAAATCGTAAACCTTTATTAATCATTTGTGGTAATACATCAACAAAGAAAAACCCTAACCTATCAATTCTCAATTTACATTTAAAATATTGTACATTAAATTTGATATTTGATCCTTCAATATATTTAATCAAAAATTTAAGTTTAAACTAAAAATTGTAGAAATATATATATAGTTTGTGAACTAAACAAAACTTTTAAGATCTGAACGCCTTAATACAATTGGTAGAAACGTGGATAGTTCAGTCGAATTGCTCTCCATATAAATGATTTGTCTAAACACACCTGGTAGACATTGTCGTAGATGAGGATCATCTTTACGAGCTTCAGATTTGACCCCATAGATGTATAACTCACCCATGAAAGTGACCGCTCCCTGAACTGGCCAGTCGCTACTCCAAAGTTTGCCCACATGCTCAAAATCCACAACATCTGATTGTGGCTTGACCATCTTCCATATATCTCCACTGGACTGTAAAATATATGTAAAATGGTTATCTTTAAAACTGGTCATTCCATCAGCTGGACCTTCAAGATTGTTGAGCCTTGTCCAGACGTTTTGTGTCGTATCATAGCAGTGGATGACTGTCTCGTCCATACCTTTTTTAGGTGCACTTGAAAACACAAGAATCATTTGCTCATAATTTGTTAAGTGACAGATAGGGTCGTCATCAGGATAATTTTCCATCTGGACATGTGTTCTCATAGCAGGATCTAGTCTCCAAAATTGTTTATTTGACAGAACATACAGGAAGGAATTAGCACCGACAACAGAAAACATTTCTGATGGTAAAGTCAGAGAGAAACCCAGATTCGACCAAGAGCCATCTTGATATTTAAAAACTGTTATAGGAACTTCTTGAGTGTCTTCTTCTATAGAAGAAGCATCTTTTGTTACAGCACTGGCACCAAAAGTAAAGCATTTAGACTGCTGTCCAAATAAACCGTTCGCTTGAGATGAAAATGAATTACTGACTTTAAGTGGTGTTGAATATTCGTCAGATGACTTAGAAGTTTCCGCAGATCTAGTACCAAAAGCGTAGCAAATGCTTTCAGTCCCTGCAAACTTTACTACATCTAGAGCTTTGTTCTCTAATGGACAAAGACGGAACCATGTTTGTGTTGAAAAACAGAAAACGCGAATATTAACTGTCATTCCAAAGCGCCCTGGGACGATAGCAACATTGACAAGAGGGCTGTTGTTTCTATGTATTGCACCAGATGGCCACTGCCCACTTCGTTTGTTTTCAGTCTGAAGCTGATAAAGTAAAGCATCAATGACTAAGTCCTTAACCTTAGTGTTATAACATACAAGTGGGTGACGTACCAACTTTTCCAAACATGTCTGACTTGTGAGGCAGAGTCTTGCATTTGATAATAAGGTGAACAGATACTTTCTTCTGTTGCCATTGTTTAAAAAAAGTTCCTCTTCCTTCTCGTGTTGACTGCTTACAGCCATATTGTTACATGTATCGCTACATTTGTCATCATGATTGTCAACAACAGCCTTCAATGTATTAGTTTCGTATATTTTTTCAACCTTGTTTAGAACATTTTGATTGGTCCCTGCATGGTCTTTGATTGACGTAAACTCCACCCACCTTAAAATGGCGTTGATGACGTCATCTTCTGATTTAACGACAAGATCTTGACTTCTGATCACATTTAAAACATCACTAAGTGGTAGCTCATTAAAACAATGTGTCCTGAAAAAATCGTTGGAGTTTTTAAGGATGAATGACCAGACTGTCTGACTTACTGTTTCAGAGGTCAAGAGTCTGCCGGTTAGAAAATAGTCCACATAGTTTTCAAAAGACAAAGTTTTTATGACAAAGTTTTCACATTCTCTAATAAGAAACGTTATTTGAAGTTGATGTGCTGCCCGCCAGATGTCAATGACATTGTCATTTGTCAAAACACCACGACCAGTGTACAATGTCTCCAGGATAAACTCAAAAGTTTCACTTGAGATGTCTTCTACATTAACATACTTTAATTCAGTTTCTTTCATGCCAGATCTAAACAGTCCTCTAAAAAACCCAGAACAAGCTGCCAGAAGAAACCTGTGACACCCAAACTTTGTTGTACCAATCGTGACAGTAAAATCTTGTAGTTCTTCACATTTCCAAAAGTCACTCAAACCTTGAACAATGCCGTAGGCCACTTCTCGTTTGATCACCATGATAGCACAATTAATCTACAAAACAATAACAAAAAATCCGTATTCAAATATTCTTTTAGTTCATGGTTTCAACATTATTTCACGATATTTAAAATAGAATAAACCGAAACTCAATCATCATGTTGTTTGCAATCTTTATAAAAGTGTGTGCCATGTGTTAGAGACGTCCTGTTAAGTATTCATATGATATAACATTGGAGGGTCTCATTACACTCTGATTGTTAAGTTTAAAAAGAAAGGAAATAAATCCGAGTGAGTGAAAGAGTTTAATAAAAGAAAAGTACATTACAAAATATTTTTACCTGACCTCAAGTGAAGTCACGTATTTTTTTGTATTTGCTGTAGTAGTTCTATGCAAAATGAGGTTCACCAATTACAAATCAAAAAAAGAATTCTGTTTTTTGTTTGTAACACACTATTACTATCATCATAATGGAGACCCACACGGAAATGAATACTAACACACAAGGTACTAGATCTAGCAGCCAGCTGATAACGAAACTGAAAGTGGCATATTCCTAAGAAAAAGTAAATTTCTTAGTTTCACTCGTGTAGCCTGCCTCACTTACAAGAGAATATTTTGAAGACATGAAAAGTAGGAACTGCTGTTCAACAAATTACAATCACTTCTTATAGAAGCGTTTACATTTCTTTGTATGAAAATCTTAAACAAACTGATTCACGTGAACTGACTAATTGAGACAACAGACTGATTCATATTGTTACGTATCTAGGCGTTGTTTTTTTTTTCTTTTCTTTCTTTGACCTGTTGCGGTCAAGAGACGGGTAGGTTGTCTGCCCCTTGTGTAATAAGTTTTTTTTTCTTTTTTTATTCGTCAAGCCACACAGACAGTGACCGGTCCTTGACCTGTGTGTGTACCTCTGGTTGAAAGGAGGGTGTTTTTTTTTTCTGTCTCTTTGAAGAGCGTTCTAGATCTGGGTGTTTATGACTTTCTATTCTAGAATTTACGAGATATCGACGCGCGGTAGATTATATAAGACCGCTCGCGTAACGTTGACAGACAGACATACGGAGACAGCCGTGAGACAGAATAGCGGAGACATTGCGTGACCCGTGCGTGGTATACCATTTGATCGTGTAAGTTAATATTTTTTGTAAGGCCTTGCTTGCTTGTATTTGTAATTACATTTTCAAACTCTTGTATTGTAATATTTTTACATGCCATTTTTGTAAAAGGGTTTTGGTCAACACCTCAATTCTGTATTGAGTAAATGTTTATTTTTTCTTTCTTGTAATTTTATATTTGATTAAACATTAAGTTGATAGTTTACCTTCCGATTTCTTGTGTCATTTTTTTTTGTTATTCATTGTAAGTCTTTGATTAAATTCAGACTTAAGATAAGTGACACAACTGCTTTTCTATTGTCACGTTCCCCTAGGCAAGCCATTTTAAAAATTAGAATTCAATTCGTAATACGTGACAAAAGAAGTTTGGGGGCTCGTCCGGGATATTTTTTCTGAACCTATTTTCGTCTTACTTGAGTAATTTTGTAAAGGCGAAGTTGACTTTAACAAAATTTTTTTTTGTGTCAAAGAGTCGGAAGTAAAGTATCAATAGTATTGACCAAACTCTCTTAAGGTTTTTTGTTGTACTGATTTTGTACTGTATATTTACATTGTATACATTTTTTTTTTGCTTGTAATAGTTGTTAGTTAGTCATGGATATTCAGGTTTTTCTTGCAAATCCCTCTGTGGAAGAGCTTGATGCTTTTACTAGGAAGGAACTGGTCCTTATTTCTAAACATTTAGGGTTAAAAATAAAATCAAATGCCCTTAAACAAGAAATCAGAGATAACATTGTAATCCATTATGTAGACGAGGAAGTGTTTTCTGAAGACCTTTTAGAAACCCTTAGACCCGATGAGGGTAAATCAGATTTAGAACTTCAGATAAAATTAAAACAAATGGAAATAGAAGCCCAGACGGCTAGAGAGCAGAGAGAAATTAAACAAAAAGAATTAGAGCTTGCAGCGGCTAGAGAGCAGAGAGAAATTAAACAAAAAGAATTAGAGCTTGCAGCGGCTCAGAAAGAAATGGAAATGAAATTACAAATAGAGTTAAAAAAATTAGAGTTAGCTGCTAATGTAAGACCAGATTCTTCCCCTGCCAGTCATACTGCTGAAGCAACAAAATTTTTGAAAATAATTCCACGCTTTAATGAAGCCACAATTGACAATTATTTTCCACAATTTGAACTTGCTGTGAAAAATTTTAATGTACCTGAAACTTTGTGGCCCACTTTGCTGCAAACAGTTTTGACTGGTAGAGCTGCAGAGGTATTTTGTTCTTTGACCATTGAACAACAAAAAGATTATAATGTTGTTAAGGCCTTAATTCTTAAGGCATATGAACTTGTTCCGGAAGCTTACCGAAAGCAGTTCAGGGATTGTCGCAAATCGGATGGCCAAACCCATGTAGAATTCCTGCGGGAAAAGGAGCGACGCTTTGAGAAATGGCTCACTTCCAGGGAAATCGGCACCGACTTTGCAAAATTCAAGAACCTAATGCTGATGGAAGAGTTCAAGAGTTGTGTGCGGCTGGACGTCCGTACGCATATAGCTGATCGTGGCGAGGAAGATGTACACAAGGCTGCAGTGTTGGCAGACGATTATATAATATCACATCAATTTGCCAAGTATACGACGGATGTCAAGCCAAAACAAGTCAAACAGCCTGAGTCCATTGCTAGCAACTCCATCAAGAACAGCAGTACAAATGACAGAAAACCTACTACAAGTAAAGCTACTTGTTCCTACTGCAAACGAGAAGGCCATAAAGTTGACGATTGTTGGAAACTGAGGAAGAGAAACGAAAAAGCTCCTTCAAAAGTCAGCGCTTGCACTGTACAGTGGTCGTCGAGGTTTACTCCCTCATCCTCAAGTCATATCAAGAATACCTCGACACCACCTGTTTCAAATGTATTGACTGTACAAGACTCTCCGAAAATGTCTCCACGGTGTTCAAATGACTCAACAGTGAGTTCTTCAAATTCATCTTTACGATGTTCCAATGACTCAAACAAGAGTTTTTCAAATACATCACATCGATGTTCCAATGACTCTATCCAGAGTTCCCATAATACATCACCCCGATGTTCCAATGACTCTATCCAGAGTTCCCATAATACATCACCCCGATGTTCCAATGACTCTATCCAGAGTTCCCATAATACATCACCCCGATGTTCCAATGACTCTATCCAGAGTTCCCATAATACATCATTCCGATGTTCCCATGACTCCATCAAGAGTTCCCATAAGACATCACCCCGATGTTCCAATGACTCCATCAAGAGTTCTCCAAATACATCCACAAGATGTTCTACTGACTCAAGAAAGAGTTTCTCCACTGCGTCTCCTAGAGATGTCAATGACTCCAGCGAGAGTTCGACCCAAGTCCAGTCTGCATCAACCAAAATTGATGTTTTATTAGAGGATTTTAAGCCTTTCATTTCGGAAGGATTTGTATCACTACCCGGTGATTCTACAAGTCTACGACCTATCACCATTTTGAGAGACACAGGTGCCTCACAATCGTTACTTTTAGAGGGTATCTTGCCCTTGTCTAAATCATCATCGACTGGGAAGAGCATCCTGTTACGAGGCGTAGAGCTTGGATGTATAGATGTGCCTCTACATCTAATCGACATAAAGTCAAAAATCATTACTGGACCGGTTGTTGTAGGTGTCCGACCAACATTACCATTGGAAGGCATCTCGTTGCTGTTAGGCAATGACTTAGCAGGTGGAAAGGTGATAGCCGAACCCATCGTCACTCAAACACCCGACTTATCTGCCACACCCGAGGAAGACCTAGAGTTATATCCAGCGTGTGCAGTAACAAGGGCAATGAGGTTGAAAGCATCTCAAGAAGAAAACGTCATCAAAGCCAACAGTTACCAAGATGATGTGGACTTGAGCACCACATTCTTTGCTTCTCTTGAAGAAGAACCAACGCCAAATTCTGAAAAGCCGGCATCAACTCGAAAACAGTTGATTGAGGACCAAAAGAAGGATCCAGAGCTCGCCAAACTCCGAGAAACCGCAATGACCTCACAAGAGGCAGAGCTAGCATCAACGTGCTACTACATCCAAGATGATATGCTCTTCAGGAAATGGAAACCTCCAGACGCATCCAACGAAGAAGAATGGAGAATATGCCATCAAATCGTGTTACCAGAAAGATACCGAGCGTTCATCATGAATCTGGCTCATGACTCACCAATGTCAGGTCATCTCGGCATCCACAAGACATACCACAAGATTATGTCACACTTCTTCTGGCCACGTTTGAAGAAAGATGTCATCCAGTACTGCCGATCCTGTCATGCCTGTCAGATGGTTGGCAAGCCAAATCAAAAGATCCCTGTTGCTCCTCTGAAGCCGATTCCAGCCTTTGAAGAACCTTTCAGCAGAGTACTTATTGACTGTGTTGGTCCTCTCCCAAGGACAAAAGCTGGCAACCAATACCTGTTGACCATTATGTGTGCTTCAACTCGTTTTCCTGAGGCTATTCCTCTAAGGAACATAAAAGCATCAAACATTGTGAAGGCCTTAATCAAGTTCTTTACTCTATTTGGTCTACCAAAGTCCATCCAATCGGACCAAGGATCGAATTTCACGGCCAATCTTTTCAAGCAAGTCATGACTCAGTTGGGCATCAAACACTGCATGTCGAGTGCGTATCATGCCGAGTCGCAAGGCGCTCTTGAGCGATTCCATCAGACCCTCAAGAACATGATCCGAACCTATTGCTTTGAGCACGAAAAAGACTGGGACGAAGGAATCCACATGCTGCTGTTTGCAACCCGTGAATCCGTCCAGGAATCGTTGGGATTCAGCCCTTTTGACTTAGTCTTTGGCCATTCGGTGCGCGGTCCCTTGAAATGTATAAAAGAGACTTTGTTGTCACCAACAGCCACTGAAGGACTTTTAGACTATGTAATTAAGTTTAAAACTAGACTTTATGATGCTTGTGTTCTGGCCAAAAATAACTTACAAAACACCCAATCCAGCATGAAACGCTGGTATGATAGAAAGGCCCGTGTTAGAGAATTTTCTCCCGGGGATAAGGTGCTTGTATTTTTGCCCATACCAGGTCAACCCTTGCAAGCCAGATATTTTGGTCCCTATGAAATTGAGACCAAAATTCGTGACCTCAATTACACAATCAAAACCCCTGACCGTAGGAAAAAGACTCAGCTATGTCATATAAACATGCTGAAGCCTTATGTATCTCGGCCAGATCACTCAGAGAAGAGTAATTGTGTTTTAAATACAGTCAAAAGTTGTTCAAATAGCCATGTTTCTCCTATTGATGATGATATTGTAAAGGAGAAATTTGGACAATACAAAATCCCTAATTCTTTTGTATTACAGAATTTGGATGTAAAACTGTCTCATCTGTCTTCGACAGAAAGGCCAGTTATCATGAAACTCATTAATGAATTTAATGACATTTTTTCTGATGTACCAAAACAGACTAATGTTATAATGCATGATGTAGATGTTGGCGAGGCTACTCCAGTCAAGCAGCATCCTTACAGGGTCAACCCTGAAAAACTTGCCATACTTAGGTCAGAAATCAAGTATATGCTTGAAAATGACCTCATTGAACCAAGTTCCAGTAGCTGGAGCTCCCCATGTGTCTTGATACCTAAACAGGACAAGACTTATCGTTTTTGTACAGACTACCGTAAGGTAAATGCTGTCACAAAGACCGATTCGTTTCCTATCCCTAGGATAGACGATCTCATAGATCGTATTGGTGACGCTAAGTACATCACCAAAATAGACCTACTTTCAGGTTATTGGCAGGTTCCCCTGACTGATAGGGCAAAGGAAATCTCCGCCTTTGTCACCCCTGATGGTCTGTACCAATACAAAGTGATGCCATTTGGCATGAAGAATGCTCCTGCCACTTTCCAGAGAATGATAAATGCCCTGCTTGCTGACATGGAGAATTGCCACGCATACATAGACGATGTAGTAATTTTTAGCCAAGATTTTTCTAGCCATTGTAAACAACTGCATTGTCTTTTTACTAAACTGTTACATGCAAAAATTACTGTAAACCTGAGTAAGAGTGATTTTTGCCAGGCTTCCATCCAATACTTAGGCCATATTGTAGGACAAGGCCAGGTGAAACCTGTAATGGCCAAAGTAGAAGCTATCCAAGCTTTCCCTATCCCTGCTGATCGGAAACAACTCCGAAGATTTTTGGGAATGTCTGGATATTATAGAAAATTTTGCGAAAATTTTTCTGTCATTGCCAGTCCTTTAACAAACCTCCTGAGAAAGAACGTCCGATTTACTTGGACGGATGAATGTCAGAAAGCCTTTAACCAAATTAAGCAGATATTATCTAGCTCCCCCATTTTGATGGCTCCTGACTTCGGAAAACCTTTTAGGTTAGCTATTGACGCCAGTGACACAGGTGTTGGGTCAGTCCTTTACCAAGAAGATTATTTCCAAGTAGAGCATCCTATTTGTTTCTTTTCCAAGAAATTTAATAGACATCAAAGAAATTATTCTACTGTGGAAAAAGAATGTCTTGGGTTGATTCTTTCTATACAACACTTTGATTTTTATATCAGTGGGTCCAGATGGCCACTGGTTGTATTTACTGACCACAATCCCCTTACATTTATCCACAAAATGTCTGGCAAGAACCAACGACTTCTCAGGTGGAGTTTATTTTTACAAGAGTACAATCTAGATCTTAAACACATAAAAGGCAGCGAAAATGTTATCGCCGATGCCTTATCTAGATTGTAAAAAGTATTTTGATGTATATATTTTTTTTATATATATCATGATAAATACATTCTGTAATGTAAATTTTTTTTTGTAGTTCTAAAAAGATTTCCATTTCGTGGAAATGTAAACTTTTTATTTTTAGGGGGGAGGTGTTACGTATCTAGGCGTTGTTTTTTTTTTCTTTTCTTTCTTTGACCTGTTGCGGTCAAGAGACGGGTAGGTTGTCTGCCCCTTGTGTAATAAGTTTTTTTTTCTTTTTTTATTCGTCAAGCCACACAGACAGTGACCGGTCCTTGACCTGTGTGTGTACCTCTGGTTGAAAGGAGGGTGTTTTTTTTTTCTGTCTCTTTGAAGAGCGTTCTAGATCTGGGTGTTTATGACTTTCTATTCTAGAATTTACGAGATATCGACGCGCGGTAGATTATATAAGACCGCTCGCGTAACGTTGACAGACAGACATACGGAGACAGCCGTGAGACAGAATAGCGGAGACATTGCGTGACCCGTGCGTGGTATACCATTTGATCGTGTAAGTTAATATTTTTTGTAAGGCCTTGCTTGCTTGTATTTGTAATTACATTTTCAAACTCTTGTATTGTAATATTTTTACATGCCATTTTTGTAAAAGGGTTTTGGTCAACACCTCAATTCTGTATTGAGTAAATGTTTATTTTTTCTTTCTTGTAATTTTATATTTGATTAAACATTAAGTTGATAGTTTACCTTCCGATTTCTTGTGTCATTTTTTTTTGTTATTCATTGTAAGTCTTTGATTAAATTCAGACTTAAGATAAGTGACACAACTGCTTTTCTATTGTCACGTTCCCCTAGGCAAGCCATTTTAAAAATTAGAATTCAATTCGTAATACGTGACAATATGAACCGATTCACATGAACATTTGGACTAATTAACGACAACCAACAGAAATAAACCCTAATTCATAAGAAATAAAATACTTCTCACTTGAACTATCAGACTAATTCACATGAGCAGACTGATTCGCGTGAATTAACGGGCTGATTTCTGTAGAATTAACAAACTGATTCATTTGAACTAGCATATGATTCATGTGAACTAACATTAATTCATATGACCTAACATTCGATTCATGTAAACTAACTGACTGATTCATGTGACATAACACACCTGTTCATGGGAAAAAGGGGAGGGTGGTCGAGAGGCTAAGCACCCTTGAACTTGGCTTGCCTTGGCTACCTATGAAAGGGGCTCGAGGTTCGACACCCGACTCGAGTAGAGTTGTGCTTACTGAGCACCTAAAGGCAGCACGGAAAACCTTCTCCCATATAACTAAATTTCCCCCTCCCCACACTGGTCCACAAATGAGATACGACCTTGGCGCTCTGAGCATGCTATAAGCATGAAATTAGAGCTACATAAAAGCTATAATTAATTAGTTAATTGACTAACGGATTTATATGAGCTCACAGATGGATTCACTTGGACTAACTAATTAACGTGAACTAATCACATGACTATATGATTCATGTAGATTATCATTCTGATTTATGTGAAATCACAGATATATTCATGTGAATTAAAAGACTGATTCATGTGGTGTGATCAGTGGTGTGCGAGTTACAAGATAGTACATTACCAAACTTACATCAGTACAAGTTGTAGAGTATGTTTCGAGATCAGTGTTTCCAAATTGTGTTCTGTGGAACCCCTAGTGTTCCGCGAGGCCGGAATGGGTGTTCCGCAAACTACTGGAATAATTAACTAGTAGGCTACCACGTTGTCACGTATTACGAATTGAATTCTAATTTTTAAAATGGCTTGCCTAGGGGAACGTGACAATAGAAAAGGAGTTGTGTCACTTATCTCAAGTCTGAATTTAATCAAAGACTTACAATGAATAACAAAAAAAAAATGACACAAGAAATCGGAAGGTAAACTATCAACTTAATGTTTAATCAAATATAAAGTTACAAGAAAGAAAAATAAACATTTACTCAATACAGAATTGATGTGTTGACCAAAACCCTTTTACAAAAATGACATGTAAAAATATTACAATACAAGAGTTTGAAAATATAATTACAAATACAAGCAAGGCCTTGAATAAAAAAACTTACACGACCAAGTGGTATACCACGCACGGGTAGCGCAATGTCTCCGCTATTCTGTCCCACGGCTGTCTCCGTATGTCTGTCCGTCAACGTTACGCGAGCGGTCTTATATAATCTACCGCGCGTCGATCTCTCGTAATTTCTAGAAAGTCATCAACACCCAGATCTAGAACGCTCTTCAAAGAGGCAGAAAAAAAAACACCCTCCTTTCAACCAGAGGTACACACACAGGTCAAGGACCGGTCACTGTCTGTGTGGCTTGACGAATAAAAAAGAAAAAAAAACTTATTACACAAGGGGCAGACAACCTACCCGTCTCTCGACCGCAACAGGTCAACGAAAGAAAAAAACAACGCCTAGATACGTAACACCTCCCCCCTAAAAATAAAAAGTTTACATTTCCACGAAATGGAAATCTTTTTAGAAGTAAAAAAAAAATATTTACATTACAGAATGTATTTATCATGATATATATATAAAAAAAAATATACATCAAAATACTTTTTACAATCTAGACAAGGCATCGGCGATAACATTTTCGCTGCCTTTTATGTGTTTAAGATCTAGGTTGTACTCTTGTAAAAATAAACTCCACCTGAGAAGTCGTTGGTTCTTGCCAGACATTTTGTGGATAAATGTAAGGGGATTGTGGTCAGTAAATACAACCAGTGGCCATCTGGACCCACTGATATAAAAATCAAAGTGTTGTATAGAAAGAATCAACCCAAGACATTCTTTTTCCACAGTAGAATAATTTCTTTGATGTCTATTAAATTTCTTGGAAAAGAAACAAATAGGATGCTCTACTTGGAAATTATCTTCTTGGTAAAGGACTGACCCAACACCTGTGTCACTGGCGTCAATAGCTAACCTAAAAGGTTTTCCGAAGTCAGGAGCCATCAAAATGGGAGAGCTAGATAATATCTGCTTGATCTGGTTAAAGGCTTTCTGACATTCATCCGTCCAAGTAAATCGGACATTCTTTCTCAGGAGGTTTGTTAAAGGACTGGCAATGACAGAAAAATTTTCGCAAAATTTTCTATAATATCCAGACATTCCCAAAAATCTTCGGAGTTGTTTCCGATCAGCAGGGATAGGGAAAGCTTGGATAGCTTCTACTTTGGCCATTACAGGTTTCACCTGGCCTTGTCCTACAATATGGCCTAAGTATTGGATGGAAGCCTGGCAAAAATCACTCTTACTCAGGTTTACAGTAATTTTTGCATGTAACAGTTTAGTAAAAAGACAATGCAGTTGTTTACAATGGCTAGAAAAATCTTGGCTAAAAATCACTACATCGTCTATGTATGCGTGGCAATTCTCCATGTCAGCAAGCAGGGCATTTATCATTCTCTGGAAAGTGGCAGGAGCATTCTTCATGCCAAATGGCATCACTTTGTATTGGTACAGACCATCAGGGGTGACAAAGGCGGAGATTTCCTTTGCCCTATCAGTCAGGGGAACCTGCCAATAACCTGAAAGTAGGTCTATTTTGGTGATCTACTTAGCATCACCAATACGATCTATGAGATCGTCTATCCTAGGGATAGGAAACGAATCGGTCTTTGTGACAGCATTTACCTTACGGTAGTCTGTACAAAAACGATAAGTCTTGTCCTGTTTAGGTATCAAGACACATGGGGAGCTCCAGCTACTGGAACTTGGTTCAATGAGGTCATTTTCAAGCATATACTTGATTTCTGACCTAAGTATGGCAAGTTTTTCAGGGTTAACCCTGTAAGGATGCTGCTTGACTGGAGTAGCCTCGCCAACATCTACATCATGCATTATAACATTAGTCTGTTTTGGTACATCAGAAAAAATGTCATTAAATTCATTAATGAGTTTCATGATAACTGGCCTTTCTGTCGAAGACAGATGAGACAGTTTTACATCCAAATTCTGTAATACAAAAGAATTAGGTATTTTGTATTGTCCAAATTTCTCCTTTACAATATCATCATCAATAGGAGAAACATGGCTATTTGAACAACTTTTGACTGTATTTAAAACACAATTACTCTTATCTGAGTGATCTGGCCGAGATACATAAGGCTTCAGCATGTTTATGTGACATAGCTGAGTCTTTTTCCTACGGTCAGGAGTTTTGATTGTGTAATTGAGGTCACTAATTTTGGTCTCAATTTCATAGGGACCAAAATATCTGGCTTGCAAGGGTTGACCTGGTATGGGCAAAAATACAAGCACCTTATCCCCGGGAGAAAATTCTCTAACACGGGCCTTTCTATCATACCAGCGTTTCATGCTGGATTGGGTGTTTTGTAAGTTATTTTTGGCCAGAACACAAGCATCATAAAGTCTAGTTTTAAACTTACTTACATAGTCTAAAAGTCCTTCAGTGGCTGTTGGTGACAACAAAGTCTCTTTTATACATTTCAAGGGACCGCGCACCGAATGGCCAAAGACTAAGTCAAAAGGGCTGAATCCCAACGATTCCTGGACGGATTCACGGGTTGCAAACAGCAGCATGTGGATTCCTTCGTCCCAGTCTTTTTCGTGCTCAAAGCAATAGGTTCGGATCATGTTCTTGAGAGTCTGATGGAATCGCTCAAGAGCGCCTTGCGACTCGGCATGATACGCACTCGACATGCAGTGTTTGATGCCCAACTGAGTCATGACTTGCTTGAAAAGATTGGCCGTGAAATTCGTTCCTTGGTCCGATTGGATGGACTTTGGTAGACCAAATAGAGTAAAGAACTTGATTAAGGCCTTCACAATGTTTGATGCTTTTATGTTCCTTAGAGGAATAGCTTCAGGAAAACGAGTTGAAGCACACATAAGGGTCAACAGGTATTGGTTGCCAGCTTTTGTCCTTGGGAGAGGACCAACACAGTCAATAAGTACTCTGCTGAAAGGTTCTTCAAAGGCTGGAATCGGCTTCAGAGGAGCAACAGGGATCTTTTGATTTGGCTTGCCAACCATCTGACAGGCATGACAGGATCGGCAGTACTGGATGACATCTTTCTTCAAACGTGGCCAGAAGAAGTGTGACATAATCTTGTGGTATGTCTTGTGGATGCCGAGATGACCTGACATTGGTGTGTCATGAGCCAGATTCATGATGTACGCTCGGTATCTTTCTGGTAACACGATTTGATGGCATATTCTCCATTCTTCTTCGTTGGATGCGTCTGGAGGTTTCCATTTCCTGAAGAGCATATCATCTTGGATGTAGTAGCACGTTGATGCTAGCTCTGCCTCTTGTGAGGTCATTGCGGTTTCTCGGAGTTTGGCGAGCTCTGGATCCTTCTTTTGGTCCTCAATCAACTGTTTTCGAGTTGATGCCGGCTTTTCAGAATTTGGCGTTGGTTCTTCTTCAAGAGAAGCAAAGAATGTGGTGCTCAAGTCCACATCATTTTGGTTACTGTTGGCTTTGATGACGTTTTCTTCTTGAGATGCTTTCAACCTCATTGCCCTTGTTACTGCACACGCTGGATATAACTCTAGGTCTTCCTCGGGTGTGGCAGATAAGTCGGGTGTTTGAGTGACGATGGGTTCGGCTATCACCTTTCCACCTGCTAAGTCATTGCCTAACAGCAATGAGATGCCTTCCAATGGTAATGTTGGTCGGACACCTACAACAACCGGTCCAGTAATGAGATTTGACTTTATGTCGATTAGATGTAGAGGCACATCTATACATCCAAGCTCTACGCCTCGTAACAGGATGCTCTTCCCAGTCGATGATGATTTAGACAAGGGCAAGATACCCTCTAAAAGTAACGATTGTGAGGCACCTGTGTCTCTCAAAATGGTGATAGGTCGTAGACTTGTAGAATCACCGGGTAGTGATACGAATCCTTCCGAAATGAAAGGCTTAAAATCCTCTAATAAAACATCAATTTTGGTTGATGCAGACTGGACTTGGGTCGAACTCTCGCTGGAGTCATTGACATCTCTAGGAGACGCAGTGGAGAAACTCTTTCTTGAGTCAGTAGAACATCTTGTGGATGTATTTGGAGAACTCTTGATGGAGTCATTGGAACATCGGGGTGATGTCTTATGAGAACTCTGGATAGAGTCATGGGAACATCGGGATGATGTATTATGGGAACTCTGGATAGAGTCATTGGAACATCGGCTTGATGTATTTGAAAAACTCTTGTTTGAGTCATTGGAACATCGGCTTGATGTATTTGAAAAACTCTTGTTTGAGTCATTGGAACATCGGCTTGATGTATTTGAAAAACTCTTGTTTGAGTCATTGGAACATCGGCTTGATGTATTTGAAAAACTCTTGTTTGAGTCATTGGAACATCGGCTTGATGTATTTGAAAAACTCTTGTTTGAGTCATTGGAACATCGGCTTGATGTATTTGAAAAACTCTTGGTTGAGTCATTGGAACATCGTGGAGACATTTTCGGAGAGTCTTGTACAGTCAATACATTTGAAACAGGTGGTGTCGAGGTATTCTTGATATGGCTTGATGATGAGGGAGTAAACCTCGACGACCACTGTACTGTGCAAGCGCTGACTTTTGAAGGAGCTTTTTCGTTTCTCTTCCTCAGTTTCCAACAATCGTCAACTTTATGGCCTTCTTGTTTGCAGTAGGAACAAGTAGCTTTACTTGTAGTAGGTTTTCTGTCATTTGTACTGCTGTTCTTGATGGAGTTGCTAGCAGTGGACTCAGGCTGTTTGACTTGTTTTGGCTTGACATCCGTCGTATACTTGGCAAATTGATGTGATATTATATAATCGTCTGCCAACACTGCAGCCTTGTGCACATCTTCCTCGCCACGATCAGCTATATGCGTACGGACGTCCAGCCGCACACAACTCTTGAACTCTTCCATCAGCATTAGGTTCTTGAATTTTGCAAAGTCGGTGCCGATTTCCCTGGAAGTGAGCCATTTCTCAAAGCGTCGCTCCTTTTCCCGCAGGAATTCTACATGGGTTTGGCCATCCGATTTGCGACAATCCCTGAACTGCTTTCGGTAAGCTTCCGGAACAAGTTCATATGCCTTAAGAATTAAGGCCTTAACAACATTATAATCTTTTTGTTGTTCAATGGTCAAAGAACAAAATACCTCTGCAGCTCTACCAGTCAAAACTGTTTGCAGCAAAGTGGGCCACAAAGTTTCAGGTACATTAAAATTTTTCACAGCAAGTTCAAATTGTGGAAAATAATTGTCAATTGTGGCTTCATTAAAGCGTGGAATTATTTTCAAAAATTTTGTTGCTTCAGCAGTATGACTGGCAGGGGAAGAATCTGGTCTTACATTAGCAGCTAACTCTAATTTTTTTAACTCTATTTGTAATTTCATTTCCATTTCTTTCTGCTCTCTAGCCGCTGCAAGCTCTAATTCTTTTTGTTTAATTTCTCTCTGCTCTCTAGCCGTCTGGGCTTCTATTTCCATTTGTTTTAATTTTATCTGAAGTTCTAAATCTGATTTACCCTCATCGGGTCTAAGGGTTTCTAAAAGGTCTTCAGAAAACACTTCCTCGTCTACATAATGGATTACAATGTTATCTCTGATTTCTTGTTTAAGGGCATTTGATTTTATTTTTAACCCTAAATGTTTAGAAATAAGGACCAGTTCCTTCCTAGTAAAAGCATCAAGCTCTTCCACAGAGGGATTTGCAAGAAAAACCTGAATATCCATGACTAACTAGCAAACGATCAAGCAAAAATATGTATACAATGTAAATATACAGTACAAAATCAGTACAACAAAAAAAACCTTAAGAGAGTTTGGTCAATACTATTGATACTTTACTTCCGACTCTTTGACCCAAAAAAAAATTTTGTTAAAGTCAACTTCGCCTTTACAAAATTACTCAAGTAAGATGAAAATAGGTTCAGAAAAATATCCCGGACGAGCCCCCAAACTTCTTTTGTCACGTATTACGAATTGAATTCTAATTTTTAAAATGGCTTGCCTAGGGGAACGTGACAATAGAAAAGGAGTTGTGTCACTTATCTCAAGTCTGAATTTAATCAAAGACTTACAATGAATAACAAAAAAAAAATGACACAAGAAATCGGAAGGTAAACTATCAACTTAATGTTTAATCAAATATAAAGTTACAAGAAAGAAAAATAAACATTTACTCAATACAGAATTGATGTGTTGACCAAAACCCTTTTACAAAAATGACATGTAAAAATATTACAATACAAGAGTTTGAAAATATAATTACAAATACAAGCAAGGCCTTGAATAAAAAAACTTACACGACCAAGTGGTATACCACGCACGGGTAGCGCAATGTCTCCGCTATTCTGTCCCACGGCTGTCTCCGTATGTCTGTCCGTCAACGTTACGCGAGCGGTCTTATATAATCTACCGCGCGTCGATCTCTCGTAATTTCTAGAAAGTCATCAACACCCAGATCTAGAACGCTCTTCAAAGAGGCAGAAAAAAAAACACCCTCCTTTCAACCAGAGGTACACACACAGGTCAAGGACCGGTCACTGTCTGTGTGGCTTGACGAATAAAAAAGAAAAAAAAACTTATTACACAAGGGGCAGACAACCTACCCGTCTCTCGACCGCAACAGGTCAACGAAAGAAAAAAACAACGCCTAGATACGTAACAACGTGAATTAATCTCTCTAAAAAATAAGCAAAGTGTTCCGATAATTACTCAGAATGTGCGAAGTGTTCCGTTAAGGAAAAAGTTTGGGAACCACTGATCTAAACTAACAATATTGATGAATATTGCAAGATTGTAGCCTGAAATGCCACATAATGATTTGCAAACATGTATAAAACACTCTCAGTATTTCTAGGCCAGGTAAAATGGTTGGCAGCTAGCAGAGTGCTTTAAAAGTCAATACTTGCCTTGAAGCGGCTTGAATAGAACCAATAACGTTAGACTTAAATATATAACTGCAATAAAACTCAGTCGAATGATCTTGCAAAACAAGGCTTCATTTCAATACGAAGCAATTGCACACCGAAAGCATAGCCACAGGTAACAGGTGAACAGACCACAGTATGAATACAAATAGCCTACTATTACCAATATAATAATAATAATAATAATTTTATTTATAAAGCGCTGTTAACAAACAAAATGGCGCTGTAATAACATTACAAACACAATCATGACTAAGTGAATCATAAACTAATCTAAAAAGTTTTAAACAAGTAGGTCTTAATGTTCTTCTTAAAAGTGGTATAGCATGTTGTCTGTCTGAGATCATTGGGAGTGAGTTCCAAACCTTTTGTCCGTGCACTGAAAAAGCCCGCAGACCGTAGCTTTTAAGGGAAAAACGTGGCACCACTAAAAGCGTTGAGACAATTGAGCGCAGGGCTCTCTGGAGGACATATGGAGTAACCAGTTCTCTTAAGTACATGGGCATCTCATTGTTATATATACACTGATGACAAAGTGTGGCGACCTTGTAATCGATTCTCGCTCTTATATAACAAAATAAGTAATACTTTAAAAAAAAACATTCAATATATATAGTCCTACTGAAATTGTTTAAAATTCTTTTGAATAAATTATGTGCTAAATCATCTCTGAGAAGGTTTGCGTACTGCATTTTTAAAAGATTTTTTTTTTTTATATCTGCTCTAGTCCAATTCTAATTCAAACTCGAGGAGCCTTAGTGACGGAAAGTCAATGTGGTATTCAAGTACTTTTTGGAAGGTTTTATATGTGTATTGTTAGTTTAAAATTTTTTAACAAACGACCTTATTCTCTACATTATTGTGATTACTGTCACGGGTCTCCTTCCTTCAATTTAGCATACTTTATTTTTTTAAAATAATTACGACCAATTGATTAATTAATGGTTTAATTGTTTCGATGGATTTATATTGTTGTAACTCTCTTCCCGGCTCGCATATGTGGTGCACTAGCGCACTGTTCCACACAAGAGATGGAAAATTGAAACGTGGTTTGTTGATATGGTGGAGTCCGGGAAAATTGTAAAGAACTTAGACATCTATGCATCCTGTTTGGTTTATGTGTCTCGATTACTTTATTTAGCACATTAATTATTAAATCACTGTAACTGTTAATCTTCCTTTTGTTTTGAGTGTTTGCTTGCTTGAGCTATTCAACAATATGTTATCAACGACCATGACTAAATTGTGCGACGTTTCAACTTGATCTGAGCATGGAAAGTGGAAGGCTTAGTGTGTGCACGAAGTACATGCTCCAGCAGCCTTCTAACGGTAGAAGTGATTTTCTTACCTCCCCTGAAGTGGTTATTAAATTGAAATACATTGGAGATGGAGTCAGTGGCGTAGCAAGGTACCTATGGAATATCTTGTTGCCCCCCGTACTATTTAATTGCTTCCTATTTAAGTCCTTCCTATTGAATTGTTTCCTATGTAAGTGCTTCCTATTGAAGTGCTTCCTATTGAAGTGCTTCCTATTTAATTGTTTCCTATTTAATTGCTTCCTATTTAAGTCCTTCCTATTGAATTGTTTCCTATGTAAGTGCTTCCTATTTAAGTGCTTCCTATTTAAGTGCTTCCTATTTAATTGTTTCCTATTTAAGTGCTTCCTATTTAATTGTTTCCTATTTAATTGCTTCCTATTTAAGTCCTTCCTATTGAATTGTTTCCTATGTAAGTGCTTCCTATTTAATTGTTTCCTATTTAAGTGCTTCCTATTTAATTGTTTCCTATTTAATTGCTTCCTATTTAAGTCCTTCCTATTGAATTGTTTCCTATGTAAGTGCTTCCTATTTAAGTGCTTCCTATTTAAGTGCTTCCTATTTAATTGCTTCCTATTTAAGTCCTTCCTATTGAATTGTTTCCTATGTAAGTGCTTCCTATTTAAGTGCTTCCTATTTAATTGTTTCCTATTTAAGTGCTTCCTATTTAATTGTTTCCTATTTAAGTGCTTCCTATTTAAGTGCTTCCTATTTAAGTGCTTCCTATTTAATTGCTTCCTATGTAAGTGCTTCCTATTGAATTGCTTCCTATTCAATTGCTTCCTATTATTGTGGGAAGGAGAGATGGGGTGCAATCTTCAAAGTCTAGAAATGATCCTAATAATAAGAATCTCGCAATCTCGTAATTAGTTTCAAACATAAATGGGCATTAAAAAACAACAACATATTTAAACGAATACATGTTGCAGTATATATAATTTCTGTTGAATGAAACTTACCCTTTAAAAAACAAACGATGTCAATAAGAAAATAAAATAACTTAAAATGACAAACTGTGTCAAAAATAAATATTGACGTCTCGTTTATTTATTCCGTAACACTTTATTTTCGAATGCTAGGATTTGACCAGTTGTCATTTTACGAAAACGTGAAAATCAAAAAGTGAAATAAAAGAAGAAGAAAAAGAAATATACCCCCCCCCCCCCACCCCAAACAAGAAAAAAGAGATGTGAACAAAAAGAGATGTGACTAACAAACAGAGATGTGACTAACAAATAGAGATGTGACTAACAAACAGAGATGTGACTAACAAACAGAGATGTGACTAACAGACAGAGATGTGACTAACAGACAGAGATGTGACTAACAGACAGAGATGTGACCAACAGACAGAGATGTGACTAACAGACAGAGATGTGACCAACAGACAGAGATGTGACTAACAAACAGAGATGTGACTAACAAACAGAGATGTGACTAACAAACAGAGATGTGACTAACAAACAGAGATGTGACTAACAAACAGAGATGTGACTAACAAACAGAGATGTGACTAACAAACAGAGATGTGACTAACAAACAGAGATGTGACTAACAAACAGAGATGTGACTAACAAACAGAGATGTGACTAACAAACAGAGATGTGACTAACAAACAGAGATGTGACTAACAAACAGAGATGTGACTAACAAACAGAGATGTGAAACAGCAAAAAAGAAAAAGAAGGTCATTAAAAACATGCAAGGGGAAACATTATTTTGGAATCAAAGCCTCTCTCTCTCTCTGTGTGTGTGTGTGTGTGTATGTGTGTGTGTGTGTGTATTTGTAAATCGAAACAGGAGCAAACATCAGTGTAACAAAATGTTTATCCATTAGTCTTGTAATTAGCCTGATTCATAATGAAAAACAAAACAAGCAAAGAAAAACTGTTCATCTATATTTTCAGTCACTGACATTGGACCAAAGAGTAGTGGCACAAAACAATCAGCCTCGATTTGAAATCCTAATTTCCCTCCATAGACAGGAGATTTCGCTTCGAATTGAAGTTCCTAATAAAAAATCTGTTCACTAAGAAAAATGCCTCAGATAGGAACTCTTCACTACAAAAGGTAGAAAAGTCGATGTTTTGGTCAAGTCATTGCTTTCCATATAAATGATTTGTCTGAAGACACCGGGTAGACATTTTCGCAGACGAGTGTCCTCTTTTCGAGCTTCAGACTTGACCCCATAGATGTATAACTCATCTATGAAAGTTACCGCTCCGTGAACTGGCCAGTCACAACTCCACAGCTTGACCACATGCTCAAATTCTAATAGATCTGATTGTGGCTCGACCATTTTCCACAGATCACCACTGGACTGTAAAATGTAAGTAAAATGGTCATCTTTAAAACTGGTCATTCCTTTAGCTGGACCTTCAAGATTGTTGAGACGTGTCCACATATTTTGTAGCATATGATAACAGTGGACGACAGTCTCGTCTACACCTTTACCAGATACACTTGAAAACACAAGAATCATCTGCCCATAATTTGTCACGTGACAGGCGGGCAGATCATTAGGAAATTTTGCCACTTGGACATGCACTCTTGTCATTGGGTCTAGTCTCCAAAATTGTTTATCGGATGAAAGAATATACAGGAATGAATCAGCAACAACAACAGAAAACCTTTCTGATGACAAAGTCAGAGAAAAAGTCAGATCCAACCAAAAGCCATCTTGATAC
Organism: Biomphalaria sudanica; assembly: GCA_036873155.1. Classification (NCBI taxonomy): domain Eukaryota; kingdom Metazoa; phylum Mollusca; class Gastropoda; family Planorbidae; genus Biomphalaria; species Biomphalaria sudanica. The sequence continues at coordinate 3,263,647 of JAZGLO010004016.1, forward strand.
TCATAAACTGTTAAAGGCATACCAGAATTGACTTTTGGATTGTCTGTTAGCAAGCCGAATCCGAATCCCATCCTATGCAGTCTTGACAGACTTCGTTTGCGCCTTGTCGAGGACAAAGAAACTGGTTCATGGCTATTTGTGATTTCCGTTAGAAAATCATTCTCAGAACTCTTCAAAGGTCCTACAGTAAGGGAAGTGCCCAAGGCGTACAGTGTTTGGCCTCTGACAGCAAACCTGACTTTCGCTTTGCTCTCTAATGTAAATAGTCGTAGCCAAAAGTTTGTGGAAAAAGAAAAAACGCTGACGTGGACGGACGTACCAAAGTGAGACGTGGCCACAGCCACATTGACGAAAGGGCTGCTGTTTCTGTGTATTGCCCAAGACGGCCACTGTCCACTTCGTTTGTTTTCAGCCTGAAGCTGGTAGAAGAGGACATCAATGATGAGGTCCTTAGCTTCAGGGTTAGCATAGACAAGAGGGTGGTGTGCTAACATGCGTAAACATGAATGAGATGTAAGTCCGAGTCTTGCGCTTGATAACAAGGTAAACAGATACTTTCTTCTCTTACCATTGTTTGTAAAAAGTTCATCTTCCTTCTCATGTTGATTGTTGTTTACAGCAACATTGTTACATGTATCGCTACATTTGTCATCAGGATTGTCTACATCTTTCAATGTATTAGTTTCGTCCATTTTTTCAATCTTGTTTTGAACATTTTGATTGGTCCCTCCATGGTCTTTGATTGACGTAAACTCCACCCACCTTAAAATGGCGTTGATAACGTCATCCTCTGATTCAGCCATAAGATCCTGACTTCTGATCACATTTAAAACATCACTAAGTGGTAGCTCATTAAAACAATGTGTCATGAAAAAATAGGTGGCGTTTTTAAGGATGAATGACCAGACTGTCTGACTTACTGTTTCAGAGTTCAACAGTCTGCTGTTCAGAAAATAGTCAACATAGTTTTCAAAAGACAAGGATTTTAAAATAAATTCTTCAATGTCTTGGATTAGAAACGTTATTTGAAGTTGATGAGCTGCCCGCCAGATGTCAATGACATTGTCATTTGTCAAAACACCATGACCAGTGTACAGAGTCTCCAGGATCAACTCAAAAGTTTCACTTGAGATGTCTTCTAGAGTCACACACTTTAATTCCGTTTCTTTCATGCCTGATCTAAAAAGTCCTCTAAAAAAACCAGAACAGGCTGCCAGCAGAAGTCTGTGACATCCATATTGGGTTTTACCAATGATGACAGTGAAATCTTGTAGTTCTGAACATTTCCAGAAGTCACTCAAACCTTGGACAATGCCATAAGCCACTTCTCGCTTAATCACCATGGCAACGCAATCTGTAAACAAAAACCACAAAACTTGTGAAAATATATTGTTTAGTAATCCCTATCGTGTCAGCATCTTATACTACTATTTCTACTATTAGTGAAATCTAGACACAATTAGACGTATTGTAACATTGGGTTAGCACTCATGATCAGTTGACCGTCTTTCTCCATTCCTGTCTTTCGCCTTGACTAGAATACTTCCGTTCATTCTTTGATGTTGTCTTTCCATCGCTTTTCTTTCTGCTTCTTCTTCTTTTACCTGTTACTGTTCTCTGCAGAAGATGCTTTGCGAGCCCCGAGAACCTTGTGATGTGGTCATACTAATTTCTGAGTGAGTTCAGCAGGTCATCGTGTAGCTTAATAGCTACTGTGATCCTGTTTCCTCATTAGTAATGCGGTCTTTATAGGACTCCTTTAAATTTGTCTTTATAACAACCAAAAAAAAAAAAAGTCCTTTAAAGAAACAACAAAGCTCCGTCCTTAAAACTACCAATTCTGTACAAATTATTTCCCTTAGTCGATATCAAACAAAATAATTAATTACCAATATCTTATTGACTAATTAATTATTTTTGTTTATTGATTGATGTTTTATTAGGTACAATGACTAGTTGTTTAAAGTATCAACTTGATCGGAGAATGCGTGAGGGAGAAATAGCGTTAACAATTATGTAAGGGGACTAAACCCAATAAATTAAGCATTAGTTTCCCTTGTTGCTATTAAACAAAATAATGAATTACCAGTAATTAATTGTCTTATTAGTTACTTTAAAAAAAGTGATTCATGTCTGGTCTATGTCAATGAATAATTGTGAAAAGTTTCAGTTTGATCCGAGAATGGACGCGGGAGGATTAAAGTGTACACACTTTTTACCAGACAGACAGACAGAGTTGATATTTTTGTAAAAATAAAACTTATAGTAGAGTACCATGTTCTTCTAATCGCAGCATCTGTTGAGTTGCGTGAGAATGTAATATATACAAAGTCTTGTGGAAGTCGAAAACTAGTTAACATCCTGGGAAATACGGATCTAGATCTGAATGCACTATGTTTAGACTGGTCGTGTGATATGCACTCTTGAAGTCGTCACAGAGGTCCCTGGTTCTAAGCCTGCCAGCCAACTTTCACCCTAACCATTTTCAGTTCTGATGAAACGTCATAGAGCAGGGGCTTTCACCCTATGGGGGTCGAATAACAAATTAACAGAGACCCCCGAAATTTGGATTTTGTCTATTCATCATTAGACTTTTTTGTTCTGTAATAAGCCCAGTTGAACCGTACTTGGTTTTTATACTATTTCCTAACCCGTTCAGTTTGAGGTTGTGTTCCACCTTCTTCCATGTCCAAGAACAAAATCTTTGCGAAACAAGGTTTTCCAGCTTGTTAGTTATTAAGTCTAAATTCAGAAGCAGACTTGATGCAGAAGATGACATTCGTTGTGCCACTATATTCCGGAACTAGTGGAACAGAAACAAGCTCAACATTCGCACAAGAGTTGGCGTGTTTGTAAATACTGTCGAAACACTGTTTACTGTATCAAAGACTGTTCTCCATACTTCGCCATATTTGTCACATTGTCACTCAAGTCTGCAACATGTATATTTGTGAATACCCAATAGAAAAGTAAATAAATGCAAGTCTGAATAATAACCCATTTTAACGTAATTAGGAGCACACATTTATTTATCTGTAAACGAAAAAAAGTTTACGATTGGGGTCGCCGCCTAGTGGGAAAGTATATTAAAAGGTTGAGAACCGTATTAAATTAATATACTCTTAAATACAATTAGAAATAGATAAACGAGGCCGATGTACAAATACACACACACACCATATTAGATAACGAACAGCAACACCCAGTTCCTAATCCGCTAAGAGAACTTACTCTAACTCAGCATTGTATCATATATCACCAAACCGCTGTGACAGTGACCACAGTACATGTTTACAGGTATGTTTCAATAGAATGGCTAATGAATAAATGTGGAGGTCAGGAGTGTAATGATGTTATTAACAAATAGTTAAAGCCTAAATTCAAGTTAAGTCTCGTATTCTTTATGGTGCAATGGTAAATGAGTTTGTTATAACTCTTCTGGCTGTGTGCTTCTGGTGCACACTTCTGATACGAGATGTCCAGTCCTGCCTCCAAGCTGGCTTAGGGGGAAAGTCCAAATTGGTGGAAGAGGCATTAGGCGCCGCAAATAACATCCGCCTACTTATTGGAGCTGTCATCTTTATGCAGTGGGTGCCCTCGCACTGCGGCGTGAGGGGTAATGCCGTGGCTGATGCTCTAGGACGAGAACGAGCGCTGGCCGTGCCCACTTTCGAGTCACCAAGTACGTTTCAACAGGCTACCACAGTTATACGAGAGTGGGTACATGAAAAATGGTTAAAATCCTGGGATGACTCCAACACTGCCAGGGGAGTCTGGCAGCACATGCGTCGCCCAAATCGAGAGGACCCGTGGTGGAGGCTAAAAAGGTCGGAACAAACAACAATAGCGCAGTGGCGCACGGGGCACTGCCCAATAGGTGCGTACTTCGCCCGGTTCCGGCCAAATTTTGATGCCCGTTGCCGACACTGCGGGGAATCAGAAGAGACGGTGGCGCACGTCTTGCAAGAGTGTCCGCGGCTCAGCGAGCTGCGGGAAGACGTATCCGGTGGTTCACTATGTTTGTATGGAAGCCAAACAGCAGAGTTCCTTACCTTGTCACCAATTGGAGTTCATCTCAGATACGAGAAGAAGGACTGATTAAGACTGAAGTGACTAGCAAGAGATAGGAGTCCGAGCTGTCTGGTCCTAAGAGACGTCTTTCGTGCTAACAGAGAACACAATTAAGGACCTGGAGCGACACTGGGACGTGTGTCGGTGCTCGGTATTAAGGTTTGAGTAGGACAGGTGGAACTTAAGACAGGACTTCTTGTGTATTCATAGCTAAAGTCACTGTCTTTGTGTTTTGTAAAGGTTAATAATAAGTTTCCTTTTCAGACCTTGTGGTCTACAGGGCAAATGGTGTAAAGGTCATATGTTTCTGTGGCCTACGGTTAACGACGGTGTCATGTGGCCAGCATAACGACCAAAATTTACCTTTCCCCAGGTACCCATTAGAACTGGGTGGACAAAGGTGCCCGAAAATCCCGAAATTAAAAATCCTAGTCTTAACCAGGATTCGAACCCCGGTCCTCGGACCGAAAGCCAAGCGCATTACCGCTCAGCCACCGCGCCTCCAAAGGTTAATAATGACATTATCTGATATTCAGTTCTTTTCGTTTAGTGTTTACCATAGATTTGTAACAATACCTAAGGTTCTTTTTCAGACCTTGCGATCTATAGGGCCAATGATACTCCAGTTATCTGTTTAATTGACCAACGGTTAACGAGCAGGGTGTCGTGTGGTCAGCACGACGACCAACCTCCTTTACTTTCCCCAACTAAAGTCAGGTACCCATTATAATTAGATGGGCTCAGGCGACCTAAAAATCCAGAAATCGAAAATCCCAGTCATCATTTAGATTCGAACCGAGGACCCCAGGTTTGGAAGCCAATCGCTAAGCCACCCAGCCACATCGCAACCTATATCAATATCTACAAATAATAAATCAATAAGTACAACCTCTTTTTTTCTGTTATATAATAAAGCAGTATGTAGCAATCACATAATTTGGTACTGAAGAAGCTTATGGGTATGACAATTAATTTTTTTTTTGCCACCCTATTGACCTGTCTATTTCCCCTCCATGGAGCAGCCTGCACTGTCTCCTAGTCAGTTGGGCAGCTATAACACAAGTGATGTGGTTGTCAGCTCTGTTGGTTCTTCTCCGTTAGAACTGGGTCGACCTTATTATGACCTAAATCTTGGGCATTCCCATTAACAAACATGTTGTAACAGGCAAACATAGTAACAGGTATTGTAACAGGCAAACATCGTAACAGACATTAATCGTAACAGGCAAACATTGTAACAGGCAAACACCGTAACAGACATTAATCGTAACATGCAAACATTGTAACAGGCAATCATTGTAACATGCAAACATTGCAACAGGCATTCATCGTAACAGGTAATCATTGTAACAGGCAATCATTGTAACAGGCAAACATCGTAACAGGCATTCATCGTAACAGGCATTCATCGTAACAGGCAAACATTGTAACAGGCAAACATTGCAACATGCATTCATCGTAACGGGCAAACATTGTAACAGGCAATCATTGTAACATGCAAACATTGCAACAGGCATTCATCGTAACAGGCAATCATTGTAACAGGCAATCATTGTAACAGACATTCACTGTAACTGGCAAACATTCGAAAGCCTTAACATTTAAGTATACCGCGCGTCATATAGAAATGTTTAAATTGACAGTTTCTAGTTTCAGGCACATTGACACTATTTACCACCAGGAGCCGGCGACTCTTAGGCAGTTGGTAGCACACAGTGCTACACCCTGGCAGAGCCTGCGATGCCCGCCACTTGCCGTTCCTTCAGTTGCGTGGAGAGAGAAACATCGTTCGAACCATAGCTAAATGTCCTGGCATTCATCTCATTTCTTTGATAAAAATTACTTCCCGACTGAAGGAAGCCATACACTACGCCTGGTGAGGTTCTCAAAATCATTTATTGCTTCTCTACACCAGTGTTTCCCAAACTGTGCTCCGCGGGACCCTAGTGTTCCATGAGGCCTGAATAGGTGTAAAAGGAACTAATGGAATAATTAACCAGTAGGCCACCACGTGAAGTAATATCTCTTATTAAAAAAAAAAATGAGTAAAAGACTCCGCTAAATACTTAGAATGTGTGAAGTTTTCCGTTAAGGAAAAAAATTATGGATCATTGCTCTACATTTTATGTAAATAATTATATGAAATCTAGTGTTCGATTATAGAAAAGAAGGTCGTGGTATCAGTATCTTCAATTTCTAAAAGTATTTTGATTCGCAAGAAAAATAGTTTAGTGTTAGAATTAATACAATTGCAAATATAATGTTATAAATGATTTTCAAAATTATTGATTAATATGATAAAACTCTACAGATTTGCAAAAGAATTTAATTAAAACAATAAGTTATGTAAGTAGAACAACACTAAACACGTGAATGAAATGAATGATGAGGAAATTCTGCCTTGCATAATGCATATCAGATATAATACCCCTAAAGAACTTTTTACTACGTTTCAAGTTTGATCTCCGATTGGTGAGATATGCCGTACATAATTCACTTAGCGTCAATAATTATGAAAATTAATGTAAGAAACAACTTAAAAAACAAAAAATTACAAAAGCATTCAAATCAGTGCCGTGCGGGCTGATGTGAACCGTACCGCTTGACACCGAGCCTACTTACGACACTCGTTATCATAAAAAAAAAAATTAAATCTGTTTTCTAACAGAAGGTATACAACTTAGCTGAAATATTTTCTGCTTAAAGTCATTGGTAGAATGATCATGCTCTCAACTGATTCACTTTCAATGTAAACTATTTTATCAAAGAGTCCTGGAAGAGACTGACGTAACTGCGGATCATCTAAAATTGTTTCTGACTTAACCCCGCAGATGTAAAGGTTATTCTTAAAAGTGATCGCTTCATTAAGTGACCAGTCGCAGCCCCAAAGCTTGCCCGCATATTCAAAATCTAAAACATCTGATTGTGGCTTGACCATCTTCCACATATCACCACTGGACTGTAAAATGTAAGTAAAATGGTCATCCTTAAAACTGGTCATTCCATTAGCTGGACCTTCAAGATTGTTAAGACGTGTCCAGACATTTTGTGCCGTATTATAACACTGGACCACAGTCTCGTCTACCCCTTCTTTAGTAACAGAATGAAACAGCAGAATACACTGGTTGTAGCATGTCACGTGACGAACAGGTTGGTCGTCTAGCAAATCATCCAACCGAAGAAGACTTCCGGTGATGGGATGAAGCCTCCACATAATTTTTCCTTTGCTTTGCATGATGTAAATAAATTCATTTATCACTGCCACGGAGAACCTTGCATAGTTTAATTTGAGAGATATTTTTGTCTCCGACCATGCTTTTTCAATTAGTTTAAAAACTAACACGGATCCTAGACCCCCTTAATCTTGGTGTTGAGTCATCAATAAGTAATATAGCGCATTGTCAACAGTACCGAAAGCTACAAAATCTGTTCGTTTAAATTCTTCTGTGTTAAAATTCAGCCACTTATTTCTTGAAAAAGAAAATGCTAGCAGTTTCAGACCTCCGTTTTCTGTTGGTTTTGTTGACAAGGCGACATTTTGAAATGCACTGCTTTTTCTATGTATTGCTGCGGTCGGCCATTGCCCATTTCTTTTACCGATCTGCAGTGTGTACAACAGAGCATTAGTCACAACATCTCTGGCCATCTTATTGTCGCTGACCAAAGGGTTACAAAGCAACTTCTTTAAGCATTCTGGACTTACCAGACATGACCTTGTATTGGAAATCAATATTCCCAGATTTTTGGTCTCTTTTATAGGAATAAGGATTCTGAAGATTAATGTCACTTGGCGTCAAATTTGCGCAAGTTGTATTTCCAGCAAGATTATTTTCATTCGCATCGGCGATTGCGGCTTAAAAACGTTTACATCTTAGTTTCCGAATTTCCGACCAGGTCATTCAATGGTACATTAAGTCTGTAGTCCGTCCATTTTTAAATGGCCATAATGACGTCAGTTTCGGAATCAACCACCATTTTTTTGACTTGGAACTAAATTTAGCAACTCATTGATTGATAATTCCAAGAGGGCGTCTGTTTTGACAAAGGAGTTGAAGTTTTTCAGCATGAACCACCAGGCCGCTTTAGTCACTGGCTGGGAACTGAGAAGTTTGCCAGTTTGGTAATAGTCAAAATAGTTTTCTAAAGACAAAGATCTAGTTATAAACACCACGACCAGTGTACAGAGTCTCCAAGATCAACTCAAAAGTTTCACTTGAGATGTCTTCTACAGTCACACATTTTGATTCAGTTTCTTTCATCCCGGATCTAAAAAGTGCTCTAAAAAAAACAGAACAAGCTGCCAGAAGAAACCTATGACACCAAAACTTTGTTGTACCAAGTGTGACAACAAAATCTTGCAGTTCTTCACATTTTAAGAAAATACTCAATCCTGTTACTATCCCATAAGCCACCTCACGTTTGATGACCATGGCTTCCTGTTTCACTGAAAATAGAGTTTGAAATGTCGAAATTATAAACTATAAAATGTCTTTAATTTTCTCTACATGTGTATAGGATAATACTTCTGGTATAGCATCTCAGCCTATTCATTACACTTCAAATGTCCAGAGAGATCTAAAGGAAACAATGACAATGATACTAAGCTATTGCTACCTCAGAGACAGCACTGCCACTGCAATAGTCAACATGATGCAACATGATACTTGGATAACAACTAGTATTCAGGTGCTTATGCAACGATACAAAATGATACTTGGTCCTCATCTTTAGTCAAACATAGTTCTTTTGATTGTAATTTCTTGAATAAATTATTTAATGTATAGTTTCCTTTTTCTACCGTTTGTTTTAAGGGAAAGGTAGTTCAACGGACTGCGTCAGAACGAATTGATGTACTGTGGCAGACGATTTTAATATATTTTTATTCAATGATTCTTAAATCGAGAACCATAAATTAAATGTCTTTAGAAACTGAACAAGGTCAAACTATATTTGTTTGTGGTCTCCTTTAGACTCTATGGATCATCTCATTGATATTTGGTTGGAACGATGTCGCCCACACAGCAGTTCCGCGGCTCCGCCCTCACCACGCATCTGCCAGGGTGTAGCAAACTGCCTAAGGGTCGCAGGCTCCTGATTTTTACTAGGAGTTGACCCCCAAGGTCTTTCCCGTGTTAATTTGTATCTGCTGCAAGGCAGCAAATGTTAAAATCAGAAGCCTTCTGAGCTTAGCTGGCTTCCGGCTTCACATAGTAATGCAGGCTAACATCAGTGGCGTCACTGTGGATGTATACCAGCTGCATGGACACTGCTTTGATTCAGAAAATATTTTTATCGAATCTATTTTATATAAATGATTGAAGTAGTAGCTACTTGCTAGCATTGTACTACAAGGATGTCAACCAATTACCACTGTTAATCAAATGACAACATTCTTTAGGCATAATATATTACAAAAAACTCAAATGCCATTAATTCCGCAGAATTGGGAAGTAACTAAGTGGCTATTGAGGTTTCCAAATACTATGATGTAATTTTAGAAGTTGGCCGTAAAAGTTCTTTAAATTTTATAGATTGGTTTCAATTTCGAAATCCAGAAAAGAAAAAAAAAACACAATTTACTTAAGACCGTATTGTTGCGAAATTGAACTATAAATAAATTATAATAAAGTACGAAATTCTAAAGCAGAATCAACACTCCTTTTATAGTTGTTTAACAATTAATTAATGTAGGTAATTAAAAAGTACATGTATTATGGCACCAACTCTAGTCACGGCACTGGCTTATATATAAAATGTATATAATAATTCAAGAAACAAACAGCAGAATATATTACTTAACTGAAATATCAATACTATACATCAGTGATGCCCAACCTTTTTCGACCGGCGGGCCATTTTAATTTTCGACACTCGTGTCGCGGGCCACATCATGGAATAAATTTTAAAAAAAATAATGAAATAACGAATAAACCATTTTAAATAGTTTTATTACAAAATATAATTACAAACCCGTAGCAGTGCTAGGCGATTATGTAAGATCGGTTTCATCCATTTTATCAATGAAAAAATTGTCTAATCAATGAAGTGCTTGTAAACATTGTGATTGTCTGAATGTCCTTAACACTTGATTTCGGAAATTTGAAAAGTTCCTTCATACAAATTGGTGAAGAAATCTCTTGTTTGCATCGCTCTAAATTTCTCAAACAGGAATGTCTGGTTGTGTAAGTCAAGCAGCTCCATTTGCAGATCTGTCGGGGCAGTCCTTAGAGGCAACAGAAAACATTTCAAAATCTGCTGCTCTGTCGTTTAGTTTTGAATGGAAATTTGAACCAATATCGTCCAATCGTTTGCAATGCTTTAACTTTTTTTCTCCCCAGGACAAATTCTTTCATCACTGCTAGATAACAATGGTTTTACGCTTCATTTAAAACAACTCTGTAGTTTGCCCTTACCATGGGCACAAATCTTATCTCTTTTTTCTCGTCAGGCGCTCCACTCACACAACTAGGCGTAAGTTAGCGATTTTTTTCTTTGCGGCTCAAACCAACAATCTACATTCATAATCTAGTTTTTGCTCCTACGGCTCTACCATTTCATTAACGCACAAATATTAAATGGTACGTATTATTCTCTTTGATATCAAAAGAACGTTACCAAAATTGATACCGAATTGATGCCCTATATTACACACAACATGTTTAGAGCACGACTAGCTCAAGACAGCAGCGGAATTATCCAAGAACCTAAAACAACTGTCAACACTTGTCACCGAATAAAGTAAACGTCGTGTTCATTAAAAAAAAATAATATGAATATTAGAATACATTAGATTAGAATGAAATTTATCAAAGAAAAAGTCCTAACGTATCAAAAATGCATTTTTCAACCTTTTTAAAAATTTTCTTCACTTTGTGCAGATGTTTAGGCGGGCCGGATGGAGCCACGTCTCGGGCCGGATCTGGCCCGCGGGCCCTAGTTTGGGCCTCACTGTATTCATGTATTATGAATAGTTACTAACCCTGCTACTACAAAATCTTTGTAAGGCAATTATCTTGTAACTAATTCAACAGTGTAAATTCCAATCAACCTTTTGACTTCAATGCTAACAAAAATACAGAGATTAAAAAACATTGTGAAAATGTTATATTTCCTGATCAGTATATTAGTACACATGTACACTTCCAGTACACTTCCAGTACACTTCCAGTACACTTCCAGTACACATGTACACTTCCAGTACACATGTACACTTCCAGTACACTTCCAGTACACATGTACACTTCCAGTACACATGTACACTTCCAGTACACTTCCAGTACACTTCCAGTACACATGTACACTTCCAGTACACATGTACACTTCCAGTACACTTCCAGTACACTTCCAGTACACATGTACACTTCCAGTACACTTCCAGTACACTTCCAGTACACTTCCAGTACACATGTACACTTCCAGTACACTTCCAGTACACATGTACACTTCCAGTACACTTCCAGTACACTTCCAGTACACATGTACACTTCCAGTACACTTCCAGTACACTTCCAGTACACTTCCAGTACACATGTACACTTCCAGTACACTTCCAGTACACATGTACACTTCCAGTACACTTCCAGTACACATGTACACTTCCAGTACACATGTACACTTCCAGTACACTTCCAGTACACATGTACACTTCCAGTACACTTCCAGTACACTTCCAGTACACTTCCAGTACACTTCCAGTACACATGTACACTTCCAGTACACTTCCAGTACACTTCCAGTACACTTCCAGTACACATGTACACTTCCAGTACACTTCTAGTACACTTCCAGTACACTTCCAGTACACATGTGCACTTCCAGTACACATGTACACTTCCAGTACACATGTACACTTCCAGTACACTTCCAGTACACTTCCAGTACACTTCCAGTACACATGTACACTTCCAGTACACTTCCAGTACACATGTACACTTCCAGTACACTTCCAGTACACATGTACACTTCCAGTACACATGTACACTTCCAGTACACATGTACACTTCCAGTACACATGTACACTTCCAGTACACTTCCAGTACACTTCCAGTACACATGTACACTTCCAGTACACTTCCAGTACACTTCCAGTACACATGTGGACTTCCAGTACACTTCCAGTACACATGTACACTTCCAGTACACTTCCGTTTTTTGTTGGGCTGGTCACGTGAGTACAGAGCAGATGCTGAAAAAAAATTGTCTTATAGTTGTGTGTGTGTGTGTGTGTGTCTGGTGTGTGTGTGTGCGTGAAAAGCTCGTGCAGACACTGTCACATGCACGTATAGAGTGTGTAGAAGCAGTCTCGGACCAGACCAATCGCTGGTCTCGGTAGACGGGAGATTTCTTTTTAATATGGAGAACGATGGACTGAGAGCTTTTAGTCTAAATTTTAGTGATTGAATTGTTTTGTGAATTCATTGGATTATTGATCTACCTGTTAATTCATTATATCGGACTAACAAAATTAATGCTTCCTGCCAAGGCGGTGATAGTCAAAGACAGAGCGGGGACCGAATTAATGGTGAGTTAATCTTATCAATATATTTCATTGACATACGCCCATTCCCGGCATGGGTTGATCCCATGAAAAACTACAAACTACAAGGTACTAATAACGAAATACAGCGATTTCTAGATTTGTATGGAGTTACACATAGATCCGCAAAACTGGTAAATGGTTTGACTTTTTGGACGAGGTTGCTGGCTATTTGTTCCATCCAGGGTATCTTGCAGGAGCCTTGTTCACATCTCGTTCTTAGCCTATCGAGTTCCAGTACTAGAAGTTTTTTTCACGGAGGCGCCACGCTGAGGCGACGGGGGCTGAATCCTTCGCCACACAGTTCCACAAAGGTGGGTGGCATCAGGACCCGTGGCTGGAGTGACGAACCCTGCACAGAACGTGGCGGCCACAGTATAGGACTATGGTTAGCGCTACCCTCGGCCACTTTTAGCGATTGGACCCAGGACCGAGGTGCGGCGCGGTACGGTCCCATTACTCGGTCCATGGCCGTTATTGCAGGGGGCCCTCAGACAAGACTTGAGGTGAAGAACTCCCGGTCTATGCCTGTTCGTTGTATCAATGGGATAGTGGGATAACGGTGCCTTCGGCGCCGATTCCCTTCTGGACTTTATCGAGGTAACGGGTAGAATATTTATCTACGGCCAGTTGAGTCTGAGTCGATGTTCTCCATGTTTAGGTCAACAAGCTAGCCTAGATGATCTTGCCTAGCTGATCTAGCTCCATAGCACCACAGGGAAAGCCTACTTCTAGATTATGTGACCATTTTTAGGTGGATAAAAGTTAAAACAACATAAAAACCCAAACAGGCCTAATTAAGGAACAACATAATTTTGTTCAGCACTGGAGCCATACAAATTTCACCATTAGAGCCATACAAATTTCACCATTAGAGCCATACAAATTTCACCATTAGAGCCATACAAATTTCACCATTAGAGCCATACAAATTTCACCATTAGAGCCATACAAATTTCACCATTAGAGCCATACAAATTTCACCATTAGAGCCATACAAATTTCACCATTAGAGCCATACAAATTTCACCATTAGAGCCATACAAATTTCACCATTAGAGCCATACAAATTTCACCATTAGAGCCATACAAATTGTTTAATTGGTCCATACAGATTTCATTATTGGGACCATAAAGATTAAATAATTGGGGCCATATAGGTTTCATCATTCGGGGCCATACCTATTTCAAAATTGGGCCCATACATATTTATCATTGGGTCCATACATATTGCATCCTTTGGGCCATACAGATTGCATCATTGGGACCCCATACAGATTGCATCGTTCAGGCCACACAGATTTCATCATTGGGGGCCATACAGATTGCATCATTGGGGGGAGGGCAGACGGATTGCATCATTGGGACCATACAGATTGAATAATTGGGGCAATACCGATTTCATCATTCGGAGCCATGCCGATTTCAACATTTGAGCCATTCAGATTTTATCAATCAGGCCATACAGATTGATTCCTCGGGGGCCAAACATTGGGTCATACAGATTGCATTATTTAGGGCCACATACAGATTTCATCATTGGGACCATACAGATTGAATAATTGGGGCCATACCGATTTCATCATTCGGGGCCATACCGATTTCAGCATTGGAGCCATACATATTTCATAACTGGGGCAATACAGATGTTATCATTGGGACCATACAAATTGCATTTTTGGGGCCATACAGATTTCATCATTTTGGGGCCATACTGATTTCATAATTTGGCCATGCAGATTTCATAATAGGGGCCATACAGATTTCCTTCACATATGCCACTAGCAGCTTTACCAGACAAAAGAAAATCGTTTAAGTTAAAGGAAATCGATCCTTTAATTTTTTAAGGCGCTTCATTATGTACTGTGGGTTTTTAGGGCTCGCATAGCACCGCATCGCGGGCTGGTTATGGCCTTCGGGTCGTCAAGACTTCCTATTTTCAGGAATTACAAAATAGCAAAGTATTTATACTTATAGATCTAGATCTAGACTCTAGAAGTCTAAATCTAGACATACGCAGTCTATTGAATTCTAGACGAACAAGTTTCTTAGGAATCGATATCTATATCTAGATCTAATTACACTAATTTGATTTCCTTAGAAAGTCATAGACTACAAACCTATACAATTGTCAACAAGAGTTTAAACTTGTTTATGTAGTTCAAGATTTTTTTCAAATCTTATAGAAAATCATAGACTAGCCGAAGTCTTGGTTGTAGACATTTATATCTAGAGTAAAATATCACGTCACTTCCTGGCAACACACTTGAATTTTTTAAAAAAGTATTTCGACACATAATCTAAGTTGCCGTTCTGGAGATAATAATAAGGCTTGTCTAAGTTTGAGTCCGAAGATTTTGGAGGAGTACAGTATTTCACGGTCGACCTTAGGTACTTGGAGGCCCTAGGCAAAGAGAATTAGGTGGCCCTAAATGAATTAGAAAAAAAAAACAACTACTCAATGAATTAAACCTTTCTGCATCTATATTTAAATCAACAAATACAATAAATGTATACAGTGCATTCTGTGTGGCATCTTGAATCATAGTAGAGACTTAGAATTAGGCTAGTAGCACTAGCGGATCCAGAACTTTGGAGAAGTTCTGAAAAAGTTCAATTGTGTTTGAAAATGTAGATCTATTTTATTTCAACAACCCATACATTTACTAGATCTAGTGCAAATTATGGAGCAAATGTAGATTGTTTTTAATTCTAGATCTAACATTTTTTTGTAATGATTTTTTTTTTGTCTTTACTCTTAAGAATTAATATGTCTTAATAAAATGTTATGGGTCTGTCTTTGTGGTTTTTTTTCTAACAGTTACTGGCACAACAATCAATAGGTTCAGATATAAGATAATTTTATTGATCCCATCAAATGGAAATTCAGTTTGACTACAATTGACAACAGCAGCGTACCTACTGTACAATAACAGTATAGATGAAAAATTCGAACAACATTCACACACGAAACACATACACATTCACAAGACTTATAGTAGGCCAATTTAGATCTCAGCTTTATTTCATTTAAATCGTAATAAAAAAATTACTAAATAGATCTATTTAAAATGTAATAATTAGTCTATATAGCTGAAGGTCTATTTATATTCAGTTTTTTCTGTCAGACACACAAACACACAAATCTTAACCTAGCCTATATAAAAAACCGGTACTAGATAATAGATCTTTACTTTATGTCTTTATCTAGATCCACTACCGTATGTATGGGGCAAACCTGGAGATGTCTGACATGGCTAAACACATGTGCCCCATTCGGCTTTTAGGGGTTAGCATGGGCTCAATTAGGGGGCCCTGATGAAACCCATGTGGGGCCAGTAAGAGAGGTGATCATTGAGGCGTCTGAAAGGGCTTTACACATGGGCCACATCTGGGAAACGATCATTGACCCAAACAGGTGCCCTTAGGGATGAGCTTGGGCTCAGATAGGGGGCCTGACCATTAAGGGGGCACAGATTGAGAAACCTGAAAGAGCTGTACTCGTGGGCTCTATTTTTGAGATGAAAAATTGCCCAAACAACAGGGGTCCTTAAGGGTGAATCTGGGTTCAGATAGGGGGCCCAGATGAATTCCGGATAAAACCCACGCGTGGCCAGTAAGAGGGGTGAACATTGAGGGGTCTAAAGGGCCAAACACATGGGACTCATTTAGTGATTAATGTTGGCCCAAAAGGGTGTCCAATAGAGCCTTGGCCCAGATAGGGGCCCAGATAAATTTCGGATAAAACCCAGTAAGAGGGGCGAACATTGAGGGGCCTGAAAGGCCTATATAGAATCTATATACTTATACTTATAGACCTATATCATATGTCTCTCTATATAGACGCAGCTCTAGATCTGGCCCTACTATAGCCCTACAGTGTATAATAGTCTATATTACTCGAGTAATTAAATCGGAAAAACCCCCACACTGTATATGGTCTTTACGTGATTTTTCTATCTTCTCTGCTAAACAGCTGTAACAAGCAAACTGACAGACGTGAGTCCCGTCAGTGCCAGAGCATGTCAATTAGTTCAGAACTGAGTACAGTTTTTCACATGACCACGCTGACCCAGTTTCGATCTGCATGTTTTAACTACTTTTAACACATCTAATGCAGACAATCCAGTTGTCCACAATGGATCTATATAATAACAGGCTTGTCTTCGAGCCCGAAGATTAGTGAGGAATGCGGTATTTCCCCTGGATGCGCAGCCCCAGCTTTGACCTACATATTTTGCCACATTCAGGGCAAGCATAACCATGTATAGGCATATATAATATTTGCGTCTTCTTTATTCCCTCCTCCCCAGTAGAGGCTGAAATGTCCATAATCTCCTGGGAAGAGAATGCCCATGGGTTCCAAAACCATAAGACTAATTAAAAAAAAAAAAGAAAAAAAATATAAAAAGTACAATCCAATAAGAGGAAAAATGGACCACCAGTGGGGAGAAATAACGTAGTCGTTAACATTCGCACTTTCGACAGCATCCATTCTGACATCAATACCTTCATCACTACTGTTGTCTATCATCAGTCATGTCAGTGTCAAATACTTTATTTTTTACATTAGATTTCTCCCTAGATTTAACGCAATGCTTTGATTTTATTTTCTCCATCATTGGTGATGATGTCGCGATCTTACATTTCCCACTTTTGTCCCCCTCTGTTGGTTTGCTTGCGGGGAGCAGCTTAATGTAGGATAGCCTGCAAATATATTTCAGATGAAGCTGCATCTGAAGATACTGTATGGACTAGCACATTAATTGATATTCCCCCTTTTGAAACAGCGTCGCAATTTAAGATACTGTCAGGAGTTTTAGACAGAACTAATACATTAATTGACGTGTCCCCTTGTGGAGATGCATCAGAAGCAAAAGGAGTGTCAGTGTTTGATAATGTTAAGCTGAAATGTGCCCATAGTCTTGCAATATTTATGTCTGGCAATTCTGGGTCTGCAAGCACAGGCCTGTCTGTTACGTCCGAAGGCAGAAATTCTTCCTCAGAAAATATGTCTTAATCTAGAGGCCACACAACACTAGTTTTAAAACCAAATAAACTATCTTGTTTTGTAGCGGAGAAAAGCCGTGCCTCCAAACTTCGCCGGCTGATAAATGGACAGAGTTTGCACAGCAAGTTTATTGAAGACCACTTTCAATAGTCCTAGGACAGTGCGCTCAAGGGGCTGTAACTTATGACTTGTATGAGGTGGTAGGGTAATAATATGAAAGTTATTTCTTTGAACTCCTTCTAGGGCAGCATATGGAAGATGGCTTAGGATTAGGGGTAGATTTCAGTTGGCCAATCATATTTTATTTCATTGAGTGACTACACTTATTTTATAACCATGCTTTAGAGCTCACTTTACTGTATCTGTATTATCAATGATGTTCCCTCTTTGTTACGAGCAGATGAGACTTTTTAATCCTACACCAAAACAGACCCATCAATAGTAGATTATGAACACTTTAATATTGGCTTAACGAATTTCTATAATCTTGTTTACAATAGCAAATTTAGTTACATGACTTATCCAAACTGATACCACTGCACCTTATATAACCTTAGTTTTGTTCTTCAAAAGTATGTTTTGTATTTTGCTTGTTCTCTATTCATGGCTAATCTCTCCTTTTTTCTTTTTCCTTGGCTTGTCTTTCCTTTTTCCTCTTCATTGCTAATCTCTCTCTGCATCAACCTTATGTGAACATATTTCCTTAGTTCCATCCATCCAGATCCAACAACATTCCCTTATCCCTCAACACTGCTACCTCAGCCTTGTCCACCATTGTCTATTACCAATAGTATTGTTCCTAGACCTAGACTTTTGTCTAGAATTACTGTTGACAGGAAATCAATTACCAGGGTTTTACTTTTATGTTGAGCACACATGTTGCACGCAGATGTGACTATTTTAATTATACACCAAAACAAAACAATTAATAGATTATGAGCACTTTAATGTTCATAATAATCTTGTTTACAATTACTCCATTTTTTTTCTTTCTTACTCTTTCAACATGCGTTTACGTCATTCCACATTCATACTATACTGTGCACATAACTCTTTTTGGATTTAAGCACACTAAATTCATTTAGTAATATTGAGTTTAGAAGTGCTAAACTGGACTAAATATTTTGTATTTTATTTACTGTTCTACATCATGTGCTTTGTTGACCACTGGGGCACATGTGATTACATAAATATTCACTCTGCTGCGCACAAAACTCTTGATGCATTAAAGCACACAACATTCATTTGGTAATTATACATTTTGAAATGCTTAGCTGGACTATATTTTTTAATTTTTTTTTCGTTATGCTTCATGTGCTTTGTTGACCTCTGGGGCATGTGTGATTAAACATTCACAATGATGCGCACATAACTCTCTTTGCCTTAAATCACATATTCATTTGGCAATGAGTTTTGAAAGGCTAAACTGGACTATATTTTTTGCATTTTCATTTACCTTTGTATATCATGTGCTTTGTTGATCACTGGGGCATGTGTCATTAATCATTCACACTGGGCTATGCAAATAACTCGTTTTGCATTAAATCACCCATCATTTATTACGTAATAATGCGTTTTGAAATGCTTAATGTTACAATATTTTTTTGCAACTTTATTTACCGTTGTATATCATGTGCTTTGTTGACTATTGGGGCATGTGTGATTAAATATTTACACTGTGCTGTGCACATAACTCTTTTTGCATTAAAGCACACAACATTTATGTGGTAATTATGAGTTTTGAAATGCTAAAATGGAATATTTTTGCCTTTTCTTGATGTTGTATATCATGTGCTTTGTTGACTACTGGGGCATGTGTGATTAAACAAACACAATACATTGTTGAATTAAAAGCTTTTTATTACATCACCTGCTAATACATGTTTTAAGAAATGTTGCACTACAATAACAAAATGGTTGCATCCAATTAACACCAAAGAAAATATGGTAACTTTGATTTTAAAATGATTAACTTCTGGACCTCCTCTTGTATGACAATGCTAGTAATTATTTATAACAAGATCCAGCATTGGGTCATTTAGTCCTTTTGATCTTACACTAATTTTGTAGTTTTATACAATCTCTTTCCTCTTAATGTACTATCACTTCTAAGTAGTATCTTTACCATCTTTTAGTGTTCTTGTGTGAAAATATTTAGTTTGCTTTTTTGTGTTGTTACATACAAGAGAGAGATGCATTATTATTGTGATATCTAGTTTCTGTGGGTATAAAAATGCAGTTTTATAATAATAATATTTATTATCCGTGAGGAAATTTGTTTTACAATTGGGCATTACATAAAACAGTACATGATTTGAGCAAACAATTGTACAGTAGCACCCAAGATATACTTTTATACCCCAGTTTCTCTTTAACATGACATGCGAAATGGACAAAAATGAGTTGCATGTTGTTCAATGGTTTAATTGTCAAAGGAACAAGTTTTTATGTAATTGGTGTCATGTATTTTCTTATATAATTACACCTGATGTTAAACATAAGTCTTATGAGACAATGGGTTATGTGTTCATATAATCACTGAAAGGGATCATACATTATACATTTGTTCCTGTTTACCTTTGCATATTTTTTATTAGAAATGTAAAAATGTTCTTCCTAAAAGTTAATGAGCAACTATTTCTCCTTTAAAACACACAAGCCTAAAATGAAAGTTACGTCCAACTTCTGTACAAGTGTCAACAACTTGATTTATTTCATTTGTTTAGCATAGTGTCACTTCGTTATAGCTTGCGGAAGCATGGTCGAGAGGCTAAGTAGGCTTGAACTTTGCTTGGTTTGGCTACCTATGAAGGCGGCTCGAGGTTCGACACCCGACTACTGATTCAAGCAGAATTGTGTTTAACTGATCGTCTAAAAGGCAGCACAGAAAACCTTCTCCCAGATACCCCGCCCCCCCCCCCCTTTTTAACTGGTCTATAAATGAGATTGGACCATAGCGCTCTGAGCAGGCTATAACCATAAAAGTAGCGCTATATAAAACTTTTTTTTTTTTATATTTGTGCTTTTTTTTTTTTTTTCAGATATAGTGGAACTGTTGATTCACATAATTGCAATGATAATTCATCTATTTTTCAGCTTTCTAGATATAATAGAAAATATTTTTGAATATTCTCTTACACAAGATAAAAAAATTTGATTTTTTTCAGAATTCTCTGCTAACAGAAATGATTATTGTGCATGTTTTTTTTCGCATGTTACTTACCTTACTAATTCTGACTGACCCCGAGAAATGGTAAATGGATAGTTTAGATTTTGCCTTGTCCAAAAGTCAGAGGTTATGATTGAATGTTGGGTTATGATCGAGTTTTGGTTTTGGTTGTGAGCTTTGAGTGAAAATAGAAGCAAATGTGACTCGCAGAAAGTTATTTCTACCGTATGGGATAAAATGCCACTGACGCGGACGGACTTGTTTTTACTAACTACTAACCCGGGGTGTAGGTTAAGTGAGAAAGGTGAATGACAGCCATATTCTTTCAACTTAAGAATAGTCATTCACCTACATTTCTCAACTACCTAGCTCATGTATGGCTCCTCGAATGCCTCACCCTGGGCAACAGTCTTGATTGACTGGCTAAATACATGAGTAGTTTATGAGCTTAATAATATATACAGGATAGTCCATGTTTTGCATGAATCAAAACAAGAAATCGGCAGGAAATTACACAAGTTGTATGTAAAAATCTACATCTAAAAATTTATTTAAAACCATTGTAGTTGTAGTTAAAAATTTTCAATTTAGTTTCGATTAGTTTCAATTTCTCATTATCTGATTTATGACTAGTATTGTGTCAAGCATGGTTATGCAATCTTTGATGATACAAACATGTGGCTTTGGGTGCCTTCTACATTGAGACTACATGAAGAGACCATCAAGGCCACCAAACGGTCCATTGTCCACATAACCAGATCCAGGTAGCCTTAGATCTATATTCATGAATACGTGTTAGAAATTCTAGATATCTATAAACTAGACAGTATAGATCCAAATCTAGATTATCATATATGTAGATCTAGCTAGAAGGTCTAGAGGTCTATTAATACTAATGGACCTCATTCACCAATCGTAAACAAACATTTAGCCACGTGACAGCCTGTGTGTATTACATAATTTGTATAGAAGAGATAGAGAACCAAGTTTTTAGTTATTACTATATTGTAGCCTATTTTCTACACTTTGATCTAAGATTCATTCTATTATTCTATTGACTATTCATAATACATCTGAATTATTCCGGATTCTGATGAATTTGAGTACAGCGCAGCCATTTCAATTATAATTTTTTATAAAGAATGACCCAACAATTAAATTCATTTTAAATATGGCTCATTCTGACTAATTTTCTTTTTCTTTATTTTAGTAAACAGAAAAGTCCAAAGTAAGCATTACACCCAATGCAGCCCTATTCTGAGGAGTGCAAAGTTGCTTTCAAGTAAGAGGTAAATGTAAATCACCCTGACATGAAATAATGTTGTTAGTTGTTTTTATTTTTTTATTTGTACTATTGTAAGAGCTATGTCAGTGCTTGAGTTATAAAAAAATGTATAATAGTTGTTTTTGTTTGTTTTATTTGTGTTGATACTGATAAAGAAAAAATAGTGTCTCATCGTTACAGCAACATTTTGTGTTTTGCCTCTATTGTAATATTATTTTGTTTGAATTCTTTAAACAATTTTTTTTTTTTCACAGATCGTCAAATTTTTCTTTACATATCCTATAGATGAGAATGATCTATGCATGCACTACAGATGCTGTTCTGTTCACGAGGAAGCCTGCTCAAGAAGGTAAGAAGAATTATTTAGTTTTAAGATTACTGATCAGCAACCCGTAAAAAAAGTTTTAATGAGATGGAATTAATTCAACGTAAATAACTAAATGTTGTCCTAATTTTGAAACACTGGTTGTGAGCCTAGTATATTCAGCTTTTTTTTTTTTGTTTTGTTTTGTTTTCACTGTGATCAGTTATTTTAAATATAGAATAACTTTTCAGCCAAATTTTTAAAAAATTATCATTCAACTATAGATACAACAGAATATAGTTGTATTATTAAGAGCCTGTGATAAAATTAATATAAATAAATTGGACAAAATATAATATTGAATAAAGTGAAACCTAGCTAGATTTAGTCTGCTATTGCACTTTTAGGTGTAGTCAAATACCATAACCATATTTGCTGACACCACTTCATAACATGTATTTTAAGAAGATTGGGCTCCAAAGTTTGAAATATCGTCATTTTTAAAAACTGCTTAACAGGGTTTAGAAGCAACCTAATTTTTAGCATTATTTCCTATACTAGCCCAAGGGCTGGAAATATCACTGTAAAATAGTATGTCCACATACATGAATGTAGGTCTTCTGATGCTTGATGTAGTTTTGTTACAGGAGAAATAATTTTTTAATTTTTGTTTTGTTTCAGCTGCTGCATGGAAGTCAAAATATGATCGCTTTACTGATGTTGAAATTATTGCCACCACCCTTGAAGTTAGCCTGTAAAGAATGCAAATGATAGAATCAAAATGCTTTCTTCATTTCTTGTTTGTGTCATTATATTTGTCTTTTGTGTTGGTTTATTATTCTGTAAATAAAGATTTTAAAAATTTTTGTATTCTACTTTGTGTAAGTTTAATTTTAGAATGAATGAACAGAGCATGCAAGTCTTGTATAGTACATTTCCAAAACTAGAATAATATGTCCATTAGTGTTTAAATATGTTGACATTATAGCTACATGTATATAGGTCACACACTGATTGTACCAATGTGGCTTCATTTCTACTAAGCCAATGAGCTGCATCTGAACAAAAAAGGCCAAATAAACACAATAATCAGTGATGAATTGAATAATAATGGTCAACCCTAATTCATTAAACCAATAATGGCATTATGATGGCCATCCCTAATAGAAACCCAATAAAATTTACATTACTAAACCATTGGGGCCAGCATTGGAATGATATTGGCACAATTAGGGTAATCGTCAATTGTAAGAAGTCTCTCTTTTCTTAGATTTGATTTCAGTCAGTAGTCAGTCCAAACTCACAAAACCATGAAGATGCAAATGGAAGTACTATTTAAATTGCTTTTAAACTGATTGCAGGATATAACTTGTTGATTGAAATCCGAAACATATCCAAGCTTTCTCTGCAAAACTTGACTTAAGATTTGCATCTTTTTTTAAATCAATCAATGAGCTGCTCTGCTTCTTCAGTTGTCAGATTTGTAGCTTCAGTGTTTCCAAATGGAGAGCTGACTCGTCCATATTCATGACTTCCAACTGTTCAAAAGTCATGCTGCAATGTTGACAGCAGGTGTGTCAAAGTGTCCAGAATTTCGGGGGTGATTTCTTTAGTTGAAGCACATTCATTGTAAGTAGGAAAGCAGTCCTTTCGAGATCTTACTTTGCCACAAAGACAATCAATTTTTCACCAAATGATTTCAGTTTTGAAAATGCTATGATGATGGTTTCCGATGGTCCTTGAAGACAAATTCAATGAATTTCATTTGTCAAATAAATCAGAGAGAAATGTCACCTTAACCCACCAGATCTCGTCATGAATAGAAAATCCAAAGTCTTTTTTTTTTTCAGCCTCCAAGAATGAAATCAGCTCAGCCTTGAGTTGGACGACAGGCTTTAACACTTTTCCCCTGAAGAGCCAACGAATGTTGGTTTTATTTGTAAATATTTGGGTTATATTTTTGTTTGTGGCTTTATGAAAATGGGTTATTTATTTTTTAAAATGTTAAGATTAAATTTGTACAAGTGCTACTTCTTCCATATTGCCATTAGACAATGGAATGGGTTGCCTGAATCAGCCAGAAAATCAACAACTTAGCAGAGTTTAAGTTATTGATTAACATGCTTGACTTAAATGACGTGAAATGCTTTAGATGTAACATCTGGCTATCACAATAACAAACTACTTATGTTTTTCCCCGACTAATATCAGGTATCCATTATAGCTGGGTGGACTCAATCACATCCCAAATATCTTTCTTAACCAGGATTTGAACTCAGCACTTTATCACTTAGCTACTGCACCTCCTTTTTATGATGGAAAGAACAAACATTATTTAAGACATTTTATGTGTGTCTTATAAAATAATTTTTTTAATTGCCTATTCTTCATTCTGGGAGAATATTTCAATATAAAGACTAAAGCATTATGAATAGTTGATAATGTTAATTTATGCTCACAAAAAAGCATGGAAGTGACAGAGTGTGTGTGAGTTAATACAATACAATGGTGGTCAAGTTTGTTGTATTGTATTAAATAATAGCTAAATTACTTTTAGGTACCAGTAGTAAGAATGCTATGTAATGTTAAAAAGTAGTTTGTTTTTACAAATGGTTGTGTTAGGTACCAGTAGTAAGAATGCTATGTAATGTTAAAAAGCAGTTTGTTTTTACAAATGGTTGTGTTAGGTACCAGTAGTAAGAATGCTATGTAATGTTAAAATGTAGTTTATTACAAATGGTTGTGTTGTATATAAAAATGAATTTACTTTGTAATATTGCAGATGATTTTAGGTCTTTCTGAGTAGCAAATAAGTTACTCTTTCTTCCAGTATATATTATCATTTATTGAATGACATTAAAGAGCTTCCAAATAAATATGTCTTAATATAATTTTTTATTTCATAATACTAGTAATAATAATAATATTAATTGTTATTGAGGAAATGCATTTAAATTTACTATTTTAGAAAAAAGATTTATATATGAATGTTCCATAAAGAAGCGCTGTTACATTATATTCTAAAAAATGCATTGCATTTGCTTATATCTCTAAAAATATTTGATAAATTGTTTTGCACTAAACAATTGTTAAGATATAACTTGAACAACTGCAAATCAGTAAAATGCAAAGTATTAAACAAAATTTAGAGAGACATACTGCAATGTAGGCGTATATTCTTAGATAAGAATGTTTCAATGCACGATGGCCGGGATTGGCCATGCTGCTAATAGTGTCTGGACAGAGGATGTAAAGGATTTTACAATGTAAAAAAAGTGCTTTTCTGATAATATGAGTTGTTCTCAGCTATATCATCTAGTAATAATAATAATAATAATCTTTATTGTCCGTATGGAAATTTGTATTACAATTTGTGCATTACACCAAACAAAAAACATAACTATAAGAAACCAAAGTGTACATTCACACCAGACTCACTCATAATTTACATGTGACAAAGTTTATACCAGATTGTTCTTATTTAATGATTTGATTGCCAGGGGAACAAAAGAGTGTTTGTGTCTGTTTGTCTTTGCTATCGGTGTCTTGTATCTCTTTTGTGATGGTAAAATCACAAAATCCTGACTAAAAAGGGTGATTCTTAATTTCGAGGATCTTGTTAGCTTTTTTATAGATGCTTGTCTCAAACTACTGCCCAAATGGGGTTTGTTTTTTGCCAATGATTTTACCATCTAGCAAATTTTAAGTATAAATTAATTTTTTTGACAAAGAAATCTCTATTGAGCTGTATTTAGGCGACTCTTGCATTACTGGTCATTTCA
Source organism: Biomphalaria sudanica (assembly GCA_036873155.1). Classification (NCBI taxonomy): domain Eukaryota; kingdom Metazoa; phylum Mollusca; class Gastropoda; family Planorbidae; genus Biomphalaria; species Biomphalaria sudanica. The sequence continues at coordinate 3,289,805 of JAZGLO010004016.1, forward strand.
TTACTGATCAATGCTTTCACAGCAGTTTTTCATCTATGATACTTCTCTTGTTGGTTACAGATTCTGCTGTCTCATCCAGAGTAATAGATTGCGCGTTAGTCACCTTCTTATTCTAGTCTTGTTCATTGTAAGTAGCCTAGACTATCCCATATTTAAACTATATGGCTTTTTTATGAAACGAAAAGTGCGAGTTAATCAAAAAGATTCAGTCCTTAACTTTGAATTAGTGAAATTAGGGATTTCTTCAGCAGAATGTCCAAATATGCTAAAATTAAAACAGTTTTAGAACGAAAAATGAACATTATGATTAATTGACATTACAGTCACGCTGAGAGATTAGACAAAAAAAAACACTAGTGAAAATATAGTAATACTTATATAGGTTATGGCTGAAATAGATATGAATACTTAACTTTTATACTGCTCATAAATGCTGTATAATAAAGTACACAAAATTGCAAGTCACATAGTTTCGTTTCATAAAACTCTTTAATCGGCCATATATTTATGTCTATGGCTCTAACAAAAAAAAAAGTGGGAGGAGAAATTAAGTGGACCAATGAGATTCTACTCTAAATTTGTTTGCATTTTTAGGATTGAAGCATAAATTATGAGCTATAGTCCCAAATTTATTAACTAGAAAAATAGCCGATTGAGTAAAGGTTGGAAAAAGACGACTAGGAAAAGAATTCATCTCAATCTTATCTTATATAATACAGACGTTACTTCAAAAATCGTTACTCTTATACTGAAAAACTTCGTATGAATTCTAAATTTTCCAAAGCGAATTCATTCTTTAAAAAATTATGATAAATTCATGTGAAATTTTCATAAACTCTGTCGCCATATTTGATTATTCTGTTTTAAAACGTCATGTTTTCGTCTGGAAAGTGGAGTGGGGCGGTAGAGTGAAAACGATTAATCCTCGCTCCTTTTTATAATTTCTACTAATAATTGCATTTGGCATTAAAGAATAGGGGTCGGGCGACTCGATATAAGAATTTAATTTATAACATATATACATTATATTAGTGACAGATTTTAATTTTAATTTTGTAATTTCTTAACTATAATTCAAAAAGAAAAAGTATTGGTTTGTCCGATGGGTGGAAGGCGATTGAATGTATTGCCCCTCCGGCATGGTACAACCCTTTTTCATTTTATATTTACTAATGATAAAACTGGAGATTAGAGTGTGGTGCGACATAATATACAAATGGGTTCACATATCAATACGTAGCTTATATTATAGAGATATTCAACTAATTTTGTTCACAAACTATGATTTCTCCATAAAAATAGGACCGTCCCCCCTCAGAGGGCTAGAGTGGGAAGGGCAGTAGATGCAAGCGCCCCCCCCCCCCTTACCCCACCGAATCGGCAAAAAATACCAGAAGGATAGCGACATAATATAAAAATTATCTTTTAATTTAACTAATTTTGTTCACAAACTATGATTTCCCCATAAAAGTAGGACCGCCCCCTCCCCCATTTAAAGGGATTAGGTGGGAAGGGCAGTAGAGGTATTCGCTCCCTCCCCAATCGGCCAACAGGAGAACGACATAATATAAAGATCGGTTAAAACACCAATAACACGTTTTAATCATATAGATATTAAGACTAAGATTAAGACTGCTTTATTGATCCTTACGGAAATTTGTTGTGATTACAAGGACTCTTTTCTCATATAAAGACAACACAACAGAAAAATACACATAAATACAACAGACACAACATAAAGAGTTCATTCAGCGACTACACACAGGTATCTTGTTGTTAAGTTGATTCTGTTAGCAAGCTGTGATTTCAACAAATTAATTTGACCGCCCCCCCCCCCGCGATAGTTTAAAAGGGGGGGGGGGCGGATTGATGCCATCGCCCCCTCCAAATCGGCCAACATATTAGAGGGGGGGGGGCGAAATAATCTAAAAATAGGTTGAAATATAAAAAATTAGCATATATTATTAATATAAGTAATAAATTCGTATACAAATTGTGTGAATTCTATACTAAAATCCGTCCGTCCACCCCCCCCCCCCTTTTCGAGTGGGGGGGGGGCGATCGCCCCTACCGCCATCCCCCCTGGATCCGCCAGTACCTAGTAGACAGTCATTGAGTTCTGCTATGTTTGAGATTTGATCCATGTTTCTAAATTTATTTATGAGCCCTGTACAATGCTTCTACTACTAGTGGTATATGATGCCCTGCCTACTACTATAGCACAGGGCAGACAGTGATTTCAACAAAGGAAGATGCGCTTGTTGGTTTTTTTCGAGAAGTTAAACACCATGACTAAACTATGTTAGTTTCAGAAAAATTGATTCTGTGGTGCAAAACAAAAAAAGTGCGCTAAAAGGATCTTTTAACTTTAAACAATGTATCATGCCATTTATGTATTGGCCTCAACGTGTATCTCCAATACGATCTTTAGTTATAGGTTTTCTTTCTGTGTGGGATTGATGCAGTGTGTGGGATTAATGCAGTGGAGAGATTGATGCAGTTTGTGGGATTGATGCAGTGTGGAGGATGGATGAAGTGTGTGTTATAGATGCAGTGGGGGATCGAAGCAGTGAGTCGGATTGATGCAGTGTGTGGGATTGATGCAGTGTGTGGGAATGACGCGGTGGGGAGAACGAAGCAGTGTAGTGGGATTCGATCTCCCCTACTGTATCAATTCCCCCACTGCATCAATCTTACATACTGCACCAATGCCACAAAACTACATCAATCCTACACAACTTGACTGAGCGTCAGGATATAAGATTCGATCATTTTCTTGGTCCACAGGAAAGAATGACTTCAGATAAAAATGCCAGTAACCGTTATATATTACTTTCCCATCTTATAAATTATTAAAATTACGGAAAATTACGACTTCACGTCTCAGCAGCGAGCCACAGAAAGGCAGAACCAAGCTTTCAGCCTCCCTAGATGAAAAAGACTAGCTTGAAAAATAAATACATAAATAAGATATAAAAAGCAAAACATTGTAGGAAATTTAATAAGATTAATGAACTTAAACATTCCAATGACTTTCAAGATAAGCAACTATTTTTTAAAAATAATGATATGTTTGAATCTATTTCCAGTTACGTAGTATAAATGCAATATCAAATGAAGTATGTTATAAAATAATTTTTCAATAAATTTGTGCCGATATGATTTGACCGTACTAATAAGTCTCTCACCTAGACCATATATGTTTTCTTTATTGTAACTGGCATAAAGATCTGTTTCTCTTCTGACTCGCGTTCTATGAAAACAATTTTGCTGAATACACCTGGCAGGCAAGGAAGTCGCTGAGAATCGATGGATAGTGTTTCTGACTTGACCCCACAGATATAAAGTTTATCCAAAAAAGTGATCGCTCCGCTAAGCAACCAGTTGCAGCTCCACAACTTGGCTACATATTCAAATTCTAAAACATCCGACTGTGGCTTGACCATCTTCCACAGATCACCACTGGACTTCAAAAAGTAAGTAAAATGATCATCTTTAAAACTGGTCATTCCATTAGCTGAACCTTCGAGATTGTTGAGTCTTGTCCAGATTTTTTTGGTCGTATCATAGCACTGGGTGACAGTCTCATCTACCCCTTTCTCAGACACGCTTGAAAAGACAAGAATCATTTGTTCAAAAGTCGTCACGTGACAGATCGGGTGGTCGTCTTGCATTGTTGGGTCTGCTGGTACACGAGGCAAAGTTACAAGAACTTCCGAGGATGGCTTAAGACTGCACATTACTGTCCCATTGTTTGGAAGTATGTAAATGCATTCATCTACTACTATTGCAAAGAATTTCGCATACTTTAATGTCAGTGACATTTTTATTGCTTTCAATTCCTTTTCAACTAGCCCATAAGCGTTAACATGCCCATTGATTTCTTGGCCTTCTACTTGCGTCATATAGAAGTAATACACGTTATTGTCTATTGCACAAAATGCAACAAAGTCTCTTTCGTAGAAATTTCGAACGTCAAATCTGAGCCACTTGTTTCTTGTAAAAGAGAGTGTCTGTAATGAAAACAGCCCACCTTCTTGCTGTTTCGTTGTCCAGGCAACGTTTTCAAAGTTGCTACAATTTCTACGTACCGCCGCTGTTGGCCATTGGCCATTTCTTTTCCCGATTTGAAGTTTGTACAAGAGAGCTTTGTTCACGACATCGCTGGCCATCTTGTTGTCGCTGACCAGTGGGTTACAGAGCAGCATTTCTAAACTTTCACGACTTACTAGGCATGTTCTGGCATTCGACAGCAAAAGTCCCAGATACTGTTCTCTGTTATTTGAAGAGATGTTCTTAGGATCTTTGTCACTTTGAGCGGAACCAGCAAATGTTTCAATGTCACCAGTATTACCTCCCTTGTCATTAATATTTAAGGCTTTTAAACGCTTGCATCTCAATTCACGAATGTTCGACAGATTGTCCTGCGGTCCAGTAGGTCTGAACTCTGTCCATTTTAAAATGGCCATAATCACGTCATGTTCTGATTTTACTTTCAAATTCTGACTTTGAACTAATTTTAACAAATCATTCATTGATAACTCTAAGAAGGCGCTAGTCTTCACAAAGGAATTGAAATTGTTTAGAACATAAAGCGAAGCTGCTTTGGTTACTGGCTGAGAGCTTAAGAGGTTGCCAATTTGATAATATTCAATATAGTTTTCTGACGACATAGATCTAATTACATAATGTTCACATTCAGTGATCAGAAAAACTATTTGCAACTTGTCAGCGGCCCTCCAGATGTCAATGACATTGTCATTTGTCAAAACACCATGACCAGTATATATAGATTCCAGGATCAATTCGAAAGTTTCACTTGAGATGTCATCAATATCTACATTTTGTAGTTCCGTTTCTTTCATCCCGGATCTAAAAAGTCCTCTAAAAAACCCAGAACAAGCTGCCAGAAGAAACCTATGACACCCAAACTTTGTTGTACCAAGCGTGACTGTAAAATCTTGTAGATCATCGCATTTCCAGAAGTCCCTCAAACCTTGGACAATTCCGTAGGCCAATTCTCGATTTATGGACATGACTTTTTTTTTTTCTGGAAAAGAAAAAAAAATTCTAATATAAAATAGTATACATAAAAAATCTTGACAATTCAAGAATGTGTGGACATTATCACTTTATGTCCATGGATAAATACTTTGCTTCATTGAGTAATTAAAAAACAATGCATTAATTTAATGTTGATCTAAAATTATAATAATATTAAATAATAAATGACGATAGCCAATGTCGATGTTTCACATTGTCAGTCGATGTTTCACATTGTCAGTCGATGTTTTACATTGTCAGTCGATGTTTCACATTGTCAGTCGATGTTTTACATTGTCAGTCGATGTTTCACATTGTCAGTCGATGTTTCACATTGTCAGTCGATGTTTCACATTGTCAGTCGATGTTTCACATTGTCAGTCGATGTTTCACATTGTCAGTCGATGTTTCACATTGTCAGTCGATGTTTAACATTGTCAGTCGATGTTTCACATTGTCAGTCGATGTTTTACATTGTCAGTCGATGTTTTACATTGTCATGCGATGTTTTACATTGTCAGTCGATGTTTTATATTGTCAGTCGATGTTTTACATTGTCAGTCGATGTTTCACATTGTCAGTCGATGTTTTACATTGTCAGTCGATGTTTTACATTGTCAGTCGATGTTTTACATTGTCAGTCGATGTTTTACATTGTCAGTCGATGTTTTATATTGTCAGTCGATGTTTTACATTGTCAGTCGATGTTTTACATTGTCAGTCGATGTTTCACATTGTCAGTCGATGTTTCACATTGTCAGTCGATGTTTTACATTGTCAGTCGATGTTTCACATTGTCAGTCGATGTTTTACATTGTCAGTCGATGTTTTACATTGTCAGTCGATGTTTCACATTGTCAGTCGATGTTTTACATTGTCAGTCGATGTTTCACATTGTCAGTCGATGTTTCACATTGTCAGTCGATGTTTTACATTGTCAGTCGATGTTTCACATTGTCAGTCGATGTTTCACATTGTCAGTCGATGTTTCACATTGTCAGTCGATGTTTTATATTGTCAGTCGATGTTTTACATTGTCAGTCGATGTTTTATATTGTCAGTCGATGTTTTACATTGTCAGTCGATGTTTTATATTGTCAGTCGATGTTTTACATTGTCAGTCGATGTTTTATATTGTCAGTCGATGTTTTACATTGTCAGTCGATGTTTTACATTGTCAGTCGATGTTTCACATTGTCAGTCGATGTTTCACATTGTCAGTCGATGTTTTACATTGTCAGTCGATGTTTCACTTTGTCAGTCGATGTTTCACATTGTCAGTCGATGTTTTACATTGTCAGTCGATGTTTCACATTGTCAGTCGATGTTTCACATTGTCAGTCGATGTTTCACATTGTCAGTCGATGTTTTATATTGTCAGTCGATGTTTTACATTGTCAGTCGATGTTTTATATTGTCAGTCGATGTTTTACATTGTCAGTCGATGTTTTATATTGTCATTCGATGTTTTACATTGTCAGTCGATGTTTTATATTGTCAGTCGATGTTTTATATTGTCAGTCGATGTTTTATATTGTCATTCGATGTTTTACATTGTCAGTCGATGTTTTACATTGTCAGTCGATGTTTTATATTGTCAGTCGATGTTTTACATTGTCAGTCGGTGTTTTACATTGTCAGTCGATGTTTTACATTGTCAGTCGATGTTTTACATTGTCAGTCGATGTTTTATATTGTCAGTCGATGTTTTAAATTGTCAGTCGATGTTTTATATTGTCAGTCGATGTTTTACATTGTCAGTCGATGTTTTACATTGTCAGTCGATGTTTTACATTGTCAGTCGGTGTTTTATATTGTCAGTCGATGTTCTACATTGTCAGTCGATGTTCTAAAATGTCCATCGCGATGATCTAAACAAAAAAACATGATTACAAAGAGAGTTTGTGTTATCACACAAACTGAGATGCGGCCCCCGTCGGAGTTATATCCCTGTCGGATTCCTATCTACTAGGTCTTGATCTATAATATAAATTTGGAATAATTTAGATCTAATTTAGATTAGATTTACGCCCCCCAAAAAATTCTGGATAATCTATCAAATGACTGAATGCAACATTAAATTTAAAAATAGTATATTTGTTTTTGACATCGGTGCACCGAGTGAGTTCTTTTAGCATTTTTTATAAAACAATATCCGGAACAACTTCATAGTTCTTCATAGTTCATAGCACAGAAATTACATGTAATATAAGGTAGAATAGCAAACAAACATTCGTGAGCATTGATTTGTTTTTCACAAAAACATCTGTAACAATCTATTATATATAACTATTGCAATGTTTTGGAAGGAACATTAAAGGTTAAATCAGATTTTCAATAGCGTTTAGTGTTGTTGTTTTTTTAAATATATAAACGTGACGGACACACGGTCCAAAAGACAAAACGCACAAAAATATGCGACTTTTATCCTGATGGGGACACTAAACAAAAAATAAATAAAATCTGATTATTAAAAAAAATTTGAGGAATTAGTTTAGCACCATATCATGTCGCGGCGTTGTACTACTGCATGAAAGTGGCTGCGTAAAATGTCCATTTTAAAATGTGCCTGATATTTACATACTAAGTCCATTCTTAGCCTTTATAAACAAACATAAATGTTTTCTTTTAATTTTAGCAGCTAGTTGACCTGAAAAAAAACCCACCTTTAATTAATATTTACATTTGTTGTGAACATTTCTTGCATAATTAATGTTATAAACTAAACGGTTTGCACCTAAACCTTTCAAGCCGCATCGCATGATGAAATAATATTTTTCACTTCTGTTCTAGTTTTTGAGATCTCAGTGTGACATACGGACAGACGGACATTTTGCACAAATCTAATAGCGGCCTTTCCCCTTACGGGGGCCGCTAAAAAAACATCCCTTAAAAAAGGACTAATTTACAAGTGAATGTCTCAAATTAACGAATCAGATCTTGATAATTACACAGCAAAAGTCTGTGCAAAAAGAGGCCTAGGCACCCCATTAGACCTGCTTTAATATAAAAGCTTGAGTCTATTCGCTTCACAGCCATGGACTTAATAAAGCTTAACCATTTTTTTGCTCATTGTGTTTAAGAAAACTAAGCCAGAAATGTTGCGCCGTTTGGCCGTTCTCCTTGACATCCAAATGACAAGCCCTTGTTGTAGACAGGCCTAGAAGACAAGAAGAAATTATTGTGTTTAAGAAAACTAAGCCAGAAAATGTGGCGCCGTTTGGCCGTTCTCCTTGACATCCAAATGACAAGCCCTTGTAGACAGGCCTAGAAGACAAAAAGAAAACTTCAATAAACTGCCGGTGGACAACGGCTTTGTCTGCACGAGATGCGGGAAAATATGCAGGTGGCAACTGGGTTTGCGTAGTCATGTGAAACACTCGCGATCATCTTCAGAATCAAAGACATCCATCCATCCATCCTGGTGGCGCTCTAGCCTCCCTGATCACATCCCCCTCATTCTCATCTCTCCTGAGCCTTTCGTCTCCACGTCCTAACCTCAAGCTGTTGTAGATCTGCCTCCACATCGTCAATCCATCGCATTCGGGGTCTTCCTTTGGGTCGCCTGCCTTTTGGTTTTTCGATCTTCTGTTATCTGACATTCTTTCAAGGTGATCTGCCCAACGTAGTCTGTTCTTTTTTTTTTTTAGAGTTGAAGATAGTTTACTTCCTAGTCCAAACCTCGACGGGGGATGGGAGCGGGCAGGGTTTGAACCCTGGAACATCGATAAATTCAAACGACAGTCCAGCGCGCAAACCGCACGACCAGGCAGTTTCATCTTGTATAGCACCATAGATTTTCCTAAGAATTTTTCGTTCCCAAGTATCTAGTAGGAATAGAAAACATAGCCATTATTATTCTAGTCTAGATTAGTTTTAATGTTTTAATAACAAGGAAAATCTGTAGTCTGGGGAGGAGATATGCTAAACCGTAGTTAACTTACTTTTACTTAGTATCAAGTCGTACACTGGATGACTTTACAAATGTTGCATACACAGAATAGACGTCTAGATCTAAAAAAAAAGTTCCGTATTTTAAAATCTCTAAATCTGTGTTCTAATACAAGATTAGAGGTAAGAGCCCAGTCCACACTTAGCGAGAATCTAGATAGTCGTGATTGATATTGTCTATATCTAGATAGTCGTGATTTATATTGTCTATAGATAGTCCGTTGATTTTGTCTATATATAGATAGTCGTGATTGATATTGTCTATATCTAGATAGTCGTGATAGATATTGTCTAGATCTAGATCTAGATTGTAAACAATTTAACCACGTCATATCCTGAAATAAAAAAAATCATGACTTTAAAAAAATGTAAAATAGAAAGTGTTATTTAGTAACAAAACAAACTGTAACACCCTCCGTTCAAAACATTAATAAAATTACACTTTTAGGCTACTATTAGGTTACTATTCTCTATCCTGTTCTAATTCCAATGACTGCTAATTTATCATGAAATCTTTTTGTCAAGGACCATGGTAATATTTCGTACTGTCGTTTTGTTTTAAAAGTAAAAGTTCCCTTTCAGACCTTGCGATCTATGGATCAGGAATGTCTGTGGCCCGCTGTTAACAAGGGTGTCACGTGACCAGCATAACGACCAACCGCCTTTACTTTTCCCCATCAGGTACCCATTAACGCTGGCTAGACTCAGAGGCACCCTAAAGATCGTTAAATTAAAAACATAAGACCTTACCAGGATTCGATCCCGGAACTCCTGGTTTGGAAGCTAAGCGCTTTACTACTCACTATCCGCGCCTCCAAAAAATATACTCTCTTAGGGAATCGAACTCGGCAGCTTTACCTCTTGCAAGCCAATGATGTACCAGAGAGCCGCACGGCACTTGTAGTGGTTTGTTTCGTTGCACCATTGTCCCGGTTCATTTGGTACATGTACCAAGTGAGCGTCTAAAAGGAAAGGTTCTGACGACCATATCTTATCTTATCTTATATAATACAGACCTTACTTCAAAAAAGAAGATGATTACGTCCTACGCGTCATGCATTCAGTCATGCATATTAACCAATGACTTAAATTCTGCCAAGTCACTGGTTTTCCTGGCTAGCTCAAGCAACCCATGCCATGCTCTAATAGCACTAGGGAAGAAGGAGCATTTGTACAAATTTGTCCTAGCATATGGGACGAGGAATGTGCCTTTATCTTTGTGTTTTTCAGAGTGTTATTAAATTTTGTTTTTGTATTTGAAGATTATGGTTCAGTGTTTTATGTATAGTTGCTACTTTGGAGTCTTCTGTCCTGAAGGCTTTCTAAATTTAGTGATTTTACTAAAGGTTTTACTCTGGTTAAGTGTGGATATTCGTTTGTTATGAATCTCACTGCTCTATTTTGTGTCTGTTCCAGTTTCTTAATGTTATCTTGAGTTAAGGGGTCCCAAACGGAGGATGCATATTCTATTATTGGCCTAACCAAGGTTAAATAACATTTTAGTTTTATGTTCTTATTTGATTTATAGAAATTTCTCTGGCCGTCTGTCTGACCATACTCCTAAACTAGGCTGTCCACTTCTCCAGGTCTGAGTGCAGATCTGCGCACAACACTTGTTCATTTCTTGGTCATTCTTTCCGACTAATCAAGGATCTCTGAACCAGAGGCGCAGTGAGCAAAACGTGCGCCCGGGGCAAGGTACTTGGCGCCCCCCCCCCCCATTTTCCCATGAACATCACATAGAAATATAGGCTGCGTATGCCCGGAGCATCGTGCCTCCACTTGTCACTACGCCTCTGCTCCGAACGACTGCCTGCCCTTTTTTTTTTTTTTTTTTTTTACAAAGCTTATATCTTCTCTGTCCGTCTGTCTGTGAGTCTGTCTGGTAAAAAGTTCGAACACCCATTCTCGGATCAAGTTGAAACTTTGCACAATTGTTCAATGGCGAAAAAAATGCATGAATCAATAAAACAAAAGTAACCAAATTAGTTAGTTTATTACTGGTAATTAATTATTTTGTTTAATACCAAAAAGGGAAATTAATTCTTCAGTATTTATAGGTATGGCTAAATATGTAGGGTTTTGTCCCCGTTATTTCTCTCAGATCCATTCTCGGATCAAGTTTAAAAACTTTCCACAATTATTTGTTGTACCTAACAAAACATAAATCAATTTTAAAAATTAACCAATACGTCAATTAATTTTTTTTTTTAATATCAAAAAGGGAAATAACTTCTACATTATTGAGGGATAATGTGTAAGTGTAGAGTTCTTTACCTTAGCTTAGCTTTTTAAAATTTCATTTTAAATTATTTTTATATTTTGCTTGTTTTAAGGTTATTAGCAACATACAAGATCAGTTGACCGTCATTCTCCATATCTGTCTTTTGTCTTGGTTAGAATTTCCTCCAATTACAGGCCAGTAGATTTTTTTATGTTGTCTAACCACCACTTTCTCTGTCTCGTTCTTTTTTTTTTCTGGTAATGTTTCCTGAAGGAAGGTTTTTTCGAGCCCTGAGAACCTTGTGATGTGGCCGTAGATTTTTAAGTTTGCGTTTTTTGACAGTTTTGAGATTGGAAACAAGCGAAACATGCCTTTGATTGGATCAATAAAATTATCTTATCTTATCTTATCTTATAACAGAAAACGTGGAAGAAAACGTTTGCAATGCGAAATCGTTGAATTCAAACCGACTAATTCATGCAGTAAGGCTGGGATCAAAACCACTTAGAGCATGAGAACAAAGACGTCACTTCATTTAACTCGTTCAGAAGCAGATTCTGCTATGTGTTACATCTTCCTATATGCTAAGACCCTTTAGCAATACACCAACATGAAAACAAAATCATAGTTTAAAATACTTTTAATCTTTATTAACACTGATAACACGTTCTAGTTCATATGCCTCCATTTTGGTTTACTTCCTCTTTCAACACGCATGCGCACCGTTTCACATTGACACTAACATGCGCACGTAACACTATGCATTCTCTTTAGTTGTCAATTCATTTCTTTTAAATTCAAATCTACAAAGTGCTATCGAATCTTAATTTATTAAAGTTTAAAAATAGTAAGCCGTAGTGATCGACCACACAAACTCGTTTTGTAATCTTCTATCTATTTAGTATTCGTATGTGAAACTTTAAAATTATTTTAAGAGTGATGCCCTGGGCAGCTGCACTGTCTTAATCCGGTCCTTGGTTGGGTTTGACATGTCTCGGATGTTCCTTGAGAGTTGAAGATAATTTACTTCCTTGTCCAAACTTCCCGCAGAGAGGGGGAGCGGGCAGGGTTTGAACCCGGGGCCATAAATAAGTCCGAACGACAGTGCAGCGCGCAGACCGTACGACCCAGGCAGCCATCTGTGAAGAAAGTGTGCTGTGTCATACACGACTTTCTCACTTCGTTTCAGTCCTAACGGACATAATTCACCAGTCGTAAACAAACATTGAGTCACGTGCTTCTCTATCTCTTCTATTCAAATTGCGATCTAATTTTAACCAACAATGGTTATCAAGGGACTGTTCTTTCTTTCGTTGTTTTATCAATGTTATCATTTTTGGTGAATGAGGTCCATTGCGCATTTCCTGAAAACGAATGACATCAAGGCTTGACGTGTGCAATGACATGAAAGGTAAGATGAAGGTGAAAGGCCGATCGCCGATACTTGTACATGAATTTCGTTTATAATTATTTTAAAACATCAAGAAGTTTAGTTTCGTATTCAGAATTTTGTTGTATTTATTCGGATTCATAAGTCACGTGCCTCTATAAATTGATGAAGTTACAATACAATGGGCCACTTTGTAAAAAAAAATATTACAAGTTCGGGTAGGTGTAATCATTTGTAGCCTGTACGCATTAACTCTTTCTCTCCTAACTGACGATACCAACGTTGATTCCACCAGAATGTGGTAAATAATTACGGAGAGAAAGAGTTAAATCTCCGTAGTGATCTTTAGGGTTTGCCAGAGACTAATCGTTGAAGAAGGCTTAAACACTGACCTGCGACGTCATAACCTGTGGGCAGTTTAAACCAATAGCTCGTCGCCACGTCTCACAGGTCTGTACGATATGGCAGCGAGCTATTGCTTTAAACTGCCCACAGGTTGCGTCGTTGCAGGTCAGTGTTCAGGCCTTCTATGTCGATTGGTATCGGTTTGCCTGTCTTTGTTCAGAGCAAGACCACCGCATGCACCAGTTCTATCTTTTCTCAAGAGCTGTCATACTTTGAAGTCGTATCTGATCACCCTGCTAACCGTTAAGGATTTGATCTACTGGTTCATCTGTCAGAAGCGTAGATTCGAAAATGACGAGCCAAGCCCTCAGTCTCACGCATGCACAAACTTAATTAATCCAATCTTCTTCTTTTATAATACAGACGTTACTTCAAAAAAGAAGATGATTACGTCCTACGCGTCATGCATTTAGTCATGCATATTAACCAATGACTTAAATTCTGCCAAGTCACTGGTTTTTCTGGCTAGCTCAGGCAACCCATTCCATGCTCTAATAGCACTAGGGAAGAAGGAGTATTTGTACAAATTTGTCCTAGCATATGGGACGAGGAATGTGCCTTTATCTTTGTGTCTTTCAGAGTATTTTATTAAATTTTGTTTTTGTATTTGAAGATTATGGTTCAGTGTTTTATGTATAATTGCTACTTTGCTTTTGAGTCTTCTGTCCTGAAGGCTTTCTAAATTTAGTGATTTTACTAATGGTGTTACCCTAGTCAAATGTGAATATTCGTTTGTTATGAATCTCACTGCTCTATTTTGTGTTTGTTCCAGTTCTATTTCACTAACAGCATAACACTGTATCAAAATTTTAAAAAATTCTTAAGGAAACTAACTATATTTCAGTTAATTTCATTATTGAATATTTTAAAGTTAATTATGATAAAACCCTATCAAACAAAATATAGTATAATAAGAGATTTTAACAAATTATATCAATACATAATAGTTGTAAGTGTGTCTGCTAGACCATATATTTTCGGCGGAGTGTTATTGGTAGAAAGACTTCGGTTTCAGTGAGTTCACTGTTGATGTAAACTATCTCCCCAAATATACCTGGTAAATATTTACTTAACCTAGGATCCCTTGACAGTGTTTCTGACCGGACACCACAGATGTAGAGTTTATCGAAAAACGTGATCGCACCGACAAGTGACCAGTCGCAACTCCAAAGGTTTGCTACAAACTCTAAGTCTAAAGAATCTGATTGTGGTCTAACCATCTTCAACAGATCACCATTTGACTGTAAAATGTAAGTAAAATGGTCATCTCTAAAACTGGTCATTCCTTTAGCTGGACCTTCAAGAGTGTTGAGACGTGTCCAGATATTTTGTGACGTATCATAACACTGGACGACAGTCTCTACACCTTTCTCAGATACATTTAAAAACGCAAGAATCATATACTCAAAATTTGTCACGTGACATATTGTTTGGCCGTCTTTAATTGTTTGATCTGCTGGTACAGTCGGCAAAGAAACGAGACTTTCGGAGACCGGATGAAGCCTGCCCATCACTTTCCCATTGCTTGGCAGAATGTAAATAAAGTCATTTACGACTGTGACATAGAACTTGGCATACTTGAGGACCAGATACATTTTTATGGCTTTAAATTCGTTGTCGATTAATCGATAAGCGTAAACAGATGCATTATGCCCCTGATTTTCTTTTTGCGCCATAAAGAAGTAATATAAGATACTGTCCATTGTACAAACAGCGACAAATTCTTTTCCGATCAAACATCGAACGTCTAAATGTAGAAAATTGTTTCTTGGAAATGACATTGTCTGTAATAGTAGATCTCCATTTTCTTTCCGTTTCGTTGTCAAGGCAACGTTTTCAAAGTCACTTTCATTTCTGTGGATCACTGCTGTTGGCCATTGGCCATTTCTTTTACCAATTTGAACTTTGTACAAGAGTGCTTTATTCACAACATCGTTGGCCATCTTGTTGTCGCTGACCAGTGCTGAACAGAGCAGCATTTCTAAACTTTCACGACTTACTAGGCATAATCTGGCTTTGGATAACAAAATTCCCAGATATTGTCCTCTGCTATCTGAAGAGATATTCTGAGGCTTTGGGTCACTCTGATCTGAAATGGTAATTGTTTCGTTACTTTCAAATTTATTAATGGTTATAGTTTTGAAACGTTTGCATCTCATTTCACGAATTGTTGACACATTGTGTTGTAGTTGGTTTGAACTCTGTCCAATGTAAAATAGCCGTAATGACGTCTTGTTCTGAATTGACTTTTAAATCCTGACTCTGAACGATATGTAATATTTCATTCATTGGCGACTCCAAGAAGGCACTTGTTTCATAAAAAGAATTGAAATTGTTAATAACGTACGGCCAAGCTGCTTTGGTTACTGATTGAGAATTTAAGAGGTTGCCAATTTGATAATATTCAATATAGTTTTCTAAAGACAAAGATTTTATCACGAAATTTTCACATTCAGTGATCAGAAAAACTATCTGCAGCTTGTCGGCAGCCCTCCAGATGTCAATGACATTGTCATTGGTCAAAACACCATGTCCAGTGTACATAGATTCCAGGGTCAACTCAAAAGTTTCACTAGATATATCTTCAAAGTTGACACACTTTAATTCCGTTTTTTTCATGCCGGATCTAAAAAGTCCTCTAAAAAACCCAGAACAAGCTGCCAGAAGAAACCTATGACACCCAAACTTTGTTGTACCAAGCGTGACAGTAAAGTCTTGCAGTTCTGAACATTTCCAGAAGTCACTCAGTCCGTGAATGATCCCATGTGCCACTTCTGGTTTGATAGCATGCTATTTGTTTTCCTCGAGAAAAAACACAATATCATACATAAAATAATGCTGCAGAAAAATTCTAATTACCACCTGCAAACAGCGGTTCTCAAACGTTTTCCTTATCGGAACACTTCGCACATTCTGAGTAGTTAGTGGAACACTTTGCTTAGTTTTCTAGAAGATCAATTCACATGGTGGCCTACTAGTTAATGGACCTCATTCACCAACCGTAAACAAACAACATTTAGCCACGTGGTGCTTTATCTCTTCTATATAATTTACGATCTCATGTTTAATTCATGATGGTTGTCACGTGACAGTTTTTTTTCCCATTGTTTTATCAATAAGATCACGTGACTAAATGTTGTTTGTTTACGATTGGTGAATGAGGTCCTTATTCCAGTAGTTCGTGGAACGCCTATTCTGGCCCTCACGGGAAATTTCGGTTCCGCGGAGCGCAGTTTGGGGAACACGGATCTACAAGATTGCATTACAAATGCGGAAATACAAAGTAGAATGACCATAGCGACTAGATTATTCAGCCCTTTCACGAGATCCGGGGCAAAGACTTTTCTACAGGGAACAGTACCAGGAAAAAGAAGAAGAGACAGACGGAAGGAACGATGGGTGGAGAGCATTAAACAATAGACGGGTTTGTCAAAGGAAGAGATTGGATTGGAGAGAGACGGTTTTCAGATCATGTGAGGTGTATCCGTTCTCACACTATGCATTTCAAGTAGAAACTTAACACAAATATTCATTGTCTATGACAACACAGTGGCAACTGGGAAGAGGTGGCACTGGACAGATCCTCATGGAGAGAGAGCATAAAGGAAGGGTCAAAGATTGCAGATGTCATACACAACAGAAGCAGGAAGAAGGGTGAAAATGCAACGGCGCCTGGCGATTATATATGCCCAACCTGCCATCGCAGCTGTGTATCAAGGATTGGCCTCTTTAGTCACACAAGAAGTTGCAAAGGGAAAAGATCGTCTCTCGAGACGTAAAATGCCAAAATGCCACAGATGACAACACATGAATCAATTTTTAAAATCAATAAGTTAATTAATTAGCGGTAATTCATAATTTAAAATTGATTAAAAAACGAAAATACATCTTGCAGCATTGATAGATGCTACAGCAAATGTGCAGTTATTTCCCCTATAAAAACTTTAAAAAAAAAAAGAATTATTTTTTTTAAACAGCAGAAGGGCCTGCGCTAAGCGTCGCGTATCGATCAAACAAAACCATCACGCTATTTGCGTCTTTGGCGCCAAAAAAAAACAACAAAAAACAAAGCAACAAAAAACAAAACAACAAAAAACAAAACAACAAAAAACAAAACAACAAACAGGCCCGCTACATGACGTCTTGCTGACTAAGCACAAGAATGACTTGACGACAATCTAGACTCTATTGCAGGCAAACGCTTAGGGCTTTGTCCTGGAGTCCCGATTTTTTTCTACATGGGTGGCGTGGGAAAAAAAAGGGGGGGGGGAGGAGGCAAAAGTATTACTCTGTGGGATAGTGACTAGTACAAGTTTGGGATAAATTGTCATAAAATGAACAGAATGATATGAACGCATTTCAATGTACGTTACTAGTTTCAACCTGTTCTTCTTCTTCTGACCAGCTTTATTGCTGCTGAGCTGCTGAGCTCTTTTGCAGACTGTGCCAAGGAAAAAAAAGTGTTCTGTTCTCTTCAGTTGTTCAGCACTGCCGTACAGGGTGTTTGGTTATGTTGGGCTGTAGTGGTAGTAGGGTCTGCCTAAGGTGGATTAGGGAGTTTCAACCTATAAATGTGTGATTGTCGTCTTGTGCATCTAGTTCTAATCTTATAAACATTATAATAATAATGGCAATGTCCTTCGATTCCGAAGATTAAGGATGAGTGCGAGTGTTTCACATGAGTACCCAGACCCAGTTGCGACCTACATATTTTTTCTCATCTCATGCAGACAAAGTCTTCGTCCGCCGACGGTCTATTTAATTATTTGTTTCGATTTGTTTGCTACTGAGCTGCTCTATGCGTACGAATGGGCCCTTCTAGCACGTACCTAACAGGAGCTTTAACTTGAGGTGATGAATTTGATGAGTTTTCTGCCTCGTTTTGTTTGTCCATCAACCTAAAAAAAACCACAGAGGTCATGCTGAAGAGGTCCCCGGAACTAACCTAGCTCCACAAATCGTAGTGAATGTCCAACTTATACATGTTGTTGGCCACAATACCTCCATGGGCAGCACGATGTCCAACGAGGCGTCCTGTCCAGAGAAATAGACAACCGTCTTGCAAAGGCCAACGGCATTTTTTGGTCGCCTCAAACTGAAAGTATGACGGAATAGGCCCCTTCCCCTAGCAACAAAAAATCAATGTGTATAAAGCTGTGGTTCTCAACAATCTTGTATGGCTCTGAGACCTGAGTGCTCTATCGAAGGCATTTAAGGCTACTCAAACGATTTCATCAAAGGTGCCTTCATTCCATAATAGATATACTCTGGCATGACTACACTACAAATAACTATGTTCTTCTGGGGCCAGTGTGGATTGTATTGAATCACCAATTACAATTCGACAGCTGTGCTGGGTCGGACATTTATCCCGCACGGGAGACAACCGCATGCCAAAGGTGAGCTTCTTTGGCAAGCCTAAAGGAGGACGGCGTAACAGAGGGGCCCGCCGTAAGCGCTATGAAGATCAACTCACATGCCATTTCGCCCTCACTGGCATAGAAGAAATTTGCTGGCAGCGGGTGGCATCTGAAAGAGACAGTTGGAGAGCTCGCACAAAGGACGCATATACCACATTTGAAACCAAAGAAAAACCATTCGATAATTCTAAACATTAGTTATTAATTAACTTGCAGACTTACTTATGCTATTAATCAAGGCGAATTTACTACAAGTGTTAAACAGAAACTTAATATTAAAAACACATGTTGTTATTATTTCTTAACATCTAACATCTTAATATAGTCTTTTAGGGTTAGATCTCATTAGAGTCTAGATATTCTCGATTAAATCTTGACATCTGAATTTATATAAGATAAGATAAGATCTAAATTTTAAATAACATTTTTTTAAAATGACGTCATATCCTTACCGAATAAAAAATATAGAAAAGAAAAAAAAATAGATTTGCATTTAAAATATGTAAACTAGATAGAATTAATAATTATTTAATAATTGTATCTATTTTAGCCTTTGTACTTCACACACAATAAACCTTTAGAATTCATACAGCTATCTTATAAAAGATGTATTAAATATCGTTTTGGATTTCTCTTTTGGGTATCGATAACTAGTGTTTGCGTCCTTAACATTGACTATACATTGTCCTTTTCTTTTACAAATGAAACCACAGCACAATATCCATTGAAGTTGTCTATTTAGCAGTAAAATCTTCAGCAGATATCTTGTCAAACACTGGACTCGGTTTCATTAGAGAACAGAAATAGAATGGGGGGGGGGGGAGTGAATAGGACGTGACCAGGACGTACCTTTCTATTGGTCAGTAGTCTTATCTTATATAATACAGACGTAACTTCAAAAAGGAATATGATTACGCCCTACGCCTGTTCCTATGTCATTCTAGTCATGCATGTCAATTAATGACTTAAATCCTGCCAAGTCATTAGTTAATTAATGACTTAAACTCTGCCAAGTCCTTGGTGGTCTTGGCTGACTCAGGCAACCCATTCAATACTCTAAAAGCACTAATAGCGCTCCCAGGGACGCCAATGCAAGCGCTACAAAGGCACTCTTAATTAAAAGCTCCTTCAAGGAATGCGATATCGACATTCACGGCTGGGAAGTACTAGCTCTCGATCGCTCCTCATGGCGTGAAGCTGTAAGTCTCGGAGTCTCGAGATTTGAAGCAAGAAAAGTGGCCAGCGTGAAAGAGCGCCGAAACAAACAAACAAAAACAAAAAAACTGAGGAAAGATGCAAATGACCAAACCCACCCATGCCACGTATTCGGTCGGCCTTTTAAAGCGAGGATTGGACTTTACAGTCATCTTCGAGTCCATAGGATATGAGAAATGTGCTCATCTTCGATCACGAAGGAGGAGCCAGTGGCGTAGCTAGGGTGGGGGGAGGAGGGGGAGAATAAGAAACTCCACCCGGGCCCCCATTTTAGGAAGGCCCCCCAAATGATTTTTTTACATTTAAAAAAAATTAAATATTGCTTAAAACGCAGTCTGTCAGTCTGTCAGTCTGGTCAAAAGTTTGAACATGTTTTTTTCTCCCATTTCCCATTCTCAGATCATGTTGAAACTTTGGACAATTATTCGCTGTGCCTGACAAAATATGAATCAATTAAAAAAAGTTAGTTCATTAATTATTGGGGATCAATTAACTATAATTTTCTATATCGAAATAAAGGGAATAAATGCTACTTAATGAGAGATATGGATGTATATATGGATTTAATCCCATTATTACGTTTTGACACTTTTTTTCTCCCACTCTAATTCTCAGGTCAAGATGAATTTCGGCACAATTATTCATAGTCGATGGCGATAGAAGAATCAATCCGAGAATTCACCAAATTAATTTATCAATTAGAAATAGTTAATTAATTTTGCTTTATATAGCATAAAGGTAGTTCAGCCCTGCCATTCTCAGATAAATAACAATTATTAGTGGTTGTTTCCCTTAGTAATGTGATTTTTTTTTTCTTCTTCTTCCTCGTTCTCATTGTTATGTTGGAGTGTTCATATGATTAGACCAATACATGAGATGAACTGCGCAGTGGTTTCCAATTCAGGGAGCTCTTCATATAGTTTTCTTTCTATTGGGGTGATTTGGGGCCAATGTCTTATACGGGCCTCTTGGTATAGAGAGCGGTTTTGGAGGACGTGGTCTGCATTCTCTGGTGATACTCCACATGGGCAGATTTCACTGGTTCCAATTTTGATTTTCTTTTGCTTGCTGTCACATTTATAGAGCCATCAAACACAAACCGTTACTTTTGTTTTCTTTTATATTGTTAACAGCAGGCTCATTGTGTTGTGGTCCAATCACAATTTTGGGGCGAGGAGCTATCAGGAAAAATGTTTCCGTACTGCATTTAGGTCTTCAGCGCCAACACATCTCGCCTCGAAAGTCGGGGATTAAGCTTGAGTTGAGTTTGAGTTTTTGGCACATCGGCTCACTTTAGGCCATGT
The DNA here is from genome assembly GCA_036873155.1 of Biomphalaria sudanica. Classification (NCBI taxonomy): domain Eukaryota; kingdom Metazoa; phylum Mollusca; class Gastropoda; family Planorbidae; genus Biomphalaria; species Biomphalaria sudanica. The sequence continues at coordinate 3,310,757 of JAZGLO010004016.1, forward strand.
CGTGCCCGTAATCCCTAAACGGTTGTTCTTCCTTCGTACCACAAGAGCCAAGATTTATAAGTTCCCTTGGTAAGCAGCAGAGCGTTCTTTGCAACTCAGCCACACAACGGAAACAAATGTGTTTGCATGTGTGTGTGGGAGTGTTTGAATTGTGTGTGTGTGTTCATGGTAATGGTTCTACTGAAGAAAAACGTACAATCTAACTTCTTTTAATTTGGGCCTATACAAAAACAACAACGACAACAACAACAACAAAACAAACTGAGGAGTTAAAATGAAGAGGCGATCCTCCAGCTCCATGGAGGACAAAAAATGTCCGACATCGACAAGATTTGTTTGTTTTATTTGTTTCGGATGTTCCTTCAGTGTTTCGTATGTTCCTTCAGTGTTTCGGATGTTCCTTCAGTGTTTCGTATGTTCCTTCAGTGTTTTGGATGTTCCTTCAGTGTTTCGTATGTTCCTTCAGTGTTTCGTATGTTCCTTTAGTGTTTCGTATGTTACTTCAGTGTTTCGTATGTTACTTCAGTGTTTCGTATGTTCCTTTTGGTGTTTTGGATGTTCCTTCAGTGTATCGCATGTTCCTTCAGTGTTTCGGATGTTCCTTCAGTGTTTCGTATGTTCCTTCAGTGTTTCGTATGTTCCTTCAGTGTTTCGTATGTTCCTTTAATGTTTCCGATGTTCCTTCAATGTTTCCGATGTTCCTTCAATGTGTCGTATGTTCCTTCAGTGTTTCGGATGTTCCTTCAGTCTTTCGGATGTTCCTTCAGTCTTTCGGATGTTCCTTCAATTTTTTATGTTCATTCAGTGTTCCGGATGTTCCTTCAGTGTTTCGGATGTTCCTTTAGTGTTTCGGATGTTCCTTTAATGTTTCGGATGTTCCTTTGGTGATTCAAATGTTCCTTTAGTGTTTCGAATTTTCCTTTAGTGTTTCATATGTTCCTTCAGTGTTTCGGATGTTCCGTCAGTGTTTCGGATGTTCCGTCAGTGTTTCGGATGTTCCTTCAGTGTTTCGGATGTTCCTTCAGTTTTTGGATGTTCCTTCAATGTTTCGTATCTTCCTTCAGTTTTTCGTATGTTCCTTCAGTCTTTCGGATATTCTTTCAGTGTTGCGTATGTTCCTTCAGTGTTTTTGGATGTTCCTTCAGTCTTTCGGATATACTTTAAGTTATGCGTATGTTCCTTCATTGATTGATCTTTACACAGAACCGGAGGCGGGCAGTGTTCGAACCCAAGACTAAAGGGCATTCCACTCAACCAGGCAGTCATGTATTGATAAAGATGAAAAGAGCAATAAACATATACTCAATGAAGATATCTTCTCTAATGACTCGTCAGCAAAGCAATAAATCTTTCAAACAACTTTATTATTAATTCATGATAAGATACGTAGTGCATGAATACATTATTACGTGTAAGATGTTACTAAAGATATTAATGAAATCATTACACTTATATTAATCTGAGTTACTTGTATCTCAAAGTTGGACCATTTATGCTTTCTTGATTATTATAGGAAGAAAGATCTTGTCCTCAACTGGTTCACGCTCTATAAAAGCTATTTGACTGAAAACACCTGGCAGAGCCTTTCGTAGCTGAGTATCACCTGAAAGTGTTTCTGTCTTGACTCCACAAATGTAGAGTTTATCGAAAAACGTGATCGCTCCGTTAAGTGACCAGTCAATACTCCACAGATAACTCACATATTCAAATTCTAAAGAATCTGATTGTGGCTTGACTATTTTCCACAGATCACCATTTGATTGTAAAATGTAAATAAAATGGTCATCTCTAAAACTGGTCATTCCTTTAGCTGGACCTTCAAGATTGTTGAGACGTGTCCAGATATTTTGTGACGTATCATAACACTGAACGACAGTCTCTACATCTTTCCCAGATACACTTGAAAACACAAGAATCATATGCTCAAAATTCGTCACGTGACTAATTGGTTGGTCGTCTTTAATTGTTGGGTCTGCTGGTACAGGAGGCGAAGAAACAAGAGTTTCTGAGGCCGGGTGAAGCCTAGCCATCACTTGGCCATTGCTTGGCAGAATGTAAATAAAGTCATTTATTACTGTGACATAGAACTTGGCATACTTGAGGACCAAATACATTTTGATAGCTTTCCATGTTTTGTCGACTAACTGGTAAATGTAAACATATCCATTAAGTCTTGCGTCATCCTTTGGCGCCAAGAAGAAGTAATGCAAGACATTGTCCATGACACAAAAAGCGACAAAGTCTCTGTCCTTTAAATCTGTACTGTCCAGATTCAGCCACTTGTTACTTGTCAACGAGAATGCCTGCAATAGACAACCTCCACTCAGTTTCCGTTTCGTTGCCATGGCAACGTTTTCAAAGTTGCTACAATTTCTACGTATCGCTGCTGTTGGCCATTGGCCATTTCTTTTCCCGATTTGAAGTTTGTACGAGAGAGCTTTGTTCACGACATCGCTGGCCATCTTGTCGTCGCTGACCAGTGGGTTACAGAGCAGCATTTCTAAACTTTTACGACTTAATAGGCATGTTCTGGCATTCGACAGCAAAAGTCCCAGGTGCTGTCCCCTGTTATCTGAAGAGCTATTCTGAGAAAGAGCTGTTGTAGAGAATGTTTCATTGTCTTCGCCATTGCTATTAACCCCTAGTGTTCTCAAACGTTTGCAACTCATTTCATGAATGTCCGACAGGTTGTGTTGCAGTTCAAAAGGGTTAAACTTTGTCCATTTTAAAATGGCCTTAATTACATCATGTTCAGAATTTACTACCAATTCCTGACTCTGCACTAACTTTAACAATTCATTCATTGACGACTCCAAGAAGGCGCTTGTTTGCACAAAGGAATGGAAATTGTTCAGAATGTATGGCCAAGCTGCTTTGGTTACAGGCTGAGAGCTTAAGAGCCAACCAATCTGATAATATTTATTATAGTTTTCTAAAGACAAAGACTTTAATACAAAATGTTCACATTCAGTGATCAGAAAAACTATCTGCAGCTTGTCGGCAGCCCTCCAGATGTCAATGACATTGTCATTTGTTAAAACACCATGTCCAGTGTACATAGATTCCAGGATCAACTCAAAAGTTTCGCTAGATATATCTTCAAGGCTTACATTTTTTAACTCAGTTTCTTTCATCCCGGATCTAAAAAGTCCTCTAAAAAACCCAGAACAAGCTGCCAGAAGAAACCTATGACACCCAAACTTTGTTGTACCAAGCGTGACAGTAAAGTCTTGCAGTTCTTCACATTTCCAGAAGTCACTCAAGCCTCGAATTATCCCATTCGCTACACCTCGTTTAATAGACATAATTATTTATTTTTCCTGGTGAAAAAAAAACAAACAAAAAAGGTAGATAATGTTAGTTGGTTTATACGCACAAATATTACTGTTATTTCGAGAATATGGTAAAGATTATTTAGATAAGATAATATAAGATAATTTTTATTGATCCAATCAAATGGAAATTCAGTTTGACTACAATTGACAACCTCAGCGTATAACTACTGTAACAATAACAAGATAGATGCAAATAGAAACAACATCGACACACGAAACACATACACACTCACAACCAGCGCTTTATGACTTAGACGTCCATGAACTTCTTGATGACGACTGATGATCTTGTAACACTCTGACCGAAAGTGAGATGGAGGAGTTTTTAAATCTTTGTTTTAGTTCTAATGGAAAGGAGACGACCACTTTATATATTCTACATCGACCATCCCACACACCCTTTTACAGTTGGGGCGTCGTACACACACACACACACACATATATATATATATATATATATATATATATATATATATATATATATATATATATATATATATATATATATATATACATACACACACACACATATATACATACACATGTTACACAGATTATTTTGTACTATGTCTGTCTGTTAATAAATGCTGTTTAACTTTAATTCGTCAATCAATATTATCAATCGTCATAAAAAGCCTTAACACTGACATGCAACATCGCAACCTGTGGGCAGTGGAGACCAATTGCTCGTTGCCACGTCACAGGTCTGTGTTTAGGCCTACTTGGAGCCTCCACCGCCCACAGGTTGCGACGTCACAGGTCAGTGCTGATGCCTGCTATAACGATTGGTTTCTGCTATGCCCCCCCCCTTCCCGATTTAAAATTTTGAAAACAAGATAATCTCCCTTAGCTTGAGTGTTTGTGAATAACTCGTGCAGACATGCAAGGACTTTTGCAGGAGCAGAGATTTCGTTTGGACTGAAGAAAGAAGAAGGCTATTGAAAGATTTAATGAGTTATTGAATTGAATGGGAAATTTGTTTGATTACTGTTCAAATTAATTATTGTCCAGGATTATTAATTCATTATATCGAATACAAAAAAAGCTGGACTGATCTTCTTGTGAAGGACGTTGTAATTAGATAAAGAGCAATGACCGTATAATTGAGTTTTTTAAAAGCTCAAACCTAGAAATCTAGAACGAAATCTAATCCTGTCCATAGCTTTCTTTGTCACTGTCTCTCTCCATCTGGTGCGGTCTAGAGCTAGGTCTTCCCTTTTGCCCCCACCTCCGTTACATAGATGTAATAAAACGGGACCTCAAATCAGTGAACATCAATCCTAATTGAAAGATAACCTTTTTGAGATCTATGAATTTTATAAATAGGCTTCTTTTAGCTCTTGTCTATATGCAATTTTAGTTTAGATCTCATCTTAATTCTTTTAGACCATAGCTTTGGCTAAACTTGTACTTATTAATGCTAGATGATCCTGATGATTCTTTCACTGTATCTCACTAACTAGATCTAGAATACCTCTAGACGTTAGGTCGGAATTATCAGTATGGTGAATTAATACAGAACTGTAAGCCAATCTACATGTATATAGATGTACAGTCTTGACATTCTGAATGTTCAGACCAAGATCTTACTCCATTGTAAACAAAAGGGACAACAAATTATCGCGTCACTTCCTGACAAAAAAAACAAAGAATGTTTTTTTGTTAAAATATGTAAACTATACTCTAGATGGAAATAGGTCTCCTAACGAAACAAACTTTTACATTTTCAATGCTTCATTTAACTTCATCTGACAGTTATTCTGATGGAGAGCTAGGGCGCCACACATGATCTGTAGACCTTGTTTCCCCATTCCTCTCAGTCTTTTGACAGGAAAGTGTCCTCCTTCATTAACAGGAGAGTGTCCTCCTTCATTGACAGGAGAGTGTCCTCCTTCATTGACAGGAGAGTGTCCTCCTTCATTAACAGGAGAGTGTCCTCCTTCATTGACAGGAGAGTGTCCTCCTTCATTAACAGGAGAGTGTCCTCCTTCATTGACAGGAGAGTGTCCTCCTTCATTGACAGGAGAGTGTCCTCCTTCATTGACAGGAGATTGTCCTCCTTCATTGACAGGAGATTGTCCTCTTTCATTGACAGGAGAGTGTCCTCCTTCATTGACAGGAGAGTGTCCTCCTTCATTGACAGGAGATTGTCCTCTTTCATTGACAGGAGAGTGTCCTCCTTCATTGACAGGAGAGTGTCCTCCTTCATTGACATGCCTATCCATTCTTTCACTCCGTCTTTCCAACGCTTTTTTAAAATACTCTACCTCTAGTTCTGTTCCCTGTAGAAAGGTCTTTGCAAGCCATTTTAATCTAATGATATGACATGGCCATGCTTGTGTTTTTTTTTAAAAGAATGGTCATAACATTATGCGGCTTAGTCGTTATCGTAATCCTGTTATGGATTTTCTCATTGATGATGCGGCCTTTGAAGGTGATACCTAGGATCCTATTACGACTCAATTACACGGCTATCTTCCTCCTCTCTTATCTTATACATTACAGACGTTAGTTTAAAAAAATTCTTGTGTCAATCTAGTCATGCATGATAATCATAGACTAAAACGGCGCAGGTTTTCTGAAGCTAGGAGTCATATGAATTTCAAGCATTCTTTCTTCTTCTTCTTCTTCTAGCCAGCTTGATTGCTGCTGAGCTGTGAGCTCTTTTGCAGACTGTGCCAGGGAATAAAAGTGTGCTGTTTTCTTCAGTTGGTCAGCACAGCCGTACAGGGTGTTTGGTTATGTTGGGCTGGAGTGGTAGTAGGGTCTGCCTAAGGTGAATTAGGGAGGGGCATTCAAAGAGGATATGGTTTACGGTTTCAAAGGGGTGGACGCAGTGTCTGCAAAGGGGGAGTTGTGTGGAGTTTATTTTGTTCAGGTGGTAATTTAAAAGTGGTGTGTGTCCAGTTCTTAGTTGGAAAATTGTAGATTGCTCTTTGCGGGGGTGGATCGCATGCATACAAGAAAATCGCCATGATTTTAGTGGCCATCAGTCTCATTTTTGTAAAAACAAAAATAAATTTCCCCTTTCAGACCTTGCGATCTATAGGGCAGATGATGTTAAAGTTATCTGTTTCTTTTGCCAACGGTTAACGAGCAGGGTGTCATGTGGCCAGCACAACGACCAACCGCCTTTACTTTCCCCAACTAAAGTCAGGTACCCATTAGAAATGGGTGGACTCAGAGGTGCCCTAAAAATCCCGAAATTCAAAAATCCCAGTCTTCACCGAGATTCGATCCCAGGACCCCAGGTTCGGAAGCCAAGTGATTAACCACCGCTGATTGTTTGTACCGAGTGATAGTCGTTTCTCTTTCCTAATTTCTTGAAGCTTTGGACTGTGCAGTTCAGCTCTAAGCTAGAAATTAATTTAAAAAAAATACATTTAATTTTTTGTCGTTCTGTTTTTGGGAATATCGAAAAGTACCGCCCAATGACATTGATTGCTAATTAATTATCGACCAGGACCACAGGCGGACAATGGCTATGCTAGACTTTGATGTGGCAAAATATGTAGGTCACAACTGGGGCTGTGTAGCCACGGAAAATACTGCATTTCTCATTGTCTAAATAGCACTCAGAACTAAATAAGCACACGAGAAGAACATAATCATCTTTCGTTGAAGCAGCGTCTGTAATGTGATGGTTAGGTAAGATTATCAAGTCATTTAGAGATTTTAGGTTGTAAATTTCAGAAAAATATGTTTAACATGTTAATGACGTTCCTTCGGCATTGAAGATAATCTACTTCCTAATCCAAGACTAGTCTGCAAACGTACATATAATTACAATCTGTTTCAGCGGGCATGGTATGAACCCGGGACCATCTAGAATCTAGACGACCGAACAACAGTCCAGCGCGAATGACGCACGACCAGACATGGAAAATTGTTTTTTTTTCGTAGCACAATCTTGTATTCGAGAATTTCAAACATGGATGGCTGCCTGGTCGTGCGGTTTGCGCGCTGGACTGTCGTTCGGATTTATCGACGGTCAAGGGTTCAAACCCTGCCCGCTCCCATCCCCCGTCGTCCTGCGGGAGGTTTGGACTAGGAAGTAAACTATCTTCAACTCTGAAGGAACATCCGAAATATGTCAAACATTTTACAAACAATAAAAAGAAATTCTTCGGCGTATCCGGTGTACAGATTTTGACGAAAAAACCCCCCAGCTGTTTTGTTTTTTGTTCACGCATCCTGTTATGGCGCGGTAGCTAAGTCGTAAAGAGCTTGGCTTCCGAACCGGGGGTCCCAGGTTCGAATCCTGGTGAAGACTGGGATTTTAAATTTTGGGCGCCATTGAGTCCACCCAGCTGGGTACCTGACATTGGAGAAAAGCATTTAAGGTGGTCGTTGTGCTGGTCACATGACACCCTCGTTAACCGTGGGCCACAAAAAAAAAACAGATGACATTTAGATCGCATGGGGAACTTTACTATTTTCACCCAAGCCCTCAGCCTCCCTGAATATAGCTACAGTCTTAAAAGAGGACAAAACGAGGACAGAGGACAAAAAGAGGACAAAAAAGAGGACAGTCTTACAAAGCAGGACTAGAAAACACTCAAAAATAAACAAAGTATATTTTAAAAACTAGGCCATGGAGAAACGTGACTAGAATGATTCTCTCTATCCAGCAGAACTATTTAGATTTTAGAATAGGGAATAAACAGTAATCAAACACTCCAACGACTGTCAATCAAAGCCACCATCTTAATAATACATTTATTGTTTCTTAAGTTTAGTACTTTAAATAGATTCTTATTTTCAGGAGATTATTAAAAGATGTTTAGTTCAAATCTTGATTGTAAATCTACCAGCTAGACCAGATCTGTTTTCTTTACTGTTATTGGCAGAAAGATCATGTTCTCCACTGTTGAACTTTTGATGAAAACTATTTTACTAAATACACCTGGCAGAGACTGTTGTAGCTGAGAATCGTTGGAAAGTGTTTCTGACTTGACCCCACAGATGTACAGTTTATTCATAAACGTGATCGCTCCGTTAAGTGACCAGTCAGTGCTCCACAACTTGGCCACATATTCAAATTCTAAAACATCTGACCGTGACTTTATTATCTTCCACAGATCCCCGCTAGATTTCAAAAGGTAAACAAAATGGTCATCTCTAAAACTGGTCATTCCATTAGCCGGACCTTCAAGGTTGTTGAGATGTGTCCAGATATTTCGCGCCGTATCATAACACTGGACGGCAGTCTCATCTACCCCTTTTTCAGATACGCTTGAAAACACAAGAATCTTTTGCTCATAATTCGTCACGTGGTTAATTGGTTGGTCGTCTTCTATAAGTGGGTCTGCTGGTACACGGGGCAAAGAAAGAAGAGTTTCGGAGGACGGATCTAGACTACACATCACTTTCCCATTGCTTGGCAGAATATAAATCAAGTCATCTATGACTGTCACAAAGAACTTGGCATACTTTAATGTCAGTGACAACTTTATTTCTTCCCATTCCTTCTCTATTGAACGAAAAGCGCGAACAGTACCATCCGTTTCTCTGCCTTGTACGTGCACCAGAAAAAAGTAATTTAGAATGTTCTCCATTGTAAAAACGGTAAAAAAATCTCTTTCAGTTAACTCTCCAATGTCGTAATTTAGCCACTTGTTTCTCGAGATGGATAGTGCTTCAAAACAATATCCTCCACTTTCTATTTGTTTTATTTTCAAGGCGACATTTTCAGAGTCGCTACAATTTCTATGTATTGCCGCTGTTGGCCATTGGCCATTTCTTTTACCTATTTGAAGTTTGTACAAGAGAGCTTTGTTCACGACATCGCTGGCCATCTTGTTGTCGCTGACCAGTGGATTGAGGAGCAGCATTTCTAAACTTTCACGACTTAGTAGGCATGTCCTGGCATTCGACAGCAAATGTCCCAGATATTTTTGTCTGTTTTCTGAAGAGATCTTCTGACAATGTGTGTCTCTAGGAGCTGAATTAGCAATTGTTTCATTGTCGCCAGAGCCACTTCTGATGTTATTTATAGCAAGAGTTTTGAGACGCTTCCATCTCAGCTCACACATGTTTGACAGATTGTTTTGTTGTCCAGTAGGTTTGAACTCTGTCCATTTTAAAATGGCCACAATGATGTCATGTTCTGAATTTACTACCAATTTCTGGCTTTGAACTAAATTTAACATTTCATTCATTGATAACTCCAAGAAGGCGCTTGTTTGCACAAAATAATTAAAAGTTTTCAAAATATACGACCAGGCTGCTTTAATTACTGGTTGAGAACTCAAAAATTTGGCAATGTGGTAATATTCAATATAGTTTTCTAAAGAAAGAGATTTAATTATAAAATGTTCACATTCATCTACCAGAAACAGTATTTGTAACTTATCCGCAGTCTTCCAGATGTCAGTGACATTGTCATTTGTCAAAACATTATGCCCAGTGTAAATAGATTCCAGGATCAACTCAAAAGTTTCGCTAGATATATCTTCAAGGTCCACATTTTTTAACTCAGTTTCTATCATCCCGGATCTAAACAGTCCTCTAAAAAACCCAGAACAAGCTGCCAGAAGAAACCTATGACATCCAAACTTTGTTGTACCAAGCGTGACAGTAAAATCTTGCAGTTCTGAACATTTCCAAAATTTACCCATACCTTGAACAATACCACAGGCTATTTCTCGTTTGATAGACATTTGTTTTTTTCTCTGGAAAAGAAAAAAGAAAAATGTATAAATTATTATTCTTATTACAAAAAAGATATTACAAAAAAGATCGCTTTAATACGTTTGTAAATCTTTGTTTAAAAAGAGTTTTGCTTCATAAGGCAAGGCCAACTTTCCTTAAAGACTTAGATCCTCCCGCTCTATTCGGTGCATCGGGTGTTTCTATGGTGACGGTTTGATGAGGTGAGCGATTTGTTGATGGCTTTGTAGAGTGAATGAAGCAAGATAAGCGGCATTAAAGTCTACTACATTTATTTCATTTCATCTTAAGTTTCATCTTGGTCTATATTGTAATAAACGTCATATTTAGTTTTGCGGTTTTCTTGTCTACCAGAAGTTTGGTGCTCCAAGTCAACGACCGTCAACACCGATTCCCCATATGGGTTAGATGTCCAACCCAATGTGAGTTGTGCTTCTATGCTGTCCACACCAGCCTCTAGCTGTCCACACCAGCCTCTAGCTGTCTACACCAGCCTCTAGCTGTCCACACCAGCCCCTACCTGTCCACACCAGCCTCTAGCTGTCCACATCAGCCTCTAGCTGTACACACCAGCCTCTAGCTGTCCACACCAGCCTCTAGCTGTCCACACCAGCCTCGAGCTGTCCACACCAGCCTCTAGCTGTCCACACCAGCCTCTAGCTGTCCACACCAGCCTCTAGCTGTCCACACCAGCCTCTACCTGTCCACACCAGCCTCTAGCTGTACACACCAGCCTTTACCTGTCCACACCAGCCTCTACCTGTCCACACCAGCCTCTAGCTGTACACACCAGCCTCTAGCTGTCCACACCAGCCTCTAGCTGTCCACACCAGCCTCGAGCTGTCCACACCAGCCTCTAGCTGTCCACACCAGCCTCTAGCTGTCCACACCAGCCTCTACCTGTCCACACCAGCCTCTAGCTGTCCACACCAGCCTCTAGCTGTACACACCAGCCTTTACCTGTCCACACCAGCCTCTACCTGTCCAACAGCCTCTACCTGTCCACACCAGCCTCTAGCTGTACACACCAGCCTCTACCTGTCCACACCAGCCTCTAGCTGTCCACACCAGCCTCTACCTGTCCACACCAGCCTCTACCTGTCCACATCAGCCTCTACCTGTCCACACCAACCTCTACCTGTCCACATCCTCTACCTGTCCACACCAACCTCTACCTGTCCACACCAGCCTCTACCTGTCCAAATCAGCCTCTAGCTGTCCACACCAGCCTCTAGCTGTACACACCAGCCTCTAGCTGCCCACACCAGCCTCTAGCTGTCCACATCAGGCTCTACCGGTCCACACCAACCTCTACCTGTCCACATCAGCCTCTACCTGTCCACACCAGCCTCTACCTGTCCACATCAGCCTCTACCTGTCCACATCAGCCTCTACCTGTCCACACCAGCCTCTACCTGTCCACATCAGCCTCTACCTGTCCACATCAGCCTCTACCTGTCCACACCAGCCTCTACCTGTCCACATCAGCCTCTACCTGTCCACATGAGCCTCTACCTGTCCACACCAGCCTCTAGCTGTCCACATAAAACACTGAACCATAATCTTGAAATACAAAAACAAAATTTAATAAAATACTCTGAAAGACACAAAAATAAAGGCACATTCCTCGTCCCATATGCTAGGACAAATTTGTACAAATACTCCTTCTTCCCTAGTGCTATTAGAGCATGGAATGGGTTGCCTGAGCTAGCCAGAAAAACCAGTGACTTGGCAGAATTTAAGTCATTGGTTAATATGCATGACTAAATGCATGACGCGTAGGACGTAATCATCTTCTTTTTTGAAGTAACGTCTGTATTATATAAGATAAGATAAGAAGATAAACCTTTCAGTTTTACCTACTGTTTTTAGCTTAATCTTCAGTCGAACAGTAGATGATTTTTTTAAATGTTGCATAGACAGATTAGACTTAAAGAAAAAATAGTTCCTTATTTTAATTTCTCTTGATGTTCTAATATAGACCTGCCTAAAGGTTAGAGCTAAATCTACACAGGGCCTATATCTAGTCTAGACATTATTGATGTTACATTGTCTAGATCTAGATCTTAATCAATTGTTTACATACTGTTTAAAAAATCACGTCATATCCTGAAAAAAAAGGTTTTTTAAAAAGTCAAGATTGCTTTTTAGAACAAAACAAACTGTGAGATCTTCTGCCATAACTCTGGGGCATTTTAAGTCTTCAGAGAGCTTTCTTGTGTGACTAAAGAGGCCAGTCCTTGATACACAGCTGAGGTTACAGGTTGGGCATCAGTAATCATCAGACGTCATTGCACTTTCACCCTTCTTTCTACTACGGTTGTGTATGACATCTGCAATCCGGGACACTTCCTTTATGCTCGCTCTCCTTGTGGATCTATCCAGTGTTACTTTTTCCCAGCTGTAATTTACGATTTTGAAGAGCTTCATGTCGCGTTTGCCATACCTTCAAGAAAATATACACTTTAAATTTAATAAAATTCTCTTTTTAGCGGCCCCCGAAAGGGGAATGGACGCTATTAGTTTTGTGCGGTCTGTCTATCCGTCCATCCGCCCCGTTTAGATCTCGTAAACTAGAAAAGATATTGAAAATCAGACGTCTAAATCAACTATGCAAGAAGTGTTTTTTTCCATAAAAATACACTATTTTTACAACTATACACTATTAATAATAACAAACACAGGAGGTTATTTGGCAAGGGAGTTGACTATTAACAATATTTATAGCACATTTATGCAAACGGTTTTAGATTTTTAAAAAAATTGTGTATTGCTAAGTTAAGTAAGTTCTATCTTATCGTATCATATATGATACAAACGTTACTTCAAAAAAGAAGATGATTGCGTCCTACGCGTCATGCATTTAGTCATGTTTAGTAACCAATGACCTAAATTCTACCAAGTCAAACATTCCGTACTAACTACTACAGTTATAAAAAAAAATGTTTACTTTTTTTAAAAGAGAAAAAATCTATGTAATATGCATATAAGTGGAACTTAATTTACAACAACAATTAATAAGTAGTTTTTCGTATTATCTTGTGAACTGCAGTGTGTTACTACTGCGTGGAAAGGATTTTTGTTTTCTTTTTTTAAGGAAATGTTTTTTTTCTTGAGGCTTTGAATAAGAGATTGACCCATTACAAAACAATTACATCAATTTGATAATCATTATATGACATCAGTTAGGCCAGGTTCACATCTAACTTCACTTTCACCTATCCCTTGGTCTGCTGGACCGTTGGGGCACCACACAAGATCTGTCAACCTTCTTTCTCCATTATTCTCTGTCATTTGAGTTTGATAGAATTTCATTTTGATATTCTTTCTGAAAAATATTGATACCTGCCTTTTTACTTGCCTGGGTGGACCACTTTGGAGGCCTTTTTTTGAGTTTTGTGTTTCCACACAAACTGTCTTTGTAACCTTGTTGTTGTTTTTTTTGTGTGTTAGTCGTAAAATATTCTTTCCTTTAAAAAAAATTCTTATAATTCTTTTATATTTTATGAAAACAATATGAAAGATTTTATGTATCAACAATTTACCAAGCACAATAAAGTTGTATCTCATTCATGCCATTTTAGATGTCGAGAGGTGATCACCTCCCTTTGGAACTCCCCATGTGACTAAAGAGTCCAAGCCTTGATGCACAGCTGCAGCAACAGGTTGTGCATCTGTAAGAACACCAGACGCTGTAGTACTTTCAATATCCTATTTACGACCTAGAAAATCTTCTATATATTGTGTTGTACATCCGCTCCTGCCCCACGCTGATGGTGACAAGTAGTAGAAGACATGTTGATTCTACCTGAAGAAGGACTGTTGTAGATCTGGCTGAAGTCATGGGAGTCTGAACAGTCTGGGGCTAAGTGCTGTCCTGTGTGATACTAGTGAAGTGTTTGGAAGACCTGGAGCGACACTGGGAAGTGTGTCGGTGGTCTGTTCTAGTATTAAGTAGGACTCTTAGAACTTAAGACATTACTCCCTGGGACTTGATTGCGGAAGTCCAAGTCTAACTATTGGCTGATAGCTTAGAATAAGTACCTCGGCTATTATTACCTCCTGCCTTTCGTTGAGTGCTTGCCTTAGAGTCATAACAATATATAATTCTCTTCGTGGCCCAACCATGCGGGACACCCCGATGAAAAAGGTCATGGAAACATAACTCTTTCATTTCTGTAAGTCGGACTAGAGTTACCCCACTTAACTTTAGCGGTGACAGAGAGCGAGTAGGGGAGGGGGCGCATGCTACGCCGCGGGTCGGCTCGTTGTTATAAAACAAACTCCACATTTTAAATGAAAGAACTAAATTATTAGATTACTGGCGGATAGAAATATGTTACTCCCAAATACTTAGCGGTATAACTTATATTGAAATGGTAACTTTACTTTTTTTTTGTAACCTATATAATATTTATATTAACAGCTATCAAATAAAAATATTAATATTCCGATAAGCTTGTATTAATAATGGGTTTATCGATGGTTCTGGTTCAAACCCTGCCCGCTCCCATCCCCCGTCGTCCTGCGGCGGGTTTGGACTAGGAAGTAAACTATCTTCAACTCAAACATTTTACAAACAACATATATACTTACATGAAACTTTTCGCTTGTAAATTATAATATCCCTTTGCGTTTAAATCTTGACTTGATCCATCTGGTTGTTGGGATAATGACTATTTAGAAGGGTTCACCATTTCTTTGAGCTCTGTTTGATTGTGGGCAGATAATTATGTTTTTTAGCAATGTTTTCGATACCGTCTCTTATATATAGATGTTAGGTCCCAGGGTGATCGATTATTATGCTGTTTAGTTGAAAAAAATAGTTATGTATTTACTTTTTAGGTCTATACTATAGATTGTTGAATGAAAATAATTTATTTCAGCCTGTTTTTAGTGTCAGTCTTGTAGAGATTGGTTTTCAGTTGGTGCTATTATGGTGAACTGCGTAAATATTTTCAATTCTCTTTTTTCATTCAGAGAGACTAGGCCGTCGATTTCCTTCATTTCTGTAATAGGCGTTGTTTAAATTGGTCTTATCATTATCCTTAGACCAATATTTTGGACCTTGTCTCTTTTCCTTAGTTTGGTTTGGGATGCTGAGACCCATGCTCTGGCACTATATTCTAGAGAGGGTCTGGTCTAAAGTAAAGTAGTGTTTCCCTTTCAGACCTTGTGGTCTTATCTGTTTCTGTGGCCAACGGTTAACGAGGCTGTCATGTGGCCAGCACATCGACTAACCACTTTTACTTTTACCCGACCAATATCAGGTACCCTTTAGAGCTGTGTGGATTGAGAGGCGCCCAACCACTTTTCTAACTGATCCAAACAAGTGATAGGATCATAGTGTATTGAGAATGCTAAAAGCATGAAATTGCGCTAAAACACAAAGAAAACAAAAAACAACAGTTTGTAAAAATATTTCTAATCGCATTGATTTATTATTGTCAATCTAGATCTATTACAAATTTAATGACATCACAGATCCAAACTAATTGATACAATTAAACTGAATATAAGCTTTGTTTTTTAAAGTATTTTGTATGTTTTTGTTGTTGTTGTTTTTTTGTTAAAAAAAATTAAGCGGGTATAGGAGAGAGAAAGAAAGAGAAGCGATATGAATAAATAAAGTGGCGATATAAGGGAAACTTAATACAAACGTAAAAAAAGAAAGATAGGGAGAATTGGAGAAATTTGTACATAAATGCACACAATAAACAATGTTTAGGACGTCATATTGTATGATCATATATACGCACACACAAAAAAAGTAATATTATTACAGGCAAAGTATAATCAGATTCTACATCAGATTCTACAGTGCTGAAAACAAAAACAAAATTATATTGTCTATAATATTTCACATGTCACTGTTTCTGTATTCTAAACATCGGATACACCAAAAAAGTTACTTGTTGACCTACTTGCCGCCATGTTTGAAAATCTCCATTATTTATCCAACATTTCCGGTTAAAGGGCCAAGGGAACTTACCTTTATTACGTAACGACTAAAGGGGGGGGGGAGTGGGCTATACGAATTTGTAACGTAACAAAAAATGTTCAAATGAAATAACAACATTTACTTTAGATCATTTTGTCATTTTAACTCTCGTTTATGTTTAGTCACAGCGCCTTCAGTCTTGCGGATGGGGGGGGGGGGGGGGTAACGTGAGGTCAGGACTGTAAAACGACAATTGAACGACTTGTCGGTGTAGTTGTGAGGTAGATGAATATAAAATAGATCTATACGAGTTTGTTACTTTTTGATGAGATGTTTGTTGTTCAATAACAATTAAAAAGTCATCAAATACGGGTTTAAAAAAAAATTTAAAGGAAAAAATAACCGTTTTTTTTTTTAACACCACGAGTTTTTCGATATGGGTTATTCGGCGGCCGCCCGATGTCTTGTGTTTACAGTATTGGGGGGGGGGAAAAAACTGAATGCGTCATCAAAGCGCCGCTAGAAGTCAAGGCTTTTCCCGCCATTTCTATGGAAATATTGGTTAAAACATGTAATCTGGGGAAATGATAATTAACTAATCAATGTTTTCTACTATTCGATTTTTCTTGTTATGTTACTCTTTTGAGAGGGGGGGGGAGTTTTGTTACGATTTGTTATAAGGAACGGAGGGGGGGGGGGTAAAAAAAGTATTTTTGGTGTTATGTAATATCCGAAAGTTCTATAGGCGTATGACCCACGATGACTTTTCATTCCAATAATGTCATTCCATTTTCTTTTGAAAGAAATAGTCATAGTTTACGTGATTAGAAACACACAAGAATTGTCCTCTGTGCAGAAGTGACCTACTTTAAGTAGGTACGCCATCTAGCCTTATCGACCAGCAGTAAATCAGTGGAGTGTGTGGCAGATTATACTTCCCTGTATTGTCACTAGCATATATATATATATTGTTCGTGAATTGGCAAGGTGCGAAGGTTGTTATTATTTTTTTAATTATGACTGATTTCAACAGCTGTTTCAAAAGTCCCGAAGTTTCATGACAACTAGACAATACAAATTGTACGTAACTCTACATCTCCGGCTCAAAGAAAAGATGTAATGGCTATAGATAGGACTAAAGATGTAATGGCTATAGATAGGACTAAAGATGTAATGGCTATAGATAGGACTAAAGATGTATTCGCTATAGATAGGACTAAAGATGTAATGGCTATAGATAGGACTAAAGATGTAATGGCTATAGATAGGACTAAAGATGTAATGGCTATAGATAGGACTAAAGATGTAATGGCTATAGATAGGACTAAAGATGTATTGGCTATAGATAGGACTAAAGATGTAATGGCTATAGATAGGACTAAAGATGTAATGGCTATAGATAGGACTAAAGATGTAATGGCTATAGATAGGACTAAAGATGTAATGGCTATAGATAGGACTAAAGATGTATTGGCTATAGATAGGACTAAAGATGTATTGGCTATAGATAGGACTAAAGATGTAATGGCTATAGATAGGACTAAAGATGTAATGGCTATAGATAGGACTAAAGATGTAATGGCTATAGATAGGACTAAAGATGTAATGGCTATAGATAGGACTCAAGATGTAATGAATATAGATAGGACTAAAGATGTAATGGCTATAGATAGGACTAAAGATGTAATGGCTATAGATAGGACTAAAGATGTAATGGCTATAGATAGGACTAAAGATGTAATGGCTATAGATAGGACTAAAGATGTAATGGCTATAGATAGGACTAAAGATGTAATGGCTATAGATAGGACTAAAGATGTAATGGCTATAGATAGGACTAAAGATGTATTGGCTATAGATAGGACTAAAGATGTAATGGCTATAGATAGGACTAAAGATGTAATGGCTATAGATAGGACTAAAGATGTAATGGCTATAGATAGGACTAAAGATGTAATGGCTATAGATAGGACTGTATGAGAAAAAAAAAGACGTTTGGTGGTATTAAAATCTATTTCAAAGCCAACCTGCTGAAAACCTTGCGGCGATTTTTTGTATCTCGCGAAAACCAACCGCCTTTACTTTCCCAAACTCATGTTGAGATAGGTGGACGCAGAGGAGTCACGAGAATACCAAAATTGAAAATCTCAGTCTTCCCCGAGATTCAGACTTGAGACCCATCGGTTTCTTTTTCAATTAGATAATAATTTCTAAAAACCTAATGTTAACTTATGAGATAATGCTAACTTAAGTTCTTTTAATGTTTAAAACACCCCCACAAGTGCAAGAAATAACGCAATCTTTCAAGCTACCAGACTCGGGAAATGGCTGCATTTTGTCTTCTAAACTGTGAGTCTTAGGAAAAGAAAACAATATAAGCACTTGCGTTGCTTCGCCTTCTTGACAGGGAAAAATACATCTTCCTACTACTTTTAGAGCCTAGACTATAAAATAATGTTATTATCATATGTGATGTATGTTTAATTCTGTACTGAAGTCAACTGTAGAGGATTGTTAGATTTCAATCAATTACTCAGCAAGCGTTTGGGTGTCTTGTTCGGGTGTATGCAATGTAGTTGAACGACAGCACATAATCAACACACACCGATTTTAACTAGTGGAAAGATGTGGTCAACACTGATGAACAATGAATAATAAGTTTAATCAAATAAAAGGCCACAGTCTGTCAAATCAAACACGTCTTTACCCAAGAGAATCCTATCGCTAACTGACTTTCCAGTCTCTAACCCAAAACATCCCAAGCGTCACAAGTCCCGTTCAATATACGTCTCCTATGGTGCGTCTCTAGCTCACTAATAATATAAACTAGGTGCCTAACACCTACGGTATAACCTTTAACACTAGCACTATCATAATTCCACAAAGTTGACCGTTGTGGCTGGGAGGAAGGGCTTCCAACATATGTTACGACTTCTGCAATGACCTAACTACATTAAGAACGGTTAAATAGCTTCGATTTATGAGGGAAATATACACACACCTCACATTATATTTCATATAGTGGACAGTTTGTGTAAAATATTACTGGTAATTTATGATTAGTTTAAAATGTACTCATAGCAAAAAGCTATTCTATATGGCTCTTTTGATTTAAGTTCGTTGGACTATATATGGCATAAAGATTGACTTTTCATTAGACGTACTATGCTTGTAAATAATATTTTGAAATAACCCGTTGACAGATTTTCTTAGTTTTGGGTCATTGGAAAAATTATCATCCTTAACTCCGTAGATGTAGAGGTCATCCATGAAAGTGACCGCTCCATGAAGGGGCCAGTTACAACTCCAGAGTTTGACCACATGTTCAAAATCGACAACGTTAGATTGAGGCTGGACCAACTTCCACAAATCGCCACTGGACTGCAAGAGATACGTAGAATGATCATCTTTCAAACTCACGATGTCCTTGACTGACCCTTCAAGATTGTTGAGGCGTCTCCAACTATTTTGTCTTGTATCAAAGCAGTCGATGGCAGTTTCATCCACACCGTTATCTGAGCAAGAATATAACACAAGAATCAAATGTTCATGGCTCATCACGTACGAAATGCTGCATTCATCTGGTAAATCACTCATTCGGTCATGAGTTCCTGTTATTGGGTCCAACTTCCAAACTTCCTTGCCTATTAGTGAAAAGACATAAATAAATGACTCGTTTTCAACAACAGAAAATACGCTTGAAGGCAAAGTGAAAGTACAAGATTTGTCAGACCAGGAGCCTCCATTTAGTTGCATAATTGATATTGGAGTTCTGTTTTGCGATATGCTCGCCCGAAATTTGGAATCATAGATACTAAGTAAATGTCCCAATGCATATAAAGTTTTATCCAGAACAACTAACTGAATCGAAGATAGTGTTGCTTCACTGACTAATTTTGGAAGACTTAACCACGAGTTTCTTGAGAATAGAAATGTCTGAACGATTATGTTCTTGTTGTCTTTTCTATAGGTCAAAGCAGAATTAGCATAGATATCAGTATTTCTGAAGATAGCCCCAGTTGGCCATTGGCCATTTCGTTTGCCTGCTTGCAACTTATAGAATAATGCTCTTACAATTAAGTCTCTTGTTTTCTCGTGAGGTCGAACCAACGGATGAGATGTTAGCATTTCTAAACAATGGTGACTTGCCAGACAGAGTCTTGCTTTGGATAATAAATGAAATAAATCTTTTACTCTAGTGTGTGGTTTGGAGAAGAAATTAGTCATTTTCTGAGCTTTAAAGGGGCTTTCGCTTGTTATGTCTTCATGAGGCAAAGTTTCCCTACACATAGTTTTACATGAACTTTCGCTTTCTGTTTGTGAAGAACTTTGGTCAGGTGTATCCTCTCTATGTACATCAGTGCTGGTATGTGTTACATCTAAACTTGTACTGGTGTTATCAGAACATTTTCCTTTCTGGTTTTCAATTTTATTTTGTGACGTAAACTGCACCCATCTTAAAATAGCATATATGACGTCATCTTCTGAGTCTGCCACCAAATCCTGGCAGGTAATCAAGTTTAAAACATTAGACTTCGATAGCTTTAGGAAACTGTTTGTTTTAAAGAAATGACTTGAGTTTCTAACAATGAAATACCACACTACTTTAGTTACGGGTTCTGAGTTGAAAATCCTAGATAATTTAAAATATTTTATGTAGTTTTCTAAAGATAAAGTGTCAATTACAAAATCTTCACATTCTTTTATCAGAAACATGATTTGTAGCTGATGAGCTGCTCGCCAGATGTCAATGACATTGTCATTTGTCAAAACACCATCACCAGTGTACAGAGTCTCCAGGATCAACTCAAACGTTTCACTTGAGATTTCTTCTACAGTCACACACTTTAATTCCGTTTCTTTCATACCGGATCTAAAAAGTCCTCTAAAAAACCCAGAGCAAGCTGCCAGCAGAAACCTATGACACCCAAACTTTGTTGTACCAAGTGTGACAGTGAAATCTTGCAGTTCTTCAGATTTCCAGAAGTCACTCAAACCTTGGACAATGCCGTAGGCCACTTCTCGTTTGATCACCATTGTTGAAGAAACTGTGAACTGAAAACAATTTTGTCTTATTAAAAATTACATTTTTCAGCTTTTTACAAAGCTTATATCAGCTCACTCTGTCTGTCTGTCTGTCTGTCTGTCTGTCTGTCTATGTGGGTCAGGCTGTGACTTCGCACAATTATTTATTGACATTAATACAGTAAAAAAAAAAGTAACCAATTAGACAACTGGTAATTCATTATTTTGTTTAACAGCAACAAGGGAAACTAATACTTTCCGATTAACATAGGCATGCTAAATTTGTTGGGTTTAGTCCACTGTTATATTTTTATTTATTTTTTTACGCTATTTCTCACGCATCCTCCGATCAAGTCGATTATTTATTGTACCTAACGTAACATGAATCAATCAACAAAAAACTCAATTAGTCAATTAATTATTGATCAAAAATTATTTTGTTTCATATCGAATCAGCGAAATTACTTGTACATTATTGGTAGATATAACTTTAAGGGCTGAATGGTAAAGGGCTTGGCTTCCGAACCAGGGGTCCTGGATTCGAGTCCTGGTGGAGAATGGAATTTTTAGTTTCGGGAACCATAGAGCGCCTCTGAGTCCACCCCTGCTCTTATGGGAACCTGACATTAGTTGGGGTCGTTGGTCGTTGTGCTGGCCACATGACACCCTCATTAACAGTGGGCCACATAATCAGATGACCTTTATATAATCTGCCCCAAGATCTAAAAGAAGAAACTAATTAACTTACTAACTTACTTTACTAACTTATACGATGACCAGTGGCTAGCTAGGATGGGGGTAGGGGTGGCCCAAATTTGAATTTTCCCCCCCCGGCACCCACTTGAGTGTGCCCCCAAATGAGTGTCCGAAATGTGTTTTTTACATTAAATATTACATCATTATCTCATGCCATGTTGTCGAATGTCAAAATGCCAGGCCCCCCCCCCCCCCAAATCCATAGCTACGCCACTGAAAATGACCGAGTATAGGTAGATGAGGTTTCGTATGTACACAGTAGAGTAGATACAAATATAGATCTTATTGTTGTTAAAAAAAAAGATCTTATCTTATCTTATATAATACAGACGTTACTTCAAAAAAGAAGATGATTACGTCCTACGCGTCATGCATTTAGTCATGCATATTAACCAATGACTTAAATTCTGCCAAGTCACTGGTTTTTCTGGCTAGCTCAGGCAACCCATTCCATGCTCTAATAGCACTAGGGAAGAAGGAGTATTTGTACAAATTTGTCCTAGCATATGGGACGAGGATACGCAGATAAACTCGATATTAAAAGTAGAAAGTGAACAAACACTTGTGCATTTATAAACATAAAGAACCAATGACTGTCATATTAACAATTAAGCAGCAACATTTTCATTTAACAAGAATTACCTTTTTAAAAGAAATGAAATATTTGTATCTATACAAATAGTATTATTGCACAATCTAGTTTAAAACTGTCTACACTTTAACATATCTACAAACAGCAATGTCTAAATCTAAGTCTACGAGACATTGAAACACAACTGAAAGATTAGGAATTCTAGGAAAACGCTATTTATAACGTTTATTATCGTAGCCTCCAATGTTACGGACTGGTTATCATTCGCTACAATGTCACAAAGGTGTGCAGAATATATCCTGAAAGGTTCAATTTGAGATTATAATATATATATATATATATATATATATCACTAGCGAATCCATAACTTTTGAGTGGGGGGGGGGGATTTTTTTCCAAACCCTAACCCTAAGGCCCAGTAAACTCACCCTTTGTATAGACGTATAGACACAATATATATATATATATATATATATTTTCTTACAAGCATTATTTTAAAATACGCCTAACAGTTCAAGATCTTCTCAAAGTTGTGACTTAAAGCACGAGTGTTCACCGTGTCTCACTCAAAGTCAAAGTAAATTTAGCACCATCTCTTGGGACTGTTACGAAAGAAATAGATAAACTTCTTGATGATCTATACAGCCAGGGGCGGACTGGCTATATTGGCATTCGGGCTAATGCCGGTAGCACCTGTGAAATCATCATCTTTTTTGAAGTCACGTCTGTATTTATAAGATAAGGGCGGCATTGGTGCCCCTATGGCAAGTATTAAGTTGTTAACGGTTTTATAGTATTCTCTTATAAAAAAAACCTTTTTGTTAGGGCCTACTAATTTAATCTGACACATTTTCCGAAATAATATCATAGCCTGCATCCATAGACAGTGCTTTTAGATCTGGTAGGCTTCATTCTTTTAGAGCATACACACTTAGCGATTAAAAACATCACAAGACCTTTAGGCTATTCCATATAAGGATCTATTGTTCTCAGTATGCACGTGTACAGCTATCGATACATTATCAAACTTAACACAATGATGTTGAGAACAGGTAGACCTACAATCGGATGTCCATTATATAACATTCAATTTATGCACGGGCCGATTTTGACACCCAGTCCGCCCTTGTCAACAGCTTTACGTATATATGAAACGTCATTCAGGTCAATGATAACAAGTTCAAGTCTGTTGGACGCGCAACGGACAAGGTCTGCGTTTGGATATTTTCAACTAATGCTTGCCTGAACACGCTACCCATCACGGGGGCAGCCATCGTAGCCTTGGCTGAGTAGTTTGTCCATGTCTAGACTGTACTTAATGTATTCGCTGACAATGACGTTAGACACAAGGCAGTGCGTCTCTCTTCACAACAGAGACAAAAACTAATGATTTCTTCTAGAAATACAATCGCCATCAACAAATCCAACGCTCAAAAACATGTACTCAGTGCCAGAGATATCTGCATTTTCATTACCGAAATACCAAGAAAACGCAGTTAATTCATGCTGATGCCAGTGCTCCGTCGATACAAATCAGCGTTTCGACTCAGACGATGGCATGTGAAGAACTTTCTTGTATCTCTTCTATTGTAAACTGGTGGACGTGTTAATCTTGCTGTTTTGTTTAGCGCTAACAATGTAAATGTATTGACCAAGATGACTGCACTCTTCAATCTTGTTCAATAAAACTTTCACACATTACAAATCGAAAGACAGCTGGATAGAACTTTTCCTCCAAACAAAAGCAAAAAAAATCCCAACAAAAACAATGATGATACAATAAAACTAACACGGAATAATTGCTAAGACGGTCACAGACGGATTTAGTAGCATAACTTTTCTGGCTTTTTGCTGTGCAAAATGGCGTTTTTTTTTTCAAGCCATGCTAAACCGTTAAACGATGATAGCCTCTTAGAATCGACAGGTCATAAGATACTCCTTTACAGAAACTGAACGGTATTTCGAAACCAAGAATGTCTTGTTAAAAACTTACTTGGTAATTGTATCATATAGCCTAGATGCAGGAAAAAGCTTCCAAAATATCGAGTAAACGGTCCTAGTTTTTTAAAACTGGTCAGGTTTTCGAAACTAAAGGAAAAATGGAATCTCTTTAGCGTGGCCCCTCTCATGCGCCCGTCGCCCCACTTGCCAGCCCCTAAGGTAGGTACTGCCTTTTCTAGAACCGTATCCACCCATAAGGTTCCAGGTTTTGCTCACTTCGAATGTGTGACCTGAATAGAGGTATTCTAAAACTAAAAGTAAAATAGTATTTTAAACTAAACGGTTTGCTTTTAGAAAACCAAAAGTAGCCGTTGCACCTAAACTTTGCCAGCCACAAAGCATGGTGAAATAATATTTTTCATTTCTCTTCTAGTTTTCGAGATCTGAGTGTGACAGACGGACATTTTACACAAGCCTAATAGCGGCTTTTCCCCTTCCGGGGACCACTTAAAAGCACAAATAAGAAAACACAATTTATAACATGATAAATTAAATCATATGATATAATTTTCTTTGTACAATTCCCAATATTCATTATACAATCTATATATTTACAAACTTTTATTATGCATTTGATATAAATTACATGTTGTGGTATGGGCGCTGTCCTTCTTCGTCTCGGTGTCTCTGGTTCAAACCCTGCCCGCTGCCATCTCCAGTCGTCCTGCGGAAGGTTTGGGTTAGGAAGTAGATTTTCACATGTATATGGAGAGTGTTATGGTAACAAAAAAAAAACATGTTAAAATTATTATTATAAATAATGGTTTTGAAATGGTCAACAACAAAATCGTTGTATAAAATATATATGGTTAAGTTAGCCCCATTTTTTTTTTTACTTTAAAACAGAGTATTAATAATTACTAGCTCCACTTTCATGTTTAAAGCATGCTCAGAGCGCTATGGTCCAATCCCATTTATGGACCAATTTTTTTTTTTTTTTTAGGTGGGGAGGGGGTATCTGGGAGAGGTTTTTCGTGCTGCCTTTAGGCGCTCAGTAAACGCAACCCTGCCTGAGTCGGGTCTCGAAACTTGAGCCTCCTTCATAGGTAGCCAACGCAAGTTCAACCTCTTGACCACGCTTCCCACCGTCTATAGTAATAATACCAATATACAAAATAAAATATAATATAAATAAAATAATATACAAACTAAGTCTTAAAAGACTTAAACTTTAAGGATGACAAGTTTCGAGCCTCAGAACAACGGTCAGCCTCAACATAGTTGACTTTTAACCTTTGCGCTTAAGAATAAAGGGTACAAACGTGGAGTTTTCTGTACTGTTACTATAGTAAATGTTGTAAATTTTATTGAATCTCTGGACACTTCGCTTTGATTTGACGTTGTTCTCCAGTTTTGGGGATCTCACTCCAAAGATATACAGTTCATTCATAACAATGACCACACCATGGAGTGGCCAGTCTATGTGCCAAAGTTTTTCTACAAATTCAAAATCCACACTGTCAGCAGCTGATTGGACGATCTTCCACAAATGACCGCAGGACTGTAAGATGTAGGTGTTGACCTCATCTTTAAAACTAGTCATTCCATTAAATGTATTGGGAAGACTGTTTTTGAGTGGTGACCAGTAATCCTTTTTTAGATCATAACAATGTATACTTGTTTGTATCTTGGTTGTACCTGGTACTTCCTCCGAATAAAAGACAAGAATAACTTCAGCGTAGCGCATGGCATAACTTATGGGTTGATTACTAGGTAAATCTTTCAGTGTCTCCAATTTTCTTGTTGAAGAATCCAGTTTCCACAAGTTTTTCTCAAGAGGAGAAAGAATGTAAAATGACTTTTCAACTGTCACAATAGAAAAGTTTTTCAAAGGTAGAGAGAACTGCGCTATGACTGACCACTGGTCGTCTAAATACTGTGAAACCTCCATTACAGGGTCGCTGATGCTGTCAGCGCTTTGAACGACTCCAAGACCTGGGCTAGGTATTCTGCTAAGGGTGTATAAAGATGTGTCTATAGCAGCCAGCTTGAGGGTCGTCGCTTTGCTTAAACCGTTTGAAAAAACAGCTCGACTTTTTAATGCAACTTTTTGTTCTTTAATTTCAAAACAGTTAATGAGATAAGATCCAGTGTCGTTGCCGTTTTCAACGCTTGACGTAAGCAAGACTGAGTGCACGAATTGACTGTTTTTTTCTATGCGTAGCATTGGCTGGCCAATATACATCTCTCTTTCCTATGAAAGCGTGGTATGACAAAGCTTTTATGATTAAATCCTTGAGCTTACAGTTTCCCTGTACGAGTGGATGTTCATTTAGTTTTTCTACGCATTTCTCACTGACAAGAAACAATTTGACATGCGTAAACATTGTTAACAGAGTTTCTTCTCTGGTATCAATAATGGCTTTGACATTAACTGCCATCTTTAAGTCTGACTCTAATTTTCTCATTTTATTTGCTGGCTCGGCATTGTCTTTCTTAGCATCAATTCTTTCTTCGATCTTTTCATTTGGCCTGAAATTTTTATCCTCCTTTTCCCATGTTTGATTCTCTGCCCAAAACAAAATTGAGTCAACCACACAGTCTTCTGACGTCGTCACCAGGTCTTGACTTTGAACTGACTTCACAACATCATCTTTTGAAAGCTCACCAAACTTGTCTGTACTGTAAAGAGAATTGAAGTTCTCAAGAATAAAAGGCCAGACAAAGTTCTTTACTCTTTCTGAGTTACTTTTTGTTCCGCTTAAATAAAGATCCATGCAATTTTTCAAAGAAAATAAAGTCTTCAGATATCTAGCACATTCTTTTTCCAGAAAAGGAATTTGTAAATAGTCAGCAGCTTTCATCAAGTCGATGACGTTGTCGTCAGTCAGGATGTAGCATCCAGTGTACATGGTCTGGTGAATTAATTTGAACGCCTCGCTAGAGATGTTTTCTAGATCCAATTGATGAGTGTATTTATTTTCTTCTGGCTTTTGTATTAAACTCTGTTCTGAAGTAGCCAGAGTGAGCTGAAAGAACAAGTCTATGGCATTCGAATTTTTTGTCGCCAACAATAACATTAATATCGAAAAGCTGTTCATTCATTAAGAATTGTCCCAGACTTTGAACAATCTCCAAAGCAAAATTGCTTTTGATGTCTCTATCTGTACAGTGTGAAAGATAAATGTAATATAAGTATTAGTAGAAATGCTGGGCATTCATAGTGGTTAAAAATATCGGGAATTCATATCGGTTAAAAATAGCGTGCTAATCAGTGGGTTACTTACATTGCTATTTAAATTGCTAAGCAATTTCAAATCTTTTTCATTCTTTCTGTCTACATTAAGTGTACGAGTGTCCCCAGCTCCGCGAGCTAAGGGGGGACCTGTCTGAGCAGTCACTCGACTGGTATGGTAGCTACGAGGCACTACGCCGAACGGCCCAGTTTCTTGCCAGAGCACTAGGAGTTCATCTCAGGTCTACATTAAGTTCTTTTGTATTCTAGTTTCAAATACATTTTGTATTCTGTTGTTTTCGTTGTGAAATTCGTCAAATTAGTTAAAAATGGTAGAGTATGTTTTATAAGCATTTAATGTTAGATCTACTTGATAGTTCATTATTTATAACGGAATGTAGGTCTATATCTCTTTTAAGTGTTTTATTTAAACAAAAAAACGGTGCAAGTATTTAGTTTTGTATTAGTATAACTATTATTCTGTTGTGGATTATTGATACTTTGTATTTTTACTGTTGCGTTTCTCAACTTGGAAACCCCCCCCCTCTCCTCTCATGGAGGGGCGGGTACAACGTCCTGATAAAAAGGGTTGTTATGGAATGTGTGTGTGTGTGTTTCCTAGGCAACGGTGAGAAGAGGTTAAGTGATTGATTAGTGGTTATGCGGTGAGGGTAATGAAATTAGCATCATGCAAATGTGAAACGTCAAACATGAGACATGAAAGAGTAAAGACTTTTTTTGTAGTTAGATTTTGTTTAAATATCAGTTTATTTCATTACTATTAGATCTGTATTTCAAATTAAATCTGTGAATATTATAATACAGTGGCGTAGCTAGGGTGGGGGAGGAGGAGGAGAATTTGAAAATCCCTCCGGGCCCCCACTTGAGGGGGGGGTCCGTAGTGAGTGTTTGTTTTTTTTGCATTAAAAATTAAATATTACGCAAAATGCGGAGGCCCCCCAAGAGGTCACCCCACCCCCTCCAGGCCCCCAAAAGATTGACATTTCCTAGCTACGCCCCTGTTGTAATAAAAGTTATATTGAGTTTGGAGCGACAAGCCAACGACCAAACAGCAACAAGGGAAAGGGGAAGGGTGGCGAGAGGAAAACAGTTTTATTTTCATTTTATTCATTTACATCATGACCAATGTTTTAAAATGAAAATCTTAAGTAAGAGACGCCGTTTCAACTTCTAATAAGACACCATCAAACATAGGCAAATGTTTTCGTGAGAGGCGTATGCTACAATTTGGGCCTAAAACCTTTTGAAGAAAACATTTCCAGCTAGTGTGTTCTGGATTTTCAGTCTCTAAATAGTCGAATGTCTTCCGATTATTGCAATTCATTTTGGAGACGACCTAGGCTTTTTCAAAAGATTCAGCGCACAAATTGCGTGTTATGATAATGGTGGAAATCCATTCGTATATGAACTCAATGTAAAGTTGAAAGTATGCATGTCTGCTAGAATATATTGAATCTCAAAGCGTACGCGCCATTTTATTGGCTAAGTTTTGATGATCCTCCTTCGTTTAGACTAGCGAACATATTATACAACTTTTAAAACAAGAGGACAAACGCATTCCGAAAGTCATCCTCTTTGGACAACTCGCCACTGGCTCAAGAAAAAACCGTTCGCCCCCACCTCCGTTACATAGATGTAATAAAACGTGACCTCAAATCAGTGAACATCAATACTGACCATTGGGAAGACATAGCTCTAGACCGCACCAGGTGGAGAGAGACAGTGACCAAGAAAGATATGGATAGCGAAAGAACATGGGCCTCAGTCCTGGAAGAAAAACGGACAATGCGAAAAATGGCCAGCTCCTCTACCACCGAAGCAAAAGCCACCTTAACCTGCTCTATTTGTGGACGGGAGTGTCTCTCCAAAATAGGGCTCCACAGCCACAAGAGGAAGTGTGCGAGATGAACCATAGTCGTTCTACGACTGAAGGAGGCCGATGATGATATAATCTTTTAGTGTTTACTGGCCTGACTGTAATTTCTAGCGACCCTTTCAACGTCGGCCCACCTGCCGGGCCATCGGGCATTTGCACAAATACACATCAGGCCGGAATTCCCCTGCCTTAAGATCATTGTAAGAATCGTTAAAGTACCATAATATCTCGATTGATTTTAAACTATTGACTTCTAACATTGAAAACAAAATGTCAAAGAATAAAGTCCATCACTGAAGAGAGATTATTAGTCTATTTCAATACTAGTAGTGTCATTTTTTAAAATTTTATTTAACATTTTTTAAAATTATGTATGGGTCAAACCCATTTTTGTAATCAAAAGACATGCCAAATTATATTTAAAAAAAACCCAACCTCTTCAGTATATAATGTAAGGGAGATAACAAAATTGTTTTTTTCACCTGTAGCGAATCTCGACAATGTCAGTGCCAACGAATGGCTATTAGTTCTTACTTTTTTATATATATGATAGGTGTAACAATTACTATTATTACATAGAACAGTACTATAATGACATAAAAGTACAAGTTTAAAAAAAGTTAGCAAAAAAGAAAACATAACATACCTTCGGACGCCATGTTAATTAATAGACTCGCTGGGTCAGTCAGAGTATTATAATTGCGGGAAAACCCAATACATACAAATATTATCAGTGAGTTTCACTATCATTATTCAGCTGTTTAGTGTCATTGACTTTGTATAAATACATTGTTTCGTCAACACATTTCAAATATAGAACTATATTTGTAATTTGCATAATATAAATGAGTAATTTTGCTACCAAACAATTACAGTCATTGAAGTAATATTTATAGTTTCCAAAATTTACATTAAAGAATTTCTAGATTTTGATATTAAAATAATACATAACAGCAAATAAAATGTAATTGTAACATTTTAAAGAGTAATTAAAAGTAAACAACAACAGATTGGTGATCCTTAGACCTCACTTTCAAATAATAAATCAAGCAATAGAAAAAAAAAATACATACATTTTAAAAACATATCTTATCTAAAGGGGGGGGGGGCGCGGTGGTCGAATGGTTAAGCGCTTGGCTTCCAAACCTGAGGTCCGGGATTTTTAGGGCGCCCTTGAGTTCACTCAACTCCAATGGGTACCTGACTTTAATTTGGGAAAGTAAAGGCTGTTGGTCGTTTTGCTGGCCACATAACACCCTGCTCGTTGACCGCTGGCTTAAGAAACAGATGACCTGATCAGACAAAACATTCAACGCTTTCATCCCTTCCCCCTTGGTGTCGCCCAACGACCCCAGACATACGCTTGAAATTAGTAGACCCTAATGCCAACTAATCAAAGCCGTTCATCTAACGACCTTCAAATCCTAGCTCTGGAGACCATTAATACCTTCAAGCCCAGTGCTATTTTTACATACACTGATGGGTCGGCATCAATAGATTCTGGAAGAGCAGGCTATGGAGCCTACATTGACTTTCTTGGCTCTTACACAGTCAAAATCTTTGGACCATGTGGTAGTGTTTGCAGTTTTGATGCGGAGACCATGGCAGTCTGTGAAGCCTTAAAAGTCATTGACTCTCAACCCGGCGAGGGACATTTGAGGGCAACACAGATTGTTGTGGTCACTGACTCAAAATCTGTACTACAGGCTTTGCAAAGCCCCGGACCATGCCCCCCCCCCAATATCAACACTGTCATCATGGCTTCACATAACATTAAACAACGCTATGGCACCCCTGTAATTATGCAGTGGGTACCGAGTCACAAAGGTGTGACTGGCAACACAATTGCAGACTCTTTGGCCCACCAGGGAGGGCAAATTCCACCCACTGATGAGGCTGTAAGCTTTCATAAAGCCCTGGCTATAATACAAAAAACAGAAATGGAAAAGTGGTTTGAGTGCTGGGACAAGTCCCAAAAAGCCCGTGGAGTCTGGGAGCGCATGAGGCGTGGTGGAGGCTGTCCAGGCCTGAGCAAGCTCTTATAGCACAGTGCAGGACAGGCCACTGTCCTGTTGGCTCATATTTCTCGCGGCTATGGCCAAATTTTGATTCAGGGTGCCCCCGCTGCGGGGAAGAAGAGGAAACCGTGCCTCATATTCTGTTTGACTTCCCCAGACTTGCTGATCTCCGTCTCGACATGTCTGGGAAACACAAAATTCTTGACCTGTATGGCGACATTTATGCACTACGCAAGACAGCAAGGTTTCTGTCCAGGGCTTTTGCAAGAGAGGATTTGAGCCTCTCAAGTCCTCACTCTAATGGAGTTTGATGATGATGATGATGACACATAAACAAATATCTCCATGAACAGATCAGGGCCAGTTCAACTCATGCTATATTAAACAAAAGCGTAATTTATTTAAAACGAGAGGAGAAGCACCTCATGTGTCAGGCTATGGTAAGTAGCTTTACATGCTGGAATATGATGGAGCCGTGACACAGGCAGGTGAGATGAAATGAACATCCCATTGAAGTTGGACTTTTGGATAGAGGACTTCACAAAGAACCTTTCTCTGAATGTTTCATACTTTTTACAAAGTTTATATCAAATCTGTCTGGTACAAAGTTTGAACATATTATTTCTCCCATGTCCCATTCTCGGATCAAGTTAAAACTTTGCGCAATTATTCATTGTACCTGACAAGACATGAGTCAATAAAATAATTAACCAAGAAGTTAATTAATTATGGTAATGAAGTATTTTGTTTGATAATGAAATAAGGGAAATAAATTCTACTTAATGAAACATGTGGATGTATATATGAATTTAATCCCCTTATTACGTTTTGACACGTTTTTTTTTCTCTCACTTCCAATTTTCTGATATAGTTGAAATTTTATAATAATTATTCATAGTCGATAACATACACGAATCAATCCAACAATTAACCAATTATTTAACCAATTACTACTAAACAATTATTTTTGTTTAATATAGCATAAAGGGAGTTAAACCTTGCATTTTTTCAGATAAATGACAGTAATTAGCGGTTCTTTTCCTTAGATAAGCTTTGTTGTTTTTTTTAAAAAGGCCAACTGCGCATTTAGTCGTCACGAAATAATAGTATGGTGGAGTAGGTCTTCTCGTAAAACAACGCTAAAAATAATAAGGCTTGTGTTTGAGTCCGAAGATTATTGAGGAATGCAGCATTTCCTGTGGCTATCCTGCCCCAGCTGTGACCTACCTATTTTGCCACACTAGCGCAGGCATAAACATTGTGCGCCGGTGGTCGATTTAGACTTTCTTTTCGCTGTCTACGTCTGTCCTCGGCAGCTGATTTTCTTTTAGTCTCTAAGTTTTACCCCGTAGCATTTGTAAGTGACCCATGGGCGTAGCCAGGATTTTTTTCGGGGGGGGGGGGGCTTGGGCGGTGGATTTTGTTCTCCCCACCCCCCTCAGCGGAAAAAATGTATATGTATTTATGTGTGTGTGTGTACATAATCTTTATTACATTCTGACCCTTCATTCTTTCGGAAGACGTTTATTGTGCCCTAGAATAGGTTCTTCCATGAGTTAGTGGAAAAATTGTAGATTTCCCGCCATTACTAGCAAGGGAGTCTGGGGGAGCGCTAGGAGCTTCCCCAGCGCGGGGCGAAGTCCCGCCGCCAAGCACTATTTCTGATATTGAAAGCCAACAAAATGCATATTTTGAGGTATCTACACTGCATTTACCAGCTATTAAAAAGCTTTATTTCAAAAACCTAATGTGCTATTCTTACTGACTTAGACCCTCCCGCGCGTACGGAGCATTTGCCGTTAAGCTGTTTCCATAAAAATCTGTCACTGATGCCTCTTCCCACCTGCCATGAGGACCTCCATGAATGTGTGGCGTCATGGGAGGCTAAGACTCACAGTAAACTCAGGCAGATTGTGGCGGATGTCAGGTGGCGCCCACATCTAAGGGTCTGACAAGGCGTGGTAGCACGACTATGTCCAGACTTAGGATTGGCCACACCTACATCACGCACTCTTTTGTGCTGAAGAGAGAGGAGCCCCCACTTTGTGAGTACTGTGACTCTCGCCTCACTGTGGAACATATCCTCGTTGATTGCCCCAGATACCAGGATGTCAGGGAGAAATATTTTAGAGCCACTAACTTAAAAACACTATTTGATAATGTCGACCCTGGGAAGATACTGGGCTTTATTCGGGAAGTGGGGTTGTCTACGAAGATCTGATTTATGAATTTGTAAACATGTACTATTTACATTAGATTTTTACCAAATTATTAAATTCTTACTACCTCTACTATTTTAACTGTGAATAGACCTTGATTTTAATGATATGACTGTATAGAATCTGGCCCTTGTTGTTTAGAGAGAGAGTAGTCCTTAAGGAACTGCGGGCACGACATGGCCTAAATTGTGCCGATTTGCCTAAAATCAAAAATCAAAAAAAAAAAATCAAGAACATGTCCCTCAAACTCTATAACTGACTCCTAAAATCTGTCTTAGCCATCTTTATTGAGCCACATTTAGTGTTTTTCAATTTCGGCAGATGACTATTCACTGCACTTTATTAATGGAGCCCCGCCACTGGTAAAAATGTGTAACCTCTCTTGAATACGCTCTTGGAATTAAGTGACTGTAGTTTGCTTTAGATTTTACATTGAAAAGGGAAGTTTTATCGTCAAAATCATCTGTTGGGGGTTTTCCAACTCCAAATGCTCTGTAGGGGGATCTTAAACTCAAAATCATCTGGAGGGGTTTTAAACTTTAAAAAAAAGCCATCTGTAGGAGAAGGGTTTAAACTCAAAACCCCTGATTGGATTGGCTACGCTCAAATAATTTTAGTGTGTAATTTGCTTTTATTTTATATTGAAGAGGTATTTTAGCATTAAACCCCCCTGAAGGGGGGTTTAAACTCAAAACCCCTTACGGCAACGCTCATAGCATTTTGAGTGCGTAATGTGCTTTTTTCTGACACTGAAGATGTATTTTTTAGCTTCAAACCCCCAACCCGGGGGGGGGGGTAAACTCAAAACCCCTTTGACTACACTCATAACATTTTGAGTGTATAATGTGCTTTGTTTTTATTATTAAAGAGGTATTTTTTACCTTCAAACCCCGCTGAAGTGGGATTTAAACTCAAAACTGAGTCAATATCCATTTAGCCACGCTCATAACATTTTGAGTGCGTAATTAGCTTTTTTTTATATTGAAGAGGGGGTTTATCGTACATTTTAGAGGGGGGTTTTAAAATCAAAATCTTCCTTAACTTTGCTCTTGGCATTAGGGGATTTTCGTTTGCATTTTTTTTTTTTAGATTTAACTGCGAAAAACCCCAGGTAGGAGGTTTTAAACTCAAACCCCCCTGGTAGGGGGTTTTACACTCGAACCCCCCTGGTAGGGGGTTTTAAACTTAAAACACCATTGGTTGTGCTGGGGCAAGTTTTGTATTAAAATCTCACCTAAAATAAACAAAATCAAAGCAAAAAATCAGTCACTAAATTCCGATCCTCCACCCACCCCCCGCAGGGGGGGGATTTCATTTCGGGGGAGGTGGGTTAACCCCCCCCCCCGGCTACGCCCATGAAGTGACCTGTAGCTGTCTCGTTCTGAAGCCGCCTACAACCAGGTGCTCTCTTCTATGTTAGGTAAAGCAAGTTGGCTCTAACAAGGTATACAAAGCAGTGGTTCTCACAACATTTCTGTTTGGCTATGAGATATGGCTGCTCTGTAGAAGCATTAATGGATTTTCAAAAACAATATTTTAAATTAAAATATCGGGTACTCCAAAAATAACAAAATATCGGGCATTCCCCCCCCCCCCCCCGAAAAAAGAAAATGTCAGTCATCCCATACAAGAACAGAATATAGGACCAGTGTTTTTAAAAACAGTGGTTTAAAAGGTTGGCTAACTCAGTGTGTGACATTAATCATAATTGAATTCGTTTTCTTGTTCAATGTATTTAATTTATTAGTACAGTCAATCAATGAATTTATATACAAGGCAAAATGTAACTTTCATCAGCGCCACTTATTATTTATCCCCCACATGATAATTTTACACGACATAGTGAGAAGACGTAGACAGAAGGAGTAACGGGTAAAACTAAATATCGTAGTTCCCGGCCTTTTCAGGTCAATAATTTGGCAGAGAGAGAGAGAGAGAGAGAGAGAGAGAGAGAGGAAATAAAAAAATAGAGGGAGAGAAAAGAGAGAGTGAGAGAGAAAAAAAGACGCTTGAGCAGAATTAAAGCGAAAGTTAACGAATGAGTTCAGAATAAAACAATTTCTAGGAAAACAATTTCTAGGAAAGCAATGACCTACATTCATTTGTCGTCGGCCGAGCCAAGATCTAGTGCCTGTCTTATATTTGATAAGCTGTATTACTGAGGTAAGCGACTGTTATCAATCAAGCTTCTATTTTATTAATAATTTTGTTTTTTTTTCGTGTATTAACTTCTATTAAATGTAAATCTAGATCCGTTCAATCATATTGTTAATTAGGCCAGAAGTATTCTTCGTGCATCAAGGCTAAATAGATGCAGATCTAAATCTAAACCCAATGCGATTCTTTTATGATTTAGGCTTTTGTTTGTGTATTTCATGGGTAATAAAATACACGAATGATGTTTAGTCACCTCAGTGATACAGATATTTCTTTGGAAAACTCTATTCGACTTGTTGACAAATGCTTTTTTAGTTGATTATTACCGCGACTTACACACGAGATTAATGTGGCGATAAAACGTCACATTTGTTTACCTAAACACATGGAATGCAATGTGGGTCTCTTGTTATTACCACTACCAAAGGCACATTCCTTGTTCCACGTGCTAGGACAAATTTGTACAAATACTCCTTCTTCCCTAGAGCTATTAGAGCATGGAATGGGTTGCCTGAGCTAGCCAGGAAAACCAGTGGCTTGGCAGAATTTAAGTCATTGGTTAATATGCATGACTAGATGCAGGACTTTTAGGACGATATCATCTTTTTTTTATGAAGTAACGTCTGTATTTTTATAAGATAAGATACGGATGAGTTAGATAAGTGAATAGTGGAGCTCGATGTTTTGTTATTTTGTTCCTGGAATTGTTATTATTATTTTTTTTTAAATATCAATTATTTTGTATGTGACTGGTACACATGACTATAACTCAGGTGCGCAGCTATTTTTATTTTTTTTATAATTGGTGGTAATTTGTTGGGGTTTAATCAGAGGTTCTACCGATATTCCTTATAAGTTCTCATAATTAAACTTTAGAATGCTCTTCCATTTTCGATTCCTCTTTTCAGCTGGCAACTTTTTCATGGAAACAGGAAGCTGGGTGGACACAGCTCTCCAAAACAGCTCTAACGATTTTTCTAGAAGTTGTCTTTTTGAAAAATGCTGTACGTGTTTCGAATGTTCCCTCAGAGTTGAAGATAATCTATTTCCTAGTCCAAACCTCCCTGGCAGGGTATGAACCCGGAACCATCGAAAAATCTGAACGACAGTCCAGCGCGTATACCGCACAACCAGGCATCCATACTATTGAATTTGACAGTTGATGTATATATTAAGGAAAAGAATTACTGGCTAATTGCCATAATGGGAACACTCTAGTTTGACCGTTCGCCAGCAATGCTGATGTCCCTTTTTAAATTTAAAAAGCCCTTTTTTTCTGCATTAATTTGCATACTATATACCGCAAAAGTCATGTCTATGTGCATCACCAAATCAGCTAATTCTTGTGTCCCTGCTTGCCAGACCATCTATGTCCGCAAACTAGTAATGTGTCATCCTTTAATGCTTACCGAACTTTCGTAGTCCTCGAGAGCATCTTTCATTATTCTTTAAGGAAGATATTGAAGAGAATTGCTATTCATATAAGATATTTAAACTAGGATTATGATTTAATAACATTAGCAAAATTTTCTTTTCTGTAATTGAAAAAGGGGTTGCAGTACTAAAATTGAAAATTACTGAAATTAACTATAAAACATATTTTCATAAGCAGCTCCTTAAAATTTTAAATAACTATAAATATCTCTGAAACCTATTTTCATAAGCAGCGCCCTGGCACAGTGGTTACCGTATTGGCTTGAGGAGGCTGAACAACAACAATAGACCTCCTTCTCCAATCGTTGAGAACCACTGATTTATACCATTAATCCGCTCGATCTCTACCTAAATTTCCCAATTAAAAGAGAACGGCGAGTTAGAAGAATCATTCATTTATGTGTGAAGTATAAAATGTAGTGAATGAATGACTGTTTACAAGCTAAAACTACAAGACATGTATTTCAACTTTTTCGTTTGCCAACATAGAGTGAAAATTGTACGCTTATTGTTTTCTTGACGTGAATCTCACCAAAAAACGTTCGCCGCTAAAAACTAAATAAATGAAACTAAATAATGAACCAGTTAGAGCACACAAAAGGGACTCTACGGCTTGGGCTCATGCAGGTTAAAGATTACATAACGTCATCGAAAATTTAATCTATCATAGATCGTATTGGAAATAATTCTTTCAGATGGCAATAACGAAAGGGAATGTTATAAGTTGACGTCTTATTTCTCCGTGTTTAAAAAATAACAGACAACATAAAAAGCTTAAAATTATCTTTAAAGTGTAATAACTTAGTCTTCTTTAATATGAATTCAAAATTAAAATAAGCATCATTATCTTGTCACAAGCTAGGAAGATAAATGTTATTTGATCAATATCCACAGATCAGAACGTCATGGTGATCAAACGAGAAGTGGCCTACGGCATTGTCCAAGGTTTGAGTGACTTCTGGAAATGTGAAGATCTACAAGATTTTACTGTCACGATTGGTACAACAAAGTTTGGGTGTCATAGCTTTCTTCTAGCAGCTTGTTCTGGGTTTTTTAGAGGACTTTTTAGATCCGGGATGAAAGAAACTGAATTAAAGAATGTCCACTTTGAAGATATTTCTAGCGAAACTTTTGAGTTGATCCTGGAATCTATTTACACTGGACATGGTGTTTTGACAAATGACAATGTCACTGACATCTGGAGGGTTGCTCATCGGTTGGGGATAGAGTTTTTAATGAAAGAATGTGAAAATTTTGTCATTAAGTCTCTCTCTGTACAGAATTATGTTGACTATTATAAAGTTGGTAAATATTTAAACGCCGTTACTGTGGTTGACGTAGTGTGGGCGTTCGTTCAAAAAAATTTTACCACATTCTCTAAAGAACAATATTTCCTTGAACTCCCGATGTCTGATGTTCTAAGATTAGTAGAAAGTCAGGATTTAGTTGTCAGCTCTGAAGATGACGTCTTAAAAGCAATACTGAAATGGGTTGAGTATAACCCAAGCAGTGAAAGAGTTAATAGTATAGGAGTTCAAGACAAGGAATACGCTCAAGATTTGGTCTCTCATAAGGAAGGAAATGAAACAGAATGTTCGAAATCTTCACAGGAGAACACGTCCGGATGCATTCTCGCAAATCCTGGTATTAAAGAACATAATCTTTTTGCTCTGATGTCTAGAGCAAGAACATGTCTTGCTTGTCATGAATGCCTGGAGATGATGCTCGGACATCCACTGGTCACCAGCGACAAACAGACCAGAGATCTCATCATACAAGCCCTGCTTTATCAGCTTCAGATTGGCAAAAGAAACGGCCAATGGCCAACAGCTGCTATTCACAGAAACAGCAGTTGTTATGAAAATGTTGCTATAGCCGCTGAGCAGCCACCCAATACCATACCTCAGATAAAAGTGTTTTCTTTTTCAAGAAATAAATGGGTCACTACTAATTTCAATAATATCTCAAGAAATGAAATAGCCCATTTGGCTGTAGTTGACAAGTCTCTATATTCTTTCTTTATCAGTGAAAATATTTATAACGATAAGGATTACAATTTATTATCAATGTTTGAGTTAATAGAAAATTCCTGGTGTGACAAAAAATTTTGTTTAAAAATGCTTCCTTTAGCCATACCCTCTGTGGCAGTAGTAAATAATTTCATTTACATGTTACATTGCAAAATGAAGAGCATCTGGCAACTCGATCCAAAGTCACAAACGTCTGCCAGATTGGCTGATATTCCCGATGATCAACCAATTTGTCACATAATGACATACGAACAGCTGATTCTTGTCTTCTACTCTGTGTCTGTGGTAGGTGTGGATGAGACTGCCATCGGCTATTATGACACTTCAAAAAACACATGGGCCAGACTTAACAATCTTGAAGGTCCAGCCAAAGGAATGATAAGTTTTAAAGATGACCACGCCACTTACATCTTGCAGCCCAATGGTGATGTCTGGAAACTGGTCAAGGCGCAATCAGACCAACTTGATTTCGAACACGTGATCAGACTTTGGAATTGTGACTGGTCACTTCATGGTGCGGTCACTTTCAAGGATAAACTTTACATCTATGGTGTCAGAAGTGAAGCACTCAAAGACGATCCACAGCTACGAAAGTCTTTACCTGGAGTTTTCCGTAAGATCATTTATCTAGAAAGTGAGTCAACAGTTTCGTCTACGTTTATACCGTTTATAATAGACCGTAAGTGTATAAAGTAGACTACAACAAGGTGAACAGAGATAAGAACAGACGATGAAGTAGCTTTTGAATGTAAAACAAAACGTAAAAGAGTTGAGCTTAAAAGAGTTGAGCTTAGTTTTCAGTATTTTACATTTTAACATTTCTTTCCGTTACTAGAAGATCGTCGTTGTAATGGGTGTAATATCAAATATACGATGCGAGATTATTCCGTTCAAAGTGAATATTATTTATTGTTCTAAGCCAAGCCAAGTGTTTACCCTATTCTTCTAGTCTTAGTGTATTTTCTATCTAATCATTTTTATAAATAACAGACCGAGAAGAAGATAATTCATTTGTTAATCTAGTCGTGGATACTAATTACAAGCTGTAAAAACTCTTACTAATTGACTTTTTTTTCTGATTGATTTATGCCCTTACGGCAACCCAGGGAAAACTTAATACAGATCCTAATAAATTCTACTGTGGATTAAAACTCTGCATTTAATAAAGTTGTATCTCTTTGCGTATTTTATTAGGTCATATATTTGTATGTGATATGGCTACTTTGCTTTTTACTCTTCTGCCCTGAAGTGTTTAAATTCTGTGATTTTACTCACGCTGTTACTTTAGTCAAATTAGAATATTAATCGTTTAATTGTTATGACGGCTATATTTTGTGTCCTTTCCAGTTTCTTTATGTTTTCTTCAGAAGTAAAAAAAAACATATAACCTAATATTAATATTGGTTTAACCCATCTTAAATATAAATATTCCTTACATTGCTTTTTTTTTTTGCTTTTGAAATAATGTAATAAGTATAGAGCATACATACATGTTTTTATGATGCCTTTGTATTTTGAGTTTTTAGTCTGTGAAACGTGTTTAAAATAAATCATATAAGTAGTTTTTTTTTATTTGTTTTAATTTTCATTATTTTTAAAAATGGTTATTTCATGGTTTGAAAGAGACATTTTGATTCTTATTTCTGTCATTTTTCGCCTGCATAAGGGATTTTTTTCAAGGCTGTTGGTGTTCGCAAGACCAGTAGTGAGTGCTTTTTTAAAAATTCATAACGTTTGAATTGCTATGCTGTTCTCTTCAAACTCCTATGGCCTTAGTGCAGTAGCACTAGCCTATCGCCCTGGCTGTTGCATCCTGGACAGTCCTTTTAAACTGTCTTCTGTTTGCCTATGGGTGGCACACCCTTTATGTAAGCGGGAAGCGCACCATCTAATGACGCATCGTTTTGAAGAGTAAGATATAACCATTTAGCTAATGCAAGTAGCGCTTCTGGACGCCTTCAAGTGAGAGTGTGGCGGAATAGAGCGCTCCGCCTGCTTACAACAATCAGTGTAGGCCAAGCAGTGGTTCTCAACCCAGAAGACGGAAAGAAAACGTAAACAGGCGCCTGGTGGGGACACTGCTTTGTCTGCGTTTGGTGTGGCAAAATGTGCAGGTTGCAGAGGGTTTGCCTAGTCATGGGAAACTTTCACCATTAACCTTTAAAATCAAAAACACGAAATATTTAAAAAAAACACGAACTATTCAAATCACGAACTATTTTTAAAAAAACACGAACTATTCAAGGCACAAACTTTTTAAAAACACGAACTATTTAAAACACGAACTATTTAAAAAAAACACGAACTATTAAAAAAACTTTTATTAAAAAAACACGAACTATTTTAAAAAAACACGAACTATTCAAAAAACTTTTATTTAAAAAACACGAACTATTAAAAAAACACGAACTATTTTAAAAAAACACGAACTATTCAAAAAACTTTTATTTAAAAAACACGAACTATTAAAAAAAACACAAACTATTCAAAAAACTTTTATTAAAAAAACACGAACTATTAAAAAAAACACGAACTATTTTTTAAAAAACACAAATATTTTATAAAAAAAAAAACGAACTATTTAAAAAAAAAAACACGAACTATTTTTAAAAAAACACGAACTATTAAAAAAACACGAACTATTTTTAAAAAAAACTCGAACTATTTAAAAAAAACACGAACTATTTTTTTTTAAAAACACGAACTATTTATAACAAAAACACGAACTATTAAAAAAAACACGAACTATTTAAAAAAAACGAACTATTACAAAAATCACGAACTATTTAAAAAAAAAACACCAACTATTTAAAAAAAAAAACACGAACTATTTTTAAAAAAAACACGAACTATTAAAAAAAAACACGAACTATTAAAAAAATCACGAACTATTTTTAAAAAACACGAACTATTTCAAAAAAACACGAACTATTTCAAAAAAACACGAAC
The DNA here is from genome assembly GCA_036873155.1 of Biomphalaria sudanica. Classification (NCBI taxonomy): domain Eukaryota; kingdom Metazoa; phylum Mollusca; class Gastropoda; family Planorbidae; genus Biomphalaria; species Biomphalaria sudanica. The sequence goes on from JAZGLO010004016.1 coordinate 3,352,958, forward strand.
TATTTATTAAAAAAACCACGAACTATTTATAAAAAAAAACACGAACTATTTTTAAAAAAACACGAACTATTTTTTAAAAAACACGAACTATTTAAAAAAAAACACGAACTATTTTTTAAAAAAAGCATGAACTATTTATATAAAAAAAAACACGAACTATTTTTAAAAAAAACACGAACTATTTTTTAAAAAAAACACGAACTGTTAAAAAAAACACGAACTATTTTAAAAAAACACGAACTATTTAAAAAAAAACACGAACTATTTTTAAAAAACACGAACTATTCAAAAAAACACGAACTATTCAAAAAAAACACGAACTATTCAAAAAACACGAACTATTCAAAAAAACACGAACTATTCAAAAAAAACACGAACTGTTTAAAAAAAACACGAACTATTAAAAAAACACGAACTATTGAAAAAAAAACACGAACTATTAAAAAAAACACGAACTATTTAAAAAAAAAAAACACGAACTTTAAAATACGAACTATTTTTAAAAAAACACGAACTTTTAAAAAAACACGAACTATTAAAAAAAACACGAACTATTAAAAAAAACACGAACTTTTAAAAAACACAAACTTTAAAAAACAACACGAACTATTCAAAAAAAACACGAACTGTTCAAAAAACACGAACTATTTAAAAAAAAAACAAAAACACGAACTATTAAAAAAAACACGGACTATTAAAAAAGCACGAACTATTTTAAAAAAACACGAACTATTAAAAAAACACGAACAATTTAAAAAAAAACACGAACTTTTAAAAAAAAACATGAACTATTTCGAAAAAACACGAAATATTTAAAAAAAACACGAACTATTTTTAAAAAAAACACGAACTATTTAAAAAAAACACGAACTATTTTTAAAAAAACACGAACTATTTAAAAAAAACACGAACTATTCAAAAAAATACGAACTATTTTAAAAAGACACGAACTGTTAAAAAAACACGAACTATTTTTAAAAAAACACGAACTATTTAAAAAAAAAACGAACTATTTTAAAAAACACGAACTATTTAAAAAAAAACACGAACTATTTTTTAAAAAAACACGAACTATTAAAAAAAACACGTACTGTTAAAAAAACACGAACTATTTAAAAAAAAACACGAACTATTTTTAAAAAAACACGGACTATTTAAAAAAAACACGAACTATTTTAAAAAAAACACGAACTATTTAAAAAAAACACGAACTATTTAAAAAAAACACGAACTGTTTAAAAAAAACACGAACTATTTTTAAAAAAAAACACGAACTATTTTAAAAAAACACGAACTATTTTTAAAAAAACACGAACTATTTAAAAAAAACACGAACTTTTAAAAAAAACACGAACTTTAAAAAAAAGACGAACTATTTTAAAAAAACACGAACTTTTCAAAGAACACACACTATTAAAAAAACACGAACTTTAAAAAAAAAAAACACGAACTTAAAAAACACGAACTATTCAAAAAAAAACACGAACTGTTTAAAAAAAACACGAACTATTAAAAAAAACACGAACTATTTAAAAAAAAACACGAACTATTTAAAAAAAACACGAACTATTAAAAAAAACACGAACTATTAAAAAAAAACACGAACTTTAAAAAAAAACACGGACTATTTTAAAAAACACGAACTTTAAAAAAAACACGAACTTTTAAAAGAACACACACTATTCAAAAAACACGAACTTTAAAAAAAACACGAACTTTAAAAAAAAACACGAACTATTTAAAACAAAAACACGAACTATTAAAAAAAAACACGAACTATTAAAAAAACACGAACTATCGAAAAAAAACACGAACTTTTAAAAAAACACGAACTATTTAAAAAAAACACGAACTTTAAAAAAACACGAACTATTTTTAAAAAAACACGAACTTTTAAAAAACACGAACTATTAAAAAAACACGAACTATTCAAAAAAACACGAACTTTTAAAAAACACAAACTTTAAAAAACAACACGAACTTCTCAAAAAAAACACGAACTGTTCAAAAAACACGAACTATTTAAAAAAAAAACAAAAACACGAACTATTAAAAAAAACACGGACTATTAAAAAAGCACGAACTATTTTAAAAAAACACGAACTATTAAAAAAAACACGAACAATTTAAAAAAAAACACAAACTTTTAAAAAAAAACATGAACTATTTCGAAAAAACACGAAATATTTAAAAAAAAACACGAACTATTTAAAAAAAAAACACGAACTATTTTTAAAAAAAACACGAACTATTTTTAAAAAAAAACACGAACTATTTTAAAAAAACACGAACTATTCAAAAAAATACGAACTATTTTAAAAAGACACGAACTGTTAAAAAAACACGAACTATTTTTAAAAAAACACGAACTATTATTAAAAAAAATGTACTATTTAAAAAAACACGAACTATTTAAAAAAAACACGAACTATTTTAAAAAAACACGAACTATTAAAAAAAAACACGAACTGCTAAAAAAACACGAACTATTTAAAAAAAACACGAACTATTTTTAAAAAAACACGGACTATTTAAAAAAAACACGAACTATTTAAAAAAAAACACGAACTATTTAAAAAAAACACAAACTATTTAAAAAAAACACGAACTGTTTAAAAAAAACACGAACTATTTTTTAAAAAAAACACGAACTATTTTAAAAAAACACGAACTATTTTTAAAAAAACACGAACTATTAAAAAAAAACACGAACTATTTAAAAAAAACACGAACTTTAAAAAAAAAACGAACTATTTTAAAAAAACACGAACTTTAAAAAAAAAAACGAACTTTTCAAAGAACACACACTATTAAAAAAACACGAACTTTAAAAAAAAAACACGAACTTAAAAAACACGAACTATTCAAAAAAAACACGAACTGTTTAAAAAAAACACGAACTATTTAAAAAAACACGAACTATTTTAAAAAAAACACGAACTATTTAAAAAAAACACGGACTATTTAAAAAAAACACGAACTATTAAAAAAAACACGAACTTTAAAAAAAAAACACGGACTATTTTAAAAAACACGAACTTTTAAAAAAACACGAACTTTTAAAAGAACACACACTATTCAAAAAACACGAACTTTAAAAAAAAACACGAACTTTAAAAAAAACACGAACTATTTAAAACAAAAACACGAACTATTTAAAAAAAACACGAACTATAAAAAAAAAACACGAACTGTTTTTAAAAAAAAACACGAACTTTTAAAAAAAACCACGGGCTATTAAAAAAAACACGAACTATTAAAAGAAACACGAACTATTTTTAAAAAAAACACGAACTATTAAAAAAAACACGAACTTTAAAAAAAAACACGAACTATTTAAAAAAAAAACACGAACTTTAAAAAAAACACGAACTATTCAAGATACACGAACTTTAAAAAAACACGAACTTTTAAAAAAAACACGAACTATTCAAAAAACACGAACTTTAAAAAAAAACACGAACTATTCAAAAAACACGAACTTTAAAAAAAACACAGATTGATGTGGTCACTGACTCAAAATCTGTACTACAGGCTTTGCAAAACCATGGACCATGGCTCCCCGATATCAACATTGTCATCATGGCCTCACACAACATAAAGTAGCGCTATGGAACCCCTGTAATAATGCAGTGGGTACCGAGTCACATAGGTGTGACTGCCAACACTATTGCAGACTCCTTGGCCCACCAGGGAGTGCAAATTCCACCATCTGAACAGGCTGTAAATTTTCATCATGCCCTGGCTATAATTCAAAAAACAGAAATGCAAAAAGTGGTTTGAGTGCTGTCCCAAAAAGCCAGTGGAGTCTGGAAGCCCATGAGGCGCCCTGACCGCATGTCCCCGTGGTGGAGGCTGTCCAGGCCTGAGCAAGCTATTATAGCACAGTGCAGGACAGGCCACTGTCCTGTTTGCTCATATTTCTCACGGCTATGGCCAAATTTCGATGCACGGTGCCCCCGCTGTGGGAAGAAGAGGAAACCGTGCCTCATATTCTGTTTGACTGCCCCAGACTTGCTAATCTCCGTCTCGACAGGTCTGGGAAACCAAAAATTCTCGACATGTATGCACTACGCAAGACAGCAGGCTTTCTGTCCAGGGCTTTTGCAAGAGAGGATTTAAGCCTCTCAAGCCCTCACTCAAATGGAGTTTGATGATGATGATGATAAGATACTATTATTGAATTAAGCTACCTTGCTTCATTGTGGTTAAGAATATTAATATAATCTTAATCCGATTCATTTCAGGACGTTTTAAAATAGATGAATTCAACGTGTCTCTTCTCATGAAATTTACTGTAGCAGTTTCTACCATATCTGAATCACAAAGTTAATGGCGTAGCAAGGTACCCGTGGGCCGTGATTTAGAATATATTGGTAGGCCCGCTCTCTCCTATAAGACGAATTTAGTAGAGACAAAAGATGAGTAATCAAAATGTATTGGTACATTTACCAAAAGACAGTCGCTTGCAAGGACTGTACTTTTTTTTAACTCAGCAATTATATAATTACATTTGATTCAGTTATGACTCCGTATAAGTATATAGTTCGTCCATCTTGGTTCGATGAGGATGTCATAAAAAGTCATTTGTTTGTAGAATTTCTTAACAGAATTAAACGACTTAAAGCTGTTTCAAATTAACAAACAAATGTTTAGTGAGTTATTTTATCCATTATACACATATACATTCCTGAAACACTTCTATGTGTAACATTTGTAAACATTGATACAGGCTATTTGCTAGATCTTTGTCCATTATAATAGATATAACAATTGTTTACTAATATTACATTTTCGTGGCCTTCTAAGTAGCGAATTCAGAAACTGCAGCTATTTATAAAATCTTAGCTTTTTTTAGCTCAATGTAAAGCTCAATGTAAAGAACACCAAGGGAAGTCATACTGCTATGCGTCATAGAAATTCTTAAATATTTTTGATCGATAAAAATTCAAAAGTTTGAAAGTAACCACTTTGCGGAAGAATCGATATTTGAGTTTCTGACTATTCATAACTAACCATATAGTCCTAATTTTTACTTCCTCTTTTTATCTGTGCAACAGATAGGTAGATTTTGTTAATCAAATTCTACCTATCTCTTTCTCTCCCCCCCCCCCCTTGATCTCGATTCCCACAAAAATGAGACATTTAGTGAACAAAATAAAAATGGCACGATCTGTCACCACAAACGCAGGATGAACCATAATCCATCACAACAGTCCTGACAATCAAGCCTTTGGCACAAATACTGTGGCTGACTATATATATATATATATAATCTAGCATTCTCTCTCAAAACTTCCTAAACCAATGTCAACAATATAACAATTTTTGCAGTTATTTGGTTTCTGAAAGTAACTAGGAATTCCCCAAAATTGCCAGACAACTTTTTTTTTCATGATTTAACATTTTATAATAATAACAGGACCGAATTTAATGGAGGGCAAGACAGGCTACTCCACAAGAGAAAGGCTGCCACAATATTGGTACAAGAAATCTCTGAATAACAACGGGTCAGAATTTTTTTTTCATATAAAAAGAACTATAATGTTAAAAAAATTTCTGTATCTTACGCATATAGTGTGCTCGTAATATATAAATACAACACAGGATTTACGGCAGTGCGTCAATTAAAGTTATTAACCTCCACAAACTCAATTTTTTTTCTTTCTAAAATATGCATATTAATGTTAATATAAACGAAGGAAAATTAATTAAATGTACTATCATCTGTTTTTTATTTTAGACATAAGTATTACTAATAATAAGAGGACTTTATTAAAGCTTTCGAAAAAGTGTAGGGGCCTCCACAAAAGTCATTCCCCGGGGCCTCCATTTAGTTAAATTCGGCTTTGAATAATAATAACAAATTATGTTTCATCTCTTGGACCACACAGCTTAATCATTTATAAGTTGTACACATTTGAACATTGGCATATTTAGTATTCGACACAATCAGATTTACACTGTAATAGATTCAGTTTCACATGATTGACTGAGTCGCTTTGCACTTTGTTCAACATCGAATTCTGTATTGATCAAATTCTATCAATTTTAGATCTCAATTTACAACTGTCTCTTATTCAAATCATTGAGTTTCAAATGTACTCTATGAAAATCAGACTGACTGATTTATCTAAATTAAGTTGAAATTTATGACTTTCGTGATGATACGCCAGAGTACATTGGATACAAGCAGGGTCGCCGCTACCTATTGTGCAATGTGTTCATTGCACGCAGGCGGCCGACTTTAGGGGGCGACCAAATCATTATTCCAAGGTTACTTTTTTTAAAAATATTATTTATAAAAAACAATTAAATATTTTAAATAAATTATAATTATTCCATTATTCTTTGAAAATATAAACGATATTCGTGCATAAGAAATTATTTTGAAAACTAGAACAAATAAAGTATAGCAGCGGCCGAAGGATTCCCACGGGTTTTTCCAAAAGCGCCTACTCATTTCTAGCATTAAATTTTCGCGGGTTGTTCGGAATTTTTGTTTTGAGTCCAATGGCCCGCCCTGTAAGAAGATCTATTACTGGTAAATTTAAAAAACATTATCATTAGGGGAGGGGGGGGGGCGTTAGTTCCTCTCATATGGAGGGGGGAGAGCGCAACGTCCTGACAAAAAGGGGTGTTGTGGAGTGTGTGTGTTTCCTGAGCGTCGTTAAGAAGAGGTGAAGTGATTGATTGGTTGGTTACACAGTGACGATGAAATCAACGTACCTAGTACAAATTTGAGACGATCTTAAGACATGAACGAGTAGAGACTTTATCTAGATTTTGTTTAAATCTCAGTTTATTTCATTACTATTAGATCTATATCTCATCTCAAGTTAAATCGTGAATAAAAGCAGTTATATTAAGTTTTTGTTCACAAAGTTAGTTGAAGTTATTCAAAGTTTATTTATCAAAAAAATATATAACGCCTTTATCGGTTCAGTTGTACTAGTTGTTTGGAGCTACAAGCCAACAACCGACCAACAACAAGGAGGGGCGGAAAATAAAAATTCAGACCCGTTGCCGACTTGAGCGGAAACCTGCGGCATCTTCAACTCTATCTCCAGGAATAACTTTTTACAACACTTAAAACTTATGTAGGCAACACAATTTCCGAAAAAACAACAACAAAAAAACAACAACAAAACAACAACAACAACAACAACAAAAAAAAAACAAAAAAAAAACAAAAAAAAAAAAAACAACAACAAAACAACAACAACAAAACAACAACAACAAAAAAAACAACAACAACAAAACAACAATAACAAAAAAAAACAAAAAAAAACAACAACAAAACAACAACAACAACAACAAAACAACAACAACAAAACAACAACAACAACAAAACAACAACAACAACAAAACAACAACAACAAAACAACAACGTTTGAGTGAACTTTCATGGCATCACTTTGGATTCTATACACACAACAGTGTTCAATTCATATACATGAAAAATAAAACCTACAAAATTATGACTAAGTTTGTTTTTTTTTATTACATTCTTTAAAAACTCAAGGGCCTCACAGTCGAGGCCTACATCGCTCCTCTGGGCTCTAACTTCTATTGTGGGCTTAACGAAAATGTTATCTAGGGAGTCGCCACCCGGGATTGTGACAAACACTGCCTTACTCTGTATTTTTACAAGTCATTGCTTAAGTGACTTGTACTTAGGATTATTTACTTTCTTTAAACTCAAGAAAAATATTCAGCGCTCAGTTGATTCATTTGTTGGATAAATTTATAGGCAACTCTGAACCCGTGTATGACAGATGATTGTGGATACAATGCACATCTCTACAAAATACAACCGTGATGATTATCATGTAAGTGTACAGAACGTTGAAAAAGTTCCACTGTCAATGGCTTTTGTATTTCGAGCTTTTTTTTTCGGATTTTGCTTTATTTTACAATAACAAACAAGTTAATATATAGACCATATAACACTGTTGAGTAGGCAAAGTTATCGAGAAATGGTATGTAGATCATGATCATTTCCGCTGTAATATACCTACCGCAGCGATTCAATTATAAATTCATCGTCGCAAAGGAGCATAAGCTAGTCGTCTGAAGTTTATCACAAAAACAATAATAAGATGTCAGATTTCTATAGGCACCTATGTCCGATATTGTTCCTAGTGCATGATTCATGATTCATAGTTGTACTTGAGGGGTACAACAACTGTGCGAATATAAAAGGGAAAAATTAAATGGCCTATAAAAATGGAATTTTAATCCAATGCCACTTTTTTAACAGTGTCCAGCTTAGTCTTAATGAATTTCAATCGCTCAGTTGTCTCTAAGGTCCCTGGTTCATACCCTGCCGCTGCCATCCCCCGTCGTCCTGCTGGAGGTGTGGACTAGCGAGTAATCTACTCTGAAGGAACATCCGAAACTTGTAAAGCAAAAAAAAAAACCCCAACATTTTACAAATTTAAGTTCAAAACTAAATCTAGCACAGATATCATCTGTCTCAATTGAAGTCTAAATGTTATTTCAAATACAGGCTGCTTTTTCTGTTGTTGTTTTTTTTTTCAAAAGAGTTGAAATTATTATTTTTATTATTATGTTAGAAACGAACGTGTAGTCATTCTCTGGCGCTAACTAACTGATGTATACTTTTCGCACGAGTATTAATTCTCTGGCACTGCCAGGGTCGAGTTTCGCTAAAGAGAAACCAAATTCATCGTAGTCCCTTTAACAGTTTCCACTGAGGAATTTTCTGGTGATGAGGCAGGTCTGCAGCAGTGCCGCCCTCTGACAGGCAACGAGGATGTTCCTAGGAATGTTAAGGGTCTCTTGCAGGTGTCTGTGAGGTCAGTTGTTATTATCCTCTCGGTTGATATAACAATGGGGTATATTGTTATTTTGGACAATTTCCATAGACGCTTAATCACCAAGCCTATGTTCCCATATTTTCTATGTTTTTCTATCTCAGTTTTTCTTAAATTATGAGACAGTGGTACGGCGATTATTATTATTATAACGCCAGCGAATTCTTAATAATAATAATTATAGTAGTAAAAATAATTGTTAGACTTATTAAAATAGGAATTCTATAAACATAAATTAATAAAATATTTTTGTAAAGTTATCACAAAAAAGAAACTATTTACAAACCTTCGGACTCCATGATATCTTGACGCACGCTTAACGGAATGACAGAAGCAAAAAAATTGCGGGAAAACCTAGAATGAACAAAATTTTATTTCCAAGAATATGTTTATGACACATGTTTTATCCTTGTTTCAGTTTTCAAATCTTCAGGCCTTATTTAAAGAAAAAGGAGGACAATTAATTGGATATGTCAGGCTCGTTTTCGAGATCCGCTTACAGGTTCCAGGTTTTTGCCAATGTTTTACGGATTAAGAATTTGTAAGCTGATAAGAGGAATAATAAAAACCTTACAAAATGAAGCAAGCTTGACAAAATATATTAAATCAACCTTTACTTGGATGTTATAGGAAAGACAAATAATGCCTCAGACATTTTCAAAAAAACGTAATCGAACCACAAAAAAAACACCTCTTCAAATTGTTTTTTTTTTAGAGATCCTATTAGAGCATGGAATGGGTTGCCTGAGTTATCCGGGAAAACAGTGACTTGGCAGAATTTAAGTCACTGGTTAACATGCATGACTGAATGCATGAAGCATAGGACGTAATCATTTTCTTTTTTTTTTTTTGAAGTAACGTCTGTATTATATAAGATAAGATAAGATAAGATTTAATAACAGGTCGAATTTTTGTATTTTTACGTTCACTGCAAGTGGGAGAATTAGTGATAGGGGAGTAGTGAATAAATGTTTCACGGTGTGTTCCTGGCTAAGTACGTCCTGTCACATTGTTTCACGGTGTGTTCCTGGCTAAATACTTCCTGTCACATTGTTTCACGTTGTGTTCCTGGCTAAGTACTTCCTGTCACATTGTTTCACGGTGTGTTCCTGGCTAAGTACGTCCTGTCACATTGTTTCACGGTGTGTTCCTGGCTAAGTACTTCCTGTCACATATTTCACGGTGTGTTCCTGACGAGAGACTTGCGTTGTACGTTCTCTAATGACATCTGATACACGCGGATTCGGCGGTACCGTAATTATAGTTCAAACCCCTTGAAGAAACAATGCAGTGACACAGTGTTGATATACTTAAAGCCTTCAAACTCAACCATGAGGCAATATACATACAGCTCATGTATAAAATAAATACAGGATACGGTAATAAACAAACAAAACGTTTTTACTTTAAACTAGTCATAATAAGGTCAGCATAAGGACCCATGCATTTGCGGAGTTGAAAGAAAGCCCCAACAAATATGTCACTATGCACACACACTTCCCAGAGTGTCATTTCAGAATTTGGCTCATACAGGCGGATGGAGGTAAGCTTCCGTGGGCTTAGAATTCCAACAAGAGTCTTACGCAGAACTCTCTGGATAATTACGTAGAGGTACACAATTGGCTTAAAAAAAATTTTTTCTTTACTCTAAAATAATAAAAAATAGTATTAGACGCATCTGACATAAAACACTTGGACCATTTCATGTTGTTGACTGAAGATTCAAACTTCTACAAACATAAGCCCGGGTTAGTTATTATAGATTTTGGGGAGGAGCACCTTTTTTCCGCTGTCGCCAAAAAAAAATGTAAATATGACTTTTGATATACGGTTATCCTCCATACCGAATAGGCTAGCTCCTAAATCCTCGGACTCGAAAACAATACCTTATAATGGTAATATTTCTATCGCCAGAGACAGTGGTAACAAATCTTTTGACAGCCCACTTTTTGCCTAGAGTATATTTGCTGTAAGATTGCACTGCAGTGCGCTCCAAATGCAGAGTGGTGTGAAAGTGTCGTTGAATGGAAGTGACGTTAACAAATTGGATGATTTTGTTGACACGAATATCGGTAATTATTATTTGTGTTATCTTTTTAGAATTGAAATATAAATTCCAGGCCACCATTTGTGAATGAACGTAGCAATAGATTTAAATCTAGAATAACGATGCAAATACCCCTTTGAAACTGCACAGCCCTATTCATTCTTTGGTTTGCGCGTGTGTGCAGATGAAAAAAGAGAGAAGCCAGCTTTTTCTGAAGGATCTAGATCTAGATCTAGATCTAAACGATTTGTGTACAAAATCAAGGATATAGTCAATATAGACTAGAAAAATAGATCTAAAATCTAGATCTAGAACCTAAGTTTATAATTTTAAATAGAATATGGTGTTTATTGATAGTTTAAACCACTTCTTATATTCTGTGACCCCTGGTCCCTCATTTAAAATATTAAGTAAAGGATAACTTCTACAATAGGTCATTGAGATTGTTGGTAAACAGATGGCGTGAGCGATACAAGATTCTATCCACTTCTAGACTATCTAATGGTAGACTTTGTCACTGCGTTGCTTGAGGAGATAGACTCGTGTTGCGTCTTATTCATCGTGACTTGCGGATTCGGAGGTGCCGTTGATCTAAGGCATACACAACTAAGATACAATAAAATAGCAGAGTGTATATAATTTTCTAGAGTTTCATTCTTTTAACCTCGAACTTGAAACAATAAATATATACTGGATGGCTGCCTGGTAGTGCGGTTTGCGCGCTGGACTGTCGTTCAGATTTATCGATGGTCCCGGGTTCAAACCCTGCCCGATCCCATTCCCCCGTCGTCCTGCGGGAGGTTTGGACTAGGAAGTAATTATCTTCAACTCTGAAGGAACATCCGAAACATGTAAAACATTTTAACAAACATACACAGTAAATATAATTCAGATACAGTTTTTATATGATTTGATTAGATACAGTATGCTATGATATTAATGACGTTGTTTTTGAAGTAACGTCTGTATCATATAAGATAAGATAAGATAATGATGAGCAAATAAAACTAGCCAACTCTTCACTATAAACTACTGACTTCTAGCTCTCACTCTCTTGAGTCCTAACTCTAACTAACCCTGACTGCAACTGACTCAATATTTCAATTCCCTTTCATATAATCTCGTCACCAGGCCTCTATAATCTTCCTCCCACGCTCACGCTATCTTTAACCTTGGCCTTTCGTTTACAGCCTTTTTGTGACCTCACTTAACACCCGCACATGGATCGTCTGATCATACGAAGTCACATTCTTGCGACTAGCTATGAACTTGTAGACTGCCTACAAGTCTTATGTCAAGTTTTATGTCTAAAACGAGAACATTATTATTATAGCTTTTATATAGCGCTACTTTCACGCGTATAGCATGCTCAGAGCGCTTTTGGTCCAATCTCATTTGTGGACCAGTAGGGGGAGGGGGTATCTAGGAGTTGGTTTTCCGTGCTGCCTTTAGGCGCTCAGTAAACATCGACTTTCTTGGCTCTTACACAGTCAAAATCTTTGGACCATGTGGTAGTGTTTGCAGTTTTGATGCGGAGACCGTGGCAGTCTGTGAAGCCTTAAAAGTCATTGACTCTCAACTTGGCGAGAGACATTTGAGGGCAACACAGATTGTTGTGGTCACTGACTCAAAATCTGTACTACAGGCTTTGCAAAGCCCCGGACCATGGCCCCCCAATGTCAACACTGTCATCGTGGCTTCACATAACATTAAACAACGCTATGGCACCCCTGTAATAATGCAGTGAGTACCGAGTCACATAGGTGTGACTGGCAACACAATGGACCTCATTCACCAATCGTAAACAAACAACATTTAGCCACGTGGTGCTCTATCTCTTCTATATAATTTAAGATCTCATGTTTAATGATGGTTGTCACGTGACAGTTTTTCCATTGTTTTATTAATAAGATCACGTGACTAAATGTTGTTTGTTTACGATTGGTGAATGAGGTCCATTGCAGACTCTTTGGCCCACCAGGGAGGGCAAATTCCACCAACTGAACAGGCTGTAAGCTTTCATCAAGCCCTGGCTATAATACAAAAAACAGAAATGGAAAAGTGGTTTGAGTGCTGGGACAAGTCCCAAAAAACCCGTGGAGTCTGGGAGCGCATGAGACGCCCTGACCGCACTTCCCCGTGGTGGAGGCTGTCCAGGCCTGAGCAAGCAAGCACAGTGCAGGACAGGCCACTGTCCTGTTGGCTCATATTCCCCGCTGCGGGGAAGAAGAGGAAACCGTTCCTCATATTCTGTTGGACTGCCCCAGACTTGCTGATCTCCGTCTCGACAGGTCTGGGAAACCAAAAATTCTCGACCTGTATGGCGACATTTATGCACTACGCAAGACATCAGGCTTTCTGTCCAGGGCTTTTGCAAGAGAGGTTTTGAGCCTCTCAAGTCCTCACTCTAATGGAGTTTGATGATGATGATGATGATGATAACCTTCCACCCAGGCGCACGCTATCTTCAACCTTGGCCTTTCGTTTCCCGCCTTTTTTGCGACCTCACTTAACTCACGCACATGGATCGTCTGATCATACGAAGTCACATTCTTGCGACTAGCCATGAACTTGTAGACTGCCTACAAGCTTAAGCGTGAAAGACTTAAATATAGATATAATGTGTTACTTTTATTTAATTTTTTTTTCGCGTTTTAAATGCTTTTTGATTCGCTTTCATTGTTTGTGTTGAAATTCACTTTTGTTTTTCAACTCAACATTTTCAACATCTTCATTTAGTAAGATGTAGTCTTTACGTGTAGACGGTTGCATCTACTGTACCACACTATCAGTCTAATGCTAATAATAAATACGAGCCGACCCGCGGCGTAGCATTCGCCACTATTTAGTGACGGATGAACGTTTCCTGAAAGACACAGTTGTTCAAAATGGATGGGAGGGCGCGGGTGCGGACGGGAGGAAGGTTAGAGAGTCGGCGTGCGTGCGTGGTGTCCCGCATGGTTGGTCGACGTAGAGAATTACACACATATATATATATATATACAGATAGATTGAACCAGATTTGTGCATCTCGTTTCAATGCAAAGATCATTTGTGGAAACTTCTGACCCACAAATTTAGACACCCACACACCCACTCACTAAATGCATAATATAATATTGGTAAGTTAGGTTTCTAAACGCCAATCAGCCGGTCGCCCCAATTTCCCAGAAAACCGCCGCTTTTAATGGGAAACCCCAAAGCAGTATTTAGTCCGATACAATAGATTAATAATGCTACGGAAGAATTAACGAATAATTCACGTACACACACACACACCTCGATAACTTCTCAAATATCCATTATACTTCTATCTGCATATCATCCATCTATTATCATGCCACAATATGCAAATGTAAATCATGTCATCACGCTCACAATCCCGCACTTAGGAAGTTTAAAAAAAAAACAACAACAAAGGAAGCTGTCCTTCACGTATCCCTTACTCTGTTGAACCGTTGGGGATCCACATATGATCATTCGACCGTCTATGTCCCTTCCTTTAGTATTTTGAGTATTTTACCTTGGAAAGCATTTCTTTCTTTTTCTTTGTTTGATGTTGTCTTTCCGTTGACTGCCTCTTTTTCTGGCACTGTCTTTGCGGAGCTTGTGATGTGGCCATTTTAGTTTGCGCTTTTTGACAGTGGTCAGCAGGTCATCGTGAGGCCAAAGCGCGGTTGTGATCCTGCTTCTAATCTCTTCCTTTGTGGTGCGGGAAGCCATCCATTGCTACTCAAATGAACAACAGGCCTGCTGCTTGGCCAGTTGGTTACTGTTTTTATATGCTTTGATTTGTTCTGATGTTTCTTTCTATTAAAGTTGTAAAACTATCAAAACTAAAATAAGTAAGAAACAGAAACAACAGGAAAAGTAAATAAAAAGGGGGGTAATACGGAGAGCAGAAGGTTGATAATGGGGGAGGCATGAGTCGTTAGATTCGCAAACAGATTCGCGAACACTACACCATTAAAACAAAGAATGTTACATAAATTGATTTAATTTACTTTTAAGAACTCGTCTTAATGTTTATGTATCTATCAAGGGGCTCGAGTTCCAATCCAGACTTGAGTTTGAATTCTGAATCAAGCTGAGTTGTGTTTTATCTGCCTAATAGCAGCACGGAAACCTTCTCTCAGAGACAACCCCCTTACCCCCTCCCACACACACACAGTTGGACAAAAGCACATTCAGCATGCTCTATCATAAAAGAAGTTTTATACGAAAGCAATTATTTTTTCATTTCAAGAAACTAAAGGGGACATTTTAAAATATTTTATATCAGTAAATATATTTTTATTAATGATACGAAAGATTAAAAAAAAAAGTTCTTTGAGATTAATGCGCACGCACTTGGTACTTGGTTTTGCTAGTACGTTTATTTAAATCACTTAGGTCTATACTATATAGTTTACTTCTTGTCTTCCTGAGTTGGCAGTCATTGGCAGAGCACTTATCCTTGTGGCACTCTTGAGTTGACAGTCATTGGCAGAGCACTTATCCTTGTGGCACTCTTGAGTTGACAATCATTGACAGAGCACTTATCCTTGTGGCACTCCTGAGTTGACAGTCATTGGCAAATCACCGATCATTTTGGCACTGAGTTGGCACAACACTGATCCTAGTAAGTGGCACTCATTAACTCATATTTTTTTTTATTAATTAAAAAAAAAAACTTTATGATAAAAGATGTTTTAAGCTAGGAAATCATGTCTCCATGGACCAGAAAGGCCAAATTTCATACCTCAAAATCTTAACTTAGTATAAATATGTCATGTATGTTGTCGGTGTTTAAAAAAATTAGCGTTTTATAAATACAGCACAAAATCATGTATTAAAAAAGGTGAAGGTAATAAGGAATTGAAGACAAACATATGAAAGAGTATGTCATGGGTATGTTTGCTCGGATGTCTAAAATGAGAACATAATCATTATATACCTTTTATATAGCGTTACTTTCACGCGTATAGCATGCTCAGAGCGCTTTTGGTCCAATCTCTTTTATGGACCAGTGGGGGGGGGGGGGAGGCCGTATCTAGGAGTTGGTTTTCCGTGCTGCCTTTAGGCGCTCAGTAAAAAACACAACTCTACCAGAGTCGGGTGTCGAACCTCGAGCCAAGCCAAGCCAAGTTCAAGCGCCTCTCGACCACGCTTCCCACATGACTGTGTTTTTGTTTAAATGCATTTTTAGAGACCGTATCCAATAATAGGATTGTCTGAAATTGTTTGTAATGAAATGAGATCATCCAGTGATCTTTAATGGTAAGAGTCAAATTTAGTATAAAAGAAATAATGTCACTTACTGCAATTATAAATTATAATTTGTTGGTCTTCACAGAACAAATATGGTCATCAAACGAGAAATGGCCTACGGCATTGTCCAAGGACTGGGTGACATCTGGAAGTGTCAAGAACTGCAAGACTTTACTGTCACACTTGGTGATACCCAATATGGCTGTCATCGACTTCTTCTCGCAGCCTGTTCCATATATTTTAGAGGACTTTTTAGATCCGGGATGAAAGAAACGGAATCAAATTGTGTGACTGTAGAAGACGTCTCAAGTGAAACGTTTGAGTTGATTCTGGAGGCTCTCTACACTGGCCATAGTGTGTTGACAAATGACAATGTCACTGACATCTGGAAGGCTGCTCATCGTTTACAGATAGAGTTTTTAGTCAAAGAATGTGAAAATTTTGTCATAAAAACCATGTCCCTAGAAAACTATATTGATTATTTTAAAGTTGGCAGGTTGTTTAACTCCAATGCTGTGGTGGATGTTGCGTGGATGTTTATGCTTAAAAATTTCACCTCATTTTCAAAGGAACATTTTTTCCTTGAACTCCCGTTGTCGGATGTTCTAAAACTGGTAGAGAGTCAGAGTTTAGTTGCAAAGTCTGAAGATAACGTCATAAAAGCAATTATGAAATGGATTGAGTTTGCCCCAAACAGTGAAGGTCTTCCTAGTTCAATAGTACAAGATGTGGCCATGGAAGATGCTCGTTGCTTGTTTTCAGAAGAAAGGAATGACATCAAGAATGTAAACGTTTCCACTGACAACAGTTCCGTAGGCATTCTCACTGGCTCTAGATCAATGGATCTGTTTGCTCTGATGTCTAGAGCGAGAACATGTCTTGCTAGTCATGAATGCCTGGAGATGATGCTCGGACATCCACTGGTCACCAGCGACAAACAGACCAGAGATCTCATCACACAAGCCCTGCTTTATCAACTTCAGATTGGCAAAAGAAACGGTCAATGGCCTACATCCGCTATACATCGAAATAGCAGTTTTTATGAAAATGTTGCCATAACTGCTGAGCTTTTACCCACCAGCACTCAGATAAAAGTATTTTCATTTACAAGAAATAAATGGTTTTCTACAAAGATCAAAAGTTTTCCCGAAACTGAAGTGTTTCGTCTGGCAGCAGTCGACAAGTCTATGTATTCTCTCTGCGTCACTCTAAAAAGTCAGTGGGACAATGATGATGAACCATATCGATTGTCATTGTTTCAGTTAATGCACAATGCCTGGTCGGAAAAACAATTTCATTTGCGAATACCTCCTTTATGCAGGTACTTTTTCACAGCAGTAAATGATTACATGTACTTGTTAAACAGTGATTTGAGAACCATTTGGCGACTTGATCCAAAGTCGACATTAAGTGTCCAGTTGGCTAATATTCCAGATGATCAACCAATTAGCCATGTAACAACTTATGAAAATCTTATTCTTGTGTTCTACTCTGTGTCTGTGAAAGGGGAAGCTGAGACTGCTATTGATTACTATGATACTTCAAAAAACACTTGGGCCAGATTTAACAATCTCGAGGGTCCAGCTAATGGAATGACAAGTTTTAAAGATGACCTGTCCACTTACCTCTTGCAGTCCACTGGTGATGTCTGGAAGCTGATCAAGACACCATCTAACCAACTTGATTTCGAACACGTAACCAAACTTTGGAGTTGTGACTGGTCAGTTCTTTGTGGTGCGGTCACTTATATGGATAAACTTTACATCTATGGCGTCAAATGTGAAGCACTTAGAGATGACCCAACACTACGAAAGTCTTTACCTGGTGTTTTCAGTAACATCAGTTATATTGAAAGTGAGTCAAATTATGCATCTATGTTTTTACCCTTCATAGTGAACCGTAGACTATTAGATTAGAGTGACTGCACTAAGATAGTTATATAATATAATGTGTACAAATAGTTATATTTTATAATGTGTACAAATAGTTGTATAATATAATGTGTATAAATAGTTATATTTTATAATGTGTACAAATAGTTATATAATATAATGTGTACACATAGTTATATAAGTGTACAAATAGTTATATAATATAAACGTACAAATAGTTATATAAGTGTACAAATAGTTATATAATATAATGTGTACAAATAGTTGTATAATATAATGTGTACAAATAGTTATATAATATAAATAATTAAAAATTATTTTCGTGCACATTTTTTGCAAGGTCTGTCTGTCTGTTTGAGCGGATATTTCAACATGCTTTTCTTCAACTTTCTAAGCTAGGATCAAACAGAAATTTCGCACAATTATTGACTTATAGTAGATTACAATACATGAAGTAATAAAACACAATTACAAAAAACTTTTTAAATTAGTGGGTCATTAAATAGTTTTTCTTTCTTTAGAAATATGGTAGTAAATCTTGCAGTATTGAGATGTATGGCAGTAAATATGTAGTTCTTCCCATTATAGAAGCTCTTATTATTTTAAAGTATTATTTATGTTTCGCTTGTAAACAAGAGAACATAAAAATACTTTCAAAAAACAAAAAGCTTATACGAAGTATAATTGTATCAATTAGTTCGTATCAGTCAATTTGTAATAGATCAAGGCGAACAACAAGAAATCTGTGCGATTAATAATATTTTTACCAATTGTTTTTGATCAGCTCTATTGGCAATATTCCATGATCCTATCACTTGTCTGGACTAGTTGGGAATGTGGGGGGTGGGGGGAAACAAGTAAGGAACACCTGGGTGGATTTAACCGTAATTAGTTTTTAAAAGTCTGTCAAATGGCTGTGTGAAGCGTCTAGTGTGGTAGCTTGACCTGTTGCCACCGCTGGCTAGCATCTGTGAAAGGGGAGCAGTTTTGTAAGTCTCTCTTGCCAGTACATAGCCTCTCCACAGCAAGTCCTTTGCAGTACCTCCTCGTGGTGGCAGATGGAAACTGAGGCTGCGAAGCCTCAGGCTAAACTGCAAGGGTCTCGGAGGAGGTTTGGCCCCAAGATGTGAGGCAGGCATGGCCCGTCGGCGTGCGGACACGCCCTGTTGCCCACAAACCAAACCCCTAGCTATAGGTCAATAGCCGCACTGCCTTGTGTGTGTGTCCCTGTAAGGTCTAAGGCTAAGGGAGTAAACCCTAACAGAAAATCCGGTCCTGGAGCCCCGTAGGCGGGGGGACAGTAGTAAGACTACTGCTCTCTGGCAAACTCCTGCAGCCACCTGTCCCCAAATTGTGATGGCTCGCCATCCCTTTGGACCCGGTCAGTATGGAAGAGAGGCGTGTGCTGACGTGTGGGCAGCCCAGCACTCGCAAATTCACCGCCCAGGCTTTCCCCCAGCAATGGAGAGGTCACTCCATCTCTGACAGTAATGTCTTTGGAAAAACACGGAGAGTGGTAGTTACCGGTTATAAGTTCCTAGCTGATTGGCGTAAGCTGGAACGCCAGGGACCACTCTTGACGGTAGGAGGGGCTTTTTAGCCTCACTGGATAGCTACTGCCTGCCTTAAGCCGAGCAGCCCTCGGACAGTAAAGTGCTATCCCGCCACAGCTTGCCGCACCACTGGGTGCTTGGTGCTAAGACAAAATCAAAAAGCAAGCTGCTCACCCGCACCTGCAAATACAATCAAAAGAAAACCCTCAACATTAATGCGTTTAGCAAGCTGGAACATACGGACAATGTGTCCTGGCTTTAATACTGACCCTGAACTAGTCACAGACATGCGTCAAACAGCTATCATCGACAGAGAACTCAGCAGACTAAACATTGATGTGGCCTGCCTGCAAGAAACCAGACTGGCAGACAGCGGATCTCTCACAGAAAGCAACTATACATTCTACTGGCAAGGAAAACCAGAACAAAGCCCTAGAATACATGGCGTCGGCTTCGCAATAAGAAACAGTCTCGTCCCCTGCATCGCGATGTTTCCCATTGGCAATGAAAGAGTATCACACATGAAATTTGCATCACCGCAAGGCAAAGTTAATATAATCTGTGCTTACTCACCAACCCTTGCTGCACCGGAAGAGGACAAAGACAGATTCTATCAAGCTCTAGAGGACGTAATTAAAAGTATTCCAAAATCCGAGCACCTCTATATAAATGGAGACCTTAATGCCCGTGTTGGTCGTGGAAATGATGCATGGCCACAATGCTTGGGACCTCATGGTGTTGGCAAAATCAATGACAATGGCCAAAGGCTGCTCGAGTTTTGTAGCTCTCATGAACTGTGTGTAACAAATACATTCTTCTCTGGCAAGGAACGCCATAAAGTCTCTTGGCAGCACCCACGCTCAAAAAGGTGGCACCAGCTTGACCTCTGCATCACCCGAAGGATGGATCTGAAAAGTGTCATCCACACCCGTTCATACCATAGTGCGGACTGCAACTCAGACCATTCACTAGTGCTAAGCAAAATCAAACTACTTCTCAAGAAGGCTTATACTTCCACTCAACCCAGAACTAGGCGAATTAACGTCAACCATGTAGGTGACCCAGAGAAGTGTGCACTCTTTGGCGAGCTTTTGAACAGTTCAATCCCCTCGTTAAATAATGAAGAAGACATCTCTATCAGATGGGAGAAATTAAGAGATGTAATCTACAGTTCGGCAATCACCGCCTTTGGGCCTCAAAAACACAAAAATGTAGACTGGTTTGAGGCGAATCTAGCACAAATGGAACCCTGCATCGAGAAAAAGCGATCTGCACACCTCGCTCTCAAGACAAAGCCAAGTCCAAGATCTTTGGAGGCCTTCAAAAGTGCTAATAAAGAGGCGAAACAAATGGCTAGAAAATGTGCTAACAACTTTTGGAGGGATACCTGCAACAGAATCCAAGACAGTCTCCACTCAGGAAATAGCAAAGCTCTATTTGATGGCATTAAAGCGGCCCTGGGTCCAACAGTGTCTAAGCCTGCCCCCCTTCTATCCAAATCAGGAGAAAAAATTACAGATCAAACCAAGCAGCTAGAACGTTGGACAGAACACTACCTCGAAGTCTATGCCACACAGAACACAGTAGACGATGTCGCCCTGGCTTCTCTACCAGATCTTCCAGTACTGGAATGCCTAGATGATCTTCCGAGCCTCAGTGACCTTAAAAAAGCAATTAACTGCATAAAAAATAGAAAATCTCCTGGGAGTGATGGTATCCCAGTGGAAGTAGTGAAAGTCAACGAATCACTCCTGCTCCCTGAACTCTATATTCTCCTCTGCCGCTGTTGGGAAACAGGTCATGTCCCACAGGACATGCGTGACGCAACTATAGTCACAATATACAAGAACAAAGGGGATCGGAGTGACTGCAACAATTACAGGGGTATCTCTCTCCTCAGTATAGTGGGCAAGATCTTTGCTAGAGTGGCACTATCTAGGCTGCAAGTGATAGCTTCTAGAGTCTACCCAGAGTCGCAGTGTGGATTCAGGAGTGGTAGATCCACTGTAGACATGATATCTTCTCTACGACTACTGCAGGAGAAATTCAGAGAGAGAGACAGACCCCTTTACATCGTTTTTGTTGATCTGACTAAAGCTTTTGACATGGTCAGCAGAAGTGGCCTTTTCAAACTCCTGAGGAAAATAGGTTGCCCTCCCAAACTACTACAGTTCATTGAGTGTTTTCACAAGGAAACTAAATGCACTGTCAAATTCAATGGAGCCCAATCAGCACCTTTTGAGGTCTGCAGTGGTGTCAAGCAGGGATGTGTGCTCGCACCTACTCTGTTTGGCATATTCTTCTCCTGTCTACTGCATTATGCGTACAACGACATAAACGAAGGTGTGTTTCTCCATACAAGATCCTCTGGAAAACTATTTAATGTTTCAAGGCTGCGGGCAAAAACCAAGGTTAAGAAGCTACTCGTCAGGGAACTTCTGTATGCTGATGATGCAGCTATTGTGGCTGATTCTGATATTCAGCTACAGTGCCTGGTTGACAAATTATCTGCTGCTTGCCAGAAGTTCGGCTTAAACATCAGTCAAAGCAAGACTAAGATACTTGTCCAAAACACAAACACTGCACCTCAAGTAAGCATTAATGGCCAACCACTAGAAATTGTTGATCACTTTTGTTACCTTGGCTCCATCATATCCAACAACACTCTACTGGATAAAGACATAAACAACAGGATAGCCAAGGCAATGGCCACCATGTCACGGCTGCAGAAAAGAGTCTGGGACAACATATTGCTGACTAACAGTACTAAAGCCCTAGTCTACCGGACCTGTGTGTTGAGCACCTTGCTGTACGGAAGTGAAACATGGTCAACCTACTCATGGCAGGAAAAAAAGCTGAATGTTTTCCACCTCCGATGCCTAAGGCGGATCTTTAAAATAAGGTGGCAAGATAAGATAACCAATGAGGAAGTGCTACAAAGAGCAGGGTGCCAGGACATCCGCTCTGTTATCAGCAGCAGACGCCTTGGCTGGCTTGGCCACGTTCGTAGAATGCCAGAAGGTCGACTTCCACAGGACATCCTGTATGGCGATCTGATAGAAGGCAGGAGAGCCGCTGGTCGCCCACTTTTACGTTATACGGATGTATGCAAACGCGACATGAAGCTTTTCAAAATCGACACTGGCAACTGGGAAGAGGTGGCACTGGACAGATCCTCATGGAGAGAGAGCATAAAGGAAGGGTCAAAGATTGCAGATGCCATACACAACAGAAGCAGAAAGAAGGGTGAAAATGCAACGGCGCCTGGTGATTATATATGCCCAACCTGCGATCGCAGCTGTGTATCAAGGATTGGCCTCTTTAGTCACACAAGAAGTTGCAAAGGGAAAAGATCGTCTCTCGAGACGTAAAATGCCACAGTTTTTAAAAGCATTAACAAAACAAAAAAAAAGGAGGAACGACCTGAATTCGAACTCGTGGCTCACGCAAAATTTCAGCTTGATCCGAGATTGAGAGTCGGAGAAATAACAAGTACAAACTTTTTTACCAGACAGACAGACAGACAGTGCGTTGATATAAGCTTTGTAAAAAGAGTGGACTATATTGAAGTACATAAAGTATGAACAAGTCCCCAATAAACGGATAAAAAGAATGTGGCATATATTTTTGTTAGGATTTATATTCATGATACTTATGGAACATTTTCTCCTACGAAATGTATGTGCGTAACATTGATAGTATAACATCTTCAATGTAATACATGATCTTAGCAACGGGAAATATTTCGGTTCAATATTCAGTACTTATTCTGTTGTCGGGGTTCCCACACTGTGAATTACGGACCTCTCACTTTTCCGTAAAAATGTGAATTTTATTAACTTGATCTCGTGCACATGAAGGCAGATATAAATATAAGATACTAGTATTTCATTTGATAAGATACCACTCTGTTTTTTAAACCTTGAAATGTAAAATCTAATGTCGCAAACTTGTTGTTACATCCTTTCTTTGTTACAGCTTGTTTTCATTGGGAAATCAAACTAAATTCTAAATTTAACATCCTTGGGACAAAACAAACTAAAAAAAATAATTAAAAAAATACTTTTTAAAAAAAAGCTTATATTAAGTGTATCAATTAGTTTGGATCAATCATGAAATTAAATTTGTAATAAGCCTCAAATCTATAAAGGGGAATAATTCAGCATATACCACTACTTCAGTCAAGTACTATTTCCCTTGTTTTGAGATGCCAAACAAACTAATTTAATGCAAATAATTAATGAACTACTTGGTTAATATTTTGTATTCTTGTGTTGCCTGGCAAAAGAAATAATTTTTGCGAAATTTCAGCTCGATCCGAGATTTTGTGTTTGTGGTAGAAATAACATGTACAAACTTTTGGCCAGACAGACAGACACACAGACAGACAGAATGAGTTGATATCAGCTTTGTAAAAACAAGGCGCTATATTCCCATTTAAATAACAACATTGCTCATGGAAGAATGTTTTTGTATCACTTTATTTAGCCTTTATTATCATTACAATGCCTTGACACAGAAGACAAAAATGTGATGAGCCTAAAAAATCCTTCGAAATTAAATTAAAAACTGTGTCGTTACTGGAAAGCAAAATATCAAAACAAGGCAAAAATTAGGTCTAATTAGATGTCATTATAATCGAACAAATTTAACAATGGATATGCTCTGCAGATGAAGTGGCGTTCATAGCCAGATACTAATCTAAAAAGTAAGTATTTAGAATTGGTCACTACATGTTACTTTGTTGTTAACTATGTCTCTATAAAATGTAGGTAAAAAAAAAAAAGTCCTACATCACAAAAAGACATACATTCAGAATCGCAAACATTTCAAAAGCATCAATAGATGCAATGTAATCAATTAGTATATCAAGTATAAGGCCAGCATAGGCTCAGTTCATTTTTCTGTGAAAAACAGCGTCGAATAATTTGTCCTGGTTAGGATCTTGTTTGCTGTGCGAATCCAACACTATTTCCCTCCACCAGTCTAAACTAGCCAAGGGACATTACACAAGGGACATTACACAAGGGACATTACACAGGGGACATTACACAAGGGACATTACAATTATCAAGATAGGCGTACACAAGACCTTTTACTACTTCAAATAATGTATTTATCAAAGAATGAGGCTTATCTTGTCTCACTATCTGTCTTTTACTTATCACTAATCAACCTTCTCTAAGCTCTAGCTAACTTTTTCTTGTACGCCTTTTCTGCCTGTCTACGCCACCACTTTTACCGTCGCTAAAAAAATCAATACACAATATATTTATCTACAAAACTAACACACTCTCTAACTAATTAGGTCACTACAAATTCTCTAAAATAGTGAGAAACAACGCCAAGTGAGTCTTTGAAATTGTATTACTTTATACAAAACAAGCTCTTGGCTTAAATATGAATGTCCATGGGCGGGGTCGCCTCTGAGTTTATGTGATAACACAAACTTTGCTTTTAATCTAGTTTAATTTTTATTGTTGCAAGTTCATATTTCAAAGGGTAATAACTATCTTCCATTATTTACAGTGATTCCCCTTTAACAGCTATTGTCTTTTTTTTTTTTTGTTCAATCGATCGTTTAGCTTTTCTTGAGAGATAAGTTTTATTTTGTGACGCATGGTAAGAAAAGATGTTTTACTTTGTCTGCTCATTTACGCTAAACATTTTCTGCTTAAGATCATTGGTATAAAAGTTGAACTGTCAGTCGATTCACTTTCCATGTAGATTATTTTTTTAAACCAACCTTTTAAGAATGTCCGCAGCTGTGGGTCATCATTACGTGTTTCAGACTTGACACCATAAATATAGAGTTTATCCATGAAAGTGACCGCTCCATCAAGTGGCCAGTCACAACTCCAGAGTTTGGCCACGTGCTCAAAATCCACAACGTCTGACTGAGACTTTACTATTTTCCAGACATCTCCGTTGGATTGCAAAAGATAAGTGGACTGGTCATCTTTGAAACTTGTCATTCCTTTGGCTGGACCTTCAAGATTGTTGAGTCTTGACCAGGTGTCTTGTAACGTGTCGTAGCAATAAACTTGAGTTTCATCAACACCTTCAAAAGAATTTGAAATCATTACCAGAATAAAATTTTCATAGCAAGTCAAGTGACATATTGGCTGGTCGTCTGGTAAATCAGTTTTGCAAACTACACTTCCGGATGTTGGTTGCAGTCTCCAAATTTTCTTTTTTTTACTTTGAATAATATAAATACACTCATTTACCGCTGCTACATAGAATTTTGAATAGCTCAATGACAGAGAAACATTTAAATTTGACCAATCGTTTCCTGTTAACTTCAAAACTGACATTAAACCTACATCTTCTTTTTGATTTTGCTCTTTGGTGAGAAAAAAGTAATACAAAGAGTTGTCAATCACACAAAAATCTTTATAATCTCGATTTTTTAAATGTCCAATTTTGGTATTCAGCCATTTCTTTCTTGAAAATGAGAAAACTTGTACTTGTTTTCCATTATCGTCTGTTCGTACGGTTGTCAAGGCAATGTTTTCAAAGGCACTGTTGTTTCTATGTATTGCTGCTGTTAGCCATTGTCCGTTTCTCTTACCAATTTGAAGCTGGTAGAATAAAGCTTGGGTCACAATATCGTGTGCGACTCTATTTTCTCTGACCAACGGTTGACTCATCAGCATTTCCAAACAGTCATGACTTGCCAGACATGTTCTCACGTGAGAGATCAAAATACCTAGATTTGTTTCTTTGCTTACTGAGATGTTTTGTTTGTGAAATCTAGATAGCGTTTTGTCAGAGCGAGTTTCTGTATCTGGAGTATTGGGTTTCGCAGCATCTATTTCATTAATAGCTGTTTCAACTTGCAAGCTTCCTTGACTGATCTCTGAACTATTGTTGATATCGTCACTGTATTTTTTTTTCAAACTCACTAAAGTTAAATCACTAAGTCTTCTGTAGTCGTGATTTATTTCACCCTGGTTCTCTAGATTAGACTTGCACTCTGTCCATTTTAAAATCGCTTTAATGACATCATTTTCCGAATTCACCTCTAAATGTTGACTTTTTACTAAATTTAAGACATCACTTAAAGGCAATTCAAGAAAAAAAGTTGTTGTGAAAAAGGAATTTGCATTTTTAATAATAAAAGACCAAACTGTTTTTGAGACAGTCTCAGAATTTAGAAATCTGCTTGTTTGAAAGTAATCAATATAATTCTCCAATGACAAAGACTTAATGACAAAGTTCTCACACTCTGTTATTAGGAATAGTATCTGAAGTTGATGAGCTGCCCTCCAGATGTCAATGACATTTTCTTTTGTCAAAACACCATGACCAGTGTAGAGAGTCTCTAGGATTAAGTCAAAAGTTTCACTTGAGATGTCTTCTAGAGTCATACAATTTAATTCCGTTTCTTTCATACCGGATCTAAAAAGTCCTCTGAAAAACCCAGAACAAGCTGCCAGAAGAAACTTATGACATCCAAACTTTGTTCCTCTAAGTGTGACAGTGAAATCTTGCAGTTCCTCACATTTCCAGAAGTCACTCAAACCTTGAACAATGCCGTGTGCTACTTCTCGTTTGATCACCATTTTATGAAGTCTGAAAACAAGAAAATGAAAGACAAAAAAAATAACAAGCTCATTCTTTTTTTTTATTCTTCAATAGTCAATAATTGTCACATTTAAAATTTAAATTCACATATTGTTATCAATGAACTTGCGGCGCAGATAATGGCCAACGTGCAGGACAAGAGCGACTAACTTCAGCGTGTTTCTGGAATGTGCGTGTGTCGGAGTGTGGAGTGTTCTGGAATGTGCGTGTGTCCGAGTGTGGAGTGTTCCAAAATGTGCGCGTGTCGGAGTGTGGAGTGTTCCAGAATGTGCGTGTGTCGGAGTGTGAAGTTTTCCAGAATGTGCGTGTGTTGGAGTGTGAAGTTTTCCATAATGTGCGTGTGTCGGAGTGTGAAGTTTTCCAGAATGTGCGCGTGTTGGAGTGTGGAGTGTTCCAGAATGTGCGTGTGTCGAAGTGTGAAGTGTTCCGGAATGTCAGTGTGTCGGAGTGTGAAGTGTTCCAGAATGTGCGTGTGTCGGAGTGTGAAGTTTTCCAGAATGTGCGCGTGTCGCAGTGTGGAGTGTTCCAGAATGTGCGCGTGTCGGAGTGTGGAGTGTTCCAGAATGTGAGTGTGTCGGAGTGTGAAGTGTTCCGGAATGTGAGTGTGTCGGAGTGTGGAGTGTTCCGGGATGGACTTTCGAGAAGCTCGTTATGTTTCTGCTAATGTCCAGAAACTTTTGTGGACCTAATCTAGGTATGTGAGAGAAAAAACATGCAGCTCGGAAGAGTTCAGTACAACTTGGTACTGTTAAGTACAGTCCAGTGCAGAGACTTGGTACTGTTAAGTACAGTCCAGTGCAGAGACTTGGTACTGTTAAGTACAGTCCAGTGCAGAGACTTGGTACTGTTAAGTACAGTCCAGTGCAGAGACTTGGTACTGTTAAGTACAGTCCAGTGCAGAGACTTGGTACTGTTAAGTACAGTCCAGTGCAGAGACTTGGTACTGTTAAGTACAGTCCAGTGCAGAGACTTGGTACTGTTAAGTACAGTCCAGTGCAGAGACTTGGTACTGTTAAGTACAGTCCAGTGCAGAGAAATGGGAGAAGTACTGAAACTGTAGAAGGTGGGTGGACAGAAAAATATAGAGGGGCAGATCTTACAGAGAAAGTTAAGATGGATTGATTACACCCTTAGAAAAGATACCAACAACAGAGCTAGACAGGCCTTAGAGTGGAACCCCCAGGGAACAAGACGTAGAGGAAGACCAAAAAGAACATGGCGACGCAGTGTACTAGATGAAGCCGAGAGGACAGGAAAGAGCTGAGAAGCCATTAATAAACTAGCAAGAGACCGTGGAGAGTAGCGTGTTTGTACTGAGGCCCTTATGTTTTGTGGCCGTTTAATGAGGTCTAGGAGATTTTATATTTAACCAACACCTGTAGAAGTGCAACACTAGCAGGCACACAGCTAAGTTTTAGGCAACGAATACAGTAAGTATAGTTATGTACAGAGGTTTATGTACAGAATTACAATGGGGTGGAAGTTTGACAGAGGGCTGACAAATGAACACGAGCTGGTATGGACATGTATCATTATAAGATGTTATAGCCAACTGGTCTGAGTGTCATTAGGTCCTGTGCTACAGAGTCAGGTGCTGCCGTGAATGACTGGTACGGCTGGTGCTGTAGTTGTCTGCTGGTGGGCTGGCGAGTCCAGGCTGTGGGCAGACCAACTGTGTGTAGGGGCAGGAATCAGCTGCGGCTACTGACAGCTAAGCCAGTGACGGGTCCTGGCAAGCTGTCTCAGTGTTGACTTAGACTTCTGGATAGGAGGGCAGAGTACCTAAGGATACAAAGGCATCAATTCAAAGGAAAAGGGGGGAAATGTGTGTAGAGCTCAGAGACAAGAGATTGGTCCTCTCTCGCTATGTTCAATGAGGAACGCAAAGGAAAGAGGTTGATCATTCTTTCTTCTTTTTTTTTTGTTACATCCTGGAAATATTAGGCCACACATCTCTAAATAAGTTTATTTAACTAACAAAAAAAACGACAGTTTTATGTACATTTTAAGTGTGCATCAACAACCGTGAATATCCATAATTTTAATGAGATAGGTGGCGTTTTATATTTATGTTTATTAAATTTCAGCGAAGATTTTAAGTACGAGACAATTAGTTAAAATTGTTAAAATATTTGTTAGGGAAACAAATCTTACCTTCTCAAAACAGCTATCACGCAAAAAACTTTATTTAATAACACGGCTTAGCGCTACATACTAAAAACACCATTGTAACAGACTTATTTTTCTGTTATAAAAATGTCAGCGTTTCATGGCTAGCAAACCTGTCAAACCAGATATCAATAGATAGATTCAAGTCAAATCAACAATTCCTAGAAGTTTCTCTCCATATTTTCAAGCTTTAGTTTCGTTTCGGCAAATAAATAACCATCGGAGTGACCAGGCGTTTCCTTTAGGTTTAAAAAAAATAAATATTCTATACCAAGGGCTCTCAACCTGTGGCTCGCGACTCCGTTAGGAGTTTGCAGGCTTCAACTAAGACCAAAAGAAGCATTTTTTTTTTTAAAGTGTTAAACTTGATATTTCCACATTTTGTTGTTGTCAAAGGGTAGCCCAGATAACTGTTGTAGAAAAATGAATCAGAATGATTTCTAACATTTTTATTGTCACAGAATAAATAGTTTTACAGTTTAAATCATAGATATTATTTCTATGGTGAAATTTGCGCATGTCATGAGGTATTTGAAAATCATTTTCGTTTAAATTTAATTGTTTCGCCATTGTTTTAAAGTCCTTGTTATTGAAGGTAATAGTTTCATTATGGAATTACTCATAACAAAAGGGATCTCAAACGAAGAACGTAAATAAAAGACATGTCTTTTTTCATTTAATTATAAGCAGAAATATATTTAATTTAATTCATAAAGTTTGTGCAATGCTAATCAGATATAACATTATGATTACGATTTTAAAACAATATCCAAAGCGCAGTTACTTGAGAATATTATTTTAGGGTTGGCGTCGCCGCATGGTGGGGAATAGTAAAATGGGGTCGCTAGGCTAAAAAGGTTGAGAACCGTTGCACTATACGGAATTGGTTAAAAAATGAAAGAATATTAAAATGGCATGTGCAATATTATTGAAATAGACTCAGTTTTCATTATAATACAATGAAATAAGAAAAATGTATATATTGTTACGATCTTCTCTACGAGGCCTTCTGCAAACACTGCCCAACAACACAACACATCTAAAACATCAACTTGACAACAAGAGCTTTAAGTAACAAAGTGGCGATTTAATGGCAAATAGGGCCTACATCAAAACCCAATACAACACAATTGGCTACATCAAATTCAAATGCTTTCTTGTACAATAGAACTGCCTACTAAACACTACAAGTCTTTCTCTGTCTACTTCTAGACTCGTACAGCTACATTCTCAAGGACTCACAAGGTACCATGACACAGCCTTGCTGTCCTGGACTCAACTGTCTATTGTTACTCACTGTCGCTAGTCAGTGAAGTCTCTCGATCACATGACCACAACATGGGTCATATTTGCGTGAACTAGCAGTACTGTCCCTTGTCTATCGACAGCCGTTGACCTGTGTGATTGGCCTGAGTCGTGTGTATCAGTAGGCCGTACACACATTAACCCTTTCAGTCCGCCACTGGAGTTACTACCATATGTCTGATCTACTATGCCCTATAGATCGCAACGTCTGAACTTTACTTAACTATACCTAAACAAATTCAACGGTCAAATCCCAAGCTTTACCTTTTGTACTATACAATTCACAAGACGAAAACGAAAGTAAAACTTGTTTCCAGGAATGAATTATTAACATATGAACAAGGCAGTTCGTAGCATTAGCGTAATACGAATGCTAGAGCGAGTTATGGTTCCTACTAGGTGGTTACGTTTTTGCATAGTTCTGATACCAGGTATTATTATATTGTTTTTTTTCAATCATTTGTATCTTGTCTTCTAAAACAAAAAAGGCTGGAGAAGTATTTTTTCAACACGAACTCTTTTAGACCAAATTTTATGATGTCGAGTTATTAAGAACAAACTCAGAAATATCAGCATGAACCTTTAAAGTTTAAAATTCCACTCTGAGCAAATAGATAGTTATATAGAATGTGGCGTAACGCGGTGGTTGAGTGTTAAAAGCGCTTGGCTTCCGAACGGGGTCCCGGGTTCGAATCCTGGTGAAGACTGGGATTTTAAATTTCGGGATCTTTGGGCGCCTATCAGTCACCAAGCTCTAATGGGTACCTGACATTTGTTGGTGAAAAGTAAAGGCGGTTGGTCGTTGTGCTGGCCACACGGCGCACTCGTGAACCGTGGGCCACAGAAACAGATGACCTTGACATCATCTGCAGCGGGTGCATGGAATTTTTGGTTTCAATTTTTTTTTTTGCGCCAACCATCTCCCCTTTTTCAAGAAACAGTACATTGTAATAAAAAAAATAGAATGCACTCAATTATAAGAATATAATACAAATAGGCCAATATAGTTAATATCAATATGTGTCTGCATTATTTATCCTCAAATGCTAAAAATAAAATTGAAACTTTCAATGGAAACCTTTGCACAACGTCAAGTTTTACACGTCAGAGTAGACCCAAAAAAAATTTTCATATTTTCAATGGCCTTAAGACACGGCTAGCAAATCGTCATTCGACCCCCCAAGGGGGTCGCCTTCAACAGGTTGAGAACCCCTGCTCCATTGCATAGTGAAGGGATATTTTTATTCTGATGAAAGAAAAGCCTGGCGTGATATAGCTTACGAAGGCGGCCGTCGTCTGTGTGTGTGTGAAAAAAGGGAAGAAGTGAGTGGGAAAGCATTAACTCGCTTTGTTTTTAAAATCAAAACCTGTAAAGGTATTTTAGCAACGAAACAAACGAAGTATTTATTTTTTTTTGGACTTGATTTTGTTGTCTTCATAAATCAAATTCAATACATGAACAATAGGCCAACATATGTTGATGGTTTGATGAAAGCTGCAGGGTGTTTTATAAAGAGAGAAAAAAAAAGTATATATTAAGTAACTTACCACTCACTAACATACCACTCATTTATCACGACATCTCTTAAACTATCGTACGTATCCGCCTTAAAATACGTACCCAGGTTCCTTTTGAACGGTTTTTGACAGAATCACAACCTTGGAACCGCTATTCGTAAAAAAACGCAAGCATTGTATTCTATTTTCGGTATTCCCCAAAACGGACACACCTATACAATAAAGTAGAAAGTAATGTGTATGTATGTCGCGCATAGAAATCAAAACCGTTTGACCAATGTTGATAAAACTAGGCATAAATGTTCCTTGGGTACTAGCTGGAACCGTAACATATGAATTGTAGCCCTAAAACAAACTTAAGACCCCCCAAAAACAAGCTACCCAACTCTATGAAAGTGGTACTAATTCATAAATCTAGGCCATGTTTAGATCCAAAGGATCTAGATCTAGATCTAATTTTTAAAACTACACCTTGCACAGATATTTTTTATTTTTTTTTTGACACATGAAAATACAAAATATAGTCTATTGATTTCATTATTTCATAAAATTAATCTTCAAATTTAACATACATCTAAATCCAATCCACTAGATTAGTAAACACAAACTAAGGTCCGCAGGCCGCGGGTAATGTCCGGCTAGTTCTACATATAAAGCATAAATAAAAAATAATTAAAAAATCACAATTTCCGTATTTTTAAAGATTTTTTTTTTCCTTTTTGTTGTTGGCGGGTGTGTGTGTGGGGGGGGGGGGGGGGGGAGTGGAGCGGATAAATAAAAGTGCTGCTAAAATTCACGGGCTCTAAATATAAGTGCGTGTATGTGGCGGGGGCACATTATGAAGCGGGTCCTTCCAAATCAAGTCCAAAGTCTTACGATGCGCAGGTAAAAAAAAACAAAATGGGGGTTCCAGAGAGAGAGAGAGAGAGAGAAAGAAGGAGAGAGAGAGAAGGAAATAAAGAGCAGGCCGTTAAAGTTCATAGTAACGGACACACGAATTCACAGGCTAAAAAAGTATGTTAGGTTGATTGTTCAAATATGACCCGTTTATTTATTTTTTTTAAAAAGCCATAGTAAACAGTAGAAAGCTTATAAACAAAAATCAATGGGCGTAGCCGGTGCGTACTGCTAGTATATATATATATATTGTTTCAAGTTCTAGTTTTAAAAGAATTAAAACTCAAAAAAAATTACACTGTGTCATTTACAGCGGTACAAAAACTCGTTCGTACCTCACTCGGCCAGACTCTATCAACGCCACTCGTTGATCAGGAAACATGAAAAGGACCAAGATGCCTGTGTGTAGTCTCTGATTGAACTCTTTTATGTTGTGTCTGTTCTATTTATGTGTGTGTTTCTGTTGTGTTGTCTTTATATGAGAAAAAGTGTCCTTGCAATCACAACACATTTCCATAAGGATCAATAAAGCAGTCTTAGTCTTAGTCTTAGTCTTAGTAATGTTTGACTGATACCAACGGCATGTCAGATGATATGGAGAAGATACACGTTTTATCTCTACACCCAACGCCTTGACTAATGCTCTAGAGATTAGGCTTTTATATTATTTTTTGTTACTTATACATTTTTATTTTACTTACGAATATTTTTTGTTTGTCACACGAAGAAATAGCTAACCTTAAATAAAACCTTAATAAATCTTACCTCGGAGAAGAGCTTCTACACATAAAATGGACTATGACTAATGTATACACGGATATTATAGCGGAGTTGCCTTACATACATTACCCGAAACTCGTAGTGCATTCAAAGTTTCATTTTAGATTTAGGTCATGTTTTATTTTGGTCTTCCGTTAGGCAAGCTTTTGCTTTGTCATCCATTTTACGCATGAATACATTTAAATACAATAGCTACCCGTCTTGTAGTTTCGTATTTCTTTCTATCGAAGACTATTAAAAGCAGTTTAAAAAAATGGATTCCAATAACAAGACCCAAGTAATACACTAATTTGGAAAATGTGTACAAACATTTGTAATGCATACACTTATCTTTTTTTTTTTTATGAAGACCTCATTTAGATTTTTGGTCTGAGAGATCTAGCTACTTAAAATTCTTAATGATATTTAAAGAATAAAACACTGGGGATACTTTTATTTAAAGACAATACCTCCTTCATACATCTTGTAGGGCGATTATTTTTCTCTTAATAAATAATGAATGCTAGATTTTTTTTAAAAATACAAAAATACAAAACAAAGCCTATATTAAGGGTAGCTGTATCAATTCGTTTGGATCTGTCATGTCATTCACTTTGTCACAGATCTAGACTCTAATAAATCTGTCCGATTGCAAATATTTTTACCAATTAATTTTGTTTAGCGCAATTTCATGTTGTTAGCTTTCTCAATAAGCTCTGATCCTATCAGTTGTCTGGACCAGTTGGGAAGGGGGAGAAAGACGTGGGGGGATGGCTTTTTTTTTTTAAATGTGTTTATAAATTAATAATAAAAAAAAAGGGTGAGCAACCTGACTTTGAGCTCGAGGACTTAGGCCTCCTTGATACACTAATCACTATATCAGCGTATTGCTCAAAGTATAAATGGACTTATTCAATTTATACCACATTATCAGTCAAGTACAATATCTTTCCCTTGTTCGAGATACCATAGAAAATAATTAATTACCAATAGTTAAATAGTTTATTTGACATGTATCGAACGCGCTTTACAAACCTTATGCAAAACTGTATGGTGCCACTGTGAAACCAACAGTTATATATATATAAGCTTACACAGACCCGAGTTCAACTTCTTACCTACGTGGAACACAACATGGCTATTACGCGAGACCTAAAAACTGTTGTTAAATGTTGCTGGTTCCTTAAATTAGTGTGGGATGAATACTCTATAGTTGGACGCGTTGAAGTTAGGACTAATCGGGGATTTCCTTAGTCACGTGAGTCACATTAAAAAACTGAGAACGGGCCTGACTTAAGCATAGAACAAGACGTGTTTTTAGGGCTAGCCACGTTGGACTGAGCCCTTCTTTCCAAATAAATAGTTTGTGTTTTAAACGGCTCTGTTTTGATCGTCAATTGTTTGTTCTGGTTTGTTACACCGTAATCGAGTTCTATAAAATATGTACTGACTAACAACATTATGACTGTGAAATTTGCAATTCTGTGGGGGCTTATTGTACAATCAGGCGACATTGCTTTTCTTTGGTCAATCTTTGTCCATTATTCCTGTTTTTTTTTATTTTCTTTTATGTTTGTGACGAGGACGTTTGCACCTCATTTTATAGAATTTTATGTATCATTTTTTCCCCCAAAACTTTTATGACAATAATAATATATCTTTGTTGTTATGGGGGAACTTCGTTTTCGACTTAAGACTTTTTAGACTTCAATCCTTCTGCGCCGTACGGCGTTTTGGGTGGCAAGCTGTCTTCATAGAGATCTGTCACTGGCGACACCTGCTTTTAAAAGTTGGGCCAGATTACCGCATTGGTTCAGGGTTCTTACGTTCCATGTGCTATTATTCTAAGGGTCAACTTCTTTGCATTGAAGGGCTTGCCATGTATGGGGCATAATAATAATAATAATAATAATAATAATAATATATATATATACATATATAAATATATCATTTTAATGTACATTCATATAACAGTTTCAATCAAGCATTATATGTAAAATACATTTTAGGTGCATGTAAGACATTGTAAGATGCATTTTATTCAATAATTTGGATTGCTATTGTATGAAAAGAGTTCCAAATTTGTGGGATTGTTGACATTCATCTTCTCTACCATCCTCTTTAGCTACCGAAACAATAAAATGCATTCCTTTTTTTTCTCTTAGACTTTAAAGACTTATTTACAAATGTAAAGTCCCGACTTATTAAAAATGTATTTTTGTACTGACTCCTTGAGGGCACTAGAAATACGGTTTCATAAAATATCTGGCTAAATTCTTAAGTACAGGGCTAGCCCATCACAGGGCCAGGTAAACCTGTATCAATAACGTATATTTTCAAACAAGAATACAAAAGACATTTTAAAAAAGAGAAAAATTATTTACATAATAGAGAAAAACTATCACAAAATTTTAATGTCATTGCATTAATACCGGAATCATGTCATGAAAGCTTACCTGGCAAGAGGAACGGAAGTTGAATCATGTCATGAAAGCTTACCTGGCAAGAGGAACGGAAGTTGAATCATGTCATGAAAGCTTACCTGGCAAGAGGAACGGAAGTTGAATCATGTCATGAAAGCTTACCTGGCAAGAGGAACGGAAGTTGAATCATGTCATGATAGCTTACCTGGCAAGAGGAACGGAAGTTGAATCATGTCATGAAAGCTTACCTGGCAAGAGGAACGGAAGTTGAATCATGTCATGAAAGCTTACCTGGCAAGAGGAACGGAAGTTGAATCATGTCATGAAAGCTTACCTGGCAAGAGGAACGGAAGTTGAATCATGTCATGAAAGCTTACCTGGCAAGAGGAACGGAAGTTGAATCATGTCATGATAGCTTACCTGGCAAGAGGAACGGAAGTTGAATCATGTCATGAAAGCTTACCTGGCAAGAGGAACGGAAGTTGAATCATGCCATGAAAGCTTACCTGGCATGATTAACGGAAGTTGAATCATGTCATGAAAGCTTACCTGGCAAGAGGAACGGAAGTTGAATCATGTCATGATAGCTTACCTGGCAAGAGGAACGGAAGTTGAATCATGTCATGAAAGCTTACCTGGCAAGAGGAACGGAAGTTGAATCATGTCATGAAAGCTTATATGGCAAGAGGAACGGATGTTGAATCATGTCATGAAAGCTTACCTGGCAAGAGGAACGGAAGTTGTAAAAGATATTAAAAAAAAGAATATTCTTTAATAGTTTACAATGTCATCTTGGTTAGAAACCAGCCGTTGATCATTCTATGAATCAAGCACACTGTCTGCAGGTGATCTTATATATTGCTACTTCTGTCTCGGAAGACAATGGTGAGTCATTGGCTTTGGTTTCGTCTTGAGATGGGGCAGAATCAGGAGAGGCTAATAAAGCCAATTCTGAAGCAGCAGAGTTCGCCACAGTTCGTGCATGAATATGCATCTGTCCTAGGGCTAGCTGACAGGGCATTTTTCTTTTTATTTCTCTTGACTGATGCAGCTTCGTTTCTTTTGCACTAGGCAAAGTTCGTACCAGCACGTACAGTCGGTCTCTATACTGTCCGGTTTTGGGCTATCTTCTCCCACATTATTCCCACATACTTTGCTCGATGCCCGTGGTTCTAATGTTTCGCTTGCAGACATCTCTGTAGGTTAGTCTTGGGCGGCCCTTCTATCTGATGCATTTTAAAGCCATGGTATACGTAAAAATACAAGGCTTTAAAGTGGAAGTAAAAGTAGGCCTATATTCTGCTTAGAAAAATTTTAGTGACGAATGTATCTACACTATACATTGTCGATTTAATGTCAATGGTATAAATGTTGAAAGCACTGTGTCCTCACTCTCCATGTAAACTATTTTGTTGAAAAGGAAATCTAAAGATGTTTGTTTTTGGGAATCTTGTTTTAAAGCATCAGACTTGACTCCATAAATGTAGAGTTCATCTCTAAAAAGGACCGCTCCGTGAAGTGTCCAGTCACAATTCCAAAGTTTGGCCAAATATTTGAATTCTACATCATTAGACAGTATCTCAATTAAAAATAGATTCCCATTGGTCAGTAGGAGATAAGTTGAATCGGATTCTTTAAAACTAATCATACCTATAGCAGGGCTATTTAAATCATCAAGTCTTTTCCAAGTGTTTTGTGACGTGTCAAAACAACTAACAGCTGCTTTGTCCTTTTCACCTGTCATGATATAAAACACAAGGATAAATTGGTCACAGTTTGTCACGTGACATATCGACGATGTGTAAGGTAAATTAGTCTTTCGACTAGACGTTTTGGCTGTTGGATCCATCTGCCAGACCTGACGGCTTGTGGATGAAAGTATATAAATGAAAGCGTCAGCCACGACAACAGACGATTCGGGTGGTACTTTGAATGAGACATTAACCTCTGACCAAGCGCCATTTGTAAGTTCGAAAATCTGTTTGGTGCTGTGAGAGGTTGATTCCGAGAAATCAGTTGTGATTTGAACAGTTGCAATTGTTTCACCAAGAGCATATAGAGATTTATCGATAGCAACAAAATTAACTCTCGACTTGCTAAACAAATCAGGAAGTTGAAGCCATTGCTGTGTTGAAAACGAAAATGCTTTCATTTTTATAGTCTCTTCAGTTTGGCGTATAGCTACAGCAGAGTTAACATAGTTGCTATTACTTCTGTAGATAGCCCCACGTGGCCAATAGCCATGGTGCTTTCGTACTTGCAACTGGTAAAATAAAGCATCGATTATAATGTCTGTGGCTATTTTGGTTTTATTTACCAGTGGGTGACTGATCAGCATTTTCAAACACTTTGGACTCAATAAACAAGTTCTTGTATTAGACAACAGATCAGGAAGCTGTTCTACTCTCTCGTCATCATATAAACCCTTAGTTTTATTCTTGTATAGATTTTGAGCTTCTAATGCTTTAAAACTAGTATAGTCCGTTTTGATTCTTTTCTCACCAGAACTCTGGCACATACATTCCTTGTCTGAATCTTCAGAAGTTTCATCTTGCTGGCGTGGTCTAAATTCCACCCACTTCAACAAGGCAAGAACTACGTCATCTTCTGAAGTTGTTTCAAGATCTTGACTTTGAATCAGTCTCAAAACATCCGGAACTTGCAGCTCTAAATATTTGGTCGTTTGGAAGAAAGCGTTTGCGTTTTTCAGAATAAAGGGCCAAATAATGTCTATGCCTTTGTGAGATTCAAAAAAGCTGCGAACAATGTAATTGTCCAGAGACAATGTTGCTAGAGCGAATTCCTCACATTCTTTAATTAGAAATGGTATCTGTAACTGATGAGCAGCTTTCCAGATGTCAATGACATTGTCATTTGTCAAAACACCATGACCAGTGTACAGAGTCTCCAGGATCAACTCAAAAGTTTCACTTGAGATGTCTTCTACAGTCACACACTTTAGTTCCGTTTCTTTCATTCCGGATCTAAACAGTCCTCTAAAAAACCCAGAACAAGCTGCCAGAAGAAACCTGTGACACCCAAACTTTGTCGTAGCAAGCGTGACAGTAAAATCTTGCAGTTCTTCACATTTCCAGAAGTCACTTAAACCTTGGACAATACCATAGGCTACTTCTCGTTTGATCACCATGGCTTAACAACCTGGAAAATTACGTTTGAAAAATAAAAAATTATCAATGATTTTTCTGCAACAAACAAAATGCATATGTGATTACCTCAAGGTTAGTTATAAACTCTACTTAACACAAGTATTTAGTTGAAGTTAAAACAATGCTTTAAAAAAACGAACAATCTAAAAATGAACAGGCTAAAGCCTTAGATTGAAGTTAAAAATGTGTACAATGCACTTGTGATTTATTCTAAAATGGGTTAGTTTGCTGGAAAAAATACAAACAAACGCTATTCATAAATGTTCGTGGTAAGTTCCTCTCTCAGACCATGTAGTCTCTAGGGCAAATGATATAAAGGTCATCTGTTTCTATGGTCCACGGTTATCGATGATGCCATGCGGCCAGCACAACAATCTTTACTTTTCCCCAACTTATATCAGGTACCCATTACTGCAGGGTGGACTCAGAGGCACCCTAAGGATCCCGAAGTTAAAAATCCCAGGATTCGAACACGGGACCCTCCGGTTCGGAAGCCAAGTGTTTTACACTCAACCACAGCGCCTCCTGCTATTGGTAAGACTATGTAGAAAATGTGGCGAAGAAATCACACATCGGCTATTTTTCTTATAAAAATTTAACAGCTTTAAACTTCCAAGAACAGCTTGACTAATTTTTCAGTGTGACAATACTAAATCTGATAAAATATGTAATAACTTGTTGGCAAGACAACGTGTCAACCCAACTGTTGCGCCGGTTGGCCATCCACCCATCCATCCCTGTGGTGCGACAGCCCATGGAGGGCTCTAGCTCTGGCCTGCCTCAACACATCCCTCCATTCAGATCTCCTTGGTCTTTCGTCTCTACGCCCTAACCCCAAGCTGTTGCAGATCTGTCTCCACAGCGTCTTAGTAATAGAGCATCGAAAAGACACTCATAACCCTACCCAATTAAAATGAATTTTTAATTTAAAATGTCTCAGCTAAATCCCTTTTGACTACGCCAGGTCGGCGAGAAGTGGGCGACTTCTGTCCCACCAAGGCTGGAATCGAGCGATACAAAATCTAGTCTGTTTCATACTCTGTCAGATTGTATCAGCGCTATTTGTTGACTAAGAAGCGTGTATAAGGTCAAGACGTCTGTGTGTAGTGAATCAATGAACTTCTCTTGTGTGTTACGCCGTTCTCTCGTGTGAAGTGTTATTGTTTTGAATTGAAAAAGAGAATTATAGTGATCAAAACAAATTATCAATAAGGATCAATAATGCAGTCTTTGTCTACTCTATTTTTATACTCATAAATAAGAATTTTTTACAAAAGAAATATAAAAAAAAAGTAACAAAAGTATGCTGTAATATCTATTCAGTAAAATCAATGGTGTCGTCCTCGTGTGGTCAATGTACGTTCAATAGTTTTGAAATTATACTGAATAGATGACATTCTGTCGTTCAGACTTTAAACACTTATGCATTTATTTCTCTGTGTGTTCTTAATGAAGTTAATAACTCTTTGCACGGCAAGCAAGAGAAGAAGACATTGAATATCTATTGTAGACAATGTCTGTATCATAAACTTGGTGTAATATCAATTCTTGTAAAAAAGAAAGCTTTACTAACTAACAAATACATTTCTTATCTTTTCGTTTATCTAGAAGAAAACATGTACAAAATGAGTGATAGGGAGTCTTAGTTACCTAGAAATGTATGAATCAAAAGAATAGTTTACCTGGAATTATAATGTTAACACGTAACAAGAGGTAGAACTCACCTGTGTACAGGTATCAGGCAGCTACTGTGTGCTACCTTAGATATATGTTGTATTCTCATTCATAGAAACAGAGTTTTACTTTCATTTCAAGTCACGTGAAACGTACTGCCTGGTCGATAGGGGAGAAGGGTCATAACTTTGATTCCCCACCCCCCAATATGTTTGCTAGTATGATATCTAACGCAATATTTGTATTAGGAAGTATTATTAGGGAGATTTATGTTGAACTTTTAAACTTTGTTCATGATGAATGAAATAGTTAATTTTATGAACATTTTATATATAACTTTTTCTAAATTAAAAAAATGTTAAAGATTTTATTTGTGAAACATTTTTTTTTTAAATTCAATGTCAACATCGGGATTTTAGACTGTCTTTGCATGTCCCAAGCTCTTAGCATATGTAAGCAGCTTCTAGGGGGAAGTAAATGAATAACTGAGTGTTAGTTCTTGGGAGTTGACTGTTGTATAAGTGATAGAAAAACTTAAGTGACACAAGGGCGAATCCTTTAACGCTTCAATGTTGGGGTGACATTTATTTTTTTACGTTTTAAATCTTGATAGAAACTCACATAGTTAAATATATAGATTAAATAAACAGTAAACGACAAGAAAGGGGAAAGGCCGCTAAGTGTATATTAAAATGTAGACCAGTGATTCTCATACATTTATTTGTAATAGGTCCCATACAAGCACAATAGAAAAAAATACTTAGCATAGAATGGGCGTATCTAAGGGGAAGAACTCCACTTGTACAGCCATATATCTGAGAAATGAGATGCCTGCCAGGGCATTAACTAAGACCGGAACGATAGCACTAAGGGCTGCAAGCTGCCTAAAGGTTGCTGGCTCTATAGCACTAAGGGCTGCAAGCTGCCTAAAGGTCGCTGGCTCTATAGCACTAAGGGCTGCAAGCTGTCTAAAGGTCGCTGGCTCTATAGCACTAAGGGCTGCAAGCTGCCTAAAGGTCGCGGGCTCTATAGCACTAGGAGCTTCAATCTGTCTAAAGGTCGCTGGCTCCTGATTTTTCCTCAGGGTTGACTTCCAATGTTTGGGCTTAGCAGCAAGGCATCACAAGTCCTTTATCTTCCTAAGGTTGACAATTGCTAGGATTTATATTCTTGACTACCTGGCAAGGCCTACCTCGGTAGAACTTTGGCCTTCACAAGCTTCTTGTTTTATTATACTGTGTCAATAGTGTGTAGTCCCCTCCCTTGTCATTGCGTTTCTTAAGTACGAACCAATAACGCAAGCCACTACGGAACGTGTAACAGGATGGCATATCACTAAACGGACATGCTATGGGAGACAATGGAAAGGTACAACATTAATAAAAACATAATCAAAGTTATCCAGAACCTCTACAAGGATGCCATCAGTGCGCTGTACTTCAACAATAATATTGGGGACTGGTTCAAAACCACAGTTGGAGTAAGACAAGGCTGCCTACTTTTACCAACACTCTTCAATATCTTCCTTGAAAGGAAATTGGAAAATGCTCTCGAGGGCTATGAAGGTACTGTTAGCATTGGAAGCAAAAGAATTTCTAACTTGTGCTTCGCAGATGACATTGATGGCCCTAGCAGGGACAGAAGAAGAAGAACTAGCTGAATTGGTGATGCGCATAAACAAGACTTCTGCAGCTTATGGTATGCCGAAAAACCCCACATTATGACCAATAGCCAACGGATCTTTGAGGGGGAGGGCATCAATATTGGAGGGGAAAAGCTGACAAGTGTCTCAGATGATGGAACAATACATGAACTTCTGGCCCGAATTGCACAGTCCACAGCAGCCATTTCAAAACTTAATGATATGGAAGGACAAATAGACAGCCCTTTGGCACCTCCTCAAACTTTATTTATTTCTATTTATTTTTTAATTCTTGAATATAACAAAGTAGTCTTTCCATTTTGATTGCAGTCTTTTTATTTCCTATTATAATCCAGCTAAATTTGACATACGACGGTGTACTAAATATTAGTGTTTGATTGTCTATTAGCTCTCTTGATACTCACATTAGTGATTTTTTGGTAAATACCTGCTATACACAAGACTAGCATTACACACCGGCCACGCCCGTTGATTTGATCCAGGCTTTATTTTGTTTACAATGTCCGGGACATCCCCTCCCTTTGTTTTACAAATTCCAATAAACTGGCCAAATTTTAACTATCAACCAAATATACTTTTTGGTCCGTGAATTAGTATATCTATTACAGCGAAGCGGCTTGCTCTATTTCACTTGAACCCCCATTTTGTTTTATTTAATCTGTGCATCATGATTTCTCTGACATAGTCTTTTGACTTGATTTGGAACGGCCAACTTTTATAGTGCCCATCCGCAGACACATTCACGCACACATGCTTTCGGCCCGTAAATTCTAGTATCACTTTTGCTTATCCGCTTTACCCCCCCCCCCCCAGGAGCCACAGTGTGTACCGCAGGAAGGTTAGATCTAGGTACAATATCTAGCTTAATGAGTCATTCAACTTAGGACAAGTGTCTCTCATGAAAATTATAATAATAATAATAATAATAATAATAATCAAATGTGTCCCACGACATTTTTTAGAGCTCTTCCACTGTCTCTGTCAGAGATCATCTGCCATCTACTTTCCTCTATGCCAATGAGGTCGAAATGGCGCCAGAGTTGATCTTTATAGCGCTTACACCGTCTTCCTCTAAGCTCGTCAAAGAAGATCGCCCTTGGCATGCGGTTACCTCAAATGAGGGATAGGTGTCCGACACAGCGCAGCTGCCAAATGGTAATAAGTCCTTCTTTACTGTCCACAACGGCCTTCAGCAGAACATGGTTATTTGTAATGTAGTCTTGCCAGCGTATGCCCATTATGGAGGGAAGGCACCTTTGATGAAGCCTTAAATATCTTCGATAGAGCAGCCAGGTCTCTTACTTTCCTAAATCATTTCATATTCATATTATTTTCGCTGGCATTAATTGAATGCAAACTTAAGTTTAATTCTTTTTGTGTGATTTTTAAAACATCTCAAACTCTTATTAAAGATACACACTTTTCTTCGAAAAATATAAATGCACCATCAACACATAGGATCATGATGTTAATACTTGGTATAAGTTTTGCCTCGCAAAGGTAGTATGCAAAGTAAAACTTTATTTCTCAACTAAACTTCGTCGGCTTAATGTTGCTGGTTTAAATGTCGATGGCACTGTATCCTTGCTCTCCATGTAAACTATTTGACTAAAAATGCCTTCTAATGAAGTTTGTTTTTGGAAATCTTCTTTTAAAGCTTCAGAT
This sequence comes from Biomphalaria sudanica, assembly GCA_036873155.1. NCBI lineage: Eukaryota > Metazoa > Mollusca > Gastropoda > Planorbidae > Biomphalaria > Biomphalaria sudanica. The sequence goes on from JAZGLO010004016.1 coordinate 3,397,370, forward strand.
TTAACTCCATAGATGTAGAGTTCATCTCTTATAGCGACCGCTCCATGCAGAGACCATTCACAACTCCAAAGTTTGGCCAAATATTTCAGTTGGAAGTCTTTAGACTGTGACTCAAACAAGTAAAGATTCCCATTGTTAAGCAGGAGGTATGGTGAACAGCTATGTTTAAAACTGACATGCCTGTTGTAGGGTGATTAAAAACAGAAATACTGGTCCAAGTATTTTGTGACGTATCAAAACAAACTGCATTGGTCTTGTCTTCATTAGCTGACAAATAAAACACAATGATAAATTGCTCATAGCTTACCACGTGACGTAGTTTCGGAACAAAAGGTAAATCAGTTTTTTGAATAGATATTTCTGTTGTTGGATCCAGCTGCCATATTTTTTGTTATTTTCAGGCGAAAGAATATAAATGAAAGCGTCAACCACTACAGCAGATGGTTTGATAAGAACGCCTAAAGAAACATTGACTTTTGACCAATTGCGACTTGAAAGCTTGAATACCTGTTTGTTTCTTGAGGTAAAACCTGAGAACATTTCATCCCCAACAGAAATTGATTGAACAATAGCATAGAGCGACTTTTCATAAGCAATAAATGTCACACTCGATCCGCTAAATAAATCAGGGAGTTTGAACCATTTTTTCGATAAAAACGCAAACGCTTTGATTTGCATTGCTCCAATTGCATTTTCCCATGTAGTGATGGCAATGTTAACATAGACGGCCATTGTTCATTACTTTGGCCAACTTTAACATGGTACAATATAGACTTGATAATAATGTCTGTGGCTGCTTTTGTTTCTTTAACTAGTGGGTGACCAATCAACATTTCCAAACAAGATGGACTTAATAAACACGTTCTTGTATTTAACAACAAATCAGGCAGGTGTTGTTTGCTTATACAACCTTCTTTGTTTCTTTTCATATTAGAGATCAACCTCCCCAAATCCATGGTCGAATCTTCAGATTTGGTAGAATCTTCAGATTTGGTAGAATCTTCAGATTTGGTAGCATCTTCAGATTTGGTAGAACCTTCAGATTCTGTAAGTGTCAAACAAGGTCTAAATTCCACCCACTTTAGCAGGGCGTGTACTACGACATCTTCTGAAGTTGTTTCAAGATCTTGATTTAAAACATCCAAACGTTTTATCTCCAAAAAGAAGTCAGTTTTGAAGAAATAAAAGGCGTGTTTCAAAATAAAAGCCCAAACAATGTCCAATACTTCTTTGGATTCAAAACGTTTGGCAATTTTATAATATTTAATGTATTTGTACAAGGATAATGTTGTTTTAGCAAACTCTTCACACTCTGTGATTAGAAAAGGTATTTGTAATTGGTGTGCAGCTTCCCAGATGTCAGTGACATTGTCATTAGTCAAAACATCATGACCTGTGTACAGAGTCTCCAGGATCAACTCAAAAGTTTCACATGAGATGTCGTCTATAGTCACACACTTTAATTCAGTTTCTTTCATGCCGTATCTAAAAAGTCTCCTAAAAAAAACAGAACAAGCTGCCAGAAGAAACCTATGACACCCAAACTTGTTATTCCAAGTGTGACAGTAAAATCTTGCAGTTCTTCACATTTCCAGAAGTCACTCAAACCTTCGACAATACCGTAGGCCACTTGTCGTTTTATCACCATAGTTTTTTAATCTGGAAAATAATAAAATTACCTTTCATGATTTGAAATTACTATGTTACGACAAATTCAAAGAAATGGAAGCAACAAATACCGTATTGATAGCTGATGTGCCTGGTATATTACATGTAATTCGAACAGTAGCATTTAATACAACATTTCACAGCACTGTTTCTGGTGTTCTTAAGGTCTTTTGTTAAAACTTCTAGATATTCATTTAGTGAGAGTTGATACATTTGAATGCGAAGTTATATTGTTATAAAAATCTAGAGGGCACATAAATCTGAACGGAATTTTTTTAAAAACTTAAAAAACAAAACAAACAAAAAACTTATATTACGTGAGGACTAGGGATATTTCGATTTTATTATAGCAGTTTCTGATTCGGTTGGTGAATCTGCCTTAGAGGCGTAGTGAGGGGTCAAGGGGGGCACGATGCGCCGGGCACTACCCTGAGGGAGAGAGGCGCCCCAAAAAAAAATGATTGTGAGATTTTTGTTTGGTAATACATTCTAATCTTATTATTATTATTATATTATTATTATTATATTATTATTATTAGCCTATATTTCGATTTGATGTTACTAGAAAATGTTATGGGAGGGAGCGCCAATAAAGTATATTGCCCCGGGCGCACGATTTGCTCACTACGCCCCTGAATTCTGCCTCCTGCATTTATTTCCTGCCCATTTATCTTCATACCTGGATTCGAGTAGGTTTTACCTGGAGCAGGCAAATGTCTATTTCTATATTAGACTTAATTTGACATGCATATTGGCCCGTCTCAAGTTCTTAATGCAGGCTTGCGAAAGGTGTGACCTATCCAGCCCCATCTTCTCTGAATGATATCTACTTCAATCGGCTGCTGCTTTGTTCTTTGCCACAGTTCCTCATACAAGAAACTCACAGGAGATCTAGCCTCATCACACAACAGCAGCACACAAGTAAGCAAAAATGACATCAACAAAAGCGCGTTCCTAGAAACCAAAACTCACAATCTCTTATGGTACACAAAGGAAAACACCAAAAGAAGATGCGCATGACAATATAGTGCATGCCTTGTTGAAGTGGATGGAATTTAGACCTCGGCAGGAAGATTCTGCCAAGGTACATAGCGATAAAAATTCAGGTCAGAAAAGAATCAAAACTGACTTTACTAGCTCTGAAACATCAGACATTCAATATGAAAACAAGGATATGACAGTTGAGTCGCATGTTGATAACAGAAAACATCATATTTCTGACCTGTTATTAAATACAAGAACTTGTTTATTAAGTCCAAATTGTTTAGAAATGTTTAGAAAAAACAAAAAAAAGCACATACATTATTATTGATGCTTTATTGTACCAGCTTCAAATAAGCAAACGCAATGGACACTGGCCAGCTGAGGCTATTTATCGAAATAATGGAAACTACGCTAACTCTGCTGTAGCGATACGTAAGAATGTAAATGAAACAATAATAAAAGTAAAAGCTTTTTCGTTTTCATCAAAGCAGTGGCTTCAGCTGCCTGATTTGAAAAGCAAATCAAGCGTGACATTTCTTTGCTAATTACAAAACTCTGTATGCATTGGGTGAATCAATTACAGCTCATCAAATTGCATCGTACGACAGGGCATACAAAAAACAGATCTTAAAATTAACCAACGGCAATTGGTCAAAAGTAAATATTTCTTTCACTTTACCACCTGAACCTTCTGTTGTTGCAGCTGATGCTTTTATTTATATTCTTTCATCCCCAAGTCAAAAAGTCTGGCAACTAGACACAAGAACAGAGAGATCGATTCGAATGGCTGATTTACCCGATACATCATCAATACATCATGTGACAAATTATGAGCAATTTATCCTTGTGTTTTATAGCACTGCAGACGAAGACACAACTGCTGTTGATTGCTTTGATACATCTAAAAGCACTTGTGAAAGACTTGAAGATTTTAATGGTCCTGCTACAGGCATGATACGTTTTAAAGATAAAGATTCAACATATCTTATCCAGACCAATGGGAATCTGTTGATGGTTGAGTCACAAGCCAATGATGTGGAATTCAAATATTTGGTCAAACTTTGGAGTTGTGACTGGCCACTTCACGGAGCAGTAACTGTTAGGGATGTTCTCTACATTTATGGAGTCAAGTTTGAGACTTCAACAGAAGATTTCCAGAAACAAACTTCATTACAAGGCATTTTTAGTCAAATAGTTTATATGGAGAGTGAGGATACAGCACCATCAACATTTATACCATTAACTTTATGTCGCCAATGTATTCTTCAATGTTAAGTTTTGACATAGATATAATATGCTGTTTTCTTTATTCAAAATTTACTTCTAATTCATAAAATGGATACAGATTTTGATACGTTGTTTTACAAATATGTGTATAAACAGATCAAATGTTATAGAATATCGCTAATCTTTTAAAATCTTTTGCTAATACTTTCTAATGATTGATTTTTATGTCTTGATTCCTTTATTCAGTTGATCCCCATTTCGCAATAAGGCCATTATCGCGTCACATTGACCAGCCAATGTGTGAAGTGGCAGAACTTTTTGAGATTTGACCAGCCAATTTCCAAATTTGCATGGAGCAGTCAGCCAAAGTCGTCAGGAAATAGTCATCAGCAGACGGTGTGTATTTTCTTTTATGAATACCTTAATCATAATTACAAGAAATACTGAACTATCTGTCAAATTATTTAATTGTAGAAAAAGGATCAATTAATTATCATTACATGTTACAAAAAGATGAACCCTTTATGACATTTTGAAGTAAATTTTGTTATTTAAAAATATGTTTTGATTAGTTGGCAATTGGTGTTGCAGAAAGAAAAATGATTCAAAGATTGATTGTTTTACCTCTGGAACTCCTCAAAAGGTTAGGCTTGAACTCGGCAACGGTTTGACCGGGAAGCAAACACGCCTGAGCTGGCGGGCATATCAGGAATTTTCGAACACCCTTGGACATGGTAAGCATGGCATTTAAGCCTATTAAACACATCGTGGTCATGGGGCAGCAGTTTCCTCTCGAACCAGCGGAAGTGCTCACTGTTCATAAACCAAAGGAGCTACACTCTTCAAGTGGCAGGAGGATGGACAGAAAACTCCTATATGTGGCTCAGAGCTACTGCCTAGTCCACAATGCTTCGCCGACACAAAAAATAATGGATTTGGAGTGTCTTTGAAAAGATAGTTATATTGTTTAGACACTACCAAATAATCAGCGACCATAATGAGCTCATGCAGTGTCAGCGCAGCCGGCAAAATTTTATCCAGGATATGATCGCAGGCAAAGTATTTTCTGTAAGGTTGTGGTTTATAAGATTTGATTAGCCGCGCCGTGCTCATTGAGTTGGACAGTTATGTAAGGCATGTGGTGCCCAGTTAGCGTTGAGAACCGCTGTTGTAGTTTCATAGCATTAGAATGTATCGTATTCTAGGTTAAGTCACTTCAGCATTTTTTCTATCGCTTGTAGTTGATTTTTTTTAAAACGTCACACTGCATTACTCAGAGTCCAAAACTCACCCAACTTCATAGTATTATACAGCATATAAACAATTGATTTTTTAAGAACTTTCATGTAAATATGTATTTAGACATGTAGGTAAAAAAATACTTATAAGTTGAAAATTTAAGATTGAACTTTATATAATACTGGTATGCCAGTTACATTAAAATGTTTGAACCCCAAATGTACATAGCTGTTAGAACCTTACTTTAGCTTCATGTATGTTATTATTATGATTGGTGGATGTTTTGTAAGAAGACAGGTAACAGTATAGTTACTGATCAGATTGTTCTTGTGTGTTCTGGCAGTCTTACACATAGAGTCTAGGTTTTAAAAGTTTAAACACTAAAGTAGCAATGTCTCAGTTTTTTCTTCTTGTTAGCATAATAAAAGTAAGAATCGCAGTTAGATGCTTTAAAAACGAGGTGGTTATTGTGTTGGTAACATAAAACCCACATAAAACGAGAGCCACATAAACATGACCTTTACATCATCTGCCCTATATATAGCTAGGTCTGAAAGGGGAACTTTACATCCCCCCCCCCACCCGGTCGTCCTTCAGGGTGTAAATATTCTTATATATATATATATTTGACTATTTCCTAGAGAGAGCGGAAACTTATATCTAGGTCAGGTCTATTGTTTTGTTTAGTCGATGATTATTAATTATCCATACAAAAAAAAAAAAACGCGCGTCAATTTTTATTTCTCAATTACTTTTGCCTTTTCTTCTAGCCAGCTGTTTGCTTCTGAGCTGTGAGCTCTTTTGCAGACTGTGCCAAGGAAAAATAGTGTGCAGTTTTCTTCAGTTGTTCACCACTGCCGTACTTGTGTGTTGGTTATGTTGGGCTGTAATGGAAGTAGGGTCTGCCTAAGGTGGATTAGGAAGGGGCATTCAAAGAGGATATGGTTTACGGTTTCCTAAGGGTGGGCACAGTGTCTACAAAGGGGGAGTTGTGTGGAATTTATTTTATTGAGATGGTAATTTAACAGAGGTGTGTGTCCTGTCCTCAGTTGGAAGATTGTAGGTTGCTCTTTGCGGGGGAGGAAGTTAATACTGTCCAGTTTGTTAGGCAATTAACTTTTAGCTTCGCTAATTATTCTACCTTTTGTTCCGGTTACAAGCACTAAGTATTTTATTATTACTATTATCTGCCACGTTCATCCACATCTAAACTTTTATTTAAAATAATACTACAACCCAATTGTGTTGTGATCATGATGGGTTGACCCCTTATCTAGAAAGGCATCTTATTTTATTGGGAGAATTAGTGATTATAATAGATGAACGGGTGGCCAGGTAAGATGTTTTATATAGTAGATAATCAATTTTATAGTTCTAAAATCACTTTATATATTTCTTTACCATTTTTTCTCATGAACATTTATATCAAGTATGCATTATAGCTCATGTCTTTCTCATACTCTAATCGTAGAACCCGTGGGCATAACGTTAAAAATACGTTACCATAAATAGAAATTAAAATGGACCTCATTCACCAATCGTAAACAAACAACATTTAGCCACGTGGTGCTCTATCTCTTCTATACAATTTACGATCTCATGTTTAATTCATGATGTCACCTGACCGTTTATTTCCGTTGTTTTTATCAATAAGATCACGTGACTAAATGTTGTTTGTTTACGATTGGTGAAGGAGGTCCATTGGGTTAGTCAAGGAGACGAATAAATCTTATCATTTTTATCATCGAACAGCAAGGCGAGTCGTTTTGTTGTTGTTGTTTTGCGGGTGTGGGGGGGGGGGGAGTACATTTGTATATGCACTTTATAGCAAAATTAAAGTTCCCCTTTCAGACCTTATGGTCTATAGGGCAGATGATGTACAAGTTATCTGTTTATGTGGCCTACGGTTAACGAGGGTGTCATGTGGCCAGCAACACGACCAACCGCCTTTACCTTTCCCCAACTAATGTCAGCTGGGAGGACTCAGACAAAGATCCCGAAATTAAAAATCCCAGTCTTCACAAGGATTCGAACCTGGGACTCCCAGTTCGAAAGCCAAGTGCTTTACCGCTAAACCACCGCACCCTATTTATCGGATTTTAAATATATATGCTCAAATTTCTTAATGAGCTGATATGAGGTAGAAATTATTGTATTGTCATGTAGTCCGTAGATTGTTGCGTTATCCATACTGTTTGAGTGGTCTTATCAAGACTTTTGAACTTAGATCTGTTTACGATTATAAAGCTTTATGAATCTCCACAGTAGCATCTGCAACATTCATCCATTTGTCATTATCACAGTGGCAGCATCTGCACAAAATAGGCTATGTTGTAATGCACAAAGTATGTCTGAGTTGATAGAGCTTACCTCGTGGGTTCGATCCCCATACATTTGTTTCAATGGCAGCTAAAAATGTGAATGTTAAGTATACAATTTTATTTGGACATTTTTCTTAATTTTTTCTAGCCAGCTTTTTGCTGCTAAATTGAAAGCTCTTTTGCAGACTATGCCAAATAAAAATAGCGTGCAGTTTGATTTTTTTTGTAATCTGCTATTCCAGACTACCATACAGAGTGTTGTTTATGTTGGACTGTTGTGGTAATAGGTTCTGTATGAGATTAATGTACGATTAACAATTTTGTAAGCATGGGGCTGTATCTACAGTGTAGTGGGCGTGCGGGGTTGATACTGTTTAAGGGAACATTGACCAGGAAAAAGAAGAGGAGGCAGACAGAGAACGCAATGGGAAGGCAACAAAAACAAATGCCTTGAGGGCCCTATGCGATACGGATTGCGCGGGGCACAGTCTGAATAGGGATAAGCATGATGTCAAAATTAAGATTTGTATAAAAAAATACGTTTGTCTCTGCATTCAACTCACAATGCCTTTTTGTTTTGTTCGCGCGTACGATTGGCACCCCAATCTTTTTTTTTTTTCATGAGATTGTTTATGAGTTTCAATAACTTCAGGAGATTCCCGGAATTTTTCCGGAAATTTTGCAATTTTGGGAGATTTCCAAGACGCTTTGGAAAATCAGAAATCCTGTTATTATATCTTTGTTATAATGGTTTAATTCAATATTTTACAACTAGAATTAGCGTGGCCCTATGAAAGTGCGGGGACCACTTCGGCCGCTTAGGAGTAAGGCCGGCTCTGGATAGTTGTTTACACTAGTACTAATCTGCTTGTATATTGCTTTTGACAGTTGTCCGGTTTCGATAACACTTTGTTTATAATTGGTTTAACTTTCATCCTACATCCGCTACACTTGTTTGTGAATAACAAAAAGTCGAGATAATATCGATCTGTCCCACCAATACCCAGCAGCTGGTCCATAAGCGAGAGTTTTGATTTAAATGTAGGCCTATAGTTTATATGAAGCATTTCGCCACAACGCGCAAAATTGCTCGAAAGGAACTTACCAATTCACCATCTTTGTATCGTTACCATTCTTTATACATTTCAAAGACATGAATATTTATCAAACAGTTGCAGCCTTTAGCATTATGTATGTGAATTTGATCGTAGAAGGTAATTGTTATCTAGAGCGTGCATTATTTAATTTAATTTTTGGAAATTGTTTCATCGTCTCTGTTATTGAAAGAATGATAATTAGGATGATATGGTTATGTTGTGCAAGGTTCGTGCAATCCCCAACTGACGCAATAATTTTAAAAACTCCAAGTTCTAAAATAAGTAAAGAATACAGGTACTATAAATGCAAATTAAGAGTAGGCTACCTCAAATGTTAATGGCTATAAACACAATGACATAGAGTTAAAAAAAATAATAATTCGGTCCTGTTAAATTGTATGTCATTAGTTTCTAGCTATTGTGAATTATATGTTAGTCACCAATTCATTTCTTTTAATTTATTATTTTTGTATGTTAATTTGGTTTTTACATCAACACATTTTTATTTATTTTGTTATTTTATTTCTAAGGTTTTTGTCATTTTTGAGAGAACATATATTTTTTTTTAATTCACAGTTCTTCCGATGGAAATGCTCGTTGAACCGCAGACCATTGAGCCTGGAATAACTGAACATTTGTTGATTAATTGTTCCATTTCTAAAAGTAGTGATCCCAAATTTGCCTTTTTATATTCTATCACAATTTCACGTACAGCCGACAATGAATCGGAGACCCGTTTTGAAGTAGCTTCAGTAGATATATTTACTAAAGAAGTAACTCAAAACAATACCGAAGTCGAGGGTGCTTTGTCTGTGGGTCAACTTAACAAAAATGGCGAGTCCTTCCTAAGTCTGCAGTGGATGTATCCTGTACAACGTATGGTTGGTATATACAAGTGTGAAGCTCATGGAATGAGTCCGTCGGGAAAACCTGCCACCGAAAACAGTTTTAAAAATGTCAAGATACGAAACCTTGATTTCACTTTAGTAGCTGAACAGCTTAGACTAATTAAAATGCAATCAACTAAAACAATTTCGGAAATAAATGAACGGATCATAAAACAAGCTTCTGAATTTCAAAAAGAAAAAGGTCTGAACGATGTGGTGCTGGAGGGCTTAAGAAACGAGCTAGTCGTGAAGAATCAGGAAATCTTAGACTTAAAACAAGTTTTGGCAGAACAGAACACAACAACAGTCAATTTCATCAAATCTTTGAATGCTAGACTAGAGAGTTCAAGTCAATGGTTTTTTAAGGTCTCACCGGTTTATAAAGGCAGACGTTACTACCTGTCTCAACAAGACCCTGTTGTCAGATCTGAGGAGGCTATGGCTACCTGTGTTTTCTATGGAGGCTATCTGGCAGAGATTGATGATATGGAAGAACAGGCTTTTGTAGTGGCTTTTATTCAACAATTCTCTGGTTTCAATCATGTACTTCTGGGAGGAACAGATGAAGACCACGAAGGTCTGTGGTTGTATCGAAATAGTAATTCTACATTGCCGCCTTGGTCTATTCGTCCACGACAAGGGACCCATTTCAATTGTCAATACTTATACGAAGGTGACAATTGGGCTGCCCTTGATTCACTTTGTTATCTAAATTTGTCTCCCTTTCCTGGCAGATTTCTGTGTGAAATCCCTAAAACTGTCATTTAAACACAAGATTCAAATAGTTTACTGGATAATTGAAAGAAGAAAATGCATCGTTCATAATGAGTTGCAATTTTAGATTAAGCCTAACTGGATAAACAATAATTCAATGTTCAAGTCTTCTACATGCAAATCCCAGTTGAAGGTCAATTAAAAGGGAAATAATATATTATGTATATAGTGTGTTATTGTCTTTGTCTTATCATTTAAGGACGTTCCGTCAACAGAGAAGATAATTAAAAAACGTCCTACACGTAGACATGTGTAAATCTAGTCGTATATGTTAGAGACTTAAATTCTGCGTAGTCATTGAGGCAACCCATTATAGGATGGCACTAGGTAAGAAGGAGTGCTAGTGTGAATTTGTCCTAGCATAAGGAATAAGAAAAGTGCTTTATCTTTCTGTCTGAGTATTTCATTAGGTTAAATCTCAGAATTAAAATTGAATAAGCCCATTTATGCTGAAGGTTGCAATTATTTATCTTTTTTGCAAGAAATTCACATAAAAGGGGGGGAGGGAGGGAAGAAACAAGAATTTCCTTGAAAATAAAAACGGTATTTAATAATTTTAATTCCATTGTTACGTTTTGATGTGTTCCGAAATTGGAACATTAGACAAATCCAGTACTACAACAAATACAAGTTTACCTGGTGCTCAGTGCGATTCGCAGCAGAACATTTCCCAAGTAAGACACCATTCGATTTGTCACATCGCAATGTGGTGTTCGTATGACATTGAACACACTGTGTTGGCTTTTCCTATCGTAACTTGAATCAATGACGCTGTTGTTGTTTTTTTTTTGGTCAGGGTCAGCAAACGATCGTGACTCTTCTAATAGTAACATGCGATACATCGCTGAAACTCAAGAAGATTCATTGACTTCTTATAATGTGATGTATGCAGTTGACAAGCATTTTGTAAATTCAGTACAGAACATTAGATGACTTGAATACCCTTTCTTTACCAGGTACTGATGCCCGATAGTTATCGATGTTTTCATCAGCTTTATCTTACACCTACAGCTTCAGTTTTCAGGAGGTTTATTTACCAGTTGTAAAAAACGATTGACTGGACACAGGGGATAAACGCCACCAGCAGACGATGCTACATGGGCAACAGGGTTATCTTACCTTCTGCAAACAATATTGCCTTTAGCATCAATTACTCAATCGAATGTGCCTCTCTCTTTTCTTGAGCATTACTTATAAAACAATGTGATCCTTTCTTACTGTAGCTGCTGCCTAATGCCCCATTGAACGAAGGTTAACTGACTACTTCAAATCTGGTTTATAAAAATAACTAATTTGTTAATTATTTTTTTTAATTGATTCATCAACAATGGAGCGAAAAACGTGCAATAGAATCCTGCAAGGCTGATAAACGGAGTGAATTAATTTAATATACGCTTTGTTTTAAAAAAAAGTTCAACCAAGGTAACCCAACGGAGGCCTGTTTCCGAGGCGCCAAGGTGAGGCTTCGGGAACCGGTTAGGTTCAGCTTCAGAGACAAACCATGCGCACACACACAGTCGTACATAAAGTAACTATGTGAATGTTAAATTTAACAAGATGAACATAATGATTAATATATAATGAATAGGATACTATTATACCCCGGTATGTTAAATTATCTGCTAATAGTTTCATAACTATCAGAATATAAATTTTTAAAAAACTAAGATATTTCTCTTCAATAATATTAATATCACAATTAATAATAAATAAAAATGTATTCCCCTCGCTTAATATTGGATAAAATAACTTTTAGTTAACAGTATTATACAGCAGCAACATCACATTAGATTGGAGGACAAGCTTGATTGCCAACAAGTATGGAACTCGTACCCAGGCAATTAGTAAGATCAGGATAATGTCACGACACGGGCAATCACTTTAATCAAGTGCTCAAAAACTGACACTAGTGATCCTAAAATTGCATCAGCACATCTGTACTGTTAATGATATTCCAAAATAGTCAACGTATAAAATAATTTAACAAAACTCTGATGTCTAAACTAAAACTAGGAATACAAATCGTGTCCTCATAGAAATATAAAATTCTGTGGCATTTTACGTCTCAAGAGATGCTATTTTCCCTTTGTAACTTCTTGTGTGACTAAAGAGGCCAATCCTTGATACGCAACTGCGATCACAGGTTGGGCATATGTAATCACCAGGCGCCGTTGCATTTTCATCCTTCTTTCTGCTTCTGTTGTGGCATCTGCAATCCGAGACCCTTCCTATATTATGCTCTCTCTCCATGTGGATCTATCCAGTGCTACTTTTTCCCAGCTGCTAGTGTCGATATATAAAATTATATCGACTAGAACAAATCGAATTCAGTAAAAACAGGACTGTCCAGGGATCCAAACATCAAAAACGAACAAAACCTTCACACAGACTTGTCTTACACAACTGATCAAGTAACAATAAAGATAAGTGCCAAAACTGAAAGAACCGCTAATACGTCATAAACAAGTATGACGTAGAACGCAAACAATCGCTGCGCTCTTTTGTTAAGAAGTTTATCAACTCTAAAAAAAAAACAACCTCTAAACTTCGCAACATCATGACAAGAATAATAATAACAGCTTCTGACCAAGAACATCCATCTTTCTCTTTCGGAAGCCCTTTGCTGCTAATTAGATCCTGTTTTAATATACAAATCAGAGAGGAATGCAGTATTTCAATCGACCACACAAACCCAATCTAGGCCTGGATATTTTTGACACTAATGCAGACAAAGCCTATGTAAGCGGATGTCTTCGGCAAAGACATTTCTTTGGATCTCCAATGTGTGTCCAGCTCTACGGCTGGCCAACTCGTGATTACTGCCAGCTGCTTTCTTTTATGCAAGTGAGAGCAATGAGGGCGCCATATTTAATCTTTTTGAGAGCAGCTCTGATACGACTTCCTCCTTTAAGCTTGATAAAAATGATAGCTTTTGGTATGTCATTTCACATACGGGACAGGTGTTCAATACAGCGTAGCTATCATGGTAACTAGTGCTTTTTTTTTTCTACTGCTCACAATGGCTGCCAGCAGAATAAATAGAGTCGATACAGTGGGGAAAAAAATGTTTGGACTACAAATAACTAGATGTCATCACAAAGCCGTTCAGACTGATTTTAGGCACATTGGCTTTGATGGAGGGGATTCTTTTTTTTTTCATGTTTTCAATGTTCCTTTAGACTATGGGTATAATTACTTCCTAAACGCTTCAAAGACCAGCTTAGGCGTCAACTTGCCTTAACTGACATAGAAGAGAGCACCTGGTTACATGCGGCATCGGAATGAGACAGCTGAGGTCACTCACAAAGGCCGCGGGATACACATTTGAGACCAAAAGAAAATCCGCAGCCGAGGACTGACGCAGGCGAAATGAAAATCTAACTCGACCACCTGCGGTTTTGCTTGCCCTCTGTGTGGCAAAATATGTAGGTCACAGCTGGGCTGTGCAGCCATGGGAAATACTGCATTCCTCACTAATCTTCGGACTCTAAGACAAGCCTTATTATTATTATTATTATTATTATTACTTCCTAGCCCAAAACTCCCTCAGGACGATGGGGGATAGCAGATGGTAGGGTCCGAACCCGGGACCACTGAACGATAGTCCAGAACGCATACCTCACGACTAGGCAGCCATCGTATGAATATATAGATCTGTGATTTATGTCAATTATAATTGAAAATCAGAGCGCTATTCCGAAATACGGAAATGAAACAATTAGATCTAGAACTTTAAAAAAAACAAAAGATCATTATTTTTTATTTTTTTTTTTTTTAGAGGGAAATGTGAGTTCACTGAATTAATTAATTTCCGCGTTTCTATATAGATATATAGGTCTGTGTCTCTAATCTAAAATATGGATCTATCTGACATTTGATTTCAACTTTTTAATGTTCTCATTTTGAGTTGGTAACTTCAGAAAGAGCCCCCATCACTAATGCATGTAAGAAAAAGTTATCTTATCTTATATAAAACATAATACAGACATTACTTCCAAAAAGAAAATGATTACGTCCTACGCGTCACTTTTGTCATTCAGGGAGGCTGAGGGCTTTGCAGTGGAATTGTGTGCCTTCTCGTGTGGCTGGTGAGACCTATGTAAGTCTGGAATGTTCGGCTGCACACTGGGCAGATTATTCCAGCTGGAGCTAGTGTCATTAGCCTTGATTTTTGTCTCGGATGCTTTTCTTCTACCAGTGCTGTTTTGCTATCCTCAGCAATCTGTGCGCCAGTTTTTAGGGAGACTCTCAAAGCTGCTCTGAAAGCCTTTAGCATTGACCTTGTCACCTGGGAGACGGAAGCAGACGATAAAGCATCATGGCGTCGCGCTTTAAACTTTATGTATTGTTTCAACAAATCAGGTTTTATTAGTCCAACAAGTCAGTCCACCGCTAATGGGGTTCACTAATGTCAGACACTACACACACCTGTCATAAGTCCTCAATATTGTTACACTAATCGTTTCAATAATACTTGTGGGGTGTGTGGTCGACACCCGACTCGACCAGAGTTTACCGAGTGCCTAAAGCGAGTATGGAAAACCTTCTTTCAGATACCTTCACTGGTGCACAAAAGGGTTCGGACAATAGCGCTGCGAGCATGATATAAGCATGAAAGTTGCACTATATAAAAGCTATTTTAAAATAATTGGCCGATTGGTCGAGTATGTATATGGCCTACGCTTTAGACTGTCATCCCCAGTTTGCTGAGCTCAAAAGCTGCCCCCCAGCCCTGCTGTACTGCATTGAAAAGGTTAACGCTAGAATGTAATGATCATTTCTTGTGAAACGTCCAAACTTTTTTTTCAATTAGAAGTGTTTACCCACAACACAATATTCAACTCGAGTAAAAATACTGGGATTATAAATTTCAGAACTTGAAGGACGCCCCTCAGCTGGCCAAACTGTACTTGACATACGTTTGGGAAGTGATTGGGTTCGATTGTTGTGCTGTCCACGTGACGTCCTCGTTAGAATAGCTGAACGTCGTCTCTCCCCCCCCCCCGCCACTGATGGCTGGGTAATAAAAATGGTGAGCGTTGTTGCAAAATCATGCAGATGTTTTACCCAACTGAGGACACATCTGTTCAGAGAAACAAAAGCAAACCTGACCTCTATATTTAGCTTGACAAACTTTTAAAATATATTTCTTTAATGCTTGTTTTTTTTTCTATTAAGCATTTTTATGTTTGTTTTGTTTTTCAGATTAGAAAGCCATGGAAATAAAACGAGAAGTAGCCTATGGTATTGTCCAAGGTTTGAGTGACTTCTGGAAATGTGAAGAACTGCAAGATTTTACTGTCATACTTGGTACAAGAAAGTTTGCGTGTCATGGGTTTCTCCTGGCAGCTTGCTCTGGGTTTTTTAGAGGACTTTTTAGATCCGGTATGAAAGAAGCGGAATTAAAGTGTGTGACTGTAGAAGACATCTCAAGTGAAACTTTTGAGTTGATTCTGGAGACTCTGTACACTGGTCATGATGTTTTGACCAATGACAGTATTATTGACATCTGGGAAGCTGTACAGCAATTACAAATACCTTTTCTAATTACAGAGTGTGAAGAGTTTGCAAAAGCAACATTATCTCTGGACAATTACATTGAATATTATAAAACTGCCAAACTGTTTAACTCCAAAGAAGTATTAGACATTGTTTGGTCCTTTATCCTCAAAAAAGCAATCTCTTTCTTCCAAACAGACTTTTTTTTGGAGATGCAAATTTTGGATGTTTTGAAACTGATCAAAAGTCAAGATCTTGAAGTAACCTCTGAAGATGCTGTAGTTTATTTCCTATATAAATGGTTGGAATTTAAACCTCGCCAGGAAGATGACATTTCTGAAAATTCAGACAAAGAATGTATGTGACTGAATTCGGGTGAAAAAATGAACAGGCTACAACAGCTTTGAGACATCAGAGAATAAACCACCAAATGTTATAACAAATGATGCATCTGATGATAATAGAAAACAATATCTTTGTGATTTGATGTCGAATACAAGAACTTGTTTATTTAGCCCTAAGTGTTTGGAAAAGTTGATAAGTCACCCACTGATTAGAGAAAGCAAAGAAGCCACAGATATTATCATTGAGGCTCTATTTTACCAGTTTCAAGTTGGCAAACGCAATGGACAGTGGCCACCTGGGGCTATTTATCGAAATAATGGCAACTTTATTAATGCTGCAGTGGGTATATGTAAAAATACAAACGATGCAATCGTGCAAGTAAAAGCGTTTTCGTTTTTAACAAAGCAATGGCTTCAGCTACCATGTTTGTATAGCAATTCAAGTGTGGCATTTGTTGCTTATGATAAATCTCTCTACGCTATAGGCGAGTCAGTTGCAGCGTACTCTAGGGGAAATTTGTTCAAAACACAACTCTTGAAACTTACAAATACCAGTTGGTCAGAAGTCAATGTTTCTTTCAATTTACCATCCGATCCTCGTGTGGTAGTGGCTGACGCTTTCATTTATATTCTTTCAAATAGAAGTAGAGAGGTCTGGCAGCTGGACCCCACAGTTGGAACAGCTAGTAAAAAGACTAACTTAATGGATAGAGCAAGAATATATCACGTGACGAGTTATAAACATTTTTTACTTGCCTTTTTTATCAAGGATTCGCCCAAAAAAATAACAGCAGTTACTTGTTTTGATGTGTCACAAAACACATGGGTGAAACTTCATAATATCAAAGGTCCTGCTCAAGGAATGATTAGTTTTAAGCATAGAGTTTCTACGTTTCTCCTGCAAACCAAATGGAAATCTCTGGAGGGTTTGGTCAAAAAGTAACGATGTGAAAATCAAAAAAGTAACCAAACTTTGGAGTTGTGACTGGTCACCTCACGGAGCTGTCGCTTTTAGGGATGAACTCTACATCCATGGAGTGAAGTCTGAGGCTCTGGAACAAGATTCCCAAAAACAATGTTCCTTGGGGGGCATTTTCAATCAAATAGTCTATATGGAAAGTGAGGGAACTGCAACGTCAACATTTGTACCATTAACATTGAGTCGACAATGTTTAATTAAGATGTAGATCTTTTAGTTTCTTCGGTGTTTGCCAGGTAGAATTTTAAGCCTTGATTAACAAAATTTATAGTATTAGTAGATAACTCACTAAAAACATAAAAAGGATGAATCCGCTATTATTGATCACTACTTCTCCTATCTATATCTTTATTTAGTGATTGTTCACAGAGAAATGAAAAAAAACTGCGGGGCCCTTACTCTTATCGTTCTTTTTAATTATCACCTATCTTTTCTAGTAAACATAATTTACCATCTAGTGGTATTTCATTGGACTGGTCCTCACCAAATGGTACTTCAGTCGACTGGTCGTCACCTATTTGTACTTCAGTCGACTGGTCGTATCTTATTTGTACTTCAGTCGACTGGTCCTCACCAAATGGTACTTCAGTCGACTGGTCGTCACCTATTTGTACTTCAGTCGACTGGTCGTCACCTATTTGTACTTCAGTCGACTGGTCGTCACCTATTTGTACTTCAGTCGACTGGTCGTCACCTATTTGTACTTCAGTCGACTGGTCGTCAACTATTTGTACTTCAGTCGACTGGTCGTCACCTATTTGTACTTCAGTCGACTGGTCGTCACCTGGCGTTACTTCCTTTGACTGGTCCTCACCTAGTTGTACTTCAGTTGACAAATATGGGTATAACATAGTATATAGATTTAGTAAACATAAATCTATTCGTAGTAGTTTTTCCACGTCTAATTTGAAGCAATAATGCCTTTGATTACTTTGTCAAGCTTAGTTCTTTGAGACTCCCCTCTAGAGAAAGATATTTTCTAAACTACCTAATTGCACTTTATAATAGTATTGTTTTTGTGTGTGTGTGTGACTATTTATCATATTTTTAACACATTTATGCAAACGGTTTTAGATTTTGTTTTTTACAATTGTATTACTAAGTAAATACGTTCTGTCATATTAACTACTAAATTTAAAAAGAAGTGTTCACTTTTATTTTTAAAGAGAAAAAATCTATTTAGTATGCATATAAGTGGAAAATAATGTAAAACAACAATTAATAAGTAGTTTTTCATATTATCGCGTGAACTGTGGAGCTATGTAATCACTATGAAACTCTTAACTAAAGGAATGGGTTTATTTTTTTTTACGAAATGTTTTTTTCCATTGAGGCTTTGAATAAGAGATTGACCCTTTACAAAACAATTAGATAATTATAATCATTATAAGACATCCGTTAGGCCAGGTTCACATCTAACTTCACATTCACCTATCCCTTTGTCTGCTGGACCGCTGGGGCACCACACAGGATCTGCCAGACTTCTTTCTCCATTCTTCGCTCTCATTTGCCTTTGACAGAATTTGATTTTGATATTCTTTCTGAAAATATTGAAAGCTGCCTTTTTACTTGCCTGGGTGGACCACTTTGGGGCCGATTTTGAGTTTGTGTTTCCACACAAACTGTCTTTGTAACCTTGTTTTATTAGCTATATGATGCTATATCTTGCTTCCGACCTACTCTGGCTACTTACAAATATAAAAGAAAATGTTCATGAGAGATGAATAAAGAAATACGAGACTATTCGAGTTAGGCATGTTATGAGTTCTGTTCTGTTTGATACATTGCCTTTGCAAATAAATAGAAACTATATATGAAGCATAGGCTATGTAGGAAGATTGTGAGACGTAATCATCTTCTTTTTTTTTTAAGTAACGTCTGCATTTTATAAGATAAGATCGTTTAGCATGTAACAAATATGTTTTTATTTTCTTCCGCTCAGCCCTTTATATTTATTTAGTGAGTTATTTTCACGTTGGTCATTATTTGTAATCTAATTCATAATAACCGATAATAATTGAACAATCATACTTTAATTGTAACTTACAATATTGTCCATCCTTTATATCTATAGTAATAGTCAAATCTGACAATAAATGCCTTTTGATTTTATTGATTCTCTTTAGGACTGTATTTTATCTTTCTTAATCATTCACTAGTTCGCAGGAATGGATGGTATTTATCATTATTTTGTTTTCCTCCCATTGGTTTTTGAAATATTTAAAATTACTTTCTATGTTTGATTCGTTTAGGCCCCACTCAGTGAACACCT